>CM035848.1:300791209-303191209 GCA_020510985.1 Pholidichthys leucotaenia
AAGAAATAAACACCCAGAAACGGACTGGAAATAAATTGCAAATGAAACAAAACAAGGCCAAAACAGACTGGACAAAAACAAGGAAAATAAAAGACAGTATAATAACTCAAAAGGCATAGCAATGCAACAGATAAATATGAAAACAGAGAAAAGCCATAAAACTCAGCTTGGGAGAACATCCAAGCTCAGGTCATGACACTTAAGTGTTTCAGATCCACCCATCCATCCATCCATCTTTTATTGCTTTTCTGGAGGTCTGGGTCACAGAGGAAGCAGTTCAAGCAGAGAAGCCCAGACTTCCCTCTCCCCAGCCACCGACTCCAACTCTTCAGAGAGGATACCAAGGTGTTCCCAAACCAGTTGGGAGACATAGTCTCTCCACCGAGTCCTGGGTCTGCCCCGGGGTCTCCTCCCAGTGGGAGGTACCCGAAACACCTCAAGTGGGACGTGTCCAGGAGGCATCCTGATCAGATGTGCAAACCACCTCAACTGGCTCCTTTCAATGTGGAGGAGCACCGGTTCTACTCTGAGCCTCTCCCGGATGACTGAGATCCTCACCTTCTCTCTGAGGGTGAGTCCAGCAATCCTACGGAGAAAGATTATTTCAGCTGCTTGTATCCGCAATCTCATTCTTTCGGTCATTACCCAAAGTTCGTGACCATAGGTGAGAGTACGAACGCAGACTGACGTAAATCGACAGCTTTGCCTCAGAACTCAGCTCCCTGCTCACCACAACAGACCGGTACAACGTCCACATCACTGCAGATGCTGCTCTGATCCGTCTGTCAATCTCTCGCTCCATTCTCCCCTCACTCATGAATAAGACCCCAAGATACTTAAACTCCTCCACTTGGGGAAAGAGCTTGTCCCCAACCTGGAGAGGCCAGGTTCTGCTGAACAGAAATTGAAGTTGTGACTGAACTCACTGTAGACATCAAGCAAGTGTTGTGGTTTTAATTACAAACTAAATGATTGTGTTTTTATTTGCTTAATAACATCTGTTATTAATGGAATCCCATCTCTGGCTCTATGTGTGTAACAAACCTGTGTTACCTTAGTGGTCTTGGTTTATAGAAAACTATTTCCTGGGGCATAATTCCCCAGGTGGCATTATTGTGCTCCCTGTTTAAATATCCACCTCCCTGCCACAAGCGGCCGGTTGTGAAATCCCGCAGCTCCTACTGACAGGAGCACATGAGGAAATACAGCATGCACTGGGATCGTCTCTTATTGTGATGGACAGTTGGAGCAGTTATAATCTAATCACCCTGTTGACCTGGGCCCCTCGGCACATTGTGGTAAGTCGACAGCTGCTAATGTGTGTTTTAAGATGGATGGTGATTTTAAATTAGAAAGTCAAATTGGTGCAGTAGTGAAGTGTAGCTGTTTTCATTTGAGACAATTGGCAAAGGTGAACCCATCCTCTCAAGGCAGCACTTTGACACAGTAATCCATGCCTTCATTGCATCTCGGCTGGATTACTGCAACACACTTTACTTTGGAGTCAGCCAGTCTTCCCTCTCATGTCTCCAGTTGGTTCAAAATGCCGCTGCATGTGTCTTCACTGGAACACCTAAGAAGAACACATTAGACCCATTCTGGCCTCCCTCCACTGGCTGCCTGTACATTTTAGATTGTTAAATGGTCTTGCCCTGCCTTAACTCTCTGAGCTGCTTCACCCTTACACTCCTGCTCAGTCACTCAGGTCAGCTACTATGAGAGTGGTGGTGGTGCCCAACTGGGGGTTTGAACCCACAACCTCTGGCTCCAGAGTCCAGCACTCTACCTGTGCCACCAAGAGGGCTGACCCTCTTGGCAAAGCAAGTAGGAATGCTTTAATCGACCCTGCTACAATAATGACCCACAAACATGCCCTGTGCCTCTGCCAATTGACGTCAGACTAGACTACAAAATTATATCCCATGGAGGCAGCTTAAACTTGAAATTGATTAGGTCTTTAGCCAGCCTGAGATAGGACTGCCTGATCACAGTGAGCTTCTGTAGCTAAGTTGATTTTTATTTGGCAGGGAACCTTCCCCTGCACAAAACCCTTAACCTAGAGGACCAGGGCTCCAAGGACAGTCATCTACCAGGAAAAGCAAGGGGAGTCACCAGATGGCCGGCCGGTAGAGTGGTGCTAATTCAGGGTGAGCAACTGTTTTTAAGGCACCAGTGACTCCCTCTGCCCCTTCTCCTGTTGATGTTAACAGTTCTACCACGGGCTCACCAGAGCCATACGTAACAGTAGGTCGCAGCCAGTGAGTTGCCAGCTGCCGTGAGTTTGCTTAAATTTGACTTTGTTCTTCCCTGTCTGGGTGTCAACTCTGGGAGAATGCCGTCTCCCAGGAGCCGCGTTCGGCGCCTGGGTAATGAGCTAGCAAGCGCCCTGGAGTATGTTGATGGGACGCCTCTCACTGCTACCTTTGACGACAACCCCAATGACATGCGCTGGCGCCTAGACTACGCTGAGGTTCTCCTGGACAATCTTCCTCACTACGCCGACCACCCTGAAGTCAGCGCGAGGAGAAATTATATCGCTGCACAACGTGAGATACTCCATGGGCTGGAGGGAAATCCCAGCAGCAATCCGAAGAGGAGGAATCATCACCCCTCTCTTCGGGATCTCACTCCTGCCTCCGTTCCAGCCTGGGAGTTCGCACCATCCAGAGATCTTTCCCCATCAGGCATGACGTTACTCGGGATTCCCCCGGAGGAGCTGCAGCTGACAGCTATCAAGATCTGGGACTGAGTGGCTGCTGCTCGCTCCGCTGTGCATCCATTTGTAATTATGAAGCATGTGGCGGCAGCAGTCACACTGGTGGAGAGGAATCCCGGGCTAAGTGACTTTCCTGAGTTCGCCGACCTCCTCGTCTCTGTCTCCGCACAGGAGCGGCGATTCCCGGACCTCACCTTTGCCTCGCCCTCCGCCAGAAACCGTAGTCATCTCCACAACCCTCCTCAGCGTGAATCCCATCCGGATCCAGTTCCGGGTCGCCGCAAGGGCTCAATCCCCCGCACAGCTGCCACTCCTGCGCCTCGTCAGAGGGGAATCCCCGCAGCCTCTTCCCCTGGGCCATCTTCTCCTGCTGTCCCGTCAGCGCTTGGTGCCCGGCTCGTCTTGGCTGACGCCCCCTCCTCCTCCTCGCCTATCCTGGCTGCTGTGTGTCTCTGGAGTCCTGTTCTGGCGAGCTCCATCCCGGAACCATCTCCAGCGGCTCCCCCTCGTCCTCCCAGGGGGCCCTCTCTCGCCGTCCGGCGTGGAAAGGGAGGAGCAACGTCCGCCGCAGCAGGCACCATCCAGCCTCCAGGAGACAGGAAAGTCCAAACTTTTCCATATTCTCATTATTGTGATTTGCCTTGTCAGACACCTGGGGGTGGAATTCGGGGTTCGCAGTCCCCCAAGCTCCCACCACCTGCTGTGGCTTTAGTTTTTGATTCCGCATCCTCTGTGTCTCCCTCCGTTGAGCGGTCCTTGATGCCAGGCCAACTTCACTGGATGAGGAGGGGGACTGCGGTTCTGGAGAGCCTGGTTCCAGTCCTGCAGCCACATCGTGTGTGGAGGAGGAAAGCGGACTGTAGTGTGGAACCTGCACCGATGAGGAAGCGTCCCGAGGTCTCCACGGACGAGCGGTCCGGTCCAGCGGGTCGAGGGTCCCCTGCCGCCACGCTGTGCGGGCTGTTGGCGTGGGCTTCGGTGCCAGAGGATCCAGAGGCTGCGGACACCATCATGCAAGCTGCAGAGCCCGACGTAGCTGAGTGGGAGCCAGATGACGACCTCCTGCCGTCTGAGCCCGGATGTTCGGAGTCCTGGACGGCATCAGAACCCGAGATCAGGCAAGTGCTCTGTATTGTCTTTCTCCTTTCTGTTCTAGAGCATTTTTGCCTGTCTCTTGGGGAGACGAGCCGGGTGCAGCCACCCGCTGCGTCCGAGCTTGTCTCGCCAGGTTCTGACGCTGCTGGTGATCCTGATCCTGGTTCTTCTCTCTCTCCCGAACCTTCTCCCAGGGTCGTTGGCGAGGAGCTGTTTCACCCGCTGTGCCAGAGGTTCCAGGTTCGGGGTTGAAGGTCGGTTCTGGTGCGGCGCCGACCCAGTCGGGGTCTGACGGGGATGCAACCGTGACCCAATCGGGGTCCGTTTCGGGAGCAACCGTGACTCAATCGGGGTCCGACGAGGGTGCAGCACCAGTGGAATCCAAGTTCGGTGAGGGAGCTGCAGATCCCCTGCCACCGGACACTGGACCGGCTCACCTTCTTCCCCATCTTCATCATCATCCTCATCTTCACCCTCATCATCCCCCCAAGCCTACTCCACCAGGTGCCGTATGGACCTCTCACTTCCGGCCCGGCTCGCCCTCGCTATTCCCCTCTACAGGGAAGCCGTTGCCTTTCTCTCCCCTGCGGTCCTGGTGGCTGAGCGATGTGGGTCGGCCGCCAGGAGGACTGTTGCGCCCATTTGGCTCTCTGGTCCGGCCACCCGACCCACTGGACTCTCTATTCGGTGGCCTGGTCCAGCCGCCTGAAGCACTGTTTTTCCTGGCCTGGGATTCGGGTAGGCCGCCTGAATTCTTCCCGTCGCCCCTGTTGGCGGTTTGGACGGTGGGTGCGGGGAAACCCCCCAAACTGTTATTTCACCTGTCATTCCTGTGCCTTTGGTTCCTTTGTGATTTTGTGAGTGTACAGGTATGATATTATGATTTCTTGTAGTCCTATCGCGGTTATCGTGTCTTTTTTTCCTTCCCCTCTCCTGTTTTGAGGGATGTTCTGTATATGCTAGATTGCACCTTAGGAACCTCTGTGTTTTGCTTTTAGGTCTCCTGTGGTTGCTTTTTTTTTTTGTTGGGTCCTGTCTGTACATTATCGGCATGTTATGGAGTATTGTGGGTTTTTTTCTTCCCGTACTCTATAATTGCTTCGTTTGTTCCATGTCAGTGTTGTGTTTTTTTTCTCTCTCTCTTTTTTCTGATTCACACCCTCCTGGCCTGCGCCCCATCCGCCCGCCCTGGGTGGGTGGGGGGGTGGGGGCTTGGGTCTTACTGGCCGTTCTGAGCCCGGCCTTGAGGGGAAGGTCCTGTCATGGTCTGTGCGCCGATTTCATCGGCTTTTATTATGACAGCGTCTCAGCGGGCTTCCAGCTGTCAAGCTCCACAGGACGGCTGGAGGCCAATTACTTCTCATCAGCTGAGGCGCTATCAACCACTATAAAAGGGAGCGGTCCTGATTGCTCAGGGCTGCGACCTCACACACATTATCCACGCTCTCCTCTCGGTGTGGATAGGCTGGAGTCCCTACGTCCAGCTCCAGTCCTCCTCTCGTCCCTCATCATTATTCGTAAGTGTACCTTTTGTATTATTTGTGTTTTGCCCCACGAGGCTCTTTTCCTTTGTTCCTTCCCTTGTTATCAATAAACGACGCAAATTCACCGGTTGGCCTTTGGCTCTTATTTATGGCTCGCCAGAGTCATACGTAACATGTGTTGCGTTGTTGCTTAGTTTTTTTTGTCACATTTTGTCTTAGCTTTGTTCTGAATTGTAATCACTCTTGTTTTGTTTTTCTTTTGGATTCTTGGATGGAATATGGGTGGGCAATATAAGCTGCGGCTTCAGCCATCACCCATTTCAGATAACTTATGTTGAACTGTATAATCAGAGGAGTTATTGTCTAATTTGATCTTGTTGGATTTTTTTTCCCTTTGTTATATTATTCAGTTTCTTTTTAATCTTTACTTTTAATCTATCTGAAATAAAGATTCATTCATTCATTCATTCATTCATTCATTCATTCATGTTTTCTGCTGAAGGCATCTCAGCAGATCCCAAAAAGGTCTCAGCCATGCAACAGGCTGGTAATCCTAAAGATCCAAGTGAAGTGAGAAGTTTTCTTGGGATGGCTAATTACTGCACGGTGGCGCAGTGGTTAGCACTGTGGCAGCACAGTTTACCCTCGGCCGGGGGATCGCGGGGATCATGAGATCGTGGGTTCGATCCCTGCCCCTGGCCAACAGTGATGTGTGTGGAGTTTGCATGTTCTCCCCGTGTCTGCATGGGTTTACTCTGGGATTTCTCCGGTTTCCTCCCACATGCCAAAAACATGCAGGTTAGGGATAAGGGGCGCTTGCGCACGCAGCGACCGGCAGCTGGTGGCTTGTCACCAGACTGCAAAACAAATCTACCTACGGGTACAAAATAAGTAATAAAATAAAAAACCCCCAAAAAACCCATGCAGTTTGGCAAATTCCAGTCTGGCTTTTTTATGATTTGTTTTCAACAGTGGTGTCCTCCTTGGTCGTCTCCCATGAAGTCCACTTTGGCTCAAACAATGATGGATGGTGCGATCTGACACTGATGTACTGTGACCTTGGAGTTCACCTTGAATGTGTTTAGAGGTTGTTCTGGGCTCTTTTGTTACCATTCGTATTATCCGTCTCCTTCTGCGGCCACGTCCAGGGAGGTTGGCTACAGTCCCGTGGAGCTTAAATTTCTGAATAATATGTGCAACTGTAGTCACAGGAACATCAAGCTGCTTGGAGATGGTCTTATAGCCTTTACCTTTAACATGCTTGTCCATAATTTTCTTTCTAATCTCCTGAGACAACTCTCTCCTTTGCTTCCTCTGGTCCATGTTTAGTGTGGTACACACCATGTCAGCAAACAGCACAGTGACTACTTGTCACCCTTTAAATAGGTCGACTGACTGATTACAAGTTTGTAGACACCTGTGATGTTAATTAGAGGACACATCTTGGTTGAACATGTCCCTATGGTCACATTATTTTCAATCTTTTCTAAGGGTACCATCATTTTTGTCCAGGCCTGTTTCATGAGTTTGTTTTTTAAAATAATTCTGTTGAACCACAATTCAAAAGCATTGTCTGATTTCCATTGGTTAATTTCATAGAATTTTTATTTATTACCACTTTTGTCAGATTCCAGTTATTTCTGTGACCATTGTGGGTTTTTCTTTCATTAACAGAGGGGGACCAACAATTTTGTCCACGGCTGTAGGTTTAGGGGGCAATCACTTTTTCACACAGTGCCATGTAGGTTTGGATATTTTTCTCCTTACTAATAAACACCTTCATTTAAAAACTACATTTTGTGTTTACTTGTGTTATCTTTGTCTAGTATTTAAATTTGTTTGATGACCTGAAACATTTAAGTGTGACAAACATACAAAAAAATAAGAAATCAGGAAGGTGGCAAACACTTTTTCCCACCACTGTTTCTTGGATTTCATCATTGCAAGATCACTCCACAATGGCCACAAGCTATTGCTACTGCAGAAAGGTTTATGCGCACATTAGGCAAGACTATTTGTGTTGTGGTAATGCAAAGCATTCCATGAAAACAGTATCTCGACATCTTCCTCCGTGACTATCGATCTACACCACATAGCACCACAGAAGCTTCACTAGCAGAACTCCTGTTCCAACAAAAAACCAACACCAAGATTCTCACAGTCAGCATCACATCTTCTAACAGTGCAGATCACACAGTCAGAGCCAAAGATAGAGAAGCCAAGGCCAAGACCAAAGCGTATGCAAATGCATGTCACCACACGACACAGAGCACTGTTGCACCAGCAGACAATGTGCTCCATCGCCACCCAAAACACAAGCTCAGCACAACCTACAGCAGCAAACAAGACACTGTGTCACAGGTCAAAGGCTCCGTGGTCACAGCAACTAAGGATGGACACTCGATCACTAGAAATTCATCTTTCTTCAAGAAGATCACTGCAGAGCCGCAAGGTATCTCGACAGAGTCAGATGACGACAGCGAGGAGACTGCTGTTGGTAATCCACCTCCAAGATATCCTACTCAACACAACAGACAACCTCCTTCCTACCTTCTTGAGTACAAATGATCTTAACGACCAGCAGGGTTTGTTACAGAATAGGAACTAAAGAGAGTTGCAAATTTCATGCACTGTTCTGCTCTTCAAGTTTTCTCTATAGTCCAAGTTAGATGGTAATAACTGTTATGTATGAATAAATACCTTATACAAGGATGAGGCCAGGTGAACGGGTGAACTCAGCTTTATTTCTGTTAGGACACACAATACAGCTACCAGGAGGGGCATTGGCAAAGAGGCCGTAAAATAGATGCCCCTGGTATTTAAGGGGCGGAGCAGTGGCGATGGAGGAAGTAGCTGTCACTACACCGCACTTTACAATAAAGGCATCAATATCATAACATTACCCCCCCCTCCCCGTAGAAAGTCCAAAACCACATGTACAATTGAGACCCGAATCACGCAGTAAGAAAACCAGAATTGAAGTTGCTAAATGGCCTATCACATTCACACAACCAACCTAAACTAGGGTGGACGGGTGGACTACCGTCCCACCCCACATTGCAAGGTGGGTTATTCTGCCACCTGTAAACTAACTGAAAGTCCCTCAGTAACTTAGGATTCAAGGATTGAAAGGCTTTATTATCATGTGCTTAGTTAAGAAATGCAACATTTCCTGAGCAATGAAATTCTTACTCTGCTCTCTGAATGAATGCCAAGGTAACAGATACACATCAACACAAATAAAGAAATAACACACCTAAAACTAATGAATACTAATAACACACTCTAATAACACCCATTAGGCGATTAGGACACCTGAAACACACCTTAGAACATTGTCGTGCTCCTAAAATATTAATACACCCAGAACAATAATATTTTAGTCTCTTTTTTTACACACAAATATGAACATTAGAGCTTTTTGTTAAATATGCACTACTGTCCTTTAGCAGAAAAGAGTAGAACTGGCTTGGGGGGCCCAGGGCAGCCCCTCAGTAGGCGCACCCCTGGAAGTAGCAGGCTCTCAGAATAGTGGTTGATCCCATGGACGAAAGCGTCTCTCCTCATTACCACCGACTGCTGCTCTCATCCAGCTCCATCACCAGAAGCCTCTTCCTTGGCACGCCGCAGCTCGTTGGCATATCTCGCTGAACCATCCAACAGCTGAAAGTTAGCTGCACCCAGCTTAGCCACGACGCGTAGGTGTTCCACTGGCTGTCGTCTGGCCCATACTCGCCGTGGACATCTCACTTCTTGAACCCAGACCAAGTCCATGATCTTAAGTGGGGTTCTGCTCAGCCTGATATGGTGCTGCTCAGCACGTCTCCATGCCTGTCAGTCTGGCCCCGTCCTCTTCTAAAGCCGTTGTAGTGGTCGTCATTGTAGCCACCGATCCTCCGTCCCTCTGCAGTAAAGCTCTGGAGGAATTGGGGACTAGCACATTGACGTCACTTGCCAAGATAGGTGCCTCGCCATCCAGCTCAGTACCCCTTTCTACCATCTTCCGAGCGCCAGCACTGAGAACTTCCTGCACTGAACCTGGGTGAGGCTGGTCCTGCTTGACTGCTGTGGTGTCCGTTAGTTCTTCGTCCCACACAACATTGTTCTCTACTATCAGAACCGAAGGATTCCACTGGTTACAATCAGACCATTCTTCCCCAGCGTCGTCTTTAATGACGAGACCCAGTCCATAAAGCAAGTCACAGCCAATGATGTTGTTGCCTTGGGCTGCCTCGGGAAACGTCCGCCATCATCGCAGACTTGTACCGAACCATCAACTCCAACATTTCAACCGTGCACAGCCTTTGACCTCCATAACCATAAAGCGGCAGTGGGTTAGTTTTTATCTTGCAGTGGGGAAAAAACTTCCTTTACCATGGCCCAATTCAGCATCGACCCCTCCGCCCCCAGAATCAGAATCAGAATCAGAATCAGATTTATTGCCATTGTTCATGTAGTACACAAACTAGGAATTTGTCTCGGTGCAATGCTGCAACATTAAACATGATAAAATAAAAGAAATAAACTATACATGCAATAAAGTGTAGAATAAGAGTAAGTGATACTGGTCAGCAGTTAAAATATATTAGCGAGCAGCAGATACTGTGGAGAACCATATAGTGCAGTCGGTAATGCAGGAAGAAAACAGTGATGATTGACATGAGTCTGGTTGAGCTGCTGTACATAGTGCACGAGAGTCAATAAGTCACTTAGTGTTCAGCAGTCTGATGGCAGAGGGGAAGAAGCTGTTCGTGTGACGGGAGGTTTTAGTCTGGATGGACCGAAGTCTTCTACCTGAGGGGAGGGGGGCAAACAGTACGTGACCAGGGTGTGAGGGATCGGCTATGATCCGGCCAGCACGCCTCCGGGTCCTGGAGATGTACAGATCCTGGAGAGATGGGAGCTTGCAGTCGATCACCTTCTCAGCAGTGCGCACGACGCGCTGCAGCCTTAGTCTGTCCCTGGCAGTGGCTCCTGCGTACCACACGGTTATGGAGGTGGTGAGGATGGACTCGATGATGGCTGTGTAGAACTGCACTAACATCTTGGTGGGTAGCTTGAGCTTCCTCAGCTGCCGCAGGAAGAACATCCTCTGCTGGGCTTTTTTGATGAGTGAGCTGATGGTCGGCTCCCACTTGAGGTCCCTGGTGATGGTAGTGCCTAGGAAGCGGAAGGAATCAGCAGTGGTGATGGGAGAGCCTGTGAGGGTGAGGGGGGGCAGAGGGGTTGTGACTTTCCTGAAGTCCACAATCATCTCCACTGTCTTCAGAGCGTTCAGCTGCAGGTTGTTGTTGTTGCACCAGGACGCCAGCTGGGCCACCTCTCTCCTGTAGGCGGACTCGTCGCCATTGGAGATGAGCCCGATGAGGGTGGTGTCGTCCGCAAACTTGATCAACTTGACAGACTGGTGGCTGGAGGTGCAGGAGTTGGTATAAAGGGAGAAGAGTAGGGGGGAAAGTACACAGCCCTGGGGTGATCCGGTGCTGATGCTAGTAGAGTCTGAGACAGTCTTTCCCAGCCGCACATGCTGCCTCCGGTCCGTCAGGAAGTCGGTGATCCACCTGCAGAGGGAGTCAGGCACGTTGAGCAGGGACAGCTTGTCCCGGAGCAGAGCGGGGCGGATGGTGTTGAATGCGGAGCTGAAGTCTACAAACAGGATCCTGGCGTAGGTTCCCGGGGAGTCCAGGTGCTGCAGGATGGAGTGGAGGGCCAGGTTGACTGCGTCGTCTACAGACCTGTTGGCTCGGTAGGCAAACTGCAGCGGGTCCAGGAGAGGGGTGGTGATGGACTTGAGGTGGGGCAGGACCAGGCGCTCAAAGGACTTCATGACTACAGAGGTGAGCGCTACAGGTCTGTAGTCATTAAGTCCAGTGATCCGTGGCTTCTTGGGGACAGGGATGATGGTGGAGGATTTGAGGCAGGTCGGCACGTGGCATTGCTTAAGGGAGGAGTTAAAAATGTCTGTGAAGACAGGAGCCAGCTGTTTCGCACAGTGTCTCAGGGTGGAGGGAGACACGCCGTCCGGACCGGGGGCCTTGCACGGGTTCAGTCTGGAGAACTGTTTGAGCACGTCCTGCTCACTGATGATAAGGGCAGGGGGGGAGGGGGGTGCCTTTAATGAAGTAGGGATTGTGGAGGCTGTGGAGCTGGAGGGAGGGGGGGAGTTGGACACAGATGACGAGGTGTCAAAACGGGCATAGTGTTGGGACAGACTTTGACAAAGGGCATTGTCATCCTGACCTTTAGGAGCCTGAGGCCGATAGTTGGTGATCTGCCTCAGTCCTCTCCACACAGAAGCCGAATCATGTCGAGCAGCAGCGACACCTCCACACTGTCTAGCTACACTGAGCAGAACGTGTACCCGTTGGTACTCTGGGACACCGTGTGGATAGTTGTCGGGGACAGGTGGAGTGATTTCTTCCATGGGCTCTCCGGCTAAGATACATGGCACACTCTAGCATAATGGTTCAAGCGTCCACACTTGCCACAATGCTTCTCTCTAGCCGGGCAATCCCTAGCCTTATATTGGTGCTTCGAGGACCCCCAACCCTTGCACAGGGGTTTTCCCGGGGCAGACCTTCAGCTGACAGCGCTGATGTCTGCGTTGTCGTTGGTCAAGCTAGCCTCACTATCAGGGTCCACTACTAATGCTGTGGCAGTAGGCCCCAGCTGCTGTTGTGACTGGCGCCACTTTAGCTCTGAAGCTAGCTTGTCTGTGGTCTTCACTTGGAGAGCTAGCATGACAGCCCTGGCTAACGTTAGGTCACTTGGCGCAGTGAGTAGCCTAGCTTGTAAAGCAGTTCTGGTTGTGTGCTCCGCCAGCTGATTACACACCATTTCCTCCTCCAATGGCCCATAACAACACTCACTAGCCAGCTGCCACAGGTTGGCGATGAACTGGTGGACTTGCTCACCCACCCGCTGGTGTCACTGCCGGAACCTAATCGTCTGGACATTCATGCTATCCGGGGTTTGAAAATGACACGCTAGCAACTCAACTATGCCCTCATAAGAGTCCGAAGCCCCGGGTGTACGCAGGATACGCTGGCCCTCAATCCCCATATTTTGCACCAGGAGCACACGTGCCCTCAGTTTATCTCGCTCACCCATGTTGAGCGCGATGATGTAGTTTTGGAAGGCCGCAAACCATCTTGGCCAGGGCACAGACGGCTCGCCTGGGAGCTCCAGGAAGGGCCAAAGCGGTGAAATATACACCTCCATGGTTTATTCTTGTCACCACAATGCTATTTATGGATAAATACCTTATACAAGGACGAGGCCAGGTGAACCGGTGAACTCAGCTTTATTTGTGATAGGACACACTATACAGTCACCAGGCAGGGGCATCAGCAAAGAGGCTGTAAAATGGATGCCCCCAGGTATTTATGGGGCGGATCAGTGGTGGAAGAGGAAGTAGCCTCCTCTACACCGCACTTCACAATAAAGGCATCAATATCATAACATTACAATAACAACTGAAGGCATAAAGCGGACAACAGTTTTGGTTGTTAGAGTACAATCCCTACTTTGTTTCAAAAGCACTTCAGTGATGGTTACACGCCAAGTTTATGGCCCAAGTCATCGCTGATAAATTCAGTATCACAAATGTGTTTTTTTGTGGAAGTTATTGTTTAAAAAAAAAAAAGAGTGACGTGGGGTCTACAAGCAAATCTACGCATCTGTAGATGATACCTCAGCACAACAGTGCCACCCAGTAATAAAGCAGTATGTCACGCATGCTCGGTGTGTCATGCGTCCTGCAAGTCGTCACTAAAATCACATGACAGAATGCCGCCATTGTCTCTGTGCAGTCATTTGCTGCGTGGTGCACATGAAGACGTCACACCAACCAAGCAACGTGAAGCCGTACAGCGCTGCAGCAAACGGGAGGAAAGGTGACCGTCACCAGCGATATTTTGACAGATCAACAAACCTTTGAAGAAACGTTCGAAAGCACAAACACTCACGCATGCGCACGAGAGAGAGAGAGAGCTCGGAATATACCAGGTTATTTTCTACAAACATTTTTCAAATATTATTTCCATTTTCTTTCCAAAGTGTGTTTTGAAAAGTGGTTTTGAACTGAGCAATGGTTGAACATTGTTGTAGTGCCATTTGGAAACCACTGCACAGCTTTATTCCACATAAGGTTTTCATTTGTTTGTGCATGAGAGTCTTCGAGTTTACCCTTCCCTCAGCTCATGATCCGCCTGTCTATCAAAACATCTGCATGTTTAACATGTCACATCTGGCTTGACAAGCTACGGCTGGGTTCCCAATACTCACCCCCTCCCTACTCGCTATATAGTGAATTTAGATATAGTGGACTATACAGTAAACTCAATGTAAAAATAACATTTACAGATTTTGGACACTACTGGGCTTGTTTTTGTGGCACAGTTAATGATGTCATCATTGCGAGACAGTAAAACCTAACAGACTAACGGTGGTAAAAAATGAACGCCTGCCTGTAATTTGTAGTAAATGTGTATTAAATCAAACCGTTTTTGCTTAACTAATAAATATAAATACCTTAAGGTAGTTTCTGTTGCAATGTGAAGCTCCCCTCGCACTGCTCCGTCGGCTGAGCATTGCATTATGGGATATATCGGCTAATGTAGTGGCCATCCGTTGTACACTACTTTTCAAAATGCATTGTGGGATATTTTGAGTGTACTATATAGTGAAAGAAATTTTCAGCTGAGATTTCGAACAGCACTACAAAATGGCTGATTGACTATATAGTGCACTATCTGGGAAAGGAGGGAGCATGTGGAACACAGCACATGTGTGCAGGTTTATATTCAGCGAGGACCACAAACTTCAAAAACAGCTTAGTGTGATCACATGCTGTATATTAATATTATTCTAGTATCTTATGTAACAGTTTCACTTCTTGATAATGAAGATGAACAGCTGTGAAACAATTAGAAAATGTTTTGTTTTTATTAAAAGATGTAAATGTGAGAGTGAATCATGTGTTTGTTGATGACAGACCCTCGTACCATTCTGAGTTGATGCTATAATCTATCTAATCAATGTTTTCCACCCCGCTAAAATCACACATTTCCATGTTAAACCAAAAAGTAACGTGTATTGGCACGTGTTTACAAGCCCAGTCCCGTGTCCATGCCTTCACTCACTGCACACGTGCACAGCAGTCCTGAACAGTCCTCACTGTGCATGTGCAGAACCACGCCTCTTATACTTTCATTTGGTTGGTGGGAGGGGGAGGGCATGGTGAACAGTTATTTACACAGACGTTCAATGACATGTTTTTGTGTGTGTTTTGTGTACTTTGTTAATGTCAGAGTGAATTTCAGGGCGTCCACCTGGATGGATGAGGCAGCCGCGCTGCGGCGTCGCCACTCACTCACACATTCACACCGAGGGCCACTTCCGAGTCTCCAGTTAGCCTCACCTGCATGTCACTGGTCTGTGGGAGGAAACCTGAGCACCTGCAGTAAACCCACGCAGACACGGGGAGAACGCGCAGACTCCACACAGAAGGGTCACCGATGGTCAGGGGTGGGATCCAACTTGTGACCATCTTACTGTGCTGCCACAGTGCTAGCCAGTGCACCACACGGGTTCGGTTCCCACCCTCATCTGGGTGGCTTTTTTGTTTGCTTGTTATCTCTGTGTGTGTTTCGCTGCACCAGTGGCAGGTCAGGTGTGGCCGTTCCCTCCTGTGAGGTTGGGGTTGGGGCCTAAGCTGAGGGGTCGTTGCTCGATGGTGAGAGTGGCAGGAGCACCGACTGGCAAACGCTGAGCTGCCGTTAGACGCGTTCTTAAAGCTGTAAACGCCACGCATCCACTGCACGTGATAAATCTTTTTAACATGTCTGCGCATGATTTCTCTGAGTGATAAAACGTGCAACTTGATGGGGTTTTTTTGATGAGACTGGACTGAATACAGTGGGGGAGGGGGGTTGAAAAGTTCATAGAGGTCCATTTTGACCCCTGCTGTACAAATACTGTATATGCAGGCATATACAGTATATGTACAGTATGTATGTATGCAGTATATGTATGCATGTGAAAGCTGTGAATAAAAATCTGTTGTTCCACAAACAGAGATTTCTGAGTTCCTGCCACGTTAAAACTGAAGTATGGCAGCGCTTCACCGTGAACGTGAACATCTTCTGTTGTTCTGGCCACTTGTCATTTTCTGTAAATAAGTTCCCTAAATGCACAGCATGACAATGAGGGTTTAACTGTGAATTCACAGTTAGGCCCAAAAATATTTGGACAGTGACACAAGTTTTGTTATTTTAGCTGTTTACAAAAACATATTCAGGATACAATTATATAATCAATATTTTTTTTTTATTTTTTAGATTTAGTATACTTTATTGATCCCCAGAGGGGAAATTGAGGGTCATCCACCACCTGGATGGATGAAGCAGCCACGATACGGCGCTATCCTAGCTAGTATCTAATCTAATCTCATCTAATCCTAGCTAGTTAGATGAGCTAGCGGCTATCTCCCGTTATGATAGCACTTACCGGGAGTGCTCTCTCCTTTTGTTTACTGAGACGTGGCTAACTGAACTAGCAGCAGATGCTAACATTGAGCTGGAGGGTTTTCACACGATACGAGCTGACCGAACACCAGAGAGTGGCAAAACTAGGGGCGGTGGAGTGATCATGTATGTTAACAACAACTGGTGCAGACCGGGACATATCACTGTTAAACAACGACACTGCAGCAAAGACATTGAGTTGCTAGCTGTTAGCATGAGGCCTACATATCTCCCGAGAGAACACTCACACGTGATCTGCATTGTTGTTTATGCAAATCCGACGGCGAACGCTGGGACAGCGCGTGACGTCATCCATTCAGTAACCAGCAGGCTGCAGACAGAACACCCAGATGCTCTTCTCCTCATCTCAGGCGACTTCAACCACGTTTCACTGTCTCCCATTCTGCCCACTTTCACCCAGTATGTCACATGCCACACTAGAGACAATAAAACACTGGATTTGTTCTACGCAAACACTAAGGAGGCGTACACCTCATCACAACTCCCCCCACTTGGGAGATCGGATCACAACTTGGTTCATCTCCGACCGGTGTACAAACCCCTAGTGCACAGACAACCTCCGGCCATGCACACTGTGGAGTTATGGTCTGAGGAGACAATGGACACTCTAAAGGACTGTTTTGAAGCCACTGCCTGGAAGCAGCTCTGCGATCCACATGGTGAGGACATCGATGGCCTCATTCACACCTTCACGGGCTACCTCAGCTTCTGTGTGGACAAATCCGTTCCCACCAAGACCATACGGCGTCACTCAAACAACAAACCCTGGATCAACCCTGAGATAAAAACACTTCTGAGAGAGAAGAAGAGGATCTTCAGGTCGGGGAACAGGGAGATGCTGAAGTCCGTACAGAGGGAGCTGAGGAGAAAGATCAGAGAAGGCAAGGACAGCTTCAGGAAGAAGATGGAGGACAAGCTGCAACAGAGCGACATCAGCGGGGTCTGGAGAAACCTCAAAACCATCTCGGGGCTCCAGAATACCTCCCCCCAGGCCACGGGGGGCAGGGAGTGGGCGAACAACCTGAATCTGTTTTTCAATAGATTTGACCAACCGCCCTCCCCCCTGTCTGCACAACAACCACTGCTGCCTCTAAGAAATCAAGTCCTGCTGCCCACTCCCCACTCCACCGACACCCCCCCCCCCACTCCCAACACACAGCCCCCCATCCTGACCCGGACCAAGACCCAGGTGAGGACGGAGCTGAGGAAGATCAAGGCGAGGAAGGCGTCGGGACCGGACGGCATCAGCGCAAAGCTCCTCAAGTCCTGTGCAGACCAGCTGTGTGGGATTGTGACGTATATCTTCAACATGAGCCTGAAACTGGGGAGGGTACCACAGCTGTGGAAAACATCTTGTGTGGTACCTGTACCAAAAACTTCCCACCCCAAAGACCTGAACAGCTTCAGACCGGTGGCCTTGACGTCCCACTTGATGAAGACCCTGGAGAGACTGCTCCTTGCTCATCTCCGCCCCCTGGTGGAACCAGCGATGGATCCACTCCAGTTCGCCTACCAGCATGGCATTGGGGTGGAGGATGCGGTGATCTTCCTCCTTCACTGTTCTCTGTCCCACCTGGAGAAGCCCGGGAATATGGTGAGGATCATGTTCTTTGACTTCTCCAGTGCTTTCAACACCATCCAACCGATGATCCTGAAGGACAAGCTGCTGCGCGCAGGGGTGGACCAGCACCTGTCATCATGGATCCTGGACTACCTCACGAACCGGCCTCAGTTTGTGAGAACCCGGGACTGTGTTTCCGACACGATCATCAGTAGCACGGGGGCCCCCCAGGGAACGGTGCTGGCTCCCTTCTTGTTCACTCTTTATACTGCGGACTTCTCACACAACACAACACATTGCCATCTACAGAAGTTCTCTGATGACTCTGCGATCGTTGGTCTCATCTCCAGCGGAGATGAAGCTGAGTACAGAGGGCTTATCCAGGACTTTGTGGACTGGTGCCATCGGAACTGCCTCCAGATCAACGCGAGGAAAACTAAGGAGCTGGTGGTGGACTGCCGCAGGCATGGGCAGCCCCTCACAGCACCAGTAAATATACAGGGAACAGACATCGAGATGGTGACATCTTACAAGTACCTGGGTATTCATCTGAACAATAAACTAGACTGGTCACACAATACTGACGCACTCTACAAGAAGGGACAGCGCAGGCTGTTCCTGCTGAGGAGACTCAGGTCTTTTGGTGTACAAGGGGCGCTGCTGAAGTCATTCTATGACACGGTGGTGGCATCAGCCATCACTTTTGGAGTGGTCTGCTGGGGCAGTGGCATTACTGCAGCCGATAGGAAGAGACTGAACAAACTGATTAAGAAAGCTAGCTCTGTCCTGGGGCAACGCCTTGATCCGATGGAGGAGATAGGAGAGAGAAGGACGGTGGCTAAACTGTCATCTCTGCTGGAGTCCGAGTTCCACCCTATGCAGGACATACTGGATGCACTGAGGAGCTCATTTAGCAGCAGACTACATCATCCCAGGTGCACAACCGAGAGGTTTCGTAGGTCCTTCCTACCAACGGCTGTCAGACTGTACAACCTAAGCAGGGCTGCTCGCAGAGATAGCAAAAAGACGTAACAAACTAATAGTTTTTTTTGAATGCAAAAGATGCAATAGACTTACACAATGGTCCTCTCCGGCATACAACTAGGAACATACCGGTCGCTATGGAGGGTGAGAATATGTATGGGCACATAATCATACCATGTAGGATAACTAAATAGACGGTTATGCTGTTTCATCCCACCTAGCAACAATGCTCTGCACTGTGTGTGTTTATATATTTACATATTTATTCCATCTAGCTACAATGCTCCGCACTGTGTTTTTATATATCTACATATTATTCCATCTAGCTACATTGCTCCGCACTGTGTGTGTTTATATACTTGCATATTTATTCCACCTAGCTGCAATGCTCCGTACTGTGGGTGTTTATATATTTACATATTTATTCCATCTAGCTACAATGCTCTGCACTGTGTGTCTGTGTGTGTGTGTGTGTATATATATATTTTATAGTAATATGTACATATGTATATTAGCTGCTCTTGCTTGCTTGTTTTTTCTTGCCTTCTGATTGTTGCTCTGAGTGTTGCTATCCCTGTGCTGTTGCAATCCTGGAATTTCCCCGTTGTGGGACTAATAAAGGCTTATCTTATCTTATCTTATCTTATCTTATCCCTTAACCATTCACACACACATTCACACCTAGGGCCACTTTAGAGTCTCCAGTTAACCTAACCTGCATGTTTTTGGCATGTGGGAGGATGGGCTGAAAGTGCAGACTCTCAGCTATAATTTGAGAATATCCACATCCAAATTGGAGCAAGGGTTTAGGAATTACAGCTCTTTAATACGTAGCCGCCTCTTTTTCAAGGGACCAAAAGTAATTGGACAATTGACTCAGAAGGCTGCAAAAAAAAAAACCTAACAAGGCTGCATGGGCTCTTCCCTCGTTAACCTGTCATCAATTAAGCAGTTAAAAGGTCTGGAGTTGATTCCAGGTGTGGCGTTTGCATCTGGAAGCTGTTGCTGTGAACACACAACATGCGGTCAAAGGAGCTCTCAATGGAGGTGAAAGAGACCATCCTGAGGCTGAAAAAAAAAGAAGAAATCCATCAGAGAGATAGCAGAAATGTTAGGAGTGGCCACATCAACAGTTTGGTACATTCTGAGAAAAAAAGAGTGCACTGGTGAGCTTGGGAACTCAAAAAGGCCTGGACGTCCACGGAAGACAACAGTGGTGGATGATCACAGAATCCTTTCCATGGTGAAGAACAACCCCTTCACAACATCCACTCAAGTGAAGAACACTCTCCAGGAAGTAGGTGTATCAGTATCTAAGTCTACCATAAAGAGAAGACTTCATGAGAGTAAATACAAAGGATTCACCACAAGGTGCAAACCATGAATCAGCCTCAAAAATAGAAAGGCCAGAATTGGCTTTGCCAAAAAACACCTGAAGAAGCCAGCCCAGTTCTGGAACAGCATTCTTTGGACAGATGAGACTAAGATCAACCTGTACCAGAATGATGGGAAGAAGAAAGTTTGGAGAAGAATTGGAACAGCTCATGATCCAAAGCACTACATCTTCTGTAAAACATGGTGGAGGCAGTGTGATGGCATGGGCATGCATGGCTTCCAATGGCACTGGGTCACTTGTGTTTATTGATGATGTGACAAAAGATAGAAGCAGATGAATTCTGAAGTGTATAGGGATATACTTTCTGCTCAGATTCAGCCAAATGCAACAAAGTTGATTGGACGGCGCTTCACCAATGATCCAAAACATACTGCAAAAGCAACCCAGGAGTTTTTTAAAGCAACGAAGTGGAATATTCTGCAATGGCCGAGTCAATCACCAGATCTCAACCCAATCGAGCATGCATTTCACTTGCTCAAGACAAAACTTAAGGCAGAAAGACCCACAAACAAGCAACAACTGAAGACAGCTGCAGTAAAGGCCTGGCAAAGCATCACAAAGGAGGAAACCCAGCGTTTGGTGATGTCCATGGGTTCCAGACTTCAGGCAGTCATTGCCTGCAAAGGATTCTCAACAAAATATTGAAAAGTAACATTTTACTTAGGGTTATGTTTATTTGTCCAATTACTTTTGAGCCCCTGAAATGAGGAGCGTTTGTATAAAAATAGCTACAATTCCTACATGTTTAATCATATATTTTTGTTCAACCCCTTCAATTAAACCTTAAAGTCTGCACTTCAATTCCGTTGTAGTTGTTTCATTTCAAATCCAATGTGGTGGCATGCAGAGCCCAAATCATGAAGATTGTGTCACTGTCCAAATATTTCTGGGCCTAACTGTAAGTCAGCTGTTTTCAGTAGAGAATAAAACAAAGTTGTTCATTTTACTTCTACTGATGCATATAAACCATAAAACCTGATCATCTCATATACATATGATGATTTTTTTAACCAGATGCTCTTTCGTTCGTTATGCCAGAGTGGAGGCCTCGAGGTGAAGCAGCCACCGGCAGGTCGAGGCTTCAAGCCCCAGCTGGGTCATACCAAAGACCATATAAAATGCTGTTTCCTGCCTTCTAGCTTGGTGCTCAGCATAACGGGATGGTGGGAGGAGAGGGTCACATGTATAGTTTATTTCTCTTATCTTATCATGTTTAATGTTGCAGCATTGTACCGAGACAAATTCCTAGTTTGTGTACTACATGAACAATGGCAATAAACCTGATTCTGATTCTGATTCTGATTCTGATTCTGAGGGTCACCCAGCCACAGCCACAGGGGGAGCACAAGCCAGTGTCCTCGCCGTGCCGGTCCAAGCCCGGGTAACTGGGCAGGGCTGCATCCTTAAAAATCCTTATCAGATCAACATGCAGTCATTTCAATGTCAGGTGACGATACGCTGTGGTCACCCCCCGAAAGGGAGCAGCTGAAGACAAAAAAAGCTCTTTTATTTAATTTATTTTATGATAGAACTTTTTATGTGTTGTTATATGCTGTTACTGTTACAACAACATATTAATTTTTAATTTCTACGGAATAAAACAGAGAAAAACTGCAGTTGTCCTCTTATCAAAGTGTTTTGATATTTTATTGCTCTATCTCTATATTATCTTCATATAAAGATAGTGAATTTACTGTTGGGTTGAATTATTAACCTAAATCAGTTTACAGCTAGCATGTAGCCTTTCCTTGCGTGCTTGCTTATCAGCCTTCTCTTGTTTTTGTGTAAAGGCTCGTTTCAGAAAATATGGCAGGTTATGCAACTTAATCCCTGAAAACAGTTGGAACTGTTGTGAATGTCATTTGTTTCAGTAGCCGTTGCCGTTAATCTGATTGTGTGGTTATATTCTATTTAAAAACAGGGGCGGCAGTTTTGTGGAAAAACGTTTAGAAGCTCTGTGTTAACTAAAGGATTTCAGCCTGAATAAGCTGATGAGAAGCTGAATGTGCTGATAGCCTCGTCTCAGCAAAATGTGTATAAATGACATGGTTACCCACCAAGGAGAATATGTGGAACACACACACACACACACACACACACACACACACATGCGCACGTCCACTAAATTTATGTTCCACTGGTTTAGTCCTACTTCATGTTGGCAGACACAGTGGAAATGGTGCAGAACAGTGCCCCCTAGTGGCTGGTGAAATAAGTACATGCAGTGAAATGGGAACCCGTAATCCTAACCATTACTGTAACAACCAGCGCTTGCAGTAACTCGTTGCTGTAAAACCACTGCTGCTGCAGTAATGCGCTGTGTAACAAAGTTGCTGTTTAAAAGTTCCGTAATGTGTTACAGTTCCTGAAATTTGATCAGATGAGTTACTCGTTACTCATTTTATTAATATGGAAAGATATTTTTAGTGCACATAAATGAATGTACAGACTGACCCTACTGCAGTTGAGACGAGCCGTCAGTTGGCGTGACGTGTTGCAGAGACCCGAGTCTCCACTGCTGAGTGGAGGAAAAGATGAAGCTGCTTGGTTCCTGTGGAAATAGATCATTTTTCCCTTGTCGTGATTAAGGACAAAAGCACACTGGCGGGTTGGCAGCTAAGTGCCTGTTGAGACCTACTGCAATCTTCAGAAGTGCTTGAAGCAGCAACAAAGCTCCGGCAAAGCTAGTGTGAGGTAATGGCTAGCTATGCTAAGAACACCGTGTTGGTGTATCTAAGTGATGTGAAGAGCCACGGCTGGATGCAAAGTGGAAATACTCTTGTCCCAACACCCACGGCTGGATTTCAAGCACAGGTATGCATCTGGACAGTTTGTGACCCAGCAAGAATGGAATCTGATTGCCAGATAACGTCGTTACAGATTGAAGACGTGATAACAGGAACAGGTTTTAGTTTATTCATTGATTTCACCTTTATTTATACAGGAAACTTTCACTGAGATGGAACCTCTTAACTGGATAAGGACTGTGCTGAAATTAATAACAATACAGTGATCCCTCGCTACTTTGCGCTTCACCTTTCGCGCCCTCAGTGCATCGCGGATTTTTCAAAAATATTCATCAAAAATTCAAAATTGAGAAATAATGGGCGGGCACTAGCAGAAGGCAGGGAGACTACATTAGACCATCAGGTATCAACACGGAGAGCCGCACAACTCAAAAAATCCACCTCTCTGTTCGCCGTTCTCGTGTTGGCTCGGCTCGGAAATCTCGCAAGCTGATTGGCCGAGACGTTTCACCCACCTCCTCTCCCTGCCGAGCGACCATGAAGGGAAGGAAGACCGCATTCATTGCTCTTTATCGCTCGTGTTACGTAGTCTCGCAGCGTGGAACTTTTCGCTGTTCTCTTGTGCCATTTTGTGCGAAATAGTCTTCCCGTCGAGCCACTACGCCGCCTCCTGCAGCTTCTCCAGCTCTATCGGAAGCTGCCCTCGATGATGCTGCGCCTCTAGCACCTGACGATGAGGCGTCACCTGAGGAGCAGTAAAGCTCTCATTAACCTGTGCAGTAAATCATCTTCATCTTGAGTTACGTATCTTGTTATCAGAATAAAAGAGTTCTAAAAACATATTTATGTACACTTTATTTACATCTACGTATGTATGTACACGTACACACACACACACACACGTATCATATGAGAGAGAGAGAGTGAGAGAATGAACGTACGTATTATTTATGGATGACGTCATTAGGGGTGACGCTACTTCGTGGTTTTTCACTTTTCGCGGTCGGTTCTGGAACTCATTAACCACGATAAGTGAGGGATCACTGTAATAATAATAATGCTTCAGATTTATAGAGTTCAAAGACACTACAAAAAAACCCACTTTACACTGGGAACATTATCCATTCACGCCACAGACAGTGGTAGCGGTAAGCTACTACTGTAGCCACAGCTGCCCGGTGCAGCCTGATGGAAATGCGGCCTCTCTGACCGCTATCAAACTTCTCAGTAACTGATTAGAAACCAGATGCATGGCTACTTTTCCTGCTCTGAACGCTGTAAGAACTATCAGCAGTCAGGATGGAAACCAGATCAACTCGTCTCCAACTCTGTAACAACAAACTAGTGTTGTATTCCAGCCATTTTTATCTCCCAAACAGGACGTTCTGGCAATGAGTTTGGTGTGATGAGTCCCTAAACAGGCCCAAGTTTCCCACAAAGAGAGATTAATTACTAGAATAAAATGTCATTACATTTGCTGTAATAGGCTACAAGGTGTTAAAGGCTTCCTTGGCTCAACAAAGGTTGAGTAACAGCGCTTTAAGAGGACGTGCAAACTGGTCGACTTCACTCACTTAAACCCATTTCAACGATTCAGCGTTCTCTGTGATAGATACCAGCAGTCATTTTATAGAGTCTTCTTTATCTGCAGCTTAACAGTTAATAATTACATCAGGTTTATGCTTTGACACAAAAGAATAAGTGACTATTCCTGAATGTCTACTACAGCAGCCGAGCTGTCACTCAGAGAGTGCACACCTCCGCCAAGGCCCCATCTGTCAGAATGGACTGGAGGTTTGCTTGTTTGTCTGTTAGCAGGATTACACAGAAACTACGTGATAAATTTGATCAACTGTTCACCAAAGGTGGCCCATGTGGGCGGTTTCTCCGCGTTGACTCCACCTGTGTTTGCCCACATGGACTATACGAGTGGCTCAGCTGAGCAGGTGACCTGCTTACCCGCACTGGGCCCACATGGGCTTAAAGCGCTGAGCAGGTCTGAGTAACAGCAGAAAAAACAAGAAAAATGTCACAAATTTATCAGAAAAAATCTCCAATTTAGGAGAAAAAAGCTGCAAATTTACAAGAAAAAAGTTACAAACTTACCAGAAAAAGTCACAATTTTATGTGGAAAAAATGAGAAAAAGTTGCAAATTAACAAAAAGTACCAAATAAATGAGTAAATAAATTAAGAGATTATGACAACAAAGTTACAAATTTAGCAAAAAAAAAAATCAAAATTCATTATTTAAAAGTTTGTTCCAAATAAACAAAAAAACATCTCAGATTTATGGGAAAAACAAACACATTCATGAGAAAAAAGTTGCAAGTTTACAGTAAAAAAAAAGCTATAAATTTATGAGAAACTAAGTTGAAAACTGGCAAATGGGAAACGTCCTGTAGAGCCAACAGAGGCGGGGCCCACATGGACAAAGACATGGGAGCAGTTTCAGCCCCTGGCGGGGCCCACAGGGACGTGCTGGCTGGGCTGTGACTGAAGCGTCAGAATGAAGGAAGAACTGAACCGGGCCGTCGCCTCACCATCAGGGGCCACAACAAGTCAACAGCACAACTGAAGAGCAGCTGGTGGATTCCGGTGGAAAACTGCAGAAACTTTCAGCGAAACAAGTCAGTCAAGTCACTGAGACAAGCAGAGAGTGCACACCTCCACCAAGGCCCCATCCCCCCCTCCTTTTGTCCGTCCATCTGTCTGTACCTCCCTGTCTTCACCCCTCCATACACTGCAAGATAGCGCCTTGGTGGAGGTCTGTGCTCATGGATCACCTGCAAATGTGATGGGTTCATCTGCAGCCCAAGAGCCGGTTCTGGTGAGAACCATCAAACCGTCCAGTGGTTTTGGGGGAGTCTTGCTAACACACTATGAGAAGACGACAGCCTTGGCCATCATCACCAAAGTGTGATGCGCTCCTCTCCAGCCCGAGGACCACCTCTGGTGGTCGTTTTTGTGTAATCCTGCTGACAGCCAAACCAACCAACCAAGCAGCAAAGATGAAAACGTGACCTCCTTGGTGGGGGTAGCCAGTGTCCCTGTAAACGCAGCTCACATCAGGGTTTCCTGACAAGAAGCCACATAAAGCCCTCTGTCACGTCTGTGTTGTGACGCCTGCAGCAAGACTCTGCTGCACGACTGCAGCAGCTGGTTTGGCTCTCATTAGATTTCTGAAACTATTCATACAAAATCCCAAACTTGAACAACAGCCTGAAAAGATAAACGTTGCTTTCATGCAATTATCAGAACAAATATTGTAAACTCATGGATATAGAAATGTGACCTTAAAGCCATGAATTTACCTTTGCTGCACAGATGGAAAATGATCCGTGACACATCAGCAGGAGAACATCCACAATAGAAGACGCTGAAAGCTTAGAAATGGATTAATCAGTCCCAGAGTTCTGGACCTTTCTTCTCCTGCGTGTCTCAACAGATCTTTCCAGTGTTGTTCTTTCATTTCTTTAATCACACTCTCTTGCAATACCCAACCCATTTTTATTTGTGCAATAAAAGCTAATCTCTGTCTATGGCTGGTGTCCTCATCCATAAACATGTCCTGCACAGTGTCATGAGTCCAGTCAAAGTTCTTTGGAACGTGTTGACAGGGCCGCCTGGTGAAACGCCTCTGTGCAGTTTTCTCATGTTTTACAGACACATGCTGTCACATGTTTTTTCTCTTATCTCCTTGTCTTATGTCCTGATTGGTGGATCCTTGAGTACTTTTATCGTGTTCATAGTCAGCTTCATGTGTGCCTGTGTTTGTGTTCATGTTGAATGTAACTGTAGTTGCAAAACAAATCTACCTACGGGTGCAAATAAAGGAACCTGAACCTGAACCTGAAACAATCATTGTTAAGAACTGTGTCATCATATGGAAACGTGAGACCCTGTCAGCTAAAGAATGACAGTCTTCATTGTGTTGGACCGTATAAATGTGTACCAACAGTTTGAAACGGTCGGTGTTCTGCTCCTGGGTTGATCAACTTCACCCAGTTTGTTTGACATTTTATGCTGTTGCCACTCCAGCGTCTACATTTCTGCCCAGATTCACTTCAAAGTTATACAGACGCGGTTCCTTTTGGGGGGGAGGGGTCATTTTATGTTATCTGCATTTCTGATCTTTCCTATTTATACAGATGCTTTGACTCAGATAAGGGGTTCCATTTTGAGGATTTTATAGCAGTTTTTTTGCATGTACGTTTTTGGCTTGAGGGTCCCTAAAGGGTGCAAAATTGTAATTCTGACCCTATATAAAAATACTAATGCGATGAAATCAGTGTTGCTGCTAGTTTTTGACATGTCCAAGACTCTAATCCACCAGCAACGCCCCACCCCCAACTATTCATTTTATAAAAAAATATCTCATATTTTGTGTTGGGTTTTTTTTTTGTTTTTGCGTAAAACAAGTGGCATCATGTAATCAAACTGGAATTTAAAGGGTTAAAATCCCGAAAATTATTGAATATTTGGTAGTTTTTGTCATGACGGCCGCTGGGCCGTCATCTGTCTCATCAGCTCCAGCTGCGCACAGAGCAGCAGGTGCTAATCAGCGGCTGTTAAAAGCCAGTGTTGCTGACAGCCCAGCACGGAGTCGTCTGTCTTCCTCGTCAAAGCATGAGCCAGAGCTTCGTTCTCAAGCCAAGCCAAGAGCGTCACGTCAAGACCGGTCACGTAAGAGAACTATTTGTTATTCTACTCCTTGCCTCAACCCCTGTGCACAGGTGGACCTCCCAGGCGGCGGACCAACTTCCCCAGCCGACGGGACGTTGCCACCTTCATCACGGAGCTCCTCGTTACCACCACAGCTACGGGTACAATCATCACCACAGCTACAGGAACTAGCTTCATTACAGCTACAGGAACTATCATCATCACGGCTACTGGTACAACCACCACCTCTGCTACGGGAACAATCATCATCACAGCCACAGGTGCAACCACCACCACGTTGCACGGACACTGGAAGTCAGCAGAACCTAACCTGTGGTACATCCAAGTAAGCCTTGCCACCTACAATTACCCGCCATCGTTGAACAGCTGTAATTATTTCTGCTTGTGTGTTCCAGGGTTTCCAGGTCGCCATCTGAACTGCTCAGTTCCAGTGACCAGACTTCAATACTTGCACTCACACACGCACTACACTCCCTCACTATACAATAAAGAATAATTGTCTATCTGCTCGTGTCAGTGTCTGTTTCCTGGGTCCAGAACATGTCAGTTTTGAGCAGATTTGAAGTTGTTTAAAAGATTTATGCAGAAAAAAGCTGAAAAAATATTGTAACGTCGGGGCCATTTTAAGGGGGCCAGGGATTTCCCAGCATGCTTTGCCAGTATGAAACGTTACTGTGTGTGTTAAATGTGTTATTTCTGGGTTATACTGCTGTGTCATTATAACTGCATTATAATGACCCAGCAGTGTTTAGCAGGATTAGGGCAAGATGTATCATGTGTGTGTAACCGTAATGTAAACAGAGGTCTGTGGGAATGACCTCCACTGTTCTGCGTACTAAGTGGAGGTTGGGGGTTGGTGGTGTGTAAATAAAGCCTGTTCATCACAACCATCTTGCTCCTCTTTCTTTGTGTGAACCCTGCTACGTCACACTGGTGTCAGAAGTGGGATGGAGCAAATGGAAGCGATCAGAATGGAGATCCAGCAGCTGGAGCAGGCCATTGCTCAGCTGATGATGGATGATGAGACCGAGGCATCACCACCGGGAGCCCGGAGCCGGGACGAACGGAGCGGCGGACCTGACGGGGCCAGCGCACCCCGCCTCCTGTCTTTTTCAAGACAGAGCGGGCAGAACAGAGCAAACGTTCCACCCTTCTTAGGACAGCACGGGCTGGCGACCCCACGGCGATCAAGGGTGGCGATCGATCAGGAAACGACCACCCCACCTGTTCGGCAGCGGGCCAAGATTCCCCGTTTCAACGGCGAAGCCACATTGGATGACTACCTGACACAGGTCGAGCTGACTGCGGCGCTGAACGGCTGGTCACCAGAGGAAACCGCCGTACAGGTCGCGCTGGCCTTGGAAGGGAAAGCCCTCTGCACGCTCTCTGATCTCCGGCCCGGGGAGCACCACAGCTGGCCAGCACTACAAGGGGCGCTCCAGAGACGATTTGGGAGAATAGCGGACGCTGAGCACGCCCAAGAACAGCTGACCCGCCGCTGCCGGAACCACCAGGAAAAATTAGGAGCCTATGCTGCAGATATATGGCTGTTAACCCGGCGCAGCTACCCAGAGTTCGCGCCGGAGGCAGTAGAGAAGCTCGCCCTCCGGAGCTTCATCCAAGGTCTCCGCCCGGCCCAGCTCCAGAGCCACGTACGGCTCCACGCCGCGAGCGACTGGAAGACTGCAGTGGCAGAAGCAGAGCGGGCAGAGCCGCTAATAAGTCGCACCGCTGAAGCAGCAACGCACAGCCGGAGAACCTACCAGGCTACGATGGAGAGCGAGGGGGAGGAGGAGGAATTACGGCAGACCACAGCGGCGCGTCCACGGAGAAGATGGCCTCGGCGGCGCGAGGAAGGGTGCTTCCGCTGCAGAGAGATGGGACACATCGCGCGATACTGCCCCGCACCCACCCCACGACAAACCGGCCCCTCGCCGGCGTTAAACTAGAGCGAGGTGGCGTGAACGGGGACAGGCCACCTCCAGCAGATGTTTCCCCCGAGGAGCCGGCACCGCGCGTGGGCCGAGTTGGACACTCTCCAGGGATCTATCTACAGTGCAGCTTGGGGAAGACGTCGATCCGGGCCCTGATTGACACCGGCTCTACAATCTCCTTGGTTCGACCGGGCGTACTGCCGGGCACGAGCAAGGCGGCTCCGCGGGAGTGGGAACCCACCGAGCGCTGCGTCACCACAGCTACCGGTGAGCGCGCCCGACTGAAGGGGCGGAGAGTGCTGGTGGTGGGGGTGGCCGGTCAGAACATAAGACACCCGTTCTGGCTGGCTGACATCCAAGACCCCTGTATTATTGGACTAGACCTGCTCACAGCCTGGCGTGCCAAGATCGACACCACCGGGCCTTCCCTCCAGCTGGGAAACCGGACCATCACGCTCCACAGCAGAACCCAGAGAAGGGACACAGGGGCACGCACAATCGAGGGATCGCCAAGACAGACCGGACCAGGCAGGTCACCGCGAGGACTGGACACGATGACGTCACCAGCGCGGACAGAGGGAGCACGAGCACACACAGGGACAGCAAGGGGAGGGGTCAACGTGTCAGCGGAGACGCAGCAGGCAGTGGAGGAATTATTTCAGCGGAGCTGCAGCGGGCTGGACCCGGAACAGAGACGCCAGCTGCGGGAGCTATTGGACTATTACGTGGGTGTTTTTGCTGCAAAGGATGAGGAATGCGGCCGGACCGGGTTGGTGCAGCACGAGATCGACACCGGTGAGGCCAGGCCGATTCGACTCCACCCACGCCGGCTGCCCTTTTCAAGGCGGGCAGCGGCGGAACAAAAAGTGCGAGAAATGCTGGAGGCAGATGTCATTGAGTCCTCCAGCAGCCCCTGGGCAGCGCCTGTGGTGCTGGTCAAGAAGAAGGACGGGTCGTGGCTGTTCTGTGTGGATTACCGACGCCTGAACGATGCCACCAGGAAAAGATTCCTACCCCCTGCCCCGCATCGATGACGCACTGGACCACATCGCCGGCTCCAGCTGGTTCAGCTCGCTGGATCTACGCAGCGGCTATTGGCAGGTAGAGCTGTCACCCGAGGCCCGCCAAAAAACAGCCTTCTCCATCGGGCAGGGACTGTACCAGTTTAAAGTGATGCCGTTTGGACTCTGCAACGCTCCTGCCACCTTTGAACGCTTGATGGAGCGAGTGCTGGCTCACGTGCCGCGGAGTCGCTGCGTTGTTTACCTGGATGACCTGCTGGTGCATGCAGCTGATTTTGACAGCGCCCTGTCAAATCTCCGAGAGGTGCTGGGAGCCATCCAGCAGGCGGGGCTACGGTTACACCCTAGGAAATGCCACCTGTTCCGGCGAGAGACCACCTTTTTGGGCCACGTCGTCAGCGCAGCGGGGGTCGCCACTGACCCGGAAAAAGTGGCAACAGTGAGAGACTGGCCAGTGCCGCGGAACGTTGGAGAACTGAGGAGTTTTCTTGGATTGGCCTCCTATTATAGGAAGTTTGTGAAAGACTTCGCCACCATCGCCAGCCCGCTGCATCAGCTGACGCAGAAGGGACGCCTGTTCCAGTGGAGTGACAGCTGCGCTGCTGCTTTCTGCCAGCTTCGCGCAGCGCTCATCAGAGCCCCCGTCCTGCGGTATCCTGACCCGAGCCGCCCTTTCATTGTGGACACGGACGCCAGCAACCAGGGCATCGGGGCGGTGCTATCCCAGGAGGGAGAACACGGAGAGCAGGCAGTCGCTTTCTTCAGCCGCACTCTCAGCAGAGCCGAGAGAAATTACTGTGTGACCCGCAGAGAGCTGCTGGCTGTCATTCAAGGACTGCGTCACTTCCGCCCGTATGTGTACGGGGGGAGGTTCCAGCTCAGGACGGATCACGCTTCGCTGACCTGGTTGTTAAATTTCAAAGAACCGGATGGACAGTTGGCGAGGTGGCTGGAGGCACTGCAGGATTATAATTTCCAGATTGTGCATCGGGCAGGCCGCCTCCATGCCAACGCTGACGCGCTGTCTCGGCGCCCCTGGGCGACAGAGGAGTGTCGTCACTGTCAACGGGCTGAAGATTGGGACCAAATCGCCCCACGGGCTGCCGCTCTCCGAGCCGCTGCGGGCAGGAATCACGCAGCGACGCACAGCCCCTCCTCAGATGATCAGGCAGTTCTCCCCAGCGATGACGTCACAGAGGTTCTTGGCACGCAGCAGCTGCAGAGCGAGCAGGACAGAGACCCGGTCATTTCGCGGGTTCGGCAGTGGCTGGACGCAGGACAGCGGCCCGCCTGGGAGGTTGTGTCACCGCTGGACCCAGAGACTAAGGCCCTGCACTCCCAGTGGGCCAACCTCCGCTGTCACGAGGGCGTGGTGTATCGACAGTGGCAGACTCCAGCTGGGCAGCGGCACATTTGGCAGCTGCTGGTTCCTCGTCGACTCCGGCCCAAAGTACTCCAGCTGGTTCATGGGGCGGTAGGAGCGGGCCACTTCGGGGTGACAAAGACGCTGCAGCGCCTTCGGGCCCGGTTCTACTGGCCTGGCTGTCATCAGGACGTGGAGCTCCACGTTCATCGCTGCGACACATGCACAGTTCAGAAAGGACCAACTCAGCGATCCCACGCTCCCCTGCAGCAGTACCGGGTGGGAGCACCGATGGAGCGAGTGGGAGTGGACATCCTGGGCCCTTTCCCGACCACGGACCGGGGGAACCGCTACGTGCTGGTCGCGATGGATTATTTCACTAAGTGGCCAGAGGCGTACGCGGTCCCGGATCAGAGCGCCACTACGACGGCATCCAAGCTGGTGGATGAAATGTTCTGTCGTTTTGGCGCACCGGAGGAGCTGCACAGCGATCAGGGTCGGAACTTCGAGGCGGAGGTCTTCGGAGAGGTCTGCAAACGGCTGGGCATCCGGAAGACCCGGACCACCCCACTGCATCCACAGAGCGACGGCCTGGTCGAACGATTCAACCGGACCCTCACCACCCAGCTCGCTATCCTAGTGGACCAGCGACAGCGAGACTGGGACCTGCACCTGCCTTTTGTTTTGTGGGCGTACCGGACGGCAGCTCAGGAATCTACCCGGTGCACCCCTGCGGCGCTCATGTTTGGACGCGAGCTGCGCACACCGGTGGATTTGGTATTCGGTTGCCCCCCCGAGCCGGAGGTGGAAGGAAAACCCGGATTGGATTATTTTTTTTGTTTGAAAGAACGTCTCCACACAGTGCACGAGCTGGCTCGAGAGGCCCTGGCAGCGGCAGGGGGTCGGCAGAAGCGGGCATACGACTCCCGCTGCCAGGGGAGGGACTTTGCACCGGGGGATCGAGTCTGGGTTTTCTGCCCTGAGAGGAAGAGAGGACAATCACCAAAGCTGGCGAGCCAGTGGTCGGGGCCATGCGTGGTCCTGGAGAGACTGTCAGATGTGGTGTACAGGGTGAGGCTTAGAAAAAGGGACCGGGTTGTGGTCCTTCATCGTGACCGTCTCGCCCCGTATCGGCCATCTGCACCGCTGGTGGACGGACCGGAGCTTCCATCCCGGCCCGATACCCCGACCGAGACCCGGATGGACACTAGGGGGCCTGTACGTGTTGGCCACCGGCGCCGAAGACCGCCCCGACACCTGGATGAGTTTGTATTGGACTTTTAAATTGGACTTTAATTTTTCTGGGGACAGAAACCAGTCCGGGGGGGGGGGGCAGTGTAACGTCGGGGCCATTTTAAGGGGGCCAGGGATTTCCCAGCATGCTTTGCCAGTTTGAAACGTTACTGTGTGTGTTAAATGTGTTATTTCTGGGTTATACTGCTGTGTCATTATAACTGCATTATAATGACCCAGCAGTGTTTAGCAGGATTAGGGCAAGATGTATCATGTGTGTGTAACCGTAATGTAAACAGAGGTCTGTGGGAATGACCTCCACTGCTCTGCGTACTAAGTGGAGGTTGGGGGTTGGTGGTGTGTAAATAAAGCCTGTTCATCACAACCATCTTGCTCCTCTTTCTTTGTGTGAACACTGCTACGTCACAATATTGATATACACTGATTTTATAGCAGTTTTCTTGCATGTACATTTTTGCATGCCAAAAATGGGTGAAGGAGTGAAGGGCCAGACTAAGAACGACGCAAAAGACTCTCATGATGAATGCTACAATGATTCAGTGTACCCCACCTGGTTAGATAGATTAGTTTATTTGACAGGGACAGTGCAATAAACATAGACAATTAATCAATGACAATCAATCTGATGTGTTGCACATGGACTGTATAGCTATTAGCTAATTTGCAACTCTTGTCCCTGGATGGGCTTTAGAAAAGAGAATCAAGAAAAAAAAAAAGAGAAAATACACAATAACCACATACATCAATGCAAAAAGATTATATACAATTATAAATACACAAATATAACAACCTGATTCACATTTGCCTATTTCAGGCCTCCCTCCCTTCGTCACTCACTATAAACAAACACATTCATTCCTTCCCTTCATTCACTCTCACCTTGTAGACAATCAATTCATACATGAGTACATTCTTGTTTATTTTTCAGCCAGTTTTTAACCTTTTTAGTGAATGTTTTAAAGTCCGTTATTATTTTAATTTCATTTGGCATTGTGTTCCAGATGTGACTGCCCTTTATAGAGAAAGCTGTTTGTCCAAATGTGGTTCTGCGGTGGAATATTTTACAGTTATTGTTAACAGAACTCCTGGTGGCTCTGCTGCTGTCCTGTCTTTGGACGAAACCAGCAAGTGGCTCGGGTGCTGATTTATGGAGACATTTGAACGTTAATTTCAGAAAACAGAGGTCAATGAAACTGTCAAAACTCAATAGGTTGTATTTTTTTAAAACATTAGTGATGCCACCTAATGGGCTTTTTGTCCAAGATTTTTAGGGTTTGATTATATAATGAACCTATATGTCTTATTGTGGAAGGGGCTGCTTGAGCCCAGACTGTCAAACAGTATGATATATGAGAAAAAACCATAGAATGCATATACAGTACAGCTGCTTCGTAAGGTATGTAATATCTAATTAATTTAAAGCAGTTCAGATTTTTTTTTACTGTTTTTGAAATTTTCTTTATATGAAGATTAAATTTGAGTTGAGGATCTAGTACAATGCCAAGGTATTTGAATTCTGTAGCTAAACTGATGTCATGATCATGTATATTAACTTTAAAACGTTGCAGGTTACATTTTTTGATTGAAAAGCACATTGAGACTGTTTTCTGAAGGTTCAGCAATAGATGGTTCTGGAGGAGCCACTCTTGGACATCAACCATACTTGTAGACAGTACATCTGCAGCCTGTGCTGGAGTCTTGGCAGCTGTGTAAATAACTGCATCATCTGCATAAAGTTGGCATGTTGCAGCTGAGCAGTGTAACGGCAAGTCATTAATAAAAATGCTGAAAAGTAATGGACCCTTGTGGGATACCCATGCGGTTGTTTAAGAATGAGGATTTATCCTGGTGAACTTTTACACACTGTTCTCTATTCTGGAGATAAGATGCAAACCATTCTAATGTATCTGGGGAGAAGTTAAAAGTTACCATTTTGGATAAAAGCAAACTGTGGTTTACAGTATCGAAAGCCTTTTTGAGATCTAGAAAAACAGCTCCTACCACATTACCCCTGTCCAAGGACTGTTTGACATTTTCAATAAGGCAACAATTTGCTGTTTCTGTTGAGTATCCTGGTCTAAAACCAAATTGATGTGGATGAAGAAGTTGACTGTCTTGTAAGTAGTCTATCAGCTGTGTAGCTACAACTTTTTCAAGAACCTTAGACAGGACTGGTAAAATAGAGATTGGGCGGTAATTGCATATATCGTCTTTACTGCCTGATTTATGAACTGGTATGACGACAGCTTTTTTCCAGCCAGATGGAAATGTACTAGACCTAATGGAGAGATTAATGAGATGAGTCAGTGGTTTGATTAATATTTTGCTGTGCATTTTGAGAAAGGAGGTGCTCATGTTGTAGATATCATTAGTTTTTGAGTTTGACAGTGTTTTAACAATACCAGCAATTAACTCCTCATTTACCTCATCGATGTGAAAAGAATCTGTTGGAAGTATTGAATTCGTGTTGTTGAGCACATTTGGCGGCACAAAGTTTTTTGTCAAGTCTTCCACAGAGCCCACAAAATATGAATTAAATTCATTTGACAAAGTAGCCTCGTCACTGATGGTCTTGCCATTGATTCTAAGTTCCTTTACCCCCTTCTGAACATTTTTTTTATTAGTTAAGTTATTTAAATGCCTCCATAGGGAACTGTTGTTACCCTTTGCATGATCTATCAGTTTATTGTAATAAGATACTTTTGATTTTCGCAGCTCTTGTGCCACTTTATTTCTTAAACTTTTCTACACAAGGTGATCATTTTGCAGTTTAGAGGTTAATGATGTTTTCAATGCAGAGTCTCGCCTCTTCATAAGTTTTCTTATTTCATTATTTAACCATGGTAGGCTAATCTTCTGTTGTCTACTTTTAATTTGCTTTGAAAATTTTTCTATGGACTTAGTAATTGTTGCAGTTATAAAGTTACAACAATCATCTACTTCGTTTATTGACATGAGCTGCTCCCAATTTTGATTCTCTAAGTAATGTTCAAACTCCTCATTTTTTGATTTGGGAATAATAAAATTTGGTTTGTCAATATCGACTCCTCCAAAATATTGTAGTCGCTTTTTAGTGAGTTTTCTGACAGCAAATGGGGTGGGGTTACTGGGGCCAGAAGGCAGGCCTGGGGGAGAGACTCAGTGGTGAGCATCTGGTGGGCAGGTTTCTGCCCATGGGACCCGGCTGGGCTCAGTCCAAAGGAGCTACATGGGTCCGCCCTCCAGTGGGCTCACCACCTGCAGGATGGACCATGGGGGTCTGGTGCTATGCGGATCAAGTGGCAGGTGAAGGCAGAGACCTTGGTGATCTGATGCCCGGCTTCCTAAACTGGCTTTGGGAACATGGAATGTCATCTCTCCGGTGGGAAAGGAGCCTGAGCTGGTGCATGAGGGTGAGAGATACCAGCTAGATATAGTCGGCCTCACCTCAACCCACAGACTGGAGAGGGGCTGGAGCTTAGCCTACTCTGGAAGTGCTCCAGATGAGAGGCGCTGAGCAGGGGTGGGTATTCTTGCATCTCCCCACCTTGCTCTTTCTGCATTGGAGTTTTCCATGGTGGACGAAAGGGTTGTTTGCACCTGCACCTTCGAGTTTGGAAATGGTCCTGACCATCATTTGTGCCTATGCACCAAATGATGGTTCAGAATACCCACCCTTTTTGGAGTCTCTGACTGGACTGCAGGAGGGTGCTCCTCTTGGAGACTCCATTGTACTACTGGGGGACTTCAATGTGTATGTGGGCAATAACAGTGAAACCTGGAGGGGTGTGATTGGGAGGAACAGCCTGCTCGATCTGAACTTGAGTGGTGTTCAGTTATTGGACTTCTGTACCAATAACAGTTTGTTCATAACGGACACCATGTTCAAGTATAAGGGTGTCCATATGTGCACTTGGCACCAGGACACCCTAGGTTGCAGGTCGATGATTGATTTTGTTATTGTGTCATCAGATCTGCGACTATATGTCTTGGACACACGAGTAGAGAGAGGTGCAGAGCTGTCAGCTGATCCCTACCTGGTTGCTGAAGCAAAACTCGGGTATGGGAGGAGTTTGGTGAGGCCATGGAATAAGACTTTTGGTTGGTCTCAAAGAGATTTTGGCAAGGGTGCAAGGAGCTCTGGAGGAGTAGTACCTTTCTTCTTGGCCCTTGTGGCATCCTAGACTGGTTTTCCCAGACCTACCGCCAAGTAAAGCGAACCTCCGAGAACTCTACTTACATCTCAGGAGTCTGGTCAGTTATGGCCAATGCCAAGCAGCCACTAGCCTATCCATGACGAAGAAAGTCTATGTGTGGTGAAGAGCCATGTCCTACCTGAGGTGGCCCTGTTAACATCGCAAAACACAGCAGATCTAAGGGAGTATACCCCGATAATTAAAATCGAACAGGCTGTTGGTATTTATATAGCACAATCAAGACATCTTATTATAACCCATACCGCATCATCCGTCATGCAGGTGAACAAGGGACACGTCCCTCAGAAACTAGCCTGGCTATGGTCAAAAAGTGTGCTGCTGGCTGTGACAGTTTGTTGCTGTCCTCCAAAACAATGGGTATTAGAACTCATAACCAGACTACAAAGACCAGTACCTTAGAAAAAAAAAAACCAAAACCAAAACAGTGATTCAGTGTAATAACATCTGCATTGCAATGATAAATGTAAGATCCCTACAGGTTGATTTGAAACTAGCCGCGCGTGTGAAGACCACTTGTGATCTAGGCCTGGACATTCTGGCAATTCAAGAAGTCAGACAGGAATGATGACATTCAATGATGAGTCCCTGAGAGTATGGTCACTTGTATGGAGTGGCCATGAACAGAAACATGAGCAAGGAGTAGAGATACTGCTTGCACCACACGTGAAACTAGAATGCTATCAGGAACATTACCTGCCAGGATAATACTGACTACACTGCATGTGAAGGGGATGAGATTATCTATCTTAAACGCATACTCCCCGACTGATTCAACCAAATCAAAATCTTCAAAATCTGCCTTCTGTGCAGCTCTGGGTAAAGCAAAGTAAGAGCTCGACAAAAATTGAAAGTTCAAATTTGTTACCCTTGGTGATTTCAACACCACAATTTCCTCGGAAAGTAAGGAATCAGGAGCATGGGGTGACATACTCAGTCACAACAACTCTGATAGAGTTACAAGTAATGATAACGGAGAACGTATGTTGACATGATGTTTGAAAAACCAAATAAGGGTAATGAACAGTATCTTCAGAAGGAAAAGGATACATCATAAGACATGGTGGCATGCTGCTACTGGTAAATGGAAATGAGTTGATTACATCTGGACAACGAGTTGGGTATCCAGATTTGTTCAATCATGCCGAGTGCTTGTTGATCCTTTAGTGTTGTTTGATACTGATTATAGGCTTTTGGTGATGATTATCAGATCCCCCTTATCAAAGAGAAGCCTTCGTGAGTTAGATCACAAATGTCAAGCACGCTCTGAAAAAAGTACTATGGACCATAAGGTATTGAGAGTTAGCTCACTACTGCAGCAGAGGTTAACAGAGAAGTTGGACAAGGAATGTGAAGGAATGGACCTGGAAGATGTGGATGAATTGAATGAATAAATCGTTATTACAGTTAAGAAATGTGCTGAGGAAGTCTGTCCTAGAATATACTTGGACACAAGGAAGAAAGAACTGTGGGAAGATTTGACACCCTCGCAAATGGTACGTGATCTGCGGAAGTACAACAATCAAAAGGAGGTTAGAAAGCTACAGAAATCCATCAAGCTTCAGAATCAGAATCAGAATCAGAATCAGAATCAGATTTATTGCCATTGTTCATGTAGTACACAAACTAGGAATTTGTCTCGGTGCAACTGCAACATTAAACATGATAAAAATAAAAGATAGAAATAAAAAACTATACATGCAATAAAATGTAGAATAAGAATGAGCAATACCAGTCTAAGCAATTTCCAAATATATTAGCAAGCAGCAGATATTGTGGAGTATCACATAGTGCAGTCGGTAATGCAAAGAGAAAACAGTGATGATTGACAAGAGTCTGGTTGAGCCGCTGTACATAGCCGCTGCCTACATTCAATGTAGGCAGTTAAAAAAAATGACTACTATAAGGAACTGGCTGCGAACATAAATTTTGCTGCTGAAGCGAGGGCAGTTGAAAAGGAATTTGCATTTGCGAAGAAGTTCAAGATATTGAAATCCAAACCTAACCATTCAATCTCAAAGTCCAAACTCAAGTAGCACTTCAAAAAACACTTTTAGCAGAGGGAGCTAGCTACTTCACCTGAGCTTACAAACCCCCTGTCACTTCTTACAACTCAGTGATGAGGCCACATATATAGATGAAGAGGTACCAGAGGAGGAGAAGGTTTGTGACGTTATGAAAAGCTTTATGTACAACAAAAGCATAGGAATGGATAAGGTAAAAACAGAGGAGCTAAAGTATAATGAGAATAAACACATAATTAGTGTGATCCTATCTCTGATGGTATTGATGTGGACACTTGTTAAGGTCCCTCTCTCGTGGCTTCACTCCAATATTATCTGTTTATATAAAAAGGGTAAATTGAGTGTTGCTGAGAACTATTGTGGTTTGTCCATTGGAGCAAATATGAATTGTATTCTCGCAATAATCATCATAAACCAATTTAAGCAAGCGTACGAAACACACATTAGTGAAGCCCAATATGGTTTCCACCAGTATCAATCAAGAACAGATGCAATATTTATTTTGAAGATGGTAATTGACCAGGTTGGTGGCCCTCTCATTGTCGCTTATATTGAGCTGAGTTCTGTGTATGACCATGTTCCTCATGATTTTCTCTTTCAAGTGCTGAGTATACGAATGGGCACAGCATGGCTCACATTGATATTACAAGCATTTTACAAGAACACAACAGCATCCATCAGTGGGATGAAGTCCAACTTTGATGTATGTATAGGGTGCCGCTAGGGAAGCCAAGAATCCCCTTGTCTGTTCATCTATTGCTTTGACTTTGTGCTAAAAGTCACAGCCAGTGAGACTGATAAGGCCTTCCCTGATGGCTGGAGAATTAATCTGGAATGCAACATACCACATCTTTGTACTAACAGAGAACAGCACTGTCATGGCTGGCGGCGAGGGACGGAAGTTAAGTGGATCTTGTATGCTGACGATGTTCAATTCAATTCAATTCATTCATTCATTCATTCATTCATTCATTCATCTTCTTCCGCTTAATCCTTTTCGGATTGTGGGAGGGCTGGAGCCTATCCCAGCATCTTTGGGTGAGAGGCAGGGAACACCCTGAACAGATTGCCAGTCCATCGGAGGGCCGACACAATTCAAATTTATTTATATAGCACCATTTCAACAACAACAGTCATGTCATAGCACTTTCAACTGTAAGGGAAACCCCCACAATGGCAGAAAGACTCCAGCAATCAGGCGATCCCCTGTGAGCAAGCGCATGGCGATGGTCAAGAGGAAAAACTCCCTTTTAACAGGAAGAAACCTCCAGCAGAATCAGGTTCAGGGAGGGGCAGTCATCTGCTGTGACTGGCTGGGGGGTGAGGAGATAGAGAAGACAAAAAGAACAGACATGTAGAGAGCAAACAGCATGATGGGGACTCAATCTATGGGAGAGAACAAACAGATGTTCATGACCAGCAAAAATATTTCATTGAGAGTGAAGAAAGGAGTGAAGCCCAGTGCATTATTGGAGGTCCCCTACCTGTCTAAACCTATTAGCAGCATAACTAAGGGAGAGTTCAGAGACACATGAGCCCTCCCTAATTGTAGGCTATATCAAAAAGGAAGGTTTTAACCCTATTCTTATGAACAGAGATCGAGTCTGGTTCCTGAATCCAGATTGGCAGCTGGTTCCAAAGAAGAGGAGCTTGATAACTAAAGGCTCTGCCTCCCATTGTACTTTTGGAGATTCTAGATATTACAAGTAATCCTGCTTTTTGGGAGCGTAGTGCTCTGTTAGGATAATAGGGTAGTATCAGATCTTTTAAATAACAAGGGGCCTGATTGTTTAGAGCTTTAAGTGAGAAGAAGGATTTTAAACTTAATTCAAAACTCTATGGTAAGCCGATGAAGGGAGGCCAGAACCGGAGAGATATGATCTCTCTTTCTAGTACTGGTTAAAACTCTTGCTGCAGCATTTTGGATCAACTGATGACTTTTTAGAGATGTTTTAGGACAACTTGATAATAAACAGTTACAATAATCTAATCTAGCACGAACAAAAGTGTGGATTAGTTTCTCAGCATCACTCTGACACAAGATACTCCTAATCTTGGCAATATTACGCAAATGACAGAAGACAGTCTTAGAAATGAGTTTAATATGTGAGTTAAAAAACAGTTCTTGATCAAAAATAACTCCAAGGTTCCTCACAGAACTATTCAGAGAAAGAGTAATCGCATCCGAACTAAGAGTAATGTAATGAATGCAACAAATTTGACAAAAATATGTATCTGTAACTCAGTCACAATATCGTCATTGCCAAAATGTACTCTACACATAGACTACACATATTTCAAGATATTGATGAAGACATCTGTTGCTGGAGATGCATCTAGCAATACAATAGTAATTATTAAAAATAAGAAAAAATAGTTCTATGTTGTGAGAAGTAGATCTGGCTACATATAGCCAAGTACAGTATAGTTTAACACTACATGTTTAAAGTTCATGACTTACCAGATCCTGGTTTGGCTGATCAATTTTGGTATCTCTCATTGCTTCCCTAAAGTGATAGAAAACATAGATTCATATTAATCTTTGAATACATGATTCTCAAGCTTAATTCCCCCTGAGGAAATACATAGATCTAGTAAATAAAAATGTTACTGTGACATGATCATATCAATAGATGCAAAATGATAAATGGTGTAATGCTAAATACAAATAGAAGATAGTAGCCGTGTTGTAAATAATGTTATGTCACCCCAAGTTACCTCTCTTCGGCTAGGCAACATCATGGCTAGACTCACATCCAAAGCAATGAAAATAATAATAATAATAATAATAATAATAATAATAATAATAATAATAATAATAATCCTCTTGTCTATCATCCCTAGGCGACATCATGGCTAGAGTCACAGCCATGTCACAGAAGAAACAGAGAGGCACAACTATAATATATATTTAGCAAAAATGTCAAAATATAGGTTTGCCCTTGTTAGTTGGGCGAAGGGACCTGTCAAAGATAAAACCAGCATCGTTCCCATCAGCTGGATAATTGATTTTGACCCAGCTGCTACTACTGACACGACATATCTTGTTGAATGTCGAACAACTAACAGCAAGAAGCCTGCTAATGGATGGCCGTTGAAGATGCTGTTGTTCTTCAGTTAGCAGGCAAGTCGGACTTACACACACTCGCACACTGGACCTATCACTTATTTCCTACCAGTTACCGTATTATCAAATACAGCAACAAAATGTTCTGTTTATTATGTCAAAATGTGTATCCCGTATTTCACTATTTTGCAGTCTAAAATTTGGCACATAATTATTTATTCTGTCGTCGTCGGCCTCCATCGGTCTATGATGACCATGGAAGAGAATCCTAAATGTCTACTCTGCTGGAACAGCACCGCCTGTGGCTGAACAGGCCGATGCGCGAATGGCAGTCCCTGTCACACAGGTCGCACTTGTGGGTGGTCTCCGTGCTGCTGGGTCTGTGGCGGTTCTTCCTGCGGGTCCTTTTTTCATCTGCTGCAGCAGTCAGTCTCTCTTCACCCGCCTTGAGCTGTCTGGTCAGGGTGCCTCTCCATTTGGAGTGGTCCGTTGCAAGGTCCTCCTAGCGCTCTGTGTTGATCTCCAGGGCCTTCATGTCTCTCTTGCAGATGTCTCTAAAGCGCAGCTGTGGGCGGCCAATGTCTCTCCTGCCAGTCGCCAGTTCTCCGTAGAGGATGTCTTTAGAGACTCTGCCATCCTCCATACGGTGAACGTGGCCTAGCCAGCGGAGCCTGCGCTGCCTGAGTAGAGTGAACATGAAGGGAAGGCCGGCGCGGGGCAGAACTTCTGTGTTGGGCACTTTGTCCTGCCAGGATATGTCCAGGATGTGGTGAATGCAGCGCAAGTAGAAGGAGTTCAGTCTCTTTTCCTGCTGGGCGTATGTTGTCCACGTCTCACTCCCATAGAGCAGTGTGCTGATGACGCAGGTGTTGTACACTGCCATCTTCGTCTTGACAGAGAGTTTGGGATTCTCCCACACTCGTGTGGTGAGGTGAGCGAGTGTGAAGGCTGATTTTCTAATCCTCTTGTTGATCTCTGTATCAAGGGAGAGGTTGTTGCTGATCGTGGACCCCAGGTACGTGAACTGATTCACAACCTCCAGCTCGTAGTCATCGATGGTGATGGTTGGTGGTGCTTCCGTGCCTTGCGCCAAGACGTTAGTCTTCTTCAGGCTGATGGTAAGCCCGAAGTCCTTGCATGCCTGGGAGAAGCGGTCCATCAGGGTCTGAAGCTCCTGCTGTGTGTGGGTTGCGACTGCAGCATCGTCTGCGAACAGCATGTCTCTGATTATGATGAGTTCGTCGATGGTTGGCTCGGCGTCAAGTTCATCCATGGATGGCAGTCAGTCGATGGCATCAAGGACTGACGGTGTCACGGTGTTGTCTCTGGAGTAGAGGTCGGAGTAGTGTTCCACCCATCTCTCCATCTGCTTGTTCTTTTCTGTGATCATTGCCCCAGTGGAGGATTTGAGGGGGGCCGTCTTGCTCTGAGCCGGACCAAGTGCTTTCTTGATGCCATCGTACATACCACGGATGTTCCCTGTTATGGCAGCGGTTTGAATGTCTTGGCTGAGCTGAGTCCAGTACTCGTTGGCACAGCGCCGAGCAGTCTGCTGAACTTTGCTTCTCGCAGCCCTGAGAATCTGGAGATTCTTCTCGTTTGGGTACTTCTTGTACTCAGCAAGTGCTGAGCGCTTGGCTTCAATGACGGGGGTCATCTCGGTCAATTTGGCATCAAACCAGTCCTGTGACTTCGAGGTCTTCCTCCCAAAGGTAGCCAAGGCTGCGCGGTGGATGGTGTTTTGCAGCACTTCCCACTTCTGCTTTGCTGATTCTCCTTCTTGTGGTACACCAATTTCCTTCTCAAAGGTGGAGGCAAACTGCTCAACAAGTTCTGGTTGAGCCATCTTGCTGGTGTCAATCCATGCCTTTCCAGGCTGTCTAGCACGATGGGATTTCTTCAGCTGCAGCTTGACCTTGCAACACACCAATGAATGGTCTGTGTCGCAATCTGCACTCTGGAACGAACGGGTGATTAGCACGTTCTTCAGTGAGGTGCACCTGGTCAGGATCAAGTCCAGCTGGTGCCAGTGCTTTGAGCGTGGATGCCAGTGCTTTGAGCGTGGATGTTGCCAGGAAACCTTGTGTTGGGGCTTGGTCTTGAAGAACGAGTTTGTGATGCACAGATCGTGATATGTGCAGAACTCGAGCAGCCGCTGTCCGTTGTCGTTCATTCTGCCCACGCCAAAAGGTCCAAGACAGGAGGGCCAGGAGTTGTGGTCAGCACCCACTCTGGCATTGAAGTCTCCAAGGAGAATGAGTTGTTCAGAGTTGGGGATGGTCCTGACAGTTGTTGCGAGATTCTCGTAGAACTTGTCTTTTGTCTCTGGTGTGGCTGTCAGTGTTGGGGCATACACACTGACGAGGGTGACTGGGCCTTGAGTGGTGTTCAGGCGGAGGGTGAGGAGTCGTGCAGAGCCAGTGCTGCCCAGTTCCACCGTCTTCAGCAAGGTGTTCTTCACTGCGAAGCCCACTCTGTGTTCCCTGTGTTCGTCGCTGCCCTTTCCCTGCCAGTAGAATATGTAGTCCTTCTCTCTCAGTGTGCCTGCGTCAGCCAACCGTGTTTCCTGGAGAGTGACGATATCCACTCCCAGTCTCTTCAGCTCATTATTGATGATGGCAGTCTTCCTGGTGTCGCTGATGTCCTTGAGGTTAGCAGCGAGTCCTGTCATCATAGTGTGGACGTTCCAAGTTCCCAGTTTTAGAGTTGGTCTCTTTTGTTTTTTTGTCTTGCCTGGTGCAAATGTTCTCAGCCTGCTGTTTGGACTTCTCCTCATCCCCATGCACCCAATGAGGAAAGCAAGCTGTGGCGGGACAACACCTTATTGGCTGGGGGCTGCCCAGCTTGAGGCAGGCGGTAGCTGTCCAGTGAGATCCGATGATCCCTCCCACTGTCGGGAACAACCCCTGGCGCCGCGCTCTATGCCAATTGAGCGGTGGCTTATAACCGGTAACTGTCATTCCCCGTGTTTTTTCTACGCCAAAGGCGAAGCTGGAGTGTCCTCTCCAGTGATCCGGTGTTCTACCTTCCAGCATTGGCGTTGGTAGGATTCAAGCCTGGGCAGGAAGATATGGAGGACAAGATGTTGCCCATGCAGCATGTCCCCCCTCTCCACGTCACTGATGAATCCAAAGGAACAGCACGGCTGCTACAGTTTGGCACCAGCGCCGTTGCAGGAGCTGCCAGAACGATGTTGAGCACAACATAGAACTGCCTTAGGGGCTTTGACTCCGGATTTTTCCTCAGGGTTGACTCCCGAAGCCTTTCCCATGACCGGGTATGCCGCAAGGCAGCGGAGGTTTGAAATCAGGGTTTACCTTCCCCTAGATGGGCTACCTTCCCAGGTTGACGAGCCACCATCTACCCGAAGCATCTGGTTTTAAGGCGCCAGAGATCCGCCCTCGCCCCTTCTCCTATTAGTAAAAGCAGTTCCGCCGGGCTTAAAGACTAAACCACACGGGCAGGCTAGGAGTTGGACTTAGTTGTCAGAGGCTTTTCGAGACGCATGCCATAAGGAGCATTTTATGAGCACTGGGAGCTTAACCCCAGTGCTGCTCCTGGCTATGACAACCTTGGAACCATTTATTCTGTAGTATTTATTAATACAGTGGTGTTTAGTTTGATATTAAATCTATCCTTATACATTGATGTAGAAAAAGAGGCTACACTGAGAGCTGCTGAGCGGGAACTGGAAGCGCAGGAACTGAGCAGGAACATGCCGGCCAAGAGGGTGAGAAAAGGAAAACGCCTGGACTTTGATGAAGAATATTTTGGTACTGGTGACAAAACCTCTGGCTCTGGAAATCCAAAACAGGTAATTCAACAGAGATTGATATCACATTATGCATCATTTGTGTAATGGATTATCCATGACCAAATAATAAAAATTAATATCTTTGCCCTATAGAAAAAGGCCAAATTTGCCGCTCAAAAACGGGTGGAGGAGGAATTACTGTCATGGAACAGTCAATTCAGCCCCGGTCCAGCAGAATTGTCAAGCCAGGAAAGAGATGACTTTACCAGAGATCTGCAGAGCCAGATCAAGGATTTACATAAAGAAAACTCCAAACTGCGGAACATGGTAGTTAAAGGCATGTATTGAGTATTATATCATCAAATATTATTATATATCATATGATATTACTCCATTTAGACCTGAGGGTGATTCTAAAGATGCTATCTAAATCTAAAACGCAATCGCCCATATCAGCCCATGTGTGGTCAGATAGGTGGGCTACAGTTATTTTAAGAGCATGTTTGAAGAATCACGAGCATATTTATCACTCACACAGGCATAATAAGCAGAAAAATGAGGTTGCAATTTGTCTATGTGATTATGTAAGTAACAACCATCAGTCACAGTCTGTATCATTTATACTGATTGTTACTGTTAATGAGGCCAGGGTAAATGAGCATGATATACTGTACATGAAGTCAGTGTCAATTCTATAACTTGCTCCTGTTAAGATTATTTTAATGATATGTCAATTGATTTGTAGCATCTTGGACAATATTGGTCTTCATGGTTGCTGTCTGAATAATCTTGTACTTTTTTCTCAGAAATTCCAGCTCTGTTGGTGGAGGTGAGAAAACTTGTCTCCTTCAACACCACCACCACCACCACCACCACCACCAACAAAGATGTTGACAACCACCCCACCAAACATGCTGATGAACTGATGCTGAGAGTGACGGCCCAGGTGAAACATCACTTTGCACACCTTGCAGACCTTCACATGTAAGTATTTGTTATTTGGAAAATTTCTAACATTAAAACTTACAGCATTATTGGCATCTTATTGCTTGTGGTGTTTTCTTTTTTTTCTGTCTATGCATTCTAATGCTTGGAGTGACTTTCCTTGTTTCATCCTTGCTCATGCTCTTATTTTTATATTACTTTTGTTTACATAAGGTGAAAATCGGGAACGACGACGTCACTATCTCATCACATTGTTGGGAGACTGCAAAAAGTTGTACCACCCCCAATGGTATGGCACGGGTGCTACTTATGGGGCTCTTTGATGTTGAAGTCCTCCTCAAGTCCAACCTGAAAGGGGGGGGTCAGCAAGTTGGATCCCAATGCTGAGCGTCGGCAGGCTCTCGACCCAAAGAAACTTCAAGCTTTGCAAGGTAAGTAGTTCTCAGAATTGGTTGCCTTCCAGTTTTCAGTTCCAGTGATTTTGCCCCAATTTCTTTTGAGGATTTGTTAGTGTTGGTGAGCTCCATGAAATCCTCCTCCTGCGTTTTAGATATTTTGCCTTCCTCAATGTTAAAAGAGGTAATTGGCTCAGTGGGTACGTCTTTGGTTTATATCATTAATAGTTCACTTGAATCTGGTTATGTACCCTCGTATTTTAAACATGCAGTTGTTCAGGTTCAGGTTCAGGTTCAGGTTCAGGTTACTTTATTTGTACCCGTAGGTAGATTTGTTTTGCAGTTGGTGACATCCATATTTACAAGCCACTAATTACATTCAACATAGACACAAACACAGGCACACATCTTACAAAATAGGTAAATATAAAATATGTACAATATAATTTTTATAGCTTGTTCAACTCTTTGACAGCAGCAGGGACAAAGCTGTTTTTGTAGCACTGGGTTCTACTTTTTGGGACAGCAAACCTCCGTCTGGAGGGAAGAAGCTGAAAGTTGCAGTGCAAAGGGTGGGAGTCATCATTTAAAATCGAGTCGGCCATCCTCTGTACTTGTCTGGTGTACAGGGATGTCAGGCTCAGCTGTGACTCACCAAGCAAACGACTGGACCATCTGACTACCTGATCCAAGGATTTCCTCTGTTTCAGTTTTATCTGACCAAACCATGACATTAAAGAAAAGGATAAAACAGATTCAATAAAAGCCCGATAGAACATAGTCATTATGGTTCGGTCAATTTGGAAGCGTGCAAGTTTCCTCAAACAATGCAAATTTTGCTGACCCTTTTTGCACACCCTTTCACAGTTCACCTCAAAGTTCAATCCACTATCAATAATTGTCCCAAGATATTTGTACGATTGTACACATTCGGTGGTCTGGCCTTTTAGTATGGTGACTTTGTGCCTGGGAGTTTTCCTCCTAAAGTCAATAATCATATCTTTCGTTTTTGTTGTATTCAGCTGCAGGTAGGAATCCTCACACCAGTGAACAAAGTCATCAAACTACTGGGCCGTGGCCACTCTCACCATCCTGGAGGAGACTGACAATGACTGAGTCATCAGCATACTTTATAATGTGTCTGTTGTCATGTCTGCTCCGACACATGTTTGTGTACAGGATGAAGAGTAGTGGTGACAACACACACCCCTGAGGAGAGCCAGTAGAAGAGCACTTTAGGTCAGACAATGTGCCATTGACCCTTACTCTCTGTGTCCTGTTGGTTAAGAAATCCAGAATCCAACCCACCAGATTATTGCTTAAATCAAATTGTTGCAGGAGCCTTTCAACTAAAATATGAGGTTGGATTGTATTAAAAAAGTGGCTGCACAACTGCAAAAGTTGTGCAGCCACTTTTAAAAAAACCTAACCTTGATCCATCTGTTTTTAAAAACTTCAGGCCAATTTCTAAGCTTCCTTTTATTTCTAAGCTTTTAGAAAAAGTTGTTGCCAAGCAGCTCACTGACTTTCTGATTGAACATAATATTTTTGACAAATTTCAGTCAGGCTTTCGTCAGAAACACTCGACAGAGACCGCTCTTCTCAGGGTGTCAAATGATATTTTAATGTCATCAGACTCTGGCAAATGCTCTGTTTTAGTGTTATTAGATCTTACTGCAGCATTTGATACTATTGATCATTTTATTTTGTTACAAAGGTAACAAAATGAGGTGTACCGGCAGGCCAAGTGGAGTGCAGCTCGGGTGGTTGCTGAAGCAAAAACGTGGGTATGGGAGGAGTTCGGTGAGGCCATGGAACAAGACTTTCGGTTGGCTTCAAAGAGATTCTGGCAAACTGTTCGGCGGCTCAGGAGGGGAAAGCAGCTCCCCGTCCACACTGTGTATGGTGCAGATGGGACACTGTTGACTTCAACTGGGGATATCGTCGGGCGGTGGAAGGAATACTTTGAGGATCTCCTCAATCCCACTGATACGCCTTCCACAGAGGAAGCAGGGTTTGGGGACGAGGGAGATGACTCGCCTATCACAGGGGCTGAGGTCGCCAAGGTGGTTAAAAATCTCCTTGGTGGCCGGGCCCCGGGGGTGGACGAGATTCGCCCTGAGTACCTCAAGGCCCTGGATGTTGTTGGGTTGTCATGGTTGACACGCCTCTGCAACATTGCGTGGAGGTTGGGGGCAGTGCCTTTGGCATGGCAAACCGGGGTGGTGGTTCCTCTCTTCAAAAAAGGGGACCGGAGGGTGTGCTCCAACTTTAGAGGGATCACACTCCTCAGCCTCCCTGGGAAGGTCTATGCCAAGGTACTGGAGAGGAGAGTCCGGCCGTTGGTCGAACCTTGGATTCAGGAGGAGCAATGTGGTTTTCGTCCTGGCCGTGGCACATTGGACCAGCTCTTTACCCTCTCGAGAATTCTTGAGGGTTCGTGGGAGTTTGCCCAACCAGTTTACATGTGTTTTGTGGACTTGGAGAAGGCATTTGACCGCGTCCCTCGTGGATTTTTGTGGGGGGTGCTTCGGGAGTATGGGGTATCGGGCTTGTTGTTACGAGCTATTCGGTCTCTGTACGACCGTTGTGAGAGTTTAGTTCGTATTGCCAACACTCGGTCGGAGTCATTCCCAGTGAGAGTTGGACTCCGCCAGGGCTGCCCTTTGTCACCGATCCTGTTCATAATTTTTATGGACAGGATTTCTAGGCGCAGCCAGGGAATGGAGGGTGTCATGCTTGGTGACCACAGGATCTCACCTCTGTTGTTTGCAGATAATGTTGTCCTGTTGGCTTCATCCAGCAATGACCTACAGCTCTTGCTGGGACAGTTTGCCGCTGAGTGTGAAGCGGCTGGGATGAGAATCAGCACCTCCAAGTCCGAGTCCATGGTCCTCAGCCGGAAAAAAGTGGATTGTCCTCTCCGGGTTGGGGACAGGCTCCTGCCCCAAGTGGAGGAGTTTAAGTATCTTGGGGTCTTGTTCACGAGTGAGGGGAAAATGGAGTGAGAGATCGACAGACGGATTGGAGCAGCATCTGCAGTGATGCGGACGTTGTACTGGTCTGTTGTGGTGAAGAGGGAGCTTAGTTCTAAGGCAAAGCTGTCGATTTACCAGTCAATCTACGTTCCTACTCTCACCTATGGTCACGAGCTTTGGGTAATGACCGAAAGAACGAGATCGCGGATACAAGCAGCTGAAATGAGCTTTCTCTGTAGGATTGCTGGACTCACCCTCAGAGATAGGGTGAGGAGCTCAGTCATCCTGGAGAGGCTCAGAGTAGAACCGCTGCTCCTCCACAATGAAAGGAGTCAGTTGAGGTGGTATGAGCATCTGATTAGGATGCCTCCTGGACGCCTCCCACTTGAGGTGTTTCAGGTACGTCCCACTGGGAAGAGACCCCGGGGCAGACCCAGGACTCGGTGGAGAGACTATGTCTCCCAGCTGGTCTGGGAACGCCTTGGTATCCCCTCTGAAGAACTGGAGCAGGTGGCTGGGGAGAGGGAAGTCTGGGCTTCTCTGCTTGAACTGCTGCCTCTGCGGCCCGGACCTCCGGAAAAGTGGTAGAAGATGGATGGATGGATGGATACAAAGGCTTAGAGATTGGGTAGGTATTTCTGGAAAAGCTCTGGATTGGTTTTTCTCCTACCTTTCTGGTAGGAGCTTTTCCGTGGCTGTTGGCTCTTATTCATCTGACTCTGCTCCTTTAACCTGTGGGGTGCCTCAGGGTTCTATTCTGGGTCCACTTTTATTTGCCCCATATATGCTGCCACTTGGTTCTATTATCAGCAAATTTAAAGGTGTGTCTTATCACTGCTACGCTGATGATTTACAGCTACTTTTCTCTTTTAAGCCTGACCATGTTGACAATTTAAAAATTATTCATGATTGTCTGTCTGCAATCAAGGACTGGATGTCTAGTAACTTTTTGCAACTTAATGCTGATAAAACTGAAGTCCTTATTGTATCACCTGATAATCTAATTCCTAAATTGGTTAATAGCATTGGTTCTTTAAGCTCTAACGTACGGTCTTATCTAAAAAATCTTGGTGTCATTTTTGATCAATCGATGAGTTTTGATCAGCATGTCAAATCTCTGACCCGGAGTTGCTTTTTTCCACCTTAGGAATATATCCAAAATTAGGTCATTGGTTTCCTACACTCAATTAGAAATCATTATTCATGCCTTTGTTTCTTCACGTTTGGACTATTGTAATGCTCTTTTTACATGTCTTAGCAAATCCTCTTTACACCGCCTACAGTTAGTCCAGAACGCTGCTGCAAGATTACTAATTAGGTCCAGTAGATTCTGTCATATCACTCCTGTTTTGGCCTCCTTGCATTGGCTTCCTGTAATTTATAGAATTGATTTTAAAGTTCTTGTTCTTACTTACAAAGCCATTCATGAAGAGGCAGCTTTTTATATTAGTGACCTGCTCTCTCTACACCAGCCCAGCAGGTCTCTCAGGTCTTCTCATCAGAATCTATTGGTAGTTCCTAGTACTAGGCTCAGAACCAAAGGCGATAGAGCATTTGCTGCTGTTGCTCCCTGACTGTGGAACTCCTTGCCTTTTGAACTTAGATCTGCACCTTCCATTGGTGTTTTTAAGAAGCAACTAAAGACCCACCTTTTTAGCCTGGCTTTTTAACTATGTGCCGATTGTATTTTTATGTGCTTTTATTGTCTACTTTGTTTTACTGTTTTATGTGCCTGTGTTTTTATTCTGTTTTTTACCATGTTAAGCACTTTGTGACTCTGTCTGTGAAAGGTGCTCTATAAATAAACTTATTATTATTATTATTTTGATTGCATCTCTGCCAGGAGGGGGGATTTTCCCTTTGGTTATACAGCAAACCAGAGCAAGGGGTATGGGGCAGGAGGAAGGAGTGGGGGCGGGGGGGGGGGACAGCAAGCAGGTGGGTAATCATTGTAGTTCTGTTCCACAGATGCTGTTGTAAAACAGTTTCCGAGGGCCAAGGAAGCTGATGTGAGCAAGTCCATCAACAGTCGAATCTGTGAGCTAAGACACCAGGTGAAGCGCAAGCTGCAAGTTTAATTTATATTTTGTACTGGTATGTTGCACTGTTGCAGGATGTTAAGTTGAGTTTAAAGTTTGCACTATTAAGAATTTACACTGTTTAATGTTGCACTTTTAAAAATGTACCTCTCTCCTACATCCTCAGGATTTTTTTTTGATCTGATTAAAAGACAATATAGGTGACTTTTGATAGATACCCATTAGTCTGTGTATATAGTATATATATCACATTTCCATATAATTTCACGTATATTTAAGGTATATTCTACCATGTATTAAATATATATATGTACATATTTTTCCATATATTGTTACATACATTTACAATACATTCTACCATATATTGCTCATATATCTTTACATATATTTCATATATGTTACCATATAATTTTCCATATATGTAAAATACATTTATCATATACTGAACATATATGTGACACTTTATATTTACATATATTACCAATACATTTTCCCATATAAATCACAATACATGATGGCGGATATTTATAAATATAAAATTACATATATTTTGGGATATATAAACACATATATTATTCATTCATGTTTAATATATTGCAATATATGGAAAGCGGCAATCGTTTGTATATTTTGCAATATATTGCAATATATTACATGAATATATAATATATTGTGTAATATATGTATCATCAATATATGTCCATGCATTTAAAACATATAATATGTTGGGAAATGTATCGGGAAAATAATATATTAGAATATATTGCAATATATTTCAAGTAATATATTGGTAAATATATTTTCCTTTCGTAAGGGAGGACACCTCCCACTTGAGGTGTTCCAGGAACATCCCACTGGGAGGAGACCCTGGGGCAGACCCAGGACATGTTGGAGAGACTACGTCTCCCAGCTGGCCTGGGAACATCTTGGTATCTCTCTGAAGAGCTGAAGCAGGTGGCTGGGGGAGGGAAATCTGGGCTTCTCTGTTTGAACTGCTGCCTCCGCGACCTGAACCTCCAGATAAGCAGTAGAAGATGGATACGTGGATGGTCCCCAAAGGGTGCAAAATTGTAAATCTTACACCTCATAAAAATACTAATGCAATGAAATCAATGTTGTTGCTACTTTTTGACATACCCAAGACTCTAATCACCAGAAATGTCCCACCCCCACGATTCATTTTATTTAAAAAAATATATATATATTTTTTTCTATGAATAACAGCTGATGATGTCTCAACAAACAAAAATGCATGAAAAAGAATAGAGCCTCAGGTATAAATAGCCAAAATATACTTAGAGTGATCAAGCAAGTTTCTTTTACTCTATGACGTCTGCTAAGCACTGAGTGGAGCAGAGGGTGGTGCAGTGCATAAATATTAACTAGGCTGGTCAATAATCTTTAAGATAACATTTATTAAATGGCTCCAAAATACAATCTGTTCAATAAAATTATAGATGATAAAGATTATTGACCTCTGTTACTCCAGGATCTTCCTCCTCCTTCATCACTGAAGGCAGGGTGACTGAGTGAATCAAAAACAAAATGATAATGATCTGTAAGGCATGTCTCCCCCATTTTCTGAGCCAGTGGTCCCGGATCAAACTGAGCAACTCTCATCGTGTTCCTACAAGGCCTCAGGTGTTGCGCCTAATTTTATTTATTTTACTGCTTGGGTCTGTAGTGCTCAGACATACTGGTTCAGGTTCAGGTTCAGGTTCCTTGATTTAAACCCGTAGGCAGATTTGTTTTACAGTCAGATGATGACATGCTTGTAAACACAACTACATGTAACAGGAACACAACACAATCACACATAAAGCTGACTATAGACATGATAAAAGTACTCAAGACTCTGCCAATCAGGACACAGAAGAAAGAGAACGGTCACAGTAAAACAGTTAAAAAATAAGTTAAAGAGATTAAATACCCAATGAAAGAAGTCTAAAACCCAATAAAAGGTTTCAAACAAAGAAAAAAATGACATAAATAAATAACTAAATTATGTGCAATATATTGCTACAGCTTGTTCAACTCTTTGACAGCAGCAGCAACAAAGCTGTTCATGCAGCGCTGGGTTTTCCATCTTGGGACAGCAAACCTCCGTCTGGAGGGAAGAAGCTGAAGGTGGCAGTGCAAAGGGTGGGAGTCACCGTTTAAAATGGAGGCAGCAATCCTCTGTACCTGTCTGGTGTACAGGGATACCTGGCTCAGCTGTGACTCACCAGGCAAGCCACTGGACCATCTAACTACAGTGGTGTGAAAAAGTGTTTGCTCCCTTCCTGATTTCTCACTTTTTTGTATGTTTGTCACACTTCAATGTTTCAGATCATCAATGAAATTTAAATATTAGACAAAAATAACACAAATAAACACAAAACACAGTTTTTAAATTAAGGTGTTTATTATTAAGGGGAAAACAAATGCAAATCTACATGGCCTTGTGTGAAAAAGTGATTGCCCCCTAAACCTAATAACTGGTTGGGCCACCCTAAGCAGCAACAACTGCAATCAAGCATTTGCAATAACTGGCAATGAGTCCTTTACAGCGCTGTGGAGGAGTTTTGACCCACTCAGCTTTGCAGAATTGTTGTAATTCAGCCACATTGGAGGGTTTTCGAGCATGAACCGCATTTCCAAGGTCATGCCACAGCATTCCAATCAGATTCAGGTCAGGACTTTGACTAGACCACTCCAAAGTCTTCATTTTATTTTTCTTAAGCCATTCAGAGGTGGACTTGCTTGTCATGTTTTGCTCTTTCAGAGCAGAGGAAAATGACCCAGGTGCTGGATTGCTGTGAGTGAAATTTATTAACATAAAGTATTAACACAAGGTGCTCCAACAAACAAACTGGCGAGCAAAGAAAATAAAGAATTTATACAGAGCGCTCCAACAAACTAACTGGTGAGCGAAAAAGGGTTACTTACAGAATGATTCACCAGAGTGGACGGAGTTCTGGTGGAGATGAGGGCTGACAATGCAAGGCAATGACAACACAAATGGAAAACAAACTCATGTAAATAAGATAAGAGATAAGATAAGCCTTTATTAGTCCCACAATGGGGAAATTCCAGGATTGCAACAGCACAGGGATAGCAACACTCAGAGCAGTAATTAAGAAGATACGGCAGATATAAATAAGAGCAGTGGATATACTACATACATACCCATAAATACATAAATATATATACAAAGTGTGGAGCATTGTAGCTAGATGGAATATACAGCATAACCGTCTACTTAGTTATCCTATATGGTATGATTATATATCCATACATATTGTCACCCTCCGTAGCGACCGATAATGTCCTAGTTGTATACTGGAGGGGACCATTGTATAAGTCTATTGCATCTTTTGCATTCAATACTATTAGGTCGTCACGTCTTTTTGCTATCTCAGCGAGCAGCCCTGCTTAGGTTGTACAGTCTGACAGCCGTAGGTAGGAAGGACCTGCGATACCTCTCAGTTGCGCACCTAGGATGATGTAGTCTGCTGCTAAATGAGCTCCTCAGTACGTTCAGTATGTCCTGCATAGGGTGGAACTCGGACTCCAGCAGAGATGACAGTATAGCCACCATCCTTCTCTCTCTTATCTCCTCCACTGGGTCAAGGCGCTGCCCCAGGACAGAGCTAGCTTTCTTGATCAGTTTGTTCAGTCTCTTCCTATCGGCTGCTGTAATGCCACTGCCCCAGCAGACCACTCCAAAAGTGATGGCTGATGCCACCACTGTGTCATAGAATGTCTTCAGCAGTGCCCCTTGTACACCAAAAGACCTGAGTCTCCTCAGTAGGAACAGCCTGCGCTGTCCCTTCTTGTAGAGTGCGTCGGTATTGTGTGACCAGTCTAGTTTATTGTTCAGATGAACACCCAGGTACTTGTAGGATGTCACCATCTCAATGTCTGTTCCCTGTTTGTTTACTGGTGCTGTGAGGGGTTGTCCTTGCCTGCAGCAGTCCACCACCAGCTCCTTAGTTTTCCTCGCGTTAATCTGGAGGCAGTTCCGATGGCACCAGTCCACGAAGTCCTGGATAAGTCCTCTGTACTCAGCTTCATCTCCGTTGGAGATGAGGCCGATGATCGCAGAGTCATCAGAGAACTTCTGTAGATGGCAGAGTGTTGTGTTGTGTGAGAAGTCCGCAGTATAAAGGGTGAACAGGAAAGGAGCCAAGACCGTTCCCTGGGGGGCCCCCGTGCTACCGATGATCGTGTCGGACACACAGCCCCAGGTTCTCACAAACTGTGGCCGGTTAGTGAGGTAGTCCAGGATCCATGATGACAGGTGCTGGTCCACCCCTGCGCACAACAGCTTGTCCTTCAGGATCATCGGTTGGATGGTGTTGAAAGCACTGGAGAAGTCAAAGAACATGATCCTCACCGCATTCCCGGGCTTCTCCAGGTGGGACAGAGAACGGTTAAGGAGGAAGATCACTGCATCCTCCACCCCAATGCCATGCTGGTAGGTGAACTGGAGTGGATCCATAGGGATCAAACCTATTACAAAATGAGCAACCGGAGTGGACACACATGAGCATGCATAAAAGTGATTGGAATCAGCTGATTACGTGAGGAAGGAGTGGCTGGATTGACAATTTGACAGGCGACGCCCCCAGCAGAGCACAAACCCGGAAATCACCTGATAGCTGTCAACCCAGGGAAAAGAACAAACATAATCACAGAAGACTGAAAACAAATTACAAATAGCCATGAATCCAAAAACAATTACAAAATAAGACATGTTCACAAATAACAGAAACACAACTGGAGAAAAATGAAAGGCAGAATAACAGTAATAGGAGCACATTTATACAAGAGACAAATAAATACACTGAAAAAAGCCACGAGACTGGGTCTGGCAGAATTCTCAGCCCCAGCTTGTGACATTGCTGGCATGTTTTGGATAATTGTCCTGCTGCAGAATCCAAGTGCACGTCATCTTGTGGTCACGAACAGATGGCCGGACATTCTCCTTCAGGATTTTTCGGTAGACAGCAGAATTCATGGTTCCATTTACCACAGCAAGTCTTCCAGGTCCTGAAGCAGCAAAACAGCCCCAGACCTTCACACTACCACCACCATATTTTGCTGTTGGTACGATGTTCCTTTTCTGAAATGCTGTGTTTGACATAATTATCGGCCCACGAAACACGCACGCAGGCTCAGGTAGGATTCAACAGCTTTATTCAACAGCAAGGGATGATTGAGTGCGTGAATGTGGTATGTGTATGGATTGGGGGTGAACGATGAGAGCCGGGAACAGAACAGCAAGCCGTGCAGCCAGGCAACCCTATGGGAAGAGCAGAGACAGAGATATGAGCTGGGCTCCACCATACGGGAGAGATATACTGAGTATTGCTTACTTGCAGGTGGGAAGGTGGATGGCGTTGGCTAAGGGTCTTCGGCCTGGGAGACAGCGCCCTACTGCGCACACGACGAGGCGTGGAGGAGAGGGGAAAGGAGATGGCGAAGATGGAAGAATCCGCCGCCAGGGAATCCACCTGTGCACAGGGGAGAGACTGGTAGACAGGTGAGTGACAATACAGCTTACATGCTGAAGTGAAGAGCAGCAGGACGGGAAGAGACAATCCTGCAGAGGATTTGAGCGCATAGAAACACAGATGGCTCCAGACGGATGCTCTGGGCCGAGTGAGCTAAATAGCCCAAGACTGATGAGGCGCAGGTGTGCACGCAGCTGAGGTAGATGACTGGGAGCTGCGAGTTGTGACAGTGTTACTTTTACGCCAGATGTAATGGGACACACACCTTCCAAAAAGTTCAACTTTTGTCTCATCAGTCCACAGAGTATTTTCCCAAAAGTCTTGGGGATCATCAAGATGTTTTCTGGCAAAACTGAGATGAGCCTTTATGTTCTTTTTGCTCAGCAGTGGTTTTCGTCTTGGAACCCTTCCATGCAGGACATTTTTTCCCCATTCTCTTTCTTATGGTGGAGTCATGAACACTGACCTTAACTGAGGCAAGTGAGGCCTGCGGTTCTTTGGATGTTGTTGTGGGGTCTTTTGTGACCTCTTGGATGAGTCGTGCATTTTGAGTTTACTTGTGTTATCTTTGTCTTATGGGGGACCCATGCTGTGGTATTCATCTCAGACTGGAAGGAAGGGAGATGCAGTAATTTCCTCTGACGGAAGAGCATGGGGATTAAGGGGCTGGGTGACAAAAGGGATTGTGATGAGAGAATAAATTGTGATGCAGGACCTCAGGCAGAAGGGGAATGTGAGTGTGGTAATATAAAAGAGAGCACCTACTACAGAATGTTAATGTTTTCTGATTCTGAGAGATGTGAGTGAGGGAATAAAGTTCATCTGCTCTGAATGCTTGGCCTGGTCATTCCTCTCTCCACAGTCTAATATTTAAATTTGATGATGTGAAACATTTAAGAGTGACAAACATACAAAAAAAAAGAGAGAGAGAAATCAGGAAGGGGGCCAACACTTTTTCATACCACTGTAATTGGTCTCAGGATTTCCTATGTTTCAGTTTTATCTGACAAAGCCATGGCACTAAAGAAAAGAATAAAATAGATTCAATAAAGACCCGATAAAACATAGACATTATGGTTTGGTCAATGTGAAAGTGTGCACGTTTTCTTAAAAGATGCAAATGTTGCTGACCCTTTTTGCACACCATTTCATAGTTCTCTTCAAAGTTCAATTTGTAATCAATGATAGTCCCAAGATATTTGTAAGATTGCACACACTCAGTGGTCTAACCTCTTAATACAGTGACTTCATGCTTGGGAGTTTTTTCTCCTAACAATCAATAATCATATCTTTAGTTTTTGTTGTATTCAGCTGCAGGTAGGAATCCTCACACCAGTGAACAAAATCATCAACTACTGGGCCGTGGCCACTCTCACCATCCTGGAGGAGACTGACAATAACTGAATCATCAGCATACTCTATAATGTGTCTGTTGTCATGTCTGCTCCGACACGTTTGTGTACAGGATGAAGAGTAGTGGTGACAACACACACCCCTGAGGAGAGCCAGTAGAAGAACACTTTTGGTCAGACAATGTGCCATTGACCCTTACTCTCTGCGTCCTGTTGGTTAAAAAATCCAGAATCCAACCCACCAGATTATTGCTCAAATCAAATTGTTGCATTAGTCTTTCAACTAAAATGTGAGGTTGGATTATATTAAAAGCAGACGAAAAGTCCACAAATTAAAAAAAAAAACTGGTTAATTTGGGGATTGTAAGCAGCCTATAAGTATGTAAATGGGGGAGTGTGACGGTTCTTCTCTCTGTGTTGAGCTAACAGTCTAACTCAGACATGGTTCAACACCTCAAAGGGTCTGAACTGAAAAAAGGTAGGTTGCCAAAAAAGTATTCGACCCTTGGGTTTTTCAACTTTTTCTCAGTGGTGGGCCATCAGGGCCAGCAAGGCCTTCCCTGCTGGCCTAAACATGATCAGAATTATATCACTTATTCATGAGGATGTATTCAGTTATTCCCAGTAGTCTATCTATTCTCTTCATGTCTCAGCTTTTCTTTTGAATGTACTGCTTCTGGTAGTGTGTGTGTATGATGGAATTTTTGTCCAATCATACGTATTTCTGTCATCATGTGCTGCCGGGGTCAAGGAGAGCTGCCTTGATGCCTTCAGAGTTCAACAGTTGAGGCATCTGTAATGACACTGCTGCTTTTAGCCAATCCGATTTGGAGTTTGCCACATGGGGGTGTACAAGAGTGTCAGCAAAGTTTGGACACATTAATCTACTGCACATACTTTGTAGCTCGTTGTCTTTCTGTCTAACCAATCGATGCAAGTCCTTTTTTCCTTCCTTAAAGTCCAGCCTTTCAAACTCACTGCACTACTGCCTTTTCCTTTTCCACCTCTCTCTGCGCTGTATGTCTAGACTCCAAATACTCCTGTCTACTTTCTTCATCTCCCCGTCTATCCCACTTTGTCTTTGCCAACCTCTTCATTTGAATTCTTTCCTGAACCTTCTCATTCCACCACCAAGTCTCCTTGTCTTCCTTCCTTTGCTAATTGGATATACCAAATGTCTTTCCAGCAGCTTCCCTCACCATTTCACTTGTAGTTTCCCATCTCTAGTATTATCTAGAGCAAAAATCCTTTTGATACTAAAGATTACAGCAAATTTCATTTTCTAGGAGGGAGTTGTTTTTAACTTGAACTACTCCACCACTTCTCTTTCATAGACATGTTGGGTTTTACTGACGGGAAGTCATCAGCTGCTGCAGCTGAAAGAAGCAACAGCACATCAGAGCTTTGAGCGTGGGAAGGTGAACAGCTGCCCGATAACAAAAATACACCAACTTCCAATTTCAAGGCTATGCTGATATGTAGGTGTTTTTTTTTTTCCACAAGAAGAGCAGTTAATGACTAAAATGGTCAACACTTAGCCAAACTTCAAAATAGTTTCTTCATTCGTGCAGACCTGGAGATCTGCTGAAACATAATCACAGATTTTAACACAACGAGGGACTCAAAATTGGGAGTTTTCTGCAAAATATATCATTCTAAAAGAAATACATAACAGAAAAAAATTGCACCTGAAAGTGTCATGATCTGGACACTAGGTCCATCCATGCCTTCTGTCATTTTTGAACTGCTTGCACAATTCTGTTATCATTAGTTTGTTGGCTTATCCTCAATTTTTTAGTTCATCTATGTTTTCTTGTCTTCCCCGTTATTTTTCCATACCTCTGGCCACTTGTGTGTTTTCAGTTACCCTTAATCAGTCTCAGCTGTCTTGTGTTAAGCTCATTATTTGCTCCCTATTTAAGTTGCCATTCACAGATCCACAGAAGATGCCATCTCTGCTGCTCTCCATCCAGCCCTCACCCACCTGAACTCAAAGAACTCCTATGTGCACAAGCTGTTCTTGGACTTCAGTTAAGCACTCAACACACTCATCCCCCAGCACCTTATAGAAAACTCAGACACTTGGGACTCAAAACCTCTCTATGTAACTGGGTGCTGGACTTTCTCACAGGGAGGCCACAGAATGTGCGGGTTGGCAGCAACACCTCCAAAACCATCACACTGAGCCCTGGGGCCCCACAAGGGTGCGTGCTCAGCACGCTGCTCTTCACCCCGCTGACCCACGACTGTGGTCCAGCCTACAACACCAACCACATCATCAAGTTTACGGATGACACAACGGTGGTCGGCCTCATCACAAGCAATGAAGAGACCAACTGCAGAAATCAGGTAAGCCAACTAGCCCAGTGGTGTAAAGACAATAACCTCTTCCTGAATGTGGGAAAAACCAAGGAGATTGTGGTCGACTTTAGGAGAGGACCCACACAGCACCCCCCTCTGATCATTGATGGAGGAGCAGTTGAGAGGGTGAACAGCACCATGTTCCTGGGGGTGCACATCTCTGAGGACCTCTCCTGGTCCAACAACACTACATCATTGGCCAAGAAGGCTCAAACTCACCTCTATTTCCTCCGCAAACTGAGGAGAGCACAAGTCCCACCCAACATCATGTGCCCATTCTACCATGGTACCACTGAGAGCATCCTCACCAGCTGCATCACGGTGTGGTGTGGAAGCTGCACTGCCTCCTGCTGGAAGACACTACAACACACAGTGAAAGCTCCCAGCAAGCTCATCGATACCCTTCTGCCCCCCTCTTGGACATCTACCTCAACTGCCTCACTCGCAGAGCCATCAACATTGCAGGTGACACCTCACACCCCTCACACTCTCTCTTCAGCCTTCTGCCCTGGGGGGAAAGGTATTGAAGCCTCCAGGCCCGCTCCACAAGACTGCTAAACAGCTTTGTTCATCAGGCCATCAGGACCCTGAACTCTGTCCATTCCCCCCCCACCCCTGGACAATAACACACTCACCCACACAATAACTACCTCAGCTGTTTGCAGAGGATGACTGGCACACCAACAGTAATACATCTGCTTTTGTATGTCTCTGCACTTATTGAAACCATTTGTAAAAATGTCATACCTGCTGCTGTCTGTTATTGCAATACTGATCATGTGCAGTCCTATCTGTCACTGTCTGCACTTACACTACCTCATTCAACTTGCCACTAGGGGTATTACTTCTCCACTTTTTCTGTAAATAGGATTGCTGGGTTTAATCTTTTATCTTTACTTGGACTACAAGTAGTATTACTGTACATTGACTGCTGTTGTTGTTTTTCTTCCTTATTCCTTCTTTTCTTATATATTGCGTACACCACTAAGAGAGAGAGAGAAACTGTATTTCAGTTCTTCTGTATGTCCAGTACCTATAGAAGTGCTGACAAATAAAAGTCTTTGAATCTTTGAATTTCCTGTTGCCCATTGTCGGGACATTGCAGTATTTCCCTCCAGTCCTTCCTCACCTTTTATTTACTTGTAAGTGTTTTAGCACTATCTGCACATTTTTTGTTTGACAGCCCCTGAGCTGTATTTACTTTCTCATGTGAAACATCTTGCACTGAAGTCCATTCCCGCCTGGAGGAGTCATCCATTCCTGTTCTGCAGTTTCTGACAGAAAGAAGAAAAGGTTGGTTAACTCAAAATGGAAATGGCTCTGAATCATTGAAGATGAGGCCTATAGACTTTTGTTGAAGAATGACACTTAATTGTCCATCAAAAAATAAAAGTCAGACATTGGATAACAACCTTAGCTAGATCCACATCTAATGTGGATTTAAACAAAACATTGTTACTGCTGGAAAAATATCATGGTTTGTATTTAAAATAGAAATTTATGTCCTTATTGCAGATATAGAACAGGATAGAATAGAATATGCTTTATTGTCATTGTGCAGTTGTACAGTACAACAAAATTGTGAATGTTGATTGGGTCCTCATCATTACCATCATTACCATCGTCATTATTGGGATCGTCACTTCCTTGTGGTAACGTATCGTCACTTCCTGTTTTGCTGTCTGCCTGTGTGGTTGCTCTCCAGCCACTAGCTATGGCTACTAGCTCTCTTTCCTCTCCTCCTCTGGTGTGCTCTCTCTGTCAGATGTTTAGCTACACCTTTGCCTCTTTTAGTGATAATGGTAAATGTAATAAATGTTGTCTTTTTGAGGCGCTGGAGGCGAGGTTGTCTGATTTGGAATCCCGGCTCCGCTGCATTGAAACACCGTCTGCACCAGTTAGTCTTGACGGATGCCCCTTAGCTGCAGCGGAGCTAGCTAGCATAGCTAACTCTGTTAGCGGTCCCCCGGCTCTCCTCAGCAGCGAGGAAACTGGGTGAGTGACGGTGAGAAGGAAGCCTAGTCGCAAAGCCCCGGTACACCACCAACCTGTTCACGTTTCTAATCGTTTTTCCCCGCTCAGCGACACACCCGCTGAGGAAAAAACTCTGATCATTGGCGACTCTGTATTCAGAAACGTGAACCTAGAGACTCCAGCGGCCATAGTCAAATGCATTCCTGGGACCAGAGCAGGCGACATCGAGTCAAATCTGAAAATGCTGGCTAAAAGTAACTGTAAATATTCCACAATTGTTATTCACGCCGGCATTAATGACGTCCGTCTCCGGCAGTCGGAAGTCACGAAACTTAATATAGAATCGGTGTGTGACTTTGCAAAAACGATGTCTGCCACTGTAGTATTCTCTGGGCCCCTCCCCAATCTGACCAGTGATGACATGTTTAACCGCTCGTCATCCTTGAACCTCTGGCTGTCTGTAGGGTGTCCTAAAAATGACGTGGGCTACATTGACAATTGGAGCTCATTTTGGTGAAAACCTGGTCTTATGAGACGAGACAGCATTCATCCCACTTTGGATGGTGCTTCTCATTTATCTAACAATCTGGCATCTTTTTTATCCAAATTTCCAAAACCCTGACTACTCAGAGTTGGGACCAGGAAGCAGAGTCGCAGTCTTACACGCCTCTCTGCAGCTCCTCTTCATCCACCACCCCTCAGCTTAGCCCCTGTCTTCCCCATCAGAGAATCGTTGTCTGCTCCCTCCAAAGTGAATAAAATATAATGTATAAGCATCCCAAAGTGATAAAGCAAAATATTGGTAAAACTCAAATTAAACATAAAGCCTCTAAACTGAATGATTTGGCCTCTGTTCCTCCTCGTAATTTAAAAATTAAATGTGGTTTATTAAATATTAGGTCTCTAACTCCCAAGTCTCTGTTAGTCCATGATCTGTTAATTGATCATCAGATTGATTTAATTTCCCTTACAGAGACTTGGTTAGGGCAAGAGGATTATGTTGGTTTAAATGAATCAGCTCCCTCTGGTTATTTAAACTGTCAAAATCCCAGAAGTTCTGGTCGTGGAGGAGGAGTAGCAACAATTTACCATTCCAAATTACTAGTTAATGTAAAGCAAAAAACATGTTATAATTCCTTTGAGGGCCTGGTCCTCAGTATTGGGCACTTTAGCAATTTTAGGTTAAACCCAATTTAATTTGTCATAGTTTATCGTCCCCCATCAACCTACTCAGAATTTTTATCCGAATTTGCTGATTTCTTAGCTGTTTTAGTGCTGAAATCTGATAGAATAATTATAGTAGGGGACTTTAATATACATGTGGATGTAGATAGTGACTGCCTTAATGTGGCATTTAATTCAATATTAGACTCAATTGGGTTTTCTCAGAAAGTAAGAAATTCTACTCATTACCTCCACCATACATTGGACCTTGTTCTGACATATGGCATAGAAATAGAAAATCTTGTAGTGTCTCCTCATAACCCTGTACTGTCAGACCATTGTCTGTTAACCTTTGATTTTCTATTTCTGACTATTTGGCTCCTAAAGAAAAATATTATTACAGTAGATGCCTCTCAGATGATGCTGTTACCAAATTTATCCAGATTGTTTCCTCTATGCCATGTGTCAACACAACGGAAATAAGCTATAGACAGCTTGCTCCTTCTGTAATTGATAACATGGTGGATAGTGTTACAGCTTCTCTGCATTAGACTCTAGACTTGGTGGCCCCCTTAAAAAAGAAAAAGTCTAATCAGAGATTTCTAACTCCTTGGTTCAACACAGAAACTCGTAGCTTAAAACAGAAGACTCGTCAATTAGAAAGAAAATGGCGCTCCACTAATTTAGATGAAATCTATTTAGCTTGGAGAAATCATCTTTTAATTTATAAAAAATCTCTTAGAAAAGCTAGAACGAGTTATTATTCTACATTAATAGAAGAGAACAAGAATAATCCCAGGTTTCTTTTCAGCACTGTAGCCAGGCTGACAAAGAGTCAGGACTCTGTCAATCCTAGCATTCCCTTAGAGCTTACTAGTCAGGACTTTAGAACTTTTTCAATAATAAAATTTTATCCATCAGAGATAAAATCAATCAGATTCTTCCCACAGTTAACTTAAATACTGTAACTACTACAACTCCTTCTATTGATGTCTGTCTTGATGAGTTTACTCCAATCGACCTTTGTGAGTTAGACAAAATAGTTTCCTCATCCAAACCTTCAACTTGTCTTTTAGACCCTATTCCTACCAGGTTATTTAAAGAAGTCTACCCACTTATTGGTAGCTTTATTCTTCATATAATCAATTCTTCATTAACTTTAGGCCATGTACCGCAGGCTTTTAAAACGGCTATAATTAAACCCTTACTCAAAAAGCCAACGCTAGATCCAGGAGCTTTAGCTAACTATAAAAAAAAAAAAAAAAAAAAAAAAAAAATCCAAGATGGCGCCGCGGATGGCAGCCACTGGCTTCTGCTCTCTGATGTTTTTGATAATTTTGTGTGTTTTTTTGGACTTCTGCTCTTCTGTCCGAGTCACCTATTCAAGGGAGGAACTACTTTCACTCAGACTACCTCCCAATGCAACTTCTCCGCCAGTTTCTGCTGCTGATCTGAAGTTTTTTCAGTCGATCTTAGCTGTGGGAGCAGTGGCTATTGGCGCTGGCCGGAAACGAAGGTGGCGTGGTAAACGTGCCGGTGTGCTAGTCAGGTTGAAGAAACGAGGATTTCGCACGCCGCTCCCATCGATCCATCTGGCAAATATCCGCTCTTTGGCGAACAAAATGGATGAACTGCTGCTCCTGACTCACAAAAACCGGGATTTTAGCAGATCTGGCGCCCTTTGTTTCACGGAGTCCTGGCTGAGTGAACACATCCCGGACAGCGCGGTGTGCCTGGACGGATTCCAGCTGTTTTGCGCTGATCGCAGCCGAGAATTCTCTGGAAAGACTAAAGGTGGTGGAATCTGCTTCTACATAAATGAAGGTTGGTGTACTGATGTCACAGTGTTGAAGAAGTTTTGTAGCCCTAACCTAGAGTCACTGTTCATAAACTGTAAACCCTTTTATTCACCGCGAGAGTTCTCCTCGTTTATTCGGGTCGGAATTTATATCCCGCCTGCTGCTTGTACAACGGAGGCACTGCAGCACCTCGCTGACCAGATAGCAGACGTGGAGGAAAAACATCCAGACTCTCTGCTTATCATTCTGGGTGATTTCAATAGAGCTAATCTCACAAATGAGCTTCCTAAATACAGACAGCATATTAAATGTCCCACCAGGGACACAAATATACTTAACCACTGTTACACAGTTTTAAGAAATGCCTATCATGCCGTCCCCCGTGCAGCTCTGGGTTTTTCTGACCACTGTCTGCTCCATCTTATTCCAACATACAGACAGAAACTAAAAACTTCCAAGTCTGTTGTAAGGACTGTGAAGAAATGGACTGAGGAATCAAAGCTGGAGTTACAAGCCTGCTTTGACTGCACAGATTGGAGTGTTTTTGAAGCTGCAGCCATTAACCTAAATGAACTCACTGACACTGTGACGTCATACATCTGTTTCTGTGAGGACATGTGTGTGCAGACCAAGACCTTCTGCACATACAACAACAATAAACCCTGGTTCATTCCTAAACTGAAGCAGCTACGTCAGACCAAGGAGGAGGCCTATAGGACTGGTGACTGGACTCTGTACAAGTGGGCCAGAAACATGCTGACGAAGGAGATCAGGCTTGCTAAGAGGAGCTACAGTGTGAAGTTACAAAAAAACTTCTCAGCCAACAACTCTGCTTCTGTCTGGAGAGGCCTGCAGAATATCACCAACTACAGGAGACCATCCCCCCACCCTGTGGAAAACCTCCAGCTGGCTAACGACCTAAACAGCTTTTACTGCAGGTTTGAAAAGAACCTACAGTTCTCACCTCCCACCCACACAAAAGGTTTATCTGCAGCCCCAGGAACTCCATCCCTCCTCCACTCTGACCTCCCACCAGCACTAACGATCTGTGAAGAGGAGGTACGCCGGGTCTTTCAGAGACAAAAGATCAAGAAGGCTGCAGGACCTGATGGTGTGTCTCCGTCCTGCCTGAGAGTCTGCTCCAACGAGTTGGCCCCCATCTTCACCCGGATCTTTAACAGATCACTGGAGCTGCGTGAAGTGCCTTCCTGTTTCAAACGCTCCATCATCATTCCAGTTCCCAAGAAACCCTCTGTTACAGGATTAAATGACTACAGACCTGTTGCCCTGACCTCTGTGGTCATGAAATCCTTGGAGAGATTGGTGCTGAACCACCTGAAGGTCATCACAGGCCCCCTGATGGACCCACTGCAGTTTGCCTACCCGTCAAACAGGTCAGTGGATGATGCAGTGAATATGGGACTACACTACATCCTGCAACACCTCGACTCCCCAGGGACGTACGCCAGGATCCTGTTTGTCGACTTCAGCTCAGCGTTCAACACCATCATCCCAGGCATTCTTCATCAGAAACTCCTCCAGCTCAAGGTGCCTCCCTCCACCTGCCAGTGGATCTTCAGCTTTCTGACTGACAGGTGGCAACAGGTGAAGCTAGGGAGATTTACATCCAGCTCCCGGAAAATTAGTACTGGCGCCCCCCAAGGATGTGTCCTTTCCCCACTGCTCTTCTCCCTCTACTCCAACGACTGCACCTCAGAGGACCCTTCGGTGAAGCTCCTGAAGTTTGCGGACGACACCACAGTCATCGGTTTGATCCGGGATGACGATGAGTCTGCATACAGGCGGGAGGTGGAGCAGCTGATCCTCTGGTGCAGCCAGAACCATCTTGAACTTAACCCAGCCAAAACGGTGGAGATGACTGTGGATTTCAGGCGACACCCCCCTTCATTCCCCCCACTCACCGTCCTCAACAGCACAGTGTCCACTGTGGACTCCTTCAAGTTTCTGGGTACCACAATCTCCCAGAACCTGAAGTGGTCCTCCCATATAGACACTGTCCGGAAAAAGGCCCAGCAGAGGTTGTTTTTACTGCATCAGCTCAAGAAGTTTGATTTGCCTCAGGAGCTGCTGGTTGTCTTCTACACCGCCATCATCCAATCTGTCCTCTGCTTTTCCATCACTGTCTGGTTTGGATCTGCCACTAAACAGGACAAGACCAGACTGCAGCGGATCATTAAGTCTGCGGAGAGGATCATTGGTACCAACCTACCCTCCATTGAGAACTTATATCGGTCCATAACCAGGAAACGGGCGGGAAACATCTGTGCTGACCCATCACACCCCGGCCACAAACTGTTTGAACTTCTATCTTCTGGTCGTCGTTACAGATCACTGAAGGTCAAAACCACCCGTCACAGGAACAGTTTCTTTCCTCAAGCCATCACTCTGATGAACTCCTAACATTCACCTAGTCCTACCTGTTGCTGTACTCATGACTTTTCATCCATTATTACATTGCACATAACTCTCACACTGCTTTTTACTTCATTCACATTATATCACTGAATCTGAGTTCACATTGAAATACTGTGTGACTGTATATTTTTTCATATATTTCTGCAAAGTGTGGTTAGTCTGAATAAATAACTGCATATATTCCTGTATAGATTTGCATCCTTTTATAGAAACGTGGACAGGCTGTAATTTACTGTACATACTCTGTTGTCATTGAATCCTTATTTAAATCCTCCACCTGAACAACGAGAGCAAGTTTTTAGCCAAAGTCAAATTCCTTGTATGTGTTGTGCATACTTGGCCAATAAAGCTGATTCTGATTCTGATTCTGATTCTATAGACCAATCTCTAATCTCCCTTTCATTTCAAAAATCTTAGAAAGAGTTGTTGCTACGCAATTATTTGACCACCTGCAGGGAAATGGTTTACTTGAAGAGTTTCAATCTGGGTTTAGAATCCATCATAGTACTGAAACAGCCTTAGCGAAGGTCACTAACGACCTTCTCATTGCATCTGATAATGGACTGGTTTCTGTACTTGTCCTTTTAGACCTTAGTGCAGCTTTTGATACTATCGATCATAATATTCTACTTGATAGATTAGAACACTATGTTGGACTTAATGGAACTTCGTTGCAGTGGTTTAGATCTTATTTATCTGATAGGTTCCAGTTTGTTCATGTAAATGAGTTTTCTTTCAACTCAAAGCTTAGTCATGGAGTTCCACAGGGATCTGTGCTAGGCCCTACTCTTTTTAGTTTATATGTGCTTCCATTAGGCAACATTATTAGAAAGCACTGTATACATTTTCACTGTTATGCAGATGACACACAATTATACCTGTCAATGAAGCCAGGTGATAGTAATCAATTAGCCAAGTTAGAAGCCTGTCTTAAGGAAATCAAAGCTTGGATGACTTGTAATTCCCTGGTATTAAATTCAGATAAGACTGAAGTCATTCTTGTTGGTCCAAAAAACCTTACAAATTCCTTTCCAAATCAAACTTTCCAGTTTGGATGCGGTTACTCTTTCTCTTAATAGCTCTGTGAGGAACCTTGGAGTTATTTTTGATCACGATTTGTCCTTCAATTCACATATTAAATTTGTTTCTAAGATTGACTTCTATCATTTGCGTAATATTGCCAAGATTAGGAGCATCTTGTCTCAGAGTGATGCTGAGAAACTGATCCACGCTTTTGTTAGCTCGAGATTAGATTATTGTAATTCTTTATTATCAGGCTGTCCTAAAACATCTTTAAAAAGTCTTCAGCTGATCCAAAATGCTGCAGCAAGAGTTTTAACAGGTACTAGAAAGAGAGATCATATCTCTCTGGTTCTGGCCTCCCTTCATTGGCTTCCCATAGAGTTTAGAATTAAGTTTAAAATCCTTCTTCTTACTTACAAAGCTCTAAACAATCAGGCTCCTTTTTATTTAAAAGATCTGATACTACCGTATTATCCTAACAGAGCACTACGCTCCCAAAATGCAGGATTACTTGTAATACCTAGAATCTCCAAAAGTACAATGGGAGGCAGAGCCTTCAGTTATCAAGCTCCTCTCCTGTGGAACCAGCTGCCAATCTGGATTCGGGAGTCAGACTCGATCTCTGTTTTTAAGAATAGGGCTAAAACCTACCTTTTTGATATAGCCTACAATTAGGGAGGAATCATGTGTTTCTGAACCCTCCCTTAGTTATGCTGCTAATAGGTTTAGTCAGCCGGGGGACCTCCAGTAATGCACTGGGCCTCACTCCTTTCCTCACTCTCTATGAAATATTTTTTTTGCTGGTCATTAACATTTGTTTGTTCTCTCCCATAGATTGAGTCCCCATCGTGCTGTTTGCTCTCTACATGTCTGTTCTTTTCTTCTTCTCTGTCCCCTCACCCCCCAGCCAGTCGCAGCAGATGACTGCCCCTCCCTGAGCCTGGTTCTGCTGGAGGTTTCTTCCTGTTAAAAGGGAGTTTTTCCTCTCCACCGTTGCCAAGTGCTTGCTCACAGGGGATCGCCTGATTGCTGGGGTCTTTCTGCAACTGTGGGGGTTCCCCCCCTACAGTTGATAGTGCTATGAGATCAGGTTCAGGTTACTTTATTTGTACCCGTAGGTAGATTTGACTGTTGTTGTGAAATGGCGCTATATAAATAAAGTTGAATTGAATTGAATTGAATTGAATGCTCCACCAGGCTACTGCGCAATAAATTAAGAGAGAAGGATTAGATAAAACTGAACAGAACACATGATTAAACACACAACTGAAATAAAAACAAAAATAGCCCAGGATGATGGAAAGTATACACGGGTTTGGTAGTGGCTTCACCAGTGGAACTATGTACATAAGAGTGCAGAACACACAACTGAACACACAACTGAGGAAAATGGCCCAAGGATTATGGAAAATATACACAGTAGTGGTTTCTGGAGATGGGTCAATGAACATGAAAGTGAGGAGTGCAAAGACAAGTGTGTTATTGTGATAACTAAAAAGGTCCTCGCATCTGTGCATGTGAGCGTTCAGAGGGAGGGGGTGGGGCCTCTTACTGTTTGCAGTCTGGATGGTCCAGGGGAAGAAACTGTTTGTCAGTCTGGAGGTGTGGGACCTTATTGAACATAACCGTCGTCCAGAGGGAAGTGGGTCAAACAGGTGGTGGGCGGGATGTGAGGGGTCTCCTGTGATGGCCTTGATCTTTCTGAGACAGGAGGATCTGGAGATGTCTTCCAGGGAGGGCAGAGGGCTGCGGATAATTTTTTGGGTGGTGTTGATGACCCTCTGCACATCCTTTCTGCCAGCAGCAGTTTCTGGTCCAGGTTGTGCTTCCTCAGGACATGGAGGAAGTGCAGCTGCTGCTGAGCTTTCGTTACCAGGGCCTTGGTGTTGACAGTCCAGGAGAGGTCAGAGGAGATGTGGGTGCTCAGGAACCTGAAGGTGGGGACAGGTTCCATGCAGTTTCCATTTATGAGGAGGGCAAGTGGACTTGTCTTTTCTTCCTAAAGTCCAGAATGAGTTCTTTGGTTTTTTGCCATTTATTTTGAGGTTGTTTGCTTGGCACCAAAGCAGCAGATTCTCTACCTCTGCCCTGTATGTCTTCTCATTGTCATCGGTTATGAGCCCAACCGAGGTGGTAATATCCACGTACTTCACAATAATGGTGGTTGGGTGGGTTGGAATACAGTCAAAGGTGTACAGAGAGTACAGTAGAGGGCTCAACACACAGCCCTGGGGGAAGCCAGTGCTGAGAGACAGTGTGGAGGAGTGGTGGGGGCCAAGTCTGACTGTTTGTGGGTGGTTCGTGAGAAAGTTTTAATACAGAAACAAGTGGGGGGGAGGGATCTGGAGGAGGTGCAGTTTGTTGATCAGGACGTCCGGGATGATGGTGTTGAAAGCTGAGCTGTATTCCACAAAGACCGTCCTCACGTAGCTCCTTGGGTTCTCCAGGTGGTTCAGCACTCTGTGGAGTGTGATGGTGATGGTGTCTTCCATCGACCGGTTCTCCCTGTAGGCGAACTGGTGGGGGTCGAAGGAGGAGAGTAATGTTAGCAGCACCTGTAAAATTCCAGTGTTACCCCGCTGGAAGAACATGCTATACGTGGTCATGAAGGGATGCACATTATAGGATCTTGTGAGCGAACACATCTACGTAGCTTTTGTTGTTCTCTGTCCTGTTTGACTGTCACCACATTGCAACACCAAGGAGGGCTAATTTGGCACAGCTGTGCTGATCATCTACACATATTGCTGTGTCTGGCGTATAAAAGGCCTTCAGTGAAGACCAGTGTCATGGGATTGCTGTGCAATAAAATTCAAGACGACCACGTTGAGACTTTTGTTTGTCTAGTCCTTCTCCTTGAAGGTAGAAATAATTATCCTTGTCTCCCTGTTTTTCTCTCTGCTCCAGGAAAACTGTTCTGTCTGTCAGCTGCTGCATCCTTCCTTGGTTGTGCACACTCCCCACCAGCACTGCTGTGCATCAAGGATGACGCGGGAGAGAAGTGGTCGGGCTGTGCCTAGTGGAACCCCCCGATTCTGGCGTCTGATGAAGATGTGATGTGGGATGAAGAACTACTGGACGCCATGGCAGTCAAGCAGGACCAAGTTTGCTCAGGGCCAGTGCAGGAGGGTCTCAGAGCCGACGCTCGGGAATGGTCGAGGGGAGTACTGAGCATGACGGTGAAGTGCCTGCGCCGGCAAGTGGGACCAAAAGGGTTAGCTCCACGTGCCTCCAGAGTTTGGCCGTGAGGAGACGGAGGGTCTGTGGCTGTGAGGGCGCACATTGCACCAGCATTGGGAGAGGTTGGGACAAGACCGATGAGCATGAGGGATCGGCGTGCTCAACAGCAACATCTCAAGCTGAACCGGGCCACGTTGAAGGTCCTGGATTGGGTCCATGTTCGAGGTGAGGAGTGCCCGAAGTGTTGATGGGCCAGACAGCAACCCCAGGAGCACCTGGAGCGTCTGTGCATAGCGGCCAGACTGGACGCAGCGCACTTCAGGCTCTCTGATGGCATGGTGTGGCACATGAATTGGCTTTGGCGGGTCTGAGAGGAGGCTCTGGGAAACAAAGCTGGACATGGGACGAGGTCGATGGAGAGAAGGAGAATCTCCAGCGTCCGGAGGGCCAGCCATCACACTGAAGACCAGCTGTTTCCAGGGGCACATCTGCTGAGAGGGTGCCCTGGACCCCCATGCCAGTTATGTTCTTCTTGTTTAAAGACTTGGGTTGTAAGTAGTATAAATTGAAGTTCTGTGTTGTTGTGTTGGTGTTGGTGTTTAAAAGAAAAAAGAGTCAGTGTTATATATTGAATGTTTATGTTATATAAGGGGCCCTGTGATGGACTGGCGATCTGTCCAGGGTGGACCCTGCCTCTCGCCCAAAGATGCTGGGATAGGCTTTAGCACCCCCGTGACCCGAAAGGATTAAGCGGCAGAAGATGGCTGGATGGATGGATGTTATATAAGGGATTAGTTTGTTTTTGGATTTTTTTCTGTTTTTTTCTTCAGTTTTTTCTTCTGTTTTAGTTTAGGAACATGGCATAGTATTTTAGTAATAAATGGACTGTAATTAACACTAACAGGTGGCAGAATAATCCACCTTGCCGTGCGGGCAGGACGGCAGTCCACCTGTCCTCCCTATTTTAGGTTTTGTTGGGTGAAGGTATTAGGCCATTTAGAGACATTAGGTTTAGTTTGTTAGTGCGTGATTTGGGTCCCAAATTGGGGAGGGTCTAATTGAGTGAGTGGTTTCGGACCTCTTTAAAGGGGAGGGAAAATGTGAGATATGGATTTAATATGCAAGTGTAACCTGGACATGCACCGCTAGGTGGTGCTCTGCCCCATCTTATATAAGGCCGGGTCGGCCATCTTATTCTCCTCTTATCTTATCTGGGTCTTAGCCACCAACCTGTCAGTAGCTGTCAACAGTGAGTGTTCAATAAAGCTGTGCTTTCCCAGTCACCTCGCCTGGTCTGTGCAGCAGGTAGTTCCAGACATAACACTGGGCAGCTTCCTGCTGTGAATGTGGACAGGGTGTCCTTGAAAAAGAAAGGCTGCCTCTCAATGGAGCTACCCTGTCATGACGGCTGCTGGGCCGTCATCCCGCTCATCAGCTCCAGCTGCGCACAGACCAGCAGGTGTTAATCAGCGGCTATTAAAAGCCAGCGTCGTTGACAGCCCGGCACAGAGTCGTCTGTCTACCTCGACCGAGTATGAGCCAGAGCTTCGTTTCACAGCCAAGTCAGGAACGCCACGACAAGACTCACCACGTAAGAAAACCATTTGCTTTTCAACGCCAAACCTTTACCCCTGTGCACAGGTGGACCTCCCAGGCGGCGGACCGGAATCGCCAACTGACGGAGAATTTCCCTCCCGGAGCTCCTCCTGGCCATCGCTACTTCAGGAACTCTCATCACCACAGCTGCAGGTACTGTCACTCTCTCAGCCACAGGAGCCACTATCACCACGGTTACGGACATTGTCTCCTCCACGGCTACGGGAACAGCCCTCGCCACGATCACCACCACGGTTACAGGAGTTATCACCATCACAGCCTCAGAATCAGAATCAGAATCAGAAAGCTTTATTGCCAAGCATGTTTACATAAAATTCCTTTCCAAATCAAACTTTCAGTTTGGATGCAGTTACTCTTTCTCTTAATAGCTCTGTGAGGAACCTTGGAGTTATTTTTGATCAGGATTTGTCCTTCAATTCACATATTAAATTTGTTTCTAAGACTGCCTTCTATCATTTGCGTAATATTGCCAAGATTAGGAGCATCTTGTCTCAGAGTGATGCTGAGAAGCTGATCCACGCTTTTGTTAGCTCGAGATTAGATTATTGTAATTCTTTATTATCAGGTTGTCCTAAAACATCTTTAAAAAGTCTTCAGCTGATCCAAAATGCTGCAGCAAGAGTTTTAACAGGTACTAGAAAGAGAGATCATATCTCTCCGGTTCTGGCCTCCCTTCATTGGCTTCCCATAGAGTTTAGAATTAAGTTTAAAATCCTTCTTCTTACTTACAAAGCTCTAAACAATCAAGCTCCTTTTTATTTAAAAGATCTGATACTACCGTATTATCCTAACAGAGCACTACGCTCCCAAAATGCAGGATTACTTGTAATACCTAGAATCTCCAAAAGTACAATGGGAGGCAGAGCCTTCAGTTATCAAGCTCCTCTCCTGTGGAATCAGCTGCCAATCTGGATTCGGGAGTCAGACTCGATCTCTGTTTTTAAGAATAGGGCTAAAACCTACCTTTTTGATATAGCCTACAATTAGGGAGGGATCATGTGTTTTCTGAACCCTCCCTTAGTTATGCTGCTAATAGGTTTAGTCAGCCGGGGGACCTCCAGTAATGCACTGGGCCTCACTCCTTTCCTCACTCTCTATGAAATATTTTTTTTTTGCTGGTCATTAACATTTGTTTGTTCTCTCCCATAGATTGAGTCCCCATCGTGCTGTTTGCTCTCTACATGTCTGTTCTTTTCTTCTTCTCTATCCCCTCACCCCCCAGCCAGTCGCAGCAGATGACTGCCCCTCCCTGAGCCTGGTTCTGCTGGAGGTTTCTTCCTGTTAAAAGGGAGTTTTTCCTCTCCACCGTCGCCAAGTGCTTGCTCACAGGGGATCGCCTGATTGCTGGGGTCTTTCTGCAACTGTGGGGGTCCCCCCTACAGTTGATAGTGCTATGAGATGACTGTTGTTGTGAAATGGCGCTATATAAATAAAGTTGAATTGAATTGAATTGAATTGAATAAAAGCAAACATACGAGGAATTTGACTTGACATTGGGCGCGCTCGATAAGCGCATCTCAATGACGCGGCAGCCATGGAGGCGCCTGTCAGCAGTGAAGGGTAAAGAGGGGAGGGGTGGGAGGGGAATGACACATTGGGCAGAGAGAAAAAAACAGTTATCAAAATAAAGCTCGTATGAGCAAAATTGTGATTACATAGAAAAAAAAAACCTCAAAATGCACAGATAGCGGTCAAAAACAGATCACACATTAACAGCAGCAAAAGTTGAGAGAGACAGTGTGAGGGTGTGTGTGTCAATGTATAATCAGTCATGTAGTGTTGTATGCAGTGTGTGTATCAGTACTGGTGACAGCAAAAAAAACTCCCTGAGCAACGATTAGATGTTATGTCTTAGTGTCCTCCAAGCATAGTTAACATGTCCACAAGAGTTCATTCTCTCAGTGCATGTTCGATGGTAATTCCCATACTGGGCACATACGCTGTCCTTGAGAGATCAGATAACTGCACACCAGATGTTAATGTTTGGGAAAAGCAAGCCAAAACACTCTTCTGCTTTGTCTTCATCCAGGACAAGAGTAATCTACAGGGCGCCGAATCAAGGTCTAATAGGCACAGTTCACTCAGAGCAAAGAATTTTCATCTCTTGCGATTCTGTACTTCATAATTTCCATATTTCCAGGCTTTAAGTCCTTTCCTGGAGAGCTCTTAGCGACTCCGAGATGTCACCAATCTTCCTGTTCAGTTCGCCATTGGCCGCAATCAGAGCTCTCCCCAACTGGTCAAATTGATGAAGGAGCTTTGCTGGGGCAGCATTTTGATTAGCTCTATCCATCTTCTTTAGTTTTCGATACACCAGGACCACTCCCCAACCAATCAGCAGAAATCCTGAGATCATAACGCCAAACAGATAGATGTCTTCCACATCTTCAATCGAAAGGTCACACAGACACATAAGTTTCCAATTATATGTCTCTCACATAACCTGCAGCTGAAGTGCCTGCAGGGCAGTTGGGCTCCCCCGGGCCCGATTTTCTAGTTGAGAAAACGGTGTCAATTGCATTTAAAGCCCAGCTTACCAAATCCATTTTTTTCCGTTTGGATCAAGATTCAGCCAGAAGAACAGCGACGCAGACAAGACAGCAAGCTGGGATCAGTTCAGTGAGGAGAAGGGAGAGGAGGAGGAGGAGAAAAAGCGTCTGCTCTCTCTGAAAGCCGGAAGAAGAAAAAGTCATATGGCATCACGGTTTGGTATGAGGGCTGTTCAGCCGCAGACCGCAAAGCCTTCCAGAGAGTGATCGAGACTGCACAAGCACCAGCACCACCACAGCTCACGGACATCGGGAAACAGCAAGATACAATCAGTGACAACCTCAAGTAAGCTGCACACCTGCACTTGTCCGTTTGTGCTGAACAGCCTTAACGGTTTCTGCTTGTGTGTTCCAGGGTTGCCAGGTCGTCATCTGTATCGCTCAGCTCTGGTGACCAGTCCGCTATATCTGCACTCGCACTTGCACTACACTCACTCTCACTTAACAATAAAGAATAACTAATTTGTATCTGCCCGTGTCTGTGTCTGTCTCTTGGGTCCTGAAACATGTCATACCCTGTATAAATAAGGGTTAAATTAAAAAAAAAAATAAAATAACAACGTGTCAACAGTGAAATAAGTCCAAAAAAACAACAGAAGGTGTGGACATGGATAACAGCCATGCCCAGAGCATGACTTTTGGAGCAGCTGGAATGGAATTATCTGCTTTGATGTAAAGCCTTTTCAAGAAGCAGCTATCATGATATTACTAGAGAGGAACCCCAAATGTGAGGCAGAGAGCAAGGCCAAGGAGTGATGTTTATTGAACAGGGAAGTCCCTGAGTGGTGGAGTGGAGCCTGCAGGGGAGGAGAAGGAGAGGATGAGTTACAGGAGCAGGGATGGTGATACGTATCATTGCTTGTTACTGTTTGAGGGGGATCACTTGCTCTCAGGGAGCTTCTGAGCTGGTGAGGGTTCTCAGCAGGTGGGCAGCGGCCCAGAGAGGTACAGTATAGAGCTGCAGCTAACGACTAGTTTACTAATTGAGTAGTTTGTCACTGTAATCGAACAAGTAATCAGATACATTTTTATTGATCTTTGTTTTGTACTGAAGAAACTTGCATTGACAAACATGTGCAGAACTTTCTTTCCTAAAGAGCAGTAGTAATTGTACCAGTCAATAACACAGGTACACATTTTTTGCAATGCTTATTCTAATGTTTGCATATAACATAACTTTAAATGTTACGTTACACCATAAAGTTCTGGTTTGTAGCGTTAGCTTCAACTTGCAACATAGCAGCTACCACTGATAGCTACTGCTGCTGTTCTTTGGTCATTTAAGCATAATTAGCATAGATGACTACATTCTATTCATCGTAATTTCAAATCTCAATCACGTAACTTGTCTCAGGTGTGCTGGCCGTACGAGATGTGAATGGATGTCGTCTGCAGAGACGTGGTAATAATGACACAGTGGTATGCTAGCTCAACGCTCGGCTTTACAATGTGCACACTGCGCTGTGTTTTCCTTCAATATGAGCCTGGAATGATCCCAGACTTGAGATACTTTTGTCGTTTTCTCTGACTTTCTTCCTTTTGCTGTCGCTCTATCGCCCCAACATCACGCCATTAAACAAAGCTTGTTTACATCGTGTGACCGGAAGAAGGTCATATAGACCAGAAGTGTTACATTAAACAACACTTTGAGTCATAGATTTTGAACTGAGGAATTTTTGTAATGGAATTGCTTGAATTACTTGCGTAACCAGTGGAGCCCTGGTACAGTATTGACAGAGCAGCGACAAGGGGGTCCAGGTCGGTTTGAAGAGCAGTTTCCAGATCCAGGGGCGGTTATTTTAAATCGCACAGTGGAAGGGATCCAGTCCTGAGACTGAGAGGAGGTTAGCTGGTGTTTGGTTGGCCAGAGGGGACTGGCGTGTTGTCGGCCTCCAAACGGCCACTGGCCAAAACAAGCATCCATCAGTTCCATCAGTCCTTTTCTTCATTTCTCAATCAAGGAAACATCTGCCTAGCATGTCCATGTGGGCCCCAGCAGAGGTGAAAACGGGGCTGAGTTATGGGTCCAAATGGGTTTGCCCACATGGACTTTAGATGTGGGGCGGGTGAGCAGGTGCAGAGGCCAAACGATGCCGACGAGTCGCACAGTTACGAGGAGAAAATGTGGACCTTTATCAGGAAAAATGTGACGAATTTTCAACAAAACTGTGGCAAAGTTGTGAGAAAAAAGTTTCACACTGATGAGAAAAAAGTGAAAATTTGGGAGAAAAAAGTTACAAATTTATGGGTAAAATTTGCATGAAAATAGCAAATTTACAAGGAAAAAGGTAAGAAATTTATGGGAAAAAAATGTTGCAAGATTTGAATAAAAAATCGTGACACATTTATGAGAAAGTTACCAAATTACAAGAAAATTTTTAAAAATTGCAAAAAAAAGTCAGAATTTTAGAAGAAAAACTAACAAATTTATTAAGAAAAACGTTGAAAATTTACAGCAAAAACCAAAAACGTTGCAAATATATGAGAAAGTTTCACATTTTCAAGAACAATGTGTCACATTGGGGGGAAAAAAATCACAAATTTACAAGAAAAGAGCAAAATTTATGAGAAAAGAAGTTAAAAAAAACAGGTTAAGTCCATGTGGGCCAACACAGATGGGGGCCCACATGGACCCCTAAGAACAGCCCCGTTAACCTGTGGTGGGGCCCACATGGACACGCTGGCTGGGTGGGACTAGAGCCACAAGCTGCTGTGTGTGTGTGTGTGTGTGTGAGGGGGCAGGGGGCGGTTAGTGTGCAGCTGCCGCAGCTCTCACAGCTCCATCCCAGCCGGCAGCGTGTGCACGTGTCTGCGTGGCGCAGGTAAGGACAACTTCCAGCCAACATTTCACTGCCAGCAGCAGAAGCGGGAGCCGCGCGGGAGGCGTGCGGACCACCGGGGGCGCACGCTCCCTCAGCGCCGCTGCGGCCGGCGCCTCTCCTCTCTCTCTGCGGGTTCAGGAGGCGCTGGGGAAGCCGCCCGTGTGCACGTGCTCATAAAGCTGTGCACGAGGCAGGTGCACATGTGGCGACGGCACGGCTGCTGAAGGGTTTCACAAGATTTATGAATTTTTCCTGACAAATTTCAGATGTTCTTCTGGAAATTTTGAAGCTTTCTCATAAATTTGTCACTTTTTTTTTTTTTTTACTGTAAACTTGCTGTTTTTTTTCTTCATAAATGTTAATTTTCTTGTAAAACTCTCTTTTTCTTGCAAATTTGCAAACTTTTTCTTGTGATTTTGGAACTTTCTCATTAATTTTCCACTTTTTTACTGGAATTCTGCTTTTTTTCTGAAATTTGTGACTTTTTTCTTTGAACTTTGCTCATTTTTTCTTGTAAGTTTGTAACTTTTTTCAAGTAATTTAAATTTTTTATTGTAAATTTGCGACTTTTTTCTTTGAAATTTTCACACTTTTTGTATTAAATTTTTGACATTTTTCTCCTAAATTTTCACATTTTTTGTAATAAATTTTTGACTTTTTTTCTCCTAAATTTTCACATTTTTGTAATAAATTTGTGACTTTTTTTCTCCTAAATTTTCACATTTTTTGCAATAAATTTATGACTTTTTTCTTTGAAATTAGCCAATTTTTGTTGTGTTTGTAACTTTTTCAAATAATTTAAATTTTTTTGTTGTAAATTTGCAACTTTTTTCTTCGAAATTTTCACACTTTTTGTATTAAATTTTTGACATTTTTCTCCTAAATTTTCACATTTTTTGTAATAAATTTTTGACTTTTTTTCTCCTAAATTTTCACATTTTTGTAATAAATTTGTGACTTTTTTCTCCTAAATTTTGACATTTTTTGCAATAAATTTATGACTTTTTTCTTTGAAATTAGCCAATTTTTGTTGTGTTTGTAACTTTTTCAAATAATTTAAATTTTTTGTTGTAAATTTGCAACTTTTTTCTCCTAAATTTTCATATTTTTTGTTCTAAATTTTTGACCTTTTTCTCCTAAATTTTCACATATTTTTGTTATAAATTTTTGACTTTTTTCTCCTAAATTTTCACATTTTTTGTAAGAAATTTGTGACTTTTTTCTCCTAAATTTTCATATTTTTTGTTCTAAATTTTTGACCTTTTTCTCCTAAATTTTCACATATTTTTGTTATAAATTTTTGACTTTTTTCTCCTAAATTTTCACATTTTTTGTAATAAATTTGTGACTTTTTTCTCCTAAATTTTCATATTTTTTGTTCTTAATTTTTGACCTTTTTCTCCTAAATGTTCACATTTTTTGTAATAAATTTGTGACTTTTGTGCCATGTTTTTCCTATGGGACCAGTGTTACAGAAGCCGGCTCCCCCACAGGAAACCCAGCATGTGGGCCAGCGTGGAGGCTGCCCCGAACCAACTGGGCCGGTGGGTGCGGTGCGTCCCGGGCCGGTGCCGGTGCCGGGCCTGACTGGTGAGCAGGTGAGAGTTCAGCCGGGGTCAGACTGCAGCCTGATGTCGGCGCCGTGAGGGTCGGTCGTGGTGAAGAGAACAGAATCCATTCGACAGCTTTGATTGCCACTGATGACCCAGTCGGCCGTATCGCCGAGTCCATTATCTGACCTCTGAAAGTCCCGCCATCCCGCCGGACATCATTTTCTCTGTCTTTGCTGCCTTTAGGCTTTCTGAGCAAAACTGCCTGGAACACTCAGAGCTTAATCCATTCTCTGAAGTTTTTCATGTACATTTCTTTTTTTCCCTTTTGTTAAATTCTTGGTGTAAATTTGGGACTTTTTTGGTGTAAATTCTGTTGTGCAGCTCGTCATGAACATTTCAGACTTGAACCTTTTCAGACTCTGCTGTTCGCCAGTCTCTCCTGCCACCAGTGAAGGAGGAAGGCGGCTTCTTTGATTCGGCTACATTGAGGCGTCTTGAGGAAAACTGGCCGGGACGCTAAAGGGTTAATCCCATTTAAAGCTGGTCGGACTCCTCCCGTCCATTTCGACGCTGGCCGTTCCCTGATGAAAACGGACTGCTTACGGCTGAACACGGCGCTGACGTTAATGCTGTTTGAGCAGAAACCGCCCAGTGCTTCTGGAGCACAGCGGGGGGCCGACACACAGCGGCACATCTGCCGGCCCCACCACCGGCCCCGTCTGCAGTCTGACGCCACACGGCCCTTTAGAGTCCACCTCAGCAGAACCAAAGCCCATTGTCTTTAGATTTCGGCTGTCCATGCTGGGACAATAGAGGAGCCCGGGGGGTCCGCTGCCCCGCCTGGCCACGGCTCCATAATTAATGCTTTGTCCTGCCACGGCTCCAACTGCTGGGGACCAGAGAGTCGGCTGATCAGAACAAATCTGACGTGGCGTCTTCTGTCAGGAGGGTTTCGGTCACCTTGGTGCTGGTGGGAAAACTTGTGCCCAAAGGTTGGTTCTTCACGTCAACCCGGCATCACCTCTGGTCCACGTTTCTGCAGCTGCGGCAGGTTCGAGACGAAGGCCAATCACAGTCCAGCTCCCTAAACGAGGCTGTGAACTTAAAAGGGCGGGAAACACTTTACTGTCCATCTGAGGACAAGTTTTCCTTTGTGAAAAATAATGCAAAACATCAACATTTGCAGATGTTAAAACAGCTGTTAAGAAGCTCAAAATGAAACGAAGCCTGAAAACAAACAAAAAATCTAAACCAAGACAGAAGTTAAGACCAACATTTATAATAAGAAAATGAAAAAAAATGGGTTTTTTTGTATCAGCCCAGCCAGCATGTCCATGTGGGCCCACCACAGGTTTATCTGAGCTGTCTTTGGGTCCATGTGGGTTTGCCCAGGTTCCATGTCGGCCCCATCTCTGTTGGCCCACATGGACTTTACCTGTGGTGCAGGTGAGCAGCTGGCCCATGTGGGTTAATATGGGTAAGCAGAACATAAAACCAGCTGGCCCACAATGTCAGTAAGACTGGGGCCAAAAATATGAGGAAAAAAGTCACAAATATGAGACAAAAATGTGAAAATTTATGAGAAAAAATGTCCAAAAATTTGCAAAAAAAAAAAAGTTACAAGAAAAATTCAACAAATTTACAAGAAAAGTCACAAATTTGAGGGAAAAAAAACAGAAAAGTTGCAAATTAACAAAAAATTAGCAAACGTTGAGAGAATAATTTAAAAATTTATGAGGAAAAAAGTCACAAATTATGAGAAAAAGTTGCAAGTGTGCAGTAAAAAATATTTAACATTTTTGAGGAAGTTCTAATTTTAAAAGAAAAATCATGCAAATGTTTGGGAAAAAGTCACAAATTGACAAAGAAAAGTCTCATTTCCATGAGACGTAGCTGCAAGATTACAGTAAAAAGTGGCAAATTTATGAGAAAGCTCCACAATTACAAGACAATGTCAGCAAATTTGCAAGAAAAAAGTCACAATTTTATAAAAAAAAGTCACAGATTTATGACAAAAAGTTTCAAATTTACAATAAAAAAAAAGTTGAAAATTTATCAGAAAGTTTCAAATTTTCAAGAAAAATTTATCAAATTTATGGAGAAAAAGTCACAAATTGACCACAAAATTACAAATTTATGAGAAAGGAAAGTTGAAAATGGGTAACCAAGAAAAGTCCATGTGGGCAAACAAAATGGGGCCAACATGGAACCCACATGGACCCATAAGACAGCCCATTTTAACCTGTGGTGGGGCCCACATGGACATGCTGGCTGGTGTTTTCTGCATAGAAAATAGTCAAACGTGTTCTTGCACAGTTATGGTGAAGAAAGACGAATCCCACAGATGACATTTAAAAACGAGAAAAAAGTCTTTTGCTAGTGTAGCAGACGTCAGCTGTTTGATGCTGCTCTCGCTGGAAAAAGCCAGTTGCCACGGTTACACTGTATATCACTATATATAATTCAAGAAATCTCTGTCTTTCATGATCATAGGACTCGCTATGACATCATCAAACATCAAAGGCAGGCATCACTGAACAAGTGGTGACGTGAAAAATCAAAGGCAAGTTTCACCACGGTTACGGTTGCCAGGGCAACAGTAACTTTCTACGGGCATGCAGAAATACTCGCTTACACCTGCTTTCTACGGCTCTGCACTAGTAATTAATAAAACACAGCTGAAGATGAGCTAGCATTTGCTCCGTCTTACCTAAACTGCTTCTTGTAGGTGTCTTCGAACAAGCACCAAATGAGAGTTGGAGACAGACACGTGCCTCTGTCTCCTACGATCCCACGGGCAGTGGCAGACATGTGGCCCGATGTTTTACAGGTGGACCGTGTGGAAGTCACAGGTAATTCGTGGCAACACCAGGCGGCATGAAGAGCAACATCATCCATGACTCCCAACCCAACTGGATCAAGGTTTTCGACTGATGCCCAGTGTTGTGCAAGGTACGAAAAATAGTAACTAATTACAATTACTAGTTACTTTTTTCAAAAGTAATTCACTCACTTTACCAGTCACTGCATAATTAAATTAATCAATTTATTGGAAAAGTAACTTTCCTGTTACTTTTAAATGCATCCTTAAATCATTTTGCACACAGAGCGAGATAGTTTAACCCTCGTGGACCCCTCAGTCATTCTTGTATATTTTTTTCTTTCTTCATCTGGTGATCATTCTGGCTACAGCTCAGGACAATTTCTGCAAGACTGCTTATTTTTTGTAATATTTTTAATTCTAATGTCAATTACTCCTACAAGTCTATTATACACTGCAGATAATTTTTGAACCCTCTGGGGACCCTCGAGCCAAAAATGTACCCAATAAAAACCTGCTATAAAATCGTCAGACATCAATATTTTTTCTGCTCGTTTCTGCATAAATCTCTTCAACCACTTCAGCACTGCTCAAAACTAAAGTTTTCAGAAATAACAACAGTGACATCATGTCTTCAAACTGCTATTTAAAGGGTTAAAATTCAAAAAATGATTGAACTTTTAGTAGTTTTGAGCAGAGCTGAAGTGGTTTAAGAGATTTATGCAGAACAAAGCAGAAAAAAATCGATGTCTGATGATTTGATCGCAGTTTTGTTTTGCGTGTACATTTTTGGATGGAAGGTCCTCAAAGGGCAGCAAACAGGAGGGTCCCTCGGGGCTAATTAGCAGGTTCCATTACGGGCTTATTAATGACAGGCTGAGAACAGACTGTTTCAGACAGAACTTCACAGACAGTTTTGATGTTGGTGTTGCTGCACACGGATCAGTGTGTGGGACATAAAACTGAGAGGGGAAAGTTGGGAGCGACATTTAGCCAGTGTAGCCAACTCCTCAGCAACAACAGTAGCTATCGGCTGCCTTAAAAGTTACTAAAAGTTCCAAAATCCAGCTGTCCTAAAACGGTAAACGACTTTAGACCAGTTGCTTTGACTTCAATTTTAATGAAAATTTTTGAAAAACTGGTCAGATGTGAGGTCCTAAGGCAGACTGAACATGCATTGGATCCTCTGCAGTTTGCCTATAGGCCTCACAGAGGAGTGGAGGATGCCACTGTCACTCTGTTTAACATGCTTTTTAAACATCTGGATTTTAATGGGACACACGCCAGGCTTTTATTTGTGGACTTTTCTTCTGCCTTTAATACAATCCAACCTCATATTTTAGTTGAAAGGCTCCTGCAACAATTTGATTTAAGCAATAATCTGGTGGGTTGGATTCTGGATTTCTTAACCAACAGGACGCAGAGAGTAAGGGTCAATGGCACATTGTCTGACCTAAAGTGCTCTTCTACTGGCTCTCCTCAGGGGTGTGTGTTGTCACCACTACTCTTCATCCTGTACACAAACATGTGTCGGAGCAGACATGACAACAGACACATTATAAAGTATGCTGATGACTCAGTCATTGTCAGTCTCCTCCAGGATGGTGAGAGTGGCCACGGCCCAGTAGTTTGATGATTTTGTTCACTGGTGTGAGGATTCCTACCTGCAGCTGAATACAACAAAAACGAAAGATATGATTATTGACTTTAGGAGGAAAACTCCCAGGCACAAAGTCACCATACTAAAAGGCCAGACCACCGAATGTGTACAATCATACAAATATCTTGGGACGATTATTGATAGTGGATTGAACTTTGAGGTGAACTGTGAAAGGGTGTGCAAAAAGGGTCTGCAAAATTTGCATTGTTTGAGGAAACTTGCACGCTTCCAAATTGACCGAACCATAATGACTATGTTCTATCGGGCTTTTATTGAATCTGTTTTATCCTTTTCTTTAATGTCATGGTTTGGTCAGATAAAACTGAAACAGAGGAAATCCTTGGATCAGGTAGTCAGATGGTCCAGTCGTTTGCTTGGTGAGTCACAGCTGAGCCCGACATCCCTGTACACCAGACAAGTACAGAGGATGGGCGACTCGATTTTAAATGATGACTCCCACCCTTTGCACTGCAACTTTCAGCTTCTTCCCTCCAGACGGAGGTTTGCTGTCCCAAAAAGTAGAACCCAGCGCTACAAAAACAGCTTTGTCCCTGCTGCTGTCAAAGAGTTGAACAAGCTATAAAAATTATATTGTACATATTTTATATTTACCTATTTTGTAAGATGTGTGCCTGTGTTTGTGTCTATGTTGAATGTAATTAGTGGCTTGTAAATATGGATGTCACCAACTGCAAAACAAATCTACCTACAGGTACAAATAAAGTAACCTGAACCTGAACCTGAACCTGAACCTAAATGATGCCATCACCTAATTTGCATAATTAACAATGTGCATGTAATTGTAATGGGAACTGTAGCTTAGAAAACTAATGTTGGGGGAAAGACAAAAAGTGAGTAAAAACACCCTAAAACCTGTAGTGTGCTTAGAACTACAGATGGACTTCTTTCAGTTCCTGTTTTCCAGTGTCAGAGTTCCAGCCTTCCTCCCTTATCCAAGCTTGGGACCAGCAAGAGTGACCCATAAACTACACTCTGGTGGAGCTACTTGGTATTTTTTTTTAATTTATTTTCATGCACGCTCAATTCATTTGCAGTCTGGATGTGGAGGGATCTGGTCTGACTGCAGCCAGGAGGGACTGCTGCACCAGGACTGCAGCGCCTGTGGGGGCCCAGGGCAGCCCTCGCTGCTGGTTCAGAAGGGTAAGAACGATATGTGCCTTCACATCAGAACCTCCAAAAGCCTTCAGTAACACAAGGACAAGTCACTAGATTTGTCACTAGTGTAGAAGAGCTTGAAATGATGAGGCGATTTGATATATAAACCAAAGTTTATTTATCAGCTCTCCTAACAAGTCTCATCTAGTGCAGAGGCAGCAGAAGGAAAAAGAGACCGAATATCTCCGGCTCTCTGACTTTATATTTGCACATAACAAAAGACATGCATAACAAAGGCTGACATCCCTCATTATCTTAATCCCCCCATTGTCTTGGTACTTCCTCTCTTCGCCCTAGGGGGGTGAGGGTAGCTCCTCCGGTCTCCACCGCAGTGTCTGGGAACGTCTTTGTTCTTCACTTGGCGGTTGAGAGTCTTTGTCCTTTCAGAGGTGTGAAGTTGCCTTACATATGTAATCACCAAACATCCCCACATGCTTCAACATATGTAGGTTATGGAATATATGATTAATATAGACCACAACTAGTTGCTTTTTTTGAAAAAAGAGTCACTAGATGGGTCTAGAGGCCAGAGGAAGAAACAGACAGGAGCCAAAGATGAATTTAATCTTTACTCCTCAACTGCCACCAAAAAACTGAACTCTTACGGCACCCAGGCTCCAAACCCAGGAAAACAAACCACGCCCCCGACCCTCTAGGCCCGCTGGGTGAGAGGCTCACTGCTCAGTCTGCCACACAGCCCCCTCCCCCGAACACCCAGAGGGGACTCCAGGAGTCAACAGTCTCTCACTGGGGGCCTGTTACGACCCCAGTGGGTTTCTAGGGGTAAAAGGGAGTAACATAAATCCAGGTGACAAAATGATGAGAGAGTTGATCAGCTTTAAATGTTTTAATGCCAGAATCAAAGAAAGCACAACAAACAAAAACTCCCCCAGAGGTAGAAAGAAAAGATTCCGACCTACAACTTAAAAGAAAAAGTACAAACCCTGATCAGGGAGTCCCTGATCCACAACATAAACAGGAGAAAAAAGGGTTGAACGAAAATGGCAGCCCTCCCCAACAGCTTTCTCTGGTAAAAAAAAATCACAGACAAACACAGGTCAACTGCAGTGTGATTAACCAAAAGATAAAGTTCACTACAGTGTACACAGACATGCAAACAGCCTCAAACGTAACCCAGCCTGTAATGGCAGCAGAGATCAGAGCTGCTGGTCTGGTGGCAACCCAAGTCAGAGGTGGAAGAAAGATCTTCTGCTTCTCTGGCCTTTAGAGTCAGGGGAGGAAACCGACTGGCCAAGAGGATGCAGGAGTGGGCTGTGAGGAGCCAATGAGGGAGTCAGGGGAAACAACACCTGAGGAGACACACAGGTTACTCTTTCTACCACACTGGGGTTGTAACAGGGCCTAATAAGCCTGCCATAATGGCTGTGCTGTCCTCCAGCTGGAACCACGGGAGAAACCTGTTGAGCAGGGCATCCACGTGGACGACGAGAAGGTCAAACACACTTCTTTGCAGGCTTGAAACCAGAACACTCATCTTGTGCAGACATAGCCTGGGTTCTGAAAGGAGGGCAACCCCAACAGGGGACCTGGGCCGGAAACATAACCTTGTCCGCCAGAATGCGCACCGGCTAAAGCCTATCTAACGAGACGTGCTCTTTGCACCCACTCATATTCAGCACAAAACTCAGGGCCCGTCTCCAGAACCCAAAATGGACCGTTGTATGGGGGTTGGAGAGGTGAGGAGTGAGCATCATGCCGCACAAAAATGAAACGGGCTAAACTGAGCCCAGTAGGCACAAATCATCATGGAAAACAGTGATGAACAGGGCTCAGAGCCAGTGTACCGTCAAACGAAAAAGGGTAGATGGTGGGACCAGGTGGCGGGGCGGAATGTTTGGATAAAAACTTTCCGGGGACACAGAGCGGTTGACAGAACACCAGTTCAGCAGGCGAAGCATCGAGATCTTCCTTAGGAGCCAAACACAACCCGAGCATCACCCAAGGCAAACCATCCACCAAATTACCATCTGGGAGCGCAGCATGCAGCTCCGCTTTTAGCGACTGGAGAAAACGTTCACACAAGCCATTAGCCTGAGGGTGGTACGCTGTAGTGTGGTGTACCTGCACCCCAAGGACCTTGCCAGTGCTTGAAGGTGTGTCTTCTGCTGAAGTGGACTTTTTCTTGGTCTGCAACCTCCCATTCCGTTCCTGTGCAGGATCAACTAGTACATCCTCCAATAATCTAATTAATCAGTGCATGTAAACATGACACAACTGATTATTGCCATTATCAGTTTATTCCCAGTAATCGGTTTATTGTGTCCATGTAACCGGAGTCATTGATCTCTCCAGGATCTTTCAAAGATCTCTATAGATCACCAGGAAGGTCACCAAAAATCAAATTTTTGATCACACAACAATCTCTCAAACATTTAGGCATGTCCAATATCTCATGGAGCAGCGAACACAGAGGAATATTCAGCGGTCTTGTAGTTGTTGGGGTTTCGTCATGGTTTGTAAAAGGTTGCACAAAAGTTTTGAACATGTTCAAAATGTATTTGTGTAACGGACTCGAACTAGTCAGCTACATTAAAATAACAAAATAAAATAAATCTTGGCCGATGCAGAGAAGTAGACGTCAGGCAGGGTCTCGATCAGTCAGTAGTCTGTTTATTTCTGAAACAGATTGGGGCAGACAATTTACACATGACACGGGAATGGGGACAAGTGCTGGCATTCCCCTTCCCAGGCTTCCCGAGTGTGAGAAACATAGCTTACAGCTACGTGGACTACATAGCTTTAGATCGTATAGTTACAGTATACCACAAGCAAAGAAAAAGTTTAGCACCAAATACATGACAGCATTACATGACAGAGTTACATGACTGATCGTTTTTTCTATTTTTTACAACAGTACATTTAACATTTTAACATACCTGAAACAGATTGGGGCAGACAATTTACACATGACACGGGAATGGGGACAAGTGCTGGCATTCCTACAGAGCAATGGACTCGTTAGCGCCTACTTAACTAGCCATCAATCATCGGTATTTATGACATTACTTTGAATATTTTATATCGGTATTGCAAACGAAAATGTAACAGAAAATCTTACAATCAAAATTAGTACAATAACTTAAAGAAAACTACAGTAAATCAATCACATTAATCAATTTCGTTCCCTGAGGAATTACACACAACTTACCCCTTCCCAGGCTTCCCGAGTGTGAGGAAGTTCCCAGATGTGTCACACTAATTATCGCCCCATCAGAAACACTTGACATATTTACAACACGGACATTTTGGGAAGTTCATTACTGCAGGAACATATTTATTCTTAAGACTACTACATACTCCCCTCTGAACTTCACCAAAATACCACTACAAGTCAACCACCAAAAAACCACTGGATAAGTATATCCCACAGTATACTGCAACATGTATGTCACCCAATTCAAAGGGAAAGCAACTACGGAGGGCTGCGTAGACCCCCCCATAGTGTACTTGCTACAGGAGTGCCGTATACACTACCCATATCATACCAGACTAAATACCACCAGTTGACTTCACATGAATTGGAGAAAAGGAAATAAAGAGAAGAAAAACAAAGAAAAAGAACAAATCTGTCATTCTTCAACTGGACAGAAGGCCTATGTGGTGTGTGTGTGTGTGTGTGTGTGTGTGTCTTCCCCTACGGCATCAGTGCCCTAGCCAAACTAAGAACTGAACTGTTTGAGCGTTGAGTATACTGTTGGGCCATGTTCTGAATCAGCCGATTCACTGGTTTAACTACCCTCCCTAACCTGGTTCTCACTGCGCCCACTGTACTACTAGGGGAACTCCCAATGCTGGAAGGCGGCATGGACACTTCAGATCTTTGGTCACCACAAAAACTGGCAGATAGACAGGGCATTTCTGAAAGATCATTGGTCAACTGAACAGTCTCCGCTGTGTTCAACTGCACGGGCAGGTCAGAATCTTGTGTGCATGAAGCCTCTTGTAGCTGATTGGAGGCAGAGGCCCCTGCCACCCAACTGGCTGTCCAAGCAGTCCTGTCGATCTCTGATGCAGCAACATGTGAATCAAGATCATCACCTGACTCATACGACTCACTCAGGGTCACTTCATGAGCAGCACTGTCCATTTCAATTGGCAGAAAGTTGACCAAGAGAAGCAGATTGCGGTGAACAACCCTTTCTTGCCCATTGGTTGTGTTCCTGACACGGTAAGTATGGCACCTAGGGTCGGCAGAGACGACGACATATGGGGTGGACCCCCACTTGTCTGCTAATTTCCTGCGCCCCCGTTCACCCTTGTTTGCCAACAAGACTCGATCACCTTCCACAATGTCACGTCCTTTAGTTCTCCTATTGTACAAGTCTGCTTGACGTTCCTGGCTTGAAAGAGCGTTGGCCTGAGCAGCTGACAGAGCCTCCTTCAGATCTTGTCTCATCCTAGCAACATACTGGTCATAGTCCACAGTGTCGCAGTCCCTTACAGCATTCTGAAACATGACATCCACCGGTAGACGTGGCACTCTGCCATACATTAAAAAGAATGGCGCGTAACTGGTGGATTCGTGTGCAGTGCAGTTGTAAGCAAACGCTAGAGTCTGTAGCATCTGCGGCCATTTCTGCTTTGCTCTAGGGGGAAGGGTTCTTATCATGCTGCCCAAAGTTCTATTGAACCGTTCAACGTTCCCATTCTCCATGGGGTGACAGGCAGTAGTTCGGGACTTTTTGACCCCAGCAACTTGCAACAATTCCCTGATCAGCTCACTTTCAAAATTGGCACCCTGGTCTGAGTGAATTCTGTCAGGGAACCCATACACACAAAAGTATTTGTCCCAGAGCTGGCGGGCAACTTGTTTTGCAGATTGGTCACGGCAGGGGTAGGCATGGGCCATTTTAGTAAAATGGTCAGTGACCACTAGCACATCCACACTTTTCCCACTGCTGTCCTCCGCGGACCAAAAATCAATGCACACAAGTTCTAATGGGCTCGTGGTCTTAATGCTTTCGAGGGGCGCTCTGGCTTCCGGTTCAGGAGTCTCACTGACCACACAACGCTTGCATGTTTTCACATATTCACGGACATCCCGTTCCATGTCAGTCCAGAAGAACCTCTGCCTTGCCAAGTATAAAGTTCTCTGCTGGCCCTGGTGGCCTGCGTCATCATGAATGCCTTGCAGCACTCGCTGAACCAATGAAGCTGGAACAACATACTGGTGTCTTTTCTTGCCAGTCAGTGGATCTTTGCTCACCCTGTACAGTAGCCCATCTAACATCTTGAGTTTGTCCCACTGCTTCAACATTCTCAAGACGTCATCTGTCTCGTGAGGCCTTTCTCTTCGCGACGGTCGTCTCCCGCGTGTCACAAAAGAGATGACTCTGGAGAGGCAGGCATCTTGCTGCTGCTGGCCTTGCAACTCCTGAATGGAAAACACAGGTAAGGGGTTCTGACCACAGGCAGCCAGCTGCTGCACGTCCTGGACAAGCCAACACGAGGCTCTCTCAGCTGATCCCATCTCCCACTCAGCATGACCCTCGAACACGGCCTTCACTTTTTCGCTGTCGAATGAGGAACGCTCCAGCCTGGAGACTTGCGAGAGACAACTGACCTCCTGGTGGTTGGCACTCAGTCTAAAGACTTCCTGTATCATATTGTCCTTAATCAGCTGTGCTTCTTCCAGCAGCGCTCCGTATGGCTCAGACACAAGCCTCTTGCTGACACAGCCCTGAACGAAAGGCTGCCTGCTGAGGGCGTCCGCCACAATGTTTTTCTTGCCAGGAATATACTTGATACTGAAGTTGTACGGGGCTAACTTCGCAACCCATCTCTGTTCGCATGCGTCCAACTTCGGCTTAGTCAGTATATATGTCAATGGATTATTATCCGTCCAGACAGTGAACTCATGCCCTTTTAACCAATGACTAAATTTGTCACAGACTGCCCACTTAAGGGCCAAGAACTCCAGACGATGCGCTGGGTACTTGGTCTGGGATTGCATCAGAGACTTGCTTGCGAAAGCAATCGGACGGGCCTTGTTCTCCCCTTCCGGGACTTGAGAGACGACTGCCCCTAACCCATCTAATGACGCATCAGTGGACAGGATAAAGGGACGGCTGAAATCTGGATGAGCTAAGACGACTGACTCGAGTAGGGCCAACTTCAGTTGCTCAAAAGATTTCTGTTGGTCACTTGTCCAGTCACTCGGCTTGAGTTTCTTAAAGGCCACATGCCTTGTCTGGCCTTTACTCTTCTTTGGCGTTGCAGTGAGGGCAAAGAGAGGCTTAGCAATGCTAGAGCAATTCTGAATGAAGCGCTGATAATACATGACCATGCCCAAAAAGGACTTTATTTTTCTTGGGGATGGGGTCACGCCATCTTCATGCATTAGTGCTTGTTCAGTCATGGCAGCAATTGCTTGTACTTTCTCCGGATCAGTCGCTACTCCACTCTCGTCAACGACATGGCCCAGAAACTTCACACTGCGCTGAAGAAAATGGCACTTTTTGGGCGCAAGCTTTAATCCGTGCGCACTCAGCCTGCTGAACACTACATCGAGCCGCTTCAGTGCCTCACCTTCGTTCGGCGCGAAAACCAAGAGGTCATCTAAATAACACAACAGAGTCAAAAAATTCTGGTTGCCAAAGATGTTTGTCATGAGGCGCATAAAGCTGGCTGGCCCATTAAATAGCCCCTGAGGCATGCGATTGAACTCATGCAGCCCCATGGGCGTGGTAAAGGCAGTCAGTTTCTTATCCTCTTCACACATGGGGATATTGTAATATCCTGATGTTAAGTCCATGGTGCTGAAGAATGCACTCCCCCCAAGAGCAGCCAGGCAATCCGCCTGATGAGGCAATGGGTGGGCATCTTTGATAGTCCTGGAATTCAGCCATCTGTAATCCACACAAACCCTCAGATCACCGTTCTTCTTCCATACGAGTACCAGGGGTGACGCCCACTCACTGGAAGACTTACGGATGATTTCTTTTTCCTCCATCTCAGACAGCACCTGTCTCAGCTTTTGGTAATGACCAGGTGGGACACGTCGATACGGGAGTCTGAATGGCCGAGGATCAGTCAGGTGGATCCGATAAACAAAACCGGTGGCCTCACCGCAGTCCAACTTGTTCCTAGAAAATAGGCTCTCATATTTCCGTATCAAGTCGAACAACTGGCCTTTCCAATAATCTGTAACATCACATGAATCAATGTCGAGGTCACTCAATCCGAGTCGATTCAGAGCATCACTGAAATCAGGGGTAGAGGAGGGTGAGTCAGCATCATGTAGGCTCTGGCTGTTCACCAGAAGGTCATTTGGGGGGGGGGTTGGAAGTGGGTACATCCAGGTCTTCCAACGCAACACACGGGAACACATCAGCTAACTTAGTGTTTCGCTTCAATGTAATTTGTCAGTCACTTGGATTGATCACTTTAATAGGTACCCATCTGTCCCCTGACATTGTAGCGACAGCCCTCCCCACCATGATACCCTTCTTGTGTGTGTTGGAACTTGGAGCGTCAACGAGAATAGCGCTCCCTGCTGAAACAGGTGAGTTGGCTGGGAGCCTACCCCACACAAGGTGTTCATGATGTGGCAGCAGTGTTACGGCTTGTGTCAGCTTGGCTGTACCTATCATGTCAGGAATCACATTCCCCCTCCATCTGTTAATTCCAGATAACATGTTAAGAAAATGTTCAACCCCTGGGTCATTCGTTGATTCAGGCTTCTCAATCACTTTCCAGTAACTGGAGTTTTGTTTGAGGTGATGAATCAAGTGCTTTATCACGTTGGAGCCCAGGATCATTTCGTCACACTGACCTGGCACGACCAGTGTGGGAACACTCACATCCTGTCCATACACAGTCATCTCCAGCTGATAAATGCACTTCGGCTTCACTTGAACCCCACCACACCCCACCAGTACCATGCCTGTGTCTGCAGTAATGCTCTCAGCACATAAGCCCACACTACGTAGTTTCTGTTCGGCCTCTTCATTCATTGTGCAGGCCATGGACCCACTGTCAATTAATGCATGCAACAAAACTTGGTTCTTCACTGAGACGTCAGTATAAAAGAGACTATCGGATTTTGCTAATTTGTGCACATTTTGATAAACAATCTTATTTCCAGCAGGAGCACACTTGCATTTTTCTTCATAAGTAGATTGCACATCATCTTCAAAACTGAGGGACTGACTAAATGCACCCACATCGTCCCCTCCCACATGTGGGTGGCCTAGTTTCCCTGAGCAGGCGCAGTGGTATTGGGCACTGCTGTCCTGCGCTTGGAGCAGTCCTTTTTTTGATGTCCAGTTTCAAAGCAAGCAAGGCATCGCTTTTCTCTCATGCAGTGCGATCTTGTAGAGTGGGCGCTGTCGCCACAGACGCGGCAGGGAGTGACTCGAACCCACTGGGCTGGTTGCGCAACACCCGGTGCTGTGGCCTGGTTTGTCTTCTCCAGCACCCTCTCCAGCATACACAGGACACGCTCAAACACCCCCCCTCCGCACTGGAGGACTCGCTGAATCTGGACGGGCTAGACGCACTAGGCTCACGAACACTCACTTCCTCCTTAACGTCTGGCATGGAGTAAGCGACAGCCGCAGTCACCTTAGATGGTTTAACTTCCACTGGCTTCCTCTTGGACAGGAACTCCCTCTGATACTCATCGATCGCTTCCTGCACCTCTGTCAAAGACCACTTGCTCATAGGTTTACTCTTAAATACACTGGACAGCTCAGGATCATTGCAGTTCCTAATAAACATCATGGATATTTCAGCATTCATGTTCTCCAATTTCCTGCCTTGCTTTTTCAGGAGACGATCTGCCTGCTCTGCTGCTGTATTCAAGCGCACCCAATAATCCACTGGATTCTCACCCACACTGGGCTGAGTGGCATAAAAATCAGCCAACGGTAAGCATGATGCAGGGGACTCACTGAAATACTTCCGCAGGATATCATAGATCATGTCTGGCTGGACTGCGTGGTCTGGGGTTAAGCTACTCCTTATTCCCACTTTAACTATTTTCTTGGCCTTTCCCATCAGATGACTCAGGATCTCATCAACTTGATCTGAAGTGGGGAACTTCTTTTTGCGTAAATACATTTCCATCAGCTCTATCCATTCCTGTACTGAGCATTTATCAGACCCCTCCCCTCTGAACACAGCAGGCTCACGAACATCTGACTTGACTACCACATTGACATTGGTGGGATCAAGAGTGCCACTGATGTTACTAGATTGTTCATGCCTGTCTGGCGCCATTGGAGAGACTGGGTCACATGACTGTGTGACAGGCTGAGTAGAAGGTAACAGCCGACTGGCTATGGAATCTCCAATTCGATTCCCTAATTCAGTAATTAGATCACGCAGCTCAGCTGAGGGGTCATTGCTACCAGGAGGAAACATGGGCGTGGAGGATGCGGGCCCTACCTCACATGCCTGTGCTGGTAAATCCCCCTCCCCATCACTGATATGTGGCTGTGGTGTCTGTACAACATAAGTAGCCCCCACTGGGTGTGTATGCATAGTACCACCCTCTCCCACCATGTCAGTGAAAGTTAACTGTTTAACTCCCCCACCCCTCAACAAAAAAAGACCCCTGCCTCTACCTGCCCCAGCTACAGGGGTGTGAGAATAAAGGCTATGAGACATATCACCATCCATTACTAAAAACTAGCTTAATTAAATGGTAATAAACACAAAATAGAAATTTCAAAACAGGCTACTCTGATATAACACACATAAAATAAAATTCAAAGCCAAATAATACTGAATGAGCTTCTGTCAAAAACCTTAAGTAACTGAAGGATGCGTTGTGTTGATGAAGACTGGACTCTCCTTGCGAACCTCCACTCAGCAGGCAGCTGGACCCCGGAGATCAGCTGTGGCTGATCAGAAGAATCCTTGAAAGGTCACGGCACCAGTTTATGTAACGGACTCGAACTAGTCAGCTACATTAAAATAACAAAATAAAATAATTCTTGGCCGATGCAGAGAAGCAGACGTCAGGCAGGATCTCGATCAGTCAGTAGTCTGTTTATTTCTGAAACAGATTGGGGCAGACAATTTACACATGACACGGGAATGGGGACACGTGCTGGCATTCCCCTTCCCAGGCTTCCAGCGTGTGAGAAACATAGCTTACAGCTACGTGGACTACATAACTTTAGATCGTATAGTTACAGTATACCACAAGCAAAGAAAAAGTTTAGCACCAAATACATGACAGCATTACATGACAGAGTTACATGACTGATCGTTTTTTCTATTTTTTACAACAGTACATTTAACATTTTAACATACCTGAAACAGATTGGGGCAGACAATTTACACATGACACGGGAATGGGGACAAGTGCTGGCATTCCTACAGAACAATGGACTCGTTAGCGCCTACTTAACTAGCCATCAATCATCGGTATTTATGACGCTACTTTGAATATTTTACATCGGTATTGCAAACGAAAATGTAACAGAAAATCTTACAATCAAAATTAGTACAATAACTTAAAGAAAACTACAGTAAATCAATCACATTAATCAATTTCGTTCCCTGAGGAATTACACACAACTTACCCCTTCCCAGGCTTCCCGCGTGTGAGGAAGTTCCCAGATGTGTCACACTAATTATCGCCCCATCAGAAACACTTGACATATTTACAACACGGACATTTTGGGAAGTTCATTACTGCAGGAACATATTTATTCTTAAGACTACTACATTTGCAACAAGAAAAACAGGATGCAACCACAAAAACTGTTGGCAAATTGTTGTGCAACCTTCTACGAAACCCAACATTTGCAGTGTTTGTAATCATTTCTCTGCATTTGCTGCTTCATCAGATACATGCCTTGGACAGAAATGGCTTTTTCAAGCCCTTAGAAGATTGTTGAGAGATTGGGACATTTTTCATCTCTCAATGGTCACACAGTGATCTCCATGGTGTAAAGGGGTCATAAGTATATGTACTCTTGTTTTGACTCTATTTCCACTCTTGCACTTACACTGTAATTTATGAGTTGTAATTTCACGCCTACAGTGGTGTGAAAAAGTGTTCGCCCCCTTCCTGATTTCTCATTTTTTTGTATGTTTGTCACACTTAAAGGTTTCAGATCATCAACAAATTTAAATATTAGACAAAGATAACACAAGTAAACTCAAAATGCAGTTTTAAAATGAAGGTGTTTATTATTAAGGAAAAAAAAAAAATCCAAACCTACCTGTCCAATCCAAACCTGTAAAAAAGTGATTGCCCCCTAAACCTAATAACTGGTTGGGCCACCCTTAGCAGCAACAACTGCAATCAAGCCAACTGGCAATGAGTCTTTTACAGCACTGTGGAGGAATTTTGGCCCACTCATCTTTGCAGAATTCTTGTAATTCAGCCATATTGGAAGGTTTTCCAGCATGAACCGCCTTTATAAGGTGATGCCACAGCATCTCAATCAGATTCAGGTCAGGACTTTGACTAGGCCACCCCAAAGTCTTCATTTTGTTTTTCTTAAGCCATTCAGAGGTGGACTTGCTGGTGTGTTTTGGATCATTGTCCTGCTGCAGAACCCAAGTGCGCTTCAGCTTGAGGTCACAAACAGATGGCCGGACATTCTCCTTCAGGTTTTTTTGGTCATCATCATCATCATCATCATCATAGCAGTCTGTCGGGGGTGACAATGACTGTTTCATTTAGGTGTGATCAGACTGCTCCACGCAGCTCTGTCCTTCGCCTTCCGCTGCCAGGAACTCCTGACCTTGTTAACCCGGGCGACGTCCGAGCCAGTATGAGTTGCTCTCTGACTGACCATTTCATGAAACTGCCTGCAAAGTATTTGAGTACTGCTAGCCTTTGCTGGACTAGCGGCACATTCTTGGCAGATAGAGGTATTATCAGTGGCAAGGACAGGTCAAGACAAACTGACTCCAGTATATGTTGCAGTGACTGACCAGATGATAGGTTTGTCTGGAGAAACCTCAAAACCATCTCGGGGCTCCAGAATACCTCCCCCCAGGCCACAGGGGGCAGGGAGTGGGCGAACAACCTGAATCTGTTTTTCAATAGATTTGACCAACCGCCCTCCCCCCTGACTGCACAACAACCACTGCTGCCTCTAAAGAAATCAAGTCCTGCTGCCCACTCCCCACTCCACCAACACCCCCCCACTCCCAACACACAGCCCCCCATCCTGACCCTGACCAGGACCCAGGTGAGGACGGAGCTGAGGAAGATCAAGGCGAGGAAGGCGCCGGGACCAGACGGCATCAGCGCAAAGCTCCTCAAGTCCTGTGCAGACCAGCTGTGTGGGATTGTGACGTATATCTTCAACATGAGCCTGAAACTGGGGAGGGTACCACAGCTGTGGAAAACATCTTGTGTGGTACCTGTACCAAAAACTTCCCACCCCAAAGACCTGAACAGCTACAGACCGGTGGCCTTGACGTCCCACTTGATGAAGACCCTGGAGAGACTGCTCCTTGCTCACCTCCGCCCCCTGGTGGAACCAGCGATGGATCCACTCCAGTTCGCCTACCAGCATGGCATTGGGGTGGAGGATGCGGTGATCTTCCTCCTTCACCGTTCTCTGTCCCACCTGGAGAAGCCCGGGAATATGGTGAGGATCATGTTCTTTGACTTCTCCAGTGCTTTCAACACCATCCAACCGATGATCCTGAAGGACAAGCTGCTGCGTGCAGGGGTGGACCAGCACCTGTCATCATGGATCCTGGACTACCTCACGAACCGGCCTCAGTTTGTGAGAACCCGGGACTGTGTGTCCGACACGATCATCAGTAGCACGGGGGCCCCCCAGGGAACGGTGCTGGCTCCCTTCCTGTTCACTCTTTATACTGCGGACTTCTCACACAACACAACACACTGCCATCTACAGAAGTTCTCTGATGACTCTGCGATCGTTGGCCTCATCTCCAATGGAGATGAAGCTGAGTACAGAGGGCTTATCCAGGACTTCGTGGACTGGTGCCATCGGAACTGCCTCCAGATCAACGCGAGGAAAACTAAGGAGCTGGTGGTGGACTGCCGCAGGCATGGGCAGCCCCTCACAGTACCAGTAAATATACAGGGAACAGACATCGAGATGGTGACATCCTATAAGTACCTGGGTATTCATCTGAACAATAAACTAGACTGGTCACACAATACTGATGCACTCTACAAGAAGGGACAGCGCAGGCTGTTCCTGCTGAGGAGACTCAGGTCTTTTGGTGTACAAGGGGCGCTGCTGAAGTCATTCTATGACACGGTGGTGGCATCAGCCATCACTTTTGGAGTGGTCTGCTGGGGCAGTGGCATTACTGCAGCCAATAGGAAGAGACTGAACAAACTGATTAAGAAAGCTAGCTCTGTCCTGGGGCAGCGCCTTGATCCGATGGAGGAGATAGGAGAGAGAAGGACGGTGGCTAAACTGTCATCTCTGCTGGAGTCCGAGTTCCACCCTATGCAGGACATACTGAATGCACTGAGGAGCTCATTTAGCAGCAGACTACATCATCCCAGGTGCACAACCGAGAGGTTTCGTAGGTCCTTCCTACCAACGGCTGTCAGACTGTACAACCTAAGCAGGGCTGCTCGCAGAGATAGCAAAAAGACGTAACAAACTAATAGTTTTTTGAATGCAAAAGATGCAATAGACTTACACAATGGTCCCCTCCGGCATACAACTAGGAACATACCGGTCGCTATGGAGGGTGAGAATATGTATGGGCACATAATCATACCATGTAGGATAACTAAGTAGACGGTTATGCTGTTTCATTCCATCTAGCAACAATGCTCTGCACTGTGTGTGTTTATATATTTACATATTTATTCCATCTAGCTACAATGCTCAGCACTGGGTGTGTTTATATATTTATATATCTACATATTATTCCATCTAGCTACATTGCTCCGCACTGTGTGTGTTTATATACTTGCATATTTATTCCACCTAGCTGCAATGCTCCGTACTGTGGGTGTTTATATATTTACATATTTATTCCATCTAGCTACAATGCTCTGCACTGTGTGTTCATATATTCATATATTTATTCCATCCAGCTACAATGCTCTGCACTGTGTGTCTGTGTGTGTGTGTATATATATATATTTTATAGTAATACGTACATATGTATATTAGCTGCTCTTGCTTGCTTGTTTTTTTCTTGCCTTCTGATTGTTGCTCTGAGTGTTGCTATCCCTGTGCTGTTGCAATCCTGGAATTTCCCCGTTGTGGGACTAATAAAGGCTTATCTTATCTTATCTTATCTTATCTTATCTTATCTTATCTCTGCTCTTTGTGTAGTGCATGTCTTGGCAGACTGCAGAATTCATGGTTCCATTTATCACAGCAAGTCTTCCAGGTCCTGAAGCAGCAAAACATCCCCAGACCATCACACTACCACCACCATATTTTACTGTTGGCATGATGTTCATTTTCTGAAGTGCTGTGTTAATTTTAAACCAGATGTAATGGGACACACACCTTCCAAAAAGTTCAACGTTTGACTTGTCAATCCAAAGAGTATTTTCCCAAAAGTCTTGGGGATCATCAAGATGTTTTCTGCTAAAACTGAGACGAGCCTTTATGTTCTTTTTGTTTGGCAGTGGTTTTTGTCTTGGGACTCTGCCATGCAGGCCATTTTTGTCCAGTCTCTTTCTTATGGTGGAGTCATGAACACTGACTTTAACTGAGGCAAGTGAGGCCTGCAGTTCTTTGGATGTTGTTGTGGGGTCTTTTGTGACCTCTTGGATGAGTCATCACTGCGCTATTGGGGTAATTTTGGTCAGCCGGCCACTCCTGAGAAGGTTCACCACTGTTCCATGTTTTTGCCATTTGTGGATAATGGCTCTCACTGTGTTTCGCAGGCATCCCAAAGCTTTAGAAATGGTGTTATACCCTTTTCCAGACTGATCAATCTCAATTACTTTGTTTCTTTTTTGTTCTTGAATTTGTTTGGATCACAGCATGATGTCTAGCTTTTGAGGATCTTTTGGTCTACTTCACTTTGTCAGGCAGATCCTATTTAAGTGATTTTTTGATTGAGAACAGGTGTGGAAGTAATCAGGCCTGGGTGTGGCTGGAGAAATTGAACTCAGCTTTTCAAAGATGTGATAAACCAGTTAATTTATGTTTTAACCGGGGGGGGGGGCAATCACTTTTTCACACAGGGCCCTGTAGGTTTGGATTTTTTTTTTTTTTTACCTTTAATCATAAACACCTTTATTTAAAAACTGCATTTTGTGTTTACTTGTGTTATCTTTTTCACACCACTGTATATAGCTGGTGGCAGATGTAATTTAAATTATTGATACCTGTGCAGGTGAACGGAAGTTTGAATCAACAGGCACTGAGGTTTGCAATTCAGATCTGAAATGAAGACAGCATGAACAACTGTACACCTTTGTTCTTTCCTACAGGTCATTGGAACTCAGCAGCTCAACAGGTTATGACAGAAGATGACTAAAGACGGGGTGAAGGAGTCTTTAGTGTACAGCAGTGGTGTCTAATCGTGTCCTGGAGGACCCAGACTCTACAGGTTATCCTCACAACCAGTCTCTAAAGCAGGTGTTTTCACTGATCACCAATCATGGGAAGGAATTTTATGAGATCATTGACGAAGACTGTGGTTGTGAGGAAGCCTGCAGGGTCTTGGCCATCCATGGTACATGACTGGATACTCCTGGGACTTCTTGCTCACCAGACAGAAACCAATAACAAACAGCTTTATTGTCCTGCTGGACTCTAACACTGCAGTGTACTAAATTACCATAAGATTTGATCAAAGACACCTGCCAGTTATTCAACAGGACTTCAGGTTTAAAGCCCTCCTGTAGAGGATCCATCAATCATTAAAACTGCTGAGGGTCAGGGCAGATCTCCAGGAAATAAAAATGACTCAGAATCGGGGTCCTCTGAAGTGAAGAAAACTGGATGATGTCAGGTTGACTCGTTAATCTCTGCAGGCAACTGTGATTGTCACACATTTCCTCACAATCACCTGCAGAGATGATCTGGTCTCTGGTTCTGGGTCCGAGTCCACGTGTTAGCCCCCTAGTGGCCACTGGAGGTCTGGCTCCCTGAGTGAAAATAAAGACGATGGAAAAACGGCTGTGGTCCAGTTAAATCTCAGCTGGCAACTGTGAGCTGTGAGGGCCTCACAGCGTCTGCTGAGGTTCACCTGAGCACAGCATCATCATCATTGTCACCATCGGCAGCAGCAGCAACATCATCATCATCAGTAGCAGCTGTCAGGTGCTGGCAGGCGCTCACCCCCTCCATCCTGCTCACCGGTCTCCTCATCAGACGCACCTGCTGTTTCCTGCTGGGCCAGCATTTATAAGGAAGCGCTCTTCAGTGATTCAACGCTGGCTGCTTTGGGTATACTGCTCCAGCAGACAGCTCTCTTAGTAAGCGGTTCTGTTATTTCTGGCCTTGTCTTATACACATTCTCTTCCATCTCTTCCAGGTTGCTGCAAACATAGCGTTGCGTCTTCGGGGATTTGGTGCACTCGCCAGCCTGTTGCTCCGCCTCTACCCTGTTGCTCCGCCTCTACCCTGTTCATCCTCTCCACCAGGTCAGACCCCACAAACCATGCCCAACCAGCAGTTCTTACCAGCTGGTTCCTCTCCTTCACTGGGTTCTGTGCTGGACTGTCCTCACCTCCCACGTAAGTGGTAGAATTGGATTTCCATAATTTCTCCATTCCTCCCTAATCAGTCGTGTCTATCCTCCACAGGTTTGCTGCTTCTCTGGTGAGTGACTGACTTTTTCCACAAGTGTGCGGTTTTGAAAATTCTAATAAAAGGTCAAACGTTCTCTGTGTGTTCTTTTGGTGATTGCACTTTGCACTCAGGTTGCTTGTCCGGTCAATATGACAGAACGAGCCAGCCAAGGTCACAGCCTGGCAGGTGCATCATCAACAGAGCACTCCACGCTCCGCCGCCTCGATGCCACAGAGAGGCAGGTGGCTGAACACACTCTGCTGCTGCAGGCAATTACACAGCAGCTGAGTGTCATTACTGATCAATTGTCCTGGCCACTCCACTTCCACCTGCTCATCCACCATCAACTGTCATTAGCCGAACCCTTTCCATTTCCACACCTGCTCTGTATAAGATAAGATAAGATAAGATAAGATAAGATAAGATAAGACTTTATTAATCCCACAATGGGGAAATTCCTTGATTGCAACAGCACAGGGATAGCAACACTCAGAGCAACAATCAAGAAGCCAAGAAAAATAAGAGCAGTGAATATACATATGTACATATAAATATATAAATATATATACACACAGTGCGGAGCATTGTAGCTAAATGGAATAAACAGCATAACCATCTACTTAGTTATCCTACATAGTATGAATATGTACCCATACATATTGTCACCCTCCATAGCGACTGATATTGTCCCAGTTGTATGCCGGAGGGGACCATTGTGTAAGTCTGTTGCGTCTTTTGCATTCAATACTATTAGGTTGTCACGTTTTTTTTTGCTATCTCTGCGAGCAGCCCTGCTTTGTTTATACAGTCTGACAGCCGTAGGTAGGAAGGACCTGCGAAACCTCTCCGTTGCGCATCTAGGATGATGCAGTCTGCTGCTAAATGAGCTCCTCAGTGCATTCAGTATGTCCTGCATAGGGTGGGATTCGGACTCCAGCAGAGATGACAGTTTAGCCACCATCCTTCTCTCTCCTATCTCCTCCACTGGGTCAAGGCGCTGCCCCAGGACAGAGCTAGCTTTCTTGATCAGTTTGTTCAGTCTCTTCCTATCGGCTGCTGTGATGCCGTTTCCCCAGCAGACCACTCCAAAAGTGATGGCTGATGCTACCACCATGTTGTTGATTGTCTTCAGCAGCGCCCCTTGTACACCAAAAGACCTGAGTCTCCTCAGTAGGAACTGCCTGTGCTGTCCCTTCTTGTAGAGTGCGTCGGTATTGTGTGACCAGTCTAGTTTATTATTCAGATGAACACCCAGGTACTTGTAGGATGTCACCATCTCAATGTCTGTTCCCTGTATGTTTACTGGTGCTGTGAGGGGTTGTCCTTGCCTGCGGCAGTCCACCACCAGCTCCTTAGTTTTCCTCGCGTTGATCTGGAGGCAGTTCCTATGGCACCAGTCCAAGAAGTCCTGGATAAGCCCTCTGTACTCAGCTTCATCTCCGTTGGAGATGAGGCCAACGATCGCAGAGTCATCAGAGAACTTCTGTAGATGGCAGTGTGTTGTGTTGTGTGAGAAGCCCGCAGTATAAAGGGTGAACAGGAAGGGAGCAAAAACTGTTCCCTGGGGGCCCCCATGCTACCGATGATCGTGTCGGACACACAGTCCCGGGTTCTCACAAACTGTGGCCGGTTAGTGAGGTAGTCCAGGATCCATGATGACAGGTGCTGGTCCACCCCTGCGCACAGCAGCTTGCCCTTCAAGATCATCGGTTGGATGGTGTTGAAAGCACTGGAGAAGTCAAAGAACATGATCCTCACTGCGTTCCCGGGCTTCTCCAGGTGGGACAGAGAACTGTGAAGGAGGAAGATCACTGAATCCAGGTTCAGGTTCAGGTTCAGGTTACTTTATTTGTACCCGTAGGTAGATTTGTTTTGCAGTCTGGTGACATCCATATTTACAAGCCACAATTACATTCAATATAGACACAAACACAGGAACACATGAAGCTGACTATAAACATGATAAAAATACTCAAGGCTCCATCAATCAGGGTATAAAGACAAAGAGATGAGAGAAAAACCAGAGGTAAGAGAGAAGGGTCATATTAAAAAGTTAAAAACTAGTCAAAGAGGTTAAAAACTCAAAGGTCTAAAACCCAATAAATATTTAGAACCCAAATAACATCCTACAAAAATAAGTAAATATAAAATGGAGTTAATAAATAGGTACCTAAATTATCCATCCATCCATCTTCTACCACTTTTCCGGAGGTCCGTCTCGCGGAGGCAGCAGTTCAAGCAGAGAAGCCCAGACTTCCCTCTCCCCAGCCACCTGCTCCAGCTATTCAGAGGGGATACCAAGGTGTTCCCAGACCAGCTGGGAGACATAGTCTCTCCACCGAGTCCTGGGTCTGCCCTGGGGTCTCCTCCCAGTGGGACGTGCCTGAAACACCTCAAGTGGGAGGCGTCCAGGAGGCATCCTAATCAGATGCCCATACCACCTCAACTGACTCCTTTCAATGTGGAGGAGCAGCGGTTCTACTCTGAGCCTCTCCCGGATGACTGAGCTCCTCACCCTATCTCTGAGGGTGAGTCCAGCAATCCTACGGAGAAAGCTCATTTCAGCCGCTTGTATCCGCGATCTCATTCTTTCGGTCATTACCCAAAGCTCGTGACCATAGGTGAGAGTGGGAACGTAGATTGACTGGTAAATAGACAGTTTTGCCTTAGAACTAAGCTCCCTCTTCACCACAACAGACCGGTACAACGTCCGCATCACTGCAGATGCTGCTCCAATCCGTCTGTCGATCTCTCGCTCCATTTTCCCCTCACCCGTGAAAAAGACCCCAAGATACTTAAACTCTTCCACTTGGGGCAGGAGCCTGTCCCCATCCCAGAGAGGACAATCCACCTTTTTCCGGCTGAGGACCATGGACTCGGACTTGGAGGTGCTGATTCTCATCCCAGCCGCTTCACACTCAGCGGCAAACCGTCCCAGCAAGAGCTGTAGGTCATTGCTGGATGAAGCCAACAGGACAGCATCATCTGCAAACAACAGAGATGAGATCCTGTGGTCACCAAGCATGACACCCTCCATTTCCTGGCTGCACCTAGAAATCCTGTCCATAAAAATTATGAACAGGATCGGTGACAAAGGGCAGCCCTGGCGCAGTCCAACTCTCACTGGGAATGACTCCGACCGAGTGTTGGCAATACGAACCAAACTCTCACAACGGTCTTACAGAGACCATATAGCTCGTAACAACAAGCCCGATACCCCATACTCCCGAAGCACCCCCCACAAAAATCCACGAGGGACGCGGTCAAATGCCTTCTCCAAGTCCACAAAACACATGTAAACTGGTTGGGCAAACTCCCACGAACCCTCAAGAATTCTTGAGAGGGTAAAGAGCTGGTCCGATGTGCCACGGCCAGGACGAAAACCACATTGCTCCTCCTGAATCCGAGGTTCGACCAACAGCCGGACTCTCCTCTTCAGTACCTTGGCATAGACCTTCCCAGGGAGGCTGAGGAGTGTGATCCCTCTAAGGTTGGAGCACACCTTCCGGTCCCCTTTTTTGAAGAGAGGAACCACCACCCCGGTTTGCCATGCCAAAGGCACTGCCCCCGACCCCCACGCAATGTTGCAGAGGCATGTCAACCATGACAACCCAACAACATCCAGGGCCTTGAGGTACTCAGGGCGAATCTCGTCCACCCCCGGGGCCCGGCCACCAAGGAGATTTTTAACCACCTTGGCGACCTCAGCCCCTGTGATAGGCGAGTCATCCCCCTCGTCCCCAAACCCTGCTTCCTCTGTGGAAGGCGTATCAGTGGGATTGAGGAGATCCTCGAAGTATTCTTTCCACCGCCTGACGATATCCCCAGTTGAAGTCAACAGTGTCCCATCTGCGCCATACACAGTGTGGATGGGGAGCTGCTTTCCCCTCCTGAGCCGTCGGACAGTTTGCCAGAATCTCTTTGAGGCCAACCAAAAATCTTGTTCCATGGCCCCACCAAACTCCTCCCATACCCGGGTTTTTGCTTCAGCAACCACCCGAGCTGCACTCCGCTTGGCCTGCCGGTACACCTCAGCTGCTTCGGGAGTCCCACAAGCCAACAAATGAAGGCCCTAACGACCATAAAAACTATTAAGAGCATAGCCAGCTCTGTGTCTGAATTAAAACCATCTAAAAACACATGATTACTGCGCTCTGTGCTCTGAAGGCCTGCAATAGTTTTCATACAGGCCCAGGCTGAACCAAGTTTCTTTGTTGCCATTTTACTTTCCAACTCTGATTTATAATTCTGTTTTGCTCTTAAAATTTCGGACTTCAGCTCCTTTGTGGCAACCTGTAGCTCAGAAACAGACCCCTGTTTAAAGGCAAGTGCTTTCCTCTGTAAGCAGGATTTAACTGATTTTGCAACCCATGGCTTGTTGTTGGGATATATTTTGACACGTTTATGTGGAACGATCGTATTTTAACAGAAAGCCATGTATGAGCATGTGACATTCACCAAAGAGTCCAAATCATCCCCGCAGGACAGTGTGAACATCTCCCAGTCTGTACAGTTAAAGCATTCCTGGAGGCTGTGCACTGAACCCTCTGTCCACACATCAATGTCCCTGGTCTCCACCTTGCCTCTTCTGAGAGCAGTTTTATATGTGGGCAGCAAATGTACACAGTTGTGATCTGAGGATCCTAAAGGAGGAAGGGGGAGTGATTTATAGGCCCTCTCAATGGATCCATAGCACAGGTCCAATGTCTTTTTTCGCCTGGTTGGGCAGGAGACATACTGATAAAAGTTTTTAAGTGTCTTCTTTAAAGAAACATGGTTAAAATCCCCAAGAATAAAGTTTGGCGCCTCTGGAGAAATTGACTGCAACCGCTGCACCACATCAAAGATGGTGCTGGAGGCGGAGTCAGCGTTTGCCCTCGGGTGGATGTAAACAGTCGTGATAAAAAGTTGGGGGAACTCGCGAGGCAAATAAAAGGGGCGTAGCGATACGGACAGAAGCTCCACATCGGGTGTACAGATGCGCTCTCTGACCATGACAGATGTGCAGTACTGCTTATTAATATATAAACATACGCCGCCCCCTGACGTTTCCCCGTTACCTCTTCCTGCCGATCAGAGCGGAGTGGGGCTCCAAAGCCGTCAATCCACAGGTCCACGTCCCGGTCATGCGCAGTAAGCCAAGACTCGGTATAAGCCATGACACAGCAGTTCTTAAAGTCCTTCTGGTAGCGTACATTCCCTTGAATTTCATCCACCTTGTTTCTCAGAGATTGTACATTCCCAAAAATCATAGAAGGAAGAGGAATGTTACCAAACTGACGTTTCCTCAGGCGTAATTTCACACCTCCTCGCTTTCCGCGTTTCCTCCTCTTGTCTCTCTTTTCACCGCTGTGTCCATGAACATCTCTCAAAATAAAGTCCGGCAGTTGCGGCTTAGACTCAAACACAGACGCTGCATCATCCGTGTTTAAATGCACCAACATCCTCCACCCCAATGCCATGCTGGTAGGTGAACTGGAGTGGATCCATCACTGGTCCCACCAGGGGGCAGAGGTGAGCAAGGAACAGTCTCTCCAGGGTCTTCATCATGTGGGACGTCAGGGCCACTGGTCTGTAGCTGTTCAGGTCTTTGGGGTGGCAAGTCTTTGGTACAGGTACCACACAAGATGTTTTCCACAACTGTGGTACCCTCCCCAGCTTCAGGCTCAGGTTGAAGATGAGCTCCATAATCCCACACAGCTGGTCTGCACAGGACTTGAGGAGCTTTGCACTGATGCCGTCCGGTCCCGATGCCTTCCTCTCCTTGATCTTCCTCAGCTCCGTCCTCACCTGGGTCTTAGTGAGGGTCAGGTTGGGGGGCTGTGTTGGTGTGTGGGGTGTTGGTGGAGTGGGGTGTGGACAGCAGGACTCGATGTCTTTAGAGGCAGCAGTGGTTGTTGTGCAGTCGGGGGGGAGGGCGGTTGGTCAAACCTATTAAAAAACAGGTTCAGATTGTTTGCCCACTCCCTGCCCCCCATGGCCTGGGGGGAGGTATTCTGGAGCCCAGAGATGGTTTTAAGGATTCAGGGGAAGGTGGGGAAATGCAAGGAGTTTTGGTATCAGATTCGGCTTTACTTTGAGCAGGTGAAGGGGGAGTTCCTAGATGACATTTCCAAAATCCACCAGCTTACTCTTCTGCTTCAGGGCCGCGCTCTTAGTTGGGCACAGTCTGTTATCGATACTCAGAGAGCTTCGCCACCCACGTTTGACCAGTTTGTGTCCGAGTTTTCCCACACCTTTGACCGTTCTGAGAGTTAAGGGAATATTATGTGTCGCCTGATGTTGCTGCGCCAGGGCAGCCGGTCTGTGGACAAATGCCACCTACGGCCAAAAGGATCGGTCCATCAGTAGCCGCGGGGAGTCTGGTGGGTGGGACTCAATCTGATCCCCCCGGTAATTTTTCTATTTCGGCCCTGCTTCAGCTACCGGGGGTCAAGAGGAGGGTCTCCACCCTAATTGATTCCGGGCCAGAGGGTAATTTCATCTCCTCTAAGCTGGTGCACGAGATGGGGATTCCAATGGTTAAACTGCCGGCTCCCTGTTCCATGCGAACCCTTTCTGGCCAGACAGTGGCATCCGTTACCCTTTGCACGGCACAGTTATCCGTCCTGTTGTCCGGTAACCACCGGGAGAGGCTGACGTTTTACATGTTTCCATGTGCCTCTCACACAATGGTACTAGGGTTTCTGTGGCTCCGGAGGCATAATCTAATTATTAATTCGGCACAAAATTCCATCACCTCCTGGAACCTTAATTGTTTGGCTACGTGTCTAAACTCGGCCAAGAGTTCACCGTTCCTCCCCGTCTCCTCTCCTCAGGTTGAGCTGCTGGACCTCAGCATCGTGCCCGAGGTCTATTACGACTTCGGGGAGGTCTTTAGCAAGTCACGAGCGTTAGCGCTTCTTCTGCATCACTCAGATGACTGTGCCATCGACCTCTTTCGAGGCTGCCGTCCAGCAAGCTCTATAGTATTTCTGGGCCTGAGAGGGAGGCGATGGAGAGGTACATTAAGGATTCCTTGAACACCGGCCTCATTCTGCCATCCTCGGCTCCCCTCAGGGTGGGGTTTTTCTTTGTGGGCAAGAAGGACGGGTCTCTGCGCCCGTGCATCGGCTACCAGGAACTCATCACCATCAAAGATATACACACGTGGACAAAATTGTTGGTACCCCTCTGTTAATGAAAGAAAAACCCACAATGGTCACAGAAATAACTTGAATCTGACAAAAGTGGTAATAAATAAAAATTCTATGAAAATTAACCGATGAAAATCAGACAATGCTTTTGAATTGTGGTTCAACAGAATTATTTAAAAAACAAACTCATGAAACAGGCCTGGACAAAAATGATGGTACCCTTAACTTAATATTTTGTTGCACAACCTTTTGAGGCAATCACTGCAATCAAACCATTTCTGTAACTATCAATGAGACTTCTGCACCTCTCAGCAGGTATTCTGGCCCACTCCTCACGAGCAAACTGCTCCAGTTGTCTCAGGTTTGAAGGGTGCCTTCTCCAGACGGCATGTTTCAGCTCCTTCCACAGATGTTCAATAGGATTTAGATCAGGGCTCATAGAAGGCCACTTTAGAATAGTCCAATGTTTGGCTCTTAGCCATTCTTGGGTGTTTTTAGCTGTGTGTTTTGGGTCATTATCCTGTTGCAAGACCCATGACCTGCCACTGAGACCAAGCTGTCTGACCCTGGGCAGCACATTTCTCTCTAGAATACCTTGATAGTCTTGAGATTTCATTGTACCCTGCACAGATTCAAGACACCCTGTGCCAGATGCAGCAAAGCATCCCCACAACATAACAGAACCTCCACCATGTTTCACAGTAGGGACAGTGTTCTTTTCTTGGTATGCTTCATTTTTGCGTCTGTGAACAAAGAGCTGATGTGCCTTGCCAAAAAGTTGCAGTTTTGTCTCGTCTGTCCATAGGACATTATAACAGTATGTACTGTAACACACAGGGTAATTGGGTATAACAGGGTAACACCCACTAATACCTGCGCTCGCCAGATTTTTGTGTGTAACCCTTACTAACACCCACTCACCCTACTCACTTTAGGTGTAATACCCTTTTTGGTAGTATTGTGTTATGGCAGTGTAGTTACCTTAATTTTTCTACCTGGGCAAAGGGATAATTGGGCCAGGTCAGACCGACTCTGGGTTCGTAGGAGCCTGGGAGGTGCAACAACAGATGACACAGACACACGTATATGGAACTTGCAACTATGTATATTATTTACAAATAGGTACACATAAATAAACACACAGCGCGATACAATAGAAAAAAAATAATCCATAAACTCCAACTTATATTTACAAAATTCACAGTCCTTTTTTGTCCTTTCCAGGTGACTAGTGGAGTCACCTTTAGCATTTTCGAGGACTCGGGCTTCGGCTCGCCATCCAGATGTGGAGATCCACGCTCTAGTCAAACCAGTCCAAAGGAAAAAAAAAAAGAAGAAGAAGAACCTGACCATGCTAAGTGGCTCGTGAGTCAATGGGGTTTTCGCGCTCAACGGCGTCCGCAGCCTTTGGATCCCAATCAATTTCAAGAGTTTTATCCAGGCAAAGGCTGCTACCAGCACGCTAGCGTTGCCATATCACCAAGGACCGTCTCTCTCTCTCTGGTCTGTGGCTTTTGTTGTCTGGCGTGACTGAGCCAAAAAGGCAAGTCATCCCAGACCCAGGGAGAGAGCGCTTTTTTTTTTTTTTTTTTTTTTTGTTACTTATTTGTACCCGTAGGTAGACTTGGTTTGCAGTCTGGTGACAAGCCACCGGCTGCTGGTCGCTGCGTGCACGAGCGCCCTAAACCTACATGTTTTTGGTGTGCGGGAGGAAACCGGAGAAATCCCGGAGTAAACCCGCGCAACACGGGGAGAACATGCAAACTCCACACAGCTCACTGTTGGTCGGGGGCTGGGATCGAACCCACGATCTCATGATCCCCGCGGTCCCCCGGCCGAGGTTAAAACTGTGCTGCCACAGTGCCAAACCACTGCGCCACCGGGTGGCGTGACCCAGCAACGGCGCAGCCATTGGTTACTCGAAATATCAACACACAATACTAGGAACTTTATCAGAACTTTCTAGAAAATGTTCCTAAGTATTTATGAATATATCCATCCATCCATCCATCTTCTACCGCTTTTCCGGAGGTCCGGGTCGCGGAGGCAGCAGTTCAAGCAGAGAAGCCCAGACTTCCCTCTCCCCAGCCACCTGCTCCAGTTCTTCAGAGGGGATACCAAGGCATTCGCAGACCAGCTGGGAGACATAGTCTCTCCACCGAGTCCTGGGTCTGCCCCGGGGTCTCCTCCCAGTGGGACATACCTGAAACACCTCAAGTGGGAGGCGTCCAGGAGGCATCCTAATCAGATGCCCATACCACCTCAACTGACTCCTTTCAATGTGGAGGAGCAGCGGTTCTACTCTGAGCCTCTCCCGGATGACTGAGCTCCTCACCCTATCTCTGAGGGTGAGTCCAGCAATCCTACGGAGAAAGCTCATTTCAGCCGCTTGTATCCGCGATCTCGTTCTTTCGGTCATTACCCAAAGCTCGTGACCATAGGTGAGAGTAGGAACGTAGATTGACTGGTAAATCGACAGCTTTGCCTTAGAACTAAGCTCCCTCTTCACCACAACAGACTGGTACAACGTCCGCATCACTGCAGATGCTGCTCCAATCCATCTGTCGATCTCTCGCTCCATTTTCCCCTCACTCGTGAACAAGACCCCAAGATACTTAAACTCCTCCACTTGGGGCAGGAGCCTGTCCCCAACCCGGAGAGGACAATCCACCTTTTTCCGGCTGAGGACCATGGACTCGGACTTGGAGGTGCTGATTCTCATCCCAGCCGCTTCACACTCAGCGGCAAACCGTCCCAGCAAGAGCTGTAGGTCATTGCTGGATGAAGCCAACAGGACAACATCATCTGCAAACAACAGAGATGAGATCCTGTGGTCACCAAGCATGACACCCTCCATTCCCTGGCTGCGCCTAGAAATCCTGTCCATAAAAATTATGAACAGGATCGGTGACAAAGGGCAGCCCTGGCGCAGTCCAACTCTCACTGGGAATGACTCCGACCGAGTGTTGGCAATACGAACCAAACTCTCACAACGGTCGTACAGAGACCGAATAGCTCGTAACAACAAGCCCGATACCCCATTCTCCCGAAGCACCCCCCACAAAAATCCACGAGGGACGCGGTGAAATGCCTTCTCCAAGTCCACAAAACACATGTAAACTGGTTGGGCAAACTCCCACGAACCCTCAAGAATTCTCGAGAGGGTAAAGAGCTGGTCCGATGTCCCACGGCCAGGACGAAAACCACATTGCTCCTCCTGAATCCGAGGTTCGACCAACGGCCGGACTCTCCTCTCCAGTACCTTGGCATAGACCTTCCCAGGGAGGCTGAGGAGTGTGATCCCTCTAAAGTTGGAGCACACCCTCCGGTCCCCTTTTTTGAAGAGAGGAACCACCACCCCGGTTTGCCATGCCAAAGGCACTGCCCCCGACCTCCACGCAATGTTGCAGAGGCGTGTCAACCATGACAACCCAACAACATCCAGGGCCTTGAGGTACTCAGGGCGAATCTCGTCCACCCCCGGGGCCCGGCCACCAAGGAGATTTTTAACCACCTTGGCGACCTCAGCCCCTGTGATAGGCGAGTCATCCCTCTCGTCCCCAAACCCTGCTTCCTCTGTGGAAGGCGTATCAGTGGGATTGAGGAGATCCTCGAAGTATTCCTTCCACCGCCCAACGATATCCCCAGTTGAAGTCAACAGTGTCCCATCCGCACCATACACAGTGTGGACGGGGAGCTGCTTTCCCCTCCTGAGCCGCCGAACAGTTTGCCAGAATCTCTTTGAAGCCGACCGAAAGTCTTGTTCCATGGCCTCACCGAACTCCTCCCATACCCGGGTTTTTGCTTCAGCAACCACCCGAGCTGCACTCCGCTTGGCCTGCCGGTACACCTCAGCTGCTTCGGGAGTCCCACAAGCCAACCAAGCTTGATAGGACTCCTTCTTCAGCTTAATGGCCCCCCTCACCACTGGTATCCACCACTTGGTTCGGGGGTTGCCACCACGAGATGCACCGACCACCTTGCGGCCGCAGCTCTGGGCCGCCGCTTCAACAACAGAGGTCGAGAACATGGCCCATTCAGACTCCATGTCTCCAGACTCCCTCAGAATGTGGTTGAAGTTCTTCTGGAGGTGGGAGTTGAAGGCCTCCCGGACAGGGGCCTCAGCCAGACGCTCCCAGCACACCCTCACTATACGTTTGGGTCTACCAGGTCTGAATGGCTTCCTCCCCTGCCATCGGATCCAGCTCACCACCAGGTGGTGATCAGTTGACAGCTCTGCACCTCTCTTTACTCGGGTGTCCAAGACATACGGTCGCAGGTCTGATGATACGATAACAAAATCGATCATCGACCTGCGACCTAGGGTGTCCTGGTGCCAGGTGCACATATGGACACCCTTATGCTTGAACATGGTGTTCGTTATGGACAGACTGTGGTTAGCACAGAAGTCCAATAACTGAACACCACTCGGGTTCAGATCAGGCAGGCCATTCCTCCCAATCACCCCTCTCCAGGTTTCACTGTCGTTGCCCACATGCACATTGAAGTCCCCCAGTAGGACAATGGAGTCTCCAGGAGGAGTACCCTCCAGCACCCCAGTCACAGACTCCAAAAAGGGTGGGTACTCTGAAACATCATTTGGTGCATAGGCACAAATGATGGTCAGGACCCGTTTCCCAACCCGAAGGCGTAGGGAAGCAACCCTTTTGTCCACCGGGGAAAACTCCAATATAGAGGCAGCAAGGTGGGGCGATACAAGAATACCCACCCCTGCTCGTCGCCTCTCGCCCGGGGCAACTCCAGAAAAGGCCAAGCTCCAGCCCCTCTCCAGGAGACTGGTTCCGGAACCGGAGCTGTGTGTTGAGGTGAGGCCGACTATATCTAGCCGGTATCGCTCAACCTCGTGCACCAGCTCAGGCTCCTTCCCCACCAGAGAGGTGACATTCCACGTACCAAAAGCCAGTTTAGAAAGCTTGGGATCAGTCCGCCAAGGTCTCCGCCTTTGACCGCCACCTAATCCACATAGCACCGGACCCCCATGATCCCTCCTGCAGGTGGTGAACCTACTGGAGGGCGGACCCATGTAACTCCTTCGGGCTGAGCCCGGCTGGGTCCCATGGGTGGAAACCCGGCCACCAGACGCTAGCCTTCGAGCCCCTCCCCCAGGCCTGGCTCCAGGGTGGGGCCCCGGTAACCCCATACCGGGTGGGGTACACTGAATCCTTGATATAGAATTTATCATGAGAGTCTGTTGGATCGTTCTTAGTCTGGCCCTTCACCCAGGACCAGTTTGTCTTGGGAGACCCTATCAGAGGCAAATTGCCCCCGGACAACATAGCTCCTGGGATCACTGGGGCACGCAAACCCCCCCACCACGATAAGGTGACGATCCATGAGGAGGTTTATGAATATATAAATAAATATATATTTATGAATATATATTTATTTAAATATGCATATTCAAATTATATATCCCCATTGTGAAATGGGTGTTTTTCTTTTTAAAAGCGGTATCAATATTTATAATTTAATTCACATTAAACTATCTACTCCCATTGTGAAATGAATGTCCCCCTTCTTCTTAAAGCGGTATCGACATTTATAATTCCATCACGTTTTTAACACTGGGTTACAACATTCTCCCAGAAGCTTTATGGCTTGTCAACATGCAGTTTGGCAAATTCCAGTCTGGCTTTTTTATGATTTGTTTTCAACAGTGGTGTCCTCCTTGGTCGTCTCCCATGAAGTCCACCTTGGCTCAAACAACGGCCGATGGTGTGATCTGACACTGATGTACCTTGACCTTGGAGTTCACCTTGAATGTGTTTAGAGGTTGTTCTGGGCTTTTTTTTTTACCATTCGTATTATCCGTCTCCTCCTGTGGCCACGTCCAGGGAGGTTGGCTACAGTCCTGTGGATCTTAAATTTCTGAATATGTGCAACTGTAGTCACAGGAACATCAATCTGCTTGGAGATGGTCTTATAGCCTTTAACATTAACATGCTTGTCTATAATTTTCTTTCTAATCTCCTGAGACAACTCTCTCCTTTGCTTCCTCTGGTCCATGTTTAGTGTGGTACACACCATGTCACCAAACAGCACAGTGACTACTTGTCACCCTTTAAATAGGCCGACTGACTGATTACAAGTTTGTAGACACCTGTGTTGTTAATTAGAGGACACATCTTGGTTGAACATGTCCCTATGGTTTTATTTGTTTATTTATTTATTTATTTATTTATTTATTTATGCAGGGACATGCACAATATACATTGACCTTAAAGAGTAAAGATGCATTGTACCAGGTTATAGCAGAAGTGCTAATTTCCACCTGTAGTCTCTGGGCAGATTATTTTCAATCTTTTCTAGGGGTACCATCATTTTTGTCCAGGCCTGTTTCATGAGTTTGTTTTTTAAAGTAATTCTATTGAACCACAATTCAAAAGCATTGTCTGGTTTTCATTGGTTAATTTTCATAGAATTTTTTATTTATTACCACTTTTGTCAGATTCAAGTTATTTCTGTGACCATTGTGGGTTTTTCTTTCATTAACAGAGGGGTACCAACAATTTTGTCCACGGCTGTATACCCTTTGCCCCTGATGAACTCCGCTTTTGAGCTCCTGCAGCGTTTGCGTGTATTCTTCAAGCTTGACCTACGTAACTCATACCATCTAGTCAGAATATGCGAGGGGGATGAGTGGAAAACAGCGTTTAAAACACACTTGGGGCAAATTGAGTACTTAGTTATGCTTTTTGGATTATCTAACGCCCCCACTGTTTTCCAACGTTTAATTAACGGCGTCTTCCACGATATGCTTAATCAGTTTGTTTTCATCTATTTAGACAACATCCTTGTTTTTTCTCGCACGCCAGAGGAGCACGAGACCCATGTTAGAGCCGTGTTACAGCGGCTCTTAGAGAACCAACTTTACATCAAGGCTGAGAAGTGTGATTTCTCCACAACTTCCACTTCTTTCCTTGGCTTTATTGTAGCGGAGGGAGAGCTGAGGGCCGACCCGGCCAAGGTGAAGGCTGTGCTGGATTGGCCAACACCCCACTCCTGCAAGGCTCTGCAATGCTTCTTGGGGTTTGTGAATTTCGATTGCAGGTTTATCCGAAACTATAGTGGGATAGCACAGCCTTTAACCAGATGACCTCTATTAAAATACCATTTTTATGGACTGGGGCAGCTGAGCAGGCCTGTACCAAACTGAAGGGCCTGTTCGCTGACAAATCCATCTTGGCTCAGGTTGACCCTCAGCTCCAATTCCCCCTGAAGGTGGACGCTTCAGAAACAGGAGTGGGCACTGTTTTGTACCAGCACTCTCCCCCAGACTTGAAGCTCCACCCATGTGGAGCATCACTCACACCATCAAGGAGATCCTGGATGTTCGTCGATAGGGCCGGGGGTTCCAGTACCTGATTGACTGGGAGGGCTATGGTCCGGAGCATCGGTCATGGGTCCCTTGGTCTGGATTCCATGACAAGGGTATGGTCCGGGCTTACCATCGAGCTCATCTGGAGAAGCCTGGGCGACCGCCAGGTGGCATTCCTTGAGGGATGGGGGGCACTGTCACCTGCGAGCGCTCGCCCCCTCCTTCCTGCTCACAGGTCTCCTCATCAGATGCACCTGCTGATTCCTGCTGGGCCAGCATTTATAAGGAAGCGCTCTTCAGTGATTCAACGCTGGCTTGTTTGGGTATACTGCTCCAGCAGACAGCTCTCTTAGTAAGCAGTTGTGTTATTTTTGACCTTGTCTTACACACATTCTCTTCCATCTCTTCCAGGTTGCTGCAAATGTAGCGGTGCGTCTTCTGGGATTTGGTGCGCTCGCCAGCCTGTTGCTCCGCCTCTACCCTGCTCATCCTCTCCACCGGGTCAGACCTCACAAACCATACCCAACCGGCAGTTCTTACCTGCTGGTTCCTCTCCTTCGCTGGGTTCTGTGCTAGACTCTCCTCACCTCACACGTAAGTGGTTAGTCGTAAGTGGCAAGTGTGCAGTTTTGAAAATTCTAATTAAAGGTCAAACGTTTTCTGTGTTCTCTTGGTGATTGCACTTTGCACTCAGGTTGCTTGTCCGGTCAATATGACAGCAGTATCAGCATCATCAGCGTCATCATCACCAACATGACCATCATCAGCGTCATCCCATCATCACCTCTACTTCCTGTCAGGTGACCAGAACCACCTCAAGGGTATGCTCGTTCAGGTTGTTTTTTGTCCCAACTGTCTGTTTTAATCTTTCTTTCAAGATGCGCCCACCAGGGGTTGGTGGTGCTGTTTTGCATGCTCAGGGTTCGGGGGAGGAAGTGGGGTTGCTGCAGCCTGCTACCCTCTTTGTATGTTTCCTGATGAACCACTCACATGCACACACTCATTTTCATGCACGCTTTCACATGCACACACACGTCTCTCTGTTCTCTCACAGGTGCAGAGATCAGGCTTGTGATGAGACCTCTTCGGAAGCAGAGTTTTTTCTCTTTGTTTCAGTTGTGATGGTCGGTCCTGGTACTGGGGACATGTACATGGGGGAAGTTCGTGCAGATCTGGTTCCTAATAGTGGAAACAGGGCTAGCAGCGACACGTGAAGTTGAAGCTGGAGAAGACACTACCACCTTAATGCAGTACTGAAATGTTTGTCCTTCTCGGTGGCCATGGCGATGTTCAGCGTGGCATTGCTTCCCCGATCATTCATATCCTCCCTCTGGCATCTTCGCTGAAAATATCTTCTTCTCCTTCTTCTTTTAGATTTGATTGGCGGTTGGCAACCAGCTTACAGGTGCATTACCGCCACATACTTCACTCTATATCATCACTCTATCTGCTGTGACTGACTGGGTTTCTGCCTTTTATGATTATTTCAGTCAGTCATTTGTCACACCAATGTTTTTCAACCATGGTTCCCTGGAATATTCAGGTTTCTGTGGAAAACTGTCTAATTTCATTTCTTTCTTTTTTTTTTGTATTTTTTCTCCGGTTCTGTCTAGCAGCTAGGTGAACAGAACAGAAATCTGCCACCCTTATTGTGCCAAACAGATTTACTTTGCCAGTAGGAGCTTTGCTCATGTTTCATATGCACTGTATATATACTGCTCAAAAAAATTAAAGGAACACTTTGAAAACACATCAGATTTTAATGGGAAAAAATAAGCTGGATATCTATACTGATATGGACTAGATAATGTGTTAAGAATGAAAAGATGACACATCTTTTGATGGAAATGAAAACACTCCAAAACTTAAAGTGAAGAAATTGTGGCAGGCTAGTCCAGCTTACTCAGATTAAAAAGTGTTCCTTTAATTTTTTTGAGCAGTATAAATAGTTTTGTACTAGACTCCCCATGTAATAACTTTAATACTTTATTTAAATAGTCTTTCTTATGGTGGATGTGACGGGGGAAATGGGAAAGGGAATTGAAAAGATTTGAAGTGGCAAAAAGGAGTGGTGGGTGAGGGGGTGGGGAGGTGCAGAAAAAAAGAGAGGAACAAAGAGAAAATATAAAGAGAATATCACAACTGAAAAAAACAAAAACCGTTTCTACTTCTGAAGAGTTCGCATCACAAGTCTGGTGACTTCGCATCTGTACGAAAACTGAGATGTGTGTGTATGCGTGTGTGTGTGGGAGAGTGCGCATGAAAGAGAGTGTGTACGTGTGAGTGGCTTGCCAGAAAATGTACCAAGAGAGTGGCAGGCTGCAGCAACCCCACCACCACCGAATCCACGAGCAAGCAAGAAAGCATCACCAACCCCTGGTGGGTGCAACTTCAGCCCCCACAGAGCACAAATGTCCCGAGGCAACCAAGCCCCAGGGCAGCTAGGTGGCACAACGCACCCCCTCTGCCAGGCCAGCCAGCCCACACCACCCCAATGGGGCCAATGCCAGCCCCCCCCCCCCCCACACCTGTGCAGGCCCCCTGGGCACCACCCTGTACAGCGGACCCGCGCCTAGTCCATCACCTCAAGCTGATGCCCTAGGAGCGACCAGGCACCCATGCCCAAGGGAGGCACCAGCAAGGAGTGGGGAGCCTCAGGGTAGGCCACCCCACTTCCCCCACCAGAGGGAGCCCATGTGGCCAGGAGGTACCACCCCCATCAGTCCAACACCCCCTGACCAGCACATACACTCCTGAGCAAGACTCCGAACCCCAAGCCACTCCCGGCGGGCCACAGGCCAGTGCTCTGCATGGCAGCCCCGCCACCACCAGTGTGTGAATGTGTGCACAAATGGGCAGACAGCAGGATCCGCAAAGCACCCCGGTCATCCAGAGATGAAAAATTTAAATAATTTGCCATTATTGTGCCTGGGTTGCACAACAATGGCAAATTATTTGAATGTTTTGGGACCAGTGAGTAAGACAGTTTCCCACAGAGACCTGAGTGCTGCAGGGAACCTTGGCTGGAAAACCCTGTTTATTGTGGATAATTTTGCCTTTTTAAGGTTTTGGACTTCCTCTGTTTTTGTCCAAAAGTCCAAACATTTCTGAAAAATGTCTTCACACTAGAAACAAACTGGACCAAGGTTCAGTTTGACTTGGACCGACACATCTATCTTTGTGGAACAAATGTTGTCTGAACCAGGACGGGGTTTGGAAGAGGTATGACACCTAGTTTTGGTCCCAGTCAAAATGAAAAGTCTGGATCAAACAGGTTCGGGGTGAAAGCACCATCAGTAAAATCATGTTTGTCATGTTTTTTTTTTTTTTTGCTTTTCTCACTGTCTCTCTACATGAGCTTCCCAGAGTCACAGTTCTCTTCTTGCAGGAACATAAAGTTTCCAAAGTGAAAGTCTTCAATGAATAACTTTTTTCTGTTTTAAAAGTTCTGCTTGTACATTTCAAGGGTTGAAACTTGACAAAGAAAGCAGTAATAACATTTGCCTCAGTCTTTTCTAACGCAGTGTTCATTCTTTTTCCCTTTTTGCTTTAAGGCTTGCAAAGCTGTAAGCTGTGCTGCACATCATCTAATCTAAAGAGAAAGTTTACAAGCCCTCAAGTTGCACTTGACAGACGATCTTTACTCCTTGTAACTCAAATTATAGCACAAAAGGTGTAAGACTTTCTTTGTCAAATTAAAACCTTTAAAACGGTACAACCGCCAACTTGAAAGGTTAATAAATGCGACTGTGTATTTGTAAGAGGCTATGTGTGAGAATGGCTTAAAGCTAGTATCTCACGGAGCGGCAAATGTTGGTGAATGGTGCAATCTTTGGATTCGCCAGCTTTTCTGACGAGTGTTCATGAAAATCAGGGCTCGCCTCTGTCATTAGCAACATTTAGGAACAATTAGAACATTTGCACGATTGTTTGCAAAAGATAGTTGGCGAACATTAGCGACTGTTGCTAGACAGTGTTTGTGACAGTACCAACTATTTGTCACTGTTTTAACACTATTTGGGAACGTTTGGGACCTTTTGCCAGCTCCAGATAAAAAAACACTAGGCCAATGTCGGGCAAATCCTGGACCAAACTCTATAAGACAGGTGAGAAAACCCTCCCCAGCATTCAGATTCCTCCTGACCCTGAACAGGTTCGTAAAGGGTCTTAAACCGCTTCTAGTGTTCACTACTTGGCCAACCAAAACAAACTTTAGTGATACATGTTATAAACATTTACAAACACTTACAACTATTTTGAAAACTTTCTCAACTGTTTGTATAAAAATAAACTGAGACCTTAAAAACTGTGTGAACTGTTTTGCACCCTGTTATGAACCCTGACGAAACCTCAAAATCACAACTTTTGCCAGCATTCGCCACTCTGTGAGATGCTAGTTTTAGACTTTGGAGAATTTGTTACAAAATGAGAAGAGGTGATGATTTTTAAAATGTGAACTAATTGAATGGCTTTGACTGAGTTGTAATGTTGTGTAGGTAACTGTCCAGCTGTGAAGCGAGGCGGGTCTCCGTACTGATCCCAGAACCTTCTGATGTTGATGATACTGCATCAGGAACTGATTGGAGAGCGATGAGAAGCCATCAGTTCCTGATGCAGTGCCTTCAGCATTGATAGATGCTCCAGCACACTTTGGACACTCAGTGGCCAGGAGTCCAGAGCCAGCGTGGTTTTGTCTGTTAGAACCAGTCTGCTAGTTTACAACATGTGTACCGAGGACACCGCTTCAGTCTTGGACTTCACCCAGCTGCTTCTTCTCCTCCCTGTTCTGTTGATACATTCATCAGTAACTTTAAACTGGTCTGCTGAAGACATTTCCAAATGAAAGTTGGACTCAGTATCAGCCATCACCTATAAGCCAAACTATTTTAAACAGTCAGTAACAGGCCAGAATTTCACCATGGGTGCATCCTTAATGTGTATACAGTGGTGTGAAAAAGTGTTTGCCCCTTTCCCGATTTCTCATTTTTTGGTATGTTTTTCACACTTAAATGTTTCAGATCCTCAAACAAATTTAAATATTAGACAAAGATAACACAAGTAAACACAAAATGCAGTTTTTAATTGAAGGTGTTTATTATTAAGGGGGAAAAAAATCCAAACCTACATGGCCCCGTGTGAAAAAGTGACCCCATCCCCCCGATTACTGCCACACCGTTCTCAATCAAGAAATCACTAAAATAGGACCTACCTGACAAAGTGAAGTAGACCAAAAGATCCTCAAAAGCTAGACATCATGCTGTGATCCAAACAAATACAGGAACAAATGAGAAACAAAGTAATTGAGCTCTATCAGTCTGGAAAAGGTTATAAAGCCATTTCTAAAGCTTTGGGACTCCAGCGAACCACAGCGAGAGCCATCCATCTTCTTCCACTTAATCCTTTTTGGGTCATGGGGGGGCTGGGGCCCATCCCAGCATCTTTGGGCGAGAGGCAGGGTACACCCTAGACCAGGGATGGGCAGTGAGGGCCATTCCACTGCAGGTTTTCTGCTCCACCCAGTGTCTTCAGCAGGTGTTTTTAATTATTAGTAATCCTTGCAGTTGATCAGAGCAAACACCTGCTGAAAACACAGGGTGCAACAGAAAATCTGCAGTGGAATGGCCCTCTGTGGCACATGATTGCCCACCCCTGCCCTAGACAGATCACCAGACCATCACAGGGCCAACAAAGAGAGACAAACAACCATTCACTCTCGCAGTCATATCTAAGGACAATTTAGAATCCCCAGTTTTGATGCCAGTTAACCTAACTTGCATGTTTTTGTCATGTGGGAGGAAACTGGAGAAATCCCAGAGTAAACCCACGCAGACACAGGGAGAACATGCAAACTCCTCACAGATCACTGTTGGTCAGGGGCTGGGATCGAACCCAGGACCCCCCGACCAAGGGTGAGTTGCTGTGCTGCCGCAGTGCTAACCACTCCGCCACCGCGCTACCCCACAGCGAGAGCCATTATCCACAAATGGCAAAAACATGGAACAGTGGTGAACCTTCTCAGGAGTGGCCGGCCGACCAAAATTACCCCAAGAGCGCAGCGACGACTCATCCAAGAGATCACAAAATACCCCACAACAACATCCAAAGATCTGCAGGCCTCACTTGCCTCAGTTAAGGTCAGTGTTTGTGACTCCACCATAAGAAAGAGATTCGGCAAAAATGGCCTGCATGGCAGAGTTCCAAGATGAAAACCACTGCTGAACAAAAAGAACATAAAGGCTCATCTCAGTTAGCAGAAAACATCTTGATGATCCCCACAACTTTTTGGAAAATACTTTGTGGACTGATGAGACAAAAATTGAACTTTTTGGAAGGTGTGTGTCCCATTACATCTGGCGTAAAAGTAACACAGCATTTCAGAAAAGGAACGTCATACCAACAGTAAAATATGGTGGTAGTAGTGTGATGATCTGGGGCTGTTTTGCTGCTTCAGGACCTGGAAGACTTGCTGTGGTAAATGGAACCATGAATTCTGCTGTCTACCAAAAAATCCAGAAGGAGAATGTCCGGCCATCTGTTCGTGACCTCAAGCTGAAGTGCACTTGAGTCCTGCAGTAGGACAATGATCCAAAATACACCAGCAAGTCCACCTCTGAATGGCTTAAGAAAAACAAAATGAAGACTTTGGAGTGCCCTAGTCAAAGTCCTGACCTGAATCCGATTGAGATGCTGTGGCATGACCCTAAAAAGGTGGTTCATGCTGGAAAACCCTCCAATGTGGCTGAATTACAACAATTCTGCAAAGATGAGTGGGCCAAAATTCCTCCACAGCGCTGGTAAAGACTCATTGCCAGTTATCGCAAACACTTGATTGCAGTTGTTGCTGCTAAGGGTGGCCCAACCAGTTATTAGGTTTAGGTGGCAATCACTTTTTCACACAGCACCATGTAGGCTTGGATTTTTTTCCCCTTAATAATAAACACCTTCATTTAAAAACTGCATTTTGTGTTTACTTGTGTTATCTTTGTCTAATATTTAAATTTGTTTGATGATCTCAAACATTTAAGTGTGACAAACATACAAAAAAATGAGAAATCAGGAAAGGGGCAAACACTTTTTCACACCACTGCATTTATAATTGTGGAGGTATTTATTTTATTCATTTTTCCCTCAAGATTGAATGATTCCATATTTTCCTCTACCTCATCTGATAAAAATGCCAATTATAGCGATGTGCAGACCCATGGCTTCTGTAGCCCAGTAGATTTAAAACCTTGATCTTTGACCCCCAAACCCACAGTCAGAGGTTAGGGAGAACCTGTTGACCAAGTTTGAGTACCCTAGCTTTTACTGTTGTTCACATATAGTCGATATTGCATTTTGACGTCAACCTTTGACCTTGCGATGCCATCCTTGCCATCCTCATTCTGACCTTGACATTTGACCTTTTGACTCCAGAAGTATAAACCAGGGATCTGCAACCTTTACCAACCAAAGAGCCATTTTGCCCGTCTCCAGCTAAAATAGAAGTGGCTGAGGGCCATAATGGCAATTTGACCTTTAAAATAAAGATTATGCTGCTGATATACTGTACATCGCTCTGAATATTATGAATTCATGCTACAATCGTGACAAAACTGTCAGGTTTTATATTTAGCTTCATTCATGAAATATAAGTATTACAAATATAATACTGTTATGAATGGCCCCTCGGGGCAGAGAGAGAGAGACCCACATGCCAACTGCCATGACGGCGTCTGGCAGAGGAGGGGGGACCACAGTGGTGTCTGTCAAAGTAGAGGGAACTGCGACGCCCTTGAACTGGCAAGCACCACCCTCGTTGGTACCGAATTGGGATAAGGTTGCACCCATGGAGGTTCCGGGCTGGAGCAAAGCTGCAGCCACGGTGGACCCGGACTGGGCCAAAGCTACACCCATAGTGGTTCCTGGGCTGGAGTGTAACACCCAAGGCGGGCTCACACTTGAGCGCAGCACCCAAGTTGGTTTTAGGCTGGGGCGCAGCAGCCATGACGGTCCCCGACTGGGACACAGCACCCACAGAGACCCGGACTGAGGAGGAGCTGCATCCACGGAGGTCCCGGGCTGGGACGGAGCACCACAACGACCTCAGCAGGGGTAGCTGGACCCACGGCGATCTCAGGCAGCCAGCCTAGACCCACAGAGACATCTGGCAAAGCTGGAACCTCTTCGGTGACCCTGGAGGAGAGGTCAGACAGGATAGGTGGAGAGAAAAGGTCAGGGTCACCTGCAGCAGTGGAGCCCGGTGAGGTGAGCTCAGGTGAAGCTGATGGCTGCATCAGGCATGGTGGTCAGTGCAGTCCTAGAAGCCTCCAGTGAGGTGGTCCACGCAGGTGGCTCGCCCTGTGTGGTGACAGGAGGTCGGCTCCCTGCTGGCACTACTTCCTGCTCAGTTGAAGCCCTGGGACTCTTCTTATTCGTTGCAGGCATCAGCTTGGTTTCAGCACTCTCCCTCTGTCCACAGCATGGCTGTAGGGCTGGAACCAGGCCCTCATGGACTGCAGGCTCCTCCAACATCCGGCGGCCTGAACCTAGGGCTGGTGGACGCTCAGTGGGTAAAGGAGGAGACACGGAGAGAGCGGGTAAGAGGTGAGTAGCTGCAGCAGGCAGTGAAGACTCAAAGGACCGCACGGTCTGAGCCTCACCACCAGGGAATCAGACAAGGTAATTCATGTTTGAATGATGGAGAACGAAAAAACACTTGCCTGTGTTCCCAGGGCATGATGCTTTCTGCTGCAGCTGCCATGGAATCCACCCTCGCCGTGGCTGCAGTTGTTGTGGGCCCCTCAGAGGAACATAGAGGAGCCTCCCCTGCAGACATGGTGGTGAGCGGAGCCGAGAAGAAGGCAACCAGTCCTTCAGCAGCTGGAGGAATCGTCAAGGAGGAGGGAGAAAAAGCAGCAGAGGTAAGGTTGGCTGGCGGAACAGCTGGAGAAGAAAATTCAGGAGGAGAGATTACTGCAGGAGTTTTCTGCCTCGGAGAAGGAGGGGCTGCTGAGGAGGAGGTGGAGGTGTTCTTCCGGCAAGATTTCCCTGTGCAACGGTGGGGAGCAGGATGTGGAGACGTTGGCTCCTGGAGAGGAGGAAGAGGACCCGTTGGAACCTTGTTTAGTTCCTGGGCAAGATCCGGGAGGAGCCATGGTTTAAACTAAAGGACAAGCTCAGTTTCTGCTATCAAGACCTGCCTGCGCTCCTCGTGTTCCTCGGCTGATGAAGAGGGCCAGTGTTCAGGAGGACGAGACGGAGCTGCCACCGAAGAACGGGGAGAGGTTTGAGGCTTCCGTGCGCGTGAGTGTTTGCTCTTCATCGGTGCAGGCACAGACCTCTGAGTGACTTCCCCCACACCGTGAGCTGTGGATGGTGGGAGGAATATGGAGAGAAGTAGGTCATTGAACTCCGGATGGTCCAACAGACTGGGGCATGCCTCGAGTATCTGTGCCACGCCCTCCAGACACTCTTGGGCTGCTTCAGGAGTACAGACGACACAAGTCTGCGTGGCGGTGTCCTCCAATACGCACACAGACCGCCGCTCAGCTTCGCTCAAACCCAGGGTTGATAAGTCAGGGGTTACAGACATGGTAGTCCCACAGAACAGGTGAAAGAAACAACAAAAAAGGGCAAAAAAATCCACTAACTGCAGCGGCTGGTTCTTTTTATTGGTGGCAGTATTCTGTCATGAATGGCCCCTCGGGGCAGAGAGAGAGACCCAAGCGCCAACTGCAGTTTGTGGCATTTATTAACAAAAACACACAAAGTTCCAAAAGTGCATCAAAGCAAAAATCCAAACACAGATAATAAGGTAACACATGCAGGAATGAGCTTGGAACAAACTCACCAGAGCGGGGAAAGGGCTCTGATGGCGAGGAGAAAGTATTGTTAATACTGTTGCGACAAGAAATGAAAGTGCAGTCCTTAAATATGGTCAGAACAAATAGCACGTGATGACAGGTGTGGGGTCACATGAGCAGGCAAAAAGGTAACAATGATTGATGATTAGGATCAGCTGGGAGAGATGAGAGAGGAGCGACTGGACTTGACAGCTGACAGGGTGACGCCCACACAGAGCGCAAAACCAAAAACGCAACCTGACAGCTGTCAAACTCCAAGAAAGAACACCAAAGTAAAAATATAAAGAATAAACATCACCAAATGCAGACTGCTAAATCATTACAAACTGATACAAAACATGGGCAAAACAAAACTGAAACATAAACAGAAAAATAGAAAGCAATACGAGAATACTGAAACCCAAGAAGCACAAAATACAACAAATATATAAATACAGAGAAAAAGCCACGAGACTGAGCATGGCAGAACTTCCAGTGCTCAGCTCGTGGCAATTACAGATTTTTTGTGCTTAAAAATAAAGGTTGTTTCTGAGTATCTGACTGCAAATAAAATTTTTGATGGCGGCGCGTGCACAACGCGAGGCTCAGCGTCCTACCAGATTCTGGGGACTAGCAGTGTTATTTCTGCTCATTTCGGGTATGTTCGTTCAGAACAGCTCTGCTTTTACATCTTACACCCGAGATGAGCTTTTGAATATTGGTTTACAAAACAACGATAACGACCTTTTTATCAGCAACCTACGTCTGAATCTACGTCTCATCCCGGAGCTCTGGAGAACTCTCGACGCTCGGCAGGCTTCCCGGCCGACCGGAAGTGCTCGCAGGCGGCGTAAGGAACGTAAACAAAGGAGGGGTAAGCGCGGTGGGCTAAGAGCTAAGCTAAAGCTAACACCGCACCGGCTATCGCTACCCAGTATTTTCCTTGCTAATGTACGGTCTCTGGCGAGCAAAATGAGTGAACTACGGCTTCGGATCACCAACAATAAGAAACTTATGAACTGCAATATCATGATTTTTACGGAAACATGGCTTCACAGTGGAATACCCGACAATGCTATCGAGCTAGCCGGCCTACACACGCTCCGGGCAGACAGAGCAGCAGTTGACTCCGGTAAGACAAGAGGGGGGGGGATTGTGGATTTATATTAACAAGGCTTGGTGCACGAACTCTGTCACTGTTGAGAGACACTGCTCAGCTAACCTGGAGTTTCTCATGGTTAAATGTAGACCTTTCTATCTGCCACGCGAGTTCACTTGTACCATCATAACAGCCGCTTACATTTCTCCGGATGCTAATGCTAAGCTTGCTATGAAAGAACTGCATGCAGCTATTAGCAAACAACAAACTGCACACCCAGAGGCAGCATTTATTGTGGCGGGTGATTTTAACCACTCTAACCTCAAGACAGTGCTTCCTAAATTCTACCAGCATGTCTCCTGTCACACAAGAGGGGACAAAACATTGGACCATGTTTACACCAATATTGTGGGAGCCTACACAGCAACTCCCCTCCCCCACCTAGGTCAGTCTGATCATTTATCCTTGTTCCTTACCCCCAAGTATGTAGCGCTCATCAACCGGGTGAAGCCATCAGTGAGGACCATCAAAGTGTGGCCAGAGGGGGTTGACTCTGTACTCCAGGAGAAGTTTAGGAACACAGACTGGAGTATGTTCACCTCTCAGGCTACGTGTGGCTCCCACATAAACATCAACTCTTACACCCACTCAGTCCTGGACCATATCAACACCACTATTGACAGTGTCACCACGGAAAGACAGATCACCACGTACCCAAATCAGAAGCCGTGGATGAACAGAGAAGTGCAACTTCTGCTAAAAGCACGTAACAATGCCTTTAGATCTGGTGATGCACAGGCCTACAGTTCATCCAGGGCAGATCTGAAGAGGGGCATCAAGAAGGCCAAGCACAGCTACAAGCTGAAGGTGGAGGAACATTTTGGGGACTCTGACCCCCGACGTATGTGGCAGGGCATTCAAGCTATCTCTGATTATAAGCCCAGCCACTCCATACCTATAGCCATGACTGTGCCCTTTCTCAATGAGCTAAATAACTTCTATGCTCATTTTGACAAGGACAACAATGAAAAGAACATCAATTTCCCACCCTCTGATGACCTCCACCACCTCACACTCACCCACACCGACGTCCGTAATGCACTGAGTCATGTCAACGTACGTAAGGCTGCTGGCCCTGACGGCATTCCTGGGCGTGTGCTGAGGGCATGCGCTGAGCAGCTGGCAGGGGTCTTCACAGACATCTTCAATCTGTCCCTGGCCCAGGCCGTGGTACCAGCGTGCTTCAAGACCACTTCAATAGTACCAGTGCCGAAACATTCAACACCATCGTGCCTAAATGACTATCGCCCTGTGGCACTGACGCCCATAGTCATGAAGTGCTTTGAGCGACTGGTCTTGGCACAGCTCAAAAAAGGCCTGCCCCCTACACTGGACCCTCATCAGTTTGCCTACCGGAGCAACAGGAGTACAGAGGATGCGGTTTCTACAGCGCTGCACTATGTACTCTCACACCTGGATGACAAGAACACCTACGCAAGAATGCTGTTTATTGACTTCAGCTCAGCATTCAACACAGTTATCCCCTCCAAGTTGCTCACCAAACTTGGGGACCTGGGAATCAGTACCTCCACCTGCAACTGGATCATGGATTTTCTGACCAACAGACCCCAGTATGTTAGGTCAGGCCCCAACCGTTCTTCCGTCATCACACTCAACACTGGTGTACCACAGGGCTGTGTGCTCAGCCCATTCCTCTACTCCCTCTACACCCATGACTGCAGGCCTATGTATGGATCCAATTCCATCATAAAGTTTGCAGATGACACCACGGTGATTGGACTCATCAGGGACAACGACGAGTCAGATTACAGGGCAGAGGTTGAGCACTTGGCTACTTGGTGCGCTGACAATAACCTGCTCCTTAACACCAGCAAAACCAAGGAGCTCATAGTGGACTACAGGAAGGAGAGGGAAGAGACACATGACCCCATCCATATCAATGGCATAGCTGTTGAATGTGTCCCCAGCTTCAAATTCCTGGGGACCCACATCTCGGAGGACCTGTCCTGGTCAGTTAACACCACCAGCCTGATCAAGAAGGCCCATCAGCGCCTCTTCTTCTTGAGGACATTGAAGAAGAACCATCTGTCAACTGACATCCTGGGCAACTTCTACCGCTGCGTGATAGAGAGCACCCTGACCAACTGTATCACACTCTGGTATGGGAGCTGCTCTGTAGCTGACCGCAAGGCGCTGCAGCGGGTGGTGAAAACCGCCCAACGCATCACAGGGACTCCACTTCCAGCTATAGAGGACGTCTACAGGAAAAGATGTCTGCGCCGGGCACGCAGCATTCTTAGGGACTCCAACCATCCTGCTCATGGACTGTTCCAGCTTCTCCCCTCCAGAAGACGTTTCAGAAGCCTTCGGACTAGAACCAGCAGGTTTAGGAACAGTTTCTTTCCAACAGCTGTCACGTTATTGAACTTAGTTCCCTGCTGACTCTCTTACAATCATCTTTTACCATCCTCACCTGTACATAACTGCATAACTACATAACTACATCTAACTTATTGCACATTATTTGCACATAACAGTACTTTTAACTTTCTGCACTGCTGCATATATTTGCATATATTTGCTTAAATTGCACATACTGTTAATTACCGTATATACTGCACTGCTGTCCTTTGCACTTCTGATTGGATGCTAAACTGTGTTTCGTTACCTTGTATTCATACATGTGTAATGACAATAAAGTTGAATCTAATCTAATCTAATCTAAAAAAATATTTTGTGTAGTTTTTTTTTAATTATCAGCACATTTATAAATTGTTTAAATCTGAAAAATATCGTCCATCTCCTACTTTCAACAGTGATCACACAGCTTGAGTTCCTGACATTTTAATAAATTAGAGACCAGAGATTTATTTAGAAGAACCTTTTTTCATCCTTTTTATGTTTCCTCATAATGTTCCTTATTCTGATGTATTAATATAAATAATATGTCTATATAAAAAGTAATAAAATATTTATATTTATAAATCTGTATCCTTTACCTGTTCTCCAGACTCTGAATTTGAGGACTAGTGGATTGGTCATCGGATATTCTTCTTTATTTTGGAATAAAACAAAAAGAATTCTAAACAACTTTCTAAATAATATAACTTTAAAAATCATTTGATGTAAATTAAGCCAATTAGAAATAATTACAGCAGAGTAGAAAAAAATGTTTAAAAAAATATCTTCTTCTGCTGTGCTAAATATTGGTTATATTTTTTTAAATGCATGGCATTGATAAACAGTGTGCACTTACAGTATAATTCACAGTCCACAACCCCACAGGGAACAAACCAGCAGTTATCCTGCAGACAAAAAGCTGAAAACATCCTTAAAAGAAAAGGCTTACTTTCACATCACGGTCACAGAATCTTCTCTCCTGGCTTTTTTATTTTTTTATTTACAGATTGTGAGGAAAAACTGTCAGCAGTAGGTCTTATTTCAGACAAGTATATCTGGTTGATGGTGTTTCACAATAAAAACACACAACAGACACAACCATTCTGAAAACTGAATCGTTGTAGAGGGCTTTTATTTTGGCATAACTCAGGATGTATTGAGTTGTGACAGTGAAAATAAATTCACACTAATTCAGACTTCAATCATATATATGAATCCAGCATTTATAGTACAGGCAACTAATTTTAAGGTTATTGGCAGGAATTAAAGGATTGTTTCTCATTTTTTAAGGACAATTAAGGCATTGATTTTAAGAATTTTTATGGACCTGTAAACACTGATGAGGTGGCTGTTTTTCATTTTGTTGAGAAATTCCACATATTATCCATACATGAACGCAAATGAATTTGTCCACACAGAATTAAGCCCTTTATATTCCTCTGTGACTTCACTTTTTTGGATCTGTTCATGTCTTAAGCTGAGTTCACTCTACAAAGCTTGGACCGGCTTTTGCAGACGTTTTGAAAAATCAGAGAAATTCATCCAAACGTCCGTGAAATTACGTTTGTGAGCAGGTTTTTTTTTTTAATCCAGCGCACACCAACTTTTACAAACTTTTAACAACTTTTATGAACTTTTGCTAGCATTTGCCAGCGTTCCATTCAGAATTGGCAAACTTTTGCCACCTTAGTCTAGTGTATGTGTAGCTGTTGCCAACTTAGGTTAACTTACGCAAATGAATACTCAGCACAGGTCAGCTGACATCAGCGTCAGACGACGCTCAGATAAAGATCAACGTTTTTGGAGTCCTGCCATTCTGGACCTGCTTTTGGAGTGAACACATCTCCCTTAGGCATACGTTTCAGTATTTATTTTCGTTTTATACTCCTATGTAGCTACTTCTGCATACCCCTTTTTCCTGTTCATTCATTCATTCATTCATTCATTCCTCTAAAAAAAATACAATGATGCCTATCTATAGACTCCAACAGTAAGTAAGCAATTAAAATGAGAATGTGGATGGAATAAAAAAAAACTATTTAGTGTATCATCATATAAATAAAGTAACGGGTGATTACATTTTGACTGTTACAACTGTCTCCATTAAAATAGCAAAATCCAGTTAAATGTTATTTACTTTTTGACACCAAATCAGCCAGGGGCACCTCCAGAAACTCTTCATGGGTGGGAGCACATGGGGTCCACTGAGAATATTGTGGTTGCAAATCCAAATCAAAAGCCAAAACTCGTGTCCAGAAATTCTCTAATGCTGTTGTCACAGTGGCACCCCCAGGTGGTTGTCACTGAGTTGTCATAGGCTTATACAGTGCATCCGGAAAGCATCACAGTGCTTCACTTTTTCCACATTTTGTTATGTTACAGCCTTATTCCAAAGGGATTAAATGCATTTTTTCCTCAAAATTCTATGCACAATACCCCATTATGATAATGTGAAAAAGTTGGGCCCATTCCTCTTTGCAGCACCTCTCAACCTTCATCAGGTTGGATGGGAAGCGTTGGTGCACAGACATTTTCAGATCTCTCCAGAGATGTTCAATTGGATTCGAGTCTGGGCTCTGGCTGGGCCACTCAAGGACATTCACAGAGTTGTCCTGAAGTTTTTCACAGAGTTGATATCTTGGCTGTGTGCTTAGGGTCGTTGTCCTGCTGAAAGACGAACCGTCGCCCCAGTCTGAGATCAAGAGCGCTCTGGAGCAAGTTTTCATCCAGGATGCCTCTGTACATTGCTGCATTCATCTTTTCCTCTATCCTGACTAGTCTCCCAGTTCCTAATGCTGAAAAACATCCCCACAGCATGATGCTGCCACCACCATGCTGATCAGTGGAAACAGGATGCACCTGAGCTCAATTTTGAGCTTCATAGCAAAGGCTGTGAATACTTATGTACATGTGATTTCTTAGTTTTTTACATTTAATAAATTTACAAAAAACCTTTTTCACATTGTCATTATGGAGTATTGTGTGTAGAATTTTGAGGAAAAAATGAATTTAATCCATTTTGGAATAAGGGTGTAAAAATAAATGTGGAAAAAGTGAAGCGCTGTGAAGGCTTTCTGGATGCTCTGTACTTCTTCTGTGCTTTTGAAAACAATGTATAGTGCACGTTAAGTTATAAATGTTGTACTACTGCTGCTGGGACTCCTTTCAATTGAACCTTATCACTTCAGAAAGCGTGAGTACAGAAGCAGTTGTGTGGTAATGGTGAGGGCTTGGAAAGCTGGAGATCCTGGGTTCAAATCTTGCCATGGAGGTTCTTGTTCTTCTCACCAACAGCTGAAGTCTATCATGGCTCTCTTGTACATTTTAAAGCAGCAATATGTTAGATTTTCCCCTCAAGATAATGTAAAGTTATTGTAATGGAACACCAAGATTTGACTGAGTGAATGTCACTTCCTCCATAGCCTGAGTGGGCCCACATTGTACTTTTAGTTAGTTGTGTATCTGGCTCCTCAGTTCATTACTTTGGTTTTTGAGTTTATTTGTGGTTTCTGGCCACTGCACCTTGTTTGTTTGTTTGTTTTTTGTTTTGTTTTGTTTTCCAGTTATTTTACTGTTTAGTTTCTTTTTTTCTGGTGTTTGCCTCGGTCCTGGGTTTGATTATTATTTCAATAAATCATCTCAAAATGAATCATTGCCTGCACGAGTCCTGTCTGCCTCCTGAATCATGATGGCCACAGCATTTTGTAGATGGCCCAGTGGGTCCAGCCAGTGGGGGTCCTGGCTTGTATGACACTTTGGACCACTCACCCTCCCCTTCTTCTGAAGACTGACCTTTATTGTTTTCCTTGATGTCATCAATGACATCATCAAATGAAAGCTTCTCAGCAGTGGTATGGTTAATACTGATGACTGCAAGACCAGCAAAGAGGTTTTTCATCAATCAATACCATGATTTAGAATTTCATTTTAAAAACTATAATCATAATCATCAACATTAAATCAAAATGGTTTGAAATTTTTACTCCAACTATAATGAATATTGACAATATTGAATTACCTTGCATAATGAAATTAACTTTAAAAAAAAAACTACTGAAATATTTTTTTTCTATTAACAGTAAACATGCAATATTCCTGTTTAGTTTGTTAGAGCTTTCAAAGTAAAAACTGTTTAAAAACCCCAACCAATAAAACAATTCATCAACTCATTTTTATTATTGTTTTTTTCAGTCAAATATCACTTTTATTTTATTAATTTTGAGTCCAGCCCTGCTCTGTCCACATGAGTACTGACCCTCAGTTCCTTCAGGTTTTTTTTTTTTCCCCCTCATTCTTATGGTGCTACCCAGAGAATGCCACCCTGGGAAACAGCCCACATAGCCCATATCTGAAACTGCCGCTGGTTCCAGCACTCCTGCTTAACTATAAAAGACAATTTCTCCACATTTCTGTGCATTGCTCTCAAAATATTATTTATAAAATCAAATAAAATAAATCTTTTAAATCAAATTTAATCAATTAAATTTAATCTTATTTTGACTTTTTTCCTCAAAAACAATTTCCATTTTTTTTCTCAGAATACATTTGGACCTTTCTTGAAATTTTGACTTAGCTTTAAAAGGACAAAACTTTTTTGTTGTTGTTATTGTTGTGGCTCTTTTGTATCTGAAAAGGTGCATTCATATCTGAAGGTGTGGACCGAGGTTCATGATTTACAGACTGGTTCAGACTCCACCATGTTAGTTGGTGAACTAGTTTAGTAAGACTAGAATATTATCCAGGTCTTCATTAAAAACGATGTTTGTCCTTCTCATCAGTCGTGATAATTTTCAGGTGGCATTGCTCGTGTATTTTTCATCTTGCTCCAAACCTTTCTGAAAATTGCTTTCATGCTCTAAACAAACCAGACGAAGGTTCAACTAGAGCCGCACTGAGACCACTTCTTTTTGCCAGAACAAATTTGCCCAGACTGTGCTTTTTTTTTTTGGAGGGGGGGTGTCAGACCTACAATTTTGGTCTGAATCAAACTGAAAAGTCTGAAAGGCCGCACCAAACGGGTTAGGTATGAAAGCAGCCTAAGACAAGTGACTAGATAATATTTGCAAGGGTGGCATTCAAGTTTGGCGTCCTGCCCAGGGTCAGACTGTTCAAACGTCACAGCAAGCAGATGTAAGGATGTTGTATCTTCATTTATTCATAACTTCTTTTGACAGTGACAACACCCATCATGACTACAACGTTCAGTATTTTACTGTGTGTTTTAGCACAGTTTCATTTTCATCTTCTGTTGAAACATTTCGCTGTTGTTGTAAAACAACCACAGTACAGTGCCTTACAAACCTCAGTCGGCACACAGCTAGTGTTAAATGAAAAGCGAGCTCACGGTGCGCCTTAGTGCAAACATTAAAGCTTTTTGGGGCCAACTGACTGTCAGCGCACCAAATACCTTCCACCTGACCAGCTCACATTTGCCCCTAGAACTGATCAAGAAAATCTGAGATGCTCATGTGGAGATTTTTCTCTTCAGTTTTATGATTTAACATGAAATTGCCCAGGTGCTCGTCTTTTTCCAGGTCCCACACAGCAAAACCTCCTGAACCTTATTCCTTCCACTGATTAACAGCTAAAAACCAGCAACAATGACAAGTTTAAAGAGTTTAAAAGCAAAAATTGGGAATTAATTCAAGGTCTACATGAAATTCAAGCTGTACCCAGTGACTTCTGCAGCATAATCACTTCCCTCCTGATGTTTCAGCAGCCGATTCAGTCACTGATCCTTCTGCATCTTGGTCGTTTATTCTCTTCAGCTCCATCTCTGTTGCAGTGGTCTGTCTGTGCCTAAAAATAAAGAATATACAGTGTAACGCATGATCAGCATTCAGGGTGTTCAGTGTTCACCAACCAGGTGTTTTCACTTTGAATCTCTGTAAAGCTGCAGGACATCAACACTGATGTTCAAGGAGCTATGTGTCGTTTTCAAGCGTTTCCCACTATTCAATTCAATTCAATTTTATTTATATAGCGCCATTTCACAACAACAGTCATCTCATAGCACTATCAACTGTAGGGAGGACCCCCACAGTTGCAGAAAGACCCCAGCAATCAGGCAATCCCCTGTGAGGAAGCACTTGGCGACGGTGGAGAGGAAAAACTCCCTGTTAACAGGAAGAAACCTCCAGCAGAACCAGGCTCAGGGAGGGGCAGTCATCTGCTGCGACTGGCTGGGGGGTGAGGGGACAGAGAAGAAGAAAAGAACAGACATGTAGAGAGCAAACAGCACGATGGGGACTCAATCTATGGGAGAGAACAAACAAATGTTAATGACCAGCAAAAAAAAAAAAATATTTCATAGAGAGTGAGGAAAGGAGTGAGGCCCAGTGCATTACTGGAGGTCCCCCGGCTGACTAAACCTATTAGCAGCATAACTAAGGGAGGGTTCAGAAACACATGATCCCTCCCTAATTGTAGGCTATATCAAAAAGGTAGGTTTTAGCCCTATTCTTAAAAACAGAGATCGAGTCTAACTCCCGAATCCAGATTGGCAGCTGATTCCACAGGAGAGGAGCTTGATAACTGAAGGCTCTGCCTCCCATTGTACTTTTGGAGATTCTAGGTATTACAAGTAATCCTGCATTTTGGGAGCGTAGTGCTCTGTTAGGATGATACGGTAGTATCAGATCTTTTAAATAAAAAGGAGCCTGATTGTTTAGAGCTTTGTAAGTGAGAAGAAGGATTTTAAACTTAATTCTAAACTCTATGGGAAGCCAATGAAGGGAGGCCAGAACCGGAGAGATATGATCTCTCTTTCAAGTACCTGTTAAAACTCTTGCTGCAGCATTTTGGATCAGCTGAAGACTTTTTAAAGATGTTTTAGGACAGCCTGATAATAAAGAACTACAATAATCTAATCTCGAGCTAACAAAAGCGTGGATCAGCTTCTCAGCATCACTCTGAGACAAGATGCTCCTAATCTTGGCAATATTACGCAAATGATAGAAGTCAATCTTAGAAACAAATTTAATATGTGAATTGAAGGACAAATCCTGATCAAAAATAACTCCAAGGTTCCTCACAGAGCTATTAAGAGAAAGAGTAACTGCATCCAAACTGAAAGTTTGATTTGGAAAGGAATTTCTAAGGTTTTTTGGACCAACAAGAATGACTTCAGTCTTATCTGAATTTAATAGCAGGAAATTACAAGTCATCCAATCTTTGATTTCCTTAAGACAGGCTTCTAACTTGGCTAATTGATTAGTATCATCTGGCTTCATTGACAGGTATAATTGTGTGTCATCTGCATAACAATGAAAATGTATACAGTGCTTTCTAATAATGTTGCCAAACGGAAGCATATATAAACTAAAAAGAGTAGGGCCAAGCACAGATCCCTGTGGAACTCCATGACTAAGCTTTGAGCTGAGAGAAAACTCATCATTTACATGAACAAACTGGAACCTATCAGATAAATAAGATCTAAACCACTGCAACGAAGTTCCATTAAGTCCAACATAGTGTTCTAATCTATCAAGTAGAATATTATGATCAATAGTATCAAAAGCTGCACTAAGATCTAAAAGGACAAGTACAGAAACTAGTCCATTATCAGATGCAATGAGGAGGTCGTTAGTGACCTTCGCTAAGGCTGTTTCAGTACTATGATGGATTCTAAACCCAGATTGAAACTCCTCAAGTAAACCATTTCCCTGCAGGTGGTCAAATAATTGCGTAGCAACAACTCTTTCTAAGATTTTTGAAATGAAAGGGAGATTAGAGATTGGTCTATAGTTAGCTAAAGCTCCTGGATCTAGCGTTGGCTTTTTGAGTAAGGGTTTAATTACAGCCGTTTTAAAAGCCTGCGGTACATGGCCTAAAGTTAATGAAGAATTGATTATATGAAGAATAAAGCTACCAATAAGTGGGAAGACTTCTTTAAATAACCTGGTAGGAATAGGGTCTAAAAGACAAGTTGAAGGTTTGGATGAGGAAACTATTTTGTCTAACTCACAAAGGTCGACTGGAGTAAACTCATCAAGACAGACATCAATAGAAGGAGTTGTAGTAGTTACAGTATTTAAGTTAACTGTGGGAAGAATCTGATTGATTTTATCTCTGATGGATGAAATTTTATTATTGAAAAAGTTCATAAAGTCCTGACTAGTAAGCTCTAAGGGGATGCTAGGATTGACAGAGTCCTGACTCTTTGTCAACCTGGCTACAGTACTGAAAAGAAACCTGGGATTATTCTTGTTCTCTTCTATTAATGCAGAGTAATAACTCGTTCTAGCTTTTCTAAGAGATTTTTTATAAATTAAAAGATGATTTCTCCAAGCTAAATAAATTTCATCTAAATTAGTAGAGTGCCATTTTCTTTCTAATTGACGAGTCTTCTGTTTTAAGCTACGAGTTTCTGTGTTGAACCAAGGAGTTAAAAATCTCTGATTAGACTTTTTCTTTTTTAAGGGGGCCACCAAGTCTAGAGCCTGATGCAGAGAAGCTGAAACACTATCCACCATGTTATCAATTACAGAAGGAGCAAGCTGTCTATAGCTTATTTCCGTTGTGTTGACACATGGCATAGAGGAAACAATCTGCATAAATTTGGAAACAGCATCATCTGAGAGGCATCTACTGTGATAATATTTTTCTTTAGGAGCCAAATAGTCAGAAATAGTAAAATCAAAGGTTAACAGACAATGGTCTGACAGTACAGGGTTATGAGGAGACACTACAAGATTTTCTATTTCTATGCCATATGTCAGAACAAGGTCCAATGTATGGTGGAGGTAATGAGTAGAATTTCCTACTTTCTGAGAAAACCCAATCGAGTCTAATATTGAATTAAAAGCCACATTAAGGCAGTCACTATCTACATCCACATGTATATTAAAGTCCCCTACTATAATTATTCTATCAGATTTCAGCACTAAATCAGCTAAGAAATCAGCAAATTCGGATAAAAATTCTGAATAGGTTGATGGGGGACGATAAACTATGGCAAATAAAATTGGGTTTAACCTGAAATTGCTAAAGTGCCCAACACTGAGGTCCAGGCCCTCAAAGGAATTATAACATGTTTTTTGCTTTACATTAACTAGTAATTTGGAATGGTAAATTGTTGCTACTCCTCCTCCACGACCAGAACTTCTGGGATTTTGACAGTTTAAATAACCAGAGGGAGTTGATTCATTTAAACCAACATAATCCTCTTGCCCTAACCAAGTCTCTGTAAGGGAAATTAAATCAATCTGATGATCAATTAACAGATCATGGACTAACAGAGACTTGGGAGTTAGAGACCTAATATTTAATAAACCACATTTAATTTTTAAATTATGAGGAGGAACAGAGGCCAAATCATTCAATTTAGAGGCTTTATGTTTAATTTGAGTTTTACCAATATTTTGCTTTATCACTTTGGGATGCTTATATATTATATTTTTATTTACTTTGGAGGGAGCAGACAACGATTCTCTGATGGGGAAGACAGGGGCTAAGCTGAGGGGTGGCGGATGAAGAGGAGCTGCAGAGAGGCGTGTAAGACTGCGACTCTGCTTCCTGGTCCCAACTCTGAGTAGTCAGGGTTTTGGAAATTTGGATAAAAAAGATGCCAGATTGTTAGATAAATGAGAAGCACCATCCAAAGTGGGATGAATGCTGTCTCGTCTCATAAGACCAGGTTTTCCCCAAAAAGAGCTCCAATTGTCAATGTAGCCCACGTCATTTTTAGGACACCACACAGACAGCCAGCGGTTCAAGGATGACGAGCGACTAAACAAGTCATCACTGGTCAGATTGGGGAGGGGCCCAGAGAATATTACAGTGGCAGACATCCTTTTGGCAAAGTCACACACCAATTCTATATTAAGTTTCGTGACTTCCGACTGCCGGAGACGGATGTCATTAATGCCGGCGTGAATAACAATTGTGGAGTATTTACAGTTACTTTTAGCCAGCATTTTCAAATTTGACTCGATGTCGCCTGCTCTTGCCCCAGGAATGCATGTGACTATGGCCGATGGAGTCTCTAGGTTCACGTTTCTGACTACAGAGTCGCCAATGATCAGAGTTTTTTCCTCAGCGGGTGTGTCGCTGAGCGGGGAAAAACGATTAGAAACATGAACAGGTTGGTGGTGAACCGGGGCTTTGCGACTAGGCTTCCTTCTCACCGTCACCCACCCAGTCTCCTCGCTGTTGAGGAGAGCCGGGGGACCGCTGACAGGGGGGCCTAAGCTAGCTAGCTCCGCTGCAGCTAATGGGCGTCCGTCGAGATTAACTGGCGCAGACGGTGTTTCAATGCAGCGGAGCCGGGATTCCAAATCAGACAACCTCGCCTCGAGCGCCTCAAAATGACAACATTTATTACATTTACCGTTATCACTAAAAGAGGCAGAGGTGTAGCTAAACATCTGACAGAGAGAGTACACCAGAGGAGGAGAGGAAAGAGAGCTAGTAGCCATAGCTAGTGGCTAGCTAGTGGCTGGAGAGCAAACCACACAGGCAGACAGCAAAACAGGAAGTGACGATACGTTACCACAAGGAAGTGACGATCTCCTCACTATCAACACTAAGTGGCAGTATTGTGCCTGGGCACATCCTCTAAACGCTGCTGAGGCCTGTGACAGTCACACTGTACCGTCCCTGACTGTAAATTCAGTACAGGTCTCTGTAGAGCCGTATTCTGACACTCTAGTCTGAAGTTAACTGTAGGAGGTGCAGGGCGAATCTGTAGGCGTTTCCAAGTTTATGTTCCTATTCCAACAGCACAAACACGCAAAGAGGCTGTCCTAACATTCTTCACGATTCAGAGGTGTGTTTGGGGCAAAACATGAAATAAACTAATCACTGTCTTTGCTCTCGTTCCCTTTAATAAACAGGGACATGAGATCCAAGACTTAATATGAATATTAAGTCTTATTAATAAGTAATATTATTAGTAATATTATTCATTCATATGAATAGGACAGCAAAGGGCAGGACAAGTCTGTTTTGTGCTGAGGACAATGCGGGCTCGTTCTCAGAGTGAAGATGCTTTTAAGGGCAAGGAGCTTTAAGGAGCTTTTTAACCTCCACAGTCCTGTTCGTGCTGGGGAGACTGGATCATAATTAGGCATGAACTATCATGATCTGGACACGGTGTGTCACCATGTCCACGCTTTTTGTTACCTTTGGGACTGACCATCATCACCATTATTATCATTGTCTTTATCATTTTCAGTGGAATGGCTATTCTTCACCTTATTGTTTCTCAGTCATCTTTTATTTTGCTAGTGTTCTTTGTTTACTTCCATTTTAGTGTAATGCATTTCCTGTTCAGTTCCTTTCTCTCAAATGTTCATAAGTTACAGTGCATCCAAGAAGTCTTCACAGCACTTCACTTTTTTCCACATTTTGTTACGCTACAGCCTTAGTCCAAAAGGATTAAATTCATTTTCTTCATACTTCTACACACAATACCCCATAATGGCATGTTTGGAGACCCAGGAAGCAGACACAGACCCAGAAATCAACTCAATTATCTTTATTATGTTATGTGTGTTTGGGTATATGCATGCATGTGTGTATGAATATAGCAGCCGGGGTGAGCAGAGCACCATACAGCCTGGCAACCCTATGGAGAAGCAGAGACAGGGGAATTAGTAACAACTCACTGGTGGAACTATGCTGTACTGTTAGCCTTACTGTTGGCGAGTTGGAGATCAGCTCAGGCTTGGTCCCGAAGGCTCCGGCCAGGAAGACAGTGTCTTCAGCCCCGGCTGCAGTAGAAGTGAAGAGATGCAGGGAGTACTCTGTCCGCCGCCACAGATTTCCACCTGTCCACATGGGAGCTGAGTGTGGAGTGATGATAGCGGTGAGAGGAGCTTACTTGGCGTCGGGGAGTGGAAACTCCGGGGAGGACGACGAGATGGAGGTGGTTGTCTTGGAAGACTAGGAAGGAGAGGAGTAGCCTCCAGAGAAACGACGAGGTGGAGAGTAATCTCGGCGATTTGACGAAGTGGCGAGAGAGTCTCATCAAACCAGGGAGAAAGACGACTCTGTGCAGACCCGAGGGCAGCACGACTTAAATAGTTCAGCTGATGAGGAAAGCAGGTGTCCGCGCAGCTGTGGAGAATGCGTAAACAGGCAGGCAGAGCGAATCACCACAGTACTCACCCCACGTGGCGCCTCTCAGCAACCGATCTAGCCTTCCCGGGTGTGTCCGGTGGAAGTCCCTGATGAGCTGAAGATCCGACAATAAGGAGGGACACACCCAGGACCTCCATTCAGGGCCATAGCCCTCCCAGTCCACCAGGTACTGTAGGCTGCGACCCCGGCGACAGACATCCAGGATGCCGTTGACCTTCCACGCTGGGTCGCCATCGATCACAACTGGTGGAGGTGGAGGTGGCGTCTTGGGAGGAGGACACAGAGGGCTGGAGCACAACGGCTTCACCTGAGAGACTTTTTTTTAAATTTTTAATTTTTTTTTATTGCTTATTTTGTACCCGGAGGTAGATTTGTTTTGCAGTCTGGTGACAAGCCACCAGCTGCCGGTCGCTGCGTGCGCAAGCGCCCCTTATCCCTAACCTGCATGTTTTTTTGGCATGTGGGAGGAAACCAGACAAATCCCGGAGTAAACCCACGTAACACGGGAAGAACATGCAAACTCCACACAGATCACTGTTGGCCGGGGGCAGGGATCAAACCCACAATCTCACGGTCCCCGTCATCCCCCGGCCGAGGGTAAACTGTGCTGCCACAGTGCTAACCACTGTGCCACCGTGCAGCCCAGATGTGAAAGGCTGGACAGATGCGGAGGGAGGGGGGTAGAGCTAGGCACACAGCCACAGGATTTACAATACAGGTGATAGCGAATGGCCCAATAAAACGCTGAGAGAGCTTTTTCGACTCAGCCTTGAGATTGATATTTTTTGTGGAGAGCTGCACCTGCTGACCAACCCGGTATGGTGGAGCCGATGTCCTGCGACGATTGGCAATGGTGGTGCTGCGCTCTGCCGTGCGCTGCAGCGCAGTCCAGGTAGCCTTCCACAACCGGAGGCAGCATCTCAGGTGGGCTTGCACAGAGGGTACAGCGATGTCTCCCTCCTCCTTGGGGAACAGCAGGGGATTGTAGCCCAGAGAGGCCTTGAAAGGAGACATGCGGATGGCCGACGACACGATGGTGTTGTGAGTGTACTCTATCCATGGCAGGTAGGTACTCCAGGAAGCTGGGTTGGCAGTGGTGACGCACCGTAGCGCTGCCTCCAGTTCCTGATTGGCACGCTCACATTGGCCGTTGCTCTGCGGGTGATACCCCGATGACAGGCTCACCGTAGCCCCACGGCGTTGCAGAAGACCTTCCACATATGCGACACGAACTGAGGCCCCCGATCAGACACGATGTTCAGAGAGATGCCGTGCAGCCTCACCACATGGAGGGTGAGCAGATCCGCGGTCTCCTTCGCCGTGGGCAGACCCTGCAAGGGGACGAAATGGGCTGCCTTAGAGAACCTGTCCACAATGGGGAGGATGACGGTGTGGTTGTTAGAGGATGGGAGGCTGGTGACGAAGTCCAAGGCCACGTGGGACCAAGGCCTGCCAGGGATAGGGAGAGGATGAAGCAAGCCGGCCGGAGGAGAGGATGACGTCTTGCCGGTGGCTCACTGGGAACAGGCGTGGATGTACTCCCCGACATCCTTCCGGAGCGATGGCCACCAAAAAGTCCTTTGTAAGAGATCCACAGTGCGAGCCATTCCCAGGTGACACAGAAGTTTGGAGGAGTGGACCCAATTAATCACCTCGCCCCGGATGGCAGATGGAACATACAACCTCCCCGGTGAACCCCCATAAGGGTCCGCCTTGGTCTCCTGCACTCTCAGGACCTTCTCCTTGATACCCCATGAGAGGGCGCCAATGATGCACGACGGGGAGATGATGGGTTGTCCTGATTTCTCCGCAGCATCTGAGGTGAATTGCCTAGATAAGGTGTCGGGCTTGGCGTTCTTGGAACCAGGGCGATGGGTGATGGTGAAGTCAAAACGGCCAAAAAACAGGAACCAATGGGCCTGGCTCGCGTTCAGACGTTTAGTCGTCCTGAGGTATTCCAAGTTCTTGTGGTCCATCCAGATGATGAATGGCTGGGAGGCTCCCTCCAGCCAATGGCACCACTCCTCCAGTGCCAGCTTGACTGCCAGGAGCTCCCTGTCCCCAATGTCATAGTTTCTCTCCGCGACGGCAGGAGAAGAACATGCAGGGGCGAATCTTGTCGTCTACCGGGGAGCGTTGAGATAATAACACGGCTCCAACGCCAAAGTCCAACACGTCCACTTCAACCAGGCACTGCAGCCCACAGTCATATGGGCGTTGGGGGGGGGGGGAAGAGATAGGGCTTGGGTCTTTGTGAGGGGATTGTCTTGGTGTGAGTCCATGAGTCACCCTACTGTGATGCACGGGCTCCCTCTTTTGGTCGTATGGGACAAGTAGCAAGTTCATGTTCCTCGCTGCCACAGTATAGACATAGAAGTAACTCCCGGCGGTGCTGTTTCTCTGCTGGAGGTAACCTAGATTTGCCTACTATCATGGGCTCAGGGGGGTCTAATGAATCAGAGGGAGGTAGGGCCAACAGGGGGGCGCTGCGGGGAGCAGCCAAACTGGGTACCGGAGCGACCGGAAGTCTTACGCTTGCTGGCCCGTTCCCTCAGTCGGTTGTCTAGGCTGATGGCTAGGGAAATGAGCTCAGTTAATTTACTGGGCTGTTCCAAATGGGCTAGCTCCTCCTGCAGACTAGGGCTAAGGCTACGAATGAAAATGCTGCACAGAAAAGCATCCTCCCACCCCACCTCTGTGGCTACCACCTGGAAGTTGACAGTGTAATCGGCTACTGATTTTGCTACCTTGCCTTAAATTAAGTAGCCGGGAGGTCAGTACGCTATCACAGTCGAAGTGGTCAAACACCTCGTTAAATTCACTCACAAACTGGTCATAAGTTAATGTTGCAGAGTCAGCCCTAGCCATGGCCGCGTAAGCCCAAGCTAACGCCCTCCCCTCCAGGAGATTAACTACATAGCCTATGCAGCTGTGACTGGTCGGGGAATCCCCTGGGACCCACTGGAAAACTATCCCACATTGCAACAGAAACCTCCTAGCTTCCCCTAGCTTACTGTTGAAGCGTGTGGGCATGGGGACTGGTGTCAACTGGGATGGTGGAGACATAGCAGGGATGGAGCTAGCTGGAGTGGCTGGGCTACCTGAAGCCGGAGGAAAGGGCTGGGAACCTGACAGACAATCCAAGCAAGAGTTTATCTAAACCAGCTGGGGAAGTATAACTTGTTGTTGGTGTGATAATTGGTCAATTTGAGCCTCTAAGATGTTAACCTTGTGCGTGAGCGCTCTGTCTGCTGGTTCATTCTGACGGGGTCATGCTGGCATGTTTGGAGACCCAGGAAGCAGACACAGACCCAGAAATCAACTCAATTATCTTTATTATGTTATGTGTGTTTGGGTATATGCGTGCATGTGTGCATGAATACAGCAGCCAGGGTGAGCAGAGCACCGTACAGCCTGGCAACCCTATGGAGAAGCAGAGACAGGGGAATTAGCAACCACACACTGGTGGAACTAGCCTTACTGTTGGCGCGTTGGAGATCAGCTCAGGCTTGGTCCTGAAGGCTCCGGCCAGGAAGACAGTGTCTTCAGCCCCGGCTGCAGTAGAAGTGAAGAGATGCAGGGAGTACTCGGTCCGCCACCATGAATTTCCACCTGTGCACAGGGGAGCTGAGTGTGGAGTGATGATAGCGGTGAGAGGAGCTTACTTGGCGTCGGGGAGTGGAAACTCCCGGGAGGACGACGAGGTGGAAGTGGTTGTCTTGGAAGACTAGGAAGGAGAGGAGTAGCCTCCAGAGAAACGATGAGGTGGAGAGTAATCTCGGCGATTTGACAAAGTGGTGAGACAGTCTCATCAGACCAGGGAGAAAGACGACTCCGTGCAGACCTGTGGGCAGCACGGCTTAAATAGTCCAGCTAAAGAGGAGAGCAGGTGTGTGTGTAGATGTGGAGAATGAGTAAACAGGCAGGCAGAGCGAAACACCACACATAATGACAATGTAAAAAAAAAAAGTTGTTTTTTTTTTAGATTTTTACAAATTTATTCAAAATAAAAAACTAAGAAATCACATGAACATAAGTATTCACAGCCTTTTCCATGAAGCTCAATGCCGAGCTCACGTTCATCCTGTTTGCACTGATCATCCTTGAGATGTTTCTACAGCTTAACTGGAGTCCAGCTGTGGTAAATTCAGCTGATTGGACATGATTTGGAAAGGCACACACCTGTCTATAGAAGGTTCCACAGTTGACAGTGCATGTCAGAGCACAAACCAAGCATGAAGTCAAAGGAATTGTCTGTAGACGTTCAAAGACAGGATTGTCTCGAGGCACAAATTTGGGGAAGGGTACCGAAAAATTTTGATGACTTTGAAAGTCCCAATGAGCACAGTGGCCTCCATCATCCGTAAATGGAAGAAGTTCAGAAACACCAGGACTCTTCCTAGAGCTGGCCAGCCATCTAAACTGAGTGATTGGGGGAGAAGGGCCTTAGTCAGGGAGGTGACCAAGAACCCAATGGTTACTCTGTCAGAGCTCCAGTGTTCCTCTGTGGAGAGAGGAGAACCTTCCAGAAGGACAACCATCTCTACAGCAATCCACCAATCAGGCATGTATGGTAGAGTGGCCAGATGGAAGCCACTCCTTAGTAAAAGCCTCATGGCAACCCACCTGGAGTTTGCCAAAAGGCACCTGAAGGACTCTCAGACCATGAGAAAAAAAAATTCTCTGGTCTGATTAGACAAAGATTGAACTCTTTGGCATGAATAACAGGCATCATGTTTGGAGGAAACCAGGCACTGCTCATCACCAGGCCAATACCATCCCTACAGTGAAGCATGGTGGCGGCAGCATCATGCTGTTGGGATGTTTTTCAGCAGCTGGAACTGGGAGACTAGTCAGGATAGAGGGAAAGATGAATGCAGCAATGTGCAGAGACATCCTGGATGAAAACCTGCTCCAGAACTCTCTTGACCTCAGAGTGGGGCGACGGTTCATCTTTCAGCAGGTCAACAACCCTAAGCACACAGCCAAGATATCAAAGGAGTGGCTTCAGGACAACTCTGTGAATGTCCTTGAGTGGCCCAGCCAGAGCCCAGACTTGAATCCAATTGAACATCTCTGGAGAGATCTGAAAATGTCTGTGCACCGACGCTTCCATCCAACCTGACGGAGCTTGAGAGGTGCTGCAAAGAGGAATGGGCCAAACTGCCCAAAGATAGGTGTGCCAAGCTTGTGGCATCATATTCAGAAAGACTTGAGGCTGTAATTGCTGCCAAAGGTGCATCAAAGGCTGTGAATACTGATGTACATGTGATTTCTGAGTTTTTCTATTTTTAATAAATTTGCAAAAATCTCAAAAGCTTTTCTCATGTCGTCATTATGGGGTATTGTGTGTAGAATTTTGAGGAAAAAAAATGAATTTAATCCATTTTGGAATAAGGCTGTAACATGACAAAATATGGAAAAAGTGACGCACTGTGAAGACTTTCTGAATGGACTGTATAACAGCTGTCCCTTATTTGCTAATTATTAGCTCTTCTATTTATTCTACTTTATGACAGTAAGTGATAAAAAAAAAATCAAACTTCAAATGTGTATCCATTAGAAAATTGCACAGTGGAGGAACATGCAGTTTCTCTGAGTGTTGATGATCAGTGAATCTGAGGTCAAAATCCACAGAAACCATCGCTCATGCATGACTCCTCCCCGATTTTTTTTGTCAGGATTTCAGTTAATCTAGACCAATAAAACTGTATGTCAGAGTGGAGCTAGCCTAACTGGTTCCACTAATCGCACACCACTGGTAGGTAAGGAAATCAGTCGTCTGATTTTATCACGGTAAGTATTTCTGTCTGGTTTGCCTCAGCTACACAGTGGCATCACAGCAGCAGTAACTCTTCAGTCTGCAACTTCTTTCCTTTACTCCTCCATAAAATACATCAATACATGTAGTTCATAAATGATTAGGATGAATGCGTAGCTCCTGTTTTGTCAGCTTAATACTGTTCATTTTGTTGAGAGCTGTGACATTATCACATGAAGGAAAAAAATCCTTCAACCCTTGAACAGAGTGACAAACATACGGTGGGTTCAGAACAAACATAAAAGAACACATTTTTTGCACAGCATGATCAAATGCAAAATAGATTAAGGCTGGGTGATTAATTAAAATAAAACCACAACCGATGTTTGGGGTGTAGAACCGACGAAATGTTGCTTATGTCGAATTTTTCGGTTATTTCTGTCTCCCTGCTGTGTGCGTGTATTTGAGAGCTTTTTATGTCCTGACCTTTTAAGACGTGCCTGCAGAGTTACAGGCGCGGCCACGTAATTCCAAAAGCAGCACAGTCAGCTGTTCAGATGCAGCAGAACACAGAATAATTGAGAATAGCTTGAAATGAAAGCAAAGGCGGTCTCCATCTACATCGTATGTGATGATTGATTCTTTGGTTCATCTGAAAATGCCAAGTAAAAAGTGAGCAAGGTGCATGGTTACTAACACTAAAAGGAGCAGAAGCTACGTCGTTGTTCGCCTCTGAGGGCCAGCCGTGTCATAGACAAGCTAAGGCTGTTTTTAAGAACCTGATAAGAGACTCATAATCACAATGTGGTGGTAACACAATCACGGTTGCATAAAGGACTCCCCCAAGGCAGCTAACAAGCTAATTAGCCGCTGCACATGTGACGTCACCCACAAATCCTCAAGACGTATGTAATCACTGGCCAGTGTTTATTTTGGTTGTAAAATGACAATAGTCTTGTTCTTTATTATATTATGCCCATTTACTACCACACTAAAATGAGATGATACCACACTGTTACTGCTTAATCACGAGCCCTGTCAGAAAGAAGGGAGGGAAAAAATAACTGAAAAAACTGAAAACTGACATGAAACAGTAAATTAACAGTAACCCTGCTTTATGGTCAAATTGGCCAGCCCTAGAATAGATGAAAGTTTGTGTCTGAGCGAGTTGCAGAGGGCCGGAGTTGCCTGCTGTCGAAATCCCCAAGGTGCACCATGTTTAGGTTTACAAGGTTATCCGGCAGGACGCACAGCTGAGAAAATGTCACTGCTGCCCCCAGAGAGTGCTCATGGATGACCATCGCTAAGTGCTAGCCTGCTAGCCATTGCTAACACATTGGTGGCAGGCGTACGTGGGTGAATAAACTACTGACAGCTGCAGAGCTCTGGTTCATCTGTCATCTTCAAGCTCGCTCATTCTGCAGCGATGATACTTTTACTCTGGTGACAGCAGAAATTCAAGGTTGATTAGCTAACGCGACCAACTCACTCAGACGCAAATTCAGGTTTATTTGCATTTTACATTCAGTTTACATGCAATCGTACCATGTGAAAAATTCACTTTGCATTTGGTCTGAATCCACCATAAGGCTAGAAGGCACCAACTAGGTTTATTCTAATCTAAGGTTAGCTCCAATCAGAGTTTGGTAAACTAAGTTTAAAATGAGTTAATCTAGGTTTAAAATTAGACCAAGCTCTGCCGCACTATTTAAAGTTAAACTTAAAGTGATACTCAAAAATTGAGTTTGTTTTTTCTTAACATGTCTGTAACATGTTTTTATGACTCAGAAGACATATCAAGAGCTAAATCACTGTATCAGACCTTTACATTTTTGCTGTGAAAGTTCAGTTAAGCTCCTCCCCTTGGAAAAAGGCAAGTTTAGAGAGAGTTTACCATCGAAGTGGTGGCCTTGTGGTAGAGCACCCGCCCCTCAGCTGGGGGGGGTCATGGGTTCAAGTCCCGGCCGGGTCACACCAAAGACCATATAAAAATGGTACTTCCCACCCTCTAGCTTGGTGCTCAGCATAATAGAATGGGGGAAGGAAAAATTGTAGCCAACAGACAATAGATGGAAATTAGCCACTGGCTAGAATCTGGCAAGTTTACATTGATTAATTTCAATGTTCATCAACTTGCACTGTCCTTAAAAACAGCAATTTGTGATGTCACTATAACAGGTGAACCAATCAAATTTGCCAGCTTGTCCTGGTGGGCGGGATGTGGGTGGGGCTAATTAGATGCTGGCATTTGAAGGAGGAGAAAAAGGGCAAAAATCTTCACAAGCAACCATAAGATGATGAAAGTTTGTTTAGGACATAAGATACAATGTCATACAACATAGATGTGTTTATAAAGGGATTTATATCCAGTGGAGTCTTTAAATGTATCTGGAGGGGTACCACTACTGTTGCTTCAACTTGCTGCTAGCTAGCTCAAAGAAAGGCCGGCTTACAATCCTCATCAGGGCTCAGCAGAAGAACTCAATTCTTTCCTCTGAGAACAACTACTTGGTTGAGTTATTAGACAGTTTTGTTGGAGGATAATCTGCAGGGCGTCCTTCTCCTCTGCCAGGTTATTTTTACTCAGCAGGAGAGGACTGAGATGAAAATAAAATGCCAAGTTACAGCTGAAGTATAAAAGCCTCAGAAGGACGTGTTGCTGAAGAAAGTCAAGATCTCAGCAGTAATAGATTCTCACTGGATGCCACCTTTTAATGAGAAGACTGAAATAACTTGAATAACTTTTACTGTGTTCCCTGCACTACCTTTAAAAGAACGTGAAGATGAACCTGACTGCAGTGAAGAACTTGATTTTGGTCAGTCCATCCAAATAAAAAGCAGTCGTTATAACAGCTAAACCTCCTTATTAACCCTACATTACAGTGTAAGTTCTGGTGCAGCAGAATTAAGTTTAACCTTGGTTAAAGCTTTTTAAAAAGCCTAAAAAATGAGGTTTAAATTTAATTCCTCTAAATTTGAGGGTGCTAGGCCTGAATCACTTTGGTTTGCACCAAAATGCATCACTTCAAACTATGCAAGAATGTCCTCTCCACTTATTGGTCAAATGGCTGCCATGGCAACAAGAAATGTAAATAAAGGAAGCAGATTTTGCATTGTTGACAACATTTCTGTGACTGAGAGGGAAATGATGCTGGTTCACACGTCGTCACCCTGGTAGTTACGTTCATGTACCACCTAAAGAGGCCACCGACTATACCTTAACCACATGTTGACAGCTCCCACAGGTCTTAATGAAGTATTTGTGACATGTTTTGGTCAAATTTTCTTTAATTATTGGACCATCATTGTGAATCATCTTCTACAGCTTTACTCAGAACGGCTCGTTCCATTGCATGTCTGTTTAAGTACTACTACAGTACAGCTCATAGGTACCTTCCCTCCTCCACGTCCAGGATGTTTTCAGGCAGACCGATGTTGAGGGTCTCTGGCAGCAGGAAGACCGAGGTGCCACTGATAATCCCGGTCCCAGCAAAAATCAGCAGAGGCAGAAGAAGCCAGACGTCCTCCAGCATCATGACGACAGGTGCCAGGGAACTCCCGAGCCGACAGATACACGACGTGTAGCCTAAACCACACTGCCTGTCAACAGGTCCAAAAAAGCTACAGTGAAAGAGAAATCTGATAAATTTTTAAATCCAGCCTCAGAGTCACACCAGAAACTGGACCTTAGCAGAGCACAGAGCACACTACGGTCCATAAAACACCCTGGATGTGGATATGACTAAAACTGCATTGCTTGAACATTCCTTTGAGGGATAGAAAGTCAGTCTAAACAGTTTCAGCTCCAAGGCTTTATTCTCATCTTCACTACTTAATCTTGTTAAAGTTAAAGTTTGGGTAATGTATCCCTCTGATGATCTAGATTTTACTCCATTTAACCTGACAGCATGACCTGGGACCTGTACTGTGAAGCAAGATTTAGGCTGAGCGGGGTGACTTGGGGGATAGCCTGGGTTTTCTGTTCTAAGAAGCTGGTTCACTTCTTTCCAGGGTACATCGCCATGGCAACTTATGCTGTGAAGCTAACCTGGTCAGGAGCAGGTTAAGATCCAGATAAGATTAGCTGCTCTCCAGCAATTAAATCCTAAATGGCATCCACCTCCCCTGGAGTTTGAGGAGATTGGGGTTCCCCTGCTTTTTTAGGTCTTTTTTCTTGCTGCAGCAAATATAAAATAACTCTTACTGTGCATTTCTCTAAATAGCTGTATTATGTTATCACAGCCTGTACAATATAATAAGATACCCCCCCACCCCCCAACTTCAAAATTCAAGCTGACAATAAAAGATAGCAGACTTGTCCTTGATGTTTTCCTGTCTATCCCCTTATAGGGTAAGGAACTATCTGGAAGTCTTACTACTCTGAATCATATTAGTTGTAATTCGGTAGCCTATAATTTGTAGGTCATTATTTGCTGTCATGTGCACTGACATCACTGCTGCTGCAGCATAAAAGTTATTTTGTTAACTGTACAGCCTCTTCTTAATGAAATTAGAGAAAAGTTACAGCATTATTCAGTAGCCGATGTGACCAACATCAATCGGCGCAATGGACGGTAACATCAAGGAGTTTGGTAATATTTAAAACAATCATCTGAAGCATTCACAATGCCTTTTTTTGTGGCCGTGTTTGTTTCCTACTTTGCTGCAGCTGGTTCTTTTCCCTTGAATTACACGCCATGCTCTTCATATTCAGCCTATTTAATCTGACATGCTTTTCTTCTTCAGTGACGTACTCTGCTCTTCTGTGTCCATCCTCTCTATTGGCCATCTGCTCCATCACCGCCTGTGTTATGTGAGTGCGCAGCAGCCAGATAGATCAACCCAGGTCTTACCGAGTTATAACTGTGTTGGTAGTACAGATGATCCTGATCCAGAAAGTCTGGGTCAGTGAAGGAAATGGAGAGACACCCTGGCTGTGGTGAACCTACTTCAGGCCTCTGGACCTGTTAACCAAGCTTTGCTAGTTAAATTACTCACATCAGCTCACAGCTCAGCCTTCTGGACTACTCCTACTTGTTATTCATCATAGTGACTCCAACCAAATTGCCAAGAAATTGAACTTTGTTTTATTTATTCATTTATTTATGTACTTTTTCACTTATGGATTTCCCTCCAACCATATTAAAGCACATTAAGAATACAAACATGAGAACTCCTGGGTGAAAAGTCACCATCAATTAAACTTCTAAATTCACGTTAAACACTTACCTGCCAAGAAGTGGCGGATTAACTCCTGAATCAGTTAAGATTTAACCAACTGAAGTGGATGGAAACAGCTGAGGAGCACAAACAGAACCACTCTATTGGGTTCATTCAGGTCATAATTTAGTCTTCTGTCTGCCGTCACGGTACATTCAGGTTTCTGGGTGAAATGACCTCTTTTCACTTCTTAAATGGTCCAAAACCTTTCTGATAATTTGCCTTTCTTGTGGTTCTGTAGACACCCGTCACTGACATGTTTGGCAAACATGTGCCTCCTTTCATCTTTCATGTCAGGGCTTGACGTGAACTTTTTTGCTCATCAGCCACTGTGACTAGGGATTTTCCAAAGTTACTAGCCACTCAGCCTTTTCAGTAGCCACAATTTTGTAGTTGGAAAATTATGTTCAATATGATCAAATTTGAGTAGACAGTAGAGAAAAATATTTGCAATATGAGAAAATCCCACTCCCACCGCCGGGGACGAAGGCCGAATAATGCCCAAGTTCAAGGACTCCTTGATATATGTTTCCATGGCCTCCCGCTCCAGAACTGACAGACTGTACAGCCGACTAGATGGTAGCGGAGCTCCGGACCGGAGATTGATGGCACAGTCAAATGGGCGGTGGGGGGGGGGAAGAGATAGGGCTTGGGTCTTTGTGAGGGGATTGTTTTGGCGAGAGTCCATGAGTCCCCCTACTGCGATGCATGGACTCCCTCTTTTGGCCGTATGGGTCAAGTAGCAAGTTCATGTTCCTCGCTGCCACAGTATACACATAGACCTAACTCCCGGCGGTGCTGTTTCTCTGCTGGAGGTAACCTAGATTTGCCTACTATCATGGGCTCAGGGGGGTCTAATGAATCAGAGGGAGGTAGGGCCAACAGGGGGGCACTGCGGGAAGCAGCGAAACTGGGTACCGGAGCGACCGGAAGTCTTACGCTTGCTGGCCCGTTCCCTCAGTCGGTTGTCTAGGCTGATGGCCAGGGAAATGAGCTCGGTTAATTTACTGGGCTTTTCCAGATGGGCTAGCTCGTCCTGCAGACTAGGGCTAAGGCTACGAATGAAAATGCTGCACAGAAAGGCATCCTCCCACCCCACCTCCGCGGCTACCACCTGGAAGTTGACAGTGTAATCGGCTACTGATTTTGCTACCCTGCCTTAAGTTAAGTAGCCGAGAGGTCAGTACGCTATCATGGTCGGAGTGGTAGAACACCTCGTTAAATTCACTCACAAACTGGTCATAAGTTAATGTCGCTTAGTCAGCCCTAGCCTTCTGGGGATAAAGAATATGACCAAACATTACACCCTTGACCAGAACATTACAGAGGAACTCCATGGCTTAGGTTTTCGCCACCAGACCGCCTCACCCCTGGCCTCCACTGCTGTGTCCCATCCCAAATGGAGACACTGCAGATGGTGTGATCGAAGATGAAAGAAAGGTAAACGTGGAGATATGCGAACAAAGTTAGCCGCTAGTCCACACAGACTCCTGATTCCTTCCCTCATTCTGGTCAATGAACACTCACTAGACAACAAAATAGACCACATGCAGCTCCTGAGATCTACACAACGTGATGCATGGAACTGCTTGTTTTTTATCTTTCCGGAAACATGGCTAAATGATAGGGGTGGGATCATAAGATCAATTCAACGATCTGGACTGATCCACATTTGGCTGAGCTGATATCAATCCACAAAATCTGCGGATCGATCTTATAATATAAACCTTTTATGTCTGAACATCTGCTTAGTCTGATTGGGTCAGTTAGCCAGGAACAGCGGCGAAGAACCAGAAACACCCAGAGCGCTAACGGAGCTAACAGCTAACAAGCTAATGGAGATGCTGGTTCTTCTTCTGTGGTGTTAAAACAGTTCTCATCCTGCAAGAGCTCCCTGCAGCGCATGCACACGCTTTTACTTCCATGTTTACATGAGCGGAGTTGTTGACATGCATGTCTCTTAATTTATCAACAAAAGTCACCATGAAGACCATCTTCAACAGTTTCCTAATATTTTTCATGAAGCAGGGATAAACTGTTTTGTACTACGTGCAGTGCTGTGTTGGAACATAAAGTCAACGATTGATAAACACTTCAAACGGAAAATGCACGGGACTGGCTGAAACTGGTGAACAGAGAGGGAGACTTGGAGCTGCTGAAATTGTAAGAAAAATATCATTTGTTTGTTTTAACATTTGTGTTGTAAATTAGTAATTTATCTGGCATGATGGTGTTTTCTTTTAAAAACTATGGTTACAGTAGTTAACAGTCGGTTAAGAGCCATGAATAAATGCAGAATAAAGGTGCCTTCACACTAAACGTGAACAGGGGAATTTTTAGTGGAGCAGATAACTAAAAAAATCCTTCAAATGGTGACACAAGCATGGAATTTTGCACAGATACCCTCCTGGATATACTCTTTCAGATTAGGGTCCTGGCCACGTGAAAATTCAAGATGGCGACCTTTTTTCAAGATGGCCGCCATCAGTATCTGGCAATCTCACACCGAGACCATATATCTGTTGAAATAAACATGCTTTTTTCATTTAAATGAACTTTAAATCATGGGATTGTGATCATGAACTGTTTCTCACAAGAGAGAGAGACTGTCAGGAGAATAACTGACAGTCTTCTTTCAATAGCCTTTGCTTTGACTGTACAGGACTAGCCGATTCTTGTTGGAAGAAGTCGGTCACATTCTTCTTGATGGGTTCATACATGGAGGCAGGGCGGCTTGCCAGAGCATCTGAGAACTCCTGGAACTTGGCATGGCCTCTGTTCATGTGTGTCTTGAGAAGCTCTGCTGTGTTGGGGTGGGCAATATCCTTGGTGTCAATGGAATACAAGTCAGAACTTTCTTCCTGAAAAGGACTGCCTAGGTTTTGCAAGGCTGCAGAAAGCTTGTTGACCTTGTCCAGAAAAGTCTTCTGTGCCTGTGGGTTTTGCTCATGGTGTGTTGCTTGCTCGGGAATTTCTTTGCGTTGGGCCTCTGTGTCATAAACAGATAACAAGCGACTGACCTCTGGGCCAGCTAACATCCATCGCCTGAGTGCAGATGGATCTTCTGTCAACCCAATGGCTCCACCATCAGCCTTGATGATGGCATTGGTCTGCTCATGGGCTTGATCTAGAGCCATTGCTGAGAAAGGACGACGGGTCTTGTGCACCACAAAGTTGCCAGCTTTAAACTCTTTGTCTAACTCTGGGTGTGAAATCTCTAGCATAAGCATGTCCCTGAGGTGGATGGGCAGCCAACGAGCATAGTTTGTATTGTTGTTGGCAAAGAAACAGGGTATCAGTTCATGTAGTGCCTGGCAGTAGAGAGCAAAATTTCCCTCGTGGAAAGATCTAATCAGCAGAAAGACAACAAGCTCCATGGATAGTACCATGTGCCAGAAGTGAAACTGTGGACTATCCTGTTTTCGGGAGTCACACCACTTCTCAAAGTCCAGTGCCTCTTCATCTTGATTTTCCTGCTCAGTACAGTACTCATCATATGCAGCTTTCAAGAGTTTGTACAAGCTGGAGGCTGTCACTTGGTGCATCTGTCGCGTCCTGGTAACACTTGCAGCTGACAGGAAGGACTCTGCAGTGCCAGATGAAGCCACACCAGCTTCAACTAGAGCTCCTGTCCATCCACTGGCTTGGAGGATAGTACCCAGCGACTTCAGTGCTGCCATCTCAATGTGCAGACCACCAAACATGACCAGGTACTTGTCCTCACCATACTGACCTGGCCACTGCCACTGCACCTGCTTTGCTATGGCGTAGATTGGCTGGTCAGCTGTGATGACAGGTACCTGGCCAGGGTTGAGGAAATCAACAACATCTTTTACTTTGTTCATTACATGTTTGACTGTAGCAACTGAATGAGCTGGATCCCGCAGGAGAGGAAGCAAAGAAGTAATGGTAACTTCAAATTCAGGGCTTCTCTTCATTGAAGCATGATGTGCTGACCATGTTAGGTTCAATGCATCATCAACTTCTTGTGTCACTGAGACCTTGTCCAGCCACTGGTACTCTAGTGCTAGTTGTGGCCCCAGAATATCTGTGGGTGGTTTTGGCATTGCAGTACCTGGTGGAACAGGATTTGTTGTCCGGAAGGAAGCTGGAGAGATATTTGTGAATGTATCAGGAAGTTCAGGAACTGACTTTACTTTCTCAGGTCCAAACCTGAGTTGCCCTCGTTCCTGTCCACTATTATCCTTTGTGGGATGTTGGAACAGAGAGATGCTTGTGCCATGAAAGGAGGTAGTTGCAGTTGTTGCAGAGGGATTGTGATCAATGTTATCCATCACTGCAGTAGTGAACAACCCTTTCCGCAGCACTGGAGGACAAACCACACCCTCCTCAACATACTTGCTGACTGTTGCATCTCCAAGTTGAGCAGAGATCTCCAGCACTCTGTCATAAGAGATACTGAGACCATGATCGAACAACATCTCAACCAGATTCCTCTTTCTGGTTTTGGCATAAACAGAGAGCCCCATGTACACGGGAAATGGGGTCTCTCTGTCTTTAGAATGCCTGTGAGTTGCTGCTCCTTCCTTGTAGCGGGTGTAGCAGTTGAATTGCATGAGCTGAGCAATTGCCTGGTCTGACTTTGATGCCCCAAATCTCAGCTGTGATTTTATGTCAGCACCATGCTCAACCATCCCCACAAATTGAAGCAGAAGGGGAGGTATAGCATTTTGCACACAACCCTGAGAAAATGTACCTTCAAATCTAGACTTGTGGTCAAGTCTACATCTTCTGAGGATCTTTGCTGCTTTAGCAATGATAAGTGCATCTGAAAGATCTGTGGATTGAGCAAGCGCTTTGCCTACATCTTCCTGAAATGTAAGTATCACTTCTCTATGATCTGCGCCAGATCTGTGAGCCTCAAGTCCTGGAATTTCAGCCAATAGCTTTTCTTTCAGTCTAGTGGAATTCACATTTGGTGAGTCCACCCCCAGCTGTTCCAGACGCTTTTGGTACATGTGGCAGATATCTGGCATGCGAAATGTAACTGGTCCTTCTGAACATAGGTTGCTTTCAACAAGGTATGCAACCAATTCTGAGATCACCATTGGATACACATCTGGTTGTGACTTAGTGTCACGTTTCTCAAGGTTCCTCAGGGGAACCTCAGGGAAAGGGCGCACCGCCCTTTCCCTGTTGTAGAGAGCCCAAAGGCAAACATTATGGTACTTGAACTCCTGTGCAATGACATCACCACCAGTCAATCTTGCAAGAAGCTTACCATCACCAAGCATCTCTGCAATGTCGCGCAGCCTCTTGTCTAGGCCCGTTGTACTGGCCTCTCTGAGGTCTGATGCAGGTGCCACTTTTTCACAGAAAATGCATGTCTGACTGTCATGACTTTTTCGCCGCAGTTTTGACTGACAAGCTCCAGTCTCAGTTTCACTGGTTTGACTACTGGAATGGCGCTTTTGTGCCCGTTGCAATTTAGTGTTGTTGAACAACAAGCGACAGCTCACATGGTATTTTGCCATATTTTTCCTGAGTGTGGCTTCTATGCCATCACCTTCATCCAGCCTCGTTGGATCTATTCTCAATGGCATGTCATTGATTTCGCTGAACATGGGAATGTTCCTTGCCAGCATTTTGTATCCATCATGTTCTGGGGAATGATGACTTGGAGTGGATGTCAGGCCCTCACCTATTTTGTCCTTCTGGCAAAGGCAACACAAGCTCCAATTTGTTTTCCGATTGGCAGATATCACATTCGCTTCTGCCATGATGTGTCTTGATTAAGGCCGAGGGGCTATCCTTTTACCACCCTAATCAAATTGTGCACACATTACTGTATGGGATTCAACAAGGTTCGGTTGCCCTACACCTAGCCCGATCATTCATCCAGTGCCATTTAAGTCCCGTGTGATCTGTACACCATCCGGGTAAGTACATGAACATTTGGCGAGACATGCATAACCCCCTTACCCTTGGCTCGGCTCTCCCGCGCTGGCACATCCTGTCAATTCAGGTGCGACTCTCTAACTAGTATCTAATAACTAAAAAACTACAGTTTAGTAGCTACATGATATGGGGCTGTTAGAAAGCATTTGGGACACTAAACTATGCATATACTACTACAACTAGTCTAATACTGCAGTGTTAGTAAAGCTAGATCAGTTGACACTGAACCCCATGCCGAGTTACACAGCAGTGATTGACACCAGTGTGCCCTGGTTGAGTGCTGACAATCACTCTTGTTTTTTTTTAATTGCAATCACAGTCACAACTGTAGTTTATAAAAACGGTTGAATGGGATTTGCACCACACCAACCAAGATCCACATCCAGAAACGATTACATGTGTGTGTTAAATATGCTCAATTTACGATGGATAAATCATAATTTTCAAGGAGTAGCAGCCATTTTGGGCACCACATTGAAGGCTAACCTTCTTAAATTTATATCAGAGACAACAAAATCTGTAAAATTAGTATATAAGAGCATAAACATGGTTCACTTGGAAAATTAAATTAAGAAAAGAGGAAAAATAACAAAAAATTGTCACATTCTGGCAGCCATCTTGGAAAATAACGGCCATCTTGAATTTTTGGCGTGGCCAGGACCCTTTTCTGAAAGAGAGGACATTAAAGCATATTTGTGGAGAATTTCATGCTTGTGTCACCATTTGAAGGATTCTTATGAAATATGCAATTAACCGCTGCACTATTTTCACACAGCACGGTTACATTATAACTCAATGTAAACACACAGGCATGAATTCACCGTCTCAGGTGCAGACAATTCAATTCAATTCAATTCAACTTTATTTATATAGCGCCATTTCACAACAACAGTCATCTCATAGCACTATCAACTGTAGGGGGGACCCCCACAGTTGCAGAAAGACCCCAGCAATCAGGCGATCCCCTGTGAGCAAGCACTTGGCGACGGTGGAGAGGAAAAACTCCCTTTTAACAGGAAGAAACCTCCAGCAGAACCAGGCTCAGGGAGGGGCAGTCATCTGCTGCGACTGGCTGGGGGGTGAGGGGATAGAGAAGAAGAAAAGAACAGACATGTAGAGAGCAAACAGCACGATGGGGACTCAATCTATGGGAGAGAACAAACAAATGTTAATGACCAGCAAAAAAAAAAAAAAAAAATATTTCATAGAGAGTGAGGAAAGGAGTGAGGCCCAGTGCATTACTGGAGGTCCCCCGGCTGACTAAACCTATTAGCAGCATAACTAAGGGAGGGTTCAGAAACACATGATCCCTCCCTAATTGTAGGCTATATCAAAAAGGTAGGTTTTAGCCCTATTCTTAAAAACAGAGATCGAGTCTGACTCCCGAATCCAGATTGGCAGCTGATTCCACAGGAGAGGAGCTTGATAACTGAAGGCTCTGCCTCCCATTGTACTTTTGGAGATTCTAGGTATTACAAGTAATCCTGCATTTTGGGAGCGTAGTGCTCTGTTAGGATGATACGGTAGTATCAGATCTTTTAAATAAAAAGGAGCCTGATTGTTTAGAGCTTTGTAAGTAAGAAGAAGGATTTTAAACTTAATTCTAAACTCTATGGGAAGCCAATGAAGGGAGGCCAGAACCGGAGAGATATGAGGAGAGACAGGCAAAGTCGCCTTTATAACTTCTACAGCAGTGTTCAACCTACAGTGGGAATCCCAAAATAATGTCATGCTTTAGGTTTACATTATCCAATGGGGGCTCACCTGAAAATTTGTCCTGTCACCCCAATGCCATGCTGGCAGGCAAACTGAAGTGGATCCATCACTGGTCCTACCAGGGGGCGGAGGTGGGTGAGGAGCAGCCTCTCCAGGGTCTTCATTAGGTGTGATGTGAGGACCTCTGGTCTGTAGCTGTTCACGTCTTTGGGGTGAGGGGTCTTCGGTACGGGTGCCACACAGGATGTTTTCCACAGCTGTGGTACCCCCCCCCCCCCCCCAGCTTCAGGCTTAGGCTGAAGATGTGCTCCATCATCCCACACAGCTGGTGGAGCCTCAAGCTGATGCTGTCTGGACAATCAGCCTTCCTCGCCTTGATCTTCTTCAGCTCAGCTCTCACCTTGGTCTTAGTGATGGTCAGGTTGGGGCAGGGGGGCTGTGTGCTGGGGGGGGGGGGGGTGTTGGATCTGTGGGGGAAAAAAAAAAAACAGTGGAGGATGTATGTGGGGGGGGGGGTGGACAGTGGGACTAGATGAAAGTGAAGGCAGCAGTGGTTGGTGGGCAGGCAGAGAAGAGGGTGGTTGGTCAAACCTGTTAAAAAACAGGTTCAAGTTCTTCACCCACTCCCTGCTCCCCATGGACTCTGGTGCCCAGAGATGGTTTTGAGGCTTCTCCAGACCCCGCTGATGTCACTCTGCTGCAGCTTGTCCTCTGTCTTCTTCCTGTAGCTGTCCCTCCCATCTCTGATCTTCCTCCTTAGCTCCTCTGTACAGACTTCAGCTCCTCCTTGTTTGCCGACCTGAAGATCCTTTTCTTCTCCTTCAGCAGTGACTTTGTCTCAGGGTTGATCCAGGGTTTGATGTTTGAGAAACACCGTATGGTCTTGATGGCTACAGTGTTCTCCACACAAAAGTTGATGTTGTCTGTGATGGTGTGTGTGAGGCCGTCGATGTCCTCACCATGTGGATCACAGAGTTGCTCCCACAGTGGATTCAAAGCAGTCCTTCAGAGCGTCTGCTGCCTCCTAAGACCATATCTTCACTGTGTGGGTAACAGGAAGTTGTCTGTGTACCAGAGGTTTGTACACAGGCAGGAGGTGAACCAAGTTGTGGTCCAATCTGCCGAGGAGGGGAATGATGATGAGGTGAAAGCCTCCTTGGTGTTTGCATAAAATCAATCCAGTGGTTTTTTTTGTCTCTAGTGTGGCCCGTGACATACTGGGTGAAAGTGGGCAGAATGGAGGACAGGGAAGCATGGTTAAGATCAAAAGAGATGAGTAGGAGGGCATTTGAGTGCTGGGTCTGCAGCCTGCTGGTGACTGAGTGGATGACATCACATGTTGCCTCAGCACTCGTGGGGGGGGGGGGTACATAAATATTAATCATGACGACATGTGAGAATTCTCTGGGGAGTTGTGCCGGTCACATGCTAACAGCTAGCAACTCAATGTCCTTGCTGCAGTGTTGTTCTTTAATCTTGATGTGTCTAGGATTACACCATCTGTTATTCCCAAACATTATCAGCCTCCTACCTCTGCTCTCCCTGCTATCTGGTGTCTGATCTGACCGTATTAAGTGGAAACCCTCCAGTCCAAAGTTAACATATGCTGCTAGTTCTGTTAGCCATGTTTCAGTAAAGAACATAATGTTAATCTCTCTGAAGATGCTCTCATACTGGGACACAGCCACCAGTTTGTCCGCTTTATTAAGCAGTGATCTCACATTTCCCATAGTAATGGATGGAAGGATGGGTCTCTACCATATTCTCCTCGAGCGTCGCTTCACTCCAGCTTGACATCCATCATTTTTACCTGATTTCTAGTGGGATATCATGCCTTTGCGTTAGCACTGTGGGGCAGCCCAGTGCTAACAGCTGGCTCCTACTGTAAGCAATGGCTCCTCCACTCACTGGGTCAGAAGTCACTGGTGATATGAGAAGATGGCTAATATCATCATCAGTGCAGCGATATTTGTGTCCTTGGTGTCCGTGATGAATATGGGGTAACAGGACCAGAAAGTTGTGGCAAGAAAAAAACAGATCATAAATAAAAAATGAGAAAGAAACTCAAAATTGAACTGCTGCTGCAAAAAGGCAGCTGACTCATGTGGCGCTGGAAGTTACCCATGGAATCCTGCCATGGATGTGCTAACAAAGCTAGCAAGCTAGCAACGGAAACACCTATCATCGTGAATCCTGGATTACCTCACAAACTGACCACAGGTTGTGAGAACAAGCACTGTGTATCTGAAGCCATCATCTGCAGTGCAGGCGCCCCCCAGGGAGCAGTTCTGGCTCCCTTTCCTGTTCACTCTCTACACTGCTGACTTTTCACACAACACACCTCACTGCCATCTACAGAAAATCTCTGATAATTCTACGATCGTCGGCCTCATCTCTGATGTGGATGATGCCGAGTACAGAGGACTGATCCAGTACTTGTGCCTCCGGTACTGGTATATCCAGTACTGGATACAGTGTATCCAGTATTGGTGCCTACAGAATTGCCTCCAGATCAATTCAAGGAAAACTAAGGAACTGGTGGTGGACTACCGTAGGCGAGGACAACCCCCCACAGCACCAGTAAACATCCAGGGAACAGACATTGAGATGGTGACATCTTACAAGTCACATTTCATGGGTGTTCATTTGAACAATAAACTGGACTGGTCACACAACACCAACTTGCTCTACAAGAAAGGGCATTGCAGGCTGTTCCTCTTGAGGCGACTCAGGTCTTTTGGAGTGTGAGGGGAACTCCTGAAGAACTTCTGTAATTTGGTGGTGGCATCAGCCATCACATTTGGAGTGGTCTGCTGGGGCAGCGGCATCATGGCAGCCGACAGGAAGAGACTGAACAGACTGATCAAAAAATGCTGAGCTCTGTACTGGGGCAGTGCCTCAACCCAGTGAAGGAGATCGGAGAGAGGAGGATGGTGGCTAAGTTGTCATCTCTGCTGGAGTCCAAGTCCCACCCCATGCAGGACATACTGAACACACTGAGGAGCTCATTTAGCAGTAGGCTGTGCCATCCTAGGTGCACAACGGGAAGGTTCTGCAGGTCCTTCTTGCCTACATCTGTCAGAGTTTATAACCTAACCAGGGCTGCTCGTAGAGGTCGTATTGAATGTATTAAACATAACAACTTTGCACAATAGAAATTATCTCCTCCAAAACACAACTAGGACAATAACAATCATTACTGAGAGTGTCAACAACACTGTGATTCAAATGTGAAATATACTGTCTGGGTCCATATTCATATTCTGCAGGGTAATTTAACAAACCATAATGCTGTTTATTCCATCTAGCTGCAATCCTCCTGCACTCTGTATATATTTGTGTACATGTGTATATTCATTTAATGCTTTTGGCTAACCGGTTCTTATTATCTTATCAACTGTTGCTCTGAGTGCTGCTATCCCTTTGCTGCTGTAATCCAGGGATTTCCCCACTGTGGGACAAACAAAGGCTGATCTTCTCTTAAATAACTAAGACATCCCAGTTCAGCTGTAGAGCTCCTGGTCCTCCTGTCTCCATGTGAGTGTCTCATTTTCAAACTAGTTGACTCTCCAATGTTGATACTTTTACTCCAGTAAAAGGCAGAATCTCAAAGCTAGCGATATTCCTTCGTATGTGAACGCGCAATTTCACGTGTGCTTGCATCTTTCCATTGACCTTGTATGGATTTATACTGCCCATTCAGGTTTGGTGTGAAGGCACCTTAAAGGTTTATTTTATGAGACTATGGACTTCTAGCACTTAAGTGAGAGAGTTGAAGATAATAATAAAAATGACAATAAATGAAAATGGCAGAATTAATAAAGGCTGCAGTACAACAAGCCATTTTTATTCAAGAGAACTAAACTGAAGTGATCAAATCTTCCAGGAATTGAATTGAAACACTTTCAAAAATTGAAAGTTAATTTGTAGTTAAAATATTAACAACAAAAAATAAAAGAAACTAAATTATGCCAGGATTCTCTCCAGACTCTAACATGGATTCAATGCAATTTATAATGGTTGTAATGGCTAATTCTTTTATTTCTCTTTTTTAAGTTCTCAGCAAGAATGCAATGTTGGTTATTTTTTGACTGCTTCACTGAGCATTTAATTCTACATAAATCACTGTTTAACAGGAAATTTTTGGCAATCCTGTGACTGCGTGTAAACTATGGAAATAGCAGCTACTTTAAAATCTGGACTTCCTCACATAACTTTCAGTGCAAAAAAACTTCTATAAATGTCACAACTTTTATCACAACTTTTTGGAAAAGCTCCACAAATTCAGGCTTTTTGGACCTCAACAATCACAAAAACAGCTGTGAAATCCTGGAGGGACAGAAATCCAGTGAGATCATGTCTTCATGCTACATGCATGAGTTGGTTTACTGACTCTGGGTTGTTAACATGACACCACACACCCTTTACACTAAGGAAAACACTTGTTAGCACTTTGTGAAACCATAAGTTAAATAATAAAAAGTGCATTTTTGGAACTGATTTTGGGTCAGTTCTTTATGTGATAATTTAAGTCTAAACAAAGTTGGAGTATTCCTACTACAGTTTGCAGCATGGTCAATGTTTTTTCCTTGCGAGTAAAATAACTGTTAAAAATGATAATTTCCCTGACTGAATTGGGATTGAATCAGAATTGAATCAATTCAGAACCTCAAGAATCTGAATCGAATCAATTCTGGAAATTAGTAATGATTCCCAGCCCTACTAAATGACAATATCCTGGACTCTGCCATTCAGTTAGCGGGGCTAACATGCTATCATGCTGATCGGGTGTTCATGGAAGGAGGGAAGACCCAAGGTGGAGGAGTGAGTGTTAACACATGACGCTTGGTACTGAGATGCGACTGTTTTATACAAGCACTTTTCTCCGTTGGTGGAGTTTATGCTCATCGAGTGCTGACCCTTACACTGACCGAGAGAATTTTCATCTGTCCTGCTAGTTGCTGTGTATGCCCTGCCCACCGCCATCGGCGAGTGAAGTAAAGCACTAAAAGAACTCTATCAGGCCATCAGTGAGACACAAACAGTGCATCCAGATGGATTCCTCATCACAGCTAGAGATTTCAAGCATGCAGATTTAAAGGCTCTCCAACCAAAACTACATCAACATGTAGACTTTTCACGAAGAGGAGACAACTTGCTGGACCTGGTGTACACAACTCACAAAAGCACATACAGAGCCTCCCCCCTTCTCCACCTGGGTCTCACTGAGCACATCACCATCTTGTTAAGGGCAGCATACAAACCCAGAGTGAAAACAATCAGACCAACAAAAAAGCAGGTACGTGTGTGGCCAGAGGGGGCCTCTGATGCTCTGAAAGACTTCTTCAGCTACTACTACAGACTGGGACACTTTCAAGCATGCAACCACTCACACTGGACACACAAATGTAGAGGAGAACACTGAGGTTACATAGCTAAATGCATTGATGATGTCATTCACTGCAAAACCATCATTGCTCATGCTAACCAGAAGCCAGGGATGACAGCAGAGGTTCACAGGCTCCCGAGGGCTCGGGACGCAGCCTTCAGGGCCGGCAACACTGCATGACTAACAACAGCTACGGCCAACCTGTCCCGTGCAATCAAGGAGGCAAAACGACAGTACAGCAAGAAAATATTTGGTCACTTCAGCAACACCAGAGATACGCGTTTCCTCGGGTGTGGCAAACAGACATACAGACCCTTACCAACTACAAACCTCCACCTCCGACCTATACGAGTGGCATCACACTGCTTAATAACCTAAATGACTTATCTGGCCAATTTGAAGCACAAAACAGCACATCAGCACTTTCTTCTTCAGGCTTTCAGAGAGAGCAGACGCTTTTCTCCCCCTCTCCTCTCCCTCCTACTCCCTTCTGATTCCAGCTTGCTGTGTCTTGTCTGTGCCGCTCTTCTTCTGGCTGAATCTTAATCCAAACGGTAAATTATGGATCTGGAAAGCTGGGCTTTAAATGCGATTGACACCACTTTAAAAGAAGATCGGGCCAGGGGGAGCCCAAGTGGGGAGACTCATGGACAATTGGGAACTCATGTGTCTGTGGGATTCGACTGGAGATGCGGAAGACATCTGTTTGGCTTATGATCACAGGATTTCTACTTTGGCTTTGGAGTTTCCTGATGTATCAGAAATTAAAGAAGTTGGGAGAGCTGATCAAAATGCGGACCCGGCAAAGCTCCTTCAACAAATTCGACCAATTGAGGAGTGCACTGATAGTGGCAAATGTTGAACTGAATGGTAGCTGATTCAGTAGGTGGTATACATCTTGGAGTCGCTGGTGCTCTCCAGGGAATGTTTTTAAGCCTGTATATGGAAATTATGAAGCACAGAATCGCATGAGAGAGGAAAATTCTATGCTCTGAGTGAACTGTGCCTATTAGACCTTGATTCGGCGCCCTGTAAATTACATTCCTCCTGGATGAAGATAAGGCAGAAGAGAGCTTTTGCTTTTTGCTTCTTCCTAACAAACATCTGGTGCGCAGTAATCTGATCTCTCAAGGACAGCGTTATGTGCCCAGCACGGAGTTTACCATCGGACATGCACTGAGAACATTGTGAACCTCCATTGAGAACTTATATCAGTCCATAACCAGGAAACGGGCGGGAAACATCTGTGCTGACCCATCACACCCCGGCCACAAACTGTTTGAACTTCTATCTTCTGGTCGTCGTTACAGATCACTGAAGGTCAAGACCACCCGTCACAGGAACAGTTTCTCTCCTCAAGCCATCACTCTGATGAACTCCTAACATTCACCTAGTCCTACCTGTTGCTGTACTCATGACTTTTCATCCATTATTACATTGCACATAACTCTCACACTGCTTTTTACTTCATTCACATTATATCACTGAATCTGAGTTCACATTGAAATACTGTGTGACTGTATATTTTTTCATATATTTCTGCAAAGTGTGGTTAGTCTGAGTAAATAACTGCATATATTTGCATCCTTTTATAGAAACGTGGACAGACTGTAATTTACTGTACATACTCTGTTGTCATTGAATCCTTATTTAAATCCTCCACCTGAACAATGAGAGCAAGTTTTTAGCCAAAGTCAAATTCCTTGTATGTGTTGTGCATACTTGGCCAATAAAGCTGATTCTGAATGAACTCTTACGGACATGCTATCTGTGTTTTGAGGACACTAAGACATAACATCTAAACGTTGCCAGGGAGGATTTTTGCTGTCACCAGTAACTGATACATGCACTGCATACAACATCACATGACTGATACACATACACTGACACACACATTCACACTGTCTCTCTCAACCGCTGCTTTGTTATTGTGAGATCTGTATTGTCTGCTAATTGTGCATTAGAGGGTTTTTGTCTATGTAATCACAATTTTGCTCATACGAGCTTGTTTTTTCTCTCTGCCCAATGTGTCACCCCCCCCATCCCCCTTTTTACCCTCCACTGTTGACAGGCGCCTTGCATGGCTGCCGCGTCATTGGGATGCGCTTATTGAGCGCGCCCAATGTCAAGTCAAATTCCTCATTTGTTTACAGCTGTAAACATGCTTGGCAATAAAGCTGATTCTGATTTTGATTCTGACCACGCTTCCTCCAGACAACAAGGCTATAAGTCTGGATACGGCTAGCATGAAGAGGACCCTCTCCAGGATCAACCCACACAACGCAGCTGGACCAGACAACATACTGGGTCACAGTCTGAAGGACTGTGCAGAGGAGCTCAAGAATGTCCTGCCCGACATCTTCAACATCTCCGTGAGTCAAGCTGTTGTTCCCACATGTTTCAAAACTGCCACCATAATACCAGTCCCAAAGAAGCCCATCCCATCCAGCTACTATGATTACCAGCCAGTAGCACTGACCTCTGTCATAATAAATTGCTTTGAGAAGCTGGCCATGCAGAACATCAAGTCCACCTTCCCTCTCTGCTACAACCCATCTCGGCTTGCATACAGTGCGAATGCTGTTCTCTAATTTGAGTTCAGCATTCAACACAATCATCTCCCAGCACCTGATACAAAAACTCAGACACTTGGGACTCAACATTTCTCTCTGTAACTGGGTGCTGGACTTTCTCACAGGGAGGCCACAGAATGTGCAGGTTGCCAGCAACACATCCAAGAAAATCACACTGAGCACAGGGGCCCCACAAGGGTGCGTGCTCAGCCTGCTGCTCTTCACCCTACTGACCCATGACTGCATACCAGCCTACAACACCAACCACATCATCCAGTTTGTGGATGACACGACAGTGGTGGGCCTCATCACTAACAATGAAGAGGCCAACTACAGAAATGAGGTGAGCCAAATGCTCCAGTGGTGTAAAGACAATAATCTCTTCCTGAATGTGAGAAAAACCAAGGAGATTGTGGTCAACTTCAGGAGGGGACACACACAGCACCCCCGTCCGATCATTGATGGTGCAGCTGTGGAGGGGGTGAGCAGCACTAAGTTCCTCGAGTGCACATCTCTGAGGACCTGTCCTGGTCCAACAACATCACATCACTGGCCAAGAATTGGGTGGTGCGGTGGAACAGTGGTTAGCACTGTGCCAGCACAGCAACTCACCCTTGGCCATGGGATCCCTGGTTCGATCCCAGCCCCTGACCAATAGTGATCTGTGTGGAATTTGCATGTTCTCCCTGTATCTGCGTGGGTTTACTCTGGGATTTCTCCGGTTTCCTCCCACAGGCCAAAAACATGCAGGTTAGGTTAATTGGAGACTCTAAAGTGGCCCTAGGTGTGAATGTGTGTGTGAATGGTGAAGGGATAGCGCCGTACTGTGGCTGCTTCATCCATCCAGGTGGATGCCCTCAATTTCCCCTCTGGGGATCAATAAAGTATACAAAATCAAAAAAAAAAAAATCAAAGAAGGTTCAAACCTGTCTCTATTTCCTCCACAAACTGAGAAGAGTACGAGTCCCACCCCCCACCATGTGCTTATTCTACTGAGGCACCATTGAGAGCATCCTCATCAGCTGCATCACAGTGTGCTACGGAAGTGGCACTGCCTCCTGCTGGAAGACACTACAACACACAGTGAAAGCAGTCAGCAAGACCATCAGTGCCCCTTGCCCCCCCTTTCCCCCCCAGACATTTACCTCACCCACCAAGCCATCAACATTGCAGGTGACACCTCCCACCCCTCATACTCCGTCTTTAGCCCCCTACCCTCAGGAGAAGGTACCGGAGCCTCCAGGCCCGCTCCACATGACTGCTAAACAGCTTTGTTCAGCAGGCCATCAGGACCCTGAACTCTGTCCACTCCCCACCCCCCCCCCCTGGATTGTTACACTCACCTGCATAATAACTACCTTAGCTGTTTGCACAGAAAGACTGGCACACCAACAGTAATACATCTGAGGAGTTTGTTTGCAAAAATAGATAAACGCCACTTCCATGAAAATTTCACTCTTTACAAACAACTGTTCTTTCTTTCAAAGGTCTTTTTATTATTATTAATTGAAGTATCAATACAATACAAAGTATTAGAAATTTTCATTTTTGTTTCAACCAAACAGTAAAAAACTAGAACTTAAAGCCAACAAATGTAAATGCTTCAAAGCACAAAAACCTTTAACAAAAAAAAAAAAAAAAAAAAAAAAAAAAAATACAAAGAAAAATTATGTGTGTGAAGTGGGGTTGGGGTAAAGGGGATATGAGCTACTCAGAAACTATAATCGTGGGTCTTTCAAAGAAATCAAGAAACGGGCGCCATAATTTATAGAATTTGTTTTCAGAGCCACAGACTGTATATCTGATTTTTTCTAAATCCAAACAGGACATTATATCTTTTATCCACTGTAAATGTGAAGGGGGCGAAGAGTCTTTCCACTTCAGTAATACAGCACGTCTGGCCAATAATAATGAAAATTTGAATACTTTTAATTTGGAACTTGGCAAGACAAGTTCTGGAGCCACACCAAAAATGGCGCATAATGGATCAGGTTTAATTTGATATTGCAGGACTTCAGACATAGTGATAAAAACAGAATGCCAAAAATTCATCAATGCAGGGCAGGACCAATACATGTGAAGCAAAGTGCCAGGAGCGCTACCACACTTTTCACAAGTTGGGTCTATATCCGAGTAAATACGTGCTAACTTAACCTTGGACAGGTGCATCCGGTGTACAATCTTAAATTGAATAAGAGCGTGACGAGCACACATTGATACAGTGTGAACCTGGCCAAGAATAGAGTCCCACAGTTCATCAGTAAAAGTAAAATTAAGATCTTGTTCCCAGTTCAATTTGATAGCGGCCAGAGAAGAAGATTGTAAATTTGAAATTAAATTATATAAAACTGACATTACCCCCTTAGAAGTTGGTTTAACTAATAAAAAATCATCTAGAGGATTATCAGAAGGTTTTTGAGGGAATTGTTTTGTCATGGTTTGCACATAGTGTCTGACCTGGAGGAAGCGGAAAAAGTGTGTAGAAGTGATGTCGAATTTGGTGGAAAGTTGAGAAAAACTTGCAAATTGACCATCAAAATATAAATCCGCAAAAGATTTTAAACCTTTTCTGTGCCATATATGAAATGCACTATCAATAGTTGATGGGGTAAATAAATGATTTGCGGCAATTGGACTTCTAATGGAAAAAAACTGAAGACCGAAATTTTTCCTGAATTGAGACCAAATTCTAAGAGACTGACGAACTACTTTATTATTACCCAGTGTAGAAAAAACAAGGGGAAGTGGTGAACCTAAAATTGCCGGTAGGGAAGTTTGATTGTCCACATGTGACTCCATAAGGATCCAAATAGGTGATTTGGGTTCCAGATAAAAATGTTTCCAATATAACATGCACCTGATATTTGCTGCCCAGTAGTAATATTGAAAGTTAGGCAGAGCCATACCACCTACTGATTTGGGTCTTTGAAGAAAAACTTTCCTCAATCTCGGATGTTTACCATTCCAAATAAATGAGGTAATCAGAGAGTCCAAAGACTTAGAAAAGGATTTAGGAATAAAAATGGGGAGACATTGAAACAAATATAAAAACTTTGGAAGTAACATCATTTTTACAGAATTGATTCTGCCAATTAAAGACAAGGATAATGGGGACCATTTGGAAAGTATTAACTTGCACTGGTCAAGTAAGGGGAGAAAATTATTTTTAAACAAGTAATTAAATTGTTTAGTGACACATATCCCAAGATAATTAAAATGATCAATAACAACCTTGAAAGGAAAATTTTCAAAATCCTGAACTTGAATCTTTTCATTAATCAGAAACAGTTCACTCTTATTAAGATTAATTTTATAACCAGAAAACCTACTAAAACTATCCAAAATATTAAGTATAGCGGGTAATGAAGTAAGTGGGTTGGAGAGAAATAATAAAAAATCATCAGCATAGAGTGAAACCTTATGCTCAATGCCACCCCTACAAATGCCTAGAAAGTCCCGGCTCCCACGGATTGCAATAGCTAACGGCTCAACTGCCAAGGCAAAGAGCAACGGGCTCAAAGGACAGCCTTGCCTCGTACCACGGTAAAGTCTAAAATAGTCAGAATAGCGACAATTAGTTAACACTGAAGCTAAAGGACTAGCATAGAGAAGTTTAATCCAGGAACAGAAGAAAGGACCAAAACCGAACCTCTCCAAAGTAAAAAACAAATACTCCCACTCAACCCTATCGAATGCCTTTTCAGCGTCCAAACTAATAAGACATTCAGGTATGTTGTGGTGAGGAGTATAAATAATATTAAACAACCGCCGCAAGTTAAAAAAAGAATGGCGATTTTTAATGAAACCGGTTTGGTCCTGTGAAATTATAAAAGGAAGAATCTTTTCCAACCTTGAAGCTAACAACTTTGACAAAATTTTAACATCGGTATTTAACAAGGAAATAGGCCTGTAAGAAGCACAATCAACAGGATCCTTATCCTTTTTAAGCAACACAGTGATACAGGCCTGATAGCATGAAGGAGGAAGTGTACCAGAGTCAAGCGACTCTGTAAAAACTTGACAAAGGAAAGGGGCGAGGTCGTCAGAGAATTTTTTGAAAAAATCAGCGGAAAACCCATCAGGTCCTGGAGATTTTCCTGATTGCATGGATGATATTGCCAGCTGAATTTCTTCTTTTGTGATGGGAGCTTCTAAAATTTGCCGAGATTCTGAAGAAATCGAAGGAATATCAATAGAATCAAAAAAAATTTCCAAATCCTTTAAGTTTGTTGTATATTCTGAGGTATATAATTTGGAATAAAATGACCTGAAAATATCATTAATCGCTTGTTGGTCAGATGTCACCTCTCCTTTATCTGTCCTAACTCCAGTAATAATTTGCTTAGCTCTAATACCACGCAGTTGATTAGCTAGAAGTTTACTGGTTTTTTCGCCATGTTCATAAAATTCACTCTTGTTCCTTATTAAACAACCTTCAATTTGTCGAGTAGAAAGTAAATTAAATTTAGTTTGTAATGTCATACGTTCCTTGTACAGAGCGGGTGATGGAGATTGAGCATATTGTCTGTCAATGTCCAGGATTTGATCTAAAATAACCTTCTGTTCCTGTATTAAGGATCGTCTTTTAAATGCTGCCAATGAAATAAATTCCCCCCTAAGAAATGCCTTCATGGCCTCCCATATCGTTTTATTTGACATACCAGGAGTTTTATTTTCTTTCAAAAAAAAAATTAATTTTAGAAGAAATATTCACAACCAATTTTTCATCTGTAAGTAATAATGGATCCAATCTCCAATGCTTTCTCATGGAGTCACATCCATGGAGGATCATTTTAAGTACAAGAGGGGCATGATCAGAAACCGAGATGCTATCATAACTGCAAGAGCAAAGGTTATTAATTAATAAATTGTCAACAAAAAAATAATCTATTCTGGTATAAGTATGGTGTACGTGAGAGAAAAAAGAATAGTCCCTGCCATTAGGATGTAAAAAACGCCAAGGATCTGTAAGGCTATATTCCTCAAGAAAAGACTTAACATAAGTTGCAGATTTATTAAGACTAGCAGGTTTTGAAGATGAGCGATCTAAGATCGGATCCATATACAAATTAAAGTCACCCCCAAGAATTAGAGAATGAGTATTTAAATCTAGAAGTTGCGAAAAAAGGTTGCGAAAAAAGTGCACATCATCAAAATTCGGTGCATACAGATTAGCCAAAGTGACATGTTTATCGCCAAGTTTACCTGATACTATTACAAATCGTCCATTTTTATCTGATACAACATTAGAGGGAATAAATGGGATATTTCGATCAATAAGAATAGCAGCGCCCCTGGCCTTAGCTTTAAAATTTGAATGAAAAAATTGTCCTGACCAACATTTTGACAAACGCAAGTGGTCGGAATCCTGCAAATGGGTTTCCTGCAAAAACAATACCCCAGGCTTAAACTGCTTTAGACGTGACATGACTCTCTTTCGTTTAATTGGATGGTTCAACCCCTTCACATTCCAGCTTACCAAAGTAAGATTACTATTCATTCAAAGAGTAAAATTTATATATTGTGTTGTGTAGCCCAAAGAAGAATAAAGTGAGGTACGGGTAAAAAAAAAAAAAAAAAAAAAAAAGGAAGGGGTAAGGGGGGTGTAAATAAAACCATAACAAAAAACAAAACAAAAAAAAAAAATAAATAAAAAAATAAAAATTAAAAAAAAAAAAAAATAAAAAAACCCAACAACCAAACCTATAACAACACTCCAGCCGGTTGCAAAAAAACAGCAACCGCTCCATCTCCTGCTCTATTTTCATCCTAACAGAATGCTCCCATACAACTGGCTTCAATCCTGCATAATATGAACGTTTTACCCTAAAAAAAATAAATAAATAAGATAAAATTAAAAAAAAAGAATTAAGTAAACAACAACGTATAGGGAGCCAATTTTACCTTGTTTTTAAACATCTGAAAATGCATCAATGTCCAGTCAGTGCAGCTTCAATGAAGTAACAAGCAGCCCAGCGCGGCAGCTGGTCAACCCAGAAATGTCCAGTTCAAGGCGAAAATTGCTGGTTTCTCTCCATAGTTTGCATGAAGCAGGTGGCCTCTGAGACGGACGCCAGCCACTGGTTTTTGCCGTCTGGAAGAGTTATCCGGAGCCTGGCGGGGAAAAGAAGAGAAGGACGAAAACCTCTCTTGTACAACTCGGACATAACCTCCTTATATTCGGCTCGTTGCTTCTGAACGTCGGCGTTATAATCCTCGTAGAACTGAAGTTTATGCCCACGATATTCCAAAGTCCCACGGCGTCTCCGCGCTTCTCTCATCACCAAATCTTTGGTCCGAAACCGGTGGAAACAAATAATGACCGCGCGCGGCTTCCCATTCGGACCCGGCTTGGACCTGAGGCTGCGGTGGGCTCTATCCAGCTCTGGGGGAGATGGCAAAGTTTGTGCGCCAAAGACGTCCACCAACAGCCGAGAAAAAAATTCAGATGGCCGTGGACCCACATCAAAGGACTCCGGCAGACCCACCAGACGAATATTCAGCCTCCTGCTTCTTCCCTCCAGGTCAGAAAGTTTGTTTTTCAAAAGTTTATTCTCCTCCTGCATTGACTCACACGTAGCTTCAAGCGCCGCTAGGCGCTGGCTGACGTCCTCCGCGTTGTTTTCAAGGTCGCCAATGCGTTGCTCCTGGTTCGCCACATCTGCTTGAATTTTGTCCAGCTTACCATTAATAAGTTCAAATGAAGCTTTGAAGTCAGCAGCTATGGACATTCTGTGTTGCTCAAGCAAGGCAACAAGTGCAGGGCTAAGGCTGATATTAGCATCCTCAGCTAAGCTGGTGTTAGTATTGTTCCCTGCTGCCTCCTTTTCAGTCTGCTTTCTTGTTTTGGACATATTTCAAAACAGATTCTGCATGTATTAAATGTCCAAAACATTAACTGCTTACAGCAAAATAGGGTTTAAAAAGTAAAGAAAAAAAAAATATAGCAGGAGCCAGCAACGCACACACCTACTCCATTGCCAGCACACCTGAAGCCACTCTTTTCTTTTCTACAAACAACTGTTAACATTACCTACTTATAGAAGTTTAAATTGTTTTGTCTCAAAAGCCGATATGTCCTATGTTATAGATGCTACAAATTCATGTTTTTTTTTGTTTTGTTTTATTTTTTTGTCAAAAGCCAATAAACGCAGGGAGTGGTTTTTTTTTTTTGTTTTTTTTTAACAAAAGCAGATAACTCCACACAGCAAATCAGCGATTGGTATTTGGGTCACGTGACTCATCATGGCTGCCTTCCCAGTCTGCTCTGACTGATTTCCCTGGCTCTGTTCAGAATGTTCCCTCAGTCCCTACTCGCTATGTAGTGAATTTAGATATAGTGGACTATACAGTAAAGTCAATATAACAATAAAATTAACTGCTTTCAGACACTACTGGGCTTGTTTTCACGGCACGGTTAATGACATCATCACGTGAGACAGTAAAACGTAACAGCCTAACGGTGGTAAAAAAAAAAAAAAAATGCCTGCATCCAATTTGTACTAAATATGTATTAAATCAAATTGTTTTTGCTGAATTATTGAATATAAATACCTTAAGGTAGTTTATGTTGTGAAGCTCTTCTGTCACTGCTCCGTTGGCTGAACAGTCACTCTATAGTCCACTAGATGGGAAGGAGGGAGCATTTCCAACACAGCGCCTGCTAACTGATTTCCCCACCAGTTTTTTTTTCCAATTTTGTTGAATTCTATGTCAAATATGGATAATTTTGATGAAGCAGATGAACCAGTGATGCGTTCACCAGTAGGGCTCAAACGAGGTCGGAACAGCGAACAATGTTCAGAATTCTGGCTACTTTGCTGCTGCGTGTCTCTGCACATTAACATTAACCGCAACCATCTGCACAAATGCCATTTCTGCTGCCATCTGTCACTGCAACACTGATCACATGCAGTCCTCTCTGTTCCTATCTGCTCCTACACTACCACACTGAACTGCAGCTGCAGGTGTTACATCTCTAGTTGTCTGGATATAGGATTGCTGGGTTTGATCATCGTTAATCGTTTATCTCAATTTTGCACTCTGGGAGGTCTGAGTCTTTCTTGTTGCCATTTGCACCACGGGTTGCATTACTGTACATATTGTATATTAGACTGCTGTTGAAAGTGAAAACCGAGTGTGGTTAGCCTAGACTAGGCCTTACAGTTTAAGGACTGGCGTGAGCTTTACCTGAGGATGGTTGGGTAGAGTTCAGCGGAGTAGAGGAAGGCCGTGGTGAATGCTGCCTCAGAGAAACCCTTCGCCACCACCGCAATGCACGTACGCAGGGCAAAGGAGTCTAGAAGGAAACAATGGACAAAGATGAGCTGGACATTCATTTGGAATCTCCCCAGCCAGCATGTCCATGTGGGCCCCGCCAAAGGTTAACTGGGCTGTCTGGTGGGTCCATGTGGGTTTGACCATATGAGTAAGCTGGTTTAATGTGGGTAGGCTGGTTTCAGTAACGCTGGAGTCAAGCAAAACCACCAGAAAAAAAAGTCACAAATTTGTGAGGAAAAAGTGAAAATTTAGGAGGAAAAAAGTTGCAAATTTACAAGAAAAAAAATGCAAAATTACTTGAAAAACATTACAAACCTTCATGTAAAAATGATCAAATTTAAGAGGAAAAACAGAAAAGGTTGCAAGTTAAAAAAGTATTAACTATATGACTTAATAAATTGAAAATTTATGAGAAAAAGTTGTAAGTCTATATTTTAAAAAGTTGAAAATTTTTGAGAAAGTTCCAAATTTACAAGAAAAATGTGATAAATTTATGAAAAAAAACCTCAAATTTACAATAGCAAATTTATATAAAAAAGTAACAAATTTATGAGAGAAAATTGCAAGATTACAGTCAAAAATTGCAAATTTATGAGAAAATTCCAAAATTACAAGAAAAAGTTTCCAAATTTGAAAGAAAAGTCACAATTTTAGAAGAAAAAAACTCACAAATTTACGAGAAAAAAGTTGCAAGATTAAAATAAAAACTGCAAATTTATGAAAAAGTTTCAAATTGTCAAGAAAAAAACAAATTAGGGGAAAAGTCACAAATTTACAACAAAATAGCAAATTTATGAGAAAATTCCAAAATTACAACAAAAAGTTTCCAAATTTGAAAGAAAAGTCACAATTTTAGAAGAAAAAAACTCACAAATTTACGAGAAAAAAGTTGCAAGATTACAGTAAAAACTGCAAATTTATGAAAAAGTTTCAAATTGTCAAGAAAAAAACAAATTAGGGGAAAAGTCACAAATTTACAACAAAATAGCAAATTTATGAGAAAATTCCAAAATTACAAGAAAAAGTTTCCAAATTTGAAAGAAAAGTCACAATTTTAGATGAAAAAAACTCACAAATTTACGAGAAAAAAGTTGCAAGATTAAAATAAAAACTGCAAATTTATGAAAAAGTTTCAAATTGTCAAGAAAAAAACAAATTAGGGGAAAAGTCACAAATTTACAACAAAATAGCAAATTTATGAGAAAAAGTTGAAAACGGGTAAAAAGGTAAAGTGCATGTGGGCAAACACAGATGGGGCCAACATGTAACCCACATGGGCCCATAAGACAGCCCAGTTAACCTTGGGTGGGGCCCACATGGACATGCTGGCTGGGTCATCTTGGCATGTCAGTTTAATGCTACACAGGAAGTCATGGAACCTGAAGGGATGAAGGCGTTCACTCCGATCAGAGCTCCTGTCGTGATGAGAAAGAGCGCCTGGCCGTTCCGCCGACCAATCCAGTCAAGGATGAAGAAGGTGACGATTTTGGCAGGAGCCTCGATGGCACCATAGATGAACTGAGTCAGGTAGATACTGACGCCAAAACCTGAGACCTTGAAGCTGATGCCGTAGTAGAGGAAGGCAACAGCAAACCTGAGTGTAGGAGTGTAGACAGGATGTTATGACAGCCTGGATGTCTGCAGACCACACAGAATGTTCCTGCAGATGATTCAGTACCAAGACAGCCCAGAGCAGAGCGTGATCCTCCGCAGCTGAGGCGTTCTAAACAGATCGCAGTAGGAGTAGTTCTTCTCAGCCACCTCAGACACAATCACCTTTTCCAGAACCTGAACAAGTCAGTTGACAAAAATATTACAAGTTTACCACATTTCTCACATTCTTTTATGATACAATCAGGATAACAAGCACTGAAGAGTAGTCGGAATGAACCCAGCAAGCACGCCCATGTGGGCCCCACTATAGGTTAAAGTGGGCTGTCTTATGGGTCCCAAGCGGATTTGCCTGCAGGTTCCATGTTGGCCCTGTGACGGAGCAGCCCCGTCACTGATTGCGAGAGCACACACTCACCTGCGTAGGTACCACATACTGTGCACACACCTCGGTCTGTCAGCAACTGCAGCAATAAATAAGCTGATATTTATATGGACACAAGTTACACACACACACACACACACACACACACACACACACACACATACATGCATACTGTTCGTCCGTTGGCCTCCGTCAGTCTATGATGACCATGGAAGAGAATCCTAAACGTCTACTCTGCTGGAACAGCACCGCCTGTGGCTGAACAGGCCAATGCGCGAATGGCAGTCCCTGTCACACAGGTCGCACTTGTGGGTGGTCTCCGTACTGCTGGGTCTGTGGCCTTTTTTCATCTGCTGCAGCAGTCAGTCTCTCTTCACCCGCCTTGAGCTGTCTGGTAAGGGTGCCTCTCCATTTGGAGCGGTCCGTTGCAAGGTCCTCCCAGTGCTCTGTGTTGATCTCCAGGGCCTTCATGTCTCTCTTGCAGACGTCTCTAAAGCGCAGCTGTGGGCGACCAACGTCTCTCCTGCCAGTTGCCAGTTCTCCGTAGAGGACGTCTTTGGGGATTCTGCCATCCTCCATACGGTGAACATGGCCTAGCCAGCGGAGCCTGCGCTGCCTGAGTAGAGTGAACATGGAGGGAAGGCCGGCGCAGGACAGAACTTCTGTGTTGGGCACTTTGTCCTGACAGGATATGTCCAGGATGTGGCGAATGCAGCGCAAGTGGAAGGAGTTCAGTCTCTTTTCCTGCCGGGCGTATGTTGTCCACGTCTCACTCCCATAGAGCAGTGTGCTGATGACGCAGGCGTTGTACACTGCCATCTTCGTCTTGACAGAGAGTTTGGGATTCTCCCACACTCGTGTGGTGAGGCGAGTGAGTGTGAAGGCTGATTTTCCAATCCTCTTGCTGATCTCTGTATCAAGGGAGAGGTTGTTGCTGATCGTGGACCCCAGGTACGTGAACTGATTCACGACCTCCAGCTCGTAGTCATTGATGGTGATGGTTGGTGGTGCTTCCGTGCCTTGCGCCAAGACGTTAGTATTCTTCAGGCTGATGGTAAGCCCGAAGCCCTTGCATGCCTGGGAGAAGCGGTCCATCAGGGTCTGAAGCTCCTGCTGTGTGTGGGTTGTGACTGCAGCGTCGTCTGCGAACAGCATGTCTCTGATTAGAGCCTCGCGTACTTTGGTTCTGGCTTTCAGGCGGGCGAGGTTGAAAAGCCTGCCGTCAGATCTTGTGTGCAGGTAGATTCCCTCTGTTGCTGTGCTGAAGGCATGCCTCAGGAGAATAGCAAAGAAAATCCCAAAGAGGGTTGGCGCAAGTACACAGCCCTGTTTCACTCCGCTGCGTATGTTGAATGGCTCTGAGACGTTGCCATCGTGCTGCACTATCCCCTGCATGTTGGTGTGAAACGATTCGATGAGGCTTTGCAACTTTGGTGGGCATCCTATTTTTGGCAGGATCTTGAAAAGGCCCTCTCTGCTGACCAGATCGAACGCTTTGGTGAGGTCGATGAAGGCGACGTACAGGGGCATGTTCTGTTCTCTGCATTTCTCCTGGAGTTGGCGGATGAAGAATATCATGTCTACCGTCGATCGCTCAGCGCGGAAGCCACATTGAGACTCGGGGTAGACACGTTCGGCAAGCTTCTGTAGACGAACGAGAACAACTCGTGTGTAGACTTTGCCAACAACGCTGAGGAGGGAGATGCCCCTGTAGTTGTTGCAGTCACTTCTCTCCCCTTTGTTTTTGTAGAGGGTGATGATCTTGGTGTCCCTCATGTCCTGTGGTACGGCACCTTCCTTCCAACACTGGCAGAGGACGTCATGCAATGGCAGCAGTAGGGCGGTCTTGCAGTGCTTGATCAGGTCAGGGGGTATGCCGTCGTTGCCGGGTGCCTTGCCAGCAGCCAAGCAATCAATGGCCTTGCTGAGTTCGTCGATGGTTGGCTCGGCGTCAAGTTCGTCCATGGATGGCAGGCAGTCGATGGCATCAAGGGCTGAAGGTGTCACAGTGTTCTGTCTGGAGTAGAGGTCGGAGTAGTGTTCCACCCATCTCTCCATCTGCTTGTTCTTTTCTGTGATCATCTCCCCAGTGGAGGATTTGAGGGGGGCCGTCTTGCTCTGAGCCGGACCAAGTGCTTTCTTGATGCCATCGTACATACCACGGATGTTCCCTGTTATGGCAGCGGTTTGAATGTCTTGGCTGAGCTGAGTCCAGTACTCGTTGGCACAGCGCCAAGCAGTCTGCTGAACTTTGCTTCTCGCAGCCCTGAGAATCTGGAGATTCTTCTCGTTTGGGTACTTCTTGTACTCAGCAAGTGCTGAGCGCTGCCTTAATGCATACTGAATTAAGGCAGTAAAGGCCGACATGAATATGGCATATTGTTGAACCACCATGCACGACACAGACGTGGTGACGCAGGCATGGATGATGTAACCACGCCATGTCTGTGTTAAGGGACTGATGGCAGGAGCCTAGGTGTTTGGCGCGCTGCCTCCAGCTGAAGCATAGCCTGTACCCTTCATTACGAGCTTATTTGTAGTGTTCCATGAGTTGCTAGCCTTTTTAATAAAGCCCCTGTTCAGCACACAGTCATCGTGTCTGCTAGTCCGCTTTACAGACATAACATTTTGACGACAAGGACAAAACACACCGACATGGAAGCGTGCTTTGCACCCTCCCACTGTTCCTCATGTCCCCAGGTGAGCCGCCCATCCCATGGCCTTGTTGGTTTGAGTCCTTCCAGATGTACGTTTTGGCTATGGACTTGGCTAAGGTTGGCAAGATGCAACTGTGTGCTTACTTGAGTCATAGCCTGGATACTGAGGGACAGCGTGTGTTTAGTACGTTGAGACCTGCGGATACTTATGAGGAATGTGTGATAAATGGTGAATGGTGTTCACTTATATAACACTTTTTCTCATCTCGGGATGACCAAAGTGCTTTACAGATCCTGCTATCCACCCATTCACACACTGATGATGGCAGAGCTGCCATGCACACACAGGCGCTAGCCTGGCCACTAGAAGCAACTGAGGGTTCAGTGTCTTGCTCAAGGACACTTCAACATGCAGACTGCAGACAGAGCGGGAATCGAACCCCTGACCCTCCGATCAGAGGTCGGCCACACTACACCTGCTCCATAGCCACCCTGTATCACACTGCTACCCAGATATTTTGCGATGCCTTAGAGCATGCTGCTGAGCAGAATCAGGTTCTGCCAGTGCTGACAGACAGTAGGAGAGATGACCCAGCAGTACATCGCGGACCTCCGCTGTCTGGTGAGTACATGCAGGTTTGGGCAGCTAGACAATGAGATGGTACCGGACCAGCTAGTGGAGCACACCAACAACCCATGGCTGCAGGTGAAGCTGTTGATGGCACCAGATGACCTGCTGCTGGCGAAGGTGTTGGAGTTAGCATTCCAGCTAGAGGCCACTGCCAAGCTAACATCACAGCTAGGTAACCAACAACAACAAACCCCGCTAGCACATAAAGTTACCCCGGCAGAAGAACCTGTTAACACCGCAACCTTCTCAGAGGACACTGAGGTGAACATTACGGGACAGCAGAACATCATAGAACAGCAAATGTGTGGTAACTGTGGTTCCCCTGCACACCAAATGCGAGTGCACTCCTGCCTGGCCAGGGGGCAGCGATGCCAACGCTGTGGCAAGCTTAACCATTTTGCCAAAGTGTGCCACTCAACACGGTTAACAACAAGCTCATCACCCAGTTCCCAAGATACCCAAGATACGAACAACCAAGAAAAGTCTGTGCATATCTGTCTGTGGGGTGGATTTGTGGAACAGTCTGGAGCCGGAACTGAAACTATGTACAAACAGAAATCAATTCAAAAAGAGGTACAAACATTATTTGCTGAAAGGATATATGTTAGAAGGGAAGTATTTATATTTACAATTCACTATGTTCACTCTGGGACACTATGGAATGGTGGGTGGGACAGCACTGTGTATATCTGTGTTGTTTGAGGCTGGTTTTGATGTATGGACATCAATGTATGTTAGGATGGATGGGTGTTAATGTTGATTTGTAAAAAATACACTTAATTGTTTACTTCGCGTCTTAAATGTGGTAATTTGTATATAATTCACATGGGTGTATTTATGGAAAAGAGGAGATGGAATTAATAAGTGTTCACTTCTTCCTTCTCCCTTTCGAACACTGTATACTGTTACTTTATTGCATTTGTCATTTGTTTTGTTTTTGTTATACTTTTTTGTTCGAAATAAAGTATCTATCTATCTATCTATCTATCTATCTATCTATCTATCTATCTATCTATCTATCTATCTATCTAGTTCAACTGGACTGCCTGAAACAACTACATTCCATACAGTGGACTCTGGCAAAGCAGTACACAAGTGAGGCTCAATGACGTCAGCCTGCCGTTACTATTCGACACCGCTGCTACGAGATTGCTGATGAACTGGGTTACAATGAAGAAATTCTTCCCTTGGCATCCAGTCGGGAAGAACACGGTGGAGCCCCACAGATACCAGCACACCAGAATCAGCCTAGTAGGAACCATTACGCTAATGGTTCACGATGGGCCCAAAGTCCTCCCAGCATTGGCTTTTCTTGCATAGCCTCACCCGACGTCCCAACGGCCCTGTGCAATTGACAGCTGCAGGTACTGCGACAGGAGGGATGCCTGTGAAGCAGCGCTCTCTATGGGGGAGAAGCATAGTCCCAGGAAGATCGGAAAGGGACCAGTCTGCAGAGAAACACAGCTTATCAACCCACCCGAAAGGAGAAGGTGCAAGACAAGGACCTGCAACCGGTGCTGCAGGGGCTGGATTCAGGCCATAAGCCACTCTGGGATGACGTAGCGGGGTGCCCACCTGCCACCAAAGGACCTGCTTGCAAAATTTGAGGGTCTAAGGGTGAAGGATGGGGTGCTTCAGCAAGCGTGGAAAGAGCCAGCTATAGGAGAGGACAGGTGGCAGGTAGTGGTTGTCATATACACACCGTGCACTCCACTATTACGCATGGGGGGAGAAGGAGGAATGAGGATTTAATTGCTGGGTTTCTACTGGCACAGAGAAGCAAACTGGGCAACAGCCTAAGTGTAGCAGTTGAGCTGCAGGGAAAGACGCTATCAGAAAAGCGTAGCAGCTAACTGCACCGAGAAACACTAAACAATTTACTCACGGGCAGGAGCAGTCCCAAAAAGTCCAGTTCTCCCATGGCACGAACAGCAATCCTTCAAGACGAGACGATCACTCCATGAAGAACAGGAGTGACTCGTACAATGACCCAATGGCATTTGTCTAGCAATGCGATGCTTAAATCCAAATGCCGCTGGTCACACTAACTGGGAACACCTGAGGGGCGGGAAAGATAATTACCGGGGCAGCTGGTGGAATCAGAGAGTGAGAGGGCGTGGTAGGACCGACAGATTGTCAGTAGCGTGAGAGAAAGCTCAGAGGCTGACTAACAGCTGCCGGTTGGGCAGTGGCTCCAAAAATAAAAATGAATACACAAAATGCACATAAACAGTGAAGCCACAACCCACAGAGAGATCAGGGAAATCAAACCAGCTCGGCTCATGACAGTGGACCCTAGGACATTAAGGGAGACAGTGCTATCAGCTGTCCATGGAACTACCGAGGCAGGAAACTTCAGGGTCTCAAAAACCCTCCACCAGCTCTGTCAAGCTGAGACCCCTGCACAGCGCACAAGGGCCATCCAGACCAGTCACATGTCCAACTCCAGTAGCTGGCAGTGAGAGCCCCAATGGAGAGAATGGCGGTGGACATAATGGACCTGTTTCCTCGCACAAACAATAGGAACCATTTTGTTCTAGTTGCGATGGATTACTTTACAAAATGGCTGGAGGCATACATCATACCCGACCAGGAGGCAGAGACTGTCACAAATGCACCGGTGGAGGACATGTTTGCCAGGTGTGGGGCAGCTGAGGTCATCCACAGTGACCAAGGGTGCAACTTTGAGTCCAGGGTGTTCTCGGCATTGTGTGAATGACTGCACATGTGAAAGACTAACACTAAACTGAAACACTCTGTAATTTCCCAGTTTGGGATCAATAAAGTACATCTATCTACCCCTTCACACTTCCAGAGCAATGGACTGGTTGAGAGGTTCAATAGAACCCTGGTGACACAACTGGCCATTATCACTGCAGAACAGAAACAAGACCGGGATATGCACCTTGCTTTCATCTTGATGGCCTACAGGTCAGCTGTGCAGGATTCCACCTCATGCACATCAGCCCTGCTCGTGTTGGGATGAAACCTGAGGATGCCGGTGTAAATGGCATTTGGAAAGTCCCCAGACACACCAGCGGTACCCCCAGGACCAGAATATGCACAGATGCTTCAAGACCAGATGGAGTCGGCCCTTATTTCTGAAGTACGGTGTAGTGGCGCCCACTTCCATTTCCGCCACTACACCGTGCCTATAAATAGCAGCAGGCAGGGAAGGCAGGTCTCTTTGCCAACGCCCCTGCCTGATGGTTGTATTGTGGTTATCGCAGCATCGATAAAGCTAAGTTCAGTCGTGCACCTGGCCTCATCATTGAATTTGCAGACATAACATTTTGGCAATGAGGATAAAGCATGGAAGCATGTGTGACTCCAATTCGGACCTTCCTGGAGCTCCTGGAGGAGCTACCTGTCCCCTGGCCGAGATGGTATGCAGCCTTTGAAACATACATCGTGGTGCTCAATCTGGGTGAGATGGACAAGCTGAGGGCACGCACAGTCCTGGTGCACAATTTGGGAATCGAGGGCCAGCGAATACTGAGCACACTCGGTGATTCGGACAGATTCGAGGACATGGTTGAGCTGATGGCACACCATTTTCACGCCCCAGACAGCATCATTGGATCAAGTTTTGGCAGCACCACCAATGGGCAGGTGAACCTATCCAGTGTGTCGTCAGACCTGAAACTGCTGGCTAGCGAGTGTTGTTTTGGTCTGCTGGAGGAAGAGATGGTTCGTGACCAGCTGGCAGAGCACACCAACAACACTACGAAATGGACAAAACTGCTCACAGTACTGGGTGACTTGACAATGGCCAGAGCTGTCGAGTTGGCTCTCCAGTTGGAGACAGCGGACAAGCTGGCTTCAGAGCTAAGTCAGCGTCTGTCACAACGGCAGCTGGAGTTTCCCACCACGACCCAAGTAGCGGATCCAGACAGTGATGACAGCATGGAGGACAACACCACGGAGACCAAGGCTGCAAAATTTAGGTTCAATTCAATTCAATTCAATTCAACTTTATTTATATAGCGCCATTTCACAACAACAGTCATCTCATAGCACTATCAACTGTAGGGGGAACCCCCACAGTTGCAGAAAGACCCCAGCAATCAGGCGATCCCCTGTGAGCAAGCACTTGGCGATGGTGGAGAGGAAAAACTCCCTTTTAACAGGAAGAAACCTCCAGCAGAACCAGGCTCAGGGAGGGGCAGTCATCTGCTGCGACTGGCTGGGGGGTGAGGGGATAGAGAAGAAGAAAAGAACAGACATGTAGAGAGCAAACAGCACGATGGGGACTCAAACTATGGGAGAGAACAAACAAATGTTAATGACCAGCAAAAAAAAAAATATTTCATTGAGAGTGAGGAAAAGAGTGAGGCCCAGTGCATTACTGCAGGTCCCCCAGCTGACTAAACCTATTAGCAGCATACCTAAGGGAGGATTCAGAAACACATGAACCCTCCCTAATTGTAGGCTGTATCAAAAAGGTAGGTTTTAGCCCTATTCTTAAAAATAGAGATCGAGTCTGACTCCCGAATCCAGATTGGCAGCTGGTTCCACAGGAGAGGAGCTTGATAACTGAAGGCTCTGCCTCCCATTGTACTTTTGGAGATTCTAGGTATTACAAGTAATCCTGCATTTTGGGAGCGTAGTGCTCTGTTAGGATAATACGGTAGTATCAGATCTTTTAAATAAAAAGGAGCCTGATTGTTTAGAGCTTTGTAAGTAAGAAGAAGGATTTTAAACTTAATTCTAAACTCTATGGGAAGCCAATGAAGGGAGGCCAGAACCGGAGAGATATGATCTCTCTTTCTAGCACCTGTTAAAACTCTTGCTGCAGCATTTTGGATCAGCTGAAGACTTTTTAAAGATGTTTTAGGACAGCCTGATAATAAAGAATTACAATAATCTAATCTCGAGCTAACAAAAGCGTGGATCAGTTTCTCAGCATCATTCTGAGACAAGATGCTCCTAATCTTGGCAATATTACGCAAATGATAGAAGGCAGTCTTAGAAACAAATTTAATATGTGAATTGAAGGACAGATCCTGATCAAAAATAACTCCAAGGTTCCTCACAGAGCTATTAAGAGAAAGAGTAACCGCATCCAAACTGAAAGTTTGATTTGGAAAGGAATTTCTAAGGTTTTTTGGACCAACAAGAATGACTTCAGTCTTATCTGAATTTAATAGCAGGAAATTACAAGTCATCCATGCTTTGATTTCCTTAAGACAGGCTTCTAACTTGGCTAATTGATTACTATCATCTGGCTTCATTGACAGGTATAATTGTGTGTCATCTGCATAACAATGAAAATGTATACAGTGCTTTCTAATAATGTTGCCTAATGGAAGCATATATAAACTAAAAAGAGTAGGGCCTAGAACAGATCCCTGTGGAACTCCATGACTAAGCTTTGAATTGAAAGAAAACTCATTATTTACATGAACAAACTGGAACCTATCAGATAAATAAGATCTAAACCACTGCAACAAAGCTCCATTAAGTCCAACAAGGTGTTCTAATCTATCAAGTAGAATATTATGATTGATACTATCAAAAGCTGCACTAAGGTCTAAAAGGACAAGTACAGAAATAAGTCCATTATTTGAAGCAATCAGGAGGTCATTAGTGACCTTCTCTAAGGCTGTTTCAGCACAGTGATGGATTCTAAACCATGATTGAAACTCTTCTAATAAACCATTTCCCTGCAAGTGGCCAAATAATTGCATAGCAACAACTCTTTCTAAGATTTTTGAAATGAAAAAGGAAATTAGAGATTGGCCTATTGGTAGCTAAAAACTCCTGGATTCAACATTGGCTTTTTGAGTAAGAGATTAATTACAGCAGTTTTAAAAGCCTGTGGTATGTGGCCTAAAGTTAATGAAGAATTGATTAGTTGAAGAATAAAGCTACCAATAAATGGGAAGACTTCTTTAAATAACCTGGTAGGAATAGGATCTAAAAGACAAGTTGAAGGCTTGGATGAGGAAATTATCTTGTCTCACTCTAAAAGGTCAATTGGAGTAAACTGATCCAAACAGACATCAACTGAAGGAGTTGTAGTAGTTATTGTATTTAAGTTAACAGTGGGAAGAATCTGACTGATTTTGTCTCTGATAGATGAAATTTTATTCTTTAAAAAGTTCATAAAGTCCTGACTAGTAAGCTCTTAGGGAATGCTAGGATTGACAGAGTCCTGACTCTTTGTCAATCTGGCTACAGTACTGAAAAGAAACCTGGGATTATTCTTGTTCTCTTCTATTAATAGATAGATAGATAGATAGATAGATAGATAGATAGATAGATAGATAGATAGATAGATAGATAGATAGATAGATAGATAGATAGATAGTTTATTTCAAACACAAAATTATAACAAAAACAAGCAAATGGCAAATGCAATAAAGTAACAGTATACACTGTTCGAAAGGGAGAAGGAAGAAGTGAACACTTATTAATTCCATCTCCTCTTTTCCATAAATACACCCATGTGAATTTTATACAAATTACCACCTTTAAGACCCCAAGTAAACAATTTCCTGTATTTTTTACAAATCAACATTAACACCCATCCATTCTAACATACAATGAAGTCCATACATCAAAACCAGCCTCAAACAACACAGATATACACAGTGCTGTCCCACCCACCATTCCATAGTGTCCCATAATGTCCCAGAGTGAACATAATGAATCGTACATATAAATACTATCCTTCTAACATATATCCTTTCAGCAAATGGTGCTTATACCTCTATTTGAATTGATTTCTGTTTGTACATAGTTTCAGTTCCGGCTCCAGACTGTTCCAGAAATCCACCCCACAGACAGATATGCACAGACTTTTCTTGGTTGTACGTATCTTGGGTTTTGTAAAGTTTAAGTCTCCTCTCAAATTATGATCATTGTCTCTTTTTTAAATATTATTTGTATATTAATTCAATTCAATTCAATTCAACTTTATTTATATAGCGCCATTTCACAACAACAGTTATCTCATAGCACTATCAACTGTAGGGGGGACCCCCACAGTTGCAGAAAGACCCCATTAGTTGGGGTTGGGTTGGGAGTTGGGTTGGGAGTTGGGTTCCAAGGTTGTCATAGCCAGGAGCGGCACTGGGGTTAAGCTCCCAGTGCTCATAAAATGCTCCTTATGGCGTGCGTCTCGAAAAGCCTCTGACAACTAAGTCCAACTCCTAGCCTGCCCGTGTGGTTTAGTCTCTAAGCCCGGCGGAACTGCTTTTACTAATAGGAGAAGGGGCGAGGGCGGATCTCTGGCGCCTTAAAACCAGATGCTTCGGGTAGATGGTGGCTCGTCAACCTGGGAAGGTAGCCAATCTAGGGGAAGGTAAACCCTGATTTTAAACCTCCGCTGCCTTGCGGCATACCCGGTCACGGGAAAGGCTTCGGGAGTCAACCCTGAGGAAAAATCCGGAGTCGGAGCCCCTAAGGCAGTTCTCTGTTGTGCTCAACATCGTTCTGGCAGCTCCTGCAACGGCGCTGGTGCCAAACTGTAGCAGCCCTGCTGTTCCTTTGGATTCATCAGTGACGTGGAGAGGGGGGACATGCTGCATGGGCAACATCTTATCCTCCATATCTTCCTGCCCAGGCTTGAATCCTACCAACGCCCAACGCTGGAAGGTAGAACACCGGATCACTGGAGAGAACACTCCAGCTTCGCCTTTGGCGTAGACAAAACACGGGGAATGACAGTTACCGGTTATAAGCCACCGCTCAATTGGCATAGAGCTCGGCGCCAGGGGTTATTCCCGACGGTGGGAGGGATCATCGGATCTCACTGGACAGCTACCGCCCGCCTCAAGCTGGGCAGCCCCCAGCCAATAAGGTGATGTCCCGCCACAGCTTGCTTTCCTCATTGGGTGCATGGGGATGAGGAGAAGTCCGAACAGCAGGCTGAGAACTTTCGCACCAGGCAAGACAATAAAACAAAAGAGACCAACTCTAAAACTGGGAACTTGGAACGTCCGCACTATGATGACAGGACTCGCTACTAACCTCAAGGACATCAACGACACCAGGAAGACTGCCATCATCAATAATGAGCTGAAGAGACTGGGAGTGGATATCGCCACTCTCCAGGAAACACGGTTGGCTGACGCAGGCACACTGAGAGAGAAGGACTACACGTTCTACTGGCAGGGAAAGGGCAGTGACGAACACAGGGAACACGGAGTGGGCTTTGCAGTGAAGAACACCTTGCTGAAGATGGTGGAACCGAGCAGCACTGGCTCTGCACGACTCCTCACCCTCCGCCTGAACACCACTCAAGGCCCAGTCACCCTCGTCAGTGTGTATGCGCCAACACTGACAGTCACACCAGAGGCAAAAGACGAGTTCTACGAGAATCTCGCAACAACTGTCAGGATCGTCCCCAACTCTGAACAACTCATTCTCCTTGGAGACTTCAATGCCAGAGTGGGTGCTGACCACGACTCCTGGCCCTCCTGTCTTGGACCTTTTGGCATGGGCAGAATGAATGACAACGGACAGCGGCTGCTCGAGTTCTGCACATATCACGATCTGTGCATCACAAACTCGTTCTTCAAGACCAAGCCCCAACACAAGGTTTCCTGGCAACATCCACGCTCAAAGCACTGGCACCAGCTGGACTTGATCCTGACCAGGCGCACCTCACTGAAGAACGTGCTAATCACCCGTTCGTTCCAGAGTGCAGATTGCGACACAGACCATTCATTGGTGTGTTGCAAGGTCAAGCTGCAGCTGAAGAAATTCCATCGTGCTAGACAACCTGGAAAGGCACGGATTGACACCAGCAAGATGGCTCAACCAGAACTTGTTGAGCAGTTTGCCTCCACCTTTGAGGAGGAACTTGGTGTACCACAAGAAGGAGAATCTGCAAAGCAGAAGTGGGAAGAGCTGCGAAACACCATCCACCGCACAGCCTTGGCTACCTTTGGGAGGAAGACCTCGAAGTCACAGGACTGGTTTGATGCCAAGTTGACCGAGATGACCCCCGTCATTGAAGCCAAGCGCTCAGCACTTGCTGAGTACAAGAAGTACCCAAACAAGAAGAATCTCCAGATTCTCAGGGCTGCGAGAAGCAAAGTTCAGCAGACTGCTCGGCACTGTGCCAACGAGTACTGGACTCAGCTCAGCTAAGACATTCAAACCGCTGCCATAACAGGGAACATCCGTGGCATGTACGATGGCATCAAGAAAGCACTTGGTCCGGCTCAGAGCAAGATGGCCCCCCTCAAATCCTCCACTGGGGAGATGATCACAGAAAAGAACAAGCAGATGGAGAGATGGGTGGAACACTACTCCGACCTCTACTCCAGACAGAACACCGTGACACTGTCAGCCCTTGATGCCATCGACTGCCTGCCATCCATGGACGAACTTGACGCCGAGCCAACCATCGACGAACTCAGCAAGGCCATTGATAGCTTGGCCGCTGGCAAGGCACCCGGCAACGACGGCATACCCCCCGACCTGATCAAGCACTGCAAGACCGCCCTACTGCTGCCATTGCATGACGTCCTCTGCCAGTGTTGGAAGGAAGGTGCCGTACCACAGGACATGAGGGACGCCAAGATCATCACCCTCTACAAAAACAAAGGGGAGAGAAGCGACTGCAACAACTACAGGGGCATCTCCCTCCTCAGCATTGTTGGCAAAGTCTACGCACGAGTTGTTCTCGTTCGTCTACAGAAGCTTGCCGAACGTGTCTACCCCGAGTCTCAGTGTGGCTTCCGCGCTGAGCGATCGACGGTAGACATGATATTCTCCATCCGCCAACTCCAGGAGAAATGCAGAGAACAGAACATGCCCCTGTACGTTGCCTTCATCGACCTCACCAAAGCGTTCGAGCTGGTCAGCAGAGAGGGCCTTTTCAAGATCCTGCCAAAGATAGGATGCCCACCAAAGTTGCAAAGCCTCATTGAATCGTTTCACACCAACATGCAGGGGATAGTGCAGCACGATGGCAACGTCTCAGAGCCTTTCAACATACGCAGCGGAGTGAAACAGGGCTGTGTACTTGCGCCAACCCTCTTTGGGATTTTCTTTGCTATGCTCCTGAGGCATGCCTTCAGCACAGCAACAGAGGGAATCTACCTGCACACAAGATCTGACGGCAGGCTTTTCAACCTCGCCCGCCTGAAAGCCAGAACCAATGTACGCAAGGCTCTAATCAGAGACATGCTGTTCGCAGACGACGCTGCAGTCGCAACCCACACACAGCAGGAGCTTCAGACCCTTATGGACCGCTTCTCCCAGGCATGCAAGGACTTCGGGCTTACCATCAGCCTGAAGAAGACTAACGTCTTGGTGCAAGGCATGGAAGCACCACCAACCATCACCATTGATGACTACGAGCTGGAGGTCGTGAATCAGTTCACGTACCTGGGGTCCACGATCAGCAACAAACTCTCCCTTGATACAGAGATCGACAAGAGGATTGGAAAATCAGCCTTCACACTCGCTCCCCTCACCACACGAGTGTGGGAGAACCCCAAACTCTCTGTCAAGACGAAGATGGCAGTGTACAACGCCTGCGTCACCAGCACACTGCTCTATGGGAGTGAGACGTGGACAACATACGCCCGGCAGGAAAAGAGACTGAACTCCTTCCACTTGCGCTGCATTCGCCACATCCTGGACATATCCTGGCAGGACAAAGTGCCCAACACAGAAGTTCTGTCCCGTGCCGGCCTTCCCTCCATGTTCACTCTACTCAGACAGCGCAGGCTCCGCTGGCTATGCCACGTTCACCGTATGGAGGATGGCAGAATCCCCAAAGACGTCCTCTATGCAACTCTCTCTTGGCAACTGGCAAGAGAGACGTTGGCCGCCCACAGCTGCGTTTTAGAGACGTCTGCAAGAGAGACATGAAGGCCCTGGAGATCAACACAGAGCGCTGGGAGGACCTTGCAACGGACCGCTCCAAATGGAGAGGCACCCTGACCAGACAGCTCAAGGCGGGTGAAGAGAGACTGACTGCTGCTGCAGATGAAAAAAGGACCCGCAGGAAGAACCGCCACAGACCCAGCAGCACGGAGACCACCCACAAGTGCGACCTGTGTGACAGGGACTGCCATTCGCGCATCGGCCTGTTCAGCCACAGGCGGTGCTGTTCCAGCAGAGTAGACGTTTAGAATTCTCTTCCATGGTCATCATAGACCGACGGAGGCCGACGACCCAGTTGGGAGTTGATTATTAATTGCCCTGTACATTACTTGTGCTGTCTTAAATTTAACTAAATCGATGAACTTTATGACATGTGACTTTAAGAACAACGAATTGGTATGGTCTCCATATCCTGCATTGTTTATTATCCTTATAGCTCTTTTTTGTAATGTGCATATTGACTGTAGGTTGGTCTTGTAGGTGTTTCCCCAGACTTCTGCACAGTAGTTAAGATAAGGTAAAAACAGTGAATTGTACAATAAGACCAATGATTTATTGTCCAAGATGTGTCTTGTCTTCCCCAGTATGCCTATACATTTTGCTAATTTGGCCCGGATGTGACTGATGTGAGGTTTCCAGCAGATTTTATTGTCTAGCGTCACCCCCAGAAACTTATTTTCCTGTACTGTTTCTATTTTGGTATCAGGTTCAGGTTCAGGTTCAGGTTACTTTATTTGTACCCGTAGGTAGATTTGTTTTGCAGTCTGGTGACATCCATATTTACAAGCCACTAACTACATTCAACATAGACACAAACACAGGCACACATCAAACAAAATAAGTAAATATAAAATATGTACAATATATTGTTACATCTTGTTCAACTCTTTGACAGCAGCAGGGATAAAGCTGGTTTTGTAGCGCTGGGTTTTGCTTTTTGGGACAGCAAACCTCCGTCTGGAGGGAAGAAGCTGAAAGTTGCAGTGTAAAGGGTGGGAGTCATCATATAAAATGGAGGTAGCTATCCTCTGTACTTGTCTGGTGTACAGGGATGTCAGGCTCAGCTGTGACTCACCAAGCAAACGACTGGACCATCTAACTACCTGATCCAAGGATTTCCTCTGTTTCAGTTTTATCTAACCAAACCATGACATTAAAGAAAAGGATAAAACAGAATCAATAAAAGCCCGATAAAACATTGTCATTATGGTTCAGTCAATTTGGAAGCGTGCCACGTAAACGTGTCAAAATATACCCCAACAACAAACCATGGGTTACTAAATCAGTTAAATCCTGCTTACAGAGGAAAGCTCTTGCCTTTAAACAGGGGTCTGTTTCTGAGCTACAAGTTGCCACCAAGGAGCTGAAGGCCGAAATTTTAAGAGCAAAACAGAATTATAAATCAGAGTTGGAAAGCAAGATGGCAGCAAATAAACTTGGTTCAGCCTGGGCCAGTATGAAAACTATTGCAGGCCTTCAGAGCACAGAGCGCAGTAATCGTGTGTTTTTAGATGGTTTTAGTTCAGACACAGAGCTGGCTAATGCTCTTAACTGTTTTTATGGTCATTTTGACTCCTTTGATTTTAGCACAGAAATCCAAGATTTGAAACAGAAACTCAAAGACAATCAGCACTTTAATATTGAGATGCAGGATGTTAAAAGGGAGTTCCGCGCTGTAAAAGTGAACAAAAGTCAGGGCCCTGATAATATATGTGGACGCCTGGTAAAGTCCTGTGCACATGAACTGAGTCCTATATTTCATTATATTTTCAATAAGTCCTTACAGACACAACATGTGCCTAAGATCTGGAAAGATGCCGTGGTTGTTCCCGTTCCAAAATCCAGCTGTCCTAAAACGGTAAATGACTTTAGACCATTTGCTTTGACTTCAATTTTAATGAAAATTTATGAAAAACTGGTCAGATGTGAGGTCCTAAGGCAGACTGAACATGCATTGGATCCTCTGCAGTTTGCCTATAGGCCTCACAGAGGAGTGGAGGATGCCACTGTCACTCTGTTTAACATGCTTTTTAAACATCTGGATTTTAATGGGACACATGCCAGGCTTTTATTTGTGGACTTTTCTTCTGCCTTTAATACAATCCAACCTCATATTTTAGTTGAAAGGCTCCTGCAACAATTTGATTTAAGCAATAATCTGGTGGGTTGGATTCTGGATTTCTTAACCAACAGGACGCAGAGAGTAAGGGTCAATGGCACATTGTCTGACCTAAAGTGCTCTTCTACTGGCTCTCCTCAGGGGTGTGTGTTGTCACCACTACTCTTCATCCTGTACACAAACATGTGTCGGAGCAGACATGACAACAGACACATTATAAAGTATGCTGATGACTCAGTCATTGTCAGTCTCCTCCAGGATGGTGAGAGTGGCCACGGCCCAGTAGTTGATGACTTTGTTCACTGGTGTGAGGATTCCTACCTGCAGCTGAATACAACAAAAATGAAAGATATGATTATTGACTTTAGGAGGAAAACTCCCAGGCACAAAGTCACCATACTAAAAGGCCAGACCACCGAATGTGTACAATCGTACAAATATCTTGGGACGATTATTGATAGTGGATTGAACTTTGAGGTGAACTGTGAAAGGGTGTGCAAAAAGGGTCAGCAAAATTTGCATTGTTTGAGGAAACTTGCACGCTTCCAAATTGACCGAACCATAATGACTATGTTCTATCGCGCTTTTATTGAATCTGTTTTATCCTTTTCTTTAATGTCATGGTTTGGTCAGATAAAACTGAAACAGAGGAAATCCTTGGATCAGGTAGTCAGATGGTCCAGTCGTTTGCTTGGTGAGTCACAGCTGAGCCTGACATCCCTGTACACCAGACAAGTACAGAGGATGGCCGACTCGATTTTAAATGATGACTCCCACCCTTTGCACTGCAACTTTCAGCTTCTTCCCTCCAGACGGAGGTTTGCTGTCCCAAAAAGTAGAACCCAGCGCTACAAAAACAGCTTTGTCCCTGCTGCTGTCAAAGAGTTGAACAAGCTATAAAATTATATTGTACATATTTTATATTTACCTATTTTGTAAGATGTGTGCCTGTGTTTGTGTCTATGTTGAATGTAATTAGTGGCTTGTAAATATGGATGTCACCAACTGCAAAACAAATCTACCTACGGGTACAAATAAAGTAACCTGAACCTGAACCTGAACCTGAACCTGTGCCAGTTTCCTCAAACAATGCAAATTTTGCTGACCCTTTTTGCACACCCTTTCACAGTTCACTTCAAAGTTTAATTTACTATCAATAATCTCGGCGCCACACAATAATCTCGGCGCCACACCAGTAGGCTGCCTTTTGCAACAGCGGCTCGATTCCGAGTTTTTTTTCCCTTCCTCTCTCTTTTGATCACTTTTTTCAAGTCCTGCCTCTAAGAAATCAAGTCCTGCTACCCACTCCCCACTCCACCGACACAACATGTCAGAACACACTCACAACTCTGTACTCAGCTGTACACACTCTGTACTCAGCTTCATCTCCAGCGGAGATGAAGCTGAGTACAGAGGGCTTATCCAGGACTTTGTGGACTGGTGCCATCGGAACTGCCTCCAGATCAACGCGAGGAAAACTAAGGAGCTGGTGGTGGACTGCCGCAGGCATGGGCAGCCCCTCACAGCACCAGTAAATATACAGGGAACAGACATCGAGATGGTGACATCCTACAAGTACCTGGGTATTCATCTGAACAATAAACTAGACTGGTCACACAATACTGACGCACTCTACAAGAAGGGACAGCGCAGGCTGTTCCTGCTGAGGAGACTCAGGTCTTTTGGTGTACAAGGGGCGCTGCTGAAGTCATTCTTTGACACGGTGGTGGCATCAGCCATCACTTTTGGAGTGGTCTGCTGGGGCAGTGGCATTACTGCAGCCGATAGGAAGAGACTGAACAAACTGATTAAGAAAGCTAGCTCTGTCCTGGGGCAACGCCTTGATCCGATGGAGGAGATAGGAGAGAGAAGGACGGTGGCTAAACTGTCATCTCTGCTGGAGTCCGAGTTCCACCCTATGCAGGACATACTGGATGCACTGAGGAGCTCATTTAGCAGCAGACTACATCATCCCAGGTGCACAACCGAGAGGTTTCGTAGGTCCTTCCTACCAACGGCTGTCAGACTGTACAACCTAAGCAGGGCTGCTCGCAGAGATAGCAAAAAGACGTAACGAACTAATAGTTTTGTTTTTTTTTTTTTTTTGTTTGTTTTTTTTTGAATGCAAAAGATGCAATAGACTTACACAATGGTCCTCTCCGGCATACAACTAGGAACATACCGGTCGCTATGGAGGGTGAGAATATGTATGGGCACATAATCATACCATGTAGGATAACTAAATAGACGGTTATGCTGTTTCATCCCACCTAGCAACAATGCTCTGCACTGTGTGTGTTTATATATTTACATATTTATTCCATCTAGCTACAATGCTCTGCACTGGGTGTGTTTATATTTATATATCTACATATTTATTCCATCTAGCTACAATGCTCCGCACTGTGTTTTTATATATCTACATATTATTCCATCTAGCTACATTGCTCCGCACTGTGTGTGTTTATATACTTGCATATTTATTCCACCTAGCTGCAATGCTCCATACTGTGGGTGTTTATATATTTACATATTTATTCCATCTAGCTACAATGCTCTGCACTGTGTGTTCATATATTCATATATTTATTCCATCCAGCTACAATGCTCTGCACTGTGTGTCTGTGTGTGTGTGTGTATATATATATATTTTATAGTAATATGTACATATGTATATTAGCTGCTCTTGCTTGCTTGTTTTTTTTCTTGCCTTCTGATTGTTGCTCTGAGTGTTGCTATCCCTGTGCTGTTGCAATCCTGGAATTTCCCCGTTGTGGGACTAATAAAGGCTTATCTTATCTTATCTTATCTTTTTTTTCAGCCCACTTATATCACGGACACACAGATCGTCCCAAATGTCTCCTGAGCCGGTGGACGGAGCCACTGTCTATAGCAGGATTCGATACAACAGGGAAGAGCTGCTAGCATTTAACCGCCACCCGGTCCCACTGGAAAAACTCGACATACCGAGAGAATTGAGGCGAAAGCGTCGCGGCTGCCGGGCTGGAGTAAGGCGGAGGACAAAAAATATAAGGTACAGACCCTCCCTTCCATCTGTTGTCATGGGAAATGTACGGTCGATACTGGGAAAGTTAGATGAGCTAGCGGCTATCTCCCGTTATGATAGCACTTACCGGGAGTGCTCTCTCCTTTTGTTTACTAAGACGTGGCTAACTGAACTAGCAGCAGATGCTAACATTGAGCTGGAGGGTTTTCACATGATACGAGCTGACCGAACACCAGAGAGTGGCAAAACTAGGGGCGGTGGAGTGATAATGTATGTTAACAACAACTGGTGCAGACCGGGACATATCACTGTTAAACAACGACACTGCAGCAAAGACATTGAGTTGCTAGCTGTTAGCATGAGGCCTACATATCTCCCGAGAGAACACTCACACGTGATCTGCATTGTTGTTTATGCAAATCCGACGGCGAACGCTGGGACAGCGCGTGACGTCATCCATTCAGTAACCAGCAGGCTGCAGACAGAACACCCAGATGCTCTTCTCCTCATCTCAGGCGATTTCAACCACGTTTCACTGTCTCCCATTCTGCCCACTTTTACCCAGTATGTCACATGCCACACTAGAGACAATAAAACACTGGATTTGTTCTACGCAAACACTAAGGAGGCGTACACCTCATCACAACTCCCCCCACTTGGGAGATCGGATCACAGCTTGGTTCATCTCCGACCGGTGTACAAACCCCTAGTGCACAGACAACCTCCGGCCATGCACACTGTGGAGTTATGGTCTGAGGAGACAATGGACACTCTAAAGGGCTGTTTTGAAGCCACTGCCTGGAAGCAGCTCTGCGATCCACATGGTGAGGACATCGATGGCCTCATTCACACCTTCACGGGCTACCTCAGCTTCTGTGTGGACAAATCCGTTCCCACCAAGACCATACGGCGTCACTCAAACAACAAACCCTGGATCAACCCTGAGATAAAAACACTTCTGAGAGAGAAGAAGAGGATCTTCAGGTCGGGGAACAGGGAGATGCTGAAGTCCGTACAGAGGGAGCTGAGGAGAAAGATCAGAGAAGGCAAGGACAGCTTCAGGAAGAAGATGGAGGACAAGCTGCAACAGAGCGACATCAGCGGGGTCTGGAGAAACCTCAAAACCATCTCGGGGCTCCAGAATACCTCCCCCCAGGCCACGGGGGGCAGGGAGTGGGCGAACAACCTGAATCTGTTTTTCAATAGATTTGACCAACCGCCCTCCCCCCTGTCTGCACAACAACCACTGCTGCCTCTAAGAAATCAAGTCCTGCTGCCCACTCCCCACTCCACCGACACCCCCCCCCCCACTCCCAACACACAGCCCCCCATCCTGACCCTGACCAAGACCCAGGTGAGGACAGAGCTGAGGAAGATCAAGGCGAGGAAGGCGTCGGGACCGGACGGCATCAGCGCAAAGCTCCTCAAGTCCTGTGCAGACCAGCTGTGTGGGATTGTGACGTATATCTTCAACATGAGCCTGAAACTGGGGAGGGTACCACAGCTGTGGAAAACATCTTGTGTGGTACCTGTACCAAAAACTTCCCACCCCAAAGACCTGAACAGCTACAGACCGGTGGCCTTGACGTCCCACTTGATGAAGACCCTGGAGAGACTGCTCCTTGCTCATCTCCGCCCCCTGGTGGAACCAGCGATGGATCCACTCCAGTTCGCCTACCAGCATGGCATTGGGGTGGAGGATGCGGTGATCTTCCTCCTTCACCGTTCTCTGTCCCACCTGGAGAAGCCCGGGAATATGGTGAGGATCATGTTCTTTGACTTCTCCAGTGCTTTCAACACCATCCAACCGATGATCCTGAAGGACAAGCTGCTGCGCGCAGGGGTGGACCAGCACCTGTCATCATGGATCCTGGACTACCTCACGAACCGGCCTCAGTTTGTGAGAACCCGGGACTGTGTTTCCGACACGATCATCAGTAGCACGGGGGCCCCCCAGGGAACGGTGCTGGCTCCCTTCCTGTTCACTCTTTATACTGCGGACTTCTCACACAACACGACACATTGCCATCTACAGAAGTTCTCTGATGACTCTGCGATCGTTGGTCTCATCTCCAACGGAGATGAAGCTGAGTACAGAGGGCTTATCCAGGACTTTGTGGACTGGTGCCATCGGAACTGCCTCCAGATCAACGCGAGGAAAACTAAGGAGCTGGTGGTGGACTGCCGCAGGCATGGGCAGCCCCTCACAGCACCAGTAAATATACAGGGAACAGACATCGAGATGGTGACATCCTATAAGTACCTGGGTGTTCATCTGAACAATAAACTAGACTGGTCACACAATACTGACGCACTCTACAAGAAGGGACAGCGCAGGCTGTTCCTGCTGAGGAGACTCAGGTCTTTTGGTGTACAAGGGGCGCTGCTGAAGTCATTCTATAACACGGTGGTGGCATCAGCCATCACTTTTGGAGTGGTCTGCTGGGGCAGTGGCATTACTGCAGCCGATAGGAAGAGACTGAACAAACTGATTAAGAAAGCTAGCTCTGTCCTGGGGCAGCGCCTTGATCCGATGGAGTAGATAGGAGAGAGAAGGACGGTGGCTAAACTGTCATCTCTGCTGGAGTCCGAGTTCCACCCTATGCAGGACATACTGGATGCACTGAGGAGCTCATTTAGCAGCAGACTACATCATCCCAGGTGCACAACCGAGAGGTTTCGTAGGTCCTTCCTACCAACGGCTGTCAGACTGTACAACCTAAGCAGGGCTGCTCGCAGAGATAGCAAAAAGACGTAACAAACTAATAGTTTTTTTGAATGCAAAAGATGCAATAGACTTACACAATGGTCCTCTCCGGCATACAACTAGGAACATACCGGTCGCTATGGAGGGTGAGAATATGTATGGGCACATAATCATACCATGTAGGATAACTAAATAGACGGTTATGCTGTTTCATCCCACCTAGCAACAATGCTCTGCACTGTGTGTGTTTATATATTTACATATTTATTCCATCTAGCTACAATGCTCTGCACTGGGTGTGTTTATATTTATATATCTATATATTTATTCCATCTAGCTACAATGCTCCGCACTGTGTTTTATATATCTACATATTATTCCATCTAGCTACATTGCTCCGCACTGTGTGTGTTTATATACTTGCATATTTATTCCACCTAGCTGCAATGCTCCGTACTGTGGGTGTTTATATATTTACATATTTATTCCATCTAGCTACAATGCTCTGCACTGTGTGTTCATATATTCATATATTTATTTCATCCAGCTACAATGCTCTGCACTGTGTGTCTGTGTGTGTGTGTGTATATATATATTTTATAGTAATATGTACATATGTATATTAGCTGCTCTTGCTTGCTTGTTTTTTTTTCTTGCCTTCTGATTGTTGCTCTGAGTGTTGCTATCCCTGTGCTGTTGCAATCCTGGAATTTCCCCATTGTGGGACTAATAAAGGCTTATCTTATCTTATCTTATCTTATAATTGTCCCAAGATATTTGTACGATTGTATACATTCGGTGGTCTGGCCTTTTAGTATGGTGACTTTGTGCCTGGGAGTTTTCCTCCTAAAGTCAATAATCATATCTTTCGTTTTTGTTGTATTCAGCTGCAGGTAGGAATCCTCACACCAGTGAACAAAGTCATCAACTACTGGGCCGTGGCCACTCTCACCATCCTGGAGGAGACTGACAATGACTGAGTCATCAGCATACTTTATAATGTGTCTGTTGTCATGTCTGCTCTGACACATGTTTGTGTACAGGATGAAGAGTAGTGGTGACAACACACACCCCTGAGGAGAGCCAGTAGAAGAGCACTTTAGGTCAGACAATGTGCCATTGACCCTTACTCTCTGCGTCCTGTTGGTTAAGAAATCCAGAATCCAACCCACCAGATTATTGCTCAAATCAAATTGTTGCAGGAGCCTTTCAACTAAGATATGAGGTTGGATTGTATTAAAGGCAGAAGAAAAGTCCACAAATAAAAGCCTGGCGTGTGTCCCATTAAAATCCAGATGTTTAAAAAGCATGTTAAACAGAGTGACAGTGGCATCCTCCACTCCTCTGTGAGGCCTATAGGCAAACTGCAGAGGATCCAATGCATGTTCAGTCTGCTTTAGGACCTCACATCTGACCAGTTTTTCAAAAATTTTCATTAAAATTGAAGTCAAAGCAACTGGTCTAAAGTCATTAACCGTTTTAGGACAGCTGGATTTTGGAACGGGAACAACCACGGCATCTTTCCAGATCTTAGGCACATGTTGTGTCTGTAAGGACTTATTGAAAATGTAATGAAATAAAGGACTCAGTTCATGTGCACAGGACTTTACCAGGCACCCACATATATTATCAGGGCCCTGACTTTTGTTCACTTTTACAGCGCAGAACTCCCTTTTAACATCCTGCATCTCAATATTAAAGTGCTGATTGTCTTTGAGTTTCTGTTTCAAATCTTGGATTTCTGTGCTGAAATCAAAGGAGTCAAAACGACCATAAAAACAATTAAGAGCATTAGCCAGCTCTGTGTCTGAACTAAAACCATCTAAAAACACACGATTACTGCGCTCTGTGCTCTGAAGGCCTGCAATAGTTTTCATACTGGCCCAGGCTGAACCAAGTTTATTTGCTGCCATCTTGCTTTCCAACTCTGATTTATAATTCTGTTTTGCTCTTAAAATTTCGGCCTTCAGCTCCTTAGTGGCAACCTGTAGCTCAGAAACAGGGGTCTGTTTCTGAGGCAAGTGCTTTCCTCTGTAAGCAAGATTTAACTGATTTAGTAACCCATGGTTTGTTGTTGGGGTATATTTTGACACGTTTACGTGGAACAATCTTATTTTGACAGTAAGCCATGTATGAGCATGGGAGCTCAGCCAGAGAGTCCAAATCATCCCCGCAGGCCATTATGAACATCTCCCAGTCTGTACAGTCAAAGCATTCCTGGAGGCTGTGCTCTGAATCTTCTGTCCACACATCAGTGTCTCTCATCTCCACCTTGCCTCTTCTAAGAGCAGTTTTATATGTGGGCAGCAAATGTACACAGTTGTGATCTGAGGATCCTAAAGGAGGAAGGGGGAGTGATTTATAGGCCCTCTCTATGGATCCATAGCACAGGTCCAATGTCTTTTTTCGCCTGGTTGGGCAGGAGGCATACTGATGAAAGTTTTTAAGTGTCTTCTTTAAAGAAACATGGTTAAAATCCCCAAGAATGAAGTTTGGCGCCTCTGGAGAAATTGACTGCAGCCGCTGCACCACATCAGAGATGGTTCTGGAGGCGGAGTCAGCGTCTGCCCTCGGATGAATGTACACGGTTGTGATGAAAAGTTGGGGAAACTCGCGAGGCAAATAAAAGGGGTGTAGTGACACAGACAGCAGCTCCACATCGGGTGTACAGATGCGCTCTCTGACCGTGACAGATGTGCAGTACTGCTTATTAATGTATAAACATACGCCGCCCCACTGACGCTTCCCCGTTACCTCTTCCTGCCGATCCGAGCGCAGCGGGGCTCCAAAGCCGTCAATCCACAGGTCTGCATCTCGGTCATGCGCAGTAAGCCAAGATTCGGTGAAAGCCATGACGCAGCATTTCTTAAAATCCTTCTGGTAACGTACATTGCCTTGAATTTCATCCAGTTTGTTTCTCACAGACTGTGCATTCCCAAAAATTATGGAAGGAAGAGGAATGTTACCAAACTGACGTCTCCTAAGGTGCAATTTCACACCTCTACGTCTTCCACGCTTCCTTCTGCCGCCTCTCTTTTCACCGCTGTGTCCGTCTCTCAAAATAAAGTCCGGCAGTTGCAGCTTGGGCTCAATCACAGACGCTGCATCAGCTGTGTTTAAGCGTAGCAACACATCTCTGGAATATTGTATTCTGCCCGCTATTCTGCTCGCCATGGAGCCGAACGCATTTACTTCAGAGACAAAGGGCCACAGCACAGAAAGCAGCAGTGCGAGAGAGGAGAGGAAATCCATGTTGTAGATACCAGGGAGCTCTTCGCCATATATTCCCACAAACACTCCAGGGCAGAAACGACACAGAGGATTTTATAAAAACATATAAATGTACACAAAAGCACACACACACACACACACACGCACTAATTCACCAGCTGCCGGTCGCTGCGTGCGCATGCACCCAAATCATCTATATCATATCATCTATCGTTACCATTATTTCATGATTTATTTTATAATTTCCAAACACCATAATCTTTGTTTTTTTTTAGATTTAGATATAATTTATTTTTGTTGAACCACTGCGTTAATTTTTCCATTTCAGTTGTGACCACCTCTAAAACCTGCTGCAAATTCTCACCAGTGCAAAGGATATTTGTGTCATCCGCAAACAAAATAAATTTCAGAATTTTTGATACTTGGCATATGTCATTTATATACAAAATAAAGAGTTTGGGTCCCAAAACTGACCCCTGGGGCACACCACAAGTGATGTCCATGAAGGGTGATTTGTGCTCACCAATTTGTACAAATTGTTGTCTGTTACTTAAATAACTTTCCACCCAACTCAGTCCTACCCCTCTTATCCCATACCTTTCCAGTTCCAGTTTCCTTAGTAGTATTCTGTGGTCAGTGGTGTCAAAAGCTTTCTTTAAATCTATAAATACTCCTACAGCAACCTTTTTTTTATCTATACAACTAGTAATTTCTTCTATAAGTTCGATCAGTGCCAAAGATGTAGATTTATCTGCTCTAAAACCATACTGGCTATCTGTAAGGAGGTTGTGTTTTTCAGTGAAATTAACCAGTCTCTTAGTGAAGATTTTTTCAAGTATTTTGGAGAATTGTGAGAGTAAAGAGACTGGCCTGTAATTTGTGAAGCGATGACTGTCTCCTGTTTTGTATAGAGGTATTACTTTTGCTATTTCCATTTTGTCTGGAAATGTACCAGTTTGAAAGGACAGGTTACAGATGTGGGTGAGTGGCTTAACAATTCCCTCAATTACTTTTTTCACTATTGTCATGTCAATTTCATTCCAGTCCATTGATTTTTTGTTCTTAAATTTACTCACAGTCTCGATAATTTCCTTTTCAGTAACTGCACCCAAAAAGATTGTGTTTGGATTTCTATCTTCTATTTCATTCACAGAACCACTGTGGTTTGTTTCTGGTGTCACTATTGATTTTGCTAATTCAGGACCAACGTTTACAAAAAATTTATTGAAACCACTGACCACATCTTCCATATTATTTATCAAACTGCCATTTTCGGTAAAATATTCTGGATAATTTGCATTCTTAGGACGATTACTAATAATCCCATTGAGTACTTGCCATATTCCTTTTATGTTATTTTTGTTATCCTCTAGTATTCTGTCGTAATATTTTTTCTTACAGGTCCTCATTATAGTAGTAAGCTTATTTTTATATCTTTTATATTTGATCTCAGCTTCCACCGTTCTGCATTTAATGAATTGTTTATATAATGTATTCTTCTTTTTACATGCATTTATTAACCCGTTGGTGACCCAAGGAATTTTTTGTTGTTGTTGTCTGTCACTGTATTGTTTTATAGGACAGTATTTATTGTACAATGATTGAAATATTTGTAAAAATTTATCATATGCTCTATTTATGTCATTTTCATCATAAACTATCTTCCAATCTTGTATTAATAATTCCTTTGTCAGTAAATACATTGATTCTTCGGTTCTTATTCTTTTATATTTAATATTTTTGGTATACTTTTTCTTCCTATAATCACATTGATAGACAACAAAAATCGGCAGGTGGTCACTGATATCATTCAATAAAAGCCCACTCCTGATATTATTTTCCATAATGTTTGTGAATATGTTATCTATTAGTGTGACACTGTGTGACGTGATTCTGCTCGGTCCGGTAATTGTTGGATGTAAGCCCATTCTGTACATTGTGTTGATAAATTCTTCTGTCAAACTATGTTGTTTTGAGTTCATCAGATCTATATTGAAATCCCCACAGATGAACATAACTTTATGAGTTAGTTTTGCGTACATTTTTTCCATCCAGTCCTTAAATAAGTCAGTGTTTGATCCAGGTGTTCTATATACACAGCTCACTACTATATTCTTCACATTGTCCAGACAGATTTCTATTGTAATACATTCAAATAAATCATCCACAGTTACTGTCAGATTTTCAACAACCTTGTATTTCAAGCTCTTGTCAACATAAATTGCAACTCCTCCTCCTTTTTTCACTTTTCTATTTATATCATTTAATTCATAGCCATCCATGGTAAAATCCACTCCTTTCTCTTCACTGAGCCACGTCTCTGATATTGCCACAATATTGAATGGCTCTTTAAACTGATGTAAATAATCTTTAATGTTATTAAAGTTTGCATAGAGACTCCTGCTGTTGAAGTGGATCATAGAAATATTGAAATCAGATGTGATCATTGTGTTAAACTGTTCATCTGTGTAATAATTACAATCATTATTGATTGAGTTAAAAAAAAATTATTATCAGGGTCTATGTCATATTCTACGTCCTGTGGGTTGTGATCTGTGTATTCAAAAACTTTCAGTTCCTGTTGATCCTGTTTGTTGATTTTTTGATTGATGTTGTTGAATGTTTTGTTGCAGATGAGTAAAATCCTTCAGTGTCCTACAATTGTCTGAATTGTTGCTGTGACTCCAGTTCATAATATTCATTGATATTTGTCCATTTCCATAATATTACGGATGTTAATGACCTTGGCTTCTTCAGGCGATCCATTTAATTTGATGTATATTTTACGGTTTGTTGTCCAGGTGTTTTGAATCTTTAATGCAGAATAATAACTTGTTCTAGCTTTTCTAAGAGATTTTGTTATAAATTAAAAGATGATTTCTCCAAGCTAAATAGATTTCACCTAAATTAGTGGAGCGCCATTTTCTTTCTAAATGACGAGTCTTCTGTTTTAAGCTACGAGTTTCTGTGTTGAACCAAGTAGGCCGTGAGCAGCTCCCTCAAAATGTGGCTAGAAAATGATTTTCGTGGCACCCAACTGGGAACTATGGGATCTTTGATGATTTCTATGTAAAAAAAAACCTGCTGAATCCGAAAATCGATGTTCCCACTGTCAAAGGTGTGGATAGCTATGTCAAATTTGCATAAATCCAAGATGGCTGCCACGACTAACCAAGGGAATGAATGGCCTATCATTTCAACCAGTCTACCTAGAAACACGTTTGAGGCCTCTTTTTCGGATAATGTTGAGCCGAGGAATCGATTTCTGAGGTCGACTGTGTGATTGAGGGTCAAAGAACCACGCTAATTTGCATAAATCCAAGATGGCTGCCATGGATGGACAAACTTTTTAGCCATTCTACCTAGAATCACGTTGGATACGTCCTTTTCGGCTAATGTTAACCCGAGGAATCGATTTCCGAGGTCATTAGTGTGACTGAGAGTCAAAGAACCCCGCTAATTTGCATAAATCCAAGATGGCCACCATGGGTGTGGATGGACTATATTTTGAACCACTCTACCTATAATCACATTTGAGACATCTTTTTCGGATAATGTTGACCCGAGGAATCAATTTCTGAGGTCAGATATGTAATTGAGGGCTCCACTAATTTTCATAAATCCAAGATGTCTGCCATGAATGGCGTAACTTTTTATCAGTACAACTAGAATCACATTTGAGACATCATTTTCCGATAATGTTATGCCCAGGAACCGATTTCTGAGGTCACTTTTGTGATTGAGGCTCAAAGAACTCCACTCATTTGCATAAATCCAAGATGGCCGCCACAGGCATGGATAGTCCAACTTCTTAACCATTCTACCTAGAATCACGTTTGAGACGTCTTTTATGCATAATGTTGACCCGAGGAATCGATTTCTGAGGTCAAATATGTTATTGAGGGTCAAAGAACTCCACTTATTTGCATAAATCAAAAATGGCCGTCATGGATGGATGAACTTTTTTAATCAGTCCACCTAGAATCACGTTTGAGACATCATTTTCGGATAATGTTATGTTAGGCTCAGGAATATGGGCTTCGGCCAGTCATTTTTTACGAGCTTCAGCACATTCCACTCTTGTTTTGTCCGTAAAACGGCTATAGCACACACGATTGTAGCCAAATGTTGGATCAAGGTTGTTTAGATCTGAAAACATATTATATGGACCATAGGGTATTATAATATTAGGCCTACCTTGTACCCATATAGATAATAAAACATATATAGATTGCAGATAATTTTCACATTAACAGTGAGCTTATAATAGAGACCTTGTGCAACCTAGTCACTGCTCAATGTAAACTTGCAAAATGGCAAGCACAGACCGTGTGCCTATATTTATTGAGAACATAAAGTATACAGGCGACTGCTGCTGCCATGAGTTTAACCTTTCTTGGGTGACACATCACAAACATATGGGCTTTCCTTAACAGCCCATTTTCCATCCGCCTAAGGCTTGATAGTATGGGTGTGACTATGTGCAGACTATATAAATGTATGCCCAAACTTGTTCCTCCCTCACCTACTAGTACACTGCACCCCTTGGGCTTGGGCTGAGTAGTACATCCAGCCCTCAGACTCAGAGTTAAGCTCATTGGGATTGCTACCCTTTTCCCATTTGAGCTACTTTGTGGTAGTGGTATATTTTGACTATAATTCAGGCCCAGGGTGGGTTCTGGGGATAGATGCATCATCAGAGTGAGTCGATCTGCATCATCTAGATCTATACTAGGACTATGTTACCTGGCACCCAGAGTCCCTTGGTTATAAGCCTCCACACCCCCAGATCGGCCTACTCGGAGTCTTAGACCAAGACTAGGTCACCCTGTGAGCGGTTGACAAAGGTTTTAGACATCTAGGGTTCCATTTTAGTTCATATTTAGAATTACAAATGATCAGAGCCAAACGACTCCAGGGCACATGCAGCACAACCATAAACAATGGCTGCCACTCACCTTTCTCGAACAAGTCGCGATGTTGTTCTGCTACTTTCTGTTGGGGTCCGTCAAGTACAAGCCATTTTTGGGCACACTCACGTACTTTTGCCCACGATGCTTCAGTAAAACGAGTGATACTGCCCAAAAACTTATCGGAAATGTGAATAACACAGGAGAGGCTTTCAGCGCACGCTACCCCTGTGGGCGCTGCCATTTTGTTGTCACATGACCAAAGGGACGACGCTGATTGGTTAAAACGTCCCGGACTGGGCCATGTTTAAGGTAGCCAGACAATTATTACCGACTGACTTCAATCGCATTTTTCATAGAGCTATCCACGCCTTTGGAAGTGGGAACATCGATATTTTGTCTTACAATAATGTAATCTTAATTTAGAAACACTAAAATTTTAGTTCCCCGTTGGGTGCCACGAAACTGAACGAAAAGTGGCAGCTGCTCACGGCCTAAAGGAGTTAGAAATCTCTGATTAGACTTTTTCTTTTTTAAAGGGGCCACCAAGTCTAGAGTCTAATGCAGAGAAGCTGTAACACTATCTACCATGCTATGAATTACAGAAGGAGCAAGCTGTCTATAGCTTATTTCCATTGTGTTGGCACATGGCATAGAGGAAACAATCTGCATAAATTTGGTAATAGCATTATCTGAGAGGCATCTACTATCATAATATTTTTCTTTAGAAGCCAAATAGTCAGAAATAGTAAAATCAAAGGTTAACAGACAATGGTCTGACAGTACAGGGTTATGAGGAGACACTACCAGCTTTTCTATTTCTATGCCATATGTCAGAACAAGGTCCAACGTATGGTGGAGATAATGGGTAGAATTTCCTACTTTCTGAGAAAACCCCATTGAATCTAATAATGAATTAAATGCCAAATTAAGGCAATCACTATCTACATCTACATGTATATTAAAGTCCACTACTATAACTATTCTATCTGATTTCAGCAATCAATCAGCTAAGAATTCGTCAAATTCGGATAAAAACTCTGAGTAGGTTGATGGAGGACGATAAACTATGGCAAATAAAATTGGGTTTAGCCTAAAATTGCTAAAATGCCCAATACTGAGGACCAGGCCCTCAAAGGAATTATAACGTGTTTTTTGCTTTACATTAACTAGTAATTTGGAATGGTAAATTGTTGCTACTCCTCCTCCACGACCAGAACTTCTGGGATTTTGACAGTTTAAATAACCAGAGGGAGTTGATTCATTTAAACCAACATAACCCTCTTGCCCTAACCAAGTCTCTGTAAGGGATATTAAATCAATCTGATGATCAATTAACAGATCATGGACTAGCAGAGACTTGGGGGTTAGAGACCTAATATTTAATAAACCACATTTAATTTTTAAATTATGAGGAGGAACAGAGGCCAAATCATTAAATTTAGAGGCTTCATGTTTAATTTGAGCTTTCTCCATAGGATTGCTGGACTCACCCTCAGAGATAGGGTGAGGAGCTCAGTCATCCGGGAGAGGCTCAGAGTAGAACCACTGCTCCTCCACATTGAAAGGAGTCAGTTGAGGTGGTATGGGCATCTGATTAGGATGCCTCCTGGACGCCTCCCACTTGAGGTGTTTCAGGCACGCCCCACTGGGAGGAGACCCCGGGGCAGACCCAGGACTCGGTGGAGAGACTATGTCTCCCAGCTGGTCTGGGAATGCCTTGGTATCCCCTCTGAAAAGCTGGAGCAGGTGGCTGGGGAGAGGGAAGTCTGGGCTTCTCTGCTAGAACTGCTGCCTCTGTGAAGATGGATGGATGGATGGATGTTTAATTTGAGTTTTACAAACTTTTTGTTTAATCACTTTGGGATGCTTGGGATCCTTGGCATTGTACTAGATCCTCAACTCAAATTTAATCTTCATATAAAGAAAATTTCAAAAACAGTAAAAAAAATCTGAACTGCTTTAAATTAATTAGATATTACATACCTTACGAAGCAGCTGTACTGTATATGCATTCTATGGTTTTTTCTCATATATCATACTGTTTGACAGTCTGGGCTCAAGCAGCCCCTTCCACAATAAGACATATAGGTTCATTATATAATCAAACCCTAAAAATCTTGGACAAAAAGCCCATTAGGTGGCATCACTGTAATGTTTTAAAAAAATACAACCTATTGAGTTCTGAGAGTTTCATTGACCTCTGTTTTCTGAAATTAACGTTCAAATGTTTCCATAAATCAGCACCCGAGCCACTTGCTGGTTTCGTCCAAAGACAGGACAGCAGCAGAGCCACCAGGAGTTCTGTTAACAATAACTGTAAAATATTCCACCGCAGAACCACAGTTGGACAAACAGCTTTCTCTATAAAGGGCAGTCACATCTGGAACACAATGCCAAATGTAATTTAAATAATAACGGACTTTAAAACATTCACTAAAAAGGTTCAAAACTGGCTGAAAAATAAACAAGAATGTACCCATGTATGAATTGATTGTCTGCAAGGTGAGAGTGAATGAAGGGAAGGAATAAATGTGTTTGTTTATAGTGAGTGACGAAGGGAGGGAGGCCTGAAATAGGCAAATGTGAGTCAGGTTGTTATATTTGTGTATTTATAATATTTATAATATTTATAATTGTGTATTTATAATCTTTTTTGCATTGATGTATGTGGTTATTGTGTATTTTTTTTTCTCTTTACTTGATTCTCTTTTCTAAAGCCCATCCAGGGACAAGAGTTGCAAATTAGCTAATAGCTATACACTCTATGTGCAACACATCAGATTGATTGTCATTGATTAATTGTCTATGTTAATTGCACTGTCCCTGTCAAATAAACTAATCTATCTATCTATCTATCTATCTTATACATTATATCTTTATTTGCTTTGGAGGGAGCAGACAATGATTCTCTGATGGGGAAGACAGGGGCTAAGTTGAGGGGTGGTGGATGAAGAGGATCTGCAGAGAAGCGTGTAAGACTGCGACTCTGCTTCCTGGTCCCAACTCTGAGTTGTCAAGGTTTTGGAAATTTGGATAAAATAATGTTCCATTAGGCAACATTATTAGAAAGCACTGTATACATTTTCATTGTTATGCAGATGACACACAATTATACCTGTCAATGAAGCCAGATGATAGTAATCAATTAGTCAAGTTAGAAGCCTGTCTTAAGGAAATCAAAGCTTGGATGACTTGTAATTTCCTGCTATTAAATTCAGATAAGACTGAAGTCATTCTTGTTGGTCCAAAAAACCTTAGAAATTCCTTTCCAAATCAAACTTTCAGTTTGGATGCGGTGTACTCTTTCTCTTAATAGCTCTGTGAGGAACCTTGGAATTATTTTTGATCAGGATCTGTCCTTCAATTCACATATTCCTTGTGGTAACGTATCGTCACTTCCTGTTTTGCTGTCTGCCTGTGTGGTTTGCTCTCCAGCCACTAGCTATGGCTACTAGCTCTCTTTCCTCTCCTCCTCTGGTGTGCTCTCTCTGTCAGATGTTTAGCTACACCTCTGCCTCTTTTAGTGATAATGGTAAATGTAATAAATGTTGTCTTTTTGAGGCGCTCGAGGCGAGGTTGTCTGATTTGGAATCCCGGCTCCGCTGCATTGAAACACCGTCTGCGCCAGTTAATCTTGACGGACGCCCCTTAGCTGCAGCGGAGCTAGCTAGCTTAGGCCCCCCTGTCAGCGGTTCCCCGGCTCTCCTCAGCAGCAAGGAGACTGGGTGGGTGACGGTGAGAAGGAAGCCTAGTTGCAAAGCCCCGGTACACCACCAACCTGTTCACGTTTCTAATTGTTTTTCCCCTCTCAGCGACACACCCGCTAAGGAAAAAACTCTGATCATTGGCGACTCTGTAGTCAGAAACGTGAACCTAGAGACTCCAGCGGCCATAGTCCAATGCATTCCTGGGGCCAGAGCAGGCGACATCGAGTCAAATTTGAAAATGCTGGCTAAAAGTAACTGTAAATATTCCACAATTGTTATTCACGCCGGCATTAATGACATCCGTCTCCAGCAGTCGGAAGTCATGAAACTTATTATAGAATTGGTGTGTGACTTTGCAAAAACGATGTCTGCCACTGTAGTATTCTCTGGGCCCCTCCCCAATCTGACCAGTGATGACATGTTTAGCCGCTCGTCATCCTTGAACCGCTGGCTATCTGTGTGGTGTCCTAAAAATGACGTGGGCTACATTGACAATTGGAGCTCTTTTTGGGGAAAACCTGGTCTTATGAGACGAGACAGCATTCATCCCACTTTGGATGGTGCTTCTCATTTATCTAACAATCTGGCATCTTTTTTATCCAAATTTCCAAAACCCTGACTACTCAGAGTTGGGACCAGGAAGCAGAGTCGCAGTCTTACACACCTCTCTGCAGCTCCTCTTCATCCGCCACCCCTCAGCTTAGCCCCTGTCTTCCCCATCAGAGAATCATTGTCTGCTCCCTCCAAAGTAAATAAAAATATAATGTATAAGCATCCCAAAGTGATAAAGCAAAATATTGGTAAAACTCAAATTAAACATAAAGCCACTAAATTGAATGAATTGGCCTCTGTTCCTCCTCATAATTTAAAAATTAAATGTGGTTTATTAAATATTAGGTCTCTAACTCCCAAGTCTCTGTTAGTCCATGATCTGTTAATTGATCATCAGATTGATTTAATTTCCCTTACAGAGACTTGGTTAGGGCAAGAGGATTGTGTTGGTTTAAATGAATCAACTCCCTCTGGTTATTTAAACTGTCAAAATCCCAGAAATTCTGGTCGTGGAGGAGGAGTAGCAACAATTTACCATTCCAAATTACTAGTTAATGTAAAGCAAAAAACATGTTATAATTCCTTTGAGGGCCTGGTCCTCAGTATTGGGCACTTTAGCAATTTTAGGTTAAACCCAATTTTATTTGCCATAGTTTATCGTCCCCCATCAACCTACTCAGAATTTTTATCTGAATTTGCTGATTTCTTAGCTGATTTAGTGCTGAAATCTGATAGAATAATTATAGTAGGGGACTTTAATATACATGTGGATGTAGATAGTGACTGCCTTAATGTGGCATTTAATTCATTATTAGACTCGATTGGGTTTTCTCAGAAAGTAGGAAATTCTACTCATTACCTCCACCATACATTGGACCTTGTTCTGACATATGGCATAGAAATAGAAAATCTTGTAGTGTCTCCTCATAACCCTGTATTGTCAGACCATTGTCTGTTAACCTTTGATTTTACTATTTCTGACTATTTGGCTCCAAAAGAAAAACATTATTACAGTAGATGCCTCTCAGATGATGCTGTTACCAAATTTATGCAGATTGTTTCCTCTATGTCATGTGTCAACACAATGGAAATAAGCTATAGACAGCTTGCTCCTTCTGTAATTGATAACATGGTGGATAGTGTTTCAGCTTCTCTGCATCAGACTCTAGACTTGGTGGCCCCCTTAAAAAAGAAAAAGTCTAATCAGAGATTTCTAACTCCTTGGTTCAACACAGAAACTCGTAGCTTAAAACAGAAGACCCGTCAATTAGAAAGAAAATAGCACTCCACTAATTTAGATGAAATCTATTTAGCTTGGAGAAATCATCTTTTAATTTATAAAAAATCTCTTAGAAAAGCTAGAAAGAGTTATTACTCTGCATTAATAGAAGAGAACAAGAATAACCCCAGGTTTCTTTTCAGTACTGTAGCCAGATTGACAAAGAGTCAGGACTCTGTCAATCCTAGCATTCCCTTAGAGCTTACTAGTCAGGACTTTATGAACTTTTTCAATAATAAAATTTCATCCATCAGAGATAAAATCAATCAGATTCTTCCCACAGTTAACTTAAATATTGTAACTACTACAACTACTTCTATTGATGTCTGTCTTGATGAGTTTACTCCAATCGACCTTTGTGAGTTAGACAAAATAGTTTCCTCATCCAAACCTTCAACTTGTCTTTTAGACCCTATTCCTACCAGGTTATTTAAAGAAGTCTTCCCACTTATTGGTAGCTTTATCCTTCATATAATCAATTCTTCATTAACTTTAAGCCATGTACCGCAGGCTTTTAAAACGGCTGTAATTAAACCCTTACTCAAAAAGCCAATGCTAGATCCAGGAGCTTTAGCTAACTATAGACCAATCTCTAATCTCCCTTTCATTTCAAAAATCTTAGGAAGAGTTGTTGGTACGCAATTATTTGACCACCTACAGGAAAATGGTTTACTTGAAGAGTTTCAGTCTTGGTTTAGAATCCATCATAGTACTGAAACAGCCTTAGCGAAGGTCACTAACGACCTCCTCATTGCATCTGATAATGGACTAGTTTCTGTACTTGTCCTTTTAGACCTTAGTGCAGCTTTTGATACTATTGATCATAATATTCTACTTGATAGATTAGAACACTATGTTGGACTTAATGGAACTTCGTTGCAGTGGTTTAGATCTTATTTATCTGATAGGTTCCAGTTTGTTCATGTAAATAATGAGTTTTCTTTCAACTCAAAGTTCAGTCATGGAGTTCCACAGGGATCTGTGCTAGGCCCTACTCTTTTTAGTTTATATATGCTTCCGTTAGGCAACATTATTAGAAAGCACTGTATACATTTTCATTGTTATGCTGATGACACACAATTATACCTGTCAATGAAGCCAGATGATAGTAATCAATTAGCAAAGTTAGAAGCCTGTCTTAAGGAAATCAAAGCTTGGATGACTTGTAATTTCCTGCTATTAAATTCAGATAAGACTGAAGTCATTCTTGTTGGTCCAAAAAACCTTAGAAATTCCTTTCCAAATCAAACTTTCAGTTTGGATGCGGTTACTCTTTCTCTTAATAGCTCTGTGAGGAACCTTGGAGTTATTTTTGATCAGGATTTGTCCTTTAATTCATATATTAAATTTGTTTCTAAGACTGCCTTCTACCATTTGCGTAATATTGCCAAGATTAGGAGCATCTTGTCTCAGAGTGATGCTGAGAAACTGATCCACGCTTTTGTTAGCTCGAGATTAGATTATTGTAATTCTTTATTATCAGGCTGTCGTAAAACATCTTTAAAAAGTCTTCAGCTGATCCAAAATGCTGCAGCAAGAGTTTTAACAGGTACTAGAAAGAGAGATCATATCTCTCCGGTTCTGGCCTCCCTTCATTGGCTTCCCATAGAGTTTAGAATTAAGTTTAAAATCCTTCTTCTTACTTACAAAGCTCTAAACAATCAGGCTCCTTTTTATTTAAAAGATCTGATACTACCGTATTATCCTAAAAGAGCACTACGCTCCCAAAATGCAGGATTACTTGTAATACCTAGAATCTCCAAAAGTACAATGGGAGGCAGAGCCTTCAGTTATCAAGCTCCTCTCCTGTGGAATCAGCTGCCAATCTGGATTCGGGAGTCAGACTCGATCTCTGTTTTTAAGAATAGGGCTAAAACCTACCTTTTTGATATAGCCTACAATTAGGGAGGAATCATGTGTTTCTGAACCCTCCCTTAGTTATGCTGCTAATAGGTTTAGTCAGCCGGGGGACCTGCAGTAATGCACTGGGCCTCACTCCTTTCCTCACTCTCAATGAAATATTTTTTTTGCTGGTCACTAACATTTGTTTGTTCTCTCCCATAGATTGAGTCCCCATCGTGCTGTTTGCTCTCTACATGTCTGTTCTTTTCTTCTTCTCTATCCCCTCACCCCCCAGCCAGTCGCAGCAGATGACTGCCCCTCCCTGAGCCTGGTTCTGCTGGAGGTTTCTTCCTGTTAAAAGGGAGTTTTTCCTCTCCACCGTCGCCAAGTGCTTGCTCACAGGGCATCGCCTGATTGCTGGGGTCTTTCTGCAACTGTGGGGGTTCCCCCTTCAGTTGATAGTGCTATGAGATGACTGTTGTTGTGAAATGGTGCTTTATAAATAAAGTTGAATTGAATTGAATTGAATAAAAATGATGCCAGATTGTTATTAGATCAATGAGACGCACCATCCAAAGTGGGATGGACACTGTCTCGTCTAATAAGACCAGGTTTTCCCCAAAATGAGCTCCAATTATCTATGTAGCCCATGTTGTTTGCAGGACACCACACAGACAGCCAGCGGTTGAAGGATGACAAGCGTCTAAACATGTCATCACTGGTCAGATTGGGGAGGGGCCCAGAAAATACTACAGAGGCAGACATTGTTTTGGCAAAGTCACACACCGATTCCACGTTAAGTTTTGAGACTTCCGACTGCCAGAGACAGATGTCATTAATGCTGGCATGGATAACAACTGTGGAGTATTTACAGTTAATTTTTGCCAGCATTTTCAAATTTGACCCGATGTCGCCTGCTCTGGCCCCAGGAATGCATTTGACTATGGCCGCTGGAGTCTCTAGGTTCATGTTTCTGACTACAGAGTCACCAATGATCAGAGTTTTTCCTCAGCAGGTGTGTCGCTGAGCAGGGACAAGCGATTAGAAGCATGAACAGGTTGGTGGTGAACCGGGGCATTGCGGCTAGGCTTACTTCTCACCGTCACCCACCCAGTCTCCTCGCTGCTGAGGAGGACCAGAGGACCGCTAGCAGGCCGCCCTAATCCTCGTTAGAACAAGGAGAGTTAACCACAGACAGACAACAACACAGGAAGTGACGATACGTTACCACAGGAAGGTCCCAGAAAGGTTTTTTTCAGTAATTTTCATTAATTTTCAGTAATTAATATTCACACAATCAAACAAATCTTAGTGTTCAGTCCCTTTCATATTTGTCAAAGTCTAAGGGGATTGCCTCCATCTAGGTTACACCTCTGTATTCCACTTTCAAACAGCCTACATTTGGGCCTGGTAAGCCTGACTTGGATACCTGTTTTCACACAAGAACACTTGCGTTCTTCAGGCACAGACTAGTGTGGGTGAGCACAGATGGGGCCCAATATGGACAACCCGCAGACAAACCCACATGGACCCATAAGACAGCCCAGGTTTAATCTTTGGTGTGGCCCACATGGACATGCTAGCTGGGACGTGGCATAAACGATGAAGACAACAATGCTGTGTCTTCATGTCTACGAAGGCCAATAGACATGTTTCTACTATCCACCTAACTGTACCTCAGTGTCCACTTTGGATGTGAATTCACTCTTGCCATTCATTTTTGCACACTGAATGAGATACTTCTGGGCCTCTTCAACCCTGCCGTTGGTCAGCAGCCAGCGGGCTGACTCGGGAAGCCACCTGAAGACAACAAAAGGAGGCTAACTTTTCAAAACACAGTCACGTTGAGATGTTTACTGATCGTGTGGAAAGTGGAAGTCTCCCCCTTACCACCACAGGATGATGGCAGCAATGCAGGGTGCCGTCACAGCCAGCATCAGGTGTCTCCAGTCTCGTATGAAGTATGCCAGCAAGGCCAGAACCATGTTCCCGACACTCCATGACAAACTCATGACAGTACCAGTGAAGGTCCGGTGCTTCACATCTGTCCACTCAATACCTGAAGCACAAGTGCACAACAAACTGGAAATGACTTCAGTCAGAAAATGCCTAAAGACAACTTCTAATACCCAAGTAGACAATCAATTTCCAATTGTCCCCAGTGTCTGGACCCACATGATCTTGATTCTTGTGTCACATTATAATGTACAGCAGGGGTGTCTAATCATGTGCCATGGAGGGCCAAGACCCTGCAGGCTTTACGCCCAACCAGTGTCTTCAACAGATTCCACTGAATTTCTTCCCACTGATTGCTGATCAGTGAAAACACCTGCTGAAGAGACTGGGTAGAAGAGAGAACCTGCAGGGTCTTGGCCCTCCATGGCACATGATTGGACACCCCTGCTGTAGACACTCCAAAACAGCCACTCCCATACCTTTTTTCTAATTCTGACACTACCTGTACCAACTGGCTGCACCTTTGTGGAGATAGGTCGGTCACTTTTAAAGGGGTGAATATTCATGAAACAATTTCTTTTACATTACGCATTTTAATGAACTGGCATTCGGAACGGATGTCGATTAAATTTTCAGGAAAGGTGTAAAGGCACAGAGAACAGATGATTAGATTTTGGTGATGATCTGAGGGTGAATACCTTCACCAAGAACCTTATTTGTGCAGCAGGATTACACAAAAACTACTGGATGGATTTGAGTGAAATTTACACCAGAGGTGGTTCTTGGGCTACAGACGAACCCATTATATTTTGGTGATGATCTGAGAATGTATACCTCAGCAAGGGCTTTTATCTTCTCACAGTGTGTTAGCAACAATACTCAAAAACAATTTTTTTGTGTGTTTTGTATACTTTTTTAATCCCCAGAGGGAAATTCCAGGACATCCACCTGGATGGATGAGGCATCCATGGTGCGGCACCAATCCCTTCACCATTCACACCTAGGGCCACTTTCGTCGTTGGCCTCTGTCGGTCTATGATGACCATGGAAGAGAATCCTAAATGGCTACTCTGCTGGAACAGCACCGCCTGTGGCTGAACAGGCCGATGCGTGAATGGCAGTCCCTGTCACACAGGTCGCACTTGTGGGTGGTCTCCATGCTGCTGGAGCTGTGGCAGTTCTTCCTGCGGGTCCTTTTTCCATCTGCTGTAGCAGTCAGTCTCTCTTCACCCGCCTTAAGCTGTCTGGTCAGGGTGCCTCTCCATTTGGAGCAGTCCGTTGCAAGGTCCTCCCAGCACTCTGTGTTGATCTCCAGGGCCTTCATGTCTCTCTTGCAGACGTCTCTAAAGCGCAGCTGGGGGTGGCCAACGTCTCTCCTGCCAGTCGCCAGTTCTCCGTAGAGGACGTCTTTGGGGATTCTGCGATCCTCCATACGGTGAACGTGGCCTAGCCAGCAGAGCCTGCGCTGCCTGAGTAGAGTGAACATGGAGGGAAGGCCGGCGCGGGACAGAACTTCTGTGTTGGGCACTTTGTCCTGCCAGGATGTGGCGAATGCAGCGCAAGTGGAAGGAGTTCAGTCTCTTTTCCTGCTGGGCGTATGTTGTCCACATCTCACTCCCATAGAGCAGTGTGCTGATGATGCAGGCATTGTACACTGCCATCTTCGTCTTGACAGAGAGTTTGGGATTCTCCCACACTCGTGTGGTGAGGGGAGCGAGTGTGAAGGCTGATTTTCCAATCCTCTTGTCGATCTCTGTATCAAGGGAGAGGTTGTTACTGATCGTGGACCCCAGGTACGTGAACTGATTCACGACCTCCAGCTCGTAGTCATCGATGGTGATGATTGGTGGTGCTTCCGTGCCTTGCGCCAAGACGTTAGTCTTCTTCAGGCTGATGGTAAGCCCGAAGTCCTTTCATGCCTGGGAGAAGCGGTCCATCAGGGTCTGAAGCTCCTGCTGTGTGTGGGTTGCGACTGCAGCGTCGTCTGCGAACAGCATGTCTCTGATTAGAGCCTCACGTACTTTGGTTCTGGCTTTCAGGCGGGCGAGGTTGAAAAGCCTGCTGTCAGATCTTGTGTGCAGGTAGATTCCCTCTGTTGCTGTGCTGAAGGCATGCCTCAGGAGCATAGCAAAGAAAATCCCAAAGAGGATTGGCGCAAGTACACAGCCCTGTTTCACTCCACTGCGTATGTTGAATGGCTGAGACGTTGCCGTCGTACTGCACTATCCCCTGCATGTTGGTGTGAAATGATTCGATGAGGCTTTGCAACTTTGGTGGGCATCCTATCTTTGGCAGGATCTTGAAAAGGCCCTCTCTGCTGACCAGATCGAATGCTTTGGTGAGGTCGATGAAGGCAACGTACAGGGGCATGTTCTGTTCTCTGCATTTCTCCTGGAGTTGGCGGATGGAGAATAACATGTCTACCGTCGATTGCTCAGCGCGGAAGCCACACTGAGACTCGGGGTAGACACGTTCGGCAAGCTTCTGTAGACGAACGAGAACAACTCATGCGTAGACTTTGCCAACGACACTGAGGAGGGAGATGCCCCTGTAGTTGTTGCAGTCGCTTCTCTCCCCTTTGTTTTTGTAGAGGGTGATGATCTTGGCGTCCCTCATGTCCTGTGGTACGGCACCTTCCTTCCAGCACTGGCAGAGGACGTCATGCAATGGCAACAGTAGGGCGGCCTTGCAGTGCTTGATCAGGTCGGGGGGTATGCCGTCGTTGCCGGGTGCCTTGCCAGTGGCCAAGCAATCAATGGCCTTGCTGAGTTCGTCGATGGTTGACTCGGCGTCAAGTTCGTTCATGGATGGCAGGCAGTCGATGGCATCAAGGGCTGACAGTGTCACGGTGTTCTGTCTGGAGTAGAGGTCGGAGTAGTGCTCCACCCATGTCTCCATCTGCTTGTTCTTTTCTGTGATCATCTCCCCAGTGGAGGATTTGAGGGGGGCCGTCTTGATCTGAGTCGGACCAAGAGCTTTCTTGATGCCATCGTACATACCACAGATGTTCCCTGTTATGGCAGCGGTTTGAATGTCTTGGCTGAGCTGAGTCTAGTACTCGTTGGCACAGCGCCGAGCAGTCTGCTGAACTTTGCTTCTCGCAGCCCTGAGAATCTGGAGATTCTTCTCGTTTAGGTACTTCTTGTACTCAGCAAGTGCTGAGAGCTTGGCTTCAATGACGGGGGTCCATCTCAGTCAACTTGGCATCAAACCAGTCTTGTGACTTCGTGGTCTTCCTCCCAAAGGTAGCCAAGGCTGTGCAGTGGATGGTGTTTTGCAGCTCTTCCCACTTCTGCTTTGCAGATTTTCCTTGTGGTACACCAAGATTCTTCCCAAAGGTAGAGGCAAACTGCTCAACAAGCTCTGGTTGGGCCATCTTGCTGGTGTCAATCCGTGCCTTTCCACGCTGTCTAGCACGATGGAATTTCTTCAGCTGCAGCTTGACCTTGCAACACACCAATGAATGGTCTGTGTCGCAATCTGCACTCTGGAACAAGTGGGTGATTAGCACGTTCTTCAGTGAGGTGCGCCTGGTAAGGATCAAGTCCAGCTGGTGCCAGTGCTTTGAGCGCGGATGTCTCCAGGAAACCTTGTGTTGGTGCTTGGTCTTGAAGAACGAGTTTGTGATGCACAGATCGTGATAAGTGCAGAACTCGAGCAGCCGCTGTCCGTTGTCGTTCATTCCGCCCACGCCAAATGGTCCAAGACAGGAGGGCCAGGAGTCGTGGTCAGCACCCACTCTGGCATTGAAGTCTCCAAGGAGAATGAGTTGTTCAGAGTTGGGGATGATTCTGATAGTTGTTGCAAGATTCTCGTAGAACTTGTCTTTTGCTTTGGTGTGGCTGTCAGTGTTGGGGCATACACACTGACGAGGGTGACTGGGCCTTGAATGGTGTTGAGGCAGAGGGTGAGGAGTCGTGCAGAGCCATTGCTGCCCGGTTCCACCATCTTCAGCAAGGTGTTCTTCACTGTGAAGCCCACTCCGTGTTCCCTGTGTTCGTCACTGCCCTTTCCCTGCCAGTAGAACGTGTAGTCCTTCTCTCTCAGTGTGCCTGCGTCAGCCAACCGTGTTTCCTGGAGAGTGGCGATATCCACTCCTAGTCTCTTCAGCTCATTATTGATGATGGCAGTCTTCCTGGTGTCGTTGATGTCCTTGAGGTTAGCAGCGAGTCCTGTCATCATAGTGCGGACGTTCCAAGTTCCCAGTTTTAAAGTTGGTCTCTTTTGTTTTTTTTGTCTTGCTTGGTGCAAAAGTTCTCAGCCTGTTGTTCGGACTTCTCCTCATCCCCATGCACCCAATGAGGAAAGCAAGCTGTGGCGGGACAACACCTTATTGGCTGGGGGCTGCCCAGCTTGAGGCGGGCGGTAGCTGTCCAGTGAGATCCGCTGATCCCTCCCACCATCTGGAACAAGCCCTGGTGCCGCGCTCTACGCCAATTGAGCGGTGGCTTATAACCGGTAACTGTCATTCCCCGTGTTTTGTCAACACCAAAGGCGAAGCTGGAGTGTCCTCTCCAGTGATCCGGTGTTCTACTTTCCAGCGTTGGGCGTTGGTAGGAGTCAAGCCTGGGCAGGAAGATATGGAGGACAAGATGTTGCCCATGCAGAATGTCCCCCCTCTCCATGTCACTGATGAATCCAAAGGAACAGCAGGGCTGCTACAGTTTGGCACCAGCACCATCGCAGGAGCTGCCAGAACAATGTTAAGCACAACAGAGAACTGCCTTAGGGGCTCCGACTCCGGATTTTTCTTCAGGGTTGACTCCCGAAACCTTTCCCGTGACCGGGTGTGCCGCAAGGCTGCGGAGGTTTGAAATCAGGGTTTACCTTCCCCTAGATGGGCTACCTTCCCAGGTTGTCGAGCCACCATCTACCCGAAGCATCTGGTTTTAAGGCGCCAGAGATCCACCCTTGCCCCTTTTCCTATTAGTAAAAGCAGTTCCGCCGGGCTTAGAGACTAAACCACACGGGCAGGCTAGGAGTTGGACTTAGTTGTCAGAGGCTTTTCGAGATGCACGCCATAAGGAGCATTTTATGAGCACTGGGAGCTTAACCCCAGTGCCACTCCTGGCTATGACAACCTTGGAACTTTGCAACCTTGGAACCTTACAACATATCACCAAGGACCGTTTCTCTCTCTGGTCTTGTCTTTCGGCGTCTGACATGACTGAGCCAAAAATGCAAGTCATCCCAGACCCAGGGAGAGAGCGCTTAACCCATTGGGTGGCGTGACCCACCAATGGCACAGCCATTGGTTACTCAAAATATCAACAAACAATACTAGGAACTTTATCAGAACCTTCTAGAAAATGTTCCTAACTATTTATGATTTTTTTTTTTTTTGGACTTATTTTGTACCCGTAGGTAGATTTGTTCTGCAGTCTGGTGACGAGCCACCAGCTGCCGGTCGCTGCGTGCGCAAGCGCCCCTTAACTCCCTAACCTGCATGGTTTTTTTTGGCATGTGGGAGGAAACCGGAGAAATCCCGGAGTAAACCCACGCAAACACGGGGAGAACGTGCAAACTCCACACAGATCACTGTTGGCCGGGGGCAGGGATCGAACCCACGATCTCATGATCCCCGCGATCCCCCGGCTGAGGGTAAACTGTGCTGCCGTGGTGCTAACCACTGCACCACCGTGCAGCCCATGAATATATATTTATTTAAATATTCATATTTAAATCATTTACTCCCATTGTGAAATGGGTGTATTTTTTTTTAAAAGCGGTATCAATATTTATAATTTAATTCACGTTAAACTATCTACTCCCATTGTGAAATGAATGTCCCCCCTTCTTCTTAAAGCGGTATCGACATTCATAATTCCATCCACGTTTTTAACACTGGCTTACACTATCCCCCCTTAGAATCATGCAAGTCCCTTTGCATGGGATTAGCTAAATGGTAATGACGGGAGAACTAGTGTTCATGGGAATAATCTTATGATCTGACTCTGTTAAGGCTCTGGTAATAGCCAGGTTTGAATAATCTTAGGATCTGTCTTTGTTAAGGCTCTGGCAAAAGCCAGGTTTAGTCCTTGAAACAGGGACTGGGCAACAGTTAGGAGAGGGTTTCCCAACTGACTATACTGTAGTCTTTCTGGCTGGGAGGTTGTCCTCTCGGAGCATCTCACAGTCTGTGGGACTTCTTTTTCAGGTTCTTTTCCTTCCACAGGTTCATCACAGGTACTTTTATCAGGCAAGTTGGTTTCACTTTCAGTTCCATTCTCATTGTTTGATTGTTCCACATTTGTTTCAGTTTCCTCCAGGTTTCCATCATTCAGTAAGTTGTCACATCCAGGTGAATTGTCATTTCCAGATAAGTGATCACATCCAGGTGAAGTGACATTTTCTATTTGGTTGTCATTCTCAGGTGAGTGAGTTTCAGCAGGAATGTCTCCTTTAAAGAATGTCTTTGGATGGGGAATTTCATAAACTCGAGTGAGCTTTATGGGTGATTGGATTGGTTCTTCTCTGTCCCAATAGACATCTTCATTTTCCAGTTCTGAATTCTCACATTCCTCACTTTGTTCAGATGATTGTCTTGTCTTAGGTTTGCGGACATGTTTTGGTTGGACAGGTTCTTCAACAGGGGCAAGAAAACCACAGGGAAGCAAGAGGTCGCGGTGAATGGTGCGAACGCCTCCCAGGCGGCTGTTGGCCCGCGTCCAAGCGTCCAGCCCCTGCCGAGCCCGGGAAAAGACCGGATCTGTCCTGCTCGCTCCGCTGCTGCTGCGCGCCGAGGGCCTCTATGACGTCACCACTGGGGGAAGCATCTGCGGGAAGTGGCCTTTCCCCGTCTATGCCACCCCACTCTAATTTAACGTCGGCGAGGGGCCAGTTTCTCGCGGGGTGAGCGCGGGGCAGTACCGTGCAATGTGCCCTGGCTCTCCGCAGCGGAAGCACCCTTCCTCATGTCGCTGCGGCCATCTCCTCTGTGGACGTGCCGCTGTGGTCTGCTGTAATTCCTCCTCTTCCCCCTTCCTGTCAGCACGGCGGTTTCCTCCGGTCACCAGTCTTTCAGCACGGCAGCCAACTCGACCTGGGCCAGGTGTTCATCCAACAGGTTCTCACCTTTGTAGCGGGGAATCTTGGCCCGCCGCCGGATGGATGGGACGGTCACCTCCCGGTCGATCGCCGCTCCTGATCGCCCTGGAATCGCCAGCCCATCCTGCCCTGAAAAGGGCGGGAAGTGGGGCTGGTTTGCTCTGTTTGGCCCGCTCTGCCTTGAAAAAGGCGGAAGGCGGGGTACGCTGTTCCGTCCATTGCGGCAAGCCACTCCGGGAGTCAGCGTCTCAGCTCTGCGCTCCGTTCCCAGCCGGGCGATGAACCGCCCTGGGCCGCTGGACCTCTGCCCGGGTCCTGGCCACCATCTTGCTCCATCCCCACTCCTGACACCAGTGTGACGTAGGCGAGGTTCACACAAAGAGGAGCAGATGGTTTTGACAAACAGGCTTTATTCAACAACAACCAACCCCAACACCCACTGAGCACAGACAGGAGGGGAGGTCATTCTCCCAGACCCCCGTTTCAATCATGGTTATACAACACATGATACATCTTGCCCTAATCCTGCCTATAAACACTGCTGTGTCATTATAACGCAGTTATAATGTATAATATAATAATATAATAATAATGTATAATAATGTATAATATAATAATATAACGCATTTATTACACACACAGTAACTTTTTCAGCTGACAAAGCATGCTGGGAAATCCCTGCCCCCCTTAACACGGCCCCGACGTTACAATATATACCTACCAGAGTGGTGACTCAGTTGGTAGAGCATCCGTCCCACACCTGGGAGGCAGGGGTTCAAATCTCGGCCGGGTCATGCCGAAGACCATATAAAGTGGAACTTCCTGCCGCCCAGCTTGGTGCTCCGCAAAAATGGAATCGAGGAGGGAAATTTGTGGCGGCGCCTTGCATGGCAGCGGCCCTCTGATTCTGCACTGGGGTGTGTGTGATTAACACAGTAGATAGGAGAAACACAATCTCGTTCTGCTGTACATGATTGGTTGTACAGTTGAATGACAATAAAGGGTGCTTTAATTTAATTTTAATTTTAATACAACTTACTATTATGTTTTTTTCTATTTTCCATCGTCATCTCAATTGTTAAACATTCCATACTTTCATTCACTGTTGATGTCATGCTGTCCACTTTTTTACTTTTTAATTTTCTATCAACATACAGTGCTACCCCGCCACCACTTTTACATTTCCTATTTTGTGTGTACATCTCATATCCATATAGTTCAAAATTTACATCTTTTTCTTCATTAATCCGTGTTTCAGTTATTGCTATAATCCTAACTGGGGTGTTAAATTGATTTAAAAACTCCTTAATACTATCAAAGTTGGCATAGAGACTCCTGCTATTAATATGTATTATTGTCAATATCTGATCAGAATTCAGAATTCCATTTAATTGTTGTTCATCATAATAAGTTCACTTGTTAATATGATTAAAGCAGTTGTTATCTGGGTCAACATCACCTAAAATATCTTGTGGTTGCTGTTCAGTATTGACAAAGGTTTCAGCTTCAATTTGATTTAATACACTTCCATTATTAAATGAGGAAGGATGATTGGTTAAAGCACTAATCATAAGTTATGTCAACAATGTACACCAAAAAGAAAAAAAAATGAGGAAAAAACCAAACAAGAAAAAAAGAACACAAAAATCTCCACTCATAATCTTACTGCGCTGTTATTCCTGCATCAGCGTTCAGGTTTAAATTTGTCTAATTCCTCCAATTCTCTAATCATTATTACTTTAGCTTCTTCTGGAGTTCCAAGCAGTTTTATCCACACCTCACAGTTCTTTGTCCATGTCGACTGTATTTTCCTCAGTTTTCTGAGAGCCCTGGCTTGTCCAGCTATTTCAGAGTTCTCTTTTGTTAAATGTTCCTTTACATCGACAGCCGTTCCTCTCAGTTTTCTTGCTTGTCACAGAAGATCAGTTTTTGCTTTCCTGCTGACAAATCGGATGATGATCGCTGGTTTTCCTTTACTGTCTTTTCTAGGTAACGTGTGGCAAGCTGAAATAGTCTGATTGTCCACAACAATGTTTTTAGAGTTGAAAAAATTTAACACCTGCTGCTCAAGAGGGTGTGATTCTGCCAATGTCTCATCCTGTCTGGATGAGACATTGGCAGACATTGGGATGGCATTGGGATGAGACATCTGGATGTCTCATTCTGTCATCCGTGTCTGGTGAAGACCGCTGCCAATGACATCATCCATTCTTGTATATTGCTCTAATTCATCCACGTCTTTCTAACAAATTAATTTTCTTGTCTTTATCCATAATTTCAGCCTTTAATTCAAGCACTTTGGCATAAGGCCAATAAGCAGAGTTTGCTGTTTTGATATCTTAGATGTTTCTTCAGACATAAAATCTAGTGAGAGTTTGATCTCCTCCAACTCCTCTCCATTTGTCGGATTCATAATGACCAGTCTGATTGGGATCAAAGGAGAGGCTCACCTGTTGGCAAGTACAGGAGCTGAAGTATGCCTGATGGCTAGTGGAGGCCATCAGCTGGCTTTGTCTAATTACCTCTGCCAAGGAGGTTATGTTTTTACCGGGGTTTGTTTGTCTTTTTGTTTGTTTGTCTGTCTGTCTGTTACCAACATAGCTCAAAAAGTTATGAACGCATTTTGACAAAATTTTCAGGACAAGTCCGAAATGGGACAAGGAAGAAATGATTAGATTTTGGGAGTGATCTGGATCACCGTCTGGATCCAGGAATTTTTTAAATGATTCTTTATCATTGCGAGATAGGGCCATTTTTAGCATATGTGTATATAACTCCACAATAAATGGTCAGGACGCTTGCCAGAAAAATACAGGATAAGATCCAAATAGGTTCTACAAAATATCAAAGACTGATCCGGATCCTGCAAAAAATCCAAATACTGTGATCCAGAACAGCAAATAAGATAAGACAAGATAAGCCTTTATTTCACTTCCGGCGCTACACGAGTAGGCTGCCTTTTTGCAACAGCGGATCAATTTCTTCTTCCTATTTCTATTTACTATCTCGCTTCTCTTGCTAATTGTCACGACTCGCCGCTCATCAGCGGCCTCAGCTGCGCGCACACCTGCATCTCATCAGCAGCGGGCTATTTAGACCATTCTGCCCAGTGCTGCGGTCTGGAGCCGTCTGTTCGCATCGGCACTGTGTAGCTCATGCATCAACCTCTGATCACCAGCAAATCTTCTACCAAACGTAAGCATTCCTTACCTTTCTCCAAGTTCTTCACCCCTGTGCACAGGTGGATTCCTCGGCGGCGGATTTCCCCGTCATCGCCTACCAATCCTCACCATCAGCGCAGGCTCAGCAAGACGCTGTCTTCTGGGCTTCTCCCTTGCCAACGCCAGCCACCTGCATCCACAAGTAAGCGTCACACATACTCATATCCCTGTCCAGGTGTGGTGCCCTTTACTCCTTGTCCTCTGCTCTCTCTCCATAGGGTTGTCCGGCTGTACGGCGCGCTGCTCTGCTTCCTGCACACCGGCGTTCACCCTCAACACATACACATACCGCATACATCCATTCAGACACACCTGCTTCTTGAATAAAGCTGTTAAATCTATCCTGAGTCTGTGTGCGTGTCTCCTGGGCCAGACATTATGTCAGTACGGCTCCAGCAGAGCGGCTCAGCAGACAGCGGGCTCGAACACTGTCTTTCCACCCTCGAGGCTCGGGTAGATTTAATAGCCCATCAACAGCAGGTGATCTTAAACCAGCTGGTTAGTATAACTCACCGGTTAGACCGCTTGGACCCCCAGCAGGCGTTCCCCTTAGCTCGCCAGGGGGGGTTAGCTCCTGCCACTCCAGTGCTCAGTCAGCCTGTCCCGGGGATGCACACTCGACTCACATGGATTCCAACCCCCGCCCGCTTCAGCGGGAAGCTCGGCGGAGCGCGGGGGTTCATTATGCAGTGTGAGTCAGTGTTTCTGCGTGTTCCCGGGGATTTTCCCTTGGACCACAGCCGAAATGGCTACATCGGTAATCTTCTGGAGGGGCGAGCGCTAACTTGGGCTTACGCCGTCATGGTGAAGCCCAGTTACGCAAACCTCTCCTATAGCCAGTTCGTGCAGAGCTTTCTCGAGGTCTTTGATCATTCCCGGCGCAATAGCGTCCTCACTGACCGACTCCTTGGTGTCCAACAGGGAGGCCGGTCAGCGGCGGATTATGCTATCGACTTCCGGGTCACAGCGGAGGAGGTTGGCTGGGGTGAGGCCGCACTCTGTGGCATCTTCCTCCGCAGCCTCAGCTCAGGTCTGAGGGATAAGCTGGCCGGGCAAGATCTTCCGGAGACGCTTGCGGAGCTGATCTCCACAACCATTAGCTTAGACAACAGGCTGTGTGAACGGTCCACCGAGCGGAAGTCTAGCAGCCGCTCGAGTGGAGGCCCCGTCCGCACGCCTCAAGACCGCCCCCTGGCGTTACCTCCACCGGAGTCTTCCAAGGAATCGGAGGCGATGGTGGTTGGACGGTCAAAGCTCCCCCTAGCGGAGAAACAGCGCCGCCAGAAGTTGGGCCTCTGCATGTATTGCGGAGGAGATCAACACACCGTGGAGCATTGCCCGGAGAAGCCAAACAGGGAGGTCCGCGAGTCACTGTAGGGGGCCTCGCGGACTCTAACCGGTCAAATCCCCTCACAAGTTTATCCTTGCCCATCCGATTCTGTCACAATGCCACGGGGCATCTCACACACGCACTGGTGGACTCAGGAGCAGAGCAGAGCTTCATTTTAAAGAGCCTGGCAACTCAATTGGGCATTCCCTGCCACCCTCTGGCCGCTCCTTTCAGCCTGATCACCCTTTCCCGTGCGCCCCTTGGACAAGTGACTCATCCCACGCAACCAGTCCCTGTCATAATTTTGGGCACCCACCGTGAGGATCTCACCCTTTACGTCCTGTCTTCCTCTGTGACACCTGTCATCCTTGGGTACCCTTGGTTGTGTCTGCACAACCCCGTGCTGGATTAGCAGACAGGAAAAGTCGCCGCCTGGAGTTCATTCTGTATGGGCACCTGTTTACAGTCCGCAGCCTGCGCCCCGTCTTCTCCTCTTCCGGTTAAGGACGCCGCGCTTCCGGATCCTGACGGACCATAAGAACTTGGACTATCTTCGATCTGCTAGACGTCTGAATGCCCGCCAGGCGCGCTGGTCCTTGTTCTTCGCCCGGTTCCGCTTCACCATTAGCTATCGCCCTGGCTCTAAGAACGGCCTACCCATTGCCCTCTCCAGGCAGTTTGCCCCTGAGATGTCAGAGGAGCCGGGTCATACCATCCTACCCAGCTCGTGTGTGGTAGGGGCAATTTCCTGGACCATCAAGGACAAGATCCGGAGGGCGCAGGAGACCGAACCGCACCCTGGCAGTGGACCAGAGGGAAGACTGTTCGTGCCATCTTCTGTCCGGGGGAAGGTCATCCATTGGGTTCACACCTCCAAACTCGCCTGCCACCCTGGCGTGTCCCGGCTAGTGGACCTCCTCCAGCGTTCCTTCTGGTGGCCAGGTTTGCAGAAGGATGCCGCCAACTACGTCCGGGCGTGCCCTGTGTGTGCCACCGCCAAGTCAGGAAACTCTCCCCCCGCGGGTCTGCTCCAGCCGCTGCCGATCCCTGGCAGGCCCTGGTCCCATATAGCCCTTGACTTCGTCACCGGTCTCCCGACCTCTAACACTTATGACGCCGTCTTGACCATTGTGGATCGATTCTCCAAGGCCGCCCACTTTGTGCCACTTCGGGGTCTTCCAACGGCACGGGAGACCGCGGACCTCCTGGTTCAGCACGTGCTCAGGCTGCACGGGATACCGGTAGACGTCGTCTCCGTTCGGGGACCCCAGTTTGTCTCAGAGGTGTGGAAGTGCTTCTGCAATGCCCTGGGGGCCACAGTTAGCCTCTCCTCCGGTCACCACCCGCAATCCAATGGGCAGTGCGAACGGGCCAACCAGGAGCTGGAAGCTGCCCTACGCTGCGTCACTTCCTCCAACCCGTCCTCCTAAAGCACGCACCTGTCTTGGGTGGAGTACGCCCACAACACAGCTAGGTCTTCTGCCACAGGGATGTCCCCCTTCAAGGTGTCCTTGGGCTATGATCCACCTTTGTTCCCGGAGCAGGAGGCGGAGCTGGCGGTTCCTTCCATCCAAGTGCACCTGAGACGGTGTCGGGCTTTGTGGACCAAGACACGTGACGCGCTCTTACGCACGGCGGCGCGCAACAGCACCATGGCTAATCACCACAGGAGACCGGCTCCTGCCTACCAGGTGGGTCAGTGGGTCTGGTTAGCCTCGCAAGATATCACCCTTAAGGCTGAGAAGAGAAAGTTGGCCCCACGCTTCCTTGGCCCTCACACCATTAACAAGATTGTCAACCCGGTGGCTGTGCGTCTGGCCCTCCCCCCCTCCCTCCGCATTTGTCCCACTTTCCACGTGTCTAAAATTAAGCCCTATGTCTCCGACCCTCTCTGCCCCCCGCCCGCAGCGCCGCCCGCGCCTATGATGATCGACAGCCACCCGGCCTGGAGAGTCGCCTCTATCTTGGACTCCCGGCGCCGAGGTCGCGGGCTGCAGTATCTGGTGGACTGGGAGGGATTCGGTCCTGAGTGGAGGTCCTGGGTGCGGTCTTCTTTGGTGTTGGACAGGAGTCTCATCACGGAGTTCCACCGGGCGCATCCGGACAAAGCAACGCCAGGAGGCGCTGCTGGGGGGGGAGTACTGTCACGACTCGCCGCTCATCAGCGGCCTCAGCTGCACGCACACCTGCATCTTGTCAGCAGCAGGCTATTTTGACCATTCTGCCCAGTGCTGCGGTCTGGAGCTGTCTGTTTGCATCGGCACTGTGTAGCTCGTGCATCAACCTCTGATCACCAGCAAATCTTCTACCAAACGTAAGCATTCCTTACCTTTCTCCAAGTTCTTCACCCCTGTGCACAGGTGGATTCCTCGGCGGCGGATTTCCCCGTCATCGCCTACCAATCCTCACCATCAGCGCAGGCTCAGCAGGACGCAGTCTTCCGGGCTTCTCCCTTGCCAACGCCAGCCACCTGCATCCACAAGTAAGCATCACACATACTCATATCCCTGTCCAGGTGTGGTGCCCTTTACCCCTTGTCCTCTCCTCTCTCTCCATAGGGTTGTCGGGCTGTACGGCGCGCTGCTCTGCTTCCTGCACACCGGCATTCACCCTCAACACATACACATACCGCATACATCCATTCAGACACACCTGCTTGTTGAATAAAGCTGTTAAATCTATCCTGAGTCTGTGTGCGTGTCTCCTGGGCCAGACATTATGTCACTAATCTTTCTGATCCGATCTTTCTCACCTCTGTAGTCATGAAGTCCTTTGAGCGCCTGGTCCTGCCCCACCTCAAGTCCATCACCACCCCTCTCCTGGACCCGCTGCAGTTTGCCTACCGAGCCAACAGGTCTGTAGACGACGCAGTCAATCTGGCCCTCCACTCCATCCTGCAGCACCTGGACTCCCCGGGAACCTACGCCAGGATCCTGTTTGTGGACTTCAGCTCTGCATTCAACACCATCCGCCCCGCTCTGCTCCGGGACAAGCTGTCCCTGCTCAACGTGCCTGACTCCCTCTGCAGGTGGATCACCGACTTCCTGACGGACCGGAGGCAGCATGTGCAGCTGGGAAAGACTGTCTCAGACTCTACTAGCATCAGCACCGGATCACCCCAGGGCTGTGTACTTTCCCCCCTACTCTTCTCCCTTTATACCAACTCCTGCACCTCCAGCCACCAGTCTGTCAAGTTGATCAAGTTTGCGGACGACACCACCCTCATCGGGCTCATCTCCAACGGCGACGAGTCCGCCTACAGGAGAGAGGTGGCCCAGCTGGCGTCCTGGTGCAACAACAACAACCTGCAGCTGAACGCTCTGAAGACAGTGGAGATGATTGTGGACTTCAGGAAAGTCACAACCCCTCTGCCCCCCCTCACCCTCACAGGCTCTCCCATCACCACTGCTGATTCCTTCCGCTTCCTAGGCACTACCATCACCAGGGACCTCAAATGGGAGCCGACCATCAGCTCACTCATCAAAAAAGCCCAGCAGAGGATGTTCTTCCTGTGGCAGCTGAGGAAGCTCAAGCTACCCACCAAGATGTTAGTGCAGTTCTACACAGCCATCATCGAGTCCATCCTCACCACCTCCATAATCGTGTGGTACGCAGGAGCCACTGCCAGGGACAGACTAAGGCTGCAGCGCGTCGTGCGCACTGCTGAGAAGGTGATCGGCTGCAAGCTCCCATCTCTCCAGGATCTGTACATCTCCAGGACCCAGAGGCGTGCTGGCCGGATCATAGCCGATCCCTCACACCCTGGTCACGTACTGTTTGCCCCCCTCCCCTCTGGTAGAAGACTTCGGTCCATCCAGACTAAAACCTCCCGTCACATGAACAGCTTCTTCCCCTCTGCCATCAGACTGCTGAACACTAAGTGACTTATTGACTCTCGTGCACTATGTACAGCAGCTCAACCAGACTCATGTCAATCATCACTGTTTTCTTCCTGCATCACCAACTGCACTATATGGTTCTCCACAGTATCTGCTGCTCGCTAATATATTTTAACTGCTGACCAGTATCACTTACTCTTATTCTACACTTTATTGCATGTATAGTTTATTTCTTTTATTTTATCATGTTTAATGTTGCAGCATTGCACCGAGACAAATTCCTAGTTTGTGTACTACATGAACAATGGCAATAAATCTGATTCTGATTCTGATTCTGATTCTGATTCTGATCCGGTGACACTTTATACATTGGACGGACACACGGATCGCCCAAATGTCTCCTGAGCCTGCAGACAGAGCCACTGTTTTTAGCAGGATACATTACAGCAGAGACCAGCTGTTAGCACTTAACCGGACCAAGATGCTAGCGCAAGACCTCGACATACCGGGTGAAATAAGACAGAAACGACGTGGATGCCGTGCTGGAGCAAGACGGCGGGCAAGAAATATGAGGTACAGACACATCCTTCCATCTGTTATTATGGGGAACATTCGATCACTACTCAATAAGACCGACGAGCTAGCGGCCATCTCCCGCTAAGAGAGCATCTTCAGAGTGATTAGCTTGATGTTGTTTACTGAGACATGGCTAACAGAACTAGCAACAGATGCTAACATTGAACTGGAGGGTTTCCACGCAATACGGGCAGACCGGACACCAGACAGTGGGAAGGCAAGAGGCGGAGGAGTGATAATGTATGTCAATAACAACTGGTGCAGACCGGGACATATCACGGTTAAACAACATCACTGCAACAAAGACACTGAGTTGCTAGCTGTTAGCATGCGGCCTACCTATCTCCCGAGGGAATACTCACACGTGATCTGCATTGTTATTTATGCAAATCCGACGGCGAACGCGGGAACAGCGCGTGACGTCATTCACTCAGTAACTGGCAGGCTGCAGACAGAACACCCAGATGCTCTTCTCCTCATCTCAGGTGATTTCAACCATATTTCACTGTCCTCCATCCTGCCCACATTCACCCAGTATGTCACATGCCACACTAGAGACAATAAAACACTGGACTTATTCTACACAAACACTAAGGAGACGTACACCTCATCACCACTCCCCCCACTCGGGAGATCAGATCACAACTTGGTTCATCTCCTGCCGGTGTACAAACCCCTAGTGCACAGACGACCTCCGGTCATGCGCACAGTGAAGTTATGGTCTGAGGAGGCAATGGACGCTCTAAAGGACTGTTTTAAAATCGCTGCCTGGGAGCAGCTCTGCGATCCACCTGGTGAGGATATCAATGGCCTCACTCACACCATTACGGACTACATCAACTTCTGTGTGGACAACACCGTACCCACCAAGATCATACGGTGTTGCTCGAACAGCAAACCCTGGATCAACCCTGAGATTAAAACACTTCTGAGAGAGAAGAAGAGGATCTTCAGGTCGGGAAACAGGGAGATGCTGAAGTCCGTACAGAGGGAGCTGAGGAGGAAGATCGGAGAAGGCAAGGACAGCTTCAGGAAGAAGATGGAGGACAAGCTGCAACAGAGCGACATCTGCAGGGGCTGGAGAAATCTTAAAACCATCTCTGGGCTCCAGAATATCTCCTCCCAGGCCATGGGGGGCAGGGAGTGGGCGAATAATCTGAACCTGTTTTTTAATAGGTTTGACCAACCGCCCCCCCCCCGACTGCACAACAACCACTGCTGCCTCTAAAGTCATTGAGACCTGCTGTCCACACCCCACTCCACCAACAACCCCCCATTCCCAGCACACAGACCCCCAACCTGACCCTCACTAAGACCCAGGTGAGGACGGAGCTGAGGAAGAGCAAGGCGAGGAAGGCCTCAGGAAGGGACAGCATCAGCGCGAAGCTCCTCAAGTCCTGCTCAGACCAGCTGCGTGGGATTGTGGAGCACATCTTCAACCTGAGCCTGAAGCTGGGGAGGGTACCACAGTTGTGGAAAACATCTTGTGTGGTACCTGTACCAAAGACTTCCCACCCCAAAGACCTGAACAGCTACAGACCAGTGACCCTGACGTCTCACAAGATGAAGACCCTGGAGAGACTGCTCCTTACTCACCTCCGCCCCCTGGTGGTGCCAGCGATTGATCCACTCCAGTTCGCCTACCAGCATGGCATTGGGGTGGAGGATGCGGTGATCTTCCTCCTTCACCGTTCCCTGTCCCACCTGGAGAAGCCCGGGAATGCAGTGAGGATCATGTTCTTTGACTTCTCCAGTGCTTTCAACACCATCCAACCAATGATCCTGAAGGACAAGCTGCTGTGCGCAGGGGTGGACCAGCACCTGTCATCATGGATCCTGGACTACCTCACTAACCGGCCACAGTTTGTGAGAACCCAGGACTGTGTGTTGGACACGATTTTGGCTCCCTTCCTGTTCACCCTTTATACTACGGACTTCTCACACAACACAACACACTGCCATCTACAGAAGTTCTCTGACGACTCTGCGATCGTCGGCCTCATCTCCAATGGAGATGAAGCTGAGTACAGAGAACTTATCCTGGACTTCGTGGACTGGTGCCATCAGAACTGCCTCCAGATCAACGCAAGGAAAACTAAGGAGTTGGTGGTGGACTGCCGCAGGCAAGGACAACCCCTCACAGCACCAGTGAACATCCAGGGAACAGACATTGAGATGGTGACATCCTACAAGTACTTGGGTGTTCATCTGAACAATAAACTAGGCTGGTCACACAATACCGACGCACTCTACAAGAAGGGACAGCACAGGCTGTTCCTACTGAGGAGGCTCAGGTCTTTTGGTGTACAAGGGGTGCTGCTGAAGACATTCTATGACACGGTGGTGGCATCAGCCATCACTTTTGGAGTGGTCTGCTGGGGCAACGGCATTACAGCAGCCGATAGGAAGAGACTGAACAAACTAATCAAGAAAGCTAGCTCGGTCCTGGGGCAGCGCCTTGACCCAGTGGAGGAGATAGGAGAGAGAAGGATGGTGGCTAAACTGTCATCTCTGCTGGAGTCCGAGTCCCACCCTATGCAGGACATACTGAATGCACTGAGGAGCTCATTTAGCAGTAGGCTACATCATCCTAGATGTGCGACCGAGAGGTTTTGCATGTCCTTCCTACCTACGGCTGTCAGACTGTATAACCTAAGCAGGGCTGCTCACAGAGATAGCAAAAAAATGTGACGACCTAATAGTATTGAATGCAAAAGTTGCAACGGACTGACAAAATGGTCCCCTCCAGTATACAACTAGAACAATATCAGTCGCTATGGAGGGTGACAATATGTTTGGGTACATATTCATACCATGTAGGGTAACTAAATAGATGGTTATGCTGTTTATTCCATCTAGCTACAATGCTCCGCACTGTGTGTATATATATTTTTATATATTTATGTGTACATATGTATATTCACTGCTCTTATCTTCTTATCTTCTTAATTATTGCTCTGAGTGTTGCTATCCCTGTGCTGTTGCAATCCTGGAATTTCCCCATTGTGGGACTAATAAAGGCTTATCTTATCTTAAATAATAGGGGATCTTTGGAATTTTCATCACTGTAAGGTAACAAATTAAGATATAAACATACAACAAACACCAAAATATAGCCAAGACACTGAGGAATCAATAGCGTGCCAATGGATTTGCTGTATCTTCAAAAGCTATGGAGCTATATCCAGAAGAAAACCGCCATTACCGAAAAAGTGATTTTTGTCAATAACTACTGAACCTACTAAAGATATCAATGTGAATTCCATTGCTAAAGGTATGTTTTGATGGTCAAGGAATCTGAAAATATAGATAAAATATATGTAGGACTATTATATTTGGGGAAAATCCCAATATTAGGGGAACTGAGGTACCGTACTTGGCGAATGTCTGCGCTCTCAGAGTACTTTTTCTAGTTATAGCTGTTATCTGGCGGTGAGGCCACAGCTCTCCCAATGGCTAGTGAAGGCCGCTAGCTGGTGTCGTCATCTGGTAGCTGGATCTGCCTGTGAAGCCAAGGAAGCCAAGGCTCCCTCAGTAGCTAGTGGAGGTCTCGAGCTAGCGTCATCCTATCTGTCGGTGAATCTGAAGCTCTCCCAGTGGCTAATGGAGACTGCTAGCTTGGGTCATAGCCTGGTAGCGGGTATCTGGTTGTGAAGCCAAAGATTTCCTAGTGGCTAATGGAGACTGCCAGCTGTTGTCGCAGCCTGATAGCAGGCATCCGGCGGTGAAGCCGAAACTCCCTCAGTCCAAGCGGGTGTCCCCAGCTAGCGTCAATGTCTGGTAAGTGGTATGTTCACCAGTTCTCCCACTTCTGTCGTCTCCTTCCTCGGCATTGCTGCCAAATTTACCTCCGGCTGCAGCACTGCTGTTAAAAAACTGCCTTAAATGTGTCCACTTGAATTGTTATTGAAGTGTGCTTATTTTCCCTAAAACAGGGGTGTCCAATCATGTGCCGTAGAGAGCCAAGACCCTGCAGGTTTTCTCTTCTACCCAGTCTCTTCAGCAGGTATTTTCACTTATCAGCAATCAGTGGGAAGAAATTCAATAGAATCTGCTGTTGAAGACGCTGGTTGGAGGTAAAGCCTGGAGGCTCTTGGCCCTCCATGGCACATGATATGACACTCCTGCCCTAAAAACTTACACAAAGAGATAAGATAAGATAAGATAAGATAAGATAAGCCTTTATTAGTCCCACAACGGGGAAATTCCAGGATTGCAACAGCACAGGGATAGCAACACTCAGAGCAACAATCAGAAGGCAAGAAAAAAAAAAAAAAAAAACAAGCAAGCAAGAGCAGCTAATATACATATGTACATATTACTAAAAAATATATATATACACACACACACACACACAGACACACAGTGCAGAGCATTGTAGCTGGATGGAATAAATATATGAATATATGAACACACAGTGCAGAGCATTGTAGCTAGATGGAATAAATATGTAAATATATAAACACCCACAGGACGGAGCATTGCAGCTAGGTGGAATAAATATGCAAGTATATAAACACACACAGTGCGGAGCAATAAGATAAGATAAGATAAGCCTTTATTAGTCCCACGATGGGGAAATTCCAGGATTGCAACAGCACAGGGATAGCAACACTCAGAGCAACAATCAGAAGGCAAGAAAAAAAAAAAATGTAGCTAGATGGAATAATATGTAGATATATAAAAACACAGTGCGGAGCATTGTAGCTAGATGGAATAAATATATAGATATATAAATATAAACACACCCAGTGCAGAGCATTGTAGCTAGATGGAATAAATATGTCAATATATAAACACACACAGTGCAGAGCATTGTTGCTAGGTGGGATGAAACAGCATAACCGTCTATTTAGTTATCCTACATGGTATGATTATGTGCCCATACATATTCTCACCCTCCATAGCGACCGGTATGTTCCTAGTTGTATGCCGGAGAGGACCATTGTGTAAGTCTATTGCATCTTTTGCATTCAAAAAAAACTATTAGTTTGTTACGTCTTTTTGCTATCTCTGCGAGCAGCCCTGCTTAGGTTGTACAGTCTGACAGCCGTTGGTAGGAAGGACCTACGAAACCTCTCGGTTGTGCACCTGGGATGATGTAGTCTGCTGCTAAATGAGCTCCTCAGTGCATCCAGTATGTCCTGCATAGGGTGGAACTCGGACTCCAGCAGAGATGACAGTTTAGCCACCGTCCTTCTCTCTCCTATCTCCTCCATCGGATCAAGGCGTTGCCCCAGGACAGAGCTAGCTTTCTTGATCAGTTTGTTCAGTCTCTTCCTATCGGCTGCAGTAATGCCACTGCCCCAGCAGACCACTCCAAAAGTGATGGCTGATGCCACCACCGTGTCATAGAATGACTTCAGCAGCGCCCCTTGTACACCAAAAGACCTGAGTCTCCTCAGCAGGAACAGCCTGCGCTGTCCCTTCTTGTAGAGTGCGTCAGTATTGTGTGACCAGTCTAGTTTATTGTTCAGATGAATACCCAGGTACTTGTAGGATGTCACCATCTCGATGTCTGTTCCCTGTATATTTACTGGTGCTGTGAGGGGCTGCCCATGCCTGCGGCAGTCCACCACCAGCTCCTTAGTTTTCCTCGCGTTGATCTGGAGGCAGTTCCGATGGCACCAGTCCACAAAGTCCTGGATAAGCCCTCTGTACTCAGCTTCATCTCCGCTGGAGATGAGACCAACGATCGCAGAGTCATCAGAGAACTTCTGTAGATGGCAATGTGTTGTGTTGTGTGAGAAGTCCGCAGTATAAAGAGTGAACAGGAAGGGAGCCAGCACCGTTCCCTGGGGGGCCCCCGTGCTACTGATGATCGTGTCGGAAACACAGTCCCGGGTTCTCACAAACTGAGGCCGGTTCGTGAGGTAGTCCAGGATCCATGATGACAGGTGCTGGTCCACCCCTGCGCGCAGCAGCTTGTCCTTCAGGATCATCGGTTGGATGGTGTTGAAAGCACTGGAGAAGTCAAAGAACATGATCCTCACCATATTCCCGGGCTTCTCCAGGTGGGACAGAGAACGGTGAAGGAGGAAGATCACCGCATCCTCCACCCCAATGCCATGCTGGTAGGCGAACTGGAGTGGATCCATCGCTGGTTCCACCAGGGGGCGGAGGTGAGCAAGGAGCAGTCTCTCCAGGGTCTTCATCAAGTGGGACGTCAAGGCCACCGGTCTGAAGCTGTTCAGGTCTTTGGGGTGGGAAGTTTTTGGTACAGGTACCACACAAGATGTTTTCCACAGCTGTGGTACCCTCCCCAGTTTCAGGCTCATGTTGAAGATATACGTCACAATCCCACACAGCTGGTCTGCACAGGACTTGAGGAGCTTTGCGCTGATGCCGTCCGGTCCCGACGCCTTCCTCGCCTTGATCTTCCTCAGCTCCGTCCTCACCTGGGTCTTGGTCAGGGTCAGGATGGGGGGCTGTGTGTTGGGAGTGGGGGGGGTGTCGGTGGAGTGGGGAGTGGGCAGCAGGACTTGATTTCTTAGAGGCAGCAGTGGTTGTTGTGCAGACAGGGGGGAGGGCGGTTGGTCAAATCTATTGAAAAACAGATTCAGGTTGTTCGCCCACTCCCTGCCCCCCGTGGCCTGGGGGGAGGTATTCTGGAGCCCCGAGATGGTTTTGAGGTTTCTCCAGACCCCGCTGATGTTGCTCTGTTGCAGCTTGTCCTCCATCTTCTTCCTGAAGCTGTCCTTGCCTTCTCTGATCTTTCTCCTCAGCTCCCTCTGTACGGACTTCAGCATCTCCCTGTTCCCCGACCTGAAGATCCTCTTCTTCTCTCTCAGAAGTGTTTTTATCTCAGGGTTGATCCAGGGTTTGTTGTTTGAGTGACGCCGTATGGTCTTGGTGGGAATGGATTTGTCAACACAGAAGCTGAGGTAGCCCGTGAAGGTGTGAATGAGGCCATCGATGTCCTCACCATGTGGATCGCAGAGCTGCTTCCAGGCAGTGGCTTCAAAACAGTCCTTTAGAGTGTCCATTGTCTCCTCAGACCATAACTCCACAGTGTGCATGGCCGGAGGTTGTCTGTGCACTAGGGGTTTGTACACCGGTCGGAGATGAACCAAGTTGTGATCCGATCTCCCAAGTGGGGGGAGTTGTGATGAGGTGTACGCCTCCTTAGTGTTTGCGTAGAACAAATCCAGTGTTTTATTGTCTCTAGTGTGGCATGTGACATACTGGGTGAAAGTGGGCAGAATGGGAGACAGTGAAACGTGGTTGAAATCGCCTGAGATGAGGAGAAGAGCATCTGGGTGTTCTGTCTGCAGCCTGCTGGTTACTGAATGGATGACGTCACGCGCTGTCCCAGCGTTCGCCGTCGGATTTGCATAAACAACAATGCAGATCACGTGTGAGTGTTCTCTCGGGAGATATGTAGGCCTCATGCTAACAGCTAGCAACTCAATGTCTTTGCTGCAGTGTCGTTGTTTAACAGTGATATGTCCCGGTCTACACCAGTTGTTGTTAACATACATTATCACTCCACCGCCCCTAGTTTTGCCACTCTCTGGTGTTCGGTCAGCTCGTATCATGTGAAAACCCTCCAGCTCAATGTTAGCATCTGCTGCTAGTTCAGTTAGCCACGTCTCAGTAAACAAAAGGAGAGAGCACTCCCGGTAAGTGCTATCATAACGGGAGATAGCCGCTAGCTCATCTAACTTTCCCAGTATCGACCGTACATTTCCCATGACAACAGATGGAAGGGAGGGTCTGTACCTTATATTTTTTGTCCTCCGCCTTACTCCAGCCCGGCAGCCGCGGCGTTTTCGCCTCAGTTCTCTCGGTATGTCGAGTTTTTCCAGTGGGACCGGGTGGCGGTTAAATGCTAGCAGCTCTTCCCTGTTGTATCGAATCCTGCTATAAACAGTGGCTCCGTCCACCGGCTCAGGAGACATTTGGGACGATCTGTGTGTCCGTGATATAAGTGGGGTGAAAAAAAAAAGTGATCAAAAGAGAGAGGAAGGGAAAAAAAAAAAAAAACTCGGAATCGAGCCGCTGTTGCAAAAGGCAGCCGACTGGTGTGGCGCCGAGAGAATTTAGATGCAGTTGGCCTTGAGCAGCAGCTCAGACTGTAATGTCACAGTCCTTCCCTGTCACATTTACAAGAGTTCACCGCAGGGGTCTCAGTAGAACTCAAGTTATAAAGGCATAAAGTTATTCTGTTTTGTGTATTCTAATCTAATCTATTCTATGATGCAGTGGTCAAATGTGACCAAATGTGCATTATGTTTCAACATAGTCCCCCCCTTTGGTCCACACACTTCTTCCATCCGTGTTGTAGTGCTTGGATCCCTGCGGTCTTGAAGCTCTCTTCTTGATTCTCAAAGACATAACTCTTTCTTTGTCAGCCTATGAACTTTTCAGCCCCTCCTCGTTCTTCCCCACCTGGGTCTGTCTGATCACATCACCATCTTGCTAAGGCCTGTATACAGTCCCAGAGTGAAAGCCATCAGACCAACTAAAAAGCAGGTACGTGTGTAGCCAGAGGGAGCCTCTGATGCTCTGAAAGACTGCTTCAGCACTACAGACTGGGTCCCTTTCAAGCATGCAGCCACTCACAATGGACACACAAACATATGAGTACACTGAGGCTGTTGTAGCATACACAGCTAAATGCACTGATGATGTGACTCACTGCAAAACCATCTCTGCCAACCAGAAGCCATGGATGAAAGCAGCTGGTGACACAGCAGGACTAACACCAGTTAGGCCCAACCTGTCCCGTGATATCAAAGAGGCAAAATGACAGTACAGCAAGAAAATATCCGGCCACTTCAGCAACACCAGAGATGCACGTTCCTTCTGGCGTGGCATACAGACCCTCACAAACTACAAACCTCCACCTCAGACCTGTGCGAGTGACATCACATTGCTTAACAACTTAAATGACTTCTTTGGCCATTTTGAAGCACATAACAGTACATCAGCACAGAAGACCACTCCTCCTCCAGACTAGTAGGCCATGAGTCTGGATCTGGCCAGCATGAAGAGGACCCTCTTCAGGATCAACCCACACATGGCAGCTTGACCAGACAGCATACCAGCTTGCGTTCTGAAGGATTGTGCGGAGGAGCTTAACAGTGTCCTGGCCGACATCTTCAGCATCTCCCTGAGTCCAGCTGTTGTCTCCACGTTTCAAAACTGTCACCATAATACCAATCCCAAAGAAGCCCGTCCCATCCAGCTACAATGATTACAAGCCCATAACAGTGACCTCCATCATAATAAACTGCTTCAAGCGGCTGGTCACGCAGAACATCAAGTTCATCCTCCCTCCCTCCCTTGACTAATCTCAGTTTGCATACAGGTCAAACAGATCAACAGAAGATGCCATCGCTCCATCCAGTCCTCACCCATCTGGACTCAAAGAACTCCTACGTGTGAAAGCTGTTCTTGGACTTCATTTCCGCATTCAACACAATGATCCCCCAGCACCTAATAGAAAAACTCAGATACTTTGGACTCAAAACCTCTCTCTGTAACTGGGTGCTGGACTTTCTCACAGGGAGGCCACAGAATGTGCAGGTCGGCAGCACCTCCTCCAAGACCATCACACTGAGCACAGGGGCCTCACAAGGGTGCGTCCTCAGCCCGCTGCTCTTCACCCTGCTGACCCCATGACTGTGTACCAGCCTACAACACCAACCACATCATTAAGTTTGCGAATGACATGATGGTGGTGGGCCTCATCACCAACAACAGGGAGGCCAACTACAGAAATGAAGTGAGCCAACTGGTCCAGTAGTGTAAAGACAATAATCTCTTCCTGAACGTGGGAAAAACCAAGGAGACTGACTATAGGAGAGGACACACACAGCATCTCCCTCTGATCATCGACAGAGCAGCTGTGGAGAGAGTGAACAGCAACAAGTTCCTGGGGGTGCGCATCTTTGTGGACTTCTCCTGGTCCAACAACACCACATCACTGGCCAGGAAGGTGCAAATTCGCCTCTGTTTCCTCAGCAAACTGAGAAGAGCATGAGTCCCACCACCCATCATGTGCTCATTCCACCGGGGCACCATTGAGAGCATCCTCACCAGCTGCATCACGGTGTGGTATGGAAGCTGTTCTGCCTCATGCTGGAAGACACTGCATCGCACAGTGAAAGCAGCCAGCAAGATCATTGATGCCCTTTGATCCTCCCTCGCAGACATCTACCACACCCACCTCACCCACAGAGCCATCAACATCGTAGGCGATACCTCCCACCCCTCACACTCCCTCTTCAGCCCCCTGCCCTCAGGGAGAAAGTACTGGAGCCTCTGGGCCCACTCCAGAAGACTGGTAAAAAGTTCTGTTCACCAGGCCATCAGGACCCTAAACTCAGCCCCCCCCCCCACCCCACCCCCCACACACACCCACACTTCCCTGGACTGTAACACACTCGCCCACACAATAACTACCTCAGCTGTTTGCACAGAAAGACTGGCACACCAACAGTAATGCATGTGCTGCTGTATGTTTCTGCACTTTACTGCAACCATTTGCACAAATGCCATACCTGCTGCTGGCTGTTATTGCAATACGGATCATGTGCATGCCTATCTGTCACTGTCTGTACCTATACTACTGCAGTGAACTTGCAATTATGGGTATTACAGCTCCACTTTTTCTGTACATACAGTGGTGTGAAAAAAGTGTTTGCCCCCTTCCTGATTTCTCATTTTTTTGTATGCTTGTCCCACTTAAATGTTTCAGATCAAACAAATTTAAATATAAGACAAAGGTAACACAAGTAAACACAAAATGCAGTTTTTAAGTGAAGGTGTTTATTATTAAGGGTAAAAAAAATCCAAACCCACATGGCCCTGTGTGAAAAAGTGATTGCCCCCTGTTAAAACATTAATTAACTGTGGTTTATCACATCTTTGGAAAGCCGAGTTCAATTTTTTAGCCATTTCTAAAGCTTTGGGACTCTAGCGAACCACAGTGAGAGCCATTATCCACAAATGGCAAAAACATGGAACAGTGGTGAACCTTTCAAGGAGTGGCCAGCTGACCAAAATTACCCCAAGAGCGCAGCAACAACTCATCTAAGAGGTCACAAAAGACCCCACAACAACCTCCAAAGAACTGCAGGCCTCACTTGCCTCAGTTAAGGTCAGTGTTCATGACTCCACCATAAGAAATCCACCATAAGAAAGAGACTGGGCAAAAATGGCCTGCATGGCAGAGTTTCAAGACGAAAACCACTGTTAAGCAAAAACAACAAAGGCTCGTCTCAGTTTTGCCAGAAAACATCTTGATGATCTCCGAGACTTTTAGGAAAATACTCTGAGGACTGACGAGACAAAAGTGAACTTTTTGCAAGGTGCGTGTCCCATTACATCCGGCGTAAAAGTAACACAGCATTTCAGAAAAGGAACATCATACAAACGGTAAAATATGGTGGTGGTAGTGTGATGTCTGGGGCTGTTTTGCTGCTTCAGGTCCTGGAAGACTTGCTGTGGTAAATGGAATCATGAATTCTGCTGTCTACCAAAAAATGCTGAAGGAGAATATCCGGCCATCTGTTTGTGACCTCAAGCTGAAGCACATATGGGTTCTGCAGCAGGACAATGATCCAAAACACACCAGCAAGTCCACCTCTGAATGGCTTAAGAAAAAAAAATGAAGACTTTGGAGTGGCCTAGTCAAAGTCCTGACCTGAATCCAATTCAGATGCTATGGCATGACCTTAAAAAGGCGGTTCATGCTGGAAAACCCTCCAATGTGGCTGAATTACAACAATTCTGCAAAGATGAGTGGGCCAAAATTCCTCCACTGCGCTGGAAAAGACTCATTGCCAGTTATTGCAAACACTTGATTGCAGTTGTTGCTGCTAAGGGTGGCCCAACCAGTTATTAGGTTTAGGGGGCAATCACTTTTTCACACAGGGCCATGTAGCGTTGGATTTTTTTTTTCCCCTTAATAACACCTTCATTTAAAAACTGCATTTTGTGTTTACTTGTGTTATCTTTGTCTAATATTTAAATTTGTTTGATGATCTGAAACTTTTAAGTGTGACAAACACACAAAAAGAGAAATCAGGAAGGGGGCAAACACTTTTTCACACCACTGTATGCTGTTATCAAGCAGCCTCTTTTTTACACAGTGTGGTAGGTTGGCTGTTCGGCTTTTTTTTTAGACTTGTTTTCATAAAGCTGGTTGCTTGTTTCTCTTCTAAGGTCTGGCAACACTGAGCGTCATGTTTATGTTCTGATGCAAACTTGGAAGAGTTAAAATGGCTTCTTGGAGAAAGAATCGATATCAAGGCTGTTTTTAAGAGAAGTGAGTGTTTTGACCATTAAATGCATTTTAGAAAAGTAAAACCTAGAAAAACACAATTTTTCAGTCAGTGACCCTTTTAAAGATTCATTTGATTGAATGTGAGTTTCCCATTTTCATTCTTACCAAGGACCACACCAATGATTGATAGCCCACTGAGGGCCGCCCCACAGACAGCTCTGGAGACAGCAAACATGATGTACGAAGTGGAAAAGGCTGAAGCGGCGCCCATCATGGTGGAGGTGATTAAAGCCACCAGAAGCATGGACTTACGACCAAATCTGCAAAACACAGAAGACCACAGGGTAGCTGAAGACGGCAGAATATTTCTCCATGTTTAAAGTAACAAGTAAGGCCTGTACCCAGTTTTTAAATACAACCTTCAAAAAAAGTCAACCTTCGGATTAAATGATTTTAAACTCCACTTTCACTTGTTAATCTCTTTTCACATTGGCCGACACAGCCCAATTATTAGATGACAGCAATAAGTGACAACAGATAGTGATTTTTTTTTTTTTAAAAATTTAACTACTTATTTTGCTCTGTCAAGACAATTAGTTCCTTCTGCATCTGCTGCACTTGAATGTTGGAAACACAAACAGTGAGCAGGATTAAGCAATATTACATGAGAGAGAGTACAGCATCATGAACATAGTAACTGCAGGTGTGATGCAGCTTACGTATCACACCCGCAGTTACTATGTTCATGATACAGTAACAACACTGAGTGTAATATTGCTCTTATACAACAGTTCCACAAGCAAAATTTATTAACTGACAGCAATACTGGGCAAAATATAATCATTTGTTTGTTTAAGCAGTTATTTTGCGCAGCTGAAAAAAGCCAGTAGCTGTTGCTAAACATCTCAGTCAGCATGAAGGTGTTTAATTGTTATTTCACACTTATGTAAACAAATTAAATATTGTCAAATTCAAATGTAAAAAGTGTTTATAAAATATATCGTGTAAATGAAGAGGCAGATTTATTTCAGACGATTTATTACACACTCGCACATCTCAAGCACAGAACAGAATGAATACTCCAGCAGAAACTGCTCTCTTGAGTTTAATGGCATTTTCCTCACACACAAGATGACCTTCGCGTCACACTGCATTCAACCCCGTCATCCTTGACACCTCCCTGCTGTCTCCCCAGGAATCCCCTGCTCTTTGTTCCCACTGTCTCCTGTCTGAGATGCTCCACAATCAGGCTCTCCCAAGGTGCTACAATTTCACACTTATGTAAACCAACTAAATATTGTCAAATTCAAATGTAATAAGTGTTTATAAAATATATATCTGTTGAGTCGGTACTGCAGAAGACCTGAGATCAAAACATAGCCAATGCCGGTAGCTAGCCGGTGGCTAATAGTTAGTATGCTGGGGATTTGGCACACTTTGCTCACTTTTCTTCACATTTTCAGATGAAACAGAGAGTAAATCACCACAAAGATATTGTGGCTTGTTAATCGAGACAATAAATCAAACTCTAGCACCACCTATTTTGTTAAACATATGTGAAATAGCTTCACAATGTTTATACAAGGGTAGACTATAAGCTGAATATAGCTTTTTTTCAAAATGATGGAACTTCCAGGTCAGGTAAGAAATCTTTTCAAACAGCGCCTCACTGTGGAAATTAAGGTATTCAACACAGTACTGCAATCACTGAGAGTTAGTTGACAGTAAATTGCTGAATTACTGTTAGTAATTAATGGTTACATGAACACTTTGAAGCAGTGTGCTATAAATCCAGAAGATTGGAGTGCATTTTTTGTGGATTTTAGTAACTACTGGAATCCCAATTGTCCAATCAAATTGCGGAACTAACTGTTGCATGATAAAGAATAGAATTTTGTAGAAATCAGTAGCAGAAATTCGTAATTTAGTAATGATAGAATTTATTTTCATTTTAAACACGTACAAATAAAGTTTTTGTTTTCCTCTAATGCCACTGTTTCTATAGATAGTCATACTTCAGACCCTTTCCTGAGTTCTTTCTCTGGTAGCTAAAGAGCTAGCAAACTGCTGCTAGCTCAGTAGCAAAGGTCAAGTAACATACTAGCTCAGGATTCCTGAATGAAGTCACGATTCAGTTATTATTATCTCTGTCGTGATTTTTTTTTTTTTATCTTCTGTACAGTGAGGACTGAATTAGAGACAAATGTACTCCAGAACTGTTTTTCATGAGTTTATTATCTGTGCAACGCAGAGGGACTCCACACAGCAGCAGTGAGAGAAAGCTCACTGGGCAGTGTCTTGTCTGGAGTGGTGGCTAGTGATATGGGAGCTCCACAGGGGACTGTACTCTCTCCTATTCTCTTTACCTTACACACCACTGACTTTCAGTACAACACTGAGTCATGCCACCTGCAGAAATTCTCTGATGACTCAGCTGTTGTAGGGTGTATAAGAGGAGGAGAGGAGGGGGAGTACAGGGCACTGGTAGACAGATTTGTGGAGTGGAAAGGAAAGGAAAACCCAGACAGAGGAATAACGTTTGACTTTTATTGAATCTCAAAAGAGGGCTTGTAAGGAAAACTGTCACTCGCCAGAGGAAAAACAGCCTGTGGAGGAGAGACGGGAGTAATTAGTTGGAGGAGGGACATGGATAGTGGAAAGACTAATTTACCACTCACGTGGAATGAGAGGAGAACCCAGTACAGCACCAAACGCGGGGAGACAAACCAATTCAATTCAATTCAATTCAACTTTATTTATATAGCGCCATTTCACAACAACAGTCATCTCAGTCATCAGGGGCTGCACGGTGGCGCAGTGGTTTAGCACTGTGGCAGCACAGTTTTACCCTTGGCCGGGGGATCGCGGGGATCGTGGGTTCGATTCCAGCCCCCGACCAACAGTGAGCTGTGTGGAGTTTGCATGTTCTCCCCGTGTTGCGTGGGTTTACTCCGGGATTTCTCCGGTTTCCTCCCGCATACCAAAAACATGTAGGTTTAGGGCGCTCGCGCACGCAGCGACCAGCAGCCGGTGGCTTGTCACCAGACTGCAAACCAAATCTACCTACGGGTACAAATAAGTAACAAAAAAAAAAAAAAAAAAAAAAAAAAAATCTCATAGCACTATCAACTGTAGGGGGGAACCCCCCACAGTTGCAGAAAGACCCCAGCAATCAGGCGATCCCCTGTGAGCAAGCACTTGGCGACGGTGGAGAGGAAAAACTCCCTTTTAACAGGAAGAAACCTCCAGCAGAACCAGGCTCAGGGAGGGGCAGTCATCTGCTGCGACTGGCTGGGGGGTGAGGGGATAGAGAAGAAGAAAAGAACAGACATGTAGAGAGCAAACAGCACGATGGGGACTCAATCTATGGGAGAGAACAAACAAATGTTAGTGACCAGCAAAAAAAATATTTCATTGAGAGTGAGGAAAGGAGTGAGGCCCAGTGCATTACTGGAGGTCCCCTGGCTGACTAAACCTATTAGCAGCATAACTAAGGGAGGGTTCAGAAACACATGTTCCCTCCCTAATTGTAGGCTATATCAAAAAGGTAGGTTTTAGCCCTATTCTTAAAAACAGAGATCGAGTCTGACTCCCGAATCCAGATTGGCAGCTGATTCCACAGGAGAGGAGCTTGATAACTGAAGGCTCTGCCTCCCATTGTACTTTTGGAGATTCTAGGTATTACAAGTAATCCTGCATTTTGGGAGCGTAGTGCTCTGTTAGGATAATACGGTAGTATCAGATCTTTTAAATAAAAAGGAGCCTGATTGTTTAGAGCTTTGTAAGTAAGAAGAAGGATTTTAAACTTAATTCTAAACTCTATGGGAAGCCAATGAAGGGAGGCCAGAACCGGAGAGATATGATCTCTCTTTCTAGTACCTGTTAAAACTCTTGCTGCAGCATTTTGGATCAGCTGAAGACTTTTTAAAGATGTTTTAGGACAGCCTGATAATAAAGAATTGCAATAATCTAATCTCGAGCTAACAAAAGCGTGGATCAGTTTCTCAGCATCACTCTGAGACAAGATGCTCCTAATCTTGGCAATATTACGCAAATGATAGAAGGCAGTCTTAGAAACAAATTTAATATGTGAATTGAAGGACAAATCCTGATCAAAAATAACTCCAAGGTTCCTCACAGAGCTATTAAGAGAAAGAGTAACAGCATCCAAACTGAAAGTTTGATTTGGAAAGGAATTTCTAAGGTTTTTTGGACCAACAAGAATGACTTCAGTCTTATCTGAATTTAATAGCAGGAAATTACAAGTCATCCAAGCTTTGATTTCCTTAAGACAGGCTTCTAACTTGGCTAATTGATTACTATCATCTGGCTTCATTGACAGGTATAATTGTGTGTCATCTGCATAACAATGAAAATGTATACAGTGCTTTCTAATAATGTTGCCTAACGGAAGCATATATAAACTAAAAAGAGTAGGGCCTAGCACAGATCCCTGTGGAACTCCATGACTAAGCTTTGAGTTGAAAGAAAACTCATTATTTACATGAACAAACTGGAACCTATCAGATAAATAAGATCTAAACCATTGCAACGAAGTTCCATTAAGTCCAACACAGTGTTCTAATCTATCAAGTAGAATATTATGATTGATAGTATCAAAAGCTGCACTAAGGTCTAAAAGGACAAGTACAGAAACTAGTCCATTATCAGATGCAATGAGGAGGTCGTTAGTGACCTTCGCTAAGGCTGTTTCAGTACTATGATGGATTCTAAACCCAGATTGAAACTCTTCAAGTAAACCATTTCCCTGCAGGTGGTCAAATAATTGCGTAGCAACAACTCTTTCTAAGATTTTTGAAATGAAAGGGAGATTAGAGATTGGTCTATAGTTAGCTAAAGCTCCTGGATCTAGTGTTGGCTTTTTGAGTAAGGGTTTAATTACAGCCGTTTTAAAAGCCTGCGGTACATGGCCTAAAGTTAATGAAGAATTGATTATATGAAGAATAAAGCTACCAATAAGTGGGAAGACTTCTTTAAATAACCTGGTAGGAATAGGGTCTAAAAGACAAGTTGAAGGTTTGGATGAGGAAACTATTTTATCTAACTCACAAAGGTCAATTGGAGTAAACTCATCAAGACAGAGATCAATAGAAGGAGTTGTAGTAGTTACAGTATTTAAGTTAACTGTGGGAAGAATCTGATTGATTTTATCTCTGATGGATGAAATTTTATTATTGAAAAAGTTCATAAAGTCCTGACTAGTAAGCTCTAAGGGAATGCTAGGATTGACAGAGTCCTGACTCTTTGTCAAACTGGCTACAGTACTGAAAAGAAACCTGGGATTATTCTTGTTCTCTTCTATTAATGCAGAGTAATAACTCGTTCTAGCTTTTCTAAGAGATTTTTTATAAATTAAAAGATGATTTCTCCAAGCTAAATAGATTTCATCTAAATTAGTAGAGCGCCATTTTCTTTCTAATTGACGAGTCTTCTGTTTTAAGCTACGAGTTTCTGTGTTGAACCAAGGAGTTAGAAATCTCTGATTAGACTTTTTCTTTTTTAAGGGGGCCACCATGTCTAGAGTCTGATGCAGAGAAGCTGAAACACTATCCACGATGTTATCAATTACAGAAGGAGCAAGCTGTCTATAGCTTATTTCCTTTGTGTTGACACATGGCATAGAGGAAACAATCTGCATAAATTTGGAAACAGCATCATCTGAGAGGCATCTACTGTAATAATATTTTTCTTTTGGAGCCAAATAGTCAGAAATAGTAAAATCAAAGGTTAACAGACAATGGTCTGACAGTACAGGGTTATGAGGAGACACTACAAGATTTTCTATTTCTATGCCATATGTCAAAACAAGGTCCAGTGTATGGTGGAGGTAATGAGTAGAATTTCCTACTTTCTGAGAAAACCCAATCGAGTCTAATATTGAATTGAATGCCACGTTAAGGCAGTCACTATCTACATCCACATGTACATTAAAGTCCCCTACTATAATTATTCTATCAGATTTCAGCACTAAATCAGCTAAGAAATCAGCAAATTCGGATAAAAGTTCTGAGTAGGTTGATGGGGGACGATAAACTATGGCAAATAAAATTGGGTTTAACCTAAAATTGCTAAAGTGCCCAATACTGAGGACCAGGCCCTCAAAGGAATTATAACATGTTTTTTGCTTTACATTAACTAGTAATTTGGAATGGTAAATTGTTGCTACTCCTCCTCCACGACCAGAACTTCTGGGATTTTGACAGTTTAAATAACCAGAGGGAGTTGATTCATTTAAACCAACATAATCCTCTTGTCCTAACCAAGTCTCTGTAAGGGAAATTAAATCAATCTGATGATCAATTAACAGATCATGAACTAACAGAGACTTGGGAGTTAGAGACCTAATATTTAATAAACCACATTTAATTTTTAAATTATGAGGAGGAACAGAGGCCAAATCATTCAATTTAGAGGCTTTATGTTTAATTTGAGTTTTACCAATATTTTGCTTTATCACTTTGGGATGCTTATACATTATATTTTTATTCACTTTGGAGGGAGCAGACAACGATTCTCTGATGGGGAAGACAGGGGCTAAGTTGAGGGGTGGCGGATGAAGAGGAGCTGCAGAGAGGCGTGTAAGACTGCGACTCTGCTTCCTGGTCCCAACTCTGAGTAGTCAGGGTTTTGGAAATTTGGATAAAAAAGATGCCAGATTGTTAGATAAATGAGAAGCACCATCCAAAGTGGGATGAATGCTGTCTCGTCTCATAAGACCAGGTTTTCCCCAAAAAGAGCTCCAATTGTCAATGTAGCCCACGTCATTTTTAGGACACCACACAGACAGCCAGCGGTTCAAGGATGACGAGCGGCTAAACATGTCATCACTGGTCAGATTGGGGAGGGGCCCAGAGAATACTACAGTGGCAGACATCGTTTTTGCAAAGTCACACACCGATTCTATATTAAGTTTCGTGACTTCCGACTGCCGGAGACGGATGTCATTAATGCCGGCGTGAATAACAATTGTGGAATATTTACAGTTACTTTTAGCCAGCATTTTCAAATTTGACTTGATGTTTGACTTTTGACTTTTTTTTTTTTTTTTTTTTTTTTCTCTCGGCGCCACACGAGTCGGCTGCCTTTTGCAACAGCGGCTCGATTCCGAGTCTTTTTCCCTTCCTCTCTCTTTTGATCCGTCTTTTTTTTTCACCCCACTTATATCACGGACACACAGATCGTCCTAAATGTCTCCTGAGCCGGTGGACGGAGCCACTGTCTATAGCAGGATACGATACAGCAGAGAACAGCTGCTAGCATTCAACCGCCACCCGGTCCCATTGGAAAAACTCGACATACCAAGTGAACTGAGGCGAAAACGCCGCGGCTGCCGGGCTGGAGTAAGGCGGAGGACAAAAAATATAAGGTACAGACCCTCTCTTCCATCTGTTGTCATGGGAAATGTACGGTCGATACTGGGAAAGTTAGATGAGCTAGCGGCTATCTCCCGTTATGATAGCACATACCGGGAGTGCTCTCTCCTTTTGTTTACTGAGACGTGGCTAACTGAACTAGCAGCAGATGCTAACATTGAGCTGGAGGGTTTTCACATGATACGAGCTGACCGAACACCAGACAGTGGCAAGGCTAGGGGCGGTGGAGTGATCATGTATGTTAACAACAACTGGTGCAGACCGGGACATATCACTGTTAAACAACGACACTGCAGCAAAGACATTGAGTTGCTAGCTGTTAGCATGAGGCCTACATATCTCCCGAGAGAACACTCACACGTGATCTGCATTGTTGTTTATGCAAATCCGACGGCGAACGCTGGGACAGCACGTGACGTCATCCATTCAGTAACCAGCAGGCTGCAGACAGAACACCCAGATGCTCTTCTCCTCATCTCAGGCGATTTCAACCATGTTTCACTGTCTCCCATTCTACCCACGTTCACCCAGTATGTCACATGCCACACTAGAGACAATAAAACACTGGATTTATTCTACGCAAACACTAAGGAGGCGTACACCTCATCACAACTACCCCCACTCGGGAGATCGGATCACAACTTGGTTCATCTCCGGCCGGTGTACAAACCCCTAGTGCACAGACAACCTCCGGCCATGCACACTGTGGAGTTATGGTCTGAGGAGACAATGGACACCCTAAAGGGCTGTTTTGAAGCCACCGCCTGGAAGCAGCTCTGCGATCCACATGGTGAGGACATCGATGGCCTCATTCACACCTTCACGGGCTACCTCAGCTTCTGTGTGGACAAATCCGTTCCCACCAAGACCATACGGCGTCACTCAAACAACAAACCCTGGATCAACCCTGAGATAAAAACACTTCTGAGAGAGAAGAAGAGGATCTTCAGGTCGGGGAACAGGGAGATGCTGAAGTCCGTACAGAGGGAGCTGAGGAGAAAGATCAGAGAAGGCAAGGACAGCTTCAGGAAGAAGATGGAGGACAAGCTGCAACAGAGCGACATCAGCGGGGTCTGGAGAAACCTCAAAACCATCTCGGGGCTCCAGAATACCTCCCCCCAGGCCACAGGGGGCAGGGAGTGGGCGAACAACCTGAATCTGTTTTTCAATAGATTTGACCAACCGCCCTCCCCCCTGACTGCACAACAACCACTGCTGCCTCTAAAGAAATCAAGTCCTGCTGCCCACTCCCCACTCTACCAACACCCCCCCACTCCCAACACACAGCCCCCCATCCTGACCCTGACCAGGACCCAGGTGAGGACGGAGCTGAGGAAGATCAAGGCGAGGAAGGCGCCGGGACCGGACGGCATCAGCGCAAAGCTCCTCAAGTCCTGTGCAGACCAGCTGTGTGGGATTGTGACGTATATCTTCAACATGAGCCTGAAACTGGGGAGGGTACCACAGCTGTGGAAAACATCTTGTGTGGTACCTGTACCAAAAACTTCCCACCCCAAAGACCTGAACAGCTACAGACCGGTGGCCTTGACGTCCCACTTGATGAAGACCCTGGAGAGACTGCTCCTTGCTCACCTCCGCCCCCTGGTGGAACCAGCGATGGATCCACTCCAGTTCGCCTACCAGCATGGCATTGGGGTGGAGGATGCGGTGATCTTCCTCCTTCACCGTTCTCTGTCCCACCTGGAGAAGCCCGGGAATATGGTGAGGATCATGTTCTTTGACTTCTCCAGTGCTTTCAACACCATCCAACCGATGATCCTGAAGGACAAGCTGCTGCGCGCAGGGGTGGACCAGCACCTGTCATCATGGATCCTGGACTACCTCACGAACCGGCCTCAGTTTGTGAGAACCCGGGACTGTGTGTCCGACACGATCATCAGTAGCACGGGGGCCCCCCAGGGAACGGTGCTGGCTCCCTTCCTGTTCACTCTTTATACTGCGGACTTCTCACACAACACAACACACTGCCATCTACAGAAGTTCTCTGATGACTCTGCGATCGTTGGCCTCATCTCCAATGGAGATGAAGCTGAGTACAGAGGGCTTATCCAGGACTTCGTGGACTGGTGCCATCGGAACTGCCTCCAGATCAACGCGAGGAAAACTAAGGAGCTGGTGGTGGACTGCCGCAGGCATGGGCAGCCCCTCACAGTACCAGTAAATATACAGGGAACAGACATCGAGATGGTGACATCCTATAAGTACCTGGGTATTCATCTGAACAATAAACTAGACTGGTCACACAATACTGATGCACTCTACAAGAAGGGACAGCGCAGGCTGTTCCTGCTGAGGAGACTCAGGTCTTTTGGTGTACAAGGGGCGCTGCTGAAGTCATTCTATGACACGGTGGTGGCATCAGCCATCACTTTTGGAGTGGTCTGCTGGGGCAGTGGCATTACTGCAGCCGATAGGAAGAGACTGAACAAACTGATTAAGAAAGCTAGCTCTGTCCTGGGGCAGCGCCTTGATCCGATGGAGGAGATAGGAGAGAGAAGGACGGTGGCTAAACTGTCATCTCTGCTGGAGTCCGAGTTCCACCCTATGCAGGACATACTGAATGCACTGAGGAGCTCATTTAGCAGCAGACTACATCATCCCAGGTGCACAACCGAGAGGTTTCGTAGGTCCTTCCTACCAACGGCTGTCAGACTGTACAACCTAAGCAGGGCTGCTCGCAGAGATAGCAAAAAGACGTAACAAACTAATAGTTTTTTGAATGCAAAAGATGCAATAGACTTACACAATGGTCCTCTCCGGCATACAACTAGGAACATACCGGTCGCTATGGAGGGTGAGAATATGTATGGGCACATAATCATACCATGTAGGATAACTAAGTAGACGGTTATGCTGTTTCATTCCATCTAGCAACAATGCTCTGCACTGTGTGTGTTTATATATTTGCATATTTATTCCATCTAGCTACAATGCTCCGTACTGTGGGTGTTTATATATTTATATATCTACATATTATTCCATCTAGCTACATTGCTCCGCACTGTGTGTGTTTATATACTTGCATATTTATTCCACCTAGCTGCAATGCTCCGTACTGTGGGTGTTTATATATTTACATATTTATTCCATCTAGCTACAATGCTCTGCACTGTGTGTTCATATATTCATATATTTATTCCATCCAGCTACAATGCTCTGCACTGTGTGTCTGTGTGTGTGTGTATATATATATATTTTATAGTAATACGTACATATGTTTATTAGCTGCTCTTGCTTGCTTGTTTTTTTTCTTGCCTTCTGATTGTTGCTCTGAGTGTTGCTATCCCTGTGCTGTTGCAATCCTGGAATTTCCCCGTTGTGGGACTAATAAAGGCTTATCTTATCTTATCTTATCTTATGTCGCCTGCTCTGGCCCCAGGAATGCATTGGACTATGGCCGATGGAGTCTCTAGGTTCACGTTTCTGACTACAGAGTCGCCAATGATCAGAGTTTTTTCCTCAGCGGGTGTGTCGCTGAGCGGGGAAAAACGATTAGAAACGTGAACAGGTTGGTGGTGAACCGGGGCTTTGCGACTAGGCTTCCTTCTCACCGTCACCCACCCAGTCTCCTCGCTGCAGAGGAGAGCCGGGGAACCGCTGACAGGGGGGCCTAAGCTAGCTAGCTCCGCTGCAGCTAATGGGCGTCCGTCAAGATTAACTGGCGCAGACGGTGTTTCAATGCAGCGGAGCCGGGATTCCAAATCAGACAACCTCTCCTCGAGCGCCTCAAAAAGACAACATTTATTACATTTACCGTTATCGCTAAAAGAGGCAGAGGTGTAGCTAAACATCTGACAGAGAGAGCACACCAGAGGAGGAGAGGAAAGAGAGCTAGTAGCCATTGCTAGTGGCTAGCTAGTGGCTAGAGAGCAAACCACAAAGCAAACCACACAGGCAGACAGCAAAACAGGAAGTGACGATACGTTACCACAAGGAAGTGACGATGACGACACAGCTGGTAGGTGAAGCAGGTGTGGAAGGGAAGAGGAAGGCTGGGTTGTATCTGACCGGGTGGAGAGGAGGAGATGCAGCGGGAAGAGGCAGACAAGGCAGGTGAGCAGAGGCAACATTTGAATCCAATCTCCCAGGTGTGTTGATTTCCTGAGAGACAGGGGAAAAACGGCAAGGATGGGACAAGCGCTCACCAGAGCATATGAGAACATATGACAGAGGCATCCAGGCCCTCACCAACTACAGGAGCCAGGGCCCCCCAACATCAGAGAGCAGCCTCATTCTAGCAGAGGAGCTGAACAGATTTTTTGCCCGGTTTTAGCACACACACACACCCAAACTCTTGCCCCCCTTCCCCCCCCTTCTCTACAGGTGCACGAGATGAGGAGGCAACTGAGAGCAGTGAACCCCCGCAGAGCTGCTGGTCCAGACAGCATCCCAGGAGTGGTGGTCAAAGCATTTGTTGACCAGCTGGCAGGGATCCTCACCAAGCTGTTTAACCTCTCCCTGACACACGCCACTGTCCCCTCCTGCACCAAGGCCTCCACCATCATCTCCATCCCCAAAAGGTCCACAGTTGACAGCCTGAACAACTACAGACCCTTAGCACTCACATCTGTAGTCATGAGGTGTTTTGAGTGACTGGTGTCCCAGCACATCAGGGACTGTCTCCCCCCCCTCCTTCGATTCCCACCAGTTCACCCACAGGGAGAACCGGTCTACATAAGACACCATCACCACCACTCTCTACAGAGCGCTGAGCCACCTGGAGAACCAAATGAACTATGTGAGGATGCTGTTTGTGGACTACAGTTCATCCGAAAAGTCTTCACAGCACTTCACTTTTTCCACATTTTGTTATGTTACAGCCTTATTCCAAAAGGGATTAAATTCATTTTTTTCCTCAAAATTCTACACACAATACCCCAATGACAATGTAAAAAATGTTTGGGGTTTTTTTTAGATTTTTGTAAATTTATTAAAAATCAAAATCTAAGAAATCACATTTACATCAGTATTCACAGCCTTTGCTCAGTACTTTGTTGATGCGCCTTTGGCAGCAATTACAGCCTCAAGTCTATTTGAATATGATGTCATAAGCTTGGCTCACCTATCTTTGGGCAGTTTTGCCCATTCCTCTTTCCACCACCTCTCAAACTCCATCAGGTTGGATGGGAAGCGTCGGTGCACAGCCATTTTCAGATCTCTCAAGAGATGTTCAATTGGATTCTAGTCTGGACTCTGGCTGGGCCACTCAAGGACATTCACAGAGTTGTCCTGAAGCCACTCCTTTGATATCTTGGCTGTGTGCTTAGGGTCGTTGTCCTGCTGAAAGATGAACCGTCGCCCCAGTCTGAGGTCAAGAGCGCTCTGGAGCAGCTTTTCATCTAGGATGTTTCTGTACATTGCTGCATTCATCTTTCCCTCTATCCTGACTAGTCTTCCAGTTCTTGCCACTGAAAAACATCCCCACAGCATGATGCTGCAACCACCATTGGCGTGGTTATGAGCGGTGCCGGGTTTCCACCAAACATGACACCTGACATTCACACCAGAGAGTTCAATCTTTGTCTCATCAGACCAGAGAATTTTGTTTCTCATGGTCTGAGAGTCCTTCAGGTGCCTTTTGGCAAACTCCAGGTGGGTTGCTATGTGCCATTTACTTAGAAGTGGCTTCCATCTGGCCACTCTACCATACAGGCCTGATTGGTGTATTGCTGCAGAGATGGTTGTCTTTCTGGAAGGTTCTCCTCTCTCCACAGAGGAACACTGGAGCTCTGACAGAGTGACCATCAGGTTCTTGGTCACCTCCCTGACTAAGGCCCTTCTCCCTCAACCGCTCACTTTAGATGGCCAGCAAGCTCTTGGAAGTGTCCTGGTGGTTCCAAACTTCTTCTATTTTTGGATGATGGAGGCGACTGTGCTCATTTCGACCTTCAGAGCAGCAGAAATTTTTCTGTACCCTTCCCCACATTTGTGCCTTGAGACAACCCTGTCTCGGAGGTCTACAGACAATTCCTTTGATGTCATGCTTGGTTTGTGCTCTGACATGCACTGTCAACTGTGGGACCTTATATAGACAGGTGTGTGTCTTTCCAAATCATGTCCAATCAACTGAATTTACCACAGGTGGACTCCAGTTAAGCTGTAGAAACATCTCAAGAATGATCAGTGGAAACAGGAGGCACCTGAGCTCAATTTTGAGCTTCATGGCAAAGGCTGTGAATACTTATGCACATGTGATTTCTTAGTTTTTTATTTTTCATAAATTGGCAAAAATCTCAAAAAAAAATTTCATATTGTCATTATGGGGTATTGTGTGTACAATTTTGAGGGAAAAATTAGTTTAATACCTTTTGGAATAAGCCTGAAACAAAACAAAATGTGGAAAAACTGAAGCGCTGTAAAGACTATCTGGATGCACTGTATACAGACAGGTGTGTGTCTTTCCAAATCATGTCCAATCAACTGAATTTACCACAGGTGGACTCCAGTTAAGCTGTAGAAACATCTCAAGGATGATCAATGGAAACAGGATGAACCTGAGCTCAATTTTGAACTTCATGGCAAAGGCTGTGAATACTTATTGATAGAAAAGTTTCATATTTGTTTCATACATGTGACTTGCTTTGTCTCAGAGTCTGCCTCAGAGTCTGTGTGAAATGTAGAAGGTCGTGGCAGCTGGACAGTTATCTCTTTGTTTTTGTTTTCATGTACTGTATTGTTATGAGTCTGTCTGAGAAGGAGACAGCTTGGAAGAACCAGCCTGAACTATTCTCTCATGGACAGTCTTGAGATAGCAGGATGCTTAAATGACTGGAAGTTGTGTGTGTGAATCAGAATGGTGCGCGAATAGGCTCTGAGAATATTTTTGTATTGTTCTCCACTGGCCAGTGTACTTAAACTTGCTGAAACTCTGATCCAGCCTGGTTTTTGACTGAAGGTTAAGATTCAAATTACTGGATAAGGCTGAGAGGTATACCAACAAGACAAATAAATCTAAGAACAGTCTGGAGACATACAATTGTAAAACCCGGAGGAAAAAAGAAGGAGAAAAAAAGGTGTATGCATACATACGTGCGCACGCACACACACACACACACACACACACACACACACATATCATCTGCATACATACATGTATACACATATACATGTATATACAAGCATACACATTATCATTATTACTGTCACCACCATCATCAATATTTGATGAAAATAATAATCATCAGGCAGACTGCAGGCAATAAGAAGTGTAGCTGGTGCTGGAGAAAGTTAAATATGTAGGGAAAACTTAGAGTTCGGCAGAAAAGAATACAAAACCCTTATAAAATCCAAGTGTGTAATTAAACATAGTGCCTCGAATGCCAGCAAGACATAATATGTAAAAAGAGCAGCGGCTAAGTTTCAGTTATTAGAGTTTTTAAGAAAAGTGGAAACATCACCGGGGCATTTGAAGAACTTCTCCGGGCTGTTGTGGTGGATCCTGATGACAGCTGGGTATACCTTTCTCCTTCAGCTGCTGCTTGACCGAGTAGATATCCTGACATTTCTTCATTACTGCAATGGAGAAATCCTCAAATATCATGATTTTTAAGCCTTTCTATGACAAACCTTGCATATCCCTCGCTGCTTGCATAATACAGACTTTATCCTGGAAATTGTGGACTTTTATAATAACAGCTCTTGGACACTGTCCAGGAGGGAGGCGGTGGCCAAGGGTGCGGTGGCTTCGGTCAATCTTGATTGTTTCTCGATTGTGAAGACTTTCCAGATGCACTATACAGCTCAGCTTTCAACACCATCATCCCATCTGATCAATAAACTGCACCTCCTCCAGACCCCTCCCACCACCTGGTTCTGGATAAAAAAACTTTCTCAACAACCGCCCACAAACAGTCAGACTCGGCCCGCATCACTCCTCCGCACTGTCTCTCAGCACTGGTTCCCCCTAGGGCTGCATGCTAAGCCCTCCACTGTACTCCCTGTACACCTTTGACTGTATTCCAACCCACCCAACCACTGTCATCGTGAAGTACAAGGATGACACCACCTCATCGCTGATGATGATGAGAAGGCATATAGGCCGGAGTTAGAGAATCTGCTGCTGTGGTGCCAAGCAAACAACCTGAAACTGAATGTCAAAAAAAACAAAGAACTCATACTGGACTTCAGGAAGAACAGACGGGACCACCCTCCCTCCGCATAAATGGCGACCACATGGAAACCATCCCCGCCTTCAGGTTCCTGGGCACCCACATCTCCTCTGACCTCTCCTGGACTGTCAACATCAAGGCCCTGGTGAAGAAAGCCCAGCAGCGGCTGCACTTCCTCCATGTCCTGAGGAAGAACAACCTGGACCAGAAGCTGCTGCTGGTCTCCTATCTCTGCCCAGTGGAGAGCGTGCTCACCTACTGTCTGGGTGTATGGAAGGCCGGCTCCACGGCGGAGAACAAGAAGGCTGTGCAGAGGGTCATCAACACCCCCCAAAAAACGATGGTTCAGATCAATCAGGTCCCACACCTCCCGACTGGCAAACAGTGTCTTCCCCTGGGCCATCCAGACTGCAAACGGTCAGAGGCCCCACCCCCTCCCTCTGAATGCTCACATGCACAGAACTGAGGACCTTTTGAATTATCAGTATAACTCGCCTGTCTGCACTCCACACTTCCATGTATATTGACCCATACGTGAAACCACTACTATGTATATTTTCCATAATTCTCGGGCCATTTTACTCAGTTGTGTGTTCTGCACTCCACACTTTTACAGTATGTACATAGTTCCATCCGTGAAGCCACTACCATACCTGTGTATATTTCCATAATCCTGGGCTATTTTTATTTCAGTCGTGTGTTTAATTGTGTGTTCTGTAATTGTGTTTTCATCAAATCCTTCCCTCTTACTTTATTGCACAGTAGCCAGCTGGAGCACCCACAATTTCGTTGTACTGTAGAACTGCACAATGACAATAAAGCCTATTCTATTCCATATTAACTTTTTCATGATCCAGGAAAAAAAACAACTTCACTCTTCACTGTGGAGAAGAAGGTAAAATGCATGTCAGACGGAGACTGTGGTGACTCTGGAGATCACTGAAGATCATTGAAAGATCAAAAATTAGCCACAACATGAATTGTTGCATACCACTATATGAGAAGCAATTGCAGGTTACTCCAATTAAAGATTAGAACACAAGCGCATATCCTGTTAAATAATGCAGTATCATCATAGTACATAAACACACTCCTAAGATGCCTATTGTTCAATTAGCCTGTTTAAGTCAGAAGCAACTAATGTATAATTTTTCGTAGACTTTATTTTTGTCTGCACAATGAAGGCTCATTCCCATAATATGAAAAAAACATTCTTGTCTCCACAACAAGATTAACACCAAGACTACACACTCTTGTTTCTATCAGCAGACGAGTAGATGATTTGGTTCAAACAATGGTTTCTTTTGGCAGAGCGAATCATAGGACTACATTGTGGTCATGCTGCCCTTTTCACAGAGACAAGAGAAAGGCCTTTTTTCTATTAATGTTCTGATACACCAAGGCTCTGTGCACACAAAAAACTGATATCACACCACCTCATCCATATGCTGACTTCTGACTCAAAAAAAGTGGAGGTTACATGATGCAACATTTGCAGATCAGTGAGTAAAATCACGTTCACTGCAGCTGCCTTTCAATTACAATTTATTGATATAAAGGTTACAACCCCTTAAGTCCCAAGTGTTATTTGAGGTTAGCCTTGTAGAAACAAATAGACTATGCCCAAAATAAATGTATTATCACTCCACAAGTCTAAAGGTGCCTTCAGATCAAACACGAATGGGTGGTGCAAATACTGTATATACAAAGTCAATGGAAAGCGGTGAGCACACACGAAACTCGCATATTCGCACGTTCACGCCCAAGGGATCGCACCAGCTAGTAATGGCCTATGGATTCTGCCATCCCCGGAGTAAAAGTATCAACACTGAAGAGTAAACTAGTTTGAAAAGGAGACTGACAATCACCTGGAGACAGATAGGAGGAAGGATACTGAGCTAGATGCAAGGGTTTTTTTACAAATAGAAAACAGTGTGTATCCCTGAGGAGGATTGAAACAGATTGGACTGAAGTGCTCAGCGGCACCCCTCAAGGCTCAGTAATAGGCCCAGTTCTCTTTGTGCTCTATGTCAACGAAATCCCTGAATTATTAAAATCTACTACCAAACATTTTACAGATGATAACAAGATATACAGAATAGTTAACACCCAGGAATAGGCAGAGATTCTTCAAGACAACATTAAAATATTACAAAGCTGGTCTTCAGAATGGCTTCTAAAATTCAACGAATCTAAATGCAAATGCATACTTATTAGGAATAAGCCAATCCAATTCACCATATCATTATTGGGTTTAATCCAGGCAAAATGGCTGGATTGGTATTTGTGTGGAACAAAAGTAATTTACATATCCAATACATTAATAATATTAAAATGAAAGCACAATCATGTTCTCAGCCATGCTACATGCAGCTTCTGTAAAAAGGAGCAACGAGTGTCACTGGAGCCTGTCTACAGGACTCACTTTGATATGTCTGCTGTGGGGTACCAGCGTTTACAATTTTGACACCAGCAACTTGATAAAATGCTTGCAAAAGTGTCATGGTACAGGAGTACTGTATGCAGAATTCTGTCAAGGACCGAGCAGAAGCGTATCATCAGCTGCTGCTTTTCCAGCTTGGAGGCTGGAAGACGCTAAAAGTGAAACTACAAGAACAAAACTGAAAGTAAAATCCAGATGGGAACTGGACGAAGACATAGCATGGGTTTGCCTTTCAGGGGAGAGTTACAGCTGATGAGAGGTAGGTGACAAAAACATAAATAGCAAATCATTTGGAATAACTTTATTGTCATTGCACACGAGCACAACGAGACATAGTTTAAAGCAAACCTAAGATGCCACCACTCGACATATTAAATAAACATAAACATAAAAATAGAAGTAGAAATCTAGCAGCATCAGCTACAAATACAATAAAATACCATTTAATAAAAATATCATTGAAATACCATTATTCTACCTCCTCAGGTCCGGAATAATTTCTTCAAATTTAGTTAATGCAGCCGATTATATATAAATATGTGTGTAATTCACAATGCTGATATACAGAGTAAAATACACAGGGTACACTATTGCACATTTAACGTATCACAAAAATGTGCATGATTGATTATAAAACCCAATGAGGGTGAGTCCAGCTGCGAATATGTACGTGTGTGCATGCACACTTGTGCACAGCAGTCCATATAGAATCATACAAATAAATTCAGAGTGAAAAAAAAAAGATAGAGACTATTCATTAATGTGACAGCTTTAGGACAGAAACTGTTCTTCAGCCTGCTAGTGCGGGCATACAGGGTCCTGTAACACTTACCGGATGGTAATATTGTAAAGAAGCTGTGTCCAGGATGAGTTGGATCCTTGCAAATGCTCACAGCTCTGCTACTGTAGCAAGATCTATAGATCTCCTCCAAGGATGGCAGCTGTGAGCCTGTGATCTTCTCTGCTGTTTTTTATGATGGGCTGGAGAGCCTTTCTGTTCTCCAAGGTACCATACTGTAATACAGTATGTAATGATGGACTCTATGGCACATCTATAGAAGTTAATAAGAAACTGGTGGGAAAGTTGAGCTTTTTTCAAACACCTCAGAAAGTGAAGCCTCTGGAGTCCTTTCCTGGCCATCGCTGTGGTGTTCACTGTCCATTTCAGCTCATGGCTAATGTGGACACCTAAATACTTATAAGTCTGCACTGTCTCCACCCTCTCTCCAGCAATAATAATAGGAAGGTGGTCGTTGTAAAACGTTGTTGTGGTCTCTTAAAGTCCAGAATAATTTCTTTTCTTAAATTGAGAATGAGGCTGTTGTCCCGGCTCCAGTTCACCAAATTCTCTACCTCCCTACTGGAGTGGTGGCCTTGTTGGTAGACCATCTGCCCCACAACTGGGAGGTCATGGGTTCAAACCCCAGCTGGGTCATACCAAAGACCATGTAACAAACAGTACTTCCCCACATTCTAGCTTGGTGTTCAGCGTAATAGAATGAGAGAAGGAGAAGATGTTTGCTTCATATGGCAGCGACCCCTCTGATTCTACATGTGATTAACATTGAAGATAGGAGAAACCTAATTTTGTTCTACTGTAGACGATTGGCTGTATGGACTGAATGACAACAGAGATGGCTGCTTCTTCTACAGGCTGTCTTGTTGCTTTTAGTGATACGACCTAGCACAATGGTATCATCTACAAACTTTATTATGATGTTAGATTGAGCGTAGGTTTCTAGTCATGGGTAAAGAGGGAGAATAAAAGTGGACTCAGGACACAGTCCTGCGGGGTCCCGATGCTCAATGTTATGGAGCAAGACAGCTGTTCTCCTATACATGCTATCAGAGGTCTGCAGGTAAGAAAATCCAGTACCCAGTTGCACAAATGAGAATTGATTCCTAGCTTGTTCAGTTTGATGACCAGGCTATTAGGAAGAATATGCTGAAGCCAGAACTATAGTATATGAATGGTATCTGATAATAACTGTCCCACTGATCCAGGTGTGACAGAGCAGTATGAAGGGCCAGTAAGATCTGTCTACCTATCTTCCATAGGCCTGTTTGTCCTGTAAGCAAACTGCAATTAGTCCAGGAAAGGCTAGATGTTCCTTTTTTTGTGTGTTAACACAAGCTGCTCAAAGCACTTCATTACAATAGGTGTCAGGGCAACTGGGCAAAAATTGTTCAATGACTCAGTTCAGCTGCAGACTGTTCGGGTATCAGGATAACTATCACAGACTTAAGGCCAGTTGGAACGATGTCCTTTTCCAGGGAGGTGTTAAACAGGGAGGTGAACACGGTTAATAGTTCCCTCGCACAATACTTCAGGACCCGCCCCAAGACCCCATCAGGACCAGAGCCTTTATTAGGGTTGATGTTACTGATAATAATGTCATGGTGGCCGCTGGGCCGTCATCAGCTCCGGCTGCACACACACCTGCTTCCAATCCTCAGCAGGCCATAAAAGCCAGACTCACTGACAGCTCAGCATGGAGTCGTCTGTCATCATCACTGAGTAACACTCCATGCTCTCGACCTCGTACCAGAGCTCCAGCGCATCAAGCCTCGTCACGTAAGCCATGTTCATCCTTACCTTGTCAAAGTATTCTCCCCTGTGCACAGGTGGACCTCCCAGGCAGTGGACCAATTCCCCAAAGCAGCGGGGCTTCGCCTCCTCCTCCTCGGGACCTCTCCACCTCAACACGACGCCAAGTCTCCCGCTCACCTCCCAGCACTCGCTCCAGGAGCCAGCAAGAGTCTCCAGGCAAAACTTGCAAGTAAGCAGCAGTCACCATTACACCTCTCAGCGGCGAACAGTACTAACACCTGTGCTTTGTGTTCCTAGGGTTGCCAGGTTGCAGCGGGACTCTCTCAGCTCCAGCACTGCTCCAACATCTCACTCACCCTCACATCCACTCACCCACACACCTCATTGAGTTAATAAATAATTGTTAGCTGTCCTACTCGTGTCTGTTGTCTGTCTCCTGGGTCAAGAATCATGTCAGTACGACTCCGTCAAGACAACCAAGCAGACAGTGCACTGACGTGCCGTTTTAACACCCTTAGCACTCGAGTAGACCTAATTGCTCACCAACAGACAGTTATACTTAATCAATTAACTCAGATTAATAGCCGGCTGGATCGCTTGGAAGCTAATCAGGCGTTTTCCCTGGTCGCCGGGGCATCTGCTGCCCCCGCTAATCCTCCTGCTAGCCAGGTACACCAGTCTCCCTTACCTCGCCTCACCCCCGTGCCGCTCGCTTCAGCAGAAAACTTGGGAAGGCACAGGGTTTTCTGCACCAGTGTGAGACGGTCTTTCACCGTGTCCCGGGAGATTTCCCCTCTGACCACAGCAAAATCGGATATATTTCCAACCTACTCAAGGGTAGAGCGTTAGTTTGGGCATATGCGATTATGGCTAAGCCCAGCTATGCCACCTTAACCTACCAACAATTTGTATCCAATTTTGCTGAAGTTTTTGACCACACTGATATGGACGAGGTGTTAACCGACCGCTTGTTAAACCTTCGGCAGGGCAGTAGATCTGCCGCCGATTACGCTGTGGACTTCCGGGTGTTAGCTACTGAGGTGGGGTGGGAGGAACCTTCTCTCTGTAGCATTTTTGTCCGTAGCCTCAGCCCAGAATTACGAGACGAGCTAGCAACATGGGATAAGCCTGACTGTTTGAGTGAATTAATTTCACTTACCATTAGTTTAGACAACAGACTGAAGGAGCGGGCAGCCGAGCGAAGGGCTGCTGGCCGCTCGGGCAAACCACGCCCCCGCTCCTCTCGTTCACCCTTATTAGCTCTGCCCCCATCAGAGGAATCACCAGGGCAGGAGGAGATGATTATCGGGCAATCAGGAGTTTTGGCAGCTGAGAGACAGCGCCGGAGGGATTTAGGGCTGTGTTTCTACTGTGGTAGTGAGTCTCACGAGGGAGCTGAGTGTACTAATTGGGTAAAAAGGGGAGGTCTGTGGGTCACAGTAGGGGACTCACGGACGTAGATCAGTCAAAGCCCCTCACCAGCTGTCTTGTTCCCATCAGACTCATTTATAATCACAGAGAACATACCACACATGCCCTTATTGACTCTGGAGCTGAGCAAAGCTTCATTTTAGGTGACCTGGCAACCCGCCTGGGCCTCAGCTGTCAACCCCTTCACCCTCCTGTCAATCTCATCACCCTGTCAAAGGCCCCGCTAACTGCTGTCTCCCACCAGATGGCCTCCGTGTCAGTGATTGTTTCTGGTAATCATTGGGAGGACATTCGGTTTCTGGTGCTGCCCACCTCCACCTCTCCTGTTATCCTGGGGTACCCATGGCTACGGCTACATAATCCCACGTTTGACTGGCGGGCGGGGAATATCACCGCTTGGAGCTCCTTCTGCCTCAGCACCTGCCTCCAGTCTGCAGCGTGTGCTCCCTCTGTGCCAATAACTCCTCCCATGTCACCGCCCCCAGACCTGTCCAAGGTACCAGAGATCTACCACGATCTGGGAGCAGTGTTCAGCAAGTCACGGGCGCTGTCCCTTCCTCCCCACCGCCCTTATGACTGCGCAATCAACCTTCGGGCTGGGGCCCTGCTTCTGGCAAGTCACCTGTACAGTCTCTCTGCCCTGAGTGTGAAGCCATGGACACTTATATAAAGTAGTCCCTCAGCTCCGAAATTATTCGACCATCTTCTTCTGCGGTGGGGGCCGGATTCTTCTTCGTGGGGAAGAAGGATGGCTCTCTCCATCCCTGCATCGATTTCCGGGGGCTCAACGATATAACCATCAAGGACAAGTACACGCTGCCCATGATGAACTCGGCATTTGACTCTCTCCGGTGGGCATCATGGTTTACTAAACTGGACTTTCAAAATGCCTATCATCTGGTGCGAGTCAAGGAGGGCGATGAGTGGAAGATGGGCTTCCGGACCCCAAGCGGCCACTTCGAGTATCTTGTGATGCCGTTTGGGTTAACCAACGCGCCGGTCATCTTCCAGCACCTAATTAACGACGTCGATTTCCTGAATTCCTTCGTGTTTGTATACCTGGATGACATCCTTATCTTCTCGCGGACGTTGGAAGAGCACCAGGTGCACGTCAGACGGGTCCTTCAATGCCTCCTGGAGAATCAGTTACTTGTCAAGGCCGAGAAGTGTGAATTTCACACAGGTCAATGTCATTCTTGGGGTTTGTGATAGCACACAATCAGGTGCTCCCTGACCCGGCCAAGGTTAAGGCGGTAGTGGACTGGCCCACCCCCACTTCCAGGAAGCAGCTACAGGGGTTTTTGGGTTTTGCCCACTTCTACCGTCATTTTGTGTCCAGCTTTGGGATTATTGCCCAACCCCTGACCAGCCTCATATCCCCCAAGACCTCCTTCTGTTGGAGTGAGGAGGCTGCTGCGGCGTTTGGGAAGTTGAAGGAGGAGATTGCCTCGTCCCGCATCTTGACCCAGGTGGACCTGGACCTTCAGTGCTTAGTGGAAGTGGACACCGCGGATTCTGGAGTCGGGGCGGTCCTGTCGCAGCGCTCCCCTGTGGATGAGTGATTCGCCCATGTGCCTTTTTCTCTTGCCACCTGCAACCCGCCGAGAGGAACTACAGCATTGGTGACAGGGAGTTGTTGGCAGTCAAGTTCACCCTAGAGGAGTGGAGACACTGGCTAGAGGGGGCTGCTCAGCCGTTTGTCGTCTGGACGGACCATAAGAACTTAGAATATCTCCGGACGGCCAAATGGCTGAACTCCCGCCAGGCCCGCTGGTCCCTTTTATTGGACGTTTCTATTTCACAATCACCTATCAACCTGGGAGTAAGAACGTGAAGCCGGATGCCCTCTCTAGGCAGTTCGAGGCGGAGATGTCCGAAGATCAGGAGGAAACCATCCTGCCTTCATCCTGTGTTGTGGGTGCCCTCATGTGGGAGATCCGGGATAGAGTCAGGAGGGCTCAGGAGGGTGAGCCCAACCCGAGGGGGGGGGGGTGTCCCCCGGGCAATTGTTCTTTCCCACCTCTGCAGGAGTGAGGTTATTCAGTGGGCCCACGCCTCCACGCTGACGTGCCATCCTGGGATCGCCCATACCATTGCCCTGCTCCAGAGAGCCTTTTGGTGGCCAGGTTTGAGGAAGGATGTCACCAGCTACGTTCGGGCCTGCGCTCAGTGCGCCACCGGAAATCTTCATCTTCCCCCCCAGCGGGTCTTCTCCATCCCCTGCCGGTCCCTTCCCGCCCCTGGTCTCATGTGGCTTTGGACTTCGTGACGGGCCTGCCTCCGTCTGACCACTTCACCTCGGTTCTGATCATTGTAGACCGCTTTTCCAAGGCAACCCATTTTGTGCCCCTCCGAGGGTTGCCTTCAGCTCGGGAGATGGCTGATCTCCTGGTGCACCATGTGGTCCGCTTTCATGGCATTCCGTCGGCTATTGTGTCAGATCGGGGTCCCCAGTTCATGTCCCAGGTCTGGAGGGCGTTTTGCTCGGTGTTGGGGGCCACGGCGAGCCTCTCCTCAGGATACCACCCACAGAGCAACGGCCAGTGGGAGCGACCCAATCAGGAGCTGGAGGATGCGCTCCGCAGTGTCATATCTTCATGCTCCTCTTCCTGGAGTGCGTTCCTGCCTTGGATCTAATATGCACACAACTCCACGGTGTCTTCAGCAACTGGGATGTCTCCCTTCAAGTCGTCGTTGGGGTATGATCCACCGCTGTTCCCGGAGGAGGAGAAGGAGGTGGCTGTTCCCTCGGTTCAGGCTCACGCCAGGCGTTGTCGCCGAATTTGGACCATCACCCGCACAGTCCTTCTCCGAACCACTCAACGTAACATCCAGGTAGCCAACCGTCACAGGAAACCAGCCCCGGATTACAAGGTGGGTCAACAGGTCTGGCTCTCTACAAAAAATATTAAAGGAGACCTGTGGTGGTCGTGAAAAAAAAGATATTATTTGAGCCCCTGTCTCACGTTCTAGTTCAAGTTTAAGTTCAAGTTCAAAGCAATGTGATATAAATCCATTGCTGATGTGCTGGTTCAGCTATGTCAGCAAAACATGGGTGCAGCCATACTGGCAGCTACATGGCCTGCCAGGACGCTTCCTGTGACGTAGTGTCGTGGCTACCGCGATCTGGATCAATATTGGCTGAGCCTGGAGTGCCCGGATGAGCAGTGGCTTTCGGGATATTCAAATTCAAATTCAAACGTTTATTTCAAACTCAGGGTTCATATTAATTGCAGAACTAAAATGAGTAGAAAATAAATAAATAAATGCCTAAATTCAGCGGGTCGTCTTGTCTGATCTGAGCTCATAACGGCCGCCAGACGGCCGATGATTCGGCGCTGGCTCTTCCTCGCTGCTAAAACTATATACAGAGCAGCAGACACTCGGCGCTCTTGTAACAACAAAAACATACAATGCGATGTGGATATCGCAACATGGCGGAATGTAAAGCCTTTGGATGTCTCAATAATAAGCAAAAAAACAAAGATAAACACTTCTTTTGTGTACCCAAACCCAGCTCACCTTGTCAGAAGATCGTAGCGGAAAAGTGACTGCGCAATCTCGGAAAAGGGCACAGACGAATCCTTTCAGACGAAATTGCGTTGTGTGTGAGGACCACTTCGTCACTTTCACCCTCAGAAGACCTTTCTGGCTCAAACCTGTAGCCATGTTGGACGAATTCTTCCTCAGAGTCAGAAAATTCAGCCATAATAGAATAAAAACACTCACAAAAGCACCCTAGTCGCTCATACAGGCGGAGTATTGATTTTTCAGTAGCAACGTAGTGATGTCACATCCGCATGGGGTCATGGCTGCGCGCAGAGTTTCATTGGCTGGCCATGCCTGCGGTCATATTTGCATATTTCTCTGGTGGTATATGGCTGGCAATAATTATTTAACCAAATAACGAATACTTTGCCTAATGTTTTCAAGTTGAATGCGTTTAGACGACCACCACAGGTCCCCTTTAATGTACCGGCCGAGAAGCGCAAATTGACAAAGCGCTTTATTGGTCCTTTTGTCATCTCTCGCATTGTGAACCCTGTGGCTGTGCGCCTAGCTCTCCCCTCTTCCTGCGCATCTGTCCCACTTTTCATGTGTCCCAGGTGAATGCCTTACATCTCTGACCCCCTGTGCCCTCACCCTCACATCCACACACCCACACACCTCATTGAGTTAATAATAATTGTGAACTGTCCTACTCGTGTCTGTTGTCTGTCTCCTGGGTCAAGAATCATGTCAAATAATAATAATACCCTCAAGTGGCTCACCACCTGCAGGAGGATCATGCGGGTCAATGGTACTCAAAGCCCCGCAATGAAGGATTAAGTACTGAATCTACAGAAGAAATAAAAAGCTCCTTTTTCTGTGATCAGTCCTATTGGCCCAATTTCCCCATGAAAATTCCTCCTGGCTGTCTGCAGTCTGTGTTTTCAAAACATCGAGCACAAGGCCTTGACAGCACCTGCTCAGATAATCGCAAGGACGATGGCAGACAAAAACATCTCCTGCCAAGTGCCCTTGTTGTTCTTCTATTACAACACTTGCTTCAACAGTGCACACATATTGAATCCACGAACTGAATAAAGATCCACACACTGCTCTCTTGTGTCCTGTGAAATCTTGTCCGCGAATGTGCATTGAGAGCTTTTTTTCCCTTGTAATCATAATATTGATTGATTATGCAACCAGTATTCTGAATCAATGATTTTTTTGCTCCTTCCTATTGTATTATTCTTATGCTACCTGTACCCTCCTGCTGATAGGCCGCGTTTCAGAGGTGCCGCGGCACGGAAATGCAGGTTTATTACTGTGTCAAGTCAAATTCTCTTGTATGTTATCAGTGATCTGTTAATGTACTTGGCAATAAATCTTTTTTCTGATTCTGATTCTGATTCTGATGGTGCTATGTGAACCGGTGGAAATCTGCCTACTCTGCCTGGACTGATGCCCCCGTGAACCAGAATCCCAGATAACCAGGAGAGGATGGATGGATAATATATTAGATTATATGGCGCTTACATGTCAAGTGACATCTCAAAGTGCTTACAGTGAGTCCATTATTCATTCATTCCAGACAGACACTGATAAGCTACTACTGTAGCCACAGTTGCCCTGGGGCAGGTTGACAGAAACATGGTCGCCAATACACGCCAACGCCCTCTACCGAACATTTATACACAGTGTCATGGACACTGGAGGCAAGGTGGGTAAAGTGTCTTGCCCAGGGTCACAACAGGCAGGATCGCTGGGGAGAGCGGGATTCGAACTGCCAACCCTCTGGTTATTGGGCGACCCGCTCTACCTCCTGAGCCACTGCTGCCCACTGAGTGCCTGTCTCACCTCATGGAGGCTAAGTACCAGTGTGTTTAATGATGATTCCTGCTGTGGCAGTTTAGTTATAGGCTGAATATTAGTTCTGCTAAAAGGTGCAAAAAAATAATTTAAGTCATCAGGAAGAGGGGGAGTTAGCTGGCTCTGTTGGGCAGATGATATTGCCTTTATGCTTTGTAATGGATCCAATGCTCTGCCACATAGCTGGAAATCTGAGGTGCTAAAACTCTCCTCATCCACTCTGTGTGTCAGCGCTTTGCCTTCCTGATGCCTCTCCTCAGTTTGGACCTGATTGCTTTATAGGCTTCTGATTTCCCAGTGAGGAAAGCATTATCACGTTGTTTGAGAAGATCTTGGACCTCCTTATCCATCCAAGGTTTGCAGTTGGGAAACACACAAACCCCCTTTACAGTAGTGACATTGTCCACATGGAAGTTAATAAAATCCAGCAGTTATTTATGCCTCCTCAGTGCTGGATTTTATTAACTTCCGAGTCTATATGGTTACTCTGAGTGGCCCCTTGTTTAAACAGATCCCAGTCTGTATGATCAAAACTATCCTGAGGATAGGGTCCTTTGACCACACTCTCGCACTCTGTACCGTGGGCTTTATCCTGGCAACAAGAGTTTATATTCAGTTCAGCTTTATTTATATAGCACCATATCACAACAAAAGTCATCTCATAGCACTACCAAATGCAGGGAAAACCCCACAATTTCAGAAAGACCCAGCAATCAGACAATCCCCTGTGAGCAAGCACTTAGGGACAGTGCAGAGAAAAACTCCAATTTAACAAGAAGAAACCTCAAGCAGAACCAGGCTCAGGGAGGGGCAGTCATCTGCTGCGACTGGCTGGGGGTGAGGGGATAGAGAAGATGAAGAAAACAGACATAGAGAACATGAACAGTGAAAAGCCAAGTACATTATTGGAGGTCAACCGACAGTCTGAATCTATTAACAGCAGAACAAAAGGGAGGTTAAGAGAAACAAGATCCCTCCCTAATCGTAGGCTATATTGAAAAGGAAGGATTTTACCCTGTTCTTAAAAACAGAGATCGAGTCAGACTCCCGGACCCAGAGTGGGAACTGGTTCCACAGAGAAGGCGCTTGATAGCAGAAGGCTCTGCCTCCCATTGTACTTTTGGAGATTCTGGGTATTACAAGTAATTCAGCATTTTGGGAGCGTAGTGCTCTGTTAGGATGATTAGATTAGATTAGATTAGATTAGAGTCAACTTTATTGTCATTACACATGTATGAATACAAGGTAACGAAACACAGTTTAGCATCCAATCAGAAGTGCAAAGGACAGCAGTGCAGCATATACAGTAATCAACAGTATGTGCAATTTAAGCAAATATATGCAGATAGGTCTGTGCAGAAAGTAAGAGTACTGTTATGTGCAAATAATGTACAATAAGTTAGGTGGGCAGTTAAGGTGAGGATGATAAGAGATGGGAATAAGTTAGCATAAATTACAGAAGAGCAAAGTACAGGTGAAGTGAGGTAAGTAGCAGACAATCTAACTATACAGAGTGGCAATATGCAGAAAAACAATATGTAGTTAAATATGTGATGATAATATACAGAAGAGCAGTATGTATCAATATATAATGACAATATGCAGATATGATATATATGTGTATACAGTTTGAGGAAGCACGGGGGGAGGGAGGGTGTTAAAGGGGAGAGGAGTGGAGGTTCAGCGGGGAACTAAGTTCAATAACGTGTAGCATCATCTCACTTTGGCTCAGCAATAATTATTCTTCTGCTTAAAGACATCTTTCACCCAGGAGTAAGACGATAAAAAAAAAATGGATTTTCTTCCTCCAGGCCACAGCTGAAATCCCATTCCTTTTGTTAAAACCAGCCTAAGGAATTTCCCCAATGTCCGGCTTTGCTTTTATTGCCCCCATAAACATGCACCAGACCTGGTCACACACAGACCCACAACTCAGCTAATTTCCTTAAACTTTGGACATGCTGGATTTAACCAGTGAATTTTAAAGTACATTATTACAAACTCAATTCTAAACCTTCTTCTTTTCAGAATTATGAAAAGCCAATGGACTCTGATGCTTTAATGTGGAAAATCAATAATATGTGTGAAATGCATTAATCTGTGATTTTATATATATGCATGTTAATGTTTAAATGAATGTTTATTCCTGCATTTTGATTTAGAAGCACTGCTTATAAATTATACTAATCACTAAAGTTATCTTAGTTTAATACATAAAGGGAAATATTAACTTCCAGTATGTATCAAAGTTTTGCCTCTAAAACCATGTGACTCGAGCAGCCAACCTCTGCATGACAACTCTTCATCCCAAAGAACTCCAAACAATAGACTGTTTGTTCATTGGACTAAAAGTTCATCGAGCCCGCCCATGAAGGACGCTCATTGGCTGAGATCCCGGAAGCCCGCGAATCTCAACAGAACTTATAAATAACAGAGAGACCCCTGCTTTAGGCTCTCTTCTCTTTTCGGCTGCACTCTTTTTCTCTCTTCCCTTTCACTGATCGTCTCTCTATTGTCTACACACAGCAAGGAAGAACAAAGGATCGTCTGAACAAAGACTCGACCACGTGTCGCTTTTCTGAACACAGAGCAGATAACTCGTAATTCGTTTATGTAACTCTGCATTTTAAATGCCTTTTTCTTTTTCTCTTAAATACCTAGGAATTCCTATTTCTTTGAGCTCAATTCTTAATCGGAGTTAAACTCCAATTTTTATTCATCACTTTTTCTTTGTTAAACTTTCTGTAAAACCACCGTTTGTTTAATTTTAATGTAAACTTTAATCTTGACTTTATTTTATAATATTTTTCTTGACCAAGCACCCACCAGAAGCTACTATTTTTATCTAAAGTCCGAAGCCTTTTAATTTGAGATCGGATTAGATATCTTTTAATTAATTATTATCGAAGGCCTCTTGAGAAGACGCAGCTCCCACATCACGTGCAGCGGAGGAATCAAGGCTGTTCATCACACGCTGAAGAAACGTCGTCATCATCTAGCCCAGTCACAACTCTGGGTCATACAGCCAAAATCCAGCCTCTTCGACCGCTTGACTTTTAAAGGTCGAACTGTGGATGCTGAAATATCTGCGGGCAGACAGTTCCTCAAACATCCATGAAATCTTGGTCTGAGTGATGACTACAGAACCATCATCACTGAAGATCACGTGAGCTGCAAAAACTTTAATTCATCTGCTGAATTAAACGTCTGAGTTTGTAATAATTTGTGTATATAATCAGATGCAAATTAAGAAGCCCTTAACATAACTCTTTTATTAAAATTCCGTTTTTATTTTCTTAAGATTAATCCTGGACTTTTCATATAATTAGTAAACTTTCTCCATATAATTTGCGGTGTTTCCATAATCTGTTAACACAAACTGATAGGAATTATTTCTCAGTTAACCCTGTTCCGAAAATATTAATATTGTTAATCCTATCATTTACAAGATTGATTATTATGATTAATGACATTACTGCAATGTCTGTTAATCACTTCGTTTAATAAATGTCTGAAAATTGAGAGAAGTGTGTTGAGATTTATTTCATTCTGAGTCTGTTCAAGTCACAGGGAATCGAATTCACAGAAAATTTTTGAGACTGATTATTGATTAATTTATTGAGTGATTAACAGGTATAAAGTGAAATTAAAGATTAAATTGCTTCTTAAAGATAGAAGCTGGTGCCCCTTACGAGTGTTATTAACTTTTCTGATGTATTAAGAAATGAGATTTGATCTCAGATTCCAATACATCAATATAACTTAAATAATTCATACCTGATCATATTTATTATTTATTAATAGTCCCCTATTTCATCCATCCCATGCCATCTTCTGCCGCTTTTTCCGGAGGTCCGGGTCGCAGATGCAGCAGTTTCAAGCAGAGAAGCCCAGACTTCCCTCTCCCCCAGCCACCTGCTCCAGCTCTTCAGAGAGGATACCAAGGCGTTCCCAGATCAGCTGGGAGACATAGTCCTCTCCACCGAGTCCTGGGTCTGCCCCGGGTCTCCTCCCAGTTGGGACGTGCCAGGGGAAACACCTCAAGTGGGAGGCGTCCTGGAGGCATCCTATAAGATGCCCATACCACCTCAACTGACTCCTTTCAAGTGGGAGGAGCAGTAGTTTCTACTCTGAGCCTCTCCCGGATGACTGAGCTCCGCACCCTATCTCTGAGGGTGAGTCCAGCAATCCTACGGAGAAAGCTCATTTCATGCCGCTTTATCCGCGATCTGTTCTTTCGGTCATTACCCAAAGCTCGTGACCATAGGTGAGAGGTAGGAACGTAGATTGGCTGGTAAAATCGACAGCTTTTGCCTTAGAGCTCAGCTCCCTCTTCACCACAACAGACTGGTGCAAACGTCCGCATCACTGCAGATGCTACTCCAATCCGTCTGTCAATCTCTTGCTCCCTTTTCCCCTCACTCGTGAACAAGACCCCAAGATACTTAAACTCCTCCACTGGGGCAGGAGCCTGTCCCCAACCCTGGAGAGGGACAATCCACCTTTTTCCGGCTGAGGACCATGGACTCGACTTGGAGGTGCTGATTCTCATCCCAGCCGCATCACACTCAGCGGAAAACCATCCCAGCAAGAGCTGTAGGTCATTACTGGATGAGGCCAACAGGACAACATCATCTGCAAACAACAGAGATGTGATCCTGTGGTCACCAAGCATGACACCCTCAGTTCCCTGGCTGCACCTAGAAATCCTGTCCATAAAAATTTATGAACAGGATCGGTGACAAAGGGCAGCCCTGGCGGAGTCCCAACTCTCACTGGGAATGACTTCCGACCGAGTGTTGGCAATACAAAACCAAACTCTCACAACGTTCGTACAGAGACCGAATAGCTTGTAACAACAAGCCCGATACCCCCATACTCCCGAAGCACCCCCCACAAAAAACCACGAGGGACACGATCAAATGCCTTCTCGAAGTCCACAAAACACATGTAAACTAGTTGTGCAAACTCCCACAAACCCTCAAGAATTCTCGAGAGGGTAAAGAGCTGGTCTGATGTGCCAAAGCCATGACGAAAACCACATTGCTCCTCCTGAATCCGAGGTTCAACAACGGCCGACTCTCCTCTCCAGTACCTTGGCATAGACCTTCCCCAGGTAGGGTGAGGAGTGTGATCCCTCTAAAGTAATCCCTCCCGGTCCCCTTTTTTTGAGAGAGGGAACCACCACCCGCCGGTTTGCCATGCCAAAGGCACTGCCCCCGACCTCTACGCAATGTTGCAGAGGGTGGTCAACCATGACAGCCCACAACATCCAGGGCCTTGAGGTACTCAGGGCGAATCTCATCCACCCCCGGGGCCCGGCCACCAAGGAATTTTTAACCCCTAGATTAAAATCCCCTACAATAATTATTCTATCTGATCTCAGCACTCATCATCATCGTAGCAGTCTGTTGTGGGCGACAATAAGCTGTTTCATTTAGGGTCTGATCAGATTCCTCCACACAGCTCTGTCCTCAGCCTTTCCGCTGCCAGAACTCCTGTCTATGTCCAACTTCTTCAAGTTTCTTTTTGCAGTGTCCTTTAAATTGAGCCTTGGTCTACCCTTATTGCATTTGCCCTCGCATAACTGTGAGTAGAGTAACTGCCGAGGGAGATGCTGGTGGTCCATTCTCTCAACATGTCCGAGCCATCTTAGGTTCGTCTGTATTAGCATGTCCTCCATTGATGGTAGACCAGCTCATTTCAATGCTTCTATTTGATTATCTTGTCTTTCCATGAGATGTTCATTATGGCTCAAAGGTGTCTCATCATGTACGCATGGAGATTCTTCACCTGCTCTCTGTAGACAGTCCAAGTTTCAGCACCATACAATAGAGTAGCCAGTACTGTTGCTTTGTACACTGTGCATTTCACACTGATAGACACATGTCGATTGTTCCACAGTCTCTCCCTCAAGTTTCCAAACACAGCGCTCACTGTTCCTATTCTGAGAGATATCATCTGAGAGATCGTTCATCCTTCATCGACTTGACTGAAGTCTATGAAGACTACATAAAGTGGCCTGTTCTGTTTCGATACACTTTTTCTTGAACGCTTTTCAAATAGAAAATCATGTCCATTGTGCTTCTTCCACTTCTAAAGCCGCACTGGTTTTCCGGTAGCACATTCTGCGAGATGTGTTCATTGAGTCTGTTAAGTAGTACAACGTGAGAGAATCTTACCAACAGTGGCTAGCAGTGATATACCTCGTAATTTCCACAATCTTTCCCGTCACCTTTTTTGAACAAAGGCACAATGCTTGCACATTCCAGTCTTGAGGTACTTCTGGGACATCCCATATCTCTTGGATGAGCTTGTGCAGGCAGTTGGTCAGCTGAACACCACCAAATTTCCACACTTCTGCTGGAATTCCATCCCTTCCTGGAGCTTTACCATCCTGTGTTGTCCGATAGCTGCCATTAGTTTTATCAAAATTGGTGGTTCATCCAGACTTGATACAGCTGGTCGCTCCACTAGAGCTTCTTAGCCTCTTCAGTGAGATCTCCAGGGTTGTTTAGTAGTTGATCAACGTGGTCTGCAAATCTGTCCAGGATCTTGTCTTTCTCCTGCAAAACCATTTCACCATCCATAGCCTTTAGTTGGATCAATCCTCTTGGTTTAGGCCATAGATTTCTGTCAAACCTGTGAAGAATGTTTTCATGTCCCTTCTGTCTGCTGCAGTTTGAAGTCCTCCGCTTTTTCATCCCACCAGTTGGACTTCATCTCTCTGGTGTACTTCTGTAGCTCACTCTGAGCCTTTGAGTATTTCTTCACCTTTGACCTTGTGTTACACTGTAGGTTTTCCTGCCTAGCTGTATTCCTCACTTCTGGTAGTTTCTTTCAGGTGTTCATCATGCTCATCAAACCAATCTTGATGTTTCCTCTCGGGGTGGCCTAACACATCACTCACAGTCTGATACACTGTATCCTTCAGTGTTGTCCATGTCTCTTCTATGTCATTCTCTGAGTTGCTGCTGTCCCAGTCTTTCAACTTTTCATCCATTTCCTGTGTAAGTTCTTCCTGCTTCTTTTGGCCTTTAAGTGCACTAGTGTTTAGCTTCCGTGGTGGCTTCGCACCCGTCCTGCAGTGCTGTTTTCATCTGCAAATCCTTAATCTAGAACTCAGCATGATGAGTACATGATCAGTACCACAGTCCACACCTCTCATTGCTCTGGTGTCCAATACATCCCTTATGTCTCTCTGCCTGACTAAGATGTAGTCTAATAAGTGCCAGTGCTTGGATCTTGAGTGCATCCATGTCTTCTTGTGTGTGTCCTTGTGCTTAAATAGAGTGTTGGTTATCACAAGGTTGTACTCTGAACATAGTGCAAATAGAAGTTCTCCCTTAGCATTGCACTTGCCTACTCCATGACTAGCACTCCTTTCCATTTCTCAGTGTCCGAACCAACTCTGGCATTAAAATCTCCAACGAGTATCAGCCTGTCATCAGTCGGTATACGCCTGATAGTCTCACGTAAATCACTGTAGAACTCTTCCTTCACCTCCCCTGTGTTGGTCATTGTTGGGGCATATACACTGATGAATGTGGCATACATCTTCCGCTGTACTGGGAGTCTCATAGTCATTATCCTGTCATTGATTGGCACCAGTTCCTCATCAAGCATTGCTGCTATCTCCTTTCTAACTGCAAAGCCCACTCCTGCTTTTCTCCTTTCTTGAGTTGATCTCCCACTCCAAAAGAAGATGTACCCATGGTCGTCCAAGCTGTCATATCCAGACAATTTTGTTTCACTAAGTGCAGCTATGTCTACATTGTACCTGTTCATTTCCAGGGTCACCAGCGTGGTCTGTCTTTCTGGGCGCTGTGATGTTGTTCTGTCTAACAGAGTGCGTACATTCCATTCTGCTACACACAAGGCTGCTGTTTTCCTCTTCTTTTGTCTTCCTGCTCCTAGCTTACTTTTCGCTGCCTGTTGGAGTGTGAACAGATCAGCACGGACCTTGTAAGCCCGGGCGATGTCCAAGCGGTATGAGTTGCTTTCTGACTGACCATTTCATGAAACTGCTTGCAAAGTATTTGAGTACTGCTAGCTTTTGCTGGACTAGCAGGACATTCTTGGCAGATAAAGGTATTATCAGTGGCAAGGACAAGCCAAGACAAACTGACTCCAGTATCTGTTACAGTGACTGACCAGATGATAGGTTTGTTTATCTCTGCTCTTTGTGTAGTGCATGTCGCGATGCACCAACTGGCACAGTCCACCACAGACCTTGTGACAGATGTGTTTATCTGCCAGGATGTCCAGTCTCACCCTGTGTAACTGGGAATGTTCCACCACAGACCTGTGGCAGATATTGTTTTTAGTTCTGCAGGATTCCCTGTTTCACCCTCCACGCCGTCGGAAGGGCAGGGATGCTGGTTGAGTCGCTGACCGCCCATCCCATGAGACAGGTAGTACCGGTTTTCATGGTTATCCGCTACCAAGCAAACCAAGCCTGACCTGACCAAAAAAAAAAAAAAAGGGATGTAAGTCTCAGTTAAAAAGCTGCCAATTTCAGACCAAAACAAGTGGAATTTTATGAATAAGAAGCTGCAACTTAGCAAAAAGACAAAAAAGGTGGAAATTTCCAACTGTTTACAACCTAAAACTCTGCAGATATAAGATATGAGTAAAATGCTGCATGTTTAAAAACTTTTTTTTTTTAAACTGCAAATTCAAGAGTAAGAAAAGTTCCAAATTCATGAGGGAAAAAGCTCCAAAATTATGAGTAATAAAAAGCTGCAAATTAAAAAGTGTTGATTTCTCACTGAACTGTTATAAAATAGAGGTTGCTACTGAAAAAAAAACCCACATATTCAGCAACTACAACCATTTATTCATCACATTGATTGTTTCACATTGTTTTGCTTTTACAGAGGAAGGACGAGGTATTTTCTTTTTCCTGGAGTTTCAGTTCATCGGGAAAAACTACAAGTCCCAACATTTCTTGCCTCAGAAACATGTGGACCTCTGAGAGACCTGAACAAAGCTAAAAACATTTAAAAGTAAGATTCCTGCTTAAATTGTGCAGCGATTTCAATATTAATACACTATTAGCTCCTACAACTGCAATATTTGATTCTTAAAGTTTATGTTACATCACATTTTATTTCCAATGTCCTATTTCTTTCCATATGGGACTGGTTGGTTATATTAACTTAACCTATTTTCTCCATAAACCCATCCACAGGTAGTGCACAAGCCAGTGTACTCCTACTGCCGGTCCAAAGCCTGGGTAAATGGGGAAGATTGTATCAAGAAAGGCATCCGAGGTAAACCCTTTGCCAAATCAAACATGTGGATCATGACGAATGAGACTTTTGTACCAGATCGGTCGAGGCCCAGGTTAACGACCGCCACTGGTGCTGTTAGCTAACAAGGTGCCGGTGGAAATTGGGCTACTGTTGGTCGGAGATCGAGGAGAAAGAGAGGGGGAAGGCATGTTAGAAGGGAGAGAGAGAAAAGGAAAGGTGGAAGTGTGGGGGTGAGAGTAGGGACATTAAATTTCGGGACTATGACTGAAAAAGGCAGAGTTGGCTTATTTGATGGAGAAAAGAAAGGTAGATATACTGTGTGTTCAAGAAACCAGATGGAAGGAAAGCAAGGCTAAGAGCATTGGAGGGGGATTTAGACTGTTGTACCATGGTGTAGATAGGAAGAGAAATGGAGTTGGAGTAATCTTGAAGGAAGAGTATGTGAAGAGAGTTCAGGAGGTAAAGAGGGAGTCAGACAGAATCATGAGTTTGAAGCTAGAAGTCAAAGGTGTGATGTTGAATGTTGTCAGTGTGTATGCCCCACAAGTTGGATATCAGGTAGAAGAGAAAGAGGAATTCTGGAGTAAGTTGGATGAAGTGGAAGAGAGTGTTCCCGGGGGGAGAGAGTGGTGATTGGAATGGACTTTAATGGACATGTAGGTGAAGGGAACAGAGGTGATGAGGAGGTCCTGGGTAGGTATGGTCTTAAGGGGAGAAATGTGGAAGGACAGATGGTTGTGGATTTTGCTAAAAAGATGGAAATGGCTGTGGTGAACACATACTTTAAGAAGAGAGGAACATAGGGTGACTTACAAGAGTGGAGGAAGATCCACACAGGTGGACTACATTTTATACAGAAGGAAAAATCTGAAAGAGATAGGAGACTGAAAGGTGGTGGCACAGGAGAATATACCTAGACAGCATCAGATGGTAGTCTGTAGGATAACTTTGGAAAGCAAGAAGAGGAAGAGAGTGATGGCAGAGCCAAAGATTAAGTGGGGGAAGTAACAGAGGGAAGAAGGTCGCACAGAGTTCAGGAAAGAGTTGATACAGGCTCTGGGTGGTAGGGAAGAATAAGATAAGATAAGATAAGGTAAGTTGAGTTGCTAGCTGTTAGCATGCGGCCTACATATCTCCCGAGAGTGATCTGCATTGTTGTTTATGCAAATCCGACGGCGAACGCTGAGACAGCGCGTGACGTCATCCATTCAGTAACCAGCAGACAGAACACCCAGATGCTCTTCTCCTCATCTCAGGCAATTTCAACCATGTTTCACTATCTCCCATTCTACCCACATTCACCCAGTATGTCACATGCCACACTAGAGACAATAAAACACTGGACTTATTCTACGCAAACACGAAGGAGGCATACACCTCATCACAACTCCCCCCACTCGGGAGATCGGATCACAACTTGGTTCATCTCCGGCCGGTGTACAAACCCCTAGTGCACAGACAACCTCCGGTCATGCGCACAGTGAAGTTATGGTCTGAGGAGACAATGGACACTCTAAAGGGCTGTTTTGAAGCCACCGCCTGGAAGCAGCTCTGCGAGCCACATGGTGAGGACATCGATGGCCTCACTCACACCTTCACAGACTACCTCAGCTTCTGTGTGGACAAATCCGTTCCCACCAAGACCATACGGTGTTGCTCAAACAATAAACCCTGGATCAACCCTGAGATAAAAACACTTCTGAGAGAGAAGAAGAGGATCTTCAGGTCGGGGAACAGGGAGATGCTGTAGTCCGTACAGAGGGAGCTGAGGAGAAAGATCAGAGAAGGCAAGGACAGCTTCAGGAGGAAGATGGAGGACAAGCTGCAACAGAGCGACATCAGCGGGGCCTGGAGAAACCTCAAAACCATCTCTGGGCTCCAGAATACCTCCCCCCAGGCCACGGGGGGCAGGGAGTGGGCAAACAACCTGAATCTGTTTTTCAATAGGTTTGACCAACCGCCCTCCCCCCTGACTGCACAACAACCACTGCTGCCTCTAAAGAAATCAAGTCCTGCTGCCCACTCCCCACTCCACCAACACCCCCCCCACTCCCAACACACAGCCCCCCATCCTGACCCTGACCAGGACCCAGGTGAGGACGGAGCTGAGGAAGATCAAGGCAAGGAAGGCGTCGGGACCGGATGGCATCAGCGCAAAGCTCCTCAAGTCCTGTGCAGACCAGCTGTGTGGGATTGTGACGTACATCTTCAACCTGAGCCTGAAGCTGGGGAGGGTACCACAGCTGTGGAAAACATCTTGTGTGGTACCTGTACCAAAAACTTCCCACCCCAAAGACCTGAGCAGCTACAGACCGGTGGCCTTGACGTCCCACTTGATGAAGACCCTGGAGAGACTGCTCCTTGCTCACCTCCGCCCCCTGATGGAACCAGCGATGGATCCACTACAGTTCGCCTACCAGCATGGCATTGGGGTGGAGGATGCGGTGATCTTCCTCCTTCACCGTTCTCTGTCCCACCTGGAGAAGCCCGGGAATATGGTGAGGATCATGTTCTTTGACTTCTCCAGTGCTTTCAACACCATCCAACCGATGATCCTGAAGGACAAGCTGCTGCGCGCAGGGGTGGACCAGCACCTGTCATCATGGATCCTGGACTACCTCACGAACCGGCCTCAGTTTGTGAGAACCCGGGACTGTGTGTCCGACACGATCATCGGTAGCACGGGGGCCCCCCAGGGAACGGTGCTGGCTCCCTTCCTGTTCATTCTTTATACTGCGGACTTCTCACACAACACAACGCACTGCCATCTACAGAAGTTCTCTGATGACTCTGCGATCGTTGGCCTCATCTCCAATGGAGATGAAGCTGAGTACAGAGAGCTTATCCAGGACTTCGTGGACTGGTGCCATCGGAACTGCCTCCAGATCAACGCGAGGAAAACTAAGGAGCTGGTGGTGGACTGCCGCAGGCATGGGCAACCCCTCACAGCACCAGTAAATATACAGGGAACAGACATCGAGATGGTGACAGCCTATAAGTACCTGGGTGTTCATCTGAACAATAAACTAGACTGGTCACACAATACTGACGCACTCTACAAGAAGGGACAGCGCAGGCTGTTCCTGCTGAGGAGACTCAGGTCTTTTGGTGTACAAGGGGTGCTGCTGAAGACATTCTATGACACGGTGGTGGCATCAGCAATCACTTTTGGAGTGGTCTGCTGGGGCAGTGGCATTACTGCAGCCGATAGGAAGAGACTGAACAAACTGATCAAGAAAGCTAGCTCTGTCCTGGGGCAGCGCCTTGATCCGGTGGAGGAGATAGGAGAGAGAAGGACGGTGGCTAAACTGTCATCTCTGCTGGAGTCCGAGTTCCACCCTATGCAGGACATACTGAATGCACTGAGGAGCTCATTTAGCAGCAGACTACATCATTCCAGGTGCACAACCGAGAGGTTTCGTAGGTCCTTCCTACCAACGGCTGTCAGACTGTACAACCTAAGCAGGGCTGCTCGCAGAGATAGCAAAAAGACGTAACAAACTAATAGTTTTTTGAATGCAAAAGATGCAATAGACTTACACAATGGTCCCCTCCAGCATACAACTAGGAAAATACCGGTAGCTACGGAGGGTGAGAATATGTATGGGCACATAATCATACCATGTAGGATAACTAAGTAGACGGTTGTGCTGTTTCATCCCATCTACCAACAATTGCTCTGGCACTGTGGTGTTTAGATATTTACATATTTATTCCATTCCAGCTACAATGCTCCGCACTGTGTGTCTTGTGTGTGTGTATAACATATTTTATAGTAATATGTACATATGTATATTAGCTGCTCTTGCTTGCTTGTTTTTGGCTTGCCTTCTGATTGTTGCTCTGGAGGTGTAGCTATCCCTGTGCTTGTTGCAATCCTGGATTCACCCGTTGTGGGACTAATAAAGGCTTATCTTATCTTATCTTATCTTATAAGATATGCCCCCCCTTTATTAGTCTCACAATGGGGAAATTCCAGGTTGCAACAGCACAGGGATAGCAACACTCAGCGGCAATAATTAAGAAGATAAGAAAATAAGAGCGGTGAATATACATATGTACACACACACACACACATATCTATAGATATATATATATATATATATATATATGTGGTATATATGACTCTTATATCCCATATCTACATATGTTTAGAACAAGTGGAAATGTTTTTGTGACAGCATTTGTAAGGAGCTTCACACCTAGAAAGGACAAAGGATCTCCCCCGCCGGTTAAAGACAATGGACCTCCCAGACGCGGCGGTGGGAGATGGACTTGACACCTTACCCCCTAAAGGGAGAGGAGGAGTTCCCATCACCGTCCAAGACAAGGAAAGGGGATAGCAGAACAATTGGGGGTTAAGATAACGGGGGGATGTCAGCTTTTTCAATGTGTGGCTCTGATGTCATGCTTTTTCAATGAGTGGCTCTATGTGTGCTTGTATTTAACCAGCGAGCGGAGCACGAGATCTCTCTCTTGCCTTCTGCCAAGCTCTACACCTGATGAGATCCGTATAGATGAGCTATTCATTAAAAACCCTGTTTTTAATACAAAATCGCCTCGCATTTCAGCTCCACTACACTGGGTGACCTGACGCGAGAATATGGACCGAGGCGTTCTTCAAGCTTGGCTTCATCCATGGTGACTCGGGCATACCCGAGCGACGACGCAGACGAGGGAACAAGCAGACAGCTGTTCCCCACGGCAGAGGGCACTGAGAGAGCTCAACCGAGCTCCAGCACCGCCGCGAGTGCCGAGGCAAGGCACTCTCACCCGGCGGGCACAACAGTGATGGTGTGCACGAACGCCGTTGCTGTCAACCTGCCAGACTTCTGGCGAGAGGACCCCGCCTCTTGGTTTCAGCAAGCTGAAGCCCAGTTTATACTGGCGGGCATCACAGCAGACGATATTAAGTTTTACCATATCGTCTCCAAACTCGACTCCGCCACTTCGAAGTGTGTGCGGAGCTTGGTCCGGCGACCACCAGCCCGGGACAAATATGAGACACTCAAGGCGACCATCGTGGCGAATTATGTCCCATCAGTGGAGGAAAGAGCCGAGAGGATCCTGGCGGTCTACGGCCACAGAGGGAGCAATCCGAGGACCCTCATGGAGGATTTGCTACAACTCAAGGAGGAGGATAATGATAATTTCCTTTTCCAATTCATTTTCCTCAGCACGCAACCACCGGCAGTTTGAGAGGGACACTCGCCAGTATGAAAGGTGCAATAATCATCAGGATTTCCGCACACTGGCCAACAGGCTTACCGGCTCGTCAACGCCTGCAGAGAACGGACACCCACAGCGGCATCCGCAGATCTGAAAACTGACACCCGAGGCCTTGGAGAGACTCAACCCACGTGACAGCGGCGCGGCCCAAGCGCACGAGCTAACGACGTCTGCTATTATCACCACCGCTTCGCAGAGAAAGCCCGCAAATGCGTTCCCCTCCTGCAAGTTTTACGATGTCGTGGAAACGCCAAAGCAGAGGGCCATTACACAGCGGTTCTCAGCGAGAAGAATAAGCGGATACTTGACGGATTGGATACACAGGCAAGCAGTTCCATCATCGACACGGGAGCCCAGCTGAGTTTCGTCATGCCCTCCCACGCAGATCGAACTATGGGCACCCGGGCAATGGAGGCAGTGGCAGGCCAACGGCTCTGACATCGACACGTTCGGGGAAAAGAGCCTGCACCCTCCTCATCCACGGCCGCAGCTACAGATGGACATTTGTTGTAGCAGCGGTGAGCTTTAACTTGTTAGGCACAGATTTTCTGTGTGCACACGGGTTATTAGTGGATCTTGCAAATAGGCCGCCTGGTTAATGCACTATCTTTTGCTTCTATTCCATGTTCAGCTCGAGTTTCCCCACCACCTATGCAGGCCAGCGTCACCCACAGCGGGAGGTAAGTTTGAACAACTCCTCACCCAATTTCCAGCACTCACAACCCCCAAATTCTCAGCCACTGTAGCCAAACACGGGGTTAAAGATAAGATAAGATAAGATAAGATAAGCCTTTATTAGTCCCACAACGGGGAAATTCCAGGATTGCAACAGCACAGGGATAGCAACACTCAGAGCAAACAATCAGAAGGCAAGAAAAAAAAAACAAGCAAGCAAGAGCAGCTAATATACATATGTACATATTACTATAAAATATATATATACACACACACACACACAGACAACACAGTGCAGAGCATTGTAGCTGGATGGATAAATATATGAATATATAAACACACACAGTGCGGAGCATTGTAGCTAGATGGAATAAATATATAGATATATAAAAACACAGTGCGGAGCATTGTAGCTAGATGGAATAAATATATAGATATATAAATATGAACACACCCATGTGCTGAGCATTGTAGCTAGATGAATAAATATGTAAATATATAAACACACACAGTGTGTGTGTTTGTAAATATATAAATATATAAACACTTCATTCCAACAACAGGACCATCCTGTTTTTGCCAAAGCTCGCCGCTTCGACGCGGCCAAGCTCAACATAGCAAAGGATGAATTTGCAGCTCTCGAAAAATTGGGAATTTGTTAGACGCTCGAAGAGCCCCTGGGCTTCACCACTTCACATTTTCCGAAATCTGACGGTTCTTGGAGACCGTGTGGGAGATTACCGCAGGCTAAACAACGCTACAGCACATGACCGCTACCCCATTCCTCACATTCAGGATTTCTCACTACATTTAGCAGGTGCGCGCATTTTTTCAAAAATAGACTTAGTCCGCGGTTATCACCAAGTCCCAGTCCGAGCTGAAGATATTCCTAAAACAGCGGTTATAACCCCTTTCGGCCTTTTTGAATTCCTAAGAATGCCGTTCGGCCTCAAAGGCGCTGCTCAAACTTTTCAACGGATGATGGACGCAGTCCTACGCGACCTACCCTTTGTTTTTGTCTACCTCGATGACATGCTGGTAGCCAGCTCATCCGAGGAAGAACACGAGCAGCACCTCACTACCGTTTTTCAGAGGCTGGAAGAGCACGGACTTATAATCAATCCAGCCAAATGCAAATTCGGCGTATCGCAAATTGATTTTTTGAGATATAGGGTCTCCCCGACAGGGGCATTTCCGCTTCCAGACAAAGTTCGTGCAATAGAAGGTTTTCCACGGCCTCAAACGGTTAAATCGCTACAGGAATTTTTGGGGATGGTTAATTTTTACAACCGTTTCCTCCCCCACGCAGCTCAGCTCATGCAACCCCTATATGACGCGCTCAGAAAAAAGAAGGCTTCCAACGCGGTCGAATGGACCCCGGAGCGCGAACGCGCTTTCGCGGAAGTAAAAAACGCCTTAGCTAACGCCACAATGTTAGTCCACCCAGATCCCTCAGCCCGCATTGCTCTGACCACAGATGCTTCAGACCTGGCTATAGGGGCAGTTGTAGAACAACTTGTCAGCGGAGTCTGGCAACCTTTGGCATTCTTTAGCAAATCGCTAAACCCAACGGAACGCAAATACAGCACTTTCGACAGAGAGCTGCTAGCGCTTCATTTGTCCATCCGCCACTTCCAGTTTTGGTTGGAAGGGCAGAGTTTCACGGTCTTTGTGGACCATAAGCCGCTCACTTTTGCTATGGCTAAAATTTCAGAACCATGGTCGGGCAGACAACAAAGACAGCTAGCTGCGATTTCAGAGTTCACCACAGACATTTGACACGTAGCAGGCAAACTTAACGTTGTAGCTGACTGTCTCTCTCGCGCTGTGACACCGCCAGAGCACGAGGAGACAGATTACGCCGCCTCAGCAGCAGAACTCTTCACTAACGCACACACATACGCAGCACCTATCCAGGATGGAATAGATTATACAGCCATGGCGGAAGAACAAAGCAGTGATGCAGACGTGCGCGCGCTCCTGTCCGGACCAACAGGGTTAAGGCTGGAGAAAAAAGGGTTGCGCGACGGCGTGCCCCCCCTAATATGCGACGTTTCAACCGGCCGCCTCGCCCGTTAGTACCAGCTGCTTGGCGCCACCGTATTTTCGACGCAATTCACTCCCTCGCGCACCCAGGTGTGCGCGCCTCGGTCAAAATGGTTGCTGAAAAGTTTGTGTGGCCAGGCCTGCGCAAAAACGTAAAAGAATGGGCAAAAACTTGCATTCCTTGTCAATGCGCCAAAATATACAGACACACAAAAGCCCCTCTGGAGCCTTTTCCAATTCCTGCTAGAAGATTCGACCACATTCACGTCGACCTCGTGGGGCCGCTACCTTCCTCCCAAGGTTTCACACACCTGTTAACAATGATAGACCGCACCACGCGCTGGCCAGAGGCAGTCCTTCTAGCGTCAACCACAGCGGAGGAAGTCGCTCGCGTTTTTCTAGCAAACTGGGTGGCACGTTTCGGCGTTCCATCAGACATCACGTCAGACAGAGGGCCTCAATTTATCTCAGAGCTCTGGTCAGCCATGTCTAACAGTTTAGGGGCAACAATTCATCGCACCACCGCTTATCACCCTCAGGCTAATGGGTTATGCGAGCGTTTTCACAGGTCCTTAAAGGCTGCCCTCAGGGCCTCACTAACGGACACAAATTGGGTAAATAAACTTCCCTGGGTTTTATTGGGGTTGCGTGCAGCACCTAAAGAGGATTTAGACGCTTCTCCTGCAGAATTAGTTTTTGCCCAGCCTATCAGACTCCCAGGAGAATTTTTACCAGAGAACCCAGAACCAGGACACCTTCCAGTCCCAAGGTTTTTAGGCAGCAGTGGACCGGACTCCCTCCACGGTCCAGCTCATCACTCTTTTCCACGAGTTTTTGTTCCCCAAACTTTAAAAAACGCTGAGTTCGTTTTTGTTAAGCATGAAGCCATTAAACCAACGTTACGCCCAGTTTACGATGGCCCGTTCAGAGTGCTGAAAAATGGTGACAAACACTTTGTGCTTGATTATGAGGACAGAAAGGAAGTGGTCAGTGTTGACAGACTCAAACCTGCCTTCTTGCTGAGAGACGAACCTGCACAGTTGGCACGAGCACCTTGGCGTGGTAGACCCCCCAGAGGAAAAGTCTCAGCCCCCAGGCAGGGAACAAATAATCTCTTTCCTTCCCACAATGCAGATTCACCACGAGAAGGTCCCAGCGGGACACCTAAGCCAACCTACAGCAGTTTTGGAAGAAGAATAAAGCCCAGACAGCACAGGGACTGATACCAACCACCCCGCAATTATTCACTAATTGTGCTACAACAGTTTAAGGCTACTTATGATCTCACTATGCTGTTATGTTTACCACTGAACTTTCTTAGGAGCATGGCTGCTAGAAAACTTCTCCGGTGGCAACAGTTGTAACACGTAGTATTTCATAGTTATTATCTTAGACTGTAATTCTTTCTGTGTCCTTTCCTAGTGTTTGGGGGGCCTGTGGTATATATGACTCTTATATCCCATATCTACATATGTTAGAACAAGTGGAAATGTTTTGTGACAGCATATGTAAGGAGCTTCACACCTAGAAAGGACAAAGGATCTCCCCCACCGGGTTAAAGACAATGGACCTCCCAAGACGCGGCGGCGGAGATGGACTTGACACCTTTACCCCCTAAAGCGAGAGGAGGAGTTCCCAACACCTCCCAAGACAAGGAGAGGGGATAGCAGAACAATGGGGGTTAAGATAACGGGGGGATGTCAGCTTTTTCAATGTGTGGCTCTGATGTCAGCTTTTTCAATGAGTGGCTCTATGTGTGCTTGTATTTGACCAGCGAGCGGAGCAGAGATCTCTCTCTTGCCTTCTGCCAAGCTCTACACCTGATGAGATCCGATAGAGGAGCTATTCATTAAAAACCCTGTTTTTAATACAAAATCGCCTCGTCATTTCAGCTCCACTACATATATATATATATATATATATTGATATTGTGGTGATATTAGTTGTTGGTCTCACACACAAAATTGGATCTTTTAATGTGAAGGTGGAGTTTTAATGTGAAAGCGGAGTTTTTCCGTTTTGGATGGAGATAAAAGGAGGAAGTGCAAAAATGTAATTAAAGTTTTTTCAGACAGACTTACGCGTATCCTGTCTGTTTTTCTGCAACTTCTACATTGGTGACCCCGACGTTTGAAGAATGTTTGATCAAGCAACCTCTTCTGATATCGCCGCCACGGCGTCTGTATCCGCCGCGGCTCCCGCACCAGCTGTTTTGGTGGCTAACATTAAATTACCGGACTTTTGGCAGCACGACCCGGAGCCCTGGTTTCAGCATGTCGAAGCTCAGTTCCATCTGCGCGGAATAACCACAGATGACACGAAGTATTTCCATGTCGTCACAGCTTTGGATTCTGCCACTACTCGTCGTTTGATGGGACTGCTCCGGGACCCGCCTCTCGCTGACAGGTACGTCACTCTGAAGAGGGCTCTTCTGCAGCTGTACCAGCTCTCTGATATAGAGCGCGCTGATCGTCTTCTGTCTATGACTAGTTTGGGGGACAGCAAACCTTCTGAGCTGATGGAGAATATGTTGGCACTTCTTGGTTCAGGAGACAGCTCATTTCTATTCACCCACCTGTTTCTGCGTCAGCTTCCGCCTTCAGTGCACACGGTCCTGGCCAGCTCACCCCTCATTCGTACTAAGGATTATCGGGGTTTGGCTGGAGAAGCGGACAGGCTTTGGCTGGCTTCTCGTCATTTGTCGGTGCATGCATTGCTGCCTGGGCAGTCTGATGGAGAAGTCTCGGTGGATGTGGCCGCAGTATCGGATCGCTGTAAGAAAGAGAGCGGCCTGTGTTTTTATCACCGCCGTTTTGGACCGAAGGCTCGGCGCTGTATTTCACCATGTTCTTTCCAGCTACAGGAAAACGAGAAGGCTGGTGCTCGCTAGCAGCTGCGTGCACCGGCACCAGCAATAAGCTGCTTTTTATTGAGGACTGCGCTGCTGGACGTCGTTTTTTGGTGGATTCAGGAGCGCAACGGAGCATCGTTCCCTCCTCTTCGGCTGACGTCACGGGATATGAAAACTCAGCAGAAACTCGTAGCTTAAAACAGAAGACTCGTCAATTAGAAAGAAAATGGCGCTCTACTAATTTAGATGAAATCTACTTAGCTTGGAGAAATCATCTTTTAATTTATAAAAAATCTCTTAGAAAAGCTAAAACAAGTTATTACTCTGCATTAATAGAAGATAACAAGAATAATCCCAGGTGTAGAAGAGCTTGGAATAACGAGGCGATGTGATTTATAAACCAAAGTTTATTATCAGCTTCGCTCCTCTAACAAGTCTCATCTCAGTGCAGAAGCAGAATAAGAGGTCGAACACATTCAGACCTTCATACTTATACCTACACACAACAAAAGACATTGCATATCAAAGCTGACATCCCGCATTAACTTAATCCCCCCTCCTTTGTCTTCCGACTCCTCCACCTGACCCTGGGTGGTCAGGGCGATCGATCTCCTCCATTGTCCTCTGTCTCCTCCACCTGGCCCTGGGAAGTCAGGGAGATCGATCTGGTCTCCACCGCTGCGACTCGTATGCTCTTTGATCTTCGCTGGCGGTCGAGACCTCTTGTCCTGTTCTGAGGCGTGAGGTCATTGCACATATGTAATCACCAAACATTCTAATATGCTTATACATATGTAGGTATGGGATATATGATTAATATAAACCACAGCCCCCCCCAAACGACTAAGAAAAGGACAATCAAAGTAAGTCCACAGTTTAAGATAATTTCTATGACATACTATACTGTTAAACCTCTTAACAAGGAAGAAACTTTCCAGCAGTCATGCTCCTGTAGAGAATTCAGTGGTAACCATAACAGTGTAGTAATATCACAAATCAGCCTTAAAACTGTCACGGCACAATCTGATAAAATAGTTAACAACTTTTGGTTAATTTGCATCAGTCCCTATGCCGTCTGGGTTTTAATCTTCTCCCGAATCTGCTGTGGGTCCGCTTTGGCGTCCTGGCGGGACCTTCCTGTAAGGAATCTGCAGTTTGGGGAGGAGAGTGGTTATTTGTTCCCTGCAGGGAGGTTGAGTCTTTTTTCTTGGGGGGTCTACCCCGCCGAGGTGCCCTCGCCACCCGTGCAGGTTCGTCTCTCAACAAGAAAGCAGGTTTAAGTCTGTCAATGCTGACTGTTTCTTTTCTGTCCCCTAAATCAAGCACAAAATGCTTATCACCAGGTTCCAGCACTCTGAATGGTCCATCGTATGGTGGACGGAGGGTTGATTTTAAAGCTTCATGCCTAACAAAAACAAACTTGGCATTTTTTAAAGCTTGGGGGACAAAAACCCGTGGGAAAGAGTGATGTGCCGGTCCGGGGAGAGTGTCTGGTCCGTTACGGTCTAACGGCCTCGGGGTTGGAAGATGCCCAGGCTCTGGGTTCTCTGGTAAAAACTCACCTGGGAGTCTGAGAGGTTGTGCAAAAACTAACTCTGCTGGGGAGGCGTCTAGATCCTCTTTAGGCGCAGCACGCAACCCCAATAAAACCCAGGGAAGTTTATTTACCCAATTTGTATCCGTTAGTGAGGCTCTGAGGGCGGCCTTTAAAGATCTGTGAAAGCGCTCGCATAACCCATTAGCCTGAGGGTGATAAGCGGTGGTGCGGTGAATTGTCGCCCCTAAGCTGCTGGCCATAGCTGACCAAAGCTCTGAGACAAATTGAGGCCCTCTATCAGATGTGATGTCCGATGGGACGCAGAAACATGCCACCCAGTTTGTCAAAAAAACGCGAGCGACTTCCGCCGCTGTGGTTGACTCCAGAGGGACCACCTCAGGCCAGCGCGTAGTACGGTCTATCATTGTTAACAGGTGTGTGAAACCTTGAGAGGAAGGTAGTGGTCCTACGAGGTCGACATGAACGTGGTCGAACCTTCTAGCTGGGATTCGAAAAGGCTCTAGAGGGGCTTTTGTGTGTTTGTGTATTTTGGCGCGCTGACAAGACATGCAAGTTTTTGCCCATTCCTTTACATTTTTGAGCAGGCCGGGCCACACAAACTTTTTGGCGACCAATTTAACCGAGGCGCGCACACCTGGGTGTGCGAGGGAGTGAATTGAGTCGAAAATACGGCAGCGCCATGCAGCTGGGACTACCGAGCGAGGTCGGCCGGTTGAGATGTCTCATATTAGGGGGGGGTACACCGTCCCGTAAACCCCTTTCCTCCAGCCTTAACCCTGTTGGTCCAGACAGGAGCGCGCGCACGTCCACGTCACCGCTTTGCTCCTCTGCCATGGCTGCGTAATCTATCCCTACGTGAATTGGGGCCGCGTACGTGTCCGCGTTGGCGAAGAGTTCTGCGGCTGAGGTAGTATAATCTGTCTCCTCGTGCTCTGGCGATGTCACAGCGCGAGAGAGGCAGTCTGCTACCACGTTAAGTTTGCCTGCCACATGTCGGATGTCTGTGGTGAACTCTGAAATTGCAGCTAGCTGTCTTTGTTGCCTGCCTGACCATGGTTCTGAAATTTTAGCCATCGCAAAGGTGAGCGGTTTGTGGTCTACAAAAGCCGTGAAACGCCGCCCTTCTAACCAGAACTGGAAGTGGCGGATGGATAAATGAAGCGCTAGCAGCTCCCTGTCAAAAGTGCTGTATTTACACTCGGTTTGGTTTAACGATTTGCTAAAAAATGCTAAAGGTTGCCAGGTTCCGCCAACGTGTTGTTCCACAACTGCCCCTATGGCCAGGTCTGAAGCGTCTGTGGTTAGCGCTATGCGGGCCGAGGGATCAGGGTGAACCAACAATGTGGCGTTCGCTAGAGCACTTTTTACTTCCACGAAGGTGCGTTCGCGCTCCGGGGTCCATTCGACCGCGTTGGAAGGCTTTTGTTTTCTGAGCGCGGCATACAGGGGCTGCATGAGTTGAGCTGCGCGGGGGAGGAAACGGTTGTAAAAATTAACCATTCCCAAAAATTCTTGCAGCGATTTGACTGTTTGTGGTCGTGGAAAATTTTTTACCGCGCGAACTTTGTCTGGCAATGGGACTGCCCCCTTCGGTGAAACTCTGTGTCCCAAAAAATCAATTTGTGACACGCCGAATTTGCATTTGGCTGGAGTGATTATTAACCCGTGCTCTTCTAGTCTCTGAAAAACCGTAGTGAGGTGTTGTTCGTGTTCTTCCTCCGACGAGCTGGCTACCAGCATATCGTCGAGGTAGACGAACACGAAGGGGAGATCGCGTAATACCGCGCCATCATCCGCTGAAAGGTTTGAGCAGCGCCTTTGAGGCCAAACGGCATCCGCAAAAATTCAAAAAGACCGAAGGGGGTTATTACAGCCGTTTTAGGAATGTCTTCCGCTCGAACGGGGACTTGGTGATAGCCGCGGATCAGGTCTATTTTAGAAAAAATGCACGCACCCGCCAGATGTAGTGAAAAATCTTGGATGTGAGGAATTGGGTAGCGGTCATGCGCTGTCGCATTGTTTAATCTGCGGTAATCGCTGCACGGTCTCCAAGAACCGTCGGTTTTCGGGACCATGTGGAGTGGCGATGCCCAGGGGCTTTTCGAGCGTCTGATAATGCCTAATTTTTCAAGGGTGGTAAACTCATCCCGTGCTATGGCGAGCTTGGTTGCGTCTAAGCGCCGAGCTTTGGCGAATACGGGTGGGCCCGTTGTGGGGATGAAGTGTTCAACCCTGTGCTTAGCTACTGTTGCTGAAAATTTTGGAACTGTGAGTGCTGGAAATTGGGTGAGGAGTTGGTCAAACTTACCTCCTGCTGTTGTGACGTTGGCCTGCACGGGTGGTGGAGAAACTCGAGCTGAGCAGGGGATAGAAGAAAATGACAGTGCATTAACCAAGTGTCTATTTGCTAGATCAACTAACAACCCATGTGCACACAAAAAATCAGCACCCAACAAGTTAAAACTCACCGCCACTACAATAAATGTCCATCTATAGTTGCGGCCATGAATGCAAAGAGGCAGGCTCCTTTCACTGTAAGTGTCAATGATGGAGCCGTTGGCTGCCATCGCCCCATTGCCCCGGGGACCCATGGCCCGGTCTGCGTGGGAAGGGGTGATAAAACTCAGTTGAGCTCCGGTGTCGATCAGGAACTGTCTGCCGGTGTGTCCGTCGGTCACATAGAGAAGCTTATTTTTTTCGCCGAGAACCGCAGCCGTTAACGGTTCTCGGCTTTGGCGTTTCTCGAACTTTTGAACTTGCAGGGGAGAACGCATTTGTAAGCCTTCTCGGCGAAATGGTGGTGGTAATAACAGATGTCGTTCCGCCTGTTGCGTCTTGGTCGTGTCGCCGCCATGGTGGGTGGGCTCTGCTCGGTTGTCTGTGATTCTCCGTTGCACTGGGCATCAGCGCTGAGATCTGCGGATGCTGCTGTGGCCATCTGTTCGCTGCAGGCGTTGATGAGTCGCTGCGCTTCGTGAGCCAGTGCGCGGAAGTCTTGCTGGGTGCTGCACCGCATGTTGACAAGCATCCCTCTCATGTGTGGCGGCAGAGTGCTGAGGAAGATATATTGGAAGAGGAAGTTGTCGTTGTCCTCTTCCTTGAGCTGCAGCATGTCCTCCATGAGGGCCTTGGGTCTGCATCCTCTGTGGCCGTAGATCGCCAGGATCTTCTCTGCTCTGTCCTCGGCTGAGGGGACGAAATTCTCGACGATGGTCGCCTTCAGTTCTCTATATTTGTCATGGGCAGGCGGCCGCTGGATTATGCTCCGCGCACATCTCGAAGTGGAAGCGTCGAGTTTGGCGACGATGTGATAAAATTTTGTGTTGTCTGCCGTTATGCCCGCCAGTGCAAACTGAGCCTCAGCTTGCTGGAACCACGAGCTCGGGTCTTCTTGCCAGAAGTCCGGCAGCTTGACGGTGAGGGCACGTGTGTGGGCCGTCCCTGATGTGTCCGCCGGGTGAGAGCGCCTTCCTTCGGCTCTCACGGCAGGGCTGGTGCTCGGTTGAGCCCTCTCTGTAGCTTCTGCCGTGGGGGAACGTCGTCCATCTGTTCCCCTGTCTGCATGGGCGCCGGCGTTTGCCTGGGTCGCCTCTGATGAGTCAATCGCGGGAGAACGCCTCTGTTCCATCCTCGCGTCAGGGTCACCAGTGTAGAAGAGCTTGGAATAACGAGGCGATGTGATTTATAAACCAAAGTTTATTATCAGCTTCGCTCCTCTAACAAGTCTCATCTCAGTGCAGAAGCAGAATAAGAGGTCGAACACATTCAGACCTTCATACTTATACCTACACACAACAAAAGACATTGCATATCAAAGCTGACATCCCGCATTAACTTAATCCCCCCTCCTTTGTCTTCCGACTCCTCCACCTGACCCTGGGTGGTCAATACTGTAATTACTACAACTCCTTCTATTGATGTCTGTCTTGATGAGTTTACTCCAATCGACCTTTGTGAGTTAGACAAAATAGTTTCCTCATCCAAACCTTCAACTTGTCTTTTAGACCCTATTCCTACCAGGTTATTTAAAGAAGTCTTCCCACTTATTGGTAGCTTTATTCTTCATATAATCAATTCTTCATTAACTTTAGGCCATGTACCGCAGGCTTTTAAAACGGCTGTAATTAAACCCTTACTCAAAAAGCCAACGCTAGATCCAGGAGCTTTAGCTAACTATAGACCAATCTCTAATCTCCCTTTCATTTCAAAAATCTTGGAAAGAGTTGTTGCTACGCAATTATTTGACCACCTGCAGGGAAATGGTTTACTTGAAGAGTTTCAATCTGGGTTTAGAATCCATCATAGTACTGAAACAGCCTTAGCGAAGGTCACTAACAACCTCCTCATTGCATCTGATAATGGACTAGTTTCTGTACTTGTCCTTTTAGACCTTAGTGCAGCTTTTGATACTATTGATCATAATATTCTACTTGATAGATTAGAATACTATGTTGGACTTAATGGCACTTCGTTGCAGTGGTTTAGATCTTATTTATCTGATAGGTTCCAGTTTGTTCATGTAAATAATGAGTTTTCTTTCAACTCAAAGCTTAGTCATGGAGTTCCACAGGGATCTGTGCTAGGCCCTATTCTTTTTAGTTTATATATGCTTCCGTTAGGCAACATTATTAGAAAGCACTGTATACATTTTCATTGTTATGCAGATGACACACAATTATACCTGTCAATGAAGCCAGATGATAGTAATCAATTAGCCAAGTTAGAAGCCTGTCTTAAGGAAATCAAAGCTTGGATGACTTGTAATTTCCTGCTATTAAATTCAGATAAGACTGAAGTCATTCTTGTTGGTCCAAAAAACCTTAGAAATTCCTTTCCAAATCAAACTTTCAGTTTGGATGCAGTTACTCTTTCTCTTAATAGCTCTGTGAGGAACATTGGAGTTATTTTTGATCAGGATTTGTCCTTCAATTCACATATTAAATTTGTTTCTAAGACTGCCTTCTATCATTTGCGTAATATTGCCAAGATTAGGAGCATCTTGCCTCAGAGTGATGCTGAGAAGCTGATCCACGCTTTTGTTAGCTCGAGATTAGATTATTGTAATTCTTTATTATCAGGCTGTCCTAAAACATCTTTAAAAAGTCTTCAGCTGATCCAAAATGCTGCAGCAAGAGTTTTAACAGGTACTAGGAAGAGAGATCATATCTCTCCGGTTCTGGCCTCCCTTCATTGGCTTCCATAGATTTAGAATTAAGTTTAAATCCTTCTTCTTACTTACAAAGCTCTAAACAATCAGGCTCCTTTTTATTTAAAAGATCTGTACTACCGTATTATCCTAACAGAGCACTACGCTCCCAAAATGCAGGATTACTTGTAATACCTAGACTCTCCCAAAAGTACAAAGGGAGGCAGAGCCTTCAGTTATCAAGCTCGTCTCCTGTGGAATCAGCTGCCAATCTGAGATTCGGAGTCAGACTCGATCTCTTTTTTAAGAATAGGGCTTAAAACCTACCTTTTTGATATTAGCCTACAATTAGGGAGGGATCATGTGTTTCTGAACCCTCCCTTAGTTATGCTGCTAATAGGTTTAGTCAGCCGGGGGACCTCCCAGTAATGCACTGGGCCTCACTCCTTTCCTCACTCTCTATGAAATATTTTTTTTTTTTTTGCTGGTCATTAACATTTGTTTGTTCTCTCCCATAGTATTGAGTCCCATCGTGCTGTTTGCTCTCTACATGTTGTTCTTTACTTCTTCTCTGTCCCCTCACCCCCCAGCCAGTCGCAGCAGATGACTGCCCCTCCCTGAGCCTGGTTCTGCTGGAGGTTTCTTCTGTTAAAAGGGAGTTTTTCCTCTCCACCGTCGCCAAGTGCTTGCTCACAGGGGATCACCTGATTGCTGGGTCTTTCTGCAACTGTGGGGGTAACCCACTACAGTTGATAGTGCTATGAGATGACTGTTGTTGTGAAATGGCGCTATATAAATAAAGTTGAATTGAATTGAATTGAATTGTCTAGGAACACGGACTTCCACTGGACGCTGCTAATGGTACTCCTATTCGCACCTTTGGCACCAGGCTCATTACTGTGTGTTTTAACGGCCGTGAATTTAGTTGGGACTTTGTGGTAGCATCTGTAGCAGTCCCTATCCTTGGTGCAGATTTTTTGTGTGCTTACAGACTGTTGGTTGATGTAGCTAACAGATGTTTAATTGATGCTGTGTCTTTTAATTCTTATCCATGTACACTGGGTGGGGCTGGTCCACTGCTTGCTAACATGCTCGCCTCAAGAGAGAGGTACCAGCATCTTCTTTCTGAGTTCCCTGCCCTCACTGTGCCTACCTTTTCTGCGGCAGTAGTTAAGCATGGGGTTGAGCATTATATTACTACTGTGGGTCCACCTGTTTTTGCCCGCGCACGCTGTCTGGATGCTGCTAAGTTAGCCATCGCTAGAGATGAGTTTGCCAATATGGAGCGGTTGGGTATTGTGCGCCGCTCCGACAGTCCGTGGGCTTCTCCCCTCCACATGGTCCCTAAGTCAGATGGGGGTTGGCGCCCTTGTGGAGATTTTAGGCGCCTGAACAACGCTACTACCAACGACAGGTATCCGGTCCCCCATATTCACGATTTTTCTTCACGTCTGGCGGGGACAGTCATTTTTTCTAAAGTGGATTTAGTGCGTGGTTATCATCAGGTGCCTGTCCATCCCCAGGACGTCCCCAAGACAGCGGTGATCACTCCATTTGGACTGTTTGAGTTCTTGAGGATGCCGTTCGGCCTTAAGGGTGCTGCACAGACGTTTCAAAGGCTTATGGACTCTGTGTTGCGGGACATGCCTTTTTTGTTTGTATACCTGGACAATATATTGGTGGCGAGCGCTTCAGTGGAGGAACATGTATTGCACCTTCGCCAGCTCTTTAGACGCCTCTGTGACCATGGACTGATAGTGAACCCCGTGAAGTGTCCATTTTGGGGCTCTCTAGAACTTGAGTTCTTTGGGGCACAATGGTATCCCAGCAGGGTGCCGTGCCCCTCCCGACTAAAGTCGAAGCAGTGTTAGCCTTTTTCACCCCCCTTCCTCACTGTCAAGCCCCTTGCAGGAGTTTTTGGGTATGGTCAATTTTTTACAACCGTTTTATACCTCATGCTGCCCGATATTATGCGGTCCACTGTATGAGGCTTGAAGGGGTAAGAGGGGGTAAGTCAGGACCAGTGAGTGGGACTCATGAAAGGTTATGTGCTTTTGCAGAGCGTGCCCCAAATGCCAAGGTCCGTTCGTTACCTTGTATTCATAATGTGTAATGACAATAAGTTGAATCTCATCTCATCTCACTGGCTGATGCTGCCTTGTTGGCTCATCCAGATCCCAAGCCACCATTGCTCTTACCACCGACGCATCTGATTATGCTGTCGGAGCAGTTTGTGAGCAGTGGGTGGGCAATTCCTGGGAACCTATAGCCTTTTTTAGTAAGACAGTTACGCGAGTCAAAAGGAAGTACAGCACCTTTGACAGGGAGCTGTTGGCCCTTTTCTTGGCCGACAAGACATTTTAGTTCTTTTGGAGGGCCGTAAATTCACTGCTTTTGTGGACCATAAACGCCTCACGTTTGCCATGGCCAAGTCCACTGAACCTTGGTCAGCTTGGCAACAACGGCAGCTTTCAGCTATTTCCGAGTTCACTACAGACACTTCAGCATGTGGCCGGTAAGACCAACTTGGTGGCGACTGCTTTTCTCGTGCACCAGTTGCTGCTGTTCATTTGGGCATGGACTATGCTGAGATGGCTGCCCGATCAGTTGTTGGACCCCGGAGGTGCAGGTGCTTCGTTCCACGGAGTCCAGTTTGCAGGTTGGAGGATGTCTGCTTTCAAGATAGTGGCGCCACTCTTCTGTGTGATACTACATTGGGAAAACCACGACCTCTGGTGCCTGTGGCTTGGCGTCGTCGTGTTTTTGATGCTGTTCATTCTTTGTCGCATCCTGGGGTTAAGGCTTCGGTCAAGTTGGTGAGCGCCAAGTTTGTATGGCCGGGTCTCAGAAAGGATGTGAAGACTTGGACGACAGCCTGTGTGGCGTGCCAGCGTGCTAAGGTGCAGCGCAACATAAAGGCTCCATTGGAGCCTTTTTGGATTCCGGAGCGACGTTTTGATCATGTTCAGGTGGACCTAGTTGGACCTCTTCCTCCGTCTCATGGTTTTACTCACCTCTTCACTATGGGGGACCGGACTACACGGTGGCCGGAGGTGGTTCCCCTGACATCAACCGCAGCGTCTGATGTTGCCCGGGCATTTATCTTCTCTTGGGTGTCCCGTTTTGGTGTCCCCTTGGACGTTACCTCTGATAGGGGCCCGCAATTTACCTCTGCACTTTGGAATGAAGTAGCTGGTAGTTTGGGGGTTAAACTCCATCGGACCACAGCGTACCATCCACAAGCTAATGGGCTATGCGAGCGGTTTCATCGGACTATGAAAGCGGCCCTTCGCGCGTCATTAGTGGATAGTGGATGGGTGGACAGATTATCCTGGGTTTTGTTGGGTTTGCATTCAGCCCCCAAAGAAGACCTGCATTCCTCTTCTGCTGAGTTGGTCCTTGGCCAGACCTTGAGGGTTCCAGGGGAGTTTCTTCCTACCAGTCCAGGGTTAGGTCCCAGTATGGTTAAGAGGCCTAAATGTTGAGAGGAAGCTAGGGCTTTTGTTCCTGTGGCTGCGCACCACTGTCTTCCTCAGTCTTACGTCCCTGACAGCCTTAGGTCAGCTAAATATGTTTTTGTTCGGCACGATGCCCATTGTTCTCCCCTGCAAGCACCTTATGATGGCCCTTTTCGGGTGTTAGAAACAGGCCATAAGGATTTTTTGGTTGAGTTGGGGAGTGGTCAGGATCGGATTTCGGTGGATCGTTTGAAGCCTGCGCATGTTCTTTGTGACGATGAGGTTGAGTTAGCCCGCCCGGCTCGGCGGGGGCGCCCTCCCAACCCTGTGCCTGAGGTTGTTTCTGCTCCGGTTACAGTTGTGCCCCCTAGGACTGCACAGTGCAGTCGTCGGGGCAGAGTAATTAGGTTGCCTAAGAGGTTCTCTTGAGTTATTTTCTTTTGGATTTTTGTTCATGCTGTTTTAGTTTTTTTTTGTCAGCATGTTTATTTATGTTGTTATTTGTGTGTTGTGGGGGGGGGCTGTGTGGTGACATTAGTTGTTGGTCTCACACACAAAATTGGATCTTTTAATGTGAAGGTGGAGTTTTTATGTGAAGGCGGAGTTTTTCCGTTTTGGATGGAGATAAAAGGAGGAGGTGCAAAAATGTAAATGAAGTTTTTCCAGACAGACTTACGCATATCCTGTCTGTTTTTCTGCAACTTCTATAATATATATATATATCAACAATCAGAAGGCAAGAAAAAAACAAAAAAAAAGCAAGAGCAGCTAATATACATATGTTGTGGGAACATATGAAGGTTACATATGCCCCACAAATATATTGCTGTGTGTTTATTGTGTACTGCACGTCTCAAGGAACAAAAGGGACTGAGCCTCCAGGGGACAATGGGAGAGTGTGAGATTTGGCCTTTGTTTCAGAGAGACAGACTGGAGAGACTTCCGGACGACTGGAGACAAAAGGGACAATGGTGTGAAGTCAGGGGGGTTACATCGTGACTGGGATGAAGTACCATGTGACTGTTTGTTTGACTAAACACCATGTGACTGCAGTGTCCGGGGCCGGGGTATAAATGGGAGATGCGAGATTGTTCTGCCTCTTTTTCATGCTTGAGATTGTTGGAGATGTGATCTGTGAATAAAGCTGAATCTGAGGAATAAACTCAGTCTCATCTTTCAGCACATTCTCCACAATGTACATATTACTATAAATACATATATATACAATCAGACACACAGTGCAGAGCATTGTCTGCTGGAGGAATAATATATGAGTATTACTAAACACTACAGTGCGGAGCGCATTGTAGCTAAGATGGATATAAATATGTAGATATTATAAACACTCACAGTATGGCAGCATGTTGCTAGATGGATGAAACAGCCACAACCGTCTACTCTAGATTATTCCTACTATGGTAATGAACTATGTACCCATACATATTCTCACCCTCCATAGCGACCGGTAATTTTCCTAGTTGTATGCAGGAGACGGGACCATTGTGTAAGTTTCTATTGCATTCTTTGCATTTTTCCAAAAAACTTATAGGTTGTTACGTTCTTTTTTGCTATCTCTGCGAGCAGCCGCTGCTTAGGTTGTACAGTCTGACAGCCGTTGGTAGGAAGGACCTGCGAAACCTCTCGGTTGTGCACCTGGGATGATGTAGTCTGCTGCTAAATGAGCTCCTCAGTGCATTCAGTATGTCCTGCACATGGGTGGAACTCGGACGCCAGCAGAGATGACAGTTTAACCACCGTGCTTCTCTCTCCTCTCTCCTCCACTGGGTCAAGGCGCTGCCCCAGGACAGAGCTAGCTTTCTTGATCAGTTTGTTCAGTCTCTTCCTATCGGCTGCTGTAATGCCACTGCCCCAGCAGACCACTCCAAAAGTGATGGCTGATGCCACCACCGTGTCATAGAATGTCTTCAGCAGTGCCCCTTGTACACCAAAAGACCTGAGTCTCCTCAGTAGGAACAGCCTGTGTCTGTCCTTTCTTGTAGAGTGCGTCAGTATTGTGTGACCAGTCTAGTTTATTGTTCAGATGAACACCCAGGTACTTGTAGGACGTCACCATCTCAATGTCTGTTCCCTGTATATTTACTGGTGCTGTGAGGGGTTGTCCTTGCCTGCGGCAGTCCACCACCAGCTCCTTAGTTTTCCTCGCGTTGATCTGGAGGCAGTTCCGATGGCACCAGTCCACGAAGTCCTGGATAAGCCCTCTGTACTCAGCTTCATCTCCATTGGAGATGAGGCCAACGATCGCAAGTCATCAGAGAACTTCTGTAGATGGCTGTGTGTTGGTGTTGTGTGAGAAGCCGCAGTATAAATGGTGAGACTGGAAAGGAGCCAAAACCATTCCCTGGGGGGCCCCCGTGCTACCGATGATCGTGTCAGACACACAGTCCCAGGTTCTCACAAACTGAGGCCGGTTTGTGAGGTAGTCCAGGATCCATGATGACAGGTGCTGGTCCACCCCTGCGCACAGCAGCTTGTCCTTCAGGATCATCGGTTGGATGGTGTTGAAAGCACTGGAGAAGTCAAAGAACATGATCCTCACCGCATTCCCGGGCTTCTCCAGGTGGGACAGAGAACGGTGAAGGAGGATGATCACCGCATCCTCCACCCCGATGCCATGCTGGTAGGCGAACTGGAGTGGATCCATCGCTGGTCCCACCAGGGGGCGGAGGTGAGCAAGGAGCAGTCTCTCCAGGGTCTTCATCAAGGTGGGACGTCAAGGGCCACCGTCTGTAGCTGTTCAGGTCCTTTGGGGTGGGAAGTTTTTGGTACAGGTACCACACAAGATGTTTTCCACAGCTGTGGTACCTCCCCAGCTTCAGGCTCAGTTGAAGATGTACGCCACAATCCCACACAGCTGGTCTGCACAGACTTGAGGAGCTTTGCGCTGATGCCGTCCGGTCCCGACGCCTGTCCTTGCCTTCTCTGATCTTCCTCAGCTCCGTCCTCACCTGGGTCCTGGTCAGGGTCAGGTTGGGGGGCTGTGTGTTGGGAGTGGGAGGGTTGTTGGTGGAGTGGGGAGTGGGCAGCAGGACTTGATGTCTTTACTGGCAGCAGTGGTTGTTGTGCAGTCAGGGGGGAGGGCGGTTTGGTCAAACCTATTGAAAAACAGATTCAGATTGTTCACCCACTTCCCTGCCCCCCGTGGCCTGGGGGGAGGTAGTTTCTGGAGCCCAGAGATGGTTTTGAGTTTCTCCAGACCCCGCTGATGTCGCTCTGTTGCAGCTTGTCCTCCATCTTCTTCCTGAAGCTGTCCTTGCCTTCTCTGATCTTTCTCCTCAGCTTCCCTCTGTACGGACTTCAGCATCTCCCTGTTCCCCGACCTGAAGATCCTCTTCTTCTCTCTCAGAAGTGTTTTTATCTCAGGGTTGATCCAGGGTTTGTTGTTTGAGCAACACCGTATGGTCTTGGTGGGAATGGTGTCGTCCACACAGAAGCTGAGGTAGTCTGTGATGGTGTGAATGAGGCCATCAATGTCCTCACCATGTGGATCGCAGAACTGCTCCCAGGCGGTGGTTTCAAAACCACCCTTTAGAAATGTCCATTGCCTCCTCAGACCATAACTTCACTGTGCGCATGGGGGGCCGGGTAGGTTGTCTGTGCCGCTAGGGGTTTGTACGACCGCCGAGATGAACCAAGTTGTGATCCGATCTCCCCGAGAGTGGGGGGGAGTTGTAATGAGGTGTACGCCTCCTTAGTGTTTGCGTAGAATAAGTCCAGTGTTCTATTGTCTCTAGTGTGGCATGTGACATACTGGGTGAACGTGGGTAGAATGGAGATCAGTGAAACATGTTGAAAATCGCCTGAGATGAGGAGAAGAGCATCTGGGTGTTCTGTCTGCAGCCTTCCAGTTACTGAATGGATGACGTCACGTGCTGTCCCAGCATTCACCGTCGGATTTGCATAAACAACAATGCAGATCACGTGTGAGTATTCCCTCGGGAGACATGTAGGCCGCATGCTAACAACTAGCAACTCAATGTCTTTGCTGCAGTGTCGTTGTTTAATCAGTGATATGTCCCGGTCTGCACCAGTTGTTTGTTAACATACATTATCACTCCACCGCCCCTTGCTTTGGCACTGTATGGTGTTCGGTCTGCCCGTATTGTCTGGAAACCCTCCAGCTCAATGTTTGCATCTGCTGCTAGTTCAGTTAGCCACATCCTCGGAAAACAAAAGGAGAGAGCATTCACCTGTATATTCTATCGATAGCGAGAGATAGCCACTAGCTCATCTACCTTCTTCCAGTAACGAACGTACATTCCCCATGACAATAGGATGGAAGGGAGGGTCTGTACCTTATATTTTTTGTCCTCCGCCTTACTCCAGCCCGGCAACCACGCGTTTTCCGCCTCAGTTCCCTCGGTATGTCGAGTTTTTCCGTTAGCACCGGGGTGGCAGTTGAGTGCTAACAGCTCTTCCCTGCTGTAGTCGTCTCCTGCTATAAACAATGGCTTCCGTCCACCGGCTCAGGAGACATTTAGGACGATCTGTGTGTCCGTGGATATAAGTGGAGTGAAAAAAAAAAAACAGATCAAAAAGAGAGAGGAAGGGAAAAAAAGACTCAGAATTGAGCTGCTGTTGCAAAGGGCAGCCGACTCGTGTGGCGCCGGAACTAATTATTAAATTGAATTGAATTGAATTGAATGAATTGAATTTGAATTGAATTACCAGATGACTGGGAAAGTACAGCAAAGAGATTGAAGGAAATGGGTAGAAAGGTAGGTGGTGTATCCGGTGAACAGAGGAAAGAGAAAAGGAGACTTGGTGGTGGAATGAGGAGGGTACAGGAAAGTATCGAAAGGAAGAAGTTAGCAAAGAAAAAGTGGGATAGAGTCAGGGAGATGAAGAAAGTAGACAGGAGTATTTGGAATCTAGGCACTGGCAAAGAGAGAGGTGGCAAAGGAAAAGGATAAGGTATATAGTGAGTTGCGTGAGAGGCTGGACACTAAGGAAGGAGAAAAGGACTTGTATTGATTGGCTAGACAGAAAGATTGAGCTGGAAAGGAGTACAGCAGGTTAGGTTGATAAGGACAGAATGGTATGTACTAACAAATGATGAGAGTGTTTGTGAAGGTGGAAGAGAACTTTTGAAGAGCTGATGAATAAAGAAAATGAGACAGAAAGGAGGCTGGATGAAGGAAGAGATGATGAACAACGATGTTCTGAGGATCAGCAAACCGTAAGTGAGGGCAACTTTTGAAGAGGATGAAGAATGAAAAGGCAACTGTTCCAGATGACATACCTGTGAAGTATGGAGATGTTTAGGAGAGATGGCAGTGGACTTTTTAACCAGGTTGTTTAACACAATCTTGAAGAGTGAGAGGATGCCTCAGGAATGGAGAAGAAGTGTTTTGGTACCAATTTTCAAGAACAAAGGTGATGCTCAGAGCTGTAGTAACTACAGAAGCATAAAGTTGATCAGCCACACTATGAAGAATTGTTGAAAGCCAGGTTAAGAGGAGAGGTGACAATCAGTGAGCAGCAGTACAGTTTCATGCCAAGAAAGAGTACTACAGATGCAATGTTTGCTCTGAGTGCTGATGGAGAAGTATAGAGAAGGTCAGAAGGAGTTGCACTGTGTCTTTGTGGATCTCAAGAAACCATATGATGAGGTGTCAAGAGATGAAGTGCGGTACTGTATGAGAAAGTCAGGAGTGGCAGACAAGTATGTGAGGGTGGTGCAGGACATGTATGAGGACAGTGAGACGGTGGTGAGGTACGCTGTAGGGGTGACGGATGAATTCAAGGTGGGGGTGGTATTACACTAGGGATTGGCTCTGAGCCCCTTCTTGTTTGCCATGGTGATGGACAGGTTGACAGACGAGGTCAGGCAGGAGTCTCCATGGACCATGATGTTTGCAGACAACATTGTGATAAGATAAGATAAGATAAGCCTTTATTAGTCCCACAACGGGGAAATTCCAGGATTGCAACAGCACAGGGATAGCAACACTCAGAGCAACAATCAGAAGGCAAGAAAAAAAAAAAAAAAAGATCTATTAGTAAGAGTCGTGATGTTACGCTCGACAGCCGCCCACATTGAACACTGATTTGAGCAATATAAAGCGGGAACTGTTATGAGGCATGGCATCGAGTGCCATTTCAGCACGCCCACAGTCACGTGACCGTAGCAAGCAAGGTTTCGTTATGTCAGTCACATCATCGTGGACTTGAGGGCTCACGGGAAGTTTGAGAGGGAATTTGGTTTTTTTTTTGTTTGTTTGCTTTGTGTTTGTTTGTTCCTGCCATCCAATTTTGAATAGACCTCTGATGGCCAAATGCTCATAAAACAAGTACTTTTTTCAGGTTATTCCACTCAGATGCAGTACTGACAGTCAGTCACAAGATAGCAAATCTTTATTAGATGTTTTCATAACACCGTGTCGCTCATGAAGCAACTGTCTCAATTCAATCTCAAGACTGAAAATGAGTATAATCAGAGGACAGCTCACGTTGAGCATTTGGAGACAAAGTAAGAGAGGGGCAATCCGGAGATGGTTTGGATATGTGCAGAGAAGGGATAAATAATAATACATCTTATTTGTATAGCGCTTTGCATGCACTCTAATATAGTGGGGGCAAAAAAGTATTTAGTCAGCCACCAATTGTTCAAGTTCTCCTCCACTTAAAAGATGAGAGAGGTCTCCAATTTTCATCATAGGTATACCTCAACTGTGAGAGACAAAATGAGAAAAAAAATCCAGAAAATCCCTTGTCTGATTTTTAAAGGAATTTATTTGCAAATTATGGTGGAAAATAAGTATTTGGTCAATAACAAAAGTTCATCTCAGTGCTTTGTTATATACCCTTTTTTTTTTTTTTTTTTTGGTTACTTATTTGGTACCCGTAGGTAGATTTGGGTTTGCAGTCTGGTGACAAGCCATCGGCTGCCGGTCCGCTGCGTGCGCGAGCGCCCCTAAACCTACATGTTTTTGGTGTGCGGGAGGAAACTGGAGAAATCCCGGAGTAAACCCACGCAACACGGGGAGAACATGCAAACTCCACACAGCTCACTGTTGGTCGGGGACTGGGATCGAACCCACGATCTCATGATCCCCGCGATCCCCCGGCCGAGGGTAAAACTGTGCTGCCACAATGCTAAACCACTGCGCCACCGTGCAGCCCTTTGTTGGTAATGACAGAGGTCAAACGTTTTCTGTAAGTCTTCACAAGGTTTTCACACACTGTTGCTGGTATTTTGGCCCATTCCTCCATGCAGATCTCCTCTAGAGCAGTGATGTTTTGGGGCTGTTGCTGGGCAACACGGACTTTCAACTCCCTCCAAAGATTTTCTATGGGGTTGAGGAATCTGGAGACTGGCTAGGCCTCTCAGGACCTTGAATGCTTCTACGAAGCCACTCCGTTGTTGCCCGGGCGGTGTGTTTGGGATCATTGTCATGCTGAAAGACCCAGGCCACGTTTCATCTTCAATGCCCTTGCTGATGGGAAGGAGGTTTTCAACTCAAATCTCACGATACATGGCCCCATGTCAATCTTTCCTTTACATGGATCAGTCGACCTGTCCCTTTTTCAGAAAAAACAGCCCAAAGCATGATGATATTCCACCCCATGCTTCAAAGTAGGTAGTGGTGTTCTTTCTCCTCCAAACACGACAAGTTGAGTTTTTACCAAAAAGTTCTATTTTTGGTTTCATCTGACCAGATGACATTCTCCCAATCCTCTTCTGGATCATCCAAATGCTCTCTAGCAAACTTCAGACGGGCCTGGACATGTACTGGCTTAAGCAGGGGGACACGTCTGCACTGCAGGATTTGAGTCCCTGGCGGCGTAGGTGTGTTACTGATGGTAGCCTTTGTTACTTTTGGTCCCAGCTCTCTGCAGGGTCATTCACTAGGTCCCCCCATTGGTTCTTGGATTTTTGCTCACCGTTCTCGTGATCATTTTGACCCCGCGGGTGAGATCTTGCGTGGAGCCCCAGATCGAGGGAGATTATCAGTGGTCTTGTATGTCTTCCATTTTCTAATAAGTTGCTCCCACAGTTATTTCTTCACACCAAGCTGCTTACCTATTGCAGATTCAGTCTTCCCAGCCTGGTGCAGTGCTACAATTTTTGTTCTGGTGTCCTTGTACAGCTCTTTGGTCTTGGCCATAGTGGAGTTTGGAGTCTGACTGAGGTTGTGGACAGTGTCTTTATACTGATAACGAGTTCAAACAGGGACTGCACGGTGGCGGCAGTGGTTAGCACTGCGGCAGCACAGTTACACCCTTGTCCTGGGATCGTGGGGATTGTGGGATCGTGGATTGATCCCAGCCCCCGACCAACAGTGGATCTGTGTGAGTTTGCATGTTCTCCCCGTGTTTGCGTGGGTTTACTCCCGGGAATTTCTCCGGTTTCCTCCCACATGCCAAAAGCATGCAGGTTAGGTTAACTGGAGACTCTAAAGTGGCCCTAGGTGTGAATGTGTGTGTGAATGGTTAAGGGATAGCGCCGTATCGTGGCTGCTTCATCCATCCAGATGGTGGATGACCCTCAATTTCCTCTCTGGCGATCAATAAAGTATACTAAAATCTAATCTAAAAAAAAAAAAACACAGGTGCCATTAATTACAGGGTAACGAGTGGAGGACAGAGGGAGCCTCTTAAAGAAGAAGTTACAGGTCTGTGAGAGCCAGAAATCTTGCTTGTTTGTAGGTGACCAAATACTTATTTTCCACCATAATTTGCAAATAAATTCTTTAAAAATCAGACAATGTGATTTTTTCTGGATTTTTTTTCTCATTATGTCTCTCATAGTTGAGGTATACCTATGATGAAAATTGAGATGTGTCTCATCTTTTAAGTCGGAGAACTTGCACAATTGGTGGCTGACTAAATACGTTTTTCCCCCACTGTATGCTTTACATAAATAATTAAAAAAAAGATTAAAAGCAAAGGACAGTGGAGATATTTGACAAAGGATGTTGAAGATGGAGCTGCCAGGCAGGAGGAGAAGAGGAAGACCACAGAGAAGATTGATGGATGTAGTGAAGGAGGACATGGAGAGGGTTGGTGTTACAGAGGAAGATGAAGGGAGAGGGAGAGATGGAGACATATTATCCACCGTGGAGACCCCTAAAGGGAGCAGCTGAAAGAGGAAGAAACAATTTTCTTTAAAGTTCAGTTTTTAATGTGCATTTGAGATGACTTCAACTTTATTCATTAACGCTACTTGACTAATTAAAAATTAATAAAAACCAAGTTACACTAAGAGCCAGTTTGTTCCTCCGATACATTTTAATTTATAATTTATTTAGTGTGTATGTGGCGGCTGTCATGCACTTTTGCAGCTTTAGTAATATTTTTTCAGGCAAAATTAAGAAACTCTGCAGTGATTTAAACCAGAACGATGGTCTGATAAACTATAATGTTTCCTATTAGCAACAAGTTAGCATTTGCTGTTTTATAATTAGAGAGAGATGGTGTTAACATTATTTACCTTAAAATTAAAACGAGTTTAGAGGACTATCCTCTCTGACGCAGCATGGTGGGGGAAAAAGTCCCACATCCTTGGCACAGAAGTAGCAGCTCCACAGAAGTATGGGCAAAACATTAGCTTGCTGTTAGCTGCTGTGGCGCTAACCCACCGAACCAACCTGGTGCACTGCAGGGGACAGGCAGGACAGTGACAAGTAGAAATGGGGTATGTGTCCCGATATAAACGATAAAGTTTCATATGAAACAGTAGACATTTTTTATCGCATCACTGATAAATATCATATCGCACAGCCCTACTGTTCACATTTTGACATCATGAGACCAAGATGACACCTAACAATTGACCAACAGTGGTCCAATTCATTGAGGATGCATCATTAGGGAACAGCTGCTGGAGGCTGGGGTACCTCAAATGGAGTGGCCTGCACTTTCTTCAGACCTGAATCCCATAGAAAACCTATGGGATCAGCTGAGTTGCTGTGTAGAGGCTCGTAACCCTGCACCCCACAACCTCAATGACCTGAGGGCAGCCCTTCAAGAAGAGTGGAATACCATGCCTCAGCAGACAATAAGTCGACTGGTGAACAGCATGAGACGTCGTTGTCAAGTTGTAATTGACGCTCAAGGTCACATGACAAGTTACTGAGATATTGAGATTTTTTTGTTGTGGTATACCCACCACTGTTTTTGGCTTTTAGTTCAATAAATTGTTTGAGATGAGGACATCACCATTGCATGCTTCTACTTAAATGCCCTACTTTCATGACATAATATCACTGTACCGTGAACTTTTTACATTCGCCATAAATTTCACCCAAAAGCCAGATATCCCTAAATTTTTGTGAGTACTGTGTTATGACCCGAGTGCCGGTTCTGATCGTGCTCGGGCTAAGTTATTTCTCGCTGCCGGCCTTGACAACTGCGGGCTGTATTCTGGCCTCGCCGGGCTCTTATTGTGAAAGTGCTCGGTGGGGCTTCCGCCTGTCAACGGCCAGTCAGCTGATTGTCATTACCGTCGTTAGTGCTTCGCCCTTTTAAGCCCGGCACTGACAACGGTAAGAGGCAGGAGTAGCAGTCGACATTCGGTCAACGTTACGTGAGGATTGCTTGTGTGTCTTCATCCTGCCAAGCCCTGGGTCTGCGCCTCGTCATACTTGTGAGTGCCGCAGACCTTCATGTCAGGTTCGTCATCATAGTTTTGTCACAGTTTAGCTCGTAGCGGCTGGGTTAGCCCTATGAGCCCAAGTCTCAGTTATGTGTGTGTTTGCCCTATAGGGGTTCATAGTTGTGTTTTGTCACGTCTGGAAATAAATAACATCTCAGACAAACTCTCTGGTGAACTCTGTGGCGTCTCTTGGTGATCCGTGAGGATCACCACATGACATACTGTATATTACATCTGTAAATACAATCACATTTTTTTGCCATTTTTCTTTCCTCTCTGTCTCTCTGAGGTCCACGGTGGTGAACCTGAGGGTGAGCAGCCAGAGCAGCTGTGAAGAGAACAGGCTGGAAGCTAAATAAGAAGATCACATGTTTACTGTGTATGCAAGAAACTGCTGCTGCATTTCAATAAACTCCTGTTTGGAAAAACTTCATCTTTTGCAAGGTTATTTAAGAGACTCTCAATATCCATTACACATAGGTGTGAAACATTCCAAACCGTTCTGATTTAATATTCATAATGATGCTTTTTCTTTTGGAAATTTTAATATGTTTGCCTGCTATTGCATGGCATCATGTCACTATACATGCATTCAATTAATAAAATCTGTTACTCCAGCTTTTTTTCTTTGTGACCCTAATTTTATTCTTGTGCTTCTGTATTTTTATGCCTCGGTGCAAAGGTAACGTAGGCATACGGTAATCCCTCCATGTGTCTCTGTATATACAGTCATGTAAAAAATTAGGACACCCCTTTAAATATTCAGTTCTTTATTAAGAAACGTTCATGTGTCTATGTCTAGCCTTGTTTTTGTTTTTAATTTGCATTTTTTAAAATTTATTTTTAGCCACTGCAAATGGGAATGAATGTGGGGTGTCTTAATTTATTCCTCACTATTTGTTTAGAATTGCATTTTACAGAAAATTTGAAAAAAGTCTTTAATTCCTTTTTAATTTAATTTTATTGCATCAATCTCCCAGTATTTTTAGCACTGATATTAAATATCCATATGTCCAAATATGTTAAAAAATAAACACACACAGGCTTATACAGGGTGTCCTAATTTTTTCACATGACTGTGTCTGCCTGTCTGTTAGCAGCTTTTCAGCTCACCCACTCAAAATCAACTGCAACTATAGGCTTATATCATTGTATCGCCATATTTTCTTGACTTTTAATTTGCCACAATTTCCAGATAAGGCTTTGTGTTCAAAATAAGCACAAATTTAACTCATTTTTACCGTCAATGCAGCTGCAAAAAAAACGGTACTGTAATAACTATGGCCATCCACTAGAAGTGGCAGTGCAACTTTTTTTACAGCCCCTCATGCTACAGGCACCGAGGCATCAGCACCTTGGTGCTTTCATTCTAAAAGCAATGATGCACTGATTTATCAGCCAATGTCGGCCTGACTAGAGAAGGGGGGCATTTTTAAAGCGGAGAGACTCGGGCTGGGAGATTACCTGAAATAAAACCGGAATCAGCGTTCAGGCTGTAGAACTGACGTGCTCTTGCTCACATCGGTTTTTTCTTTTGTTCTCCTCTCTCTGTTGTGTACATGGATGTGAGAGTTTTTCATGTACTGCCCATTTAAGACGTGCCCACAGAGTTACAGTCGTGGGCAAGTAATTCTAGAAGGAGTCAGCACTATTCAGATGCATCAGAACACGGGAAGAAGAATTGAAGACGGTCTGTAACAAAAACAAATGTGGTCTTCATGTATATAGTATTTGATAAATACTCTTTATTTCATCTGAAGATGCCAAGAAAAAGCTGGCAAATTGCATGGATCCTAACATTAAAGGAACAGAAGCCAAGTCGTTGTTAGTCTCTGACGGCCATCTCTGTCATCTCAACCGTTAGACAATTTAAGGCTGTATTTAAGAACCACATAAGAGACTCATAATCACTATGTGTTGGTTACACAATCCTGGGTGCACAAGGGACTCCCCCAATGCAGCTAATAAGCTAGTTAGCCACTGTGCACATGACATGACTCACAAACCTTCAAGAGGTGCAGTACGTGCTGTAAACACTGGACAATGTTTATTTTGCATGTGAGATGACAATAGGCCTGGTCTTTATTATATTATGCTCATTATTTGTGAGTCTTGTCAGTGAGAAAAATAAAGGGAAAAAATAACCAATGAAAACTGACATGAAAGGTTCAATTAACTGATGCTGATTTCAGGTCAAATTGCCCAACCCTTGGAGAGACTAGCATTTACGTTACATTTCATTTCACATAATTTTGACTAAACAAATGTTCAGATATATTGGGTTGAAGTGCTGGAAGGTTTTAAATTATTTCTTCTGCTTGTTTGTTTTCACTGAAGTAAAGTTTGGTCGTCATCTCATGTAAGACATGAATCTGTTCTTGTAGAGAATTAGATTTTCTTGCAGAGGGTGGTTAAGTTATTTGCTAATCTAAACAGTAAAGTGGAAAATACGTCATCTCAGTTTTAAGATTAATTGTGGTTGAGAACACGTGTAACATCGTGTGTCTTGAGTTCATCTTCACGTGTCCACGCGTGTTTCAGACCTTGTGTAACTCAGGATGGAAACAGAAGAGCTAGTCTCTAAGAAGGAGCAAGCTGGCGCTGGAAACTTGAAAGACAGCAGTAACGCACCCTGATTCAGAGCTTGTGAACTGTCTGCATCTGATTTTACACAATCGTTCAATCAAAGACACCAGTGGCTGCAGAAACAAATCAGTAAGACTCCAGAATATCCATCTTCTCAAAATCCTTTACACAGCAACACTGGAGAGAATTACTACATAAGGGATCAAAATCAAATCAAATCTATACTATTTGAACTTTAAATCTCAAAATATTATTTTTACACAGCTCAAAACCTACAAAATGTATCTGTAAAAATGTGTGAATGTCTTCTCTTTCTCAGCTCAGCACAGAGGCAGCTCGTCTCACTCCAGAGAGGTTAACTAGCAGAAGCGTGCGTGTGAGTGTGCACGTGCACCTGCCTGTGACGCCCCTGAATCAGACAGGTGGGAGCCGAAGCCACACCTTCTGCATGTGTCTGCTTTTAAACAGAGGTGTAGTCAGACTGTTTCAGCTGCCTGACCGCAGTCAACACGTGATGGTGATATAGATTAGCACCAGTTAATATCAGGCTGTTTTAGTCTTCAATACACTTAACTTATTAAGGGCAAAAATGGCTCGTTGGTTAATAGGATTTGTGTTTTCTTTCTGCTCTTAATGTCATGCATGAATACTGCATTAGATTCCAAGCTGTTCCTGCTATTTTTATATCATGATGACATGATATGACATGAAGATGACAATGAGGCTTGCAGTACTCAGAGTGCTGTCAACACCCCCAGCGATGAGGAGACTGTGGTAGCAACTGTCGACCACGCCCCGGTCACCACTGCAGCCCATGGTCCTCCACCTTCTGCCACGTCCGAAGGGGAGAATGCGGACGAGGCCGCCAACTCTACAAAGACCAGTTTTGTTGACGTTGTCGGCAGCAACCCTTCTGGGGTTGCCAAAGCTGCCAAAGTTGCTGTAACTGCTGAAGAACGCGAGAGTGAGTTCAAGGAAGTTGAAAGTCGTCGTTCCAAGAAGAAGAGGAGGTCCTATGCTGATGCACTTCAATCGTCTGGCAACCAACCGTCTGACAAGCAGACCACGAACCAGCTACAGGCTGTCAACAAGACATGCCCCCACCCACAGTTATGCGTTGTACCAAAGTCTGGTAGGAGGTCTGGCGGACATCAGAGTCAAGGTCAAGGTCATAAGATGCACCAAGTCTTCATCAGTCGACTTGACCCCACCACCAGACCCCATCATGTACGGTCCTACATCAAAACCCATGTTAAATTAAATGACAATATCAAGATTGAGCAACTAGAAACCAAGTATGATGGTTATGCCTCTTTTAAGATTACATGTCCTGCCAGTTGCAGCAAGAAGTTGCTTGACAAAAATGTGTGGCCATCTGGTTTATACCTCCAACAGTTTTTTTGAGAGGAAATGATCAACATGTGACTGTCATCATTGTGTTTGTCATTATACGCATTCAATAGTAGGACCAACCTTGGAATATGTTCATTTAACTGCAAGAATGAAAAAACTTCATCTAATGAGATCTCCAGTTTATGTGATAACCATGACATTGTGTTGTTGCAGGAACACTGGTTATTCAAAAACGAATTGTCTATTCTAAGTAGATTACATGGTGACTTTATAGGACAAGGTGTCTCCTTTATGGATACGGAAGAACGTGTTATTTTAGGTCGCCCCTATGGCGGCGTCGGTATCCTATGGCGGAAGTCACTTGCGAACAGTTGTGTTGTGAAAACTTACGATTGCTTAAGAGTTATAGGTATTGAAGTCAACCTGGGTGACTTTCCCGGTCTTATGTGTATATTTCCCCTATGACAATGTTGAAAACTTGGATGAATACTTGCACTGCCTGAGTCTTGTTAAACGTATCACCGAGGACTTTCCAACTCCATATGTGTTCACAATTGGTGACTTCAACGCTAATACAGCACGTTCTAGTTGTTTTGAAAACGAACTGGTGTCTTTTTGTGAGAGTTACTCCCTACACATCTCGGACAGGATTATCCTACCAAGTGATACCTTTACTCATGTTAGCTTGGCCCACGGCTCTACATCATGGCTTGATCACTGTGTGACTACATCCTCAGGCCATGATATCGTATCCAATATCAAAGTTCTGCTTGACTATGTGAGTTCTGATCATGTACCTTTATCTATAGATATTGAGGTATCTAGTGCTGTAAGTGGCCCCCGGGAAGCTCCCTCAGCCACAACGAGCAGTAGAACATACAAATGGCGTGATGCCACAGCGTCAGACCTGTCCAGATATAAGAAACTTACTCGTAGGAAACTCTGTAACATCCGTGCTCCTATGGACGCCATCAGGTGTCACGACCGTAATTGTGCGACACACAGGGACGATATTGACAGGTTCTACAGTGATAGTGTTGATGCTCTAAATTACTGTGTGAGTGAATGCATTCCTAGTCACAGTGTGGCCACCCAATATAACATCACAGGCTGGAATGATGTAGTTAGCGAGACTCACACAGCTGCCCGGGATGCTTTTTTGTGGTGGAGGAGTAATAGCAAACCACGTTCTGGTCCAATATTTGAAAACATGAAAAATTGCAGGGCTAGGTTCAAATATGCTCTACGAGCATGCAGGCGCAATGAAGAAAGTATCAAATGTGACCAGCTAGCTAATCACATGAGTGAACTGAACATGGTAGAATTCTGGAAACAAATGAAGGCTATGAGCTCCCACCGGTCTGTCAGATCAAACACTATTGATGGTGTGACTGGTGACGTTAATATTGCTGAAAAGTGGAAATGTCATTATGAAGCTATTTTCAACTCAGTCAAGAATGTTTCAATGAAAGATTCTGTTATGCATGATATTCGTCTGTACAACGATATGTTTGATGCCTCTGATATTTCTGCTGTTACTCCTGTTGAAGTTGATTCACTGATCAAAGTTCTTAATTAAGGCAAATCAGCTGGCCTTGACTGTCTCACCAGTGAATGCCTCATCAACGCCGATTTCAACTTGTGTATTTTGTTGTCATTGTGTTTTAACTGTATTTTTGTTCATGGTTACATGCCAGACATGTTGATGGACTCTGTTATTATTCCTTTGGTGAAAAACAAGTGTGCCAGTCTTTCTGACATGAACAACTACAGACCTATAGCTATTGCTAATGTTATATCTAAACTGTTAGAGGGTTTATTCCTGAACAGAATTGAGGATTATCTGTGGACAAACGACAATCAGTTTGGTTTCAAATCAGCTCTTTCAACTGACAAGGCTGTTTACCTACTCCATGAATTTGTTGACTACTTCAGAAGCCACTCCACTAGTGTTTATGCTACGTTCCTAGATGCTAGCAAAGCTTTTGACAGGATTAACCACTGGGGTTTGTTCAGAAAATTGATCGATCGAGGTATCCCAATTTACATTGTTAGCATCCTGCTATACTGGTACAGAAGGTAGTCTATGGTTGTTAGATGGGGCAATGTCACCTCATCCAAATTTCATGTGACCAACGGTGTTAAACAAGGTGGTATACTGTCACCCTTGTTGTTTAATGTCTATGTTGATGATCTCAGTATACTGTTGAACAATACTAATGTGGGCGGCTCCTTTAACGGTGCACTGTTAAATCACATTTTCTACGCTGATGACCTCTGTTTGTTAAGTTTATCTACCGCAGCGATGCAACATCTCCTTTCTGTATGTGAAAAATTTGGTAAAAAAAATGACATCCTGTTCAACTGTACTAAATCTATGTGTATGGCTTTCAAACCAAAGGGCGTCAATACGTCGAATCCTGTTATGCCACTTTGTGGTAATAGCTTGAACTTTGTTGAAAAAGTCAAATACCTAGGTGTGTGGATTGAATCTGATAAGACCAATGCTGACTGTAACAGGCATCTCAGGAAACTGTACGCTCAAACCAATTCACTGTTGCGTAATTTCCATAGATGTTCTCCTGAAGTCAAATGTATGTTGTTCAAGACCTTCTGTACCTCAATGTACTGCTCGCCTTTATGGTTTAATAGCAATGTTGCTGTTAGGAACAAAATCCGCATTGCATATAATAACTCCCTAAGAAGGTTGTTAGATGTACCACGAAGGTCGAGTGCAAGCAAGCTGTTTGTGTCTGTGAACATTCCGTCTTTTGGAGAATTGATACGTAAGAATGTTTACAGTTTTTTGAGAAGACTGCTGGAATGTAACAATCATCTTATATCAGCAATTGTCAACTCGTCACTCACACTTCATTCCAGCATTTGGAAGTGGTGGCGTTCCATTTTACACTGAGCCCATTATGGTTTTTGTTGTTACAAGAGCGCCGAGTGTCTGCTGATCTGTATATAATTTATTTATTTATCTATTTGTAATATGAACCCTGAGTTTGAAATAAACGTTTGAATTGAATTGAATTGAAAATCATATTTTTCACTCCAATAAATTACTGACAAAGGTTATCATATGAATCGATCAAATTATGTTAAACTGATGAAAGCTGGGTAATTAAAATATGGGAAGTCCCTGCAGCTACAACACAGGAACATCTGTTTAGGCGTGAGAATACGTCATGTCAACCACAGCGTGAGTCCCAGTACGGTAAAATACCTCACTGTTAAAAGAAGACGGGTGACTTTAACAAAGGATATGAAGTTAAAAAAGAGCCAGGCAGCAGCAGGAGTCACTGTCTGTATTCTTCTGTGAACAGTTTGCTTCATTAAGCTTAAAGCCTCAAGCATGCCCAGACCTTCCGCTAGCCTGCAGGTCCAGTGGGTGTCTCAGACCTCCTGGACTGACACGGCCCCCCCTCCACAGTGTGTGTGTGGTGGTGGTGGGGGGGGGCTGTCAGCTGCATGAAACTCCTGAGCTGACAGGGTAGCACATACACTTCTCCAAAAGTTGACTTTTTTCTTCCCACAAGTAACACCAGTTGCACCACAAAGGAAACCAGTGCTTACATTTGAGTATTCAGACTCTGCGTGTTTGTGCGTGTGTGTGTGTGTGTGTGCGTGTGTGTGTGTGTGTGTGTGTGTGTGTGTGTGTGTGTGTGTGTGTGTGTGTGTGTGTGTGTACATATCTTTTATTGGTATCAGCCCAGTTCTTAAATAAATTACATTTTAAACGGCTTAACATGGGGCCAAAATAAAAGAACAATGGGACATGTATTTACTGTACAACTTTAATATTGCTGTAAATACTTTGTACTGTTATATTTCTAGTAGGCTGTATTACCTAACTCCACACTTATACGTATATTCTATACTTAGTAGGAAAATCCAGTTTCACTCATGGATTAATAAAGTATTTATGATTCTGGTTCTGATATCTATTAATCTTCACTATGACATCATGGCTGCATTAGGTTATTGGTACATGAATCAGTTTTACAATAATCATTATCAGCTGCAGTATCGGTCACTTCCTCAACCAAAGACCTGCATGTTGTTATTTTAATGAGATTGTTACACATACACACACACACACACACACACACACACACACACACACACACACACACACACACAACTTAAGGCATCTGGACTAATGAAGTTCTTGGTAAAGTTTTGCTGTACAAAATCAGTGCCTTAACCCTGATTTGGAACGCTACAGGTGGTTAAAGAAGGACAAGAGTTATTACATGAATTTAGCACAGCTTTTTTTTTTTTTTTTAAACAGTAAGGAGCAATAAATCGAGCACAGGCTGCAGTTTCTTTTGGTCCTACTAGCCATGGCTACTAGCCATGGCTAGTAGCCATAGCTAGTGGTTAACCCGAAGCTAACAAAAGTGCCAATGAAAGGTGAACAGAAGGCTAAAGAGGGGGATTAGGTGACACTGAGTGGCACACAGGTGCAAGAGGCTTGATAAACAGCAGTGAGAGCTGACGGTAGATGGAAAAAAAGTGACTAAAATACAAATTGAAGGCAATAATCCTCATGAGATTGAGGAGAGCAAACCACACAGCAAACATCACAGCCAGTCAGCAACACAGGAAGTGACGATACGTTACCACAGGAAGCGTCAGCCAACCAGGAGAATCACACAATGATGACAATAAGCCGATTGTAATCTCTGGCCATGCACCTGTCGTAATGAGCATACAGATGGATCGTCCTCTCAACCTACACACCCACTGGCATTTTGAGACACGTCTCCTCTCAGACATCAAATTTTTGGAAATGATGAGTAATCAAATTGACATATTCTTGGGTATTAACAGGACTCCTGATTTTTCAGTGTCTACCCTCTGGGAAACACTCAAAGCTTATCTACGAGGGCAGATCATAACTTATGTAAGTTTTCAGAAAAAAATGTGGAAGAGAGACTGAATGAACTAATGGCTCGTATCGCTCATTTGGATCACCTGTATGCTACCTTACAAACTCCAGACATGTATAAAGAATGTCTTTTATTACAATCAGAGATCAATGTACTAACAGCAGATCATGCTGCAGAACTTCTCGTTACATCCAGAAGTACCTGCTACGAACATGGTGACAAGGCTGACAGATCACTGGCTCATCAACTTTAACAAAATTCTTCTTCTCATCAGATATCACAAATACAAACATCTTTGGGTATCACTACGGATCCTAAGGAAATTAATAAAGAGTTTCAGCACTTTTACTCTCAGTTATATACCTCGGAAAACTCTTCAACCATTCAACACATAATTTCTTTGACATCCTTGAAATTCCCAAGGTTCCAAGGTTGTCATAGCCAGGAGCGGCACTGGGGTTAAGCTCCCAGTGCTCTTAAAATGCTCCTTATGGTGTGCGTCTCAAAAAGCCTCTGACAACTAAGTCCAACTCCTAGCCTGCCCGTGTGGTTTAGTCTCTAAGCCCGGCAGAACTGCTTTTACTAATAGGAGAAGGGGCGAGGGCGGATCTCTGGCACCTTAAAACCAGATGCTTCGGGTAGATGGTGGCTCGTCAACCTGGGTAGGTAGCCCATCTAGGGGAAGGTAAACCCTGATTTCAAACCTCCGCTGCCTTGCGGCATACCCGGTCACGGGAAAGGCTTCAGGAGTCAACCCTGAGGAAAAATCCGGAGTAGGAGCCTCTAAGGCAGTTCTATGTTGTGCTCAACATCGTTCTGGCAGCTCCTGCAACGGCGCTGGTGCCAAACTGTAGCAGCCCTGCTGTTCCTTTGGATTCATCAGTGACGTGGAGAGGTGGGACATGCTGCATGGGCAACATCTTGTCCTCCATATCTTCCTGCCCAGGCTTGAATCCTACCAACGCACAATGCTGGAAGGTAGAACACCGGATCACTGGAGAGGACACTCCAGCTTCGCCTTTGGTGTAGACAAAACACGGGGAATGACAGTTACCGGTTATAAGCCACCGCTCAATTGGCGTAGAGCGCGGCGCCAGGGGTTGTTCCCGACGGAGGGAGGGATCATCGGATCTCACTGGACAGCTACCGCCCGCCTCAAGCTGGGCAGCCCCCAGCCAATAAGGTGTTGTCCCGCCACAGCTTGCTTTCCTCATTGGGTGCATGGGGATGAGGAGAAGTCCGAACAGCAGGTTGAGAACCTTCGCACCAGGCAAGACAATAAAACAAAAGAGATCAACTCTAAAACTGGGAACTTGGAACATCCGCACTATGATGACAGGACTCGCTGCTAACCTCAAGGACATCAACAACACCAGGAAGACTGCCATCATCAATAATGAGCTGAAGAGACTGGGAGTGGATATCGCCACTCTCCAGGAAACACGGTTGGCTGACGCAGGCACACTGAGAGAGAAGGACTACACGTTCTACTGGCACAGAAAGGTCAGTGACGAACACAGGGAACATGGAGTGGGCTTCGCAGTGAAGAACACCTTGCTGAAGATGGTGGAACTGGGCAGCACTGGCTCTGCACAACTCCTCACCCTTCGCCTGAACACCACTCAAGGCCCAGTCACCCTCGTCAGTGTGTATGCCCCAACACTGACAGCCACACCAAAGCAAAAGACAAGTTCTACGAGAATCTTGCAACAACTGTCAGGATCATCCCCAACTCTGAACAACTCATTCTCCTTGGAGACTTCAATGCCAGATTGGGTGCTGACCACGACTCCTGGCCCTCCTGTCTTGGACCTTTTGGCATGGGCAGAATGAACGACAACGGACAGCGGCTGCTCGAATTCTGCATATATCACGATCTGTGCATCACAAACTCATTCTTCAAGACCAAGCCCCAACACAAGGTTTCCTGGCAATATCCACGCTCAAAGCACTGGCACCAGCTGGACTTGATCCTGACCAGGCGCACCTCACTGAAGAACGTGCTAATCACCCGTTCGTTCAAAAGTGCAGATTGCGACACAGACCATTCATTGGTGTGTTGCAAGGTCAAGCTGCAGCTGAAGGAATTCCATCGTGCTAGACAGCCTGGAAAGGCACGGATTGACACCAGCAAGATGGCTCAACCAGAACTTGTTGAGCAGTTTGCCTCCACCTTTGAGAAGGAACTTGGTGTACCACAAGAAGGAGAATCTGCAAAGCAGAAGTGGGAAGAGCTGCGAAACACCATCCACCGCACAGCCTTGGCTACCTTTGGGAGGAAGACCTCGAAGTGACAGGACTGGTTTGATGCCAAGTTGACCGAGATGACCCCCGTCAATGAAGCCAAGCGCTCAGCACTTGCTGAGTACAAAAAGTACCCAAACGAGAAGAATCTCCAGATTCTCAGGGCTGCGAGAAGCAAAGTTCAGCAGACTGCTCGGCGCTGTGCCAACGAGTACTGGACTCAGCTCAGCCAAGACATTCAAACCGCTGCCATAACAGGGAACATCCGTGGTATGTACGATGGCATCAAGAAAGCACTTGGTCCGGCTCTGAGTAAGACGGCCCCCCTCAAATCCTCCACTGGGGAGATGATGACAGAAAAGAACAAGCAGATGGAGAGATGGGTGGAACACTACTCCGACCTCTACTCTAGACAGAACACCGTGACACCGTCAGCCCTTGATGCCATCGACTGCCTGCCATCCATGGACGAACTTGACGCCGAGCCAACCATCGATGAACTCAGCAAGACCATTGATAGCTTGGCCGCTGGCAAGGCACCTGGCAATGACGGCATACCCCCGACCTGATCAAGCACTGCAAGACTGCCCTACTGCTGCCACTGCATGACGTCCTCTGCCAGTGTTGGAAGGAAGGTGCCGTACCACAGGACATGAGGGATGCCAAGATCATCACCATCTACAAAAACAAAGGGGAGAGAAGCGACTGCAACAACTACAGGGGCATCTCCCTCCTCAGCGTTGTTGGCAAAGTCTACGCACGAGTTGTTCTCGTTCGTTTACAGAAGCTTGCCGAACATGTCTACCCCGAGTCTCAGTGTGGCTTCCGCACTGAGAGATCGACAGTAGACATGATATTCTCCATCTGCCAACTCCAGGAGAAATGCAGAGAACAGAACATGCCCCTGTACGTCGCCTTCATCGACCTCACCAAAGCGTTTGATCTGGTTAGAAGAGAGGGCCTTTTCAAGATCCGGCCAAAGATAGGATGCCCACCAAAGTTGCAAAGCCTCATCGAATCGTTTCACACCAACATGCAGGGGATAGTGCAGCAGGATGGCAACGTCTCAGAGCTATTCACCATATGCAGCGGAGTGAAACAGGGCTGTATACTTGCGCCAACCCTCTTTGGGATTTTCTTTGCTATGCTCCTGAGGCATGCCTTCAGCACAGCAACAGAGGGAATCTACCTGCACACAAGATCTGACGGCAGGCTTTTCAACCTCGCCCGCCTGAAAGCCAGAACCAAAGTACGCGAGGCTCTAATCAGAGACATGCTGTTCGCAGACAACGCTGCAGTCGCAACCCACACACAGCAGGAGTTTCAGACCCTGATGGACCGCTTCTCCCAGGCATGCAAGGACTTCGGGCTTACCATCAGCTTGAAGAAGACTAACGTCTTGGCGCAAGGCACGGAAGCACCACCATCCATCACCATCGACGACTACGAGCTGGAGGTTGTGAATCAGTTCACGTACCTGGGGTCCACGATCAGCAACAACCTCTCCCTTGATACAGAGATCAACAAGAGGATTGGAAAATCAGCCTTCACATTCACTCGCCTCACCACACGAGTGTGGGAGAATCCCAAACTCTCTGTCAAGATGAAGATGGCAGTGTACAATGCCTGCGTCATCAGCACACTGCTCTATGGGAGTGAGACGTGGACAACATACGCCCGGCAGGAAAAGAGACTGAACTCCTTCCACTTGCGCTGTATTGGCCACATCCTGGACATATCCTGGCAGGACAAAGTGCCCAACACAGAAGTTCTGTCCCGCGCTGGCCTTCCCTCCATGTTCACTCTACTCAGGCAGCGCAGGCTCCGCTGGCTAGGCCACGTTCACCGTATGGAGGATGGCAGAATCCCCAAAGACGTCCTCTACGGAGAACTGGCGACTGGCAGGAGAGACGTTGGCCGCCCACAGCTGCGCTTTAGAGACGTCTGCAAGAGAGACATGAAGGCACTGGAGATCAACACAGAGCGCTGGGAGGACCTTGAAACAGACTGCTCCAAATGGAGAGGCACCCTGACCAGACAGCTCAAGGCGGGTGAAGAGAGACTGACTGCTGCAGCAGATGAAAAAAGGACCCGCAGGAAGAACCGCCACAGACCCAGCAGCACGGAGACTACCCACAAGTGCGACCTGTGTGACAGGGACTGCCATTCGCGCATCGGCCTGTTCAGCCACAGGCGGTGCTGTTCCAGCAGAGTAGACGTTTAGGATTCTCTTCCATGGTCATCATAGACCGACGGAGGCCGACGACGATTTAGGATCTGAAGTGGTTGAAGAGTTGGAGAAGCCACTGAGAGTTCCTGAAACATTAGCAACTATTTCCTCAACACAGAGTGGCAAATGCCCAGATGGCTATCCTGTTGAGTTCTACAGGAAATTTCAACACAAATTAGCTCCTCTTTTGCTGGACATATTCAATGAATCCTTTAAGCTAAGCAACTTACCTCCAATGGTCTACTAAGCATCTATATCTCTAATATTGAAGAAAAATAAGGACCCTCTTAGCTGCTCTTCTTACCACCCAATTAGCCTATTAAATGTGGATGTTAAATTGCTGTCTAAAATATTGGCCTTTCGTCTGGAGACTGTATTGCCGTGAATTATTTCCCCCAACCAAACAAGATTTATTAAAAATGGGCACTCCTTTTTTTAATATAAGACGACTGTTCAATATTATTTATCACCCTTCCCAATCGTCCACTCCACCGGCTGTAATCGCTCTGGATGCGGAAAAGGCCTTCAACCATGTGGAATGCCAGTATCTTTTCTACACACTGGAGAAATTTGGGTTTGGTAAAAATTTTATTTCATTGGTTAAAATGTTATATGCATCTTGAGAAGCTACAGTTAGGACCAATAACAATTATTCATCATATTTTCCTCTCCATCGCTCTACTTGGCAAGGTTGCCCTTTAAGTCCGCTCCTATTTGCAATAGCCATTGAACCACTTTCTACTGCACTTTGTAACAATCCCTCTATTACGGGAATATTCAGATATGGAATGGAGCATTGAGTATCTCTGTATGCAGATGACCTTCTGTTGTATATCTCTGATTTTTCAACCTCTATTCCTAGAGCTCTTAATATCTTTAATTGGTTAAAATGTTATATGCATCTTGAGAAGCTACAGTTAGGACCAATAACAATTATTCATCATATTTTCCTCTCCACCGCTCTACTTGGCAAGGTTGCCCTTTAAGTCCGCTCCTATTTGCAATAGCCATTGAACCACTTTCTACTGCACTTTGTAACAATCCCTCTATTACGGGAATATTCAGATATGGAATGGAGCATTGAGTATCTCTGTATGCAGATGACCTTCTGTTGTATATCTCTGATTTTTCAACCTCTATTCCTAGAGCTCTTAATATCTTTAATTCCTTTGGTGCTATTTTTGGCTATAAACTAAATTTGAATAAAAGCAAACTCTTTCCTTTAAATAAAGTAGCAGAAGAATATCCATTGCACACTCTACCCTTTGGGATAGCACAACACAGCTTTACTTATTTAGGGGTGGAGGTAACTCATACGTTCAACGAACGATATAAAGCAAATCTGGTTCCCCTCCTCACACGTATTCAGGAAGATTTTGATCATTGGTCAGCATTGAATTTGTCTTTAGCTGGCCATCTCAATGCGGTTAAAATGAACACTTTGCCTAAACTCTTGTATATATTTCAATCTATACCAATCTTCCTTACTCTAAGCTTTTCTTTATATATATATACTTATATCAACATCAACGACACCAGGAAGACTGCCATCATCAATAATGAGCTGAAGAGACTGGAAGTGGATATCGCTACTCTCCAGGAAACACGGTTGACTGACGCAGGCACACTGAGAGAGAAGGACTACATGTTCTACTGGCACGGAAAGAGCAGTGACGAACACAGGGAACATGGAGTGGGCTTCGCAGTGAAGAACACCTTGCTGAAGATGGTGGAACCGGGCAGCAATGGCTCTGCATGACTCCTCACCCTCCGCCTGAACACCACTCAAGGCCCAGTCACCCTCGTCAGTGTTCATGCCCCAACACTGACAGCCACACCAGAGGCAAAAGACGAGTTCTACAAGAATCTCGCAACAACTGTCAGGATCATCCCCAACTCTGAACAACTCATTCTCCTTGGAGACTTCAATGCCAGAGTGGGTGCTGACCACGACCCCTGGCCCTCCTGTCTTGGACCATTTGGCATGGGAAGAATGAACGACAACGGACAGTGGCTGCTCGAGTTCTGCATATATCACGATCTGTGCATCACAAACTCGTTCTTCAAGACCAAGCCCCAACACAAGGTTTCCTGGCGACATCCACGCTCAAAGCACTGGCACCAGCTGGACTTAATCCTGACCAGGCGCACCTCACTGAAGAACGTGCTAATCACCCGTTCGTTCCAGAGTGCAGATTGTGACACAGACCATTCATTGGTGTGTTGCAAGGTCAAGCTGCAGCTGAAGAAATTCCATTGTGCTAGACAGCCTGGAAAGTCACGGATTGACACCAGCAAGATGGCCCTTTCGGGCTGTTTGAGTTTTTGCGCATGCCTTTTGGACTCAAGGGGGCCGTGCAGACGTTCCAGCGCATGATGGACGTGGTTCTACACGACCTCCCTTTCGTGTTCGTCTATTTGGATGACATGTTGGTAGCCAGCACATCCGAAGACGAACACGAAAGCCACCTCACAGCAGTTTTCTGGAGGCTGGCAGAGCACAGGTTAATAATTAACCCAGCGAAGTGTCAGTTTGGGGTGATGCAGATTGATTTTTTGGGGCATCGCGTTTCGCCAGAAGGGGCGGTCCCTCTGCCCGATAAAGTGCGCGCAATAACAAATTTTCCCCAACCTCAAACGGTCAAAGCGTTACAGGAGTTTTTGGGAATGGTTAATTTTTATAACCCTTTCCTCCCAAGCGCAGCGCAGCTCATGCAACCATTGTACGCTGCACTAAAAAAGCAAAAACCCATGAATAAAATCGAATGGTCTCCTGAGCGGGAGCGCGCATTCTCTCAAGTCAAAACAGCCCTGGCAAACGCGGCTTTGTTGGCACACCCAGTTCCAACGGCCCGCATGGCCCTCACCACTGATGCGTCCGATTTAGCGGTAGGGGCGGTCGTTGAACAGTTTGTAGCGGGGACCTGGCAACCGCTCGCATTTTTCAACAAAACCTTGTGCGATAGCGAGCGAAAATACAACGCGTTTGACAGGGAGTTGTTGGCCCTACACTTGGCCATTCGCCATTTCCAGTTCTGGCTGGAAGGGCGCCGTTTCACCGCGTTCGTGGACCACAAACCGCTGACTTTTGCGATGGCCAAGATTTCGGAACCTTGGTCGGGCCGGCAGCAAAGACAGCTGGCCGTTATATCGGAGTTCACCACCGATATCCAGCATGTTGCAGGTAAACATAATGTAGTGGCAGACTGCCTCTCGCGTGCTGTGCCGGCACCAGGCCCCGTGGGGGCAGACTCTGCAGCCATAGCCGCGGGCCAGGGTAGCAACGCGGAAGCGCGCGCAGCTCCGGTCCGCGTAGGGTTAGATTATGCAGCCATGGCTGCGGAGCAGGTTAGCAATGCGGACGTGCGCACGCTCCAGTCTGGACCAACAGGGTTAAGGCTGGAGGACAGGGTGCTGCAAGATGGTATGCCCCCCCTAATCTGTGATGTCTCCGGGGGTGCGCGCATCGGTCAAAATGGTTTGAGAGAAATTTGTATGGCCGGGGTTGCGCAAACAGGTCAAGGAATGGGCGACAGCCTGTGTAGCGTTTCAGCAAGCAAAATACACAAACACACTAGAGCTCCGTTGGAGCCTTTTCACATTCCGGCTAAGCGCTTTGATCATGTGCACGTCGACTTGGTAGGCCCCCTTCCGTCATCACAGGGGTACACACACCTTTTGACGATGGTGGACCGCATCACGCGTTGGCCGGAAGCAGTCCCTCTGGCATCAACCACAGCGGAGGAAGTGGCGCGCGCGTTTTTAACAGCTTGGGTAGCGCATTCTGGAGTTCCGTCGGACATAATGTCCGACAGAGGTCCTCAATTTGTTTCCAAACTCCGGTCATCGATGGCCCGCAGCCTAGGGGTAACGATCCACCGCACTACCGCGTACAATCCCCAGGCTAACGGTTTATGCGAGCGTTTTCATAGGTCATTGAAAGCAGCCCTCGGAGCGTTGCTTAAGGATACGGATACAAGAGCATCGCTTCCGGCTTTCAGACAGAGCAGACACATTTCTTCTCCTCTCCTCCTCCGCCTCCTTTGACTGATCCCAGCTTGCTGTGTCCTGTCTGTGTCTCGCTCTCCTTCTCACTGATCTGAATCCAAACGGAAAATTATGGAATTGGTGAGATGGGCTTTAAATGCAATTGACACCACTTTTCAAACAGAGAATCAGGCCCGGGGGAGCCCAAGTGATCTTTCGGTTGATGATGTGGAAGACATCAATCTGTTTGGCGTCATGATCACAGGATTTCTACTGTTTGGCTTTGGAGTTTTCCTGGTGTATCGGAAATTAATGAAGTTGGAAAGAGCTAATCAAAATCCGGACCCGGCGAAGCTCCTTCAACAATTCGACCAGCTGCGGAGAGCACTGATAGCGGCTAATGGCGTACTGAATCGGAAGGTGGGAAACATCTTGGAGTCGCTGGGTGCTCTCCAGGGAATGATTTTAAAGCCTGTGAATGTAATGTAAATTGTGATGCATAGAATCGCATGAGAGATGAAAATTCTATGCTCTAAGTGAACTGTGCTCATCAGGCCTTGATTCGGGGTCCTTGGGAGAACTCATTCCTCCAGGAGAAAAGATAAGGCAGAAGGGAGTTTTGGCTTCTCTCTAACCCAAACATTCTGATGTGCAGCAATCTGAACTCTCCAAGGACAGCGTCATCATGTGACTAACATGGAACTTTTACCATCTAACATGCACTGAAGAGAGATGAGCTCTGTGGACATGTTATCTATGTTTTAAAATACCATGGACATAACATCTAGCCGTTGCCTAGGAGAGGATTTTTGTTGTCCACCAGTAACTGACACTTCACACACTGCATTCACACTGATATCACATGACTGACATACACACACTGGTCTCTCTCTTGCTTTGTTAATGTGTGGATCTGTATTTTGTCTAAGTGTGCAATTAGAGGGTTTTTTTTAATGTGATCACAATCTTGCTCACTTGAGCTCTATTTTGATAACTATGTTTTTTCTCTCTGCCCAATGTGTCACCCCCTCCCCCTCTTGACCCCCCACTGTATGAGGCGCCTGTAAGTGGCTGCCGCGTCATTAGGGAGCGCTTAACACGAGCGCACCTTAGTGATAAGTAAAATTCCTTGTATGTGTGAGCATACTTGCGAATAAAGTTGATTCTGATTCTGATTCTGATTCTGATTCTGAAATTGGGTCAACAAACTTCCATGGGTTTTATTGGAGTTGCGTTCTGCACCTAAGGAGGATTTGCAAGCCTCCCCAGCTGAGTTAGTTTTTGCACAGCCTTTCCGTCTGCCCGGGGAATTTCTCCCCGATAATCCTGCGCCAAATTGCCCCCCCCCCGCTCAGCTGTTGCAGAGCGACACAGGATCAAACACGCTTCCTGGCCCGGTTCATCAGTTTCCCACGCGTTTTTGTGCCGAAAATGCAGAGTTTGTTTTTGTTACACATGATGCTCATCGCCCAAACTTGCGGCCGCCTTACAATGGGCCATTCAGGGTGCTGGAAACAGGAGAGAAGCATTTTTTGCTAGATTTGGGAGACAGAAAGGAGTTGATTTGTATAAACAGACTCAAACCCGCTTTTGTTTTGGCGGATGAAGCAGTGCAGTTGGCGAGGGCCCCCCGTCGTGGCAGACCCCCTAGAGGGCATTCCTCAGAACACCCACAGAGATTGACTAACGGTTCTAATCCACAGGAGCAGGAGGATGCTGCAGAAGCAGCAAAGCCAGCTTACAGCAGATACGGCAGGAGACTTAGAACTAGGCATCTGATGGATTGATATGTAGTAATGTTATTATGTCATGTATCTCTGGTTATGTTTGTCCCATTTTAGACATTTGGGGGGGGGGGTCATGTGGGCACATATGTACATATATGTACATATGTATTTTGTATTGTATGTATTGTATTTTGTATTGTATGTATTTTTAATATGTGTACATATGTGTACATATGTACACATATGTACACATATTTTTTTTTTTTTTTCCGGTTCCGGTTCCGCCGGACCGGCGGCGCCACACGAGTCGGCTGCCTGTTGCAACAGCCTTTTTTTATCTTCCTTCTTCTTTCTACACCTTTCACTCTGTATATATATCACGGACGCACGGATCGCCCGGGGGTCTCCCGGGTCGGCGGACGGAGCCACGGTTTGCAGCGGGAGACGTTACAGCGGGGAGGAGCTAGTGCTAGCTAGCACTTGGCCGCCGCCCGGTGCTAATGGGAAACTCGACATACCGGGAGCTGTAGCGGCGAAAACGACGCGGGTGCCGGGCTGGAGTTTAGGCGGCGTGAAAGAAATATAAGACAGAATAATAAAGAGCGATGGCAAGAACCAAGCAGACCGCCCGTAAAATCTACTGGAGGAAGAAGCCCCCCCCCCCCCCCCCCCCCAGGAGACAGCTAGCCACCAGGGCTGCTCGGAGAGGCGCTCTGGCCACCGGCAGAGTGAAGAGGCCTCGCCGTCACAGGCCCGTGCTCTGAGAGAGATCCGTCGCTACCAGAAATCCACGGAGCTGCTCATCTGTAAGCTGCCCGTCCAGCGCCTGGTGAGGGAGATCGCTCAGGACTTCAAGACCGTCCTGCGTTTCCTGAGCTTCGCCGTCATGGCTCTGCAGGAGTCCAGCGAGGCCCACCTGGTGGTCTCTTCTTCGCTAAGGGGGTCACCATCATGCCCAAAGACTTCCAGCTGGCCCGCTGCATCCGCGGAGAGAGAGCTTAGACTTTCTGCTGCTCATTCACCAGCCATAATGCTCTGCACTGTGTGTCTATATATATATACATTTATAGTAATATGGACATATGTTTACTAGATGTTGTTTTTTCTTGCCTTCTGATTGTTGCTCTGAGTGTTGCTATCCCTATGCTGTTGCAATCCTGGAATTTCCCCATTGTGGGACTAATAAAGGCTTATCTTATCTTATCTTATCTTATGTTGGTTACATATTCTCCACAAATATATTGCTGTATGTTTAATGTGTGCTGCACGTCTCATGGAACAAAAGGACTGAGCCTCTGAGAGACAACGGAAGAGTGTGACATTTGGCCTTTGTTTCAGGGAGACGACCTGGAGAGATTTCCGGACCACCGGAGACTAAAGGACAATGGTGTGAGATCAAAGGGGTATATATTATATATATTATATCAGTATATATATATATAAAATTGACACTACTATTAAGGAATTTATTTGGAATAAAAAAAAACACGAAGGATTAGACAACATTTTTTACAGAGACCTAAAGAAATCAGAGGCATGGGCTTACCGAATACAAAATTTTATTATTGGTTGGCTAATTTAAGAATCATTCAATTCTGGTTGCACTCTGATCTCTTCCAACCCCCACCTGTTTGGCTTACAATGGAGTCTGCCTCTTGTGGATCAGTATCTTTGTCAGCCTTAGCTCACTCCATTAAAACTTTCTCTCCTGATTATACAAGAAATATCATTATCAAGACTTTACTGAAAATCTGGACTCAATTCAAACGTAGTTTCCATCTTCAAACATATTTGATCTATATTATCATTATCTATAATATCATATTGATTCATTGACCTCTGTTTTCTGAAATTAACGTTCAAATGTTTCCATAAATCAGCACCTGAGCCACTTGCTGGTTTTGTCCAAAGACAGGACAGCAGCAGAGCCACCAGGAGTTCTGTTAACAATAACTGTAAAATATTCCACCGCAGAACCACATTTGGACAAACAGCTTTCTCTATAAAGGGCAGTCACATCTGGAACACAATGCCAAATGAAATTAAAATAATAACGGACTTTAAAACATTCACTAAAAAGGTTAAAAACTGGCTGAAAAATAAACAAGAATGTACCCATGTATGAATTGATTGTCTGCAGGGTGAGAGTGAATGAAGGGAAGGAATGAATGTGTTTGTTTATAGTGAGTGACGAAGGGAGGGAGGCCTGAAATAGGCAAATGTGAGTCAGGTTGTTATATTTGTGTATTTATAATATTTATAATTGTGTATTTATAATCTTTTTTGCATTGATGTATGTGGTTATTGTGTTTTTTTTTTCTTTACTTGATTCTCTTTTCTAAAGCCCATCCAGGGACAAGAGTTGCAAATTAGCTAATAGCTATACACTCTATGTGCAACACATCAGATTGATTGTCATTGATTAATTGTCTATGTTTATTGCACTGTCCCTGTCAAATAAACTAATCTATCTATCTATCTATCTCTGCTCCTACAACCGCCAACTATTTGTTTTCTCCATCCTTAGTGGACGATGCATTTAAAACCTGGTTCAACCTTGGTATTAAATCATTCAAAGATCTATAAATTGATAACTTATTTGTTTCCTTTGGCCAATTGTCCGATAAATTTGAATTGCCTATGCATCATTTCTTGAGATATTTACAAATCCGTAGCTTTGTGACCAAGACATTCCCTCATTTCCCATGTCCACCTGATAATTCCCCTTTGGACATCTTCCTAGAGCCTATTGGTAAATAAAAAGGAAGGATTCTCATATTTATTTCCTGATTCATTCCCTTGTTTGGTCTCTCTCGATTCTATCAAAACATCATGGGAAGCAGAGTTATGTGATAATGTTCCAGATGATCTTTGGAGAAGTATTCTCTATAGAGTACATAAATCATCTATTTGTGCAAAACATGGATTAATTCAGTTTAAAATGTTCACTGTCTTCACTTCACTAAGGTTAAATTATCTGAAAATTTACAGAGACACAGATCCAATCTGTGACAGGGGCCACCTAGCTCCAGCAAACCATGTTTATATGTTCTGGTCTTTTCCTGCCTTGAAATCCTTCTGGGCAGAAATTTTCAAATCCCCATCATGTGTTATTGGAAAACATATTGAGCCAAACGTTTTGATGTTTTTTTGGGGATTGCTTTGATGGTATCGTTCACATCAACAGAATCAAATTTTATTGCTTTTGTCACTTTGTTGGCTCGATGTACAATATTACTTAAGTGGAAATCTCCACGCCTTATGCTTGAACATGGTGTACGTTATGGACAAACTGTGGTAAACACAGAAGTCCAATAACTGAACACCACTCGGGTTCTGATCAGGCAGGCCGTTTTTCCCAATCACCTCCTTCCAGGTTTCACTGTCATTGCCCACGTGCGCATTGAAGTCCCCCAGTAGGACAATGGAGTCTCCAAGAGGAGCACCCTCCAGCTCCCCAGTCAGAGACTCCTAAAAGGGTGGGTACTGAAACATCATTTGGTGCATAGGCACAAATGATAGTCAGGACCCGTTTCCCAACCCGAAGGCACAGGGAAACAATCCTTTCGCCCACCGGGGAAAACTCCAATACAGAGGCAGCAAGGTGGGGGGATACAAGAACACCCACCCCTGTTTGGAGAAGATTTGACATGTGCTAAGAAGCTCTAATGAGAACTTTTGCAGGACTTGGGACCGTTTTTAAACATGTCAGACAGTTAGATTTTCCCGATATCTCTGACCGTACATGATCTACTTGGGCATGGCAGGCAGTTTTTTTGTTGTTGTTGTTTTATTTTTTGTTTTTTTTGCTTTTTGCTTTCTGTGAGGTTTTATTTTTTTTGGTTGCTTTTGTTTCTTAATGCTTAAGTTATTTCTGACTTAAATATGTAATGGGGGGTATTGTAGTCTGACCATAGTTCTCTGTAACTACCTAATTTCAAGGTTCCAAGGTTGTCATAGCCAGGGAGCGGCGCTGGGGTAAGCTCCCAGTGCTCATAAAATGCTCTTACAGCGTGTGTCTCGAAAGCCTCTGACGACTAAGTCCAACTCCTAGCCTGCCCGTGTGGTTTAGTCTCTAAGCCCGGCGGAACTGCTTTTACTAATAGGAGAACGGGGCGAGGGTGGATCTCTGGCGCCTTAAAACCAGATGCTTCGGGTAGATGGTGCTCGTCAACCGGGAAGGTAGCCCATCTAGGGGAAGGTAAACCCTGATTTCAAAACCTCAGCTGCCTTGCGGCACAACCCGGTCACGGGAAAGGCTTCAGAAGTCAACCCTGAGGAAAAATCCGGAGTCGGAGCCCATAAGGCAGTTCTCTGTTGTGCTCAACATCGTTCTGGAAGCTCCTGCGACGGCGCTGGTGCCAAACTGTAGCAGCCCTGCTGTTCCTTTGGATTCATCAGTGACGTGGAGATGGGGGACATGCTGCATGGGTAACATCTTGTCCTCCATATCTTCCTGCCCAGGCTTGAATCTTACCAACGCCCAACGCTGGAAAGTAGAACACCCAGACCCAGCAGCACGGAGACCACCCACAAGTGCAACCTGTGTGACAGGGACTGCCATTTGCGCATCGGCCTGTTCAGCCACAGGCGGTGCTGTTCCAGCAGAGCAGACGTTTAGGGTTGTCTTCCATGGTCATCATAGACCGACGGAGGCCGACGATCAGACTTAATTTCAATCAGGCTGAGTTTTCCCATATTATTGAATTACTCAGCTGGGTTTTACTGTGTTGGTCGTACATTTAATACTTACCCTAACCCCCCTTGTATGTATTTATTTTGCTGAGTAGCTGTTGGAGGAGGAAAGGGTATGAGGAGCGGTACTGGTGTTATGTTATATAAAAATCCAAGATGGCGCCGCGGATGGCAGCCACTGGCTTCTGCTCTCTGATGTTTTTGATATTTTTGTGTGTTTTTTTGGACTTCTGCTCTTCTGTCCGAATCACCTATTCAAGGGAGGAGCTACTTTCACTCAGACTACCTCCCAATGCAACTTCTCCGCCAGTTACTGCTGCTGATCTGAAGTTTTTTCAGTCCATCTTAGCTGTGGGAGCAGCGGCTATTGGCGCTGGCCGGAAACGAAGGCGGCGTGGTAAACGTGCCGGTGCGTTAGTCAGGCTGAAGAAACGAGGATTTCGCACGCCACTCCCATCGATCCATCTGGCAAATATCCGCAGTTTGGCGAACAAAATGGATGAACTGCTGCTCCTGACTCACAAAAACCGGGATTTTAGCAGATCTGGCGCCCTTTGTTTCACGGAGTCCTGGCTGAGTGAACACATCCCGGACAGCGCGGTGCGCCTGGACGGATTCCAGCTGTTTCGTGCTGATCGCAGCCGAGAATTTTCTGAAAGACTAAGGGTGGTGGAATCTGCTTCTACATAAACGAAGGTTGGTGTACTGATGTCACAGTGTTGAAGAAGTTTTGTAGCCCTAACCTAGAGTCACTGTTCATAAACTGTAAAACCCTTTTATTCACCGCGAGAGTTCTCCTCATTTATTCTGGTCGGAATTTATATCTCGCCTGCTGCTTGTACAACGGAGGCACTGCAGCTCCTCGCTGACCAGATAGCAGACGTGGAGGAAAAACATCCAGACTCTCTGCTTATACATTCTGGGTGATTTCAATAGAGCTAATCTCACAAATGAGCTTCCTAAATCAGACAGATATTAAATGCCCCACCAGGGACACAACTACACTTGACACTGTTACACAGTTTTAAGAAATGCCTATCATGCCGTCCCCCGTGCAGCTCTGGGTTTTTCTGACCACTGCCTGCTCCATCTTATTCCAACATACAGACAGAAACTAAAAAACTTCCAAGGCCTGTTGTAAGGACTGTGAAGAAATGGACTGAGGAATCAAAGCTGAAGTTACAAGCCTGCTTTGACTGCACAGATTGGAGTGTTTTTGAAGCTGCAGCCATTAACTTAAATGAACTCACTGACACTGTGACATCATACACCTGTTTCTGCGAGGACATGTGTGTGCAGACCAAGACCTTCTGCATATACAACAACAATAAACCCTGGTTCATTCCTAAACTGAAGCAGCTACGTCAGACCAAGGAGGAGGCCTACAGGACTGGTGACTGGACTCTGTACAAGCGGGCCAGAAACATGCTGACGAAGGAGACCAGGCTTGCTAGAGGAGCTACAGTGTGAAGTTACAAAAAAACTTCTCAGCTAACAACTCTGCTTCTGTCTGGAGAGGCTACGGAATAATCACCAACTACAGGAGACCATCCCCCCACACTGCGGAAAACCTCCAGCTGGCTAATGACCTAAACAGCTTTTACTGCAGGTTGAAAAGAACCTACAGTTCTCACCTCCACCCACACAAAAGGATTATCTGCAGCCCCAGGGAACTCCATCCCTCCTCCACTCTGACCTCCCACCAGCACTAATGATCTGTGAAGAGGAGGTGCGCCGGGTCTTTCAGAGACAAAAGATCAAGAAGGCTGCAGGACCTGATGGTGTGTCTCCGTCCTGCCTGAGAGTCTGCTCCAACGAGTTGGCCCCCATCTTCACCCGGATCTTTAACAGATCACTGGAGCTGCGTGAAGTGCCTTCCTGCTTCAAATGCTCCATCATCATTCCAGTTCCCAGAAACCCTCTATTACAGGATTAAACGACTACGGACCTGTTGCCCTGACCTCTGTGGTCATGAAATCCTTGGAGAGATTGGTGCTGAACCACCTGAAGGTCATCACAGGCCCCTGATGGACCCACTGCAGTTTTGCTACCGGTCAAACAGGTCAGTGGATGATGCAGTGAATATGGGACTACATTACATCCTGCAACACCTCGACTCCCCAGGGACGTACGCCAGGATCCTGTTTGTCGACTTCAGCTCAGCGTTCAACACCATCATCCCAGGGGATTCTTCATCAGAAACTCCTCCAGCTCAAGGTGCCCCCCTCCACCTGCCAGTGGATCTCCAGCTTTCTGACTGCAGGTGGCAACAGGTGAAGCTAGGGAGATTTACATCCAGCTCCCGAAAAATTAGTACTGGCGCCCCCCAAGGATGTGTCCTTTCCCCCCACTGCTCTTCTCCCTCTACTCCAACGACTGCACCCTCAGAGGACCCTTCGGTGAAGCTCCTGAAGTTTGCGGACGACACCACAGTCATCGGTTTGATCGGGATGATGATGAGTCTGCATACAGGCGGGAGGTGGAGCAGCTGATCCTCTGGTGCAAGCCAGAGCCATCTTGAACTTAACCCAGCCAAAACGGTGGAGATGACTGTGGATTTCAGGCGACACCCCCCTCATTCCCCCCACTCACCATCCTCAACAGCACAGTGTCCACGGTGGACTCCTTCAAGTTTCTGGGTACCACAATCTCCCGGAACCTGAAGTGGTCCTCCCATATTGACACTGTCCGGAAAAAGGCCCAGCAGAGGTTGTTTTTTCTGCGTCAGCTCAAGAAGTTTGATTTGCTCAGGAGCTGCTGGTTGTCTTCTACACCGCCATCATCAATCTGTCCTCTGCTTTTCCATCACTGTCTGGTTTGGATCTGCACTAAACAGGGACAAGACCAGACTGCAGCGGATCATTAAGTCTGCGGAGAGGATCATTGGTACCGACCTAACCCTCCATGAGAACTTATATCGGTCCATAACCAGGAAACGGGCGGGAAACATCTGTGCTGACCCATCACACCCGGCCACAAACTGTTTGAACTTCTATCTTCTGGTCGTCGTTACAGATCACTGAAGGTCAAAACCACCCGTCACAGGAAACAGTTTCTTTCCTCAAGCCATCACTCTGATGAACTCCTAACATTCACCTAGTCCTACACTGTTGCTGTACTCATGACTTTTCATCCATTATTACATTGCACATAACTCTCACACTGCTTTTTACTTCATTCACATTATATCACTGAATCTGAGTCCACATTGAAATACTGTGTGATTGTATATTTTTTCATATATTTCTGCAAAGTGTGGTAGTCCGAGTAAATAACTGCATATATTCCTGTATATATTTGCATCCTTTTATAGAAACGTGGACAGACTGTAATTTACTGTACATACTGTGGTTGTCATTGAATCCATATTTAAATCCTTCACCTGAACAACGAGAGCAAGTTTTTAGCCAAAGTCAAATTCCTTGTATGTGTTGTGCATACTTGGCCAATAAAGCTGATTCTGATTCTGATTCTGATTCTGATGTTATGTTAATGTGCCACACATGTCTTTGTTTCACACATTGTATTATGGTTGGGATTTCTGGGTCTCAATGTATGGAATTAAAGGTTTTAAAAAGAGGATGCACAGAGACCCAGGAGATTTTTGCTGGTACATGATGTTGGAAAAGAACAAAGTTTGTGTGTCATTCAGCTCGTTGCCTCACCAGCTTTCTTTCTGCACAGTATGTTACTGTTCCAGTCTTATAGTTATTACTAGGTAGTAATAGGAAACTATTACTACACTGTTGAACATTTTTTGTGAAACACACCTTTCCTTTGGATAAATCTTGTATAAAATGTTATGCTATATTAAAGGAAACCCCCTGGATGTGTAGGCAGTGCAGGGTGGGGCTGTGTATTCCAGTGGACAGGAACTGCTTTGGTCCCTTTCACAGCACCTACAACGCCTGGACATGATGACAAAAAAAAACGCCTGTAAACTGCACACAGAGCCACAAACTTTGGACAGCATGTATAATAGGTTTTCTTCATTTTTGATACCCTAAAGATTTTGTTCATGTTAATTTCAAATGTTTATACAGAGTAAACTGATGAAATTTCAATCCGTTTTTTAATATACTCCTGTATTTAAAGCATTTATAACACATAATGACAAATACTTGGGCAGGTTTTGAATTTTACTCTTCTGAAAAAAAGGAGCAAAATATTTCACAAAACCACTGTATAACATATTTATTGACAAAAATCGGTAAAAATTTACAGGCGAACTATTATAATTACAGGAGTACGAGGGGGTCTACGGGCCTTAGTCTTTGTCTCTTCAGACCTCACAGAATTTTCACTTGGCATCATTAGCACTGTACAGTATATTTTACTATAACACTAAATTGGGATAAACAAAGTAGGAGTTGGAATTTTTTTATCCTGTCCTAGCATACTAACAAACTAGCAGCTATTTGCAATAAACAAATCAAACAAGCACAATTGAAATAGCTCAACACAAACTAATATTACAAGTGGTCTCTCCAAATTCAACTCAAAATGCACTTTTAATGACTACATGCAGTCTCTAAATTATTCAACCCCTTCATGACAAGCGTCTTCAGTACTTAGTTGAGCACCCTTTTGCTGTTATGACCTGCAGCAAACGTGATGCATAGCCAGACACCCAGCTACTGCAGTGTTCCTGAGGAATCTTAGCCCTTTCCTCATGGGCAAGAACCTCCAGTTCACTAATACTCTTGGGTTTTCATAATGGCTGCTTTATGACTTGGAATTGGAAGGACCTTTCTTGTGCTTTTGGGTCAGTAGTGGTGAACATCTTGGAGTTCAGGCATGGAGCCCTTCAGTGTTTAGTATGCACCTTACTGTGGAAACCGAAACCTCAGTGCTGCTGCCACCAAGTCTTGCTGGCAGATCATTTGCCGTCAGTCAAAGGGTTTTTGACCACCTGCCTCCTCAGGACTCTGGCGGCGGTCTGTATTAGCTTCCTCTTTCTGCCACGTCCAGGTAGTGTAGCCACTGTTCTTTAACTTTAAACTTGTGAACTTTGCTTCCAGCTGTATCTCCCGGAACATTCAGTGCCTTTGCCGTCCTTTTGTATCCTTTTACTTGTCTGTGCAAGGCATTAATCTCTCTCTGAACTTTCTGGACAATTCTCTTGACTTAGCCATATTTCTAACATGCAATCAAAGGTCACTGTCAGCAGTCCAGGTATCTGAGCTCTTCTATCTCAGCACACCAGATGCAACTAATGAAGTCCTTGATTGGTTGCAGGTGTGCTGAGACCACACCTGATTTGCAATGTGTGCTCTTATGAGGATTCTATTCAGGGAGTGGAATAATTTGATAGTGCAGCAGTCACTGAAAGTAGGAATTTAGTGTTGAATGTGGATAAAATCCCTGTGATATTAGTTTTTTTTAACTAGTTAGACTATTCTTTTATCATTTATTCATTGCAAACACCTAAAAATTAAAAAATTTGCCAATAACCTAAAATGCAGTGGGAGTTGAATAATTTTAAGACTGCAACTGTATGTGCAGACATGCCATTGAATTGCTGTTTTTAAAGCCAGAGCAATTTGCTAAACCCTGATATCAGTCAGTGTAAACATGCCAGCTTGTAGCCAGTGGCTCATTTCCATCTGTTGTCCACGAGTTACAATAATCAGAATAAAAATCAGTTCAACTTCTTGACAACAACAGAACCAAATCACATAGAACTGTCTCATTCTGCACAGTTTTTTTGAGATCAAAGGACCAGGCAGACTCTAAATATCATTACTATTTAAAACAAATTTAAAGACTAAAATATTTTCTACATTAATTAAAATGTAAACAATGTACAGGCAGCTCGGTGTCGCAGTGGTTAGCCCTGTGGCAGCACAGTAAGAAGGTCGCGGGTTCAGATCATCAGTGACCCTTCCGTGAGGAGTTTGCATGTTCTCCCCGTGTCTGCGTGGGTTTTCTCTGGGTACTCCGGTTTCCTCCCACAGGCCAAAGACATGCAGGTTAACTGGCATCAACTGGGGATCTAAATTGTCCTTAGGTAGTGAATGTCATGAGTGAATGGTGTCTGTATCTCTGTGTTGGCCCTGAGATGGACTGGCGATCTCGTCCAGGGGTGGACCCTGCCTCTCACCCAGAAGATGCTGGGTAGGCACCAAGCGGCCCAACCCCCCAACCCGGCAACCCGAAAAGGATTAAGCGGAAAGAAGATGGATGGAAGATGTAAACAACGTTAAAAACTGCACATCATACATCTTTGAAAAGCTCAAACAATGCAGAACAACATCATATGGGGTTAATTTTTCATGTGATCATTGTCTTAATTTTCTTCCTTTAACTGGATTAAACAAACACTAAGCATGATGACACTACACTTAAAGCAAAGGTGCCCTTTGCCTTCACATAAAGAACACGGCGCTGTGCACTAGTAATCAAGTCCCAAAAGTGTCTGTCATGCCCACATGGGTGTCTGCATCTTTCAGTATTTGTTACAATATTGTCCATCCATCCATCCATCTTCTACCGCTTTTCCAGAGGTCCCTGTCGTGGAGGGAGCAGTTCAAGCAAAGAAGCCCAGACTTCCCTCTCCCCAGTCACCCGCCCCAGTGAGTCCTGGGTCTGCCCCGGGGTCTCCTCCCAGTGGGATGTGTCCAAAACACCTCAAGTGGGAGGCGTCCAGGAGGCATCCTGATCAGATATCCAAACCACCTCAGCCAGCTCCTTTCAATGTGGAGGAGCAGCAGTTCTACTCTGAGCCTCTCCCGGATGACTGAGCTCCTCACCTTCTCTCTGAGGGTGAGTCCAGCAATCCTACGGAGAAAGCTCATTTCAGCTGCATATATCTGCGATCTCGTTCTTTCAGTTATTACCCAAAGCTCGTGACCATAGGTGAGGGTAGGAACGTAGATTGACTGGTAAATCGACAGCTTTGCTTTGGAACTCAGCTCCCTCTTCACCACAACAGACCGGTACAACGTCCGCATCACTGCAGATGCTGCTCCAATCCGTCTGTCGATCTCTCGCTCCATTTTCCCCTCACTCGTGACAAGACCCCAAGATACTTAAACTCCTCCACTTGGGGCAGGAGCCTGTCCCCAACCCGGAGAGGACAATCCACCTTTTTCCGGCTGAGGACCATGGACTCGGACTTGGAGGTGTTGATTCTCATCCCAGCCGCATCACACTCAGCAGAAAACCATCCCAGCAAGAGCTGTAGGTCATTGCTGGATGAAGCCAACAGGACAACATCATCTGCAAACAACAGAGATGAGATCCTTTGGTCACAAGCATGACACCCTCCATTCCCTGGCTGCGCCTAGAAATGCTGTCCATAAAAATTATGAACAGGATTGGTGACAAAGGGCAGCCCTGGTGGAGTCCAACTCTCACTGGGAATGACTCCGACCGAGTGTTGGCAATACGAACCAAACTCTCACAACGGTCTCATAGAATACTTACAATATTGTGAAAAAGTAAATGTTTTTTTGCAATGTTTTTCATTCATTCATTCATTCATCTTCAACTGCTTATTCCTTTTCAGGTTGTGAGGGTGCTGGAGCCAATCCCGGCATCTTTGGGTCCAACCTGGACAGATCACCACTCCTTCACAGTGCAAACTCAGAGAGACAGACAACCATTCAGTCTCACATTCATTTTGTTGCCAGTTGATACTGATTAACTTAATGTGCATGTCTTTGGCCTGTGGGAGGAAACTAAAGGCCCTTTTCCACTAGCTTCACTTAGCCCTACACCGCACCACTCAGCCCGCATTTGAGCATTTTCCATTAGCCCCAGCACCGGTTAGCAGGTACTTTTTTTAGTACCTGATCCAGGGCAGGGTCTAACTGAGCTGAGTAGGGCTGAGTATGGCTGTGATATGACTTTAAGAGACTGGTTGCTGCTGATTGGTCAGGTCGTAATGTCACGAAAGCGACTTTTTCTGCTGAATTTACTCCACGACCGCCATTTGTAGTTGTTCAGCCAGTGAGCACAGTGCGCCCCTTTAATACAGTATATTATATTAATATACTTTATAATATACTTATATAATAATACACTCCTAATATTATATATTAGGAGGTGCGCAATTTCCTTTCTATATTAGGCGACGATCGCATCCAGCGCGAGTTGGACGGATCTACTCGAAATGCAGGTGTCCGAGCAGATGGGTTCCCAAGGGCACATCCGTACTGCCAAACAGTGTTGGGAGAAGCTGAAAAAGCTGAAAAGCGATTACCGAGCAGTGAAGGAGCACAATGCTCACAGTGGAGCGGATTGGAAGGGGTGGAAGTGGTTCGCTGAGAGACATTGGGCTCGACACGTCCACCGTCACGGTCACGGCCTTGGAAACCGTGGATGGTGAGTGTTGTTTTGATATTGCGCACCTTTTCGCCACTTAATCCTTTCTGTGCCAAGCTCACTGTTTTTAAGAAATAGGAAGGTTGTTAGATTGTGGGTAATGGTTGTTACTGAGGCTTGCCTATTGTTTTGCAGCCAACTGCAGATTCACGCTTGCTTTGTGTTAAGTATTAGCGCGAACAAAATGCTGAATTACGCTTATTGTATTCCGGTTAAAAACTTGAGAGTGTTGTGTACATGTTGCACTTTGGTGTTAAGTTTTAAATTGAGTGCATTTTCTTTCTAGAATCGCAGTTCATATCACAGGGGTCCACCTCAGTGGACATGGACACACCAGACTCTCCTGCCTCTGCGTCTGCTGGAGCGCCAGCTGGATCGACTCCACATCACCAGCTCCGTCTGGATCACGTTCAAGTGCCGGTAAGGCACAATAACCACATTTTTTTTTTGGTTGAAACAAGTCCAGCGGAAACCAGGGTCAAAAATCCATCCATCCATCCATCCATCTTCTACCGCTTAATCCTTTACAGGTCGTGGGGGGGCTGGAGCCTAACAAGTTATGTACCAAATTGATTAATGCAATTTCCTGTAGCTGCATATTAATTAATTGAAAATGTCTTTTTAAATGTACAAAAAGGTTATTCTTTGGTCTTCACTTATCGGTGTTCCACAACCCTTTTTAGGTGTGGTGATTGAAGTGCTGTTGTAACTCCTGTTTTAGAAAAACAACTAAAACTCATGAACTGCCGTTGAAATCAACATGCTTCACTGAAATGCTTCGCGTCAGCTGACTGTATTAACCCATTCAGATTTCTGCGGCCACACTACAAGCAACTATTTTAAACATTACCCATCCATCCATCCATATTCTTAATCTTAATCCTTTTTAGTTTTGCAGGGGGGCTGCAGCCGAAGACAGCACCCTGCGTGTTGCAAAATCTGCTCTACTGAGGGGCAGCAACATGACAGTTCAGCTTATATACAGCAATGAAGCATAATATAATAGTGACATTCCACCACAGACTTTCACCTGTGTAATTCCATAATATATGTAGTGATCCAGCTTTAACGACCATGCCTTTCTGTCTTTCCATCTAGGCAAGAGGAAAACAGACAACTCCCATCGCTGACCTTACATTAGCGATGGTCAACATGCATGATGAAGAGATGCGGCTCTTGGAACGGCAACATGACCAGCGGCAAGAACACCATCAGGAGTACATGCAGCATTTGCGACAGGTGGCCGCAGATGTGCGGGCAGATGTGCGTGAAGCCCTGGAGCAGGACGCTGTGTTACGAAGGGCAGAGCTCGCAGAGATGTCATCATTCAACAGAGATTTCCTGACCCTATTTGGCAGGCTTGTGGACGCATTTAGCAGTCGGCGTGTCTAACCATGTCTCCCCACGCCCAGTCTGTTTTTTTGTTTGTAAATTTTGCTTCTGGAATAAAATTGTATTGTTTGCATCAAAAGTCTGGTTTATCTGTTATGACACCGTATGAGAAAAGCCAATAATTACATACACATTCCATTCTCTGTTCACTCCACATGCTGCTGTTCATCAGGTCAGGTGTATAGCCTTCTAATGGTAATTTAATTTTTAACAACACAACGAAACGTAATGTCTTGGTAGGTTTTTTTTTTTATTTTAAACAAATTTGCAATGCTGAATCCATTTCTCTTGAACGGGTACATTTTTTAGGTTATAAGCAGTTGTACAGGTGTGCTTTAACTTGTAGACACTGATAAAGGTAAGTACGTGTGAGTTGAATGTTGCATCACCAGTCAAAATTTAATAAATTAAGAAGGAATCTAGCAAAAATTTGGCACTAATAACAGTAGACAAATCGGACAAGGATACACAACTGTGTTTTTGTTGCACACAACTGTTGTTACCAACAAGTGCAAAATTTATATTCCCTTTTCCCAAAAATTAAAAATCAATTTGTAAGTAAAAGTGGGAGACCTTTACATGGGAATATGACATGTATCAGCACATGATTTATAGTTCAATTTGCACTTCCACCTAAGCAAAAGTGGCTTGTCGAGCTGGATTTTTGTGAAGATGTTTCTGCATGAAATTACATACCTGTCAAGTGATACGGTTTCGCCGTATTTTAATACAGGGAAAATGCAATTTTAGCAAATTACGGGCGTATTGCCATTTCTGTACACCAAAAAGAATCTCTGACCACTGCTCATCTGACTAGACACATCCACTGCCTGCTAGGAGAGCCTCCAGGCTCGCTCTGGCGTGCTGCACGGCACTGGAGTGAGTTCCGTGATGGCGGTATGAATAATAAATAAACGCCCTTAAAAACTCACAGTTCGCTGCTTATTATTCCATGCCACCACATTGCATGGGAATATACGGGAAAAAAAATTATTGAGAGTGTTGAGGAACACGTCGTGTGTGACCCCCACAGCGTACGGGGCTGTCAGAGCGCTCAGTGTGAGCAATTATCACAACAGTGAGAAGTGTGGACTCATCATTAGGCTGATGGCTTCGCACCTTCTTAACAGATAAGCGTTATGAACAAGAGGACAGGTAGATGGACCATGCACAACATTTTATTTACAAAAAACATTTTTGAAATATGTATGCACATAAATGTGGGCAAAATAGGCAAGTACTGCATCACAGCATCTCGTATTATATCGGCTCCCTGCTCCTCTGCTCCCTGTGCCGCTGCCACCACTGGTTCATCTACTGCATCATCCAATGTAGTGTCAAACGTCTCTCCATGACTCTCACACAGATTGTGCAGAGCACAACAAGTCAGCACCATAGATTTAACCAGTTTCATGTCACAGTCATTCCTCTCTCCTTCCTCCTTCCTTCTCTCCTCGTCATCAGCCATTTTCTTTGTTGTGGAGGATTCGGTCGCGTGTTTGACGTCACGAGAGTGTGGCGCCGCCTGCTGTTCAACAAATCCCACCCACCGCAGGTGTGCCAGCAGTAATGTTGAAACACAACCGAGGCCAAACCGAACCTCGGTTTGGCCCCGCCCAGCCCCGCCCAGCCCCCAATCGGGGCTGGGCGGGGCTGGGCCTTAAAGTACCCAGCGAAAACCCGGACAGACACAGGGAGAACATGCAAGGGCCACACAGAAGGGTCACCGCTGGCCAGGGGGTGGGATCGAACCCACAACCTTCTGACCGAGCTGTCCTTTTTTTAATTAATTTTTTGTCATGTTTGAACTCTTGTTTGTTGCTGAGCTCAGACTGTCACCTTATTTCCAGTTTTGTTTATCTGTTAGTCTGATTTTGCAGTCTTTCGTATATGTATATTGGTATGTTTTTCTGTTCTGTGGCACATCTCCCTCCTCATCTCCCAGACACACCCACCAGCTACTCGTTATTTACCTTCCAGCCCATTCCAGCTGTGAGCAGTTGAAAATTATGTCACCTGCCCACTCGCACCTGCTGCTCATTATTCTCCCCACTATTTATAGACTGCCATTTCTTTCCATCAGCAGCCACAATTGTGTTTAGACTGATCTCCAGCTCCTTGGACAGTCTCCCCCTCCTTTCCTCCAAGGATTTCTCAGCCCTGGAGAAGCTCAGCTGTGTAAGTTATTCTTGTTGCCTTTTAGTATTTGTCTACACAGCTATTTTTTTGGACTGGTTATGTTTTTTCTGTTAATAAATGTTTCACTGCATTCAAGCGCCAGGGTTTGTTTTTGCCCCGGAGGGGTAGTCCTGACATTTATTTTTTTTTTATTTATTTTTTTTAATTTTGTGTACTTTATTGATCCCCAGAGGGCAAATTGAGGGCATCCACCTGGATGGATGAAGCAGCCACGGTACGGCGCTATCCCTTTACCATTCACACACACATTCACACCTAGGGCCACTTTAGAGTCTCCAATTAACCTAACCTGCATGTTTTTGGCCTGTGGGAGGAAACCAGAGAACTCCCAGAGTAAACCCACACAGACACGGGGAGAACATGCAAACTCCACACAGATCAGTGTTGGTCAGGGGCTGGGATTTTTTGTAATGTAATTTGAAAATATAACTTTCATACATTTAATATTCATTACACACCCAGTGAAATATTTCAAGAACTTTTAATTTAAGGTGGTGTTGGTCTTGTTCTAATAGTCAAAGCAGACATGCAGGTGTCTGCTACTTGTGGACTGCTTTCAACGATAAACTAAGGGAGCAAAGTTCAACAGCATATCAGTTGAGGCTACCGTTCAAGTCGTGAAGTAAGTTTTTGCTCTTCCTGGTTTTCCAGACACTGTAGCATCCAGTAGTATTACAGATATTCAGAACATTTGTGTGCTACAGACAAAAGGGGACACTGAGCGAGCTGTGCAGACTATCAGGAATCATTGGAACTGCCCCAGCTGTCATCAGTTGAAGCCAATAGTTTCCCCTTCAATTTTTTCTTCTTCAGAATTTTCTTTTTCTTATAATCAACTTCTATGATTTTCCCATTAAATTGTGTCCAATTTTATGCATATTTTTGTGACAGTTATTCCATAGTCTCCCATTGCATTACAGTCACAAATTCAAAATCTGGTTTCTCTCATTTCCACAAAGGTTTAACTATAGACTTTATGTTCAGGAATCCATTACCAGTTAAAATGATGTTTGACACTTGTTGATCATTTCACCTGCTTACAAATCAATTGAATGTAATGTCATTTAACCTGAGTCTGATTATTAAAACTGTTAACGGTATAGAGAAGTTTCTGCTTGATTTCTCTTGTGTGTGTGCTTTCCTGGGTCACGGCAGAAGAATTCACGAATATTGAGACTGGTTAATGAAAAGGTTCAAGGATTAGTTATTAATAAATTGTCCCGTTGGACTGGTGCCCCTTACGAGTGTTTTCCTTTCTTGTTTTGTGGGTGTTTGTGGTGACAGAGCAAACCTCCGTCCCCACACACACCCCTCTAAAAATAAATGAAATAATCCTTGTACCTTATCACACATTGTTGCGCGCTATAACAATCAGTTGGTCACAAGATGTGGAAGCTCTGTTATGTTGTGTCAAATTTTAGCTGACCTGTATGGGTCCACTTAGTTCTTCATACTAAAAGGCCATAAAATAATGGGCAGTTTTCTTTCTTTTTCTGTTCTGTTGAGCAATGTGTTCACAAGGCTCAGACTGTGTCCTGCACACAACAATAAGACTTCTCAGTTAAAGAAACAGCAGCCATTAGCAGCCATTATTTCAGGATTATGAGGTCAGACAGGTTTTTTTTATGAATCCAGAAGAACTGACTTATCAGAAAGTTGTCCAAAGAGAATGGCTCCAAACATGACCCCCAGGAAGAAGTAGGTAGCGAGAGCTTGATTGAGCTGTTTGTCATCACAAACGAGATCCCACTGTGGAAAGACCAACAGGTTAAAACATGCTTCCTTTGCCTTTATCAGTAATGTTGCTCTAACTTTTTATGTTTTGCTAATGTGGTAGTGCAATCCCTGGTAGTGCAAATGGAATGTCCTTTGCACTACCAGGGATCTTGGAATGTGTCACTGTTGAGATCGACCAAGATAAAACAAAAAATCTAATTATAAGTTGTATATATAGAACACCAGGAACTTGCATTGAGACATTCAGAGATAAATTAGTCGAGCGGTACAATAATATTACTAGTAAGAAAATGGTAGTAATTTGTGGAGATTTCAATATTGATTTACTAAATCCACATCAACAAAATGTAATTACAGAGTTCATGAACTCTATGTACAGCATGAGTCTATATCCCACAATAACACATCCCAGTAGAATCACAGTTCACTCTGCTACACTTATTGACAACCTGTTTGTTAATATTATTGATCAGAAAATAGAAAGTGGATTATTGATAAATGATATAAGTGACCACTTGCCAACCTTTGCACTTATCCATGGCCACACGGGGGCCAATACAGAAAAAATTTTTAAAATCGTTCAGATACAAATCACCAAATGCAATCAGTTCTTTTAAAGAGGACTTGCTGAAGCAAGACTGGACAGAAGTCTATGTATCAGATGTAAATGAAGCCTATGACACTTTTATAAACATTGTAACCACTCTTTATGAAAAAAATTGTCCATTAGTAAAGAAAAAGCTTAAACATAAATTTGCCGATAAGCTATGATTAACCAAAGGATTACAAAAGGCATGTAAAAAGAAAAATTTATTATATAAATCTTTTCCAAAGAAAAGGACAAAAGAAGCAGAGCAGCGGTATAAAACATACAAAAATAAGTTAACATATATAATAAGATGCAGTAAGAGAGACTATTACAGTAAAGAACTGGAGAAAAACAGAGACAATATTAAAAATACATGGACAATACTTAACAGTATTCTTGGAAATAAAAGCAGAAATACAAGCTACCCAACCAATTTTTAAAAAAAATAATACAACGACTCAGAGTGTGAATGCAGCTTCACCTGCAGATGAATTTAATAACTTTTTTGTTAACATTGGTCCTAATTTGGCTCGAGAAATACCCATTACAGCACCTACAGGTGATACAATAAGCAAAAACACTGCTATAAAAGACTCCATTTTCATAAAGAACACAGACGAGAGAGAGGTCATTGAAACAGCGGTTCCTGTAGGGTGAGGACGCACAAGTTGAGGCTCCCAGTTTCGTTTCTGTTTAAAACGCAGTTAAACACAGTTTAGAGCTGGCATTTTTGAGCTTTTTTGAGCTTTTCTTGTTACTACCGTTGGAGAATGAACTTGTTCGTGCCAAAAAAGGAGTAATTGCCAAAAGTAGCTGGTGAAGCTATCGAGCCCGTCACCCTCAGGGAGAACAAAAGACAGAGATCCACGAGGGCCGCAGCGGAGAGAGAGGACGGTGTGGGAATTTACAGCGGCAGCACACGGGACCGAATGACGCCGGGAGAGTGACCAGCTGGCAGCGACGCCGCAGTGCTGGATGAAAGGCGATAAAACAGCTAAGTAAAGGAACGTGCTCACTGTCTGTGTGTGTGTGGTGAATGTTTGTTAGCCACGGTGCGTTCACGAGAGGCTAAGTTGTGCTGCATTGTATGCTGTAGGTTTCCCCTGGACAACAGAAACCAAAGAGCCGCTCCTCTTCTCTCCACTTGTCACCTGCCTGCCATCTCTACTCGGGCACGGAGCATTCCCTCCTCGAGGCGTACAAGCGGGCCTTGGACGAGCCCGGACAGTTCGGTGCTTAACTTCCAGGCTAAGGAGGATGTTAGCGGGAGTTCCTGGCCGGACAGTCAGTGAATGCATCACGCTCGATTGAAGACAGAAGGTTTTCCTCTTGTAGCGCAAGAAGTGACTCTGGTTGAAAGAATTATATTGCTTCTTTCCCTTATGTGCTTTTTCAGGATATTCATGCTATATATAATATTTATTGTGGGGTAGTCTCTTATCTTGGGCACTTTGGGGATGTATGTATGGTTTCTATGAGAGTGTATGACTTCAAAAAAGATGGCTGCCACCGGAGTGAGGAATGGTCTGATGAGACACTTTCTGCCTATATACTTATTCTTATTACTGTCTTTGTGTCTCTGTAACTGCAACAAGAAGGGTTTTCTGGCCAACTCAACTAAAGGTGAAGCTAAAAAGTTTTATTTATATGGATTTGGACATGGACATTTCACCCTGTACTCTATCTGGTCTGCAAAAGCACTGAGAAAAAGCTCCCAAAACAAGGCAAACATGACGGGTAAGCAAATATCACAATATGGCAGAGGCTTTACAGTTAAAGTACTGTTAGCACTGCTACTTCTGGCAGGGGATATTCACCTTAACCCTGGACCTGCCACTATTAAACAGCAGACCACTGGGTTAGCACAAACATCTGAGCTGGCGAATTGGTTGTTTCTATCTGCGGCCTTTCATAGCGAGTCGGATGAGTCGAATGAGTCGAATGATGATGACCGTCACTTCCTTGTGGTAACGTATCGTCACTTCCTGTTTTGCTGTCTGCCTGTGTGGTTTGCTTTGTGGTTTGCTCTCTAGCCACTAGCTATGGCTACTAGCTCTCTTTCCTCTCCTCCTCTGGTGTGCTCTCTCTGTCAGATGTTTAGCTACACCTCTGCCTCTTTTAGTGATAACGGTAAATGTAATAAATGTTGTCTTTTTGAGGCGCTCGAGGCGAGGTTGTCTGATTTGGAATCCCGGCTCCGCTGCATTGAAACACCGTCTGCGCCAGTTAATCTTGACGGACGCCCATTAGCTGCAGCGGAGCTAGCTAGCTTAGGTCCCCCTGTCAGCGGTCCCTCGGCTCTTCTCAGCAGCGAGGAGACTGGGTGGGTGACGGTGAGAAGGAAGCCTAGTCACAAAGCCCGGATACACCACCAACCTGTTCACGTTTCTAATTGTTTTTCCCCGCTCAGCGACACACCCGCTGAGGAAAAAACTCTGATCATTGGCGACTCTGTAGTCAGAAACGTGAACCTAGAGACTCCAGCGGCCATAGTCCAATGTATTCCTGGGGCCAGAGCAGGCGACATCGAGTCAAATTTGAAAATGCTGGCTAAAAGTAACTGTAAATATTCCACAATTGTTATTCACGCCGGCATTAATGACATCCGTCTCCGGCAGTCGGAAGTCACGAAACTTAATATAGAATCGGTGTGTGACTTTGCCAAAATGATGTCTGCCACTGTAGTATTCTCTGGGCCCCTCCCCAATCTGACCAGTGATGACATGTTTAGTTGCTCGTCATCCTTGAACTGCTGGCTGTCTGTGTGGTGTCCTGCAAATAACGTGGGCTACATTGACGATTGGAGCTCTTTTTGGGGAAAACCTGGTCTTATGAGACGAGACAGCATTCATCCCACTTTGGATGGTGCTTCTCATTTATCTAACAATCTGGCATCTTTTTTATCCAAATTTCCAAAACATGACTACTCAGAGTTGGAACCAGGAAGCAGAGTCGCAGTCTTACACACCTCTCTGCAGCTCCTCTTCATCCGCCACCCCTCAGCTTAGCCCCTGACTTCCCCATTAGAGAATCGTTGTCTGCTCCCTCCAAAGTGAATAAAAATATAATGTATAAGCATCCCAAAGTGATAAAGCAAAATATTGGTAAAACTCAAATTAAACATAAAGCCTCTAAATTGAATGATTTGTCCTCTGTTCCTCCTCATAATTTAAAAATTAAATGTGGTTTATTAAATATTAGGTCTCTAACTCCCAAGTCTCTGTTAGTCCATGATTTGTTAATTGATCATCAGATTGATTCAATTTCCCTTACAGAGACTTGGTTAGGACAAGAGGATTATGTTGGTTTAAATTAATCAACTCCCTCTGGTTATTTAAACTGTCAAAATCCCAGAAGTTCTGGTCGTGGAGGAGGAGTAGCAACAATTTACCATTCCAAATTACTAGTTAATGTAAAGCAAAAAACATGTTATAATTCCTTTGAGGGCCTGGTCCTCAGTATTGGGCACTTTAGCAATTTTAGGTTAAACCCAATTTTATTTGCCATAGTTTATCGTCCCCCATCAACCTACTGAGAATTTTTATCCAAATTTGCTGATTTCTTAGCTGATTTAGTGCTGAAATCTGATAGAATAATTATAGTAGGGGACTTTAATATACATGTGGATGTAGATAGTGACTGCCTTAATGTGGCATTCAATTCAATATTAGACTCGATTGGGTTTTCTCAGAAAGTAGGAAATTCTACTCATTACCTCCACCATATATTGGACCTTGTTTTGACATATGGCATAGAAATAGAAAATCTTGTAGTGTCTCCTCATAACCCTGTACTGTCAGACCATTGTCTGTTAACCTTTGATTTTACTATTTCTGACTATTTGGCTCCTAAAGAAAAATATTATTACAGTAGATGCCTCTCAGATGATGCTGTTTCCAAATTTATGCAGATTGTTTCCTCTATGCCATGTGTCAACACAACAGAAATAAGCTATAGACAGCTTGCTCCTTCTGTAATTGATAACATGGTGGATAGTGTTTCAGCTTCTCTGCATCAGACTCTAGACTTGGTGGCCCCCTTAAAAAAGAAAAAGTCTAATCAGAGATTTCTAACTCCTTGGTTCAACACAGAAACTCGTACCTTAAAACAGAAGACTCGTCAATTAGAAAGAAAATGGCGCTCTACTAATTTAGATGAAATCTATTTAGCTTGGAGAAATCATCTTTTAATTTATAAAAAATCTCTTAGAAAAGCTAGAACGAGTTATTACTCTGCATTAATAGAAGAGAACAAGAATAATCCCAGGTTTCTTTTCAGTACTGTAGCCAGGTTGACAAAGAGTCAGGACTCTGTCAATCCTAGCATTCCCTTAGAGCTTACTAGTCAGGACTTTATGAACTTTTTCAATAATAAAATTTCATCCATCAGAGATAAAATCAATCAGATTCTTCCCACAGTTAACTTAAATACTGTAACTACTACAACTACTTCTATTGATGTCTGTCTTGATGAGTTTACTCCAATCGATCTTTGTGAGTTAGACAAAATAGTTTCCTCATCCAAACCTTCAACTTGTCTTTTAGACCCTATTCCTACCAGGTTATTTAAAGAAGTCTTCCCACTTATTGGTAGCTTTATTCTTCATATAATCAATTCTTCATTAACTTTAGGCCATGTACCGCAGGCTTTTAAAACGGCTGTAATTAAACCCTTACTCAAAAAGCCAACGCTAGATCCAGGAGCTTTAGCTAACTATAGACCAATCTCTAATCTCCCTTTCATTTCAAAAATCTTAGAAAGAGTTGTTGCTACGCAATTATTTGACCACCTGCAGGGAAATGGTTTACTTGAAGAGTTTCAATCTGGGTTTAGAATCCATCATAGTACTGAAACAGCCTTAGCGAAGGTCACTAATGACCTCCTCATTGCATCTGATAATGGACTAGTTTCTGTACTTGTCCTTTTAGACCCTAGTGCAGCTTTTGATACTATCGATCATAATATTCTACTTGACAGATTAGAACACTATGTTGGACTTAATGGAACTTCGTTGCAATGGTTTAGATCTTATTTATCTGATAGGTTCCAGTTTGTTCATGTAAATAATGAGTTTTCTTTCAACTCAAAGCTTAGTCATGGAGTTCCACAGGGATCTGTGCTAGGCCCTACTCTTTTTAGTTTATATATGCTTCCGTTAGGCAACATTATTAGAAAGCACTGTATACATTTTCATTGTTATGCAGATGACACACAATTATACCTGTCAATGAAGCCAGATGATAGTAATCAATTAGCCAAGTTAGAAGCCTGTCTTAAGGAAATCAAAGCTTGGATGACTTGTAATTTCCTGCTATTAAATTCAGATAAGACTGAAGTCATTCTTGTTGGTCCAAAAAACCTTAGAAATTCCTTTCCAAATCAAACTTTCAGTTTGGATGCAGTTACTCTTTCTCTTAATAGCTCTGTGAGGAACCTTGGAGTTATTTTTGATCAGGATTTGTCCTTCAATTCACATATTAAATTTGTTTCTAAGACTGCCTTCTATCATTTGCGTAATATTGCCAAGATTAGGAGCATCTTGTCTCAGAGTGATGCTGAGAAACTGATCTACGCTTTTGTTAGCTCGGGATTAGATTATTGTAATTCTTTATTATCAGGCTGTCCTAAAACATCTTTAAAAAGTCTTCAGCTGATCCAAAATACTGCAGCAAGAGTTTTAACAGGTACTAGAAAGAGAGATCATATCTCTCCAGTTCTGGCCTCCCTTCATTGGCTTCCCATAGAGTTTAGAATTAAGTTTAAAATCCTTCTTCTTACTTACAAAGCTCTAAACAATCAGGCTCCTTTTTATTTAAAAGATCTGATACTACCGTATTATCCTAACAGAGCACTACGCTCCCAAAATGCAGGATTACTTGTAATACCTAGAATCTCCAAAAGTACAATGGTAGGCAGAGCCTTCAGTTATCAAGCTCCTCTCCTGTGGAATCAGCTGCCAATCTGGATTCGGGAGTCAGACTCGATCTCTGTTTTTAAGAATAGGGCTAAAACCTACCTTTTTGATATAGCCTACAATTAGGGAGGGATCGTGTGTTTCTGAACCCTCCCTTAGTTATGCTGCTAATAGGTTTAGTCAGCCGGGGGACCTCCAGTAATGCACTGGGCCTCACTCCTTTCCTCACTCTCTATGAAATATTTTTTTTTTTTTGCTGGTCATTAACATCTGTTTGTTCTCTCCCATAGATTGAGTCCCCATCGTGCTGTTTTCTCTCTACATGTCTGTTCTTTTCTTCTTCTATATCCCCTCACCCCCCAGCCAGTCGCAGCAGATGACTGCCCCTCCCTGAGCCTGGTTCTGCTGGAGGTTTCTTCCTGTTAAAAGGGAGTTTTTCCTCTCCACCGTCGCCAAGTGCTTGCTCACAGGGGATCGCCTGATTGCTGGGGTCTTTCTGCAACTGTGGGGGTTCCCCCCCTACAGTTGATAGTGCTATGAGATGACTGTTGTTGTGAAATGGCGCTATATAAATAAAGTTGAATTGAATTGAATTGCACTGAACAGACTCACATGTCTGATCCTGCTGTAAACAGCTGCGCTACGTCCAAACTTTTGGAAATAGGAGCGGTTAAACAAATTACAAATGAGGCGAGATCCGAAAACCGTGCTGTTCAAAAGCAAAAACAACATCTGTTTTTCCAAACTGTTAATCATGCACGAGTTCTTTGGGACGCAAAGGCTAAACCAAAGGGGATCCTCGGCGGACATCTAAACATACAAAGCATAATCCCCAAAAGAGATGAGATTTCGGTGTTGCTGTCTGACTCAAATCTGGACTATCTTTGTCTCTCAGAAAGCTGGCTACACAGTAACATTGACACCAATATGATCGATATTGTGGGCTATCAGTGTTTTAGAAAAGACAGGCAGCCAGGGAGGGGAGGAGGTGTTTTAATTTACATCAAAGAGAAATTTAAATGTCAATTAGTTGATTTGAATACTTCACTTGAATGTTTAGCAATTAATGTATGTCTCTCACCGGTAATGAATTTCAACATCGCAGTATTGTACAACCCACCCTCACACAATTCTTCTTTTTATAATGAATTAAGTGATCTGGTTAAACAACTTGAGAGGAGCAGAGAAACCATATTTTATGGTGATTTCAATATCAACTGGTCTGATAATAAGGAAAAACAGAAACTGAAAAGCCTCATGACTAAATTTAATTACAAACAAATGATCAAAGGACCCACCAGGATAACCAAACAATTGAGAACACTTATTGACATGGTATTCGCTAATAAACCAGAACGAATAACCAGAACCTATAATCTTGTAACTGGTCTCTCAGATCATAACATGGTTCTTGCTGTCAGAAAACTCACTAAAAAGCGACTACAGTATTTTGAGGAGTCGATATTGACAAACCAAATTTTATTATTCCCAAATCAAAAAATGAGGAGTTTGAACATTACTTAGAGAATCAAAATTGGGAGCAGCTCATGTCAATAAACGAAGTAGATGATTGTTGTAACTTTATAACTGCAACAATTACTAAGTCCATAGAAAAATTTACAAAGCAAATTAAAAGTAGAGTAGTATTTAAAAGTTAAATAATGAAATAAGAAAACTTATGAAGAGGCGAGACTCTGCATTGAAAACATCATTAACCTCTAAACTGCAAAATGATCACCTTGTGTACAAAAGTTTAAGAAATAAAGTGGTACAAGAGCTGCGAAAATCAAAAGTATCTTATTACAATAAACTGATAGATCATGCAAAGGGTAACAACAGTTCCCTATGGAGGCATTTAAATAACTTAACTAATAAAAAAAATGTTCAGAAGGGGGTAAAGGAACTTAGAATCAATGGCAAGACCATCAGTGACAAGGCTACATTGGCAAATGAATTTAATTCATATTTTGTGGGCTCTGTGGAAGACTTGACAAAAAACTTTGTGCCGCCAAATGTGCTCAACAACACAAATTCAATATTTCCAACAGATTCTTTTTCACATCGATGAGGTAAATGAGGAGTTAATTGCTGGTATTGTTAAAACACTGTCAAACTCAAAAACTAATGATATCTACAACATGAGCACCTCCTTTCTCAAAACGCACAGCAAAATATTAATCAAACCACTGACTCATCTCATTAATCTCTCCATTAGGTCTAGTACATTTCCATCTGGCTGGAAAAAAGCTGTCGTCATACCAGTTCATAAATCAGGCAGTAAAGACGATATATGCAATTACCGCCCAATCTCTATTTTACCAGTCCTGTCTAAGGTTCTTGAAAAAGTTGTAGCTACACAGATGATAGACTACTTACAAGACAGTCAACTTCTTCATCCACATCAATTTGGTTTTAGACCAGGATACTCAACAGAAACAGCAAATTGTTGCCTTATTGAAAATGTCAAACAGTCCTTGGACATGGGTAATGTGGTAGGAGCTGTTTTTCTAGATCTCAAAAAGGCTTTCGATACTGTAAACCACAGTTTGCTTTATCCAAAATGGTATCCTTTAACTTCTCCCCAGATACATTAGACTGGTTTGCATCTTATCTCCAGAATAGAGAACAGTGTGTAAAAGTTCACCAGGATAAATCCTCACTTTTAAATAACCGTATGGGTATCCCACAAGGGCCCATTCTTGGTCCTTTACTTTTCAGCATTTTTATTAATGACTTGCCGCTACACTGCTCTGCTGCAACATGCCAACTTTATGCAGATGATGCAGTTATTTACACAGCTGCCAAGACTCCAGCACAGGCTGCAGATGTACTGTCTACAAGTATGGTTGATGTCCAAGAGTGGCTCCTCCAGAACCATCTATTGCTGAACCTTCAGAAAACAGTTTCAATGTGCTTTTCAATCAAAAAATATAACCTGCAATGTTTTAAAGTTAATATACATGATCATGACATCAGTTTAGTTACAGAATTCAAATACCTTGGCATTGTACTAGATCCTCAACTCAAATTTAAACTTCATATAAAGAAAATTTCAAAAACAGTTAAAAAAATCTGAACTGCTTTAAATTAATTAGATATTACATACCTTACGAACCTGCTGTACTGTATATGCATTCTATGGTTTTTTCTCATATATCATACTGTTTGACAGTCTGGGCTCAAGCAGCCCCTTCCACAATAAGACATATAGGTTCATTATATAATCAAACCCTAAAAATCTTGGACAAAAAGCCCATTAGGTGGCATCACTGTAATATTTTAAAAAAATACAACCTATTGAGTTTTGAGAGTTTCATTGACCTCTGCTTACTGAAATTAACTTTCAAATGTTTCCATAAATCAGCACCTGAGCCACTTGCTAGTTTCATCCAAAGACAGGACAGCAGCAGAGCCACCAGGAGTTCTGTTAACAATAACTGTAAAATATTCCACCGCAGAACCACATTTGGACAAACAGCTTTCTCTATAAAGGGCAGTCACACCTGGAACACAATGCCAAATGTAATTAAAATAATAACGGACTTTAAAACATTCACTAAAAAGGTTAAAAACTGGCTGAAAAATAAACAAGAATGTACCCATGTATGAAATGATTGTCTGCAGGGTGAGAGTGAATGAAGGGAAGGAATGAATGTGTTTGTTTATAGTGAGTGACAAAGGGAGGGAGGCCTGAAATAGGCAAATGTGTGTCAGGTTGTTATATTTGTGTATTTATAATATTTATAATATTTATAATTGTGTATTTATAATGTATTTATGTTTTTTGCATTGATGTATGTGGTTATTGTGTATTCCTTTTCTTTCCTTTTTTTTTTTTTTTTTTTTTTTTAACTTGTTTCTCCTTTCTAAAGCCCATCCAGGGACAACAGTTGCAAATTAGCTAATAGCTATACACTCTGTGCAACACATCAGATTGATTGTCATTGATTAATTGTCTATGTTTATTGCACTGTCCCTGTCAAATAAACAAATCTATCTAAATTGTTAAATCATTTAAAAGTAAAACATCTACGGACTGTGATGGTATTGACATGCTCTTAGTCAAAACTATTATTGAATGCTTAGTGAAACCACTGACGTATATCTGTAACCTGTCTCTCCAAACAGGTATATTTCCCAATGCAATGAAAATAGCTAAAGTAATTCCGATATACAAGACGGGTGACAGAGGGGAATTCTCAAATTATAGACCAATTTCACTATTACCGTGAAATTATATTTATTAATAATAATAAAAAAAATCTAATCATAAGCTGCATATACAGAACGCCGGGAACTTGCATTGAGACATTCAGAGATAAATTAGTCGAGCTGTACAATAATATTACTAGTAAGAAAATGGTAGCAATTTGTGGAGATTTCAATATTGATCTACTTAATCCACATCAACAAAATGTAGTTACAGAGTTCATGAACTCTATGTACACCATGAGTCTATATCCCACAATAACACATCCCAGTAGAATCACAGCTCACTCTGCTACACTTATTGACAACCTGTTTGTCAATGTTCTCGACAAGAAAATAGAAAGTGGATTATTGATAAATGATATAAGCGACCACTTGCCAATCTTTGCACTTATCCATGGCCACACGGGGCCCAACCCAGAAAAAATCTCAAAATCATTCAGACACAAATCACCAAATGCAATCAGTTCTTTTAAAGAGGACTTGCTGAAGCAAGACTGGACAGAAGTCTATGTATCAGATGTAAATGAAGCCTATGACACATTTACAAACATTGTAACCACTCTTTATGAAAAAAACTGCCCATTAGTTAAAAAAAAGCTTAAACACAAATTTACTGACAAACCATGGTTAACCAAAGGACTACAAAAGGCGTGTAAAAAGAAAAATTTATTATATAAAGCTTTCATAAAGAAAAGGACAAAAGAAGCAGAGCAGCGGTATAAAACATACAAAAATAAGTTAACATATATAATAAGATGTAGTAAAAGAGACTATTACAGTAAAGAACTGGAAAAAAACAAAGACAATATTAAAAATACATGGACAATAATCAACAGTATCCTTGGAAATAAAAGCAGAATTACCAGCTACCCAACTAACATTCCAAAAAATAATAAATCGACTCCGAATGTGAATATAGCTTCACCTGCAGATGAATTTAATAATTTTTTTGTTTACATTGGACCTAAACTGGCCCGAGAAATACCCACTACGGTGCCTACAGGTGATTCAATATGCAATAACACTGCTGTAAAAGACACCATCTTCATAAAGAAACACAGACGAAAGAGAGGTCATTGAAATTGTTAAATCGTTCAAAAGTAAAACATCTACTGACTGCGATGGTATTGATATGCTACTAGTCAAAACTGTTATCGAATGCATAGTGAAACCACTGACGTATATCTGTAACCTGTCTCTCCAATCAGGTATATTTCCCAATGCAATGAAAATAGCTAAAGTAATTCCGATTTACAAGACAGGCGACAGAGGGGAACTCTCCAACTACAGACCAATTTCACTATTACCGCAATTTTCCAAGATACTTGAAAAAATATTCTATGAGAGAATTGACAACTTCATACTGAAGAATGATTTATTGTGTGAGCAGCAATATGGGTTCAGACACAAAAGGACAACAGCATATGCCTTAATGGAATTTACAGAAAAATATCAACAGCCATTGAAAATAAAGAGTATTCAGTTGGAGTATTCCTGGATCTTAAAAAAGCATTTGATACAGTAGATCACAATCTATTATTAAAGAAACTACAAAAATTGTGGTATTAGAGGGTAGCACTGTCCTGGTTAAGAAGTTACTTAAAGAATAGATATCAGTTTGCATGTGTTAACAACAAAAACTCAGAGCTACTGAAGGTCACCTGTGGAGTCCCACAGGGTTCAGTTTTGGGACCATTATTATTCAATATGTATATAAATGATATATGTAAAGTTTCAGAAAAAATGGACTTAATATTGTTTGCTGATGACACTAACCTGCTATGCAGTGGAAACAATTTGGAACAACTTCTGGATACACTCGGAAAGGAATTAGGAAAGCTGAAACTGTGGTTTGATTCAAACAAATTAACGCTCAATTTAAGCAAGACAAAATTTATAGTCTTTAACAACCATCACAACTACCCAGTACCCAAACTCAGTGTAAATGGTGTAGAGATTGAAAGGGTATCTGAAACTAAATTCCTTGGAGTAATAATTGATAACAAACTGTGTTGGAAGCCACATATTAATTATATAAAAGGTAAAGTATCCAAATCAATTGCAATATTACACAGAGTGAAAAATTTGCTGAATCAACCCACACTATACACCTTGTATCATTCATTAATACTCCCATACATGACATATTGTACTGAAGTATGGGGAAATACATATAAAACAAACATATATCCACTCTTTATGCTTCAAAAGAGAGCTATTAGAATAATCAACAAAGCAGCTTACAGGGAACCAACAAACCCACTTTTTTCTTAAACAAAAAACTCTCAAGTTGAAAGATCTGATCGACTTTAAAACCGCAATAAAAATGTTCAAAGTGAAGAATCTATCACTGCCCGCAAATATCAAAAGTTGTTCCAAACAAGGGAGAAACGATATCACTTCAGAGGAACATGTATATTTCAAAAGCCTACAGTGAGAACTACCACCAAGCAACACTGTATTTCAGTGCAAGGAGTCAGATTATGGAACGATTTTGGACCTGAATTAAAATCATGTACAAAGCTTGGACAATTTAAACAAAAACTAAAGGAAGAAATACTCCAAACATATTTACAAGACGACATGTAAACTCACATAAGGATTGACATTTCCAGCCTGTGTTGTGTTATAGCTTAGTTTTTCTTTTTCTTTTTCTCTGTGACACTATGTCTTAGATTTGTTTGTGAATAGTAACCGCTTAACTTAGACTAGCTCAGTTTTCTTTTCTCTCAGTCATATTTTGTCTTAGCCTTGTTTTAAATTGTAATCGCTCTTGTCTTGTTTTCTCTTTTTTCTCCTTTGAATTCTTGGATGGAATATGGGTGGGCAATATAAGCTGCGGCTTCAGCCATCACCCATTCCGGATAACTCACGTGGAATTGTATAGTAGAAGGAGTCTTTGTCTAATTTGACCTTGTTGTTATATTATACAGTTTCTTTTAACCTGTAATGTACTATCCTGTAATGTACTATCCGAAATAAAAATAAATTCATTCATTCATTCATTCATTCATTCATTCATTCATAATAATGTTTAAAGTGAAGAATCTATCACTGCCCGCAAATATCCAAAAGCTGTTCCAAATAAGGGAGAAACAATATTATTTCAGAGGAACACGTATATTTCAAAAACCTCCAGTGAGAACTACCACCAAGCAACACTGTGTTTCAGTGCAAGGAGTCAGATTATGGAACAATTTTGGACCTGAATAAAAATCATGTACAACGCTTGGACAATTTAAACAAAAACTAAAGGAAGAAATACTCCAAACATATATACAAGATGACATGTAAAATCACATCAGGATTGTCATATCCAGCCTGCGTTGTGTTGTAGCTTAGTTTTTTGTCACATTTTGTCTTAGCTTTGTTCTGAATTGTAATCGCTCTTGTTTTGTTTTCTTTTGAATTCTTGGATGGAATATGGGTGGGCAATAGAAGCTGCGGCTTCAGCCATCACCCATTCAGATAACTTATGTTGAACTGTATAATCAGAGGAGTTACTGACTAATTTGACCTTGTTGGATTTTCTTTCCCCTTTGTTATATTATTCTGTTTCTTTTAATCTGTACTTTTAATCTATCTGAAATAAAGATTGATTGATTGATTGAATGTTACAAAGAGTTCTATAAACGAATCAAAAGTAACTTGATGAAGTCAAAACAAGTTCAAGACAAGTGAGACAGAGACATGAAATCTCTGAGATGCAAAATGTCTGTTGTGGTGGCACTGACTGGGGTTCTCCACCCACAGTCGGAAAGCTTGGGGGGAGGAGAGAACAGAGGACTGAAGGAGGAAGTGGCACCGGGGGGTCGCAGATGTAACAGAAAGGACGAGCCACACCCCGGGGAGTCAGGAGACACCGGAGTTGGCTAGAGTATGAGAGGGAGTGAGAAGCAGGGCTCGTGCTCTGTAATGTAAGGTGCCAGACAGTAAGTTTGTGTGTTGTCCAGCTCGCTGTATCGTTTGCTTTCATCTTCCACATTGGTGACCCTAAAACGTGCAATGGAGAACGAGTCGAGCACCACCCCGGAGACAACCCAAGGGAGAACACCAGAGCGGCATGTTCAGGTTCAGGTTCAGGTTACTTTATTTGTACCCATAGGTAGATTTGTTTTGCATTCAGGTGACATCCTTTTAGACACATATTTACACATATTTATGTGCTGTCACAGTCAAGCTCCCGACTTGTGGCTTCACAATCAACCACTTGGTTCCTACATGTTGAAGCCCAATTCACACTCCATGGGATCACAACGGATGACACCTTATATTACCATGTGGTCGCTGTGCTGGATGTGCACGCCATGCAGCAAGTAACAAGCCTGCTCCAGGAGCCGCCAGAGATAGGTGACAGATCAGCTGTGGAGCTGATGGAGAGCATGTTAGCATTGCTGGGGAAGAACAACAAATCCTTCCTGGTCACCCACCTTTTCCTCAGGAACCTATCTGCTACAGCAAAGGCAATCCTGGCCAAATCGCCGCTGCTGGCAACAAAGGACTACTGCGTGCTGGCGCAGGAAGCAGATCACATCATCCTAATGACTAGAGCTCTCAGCGTGCACCGGCATCCATGAAGCTCTAGCGAAGTCGAGGAGCAGCTGGTGGTGGCTGGGACGGATGCCAAGTGACGCAGGAACGGGACGCTCTGTTTCAATCACCGCCTTTTCAGCTCGAATGCCCAATGCTATCTGCCACCGTGCCAATTCAAGAAGCCGGCAAATGGCATGGCCAGCAGTCAGTAGCAGCTGCGACCACTGGCAACAGGAAAAAGCTGCTTTTATCACAGACACACGTTCGGGGAAACGTTTCTTGGTGGACTACAGCTCCCAGAAGAGCCTCATCCTCCCGGGAAGTGCAGGCAGGTCTACAGGAGGCAGTGTTCCCAAGCTCACGACCGCCAACGGGTCCAACATCAGGACATTTGGTGAACGGACACTGACGGTATGCTTACACAGATGCAAATTACCAGTGGGATTTTGAGGTAGATGCATGTTCTGCCCCCATTTTAGGCTCAAGTTTTTTATGTGCTTATGGGTTGTTGGTCGATGTTACCAACAGACATTTAGTGGATGCTATCTCTTCTTCCTCCTTGCCCTGCACAGCTCAGGGAATTGGGCCAACAACACTGGCTGACGTTATAGCTCCAGGGGGTAAGCACCAGCATTTACTTTCACAGTTCCCAGCATTCACCATCCCGACTTTTTCGGCTACAGTAACCAAACATGGGGTTGAACATTTCATAACCACAAAAGACCCACCAGTGTTCGCGAGCCTTCGGCGCCTGGACACAGTCAAGCTGGCCAGCGCACGTGAGGAGTTTGCTAACTTAGAGTAATTGGGGATCGTTAGGCCCATGGGCATCCTCGCTACATATGGTATCCAAGGCTGATGGGTCGTGGAGACCATGCGCCAATTTCCGGCACTTGAACAACGCCACGGAACACAACCTTTATCCCATCCCACACATCAAGGATTTTTCTGTGCATCTGGATGGGACTCATGTTTTTTCAAAAGTGGATCTGGTCCACTGTTCCCACCAGGTCCAGGTGCGTGCAGAGGACGTTCCCAAAACAGTGGTAATAACTCCTTTTGGCCTGTTTGAGATTGTACGCATGCCGTTCAGATTAAAGGGAGCAGCACAAACCTTTCAAAGAATTATGGGCACAGTGCTCCATGACCCTTCTTTCGTTTTTGTCTACTTAGATGATATTTTGGTGGCTAGCAAATCTGAGGAGGAGCACTTCGCCCATCTCAAACCAGTTTTCCAAAGGTTGGAGGCACACGGGCTTATCATTAACCCAGTGAAGTGCCAGTTTGGTGTGCCAGTGATTGATTTTTTTGGGTCATCGCATTTCTCCACAGGGCGCGATTCCGCTGCCTGATAAGTGTCAGATTTTCCATGTCCGCAGACCGTGATGGCCTTACAGGAATTTTTGGGCATGGTCAAATTTAACAACTGTTCCCTCCCCCGGGCAGCCCTGTAGCTGTGACTCAAAAAAAAAAAGCCCACGGAAAACATTGACTGGACCCCCGAGCAAGTCCAGGCTTTCACAGATGCCAAAACAGTGCTCGTTAACGTCACCTTGCTAGCCCACCCTGCCCCATCAGCGCAGATAGCATTCACCACGGACGCGTCTGACATTGCCATAGGGGCAGTGGTGGAGCAGTACGTCTCAGGTTCGTGGCAGCCACTTGCATTTTTCAGCCGTACTTTGCGTGACAACGAACGCAAATACAGCACGTTTGACAGAGAGTTGTTTGCCTTCCACCTGGCAACTCGCCACTTCCAGTTTTTGGTAGAGTGTGAGTTCACCGCGTTCGTTGATCATAAGGTGCTAACATATGCAATGTCCAAAGTCTTGGAACTGTGGTTGGCCTGGCAGCAATGACATTTGGCCATGATCTCGGAGTTCACGACCAACATTCAACATGTACCGAGTAAGCTCAACGTTGTGGCCGATTGCCTGTTGTGCCCGGTCTTCACGGGAATAGATTTCCCTGCTGTGGCCGCACAGTAAACCGGGGACGCAGACATTTGCGTGCTCCAGTCCGCGCCTACTGGGTTAAAACAGGAGAGCAGGGTGGTGCAAAAAGGGTGCCCCCCCTTGCTCTGCAACGTCTCCACCAGTTGCCCACACCTGGTGGTTCTGAGGACCAGGTTCTGAGGACCAGGATCCTGTTTGTGGACTTCAGCTCCGCATTCAACACCATCCGCCCCGCTCTGCTCCGGGACAAGCTGTCCCTGCTCAACGTGCCTGACTCCTTCTGCAGGTGGATCACCGACTTCCTGACGGACCGGAGGCAGCATGTGCGGCTGGGAAAGACTGTCTCAGACTCTACTAGCATCAGCACCGGATCACCCCAGGGCTGTGTACTTTCCCCCCTACTCTTCTCCCTCTATACCAACTCCTGCACCTCCAGCCACCAGTGTGTCAAGTTGATCAAGTTTGCAGACGACACCACCCTCATCGGGCTCATCTCCAACGGCGACGAGTCCGCCTACAGGAGAGAGGTGGCCCAGCTGGCGTCCTGGTGCAACAACAACAACCTGCAGCTGAACGCTCTGAAGACAGTGGAGATGATTGTGGACTTCAGGAAAGTCACAACCCCTCTGCCCCCCCTCACCCTCACAGGCTCTCCATCCACCACTGCTGATTCCTTCCGCTTCCTAGGCACTACCATCACCAGGGACCTCAAGTGGGAGCCGACCATCAGCTCACTCATCAAAAAAGCCCAGCAGAGGATGTTTCTTCCTGCGGCAGCTGAGGAAGCTCAAGCTACCCACCAAGATGTTAGTGCAGTTCTACACAGCCATCATCGAGTCCATCCTCACCACCTCCATAACCGTGTGGTACGCAGGAGCCACTGCCAGGGACAGACTAAGGCTGCAGCGCGTCGTGCGCACTGCTGAGAAGGTGATCGGCTGCAAGCTCCCATCCTCTCCAGGATCTGTACATCTCCAGGACCCGGAGGCGTGCTGGCCGGATCATAGCCGATCCCTCACACCCTGGTCACGTACTGTTTGCCCCCCTCCCCTCAGGTAGAAGACTTCGGTCCATCCAGACTAAAACCTCCCGTCACATGAACAGCTTCTTCCCCTCTGCCATTAGACTGCTGAACACTAAGTGACTCTCGTGCACCATGTATAGCAGCTCAACCAGACTCATGTCAATCATCACTGTTTTCTTCCTGCATTACCGACTGCACTATATAGTTCTCCACAGTATCTGCTGCTCGCTAATATATTTTAACTGCTGACCAGTATCACTTACTCTTATTCTACACTTTATTGCATGTATAGTTTATTTCTTTTATTTTATCATGTTTAATGTTGCAGCATTGCACCGAGACAAATTCCTAGTTTGTGTACTACATGAACAATGGCAATAAATCCGATTCTGATTCTGATTCTGATTCTGATTCTGATTCTGAGCTCTTGGCGCCGCCGCATTTTTGAGTCAGTCCACTTCCTTTCACATCCAGGTGTACGTGCCTCAGTTAAACTGGTGGGGTGAAATTTGTCTGGCCTCACCTGCACAGGGACGTGAAAGAGGGGCTGCAGTGTGTGTCGCGTGCCAGGGGGCCAAAGTCCACAAGCACACCAAAGCCCCCCTCGAGCCATTCCAAATCCCGGCCAGGAGGTTCAACCACGTCCACGTGGATTTGGTGGGTGGTGAAGTGGGTTGTGAAGTGGTCCTACTGGTTTCCACCACGTCCGTGAAAGTGGCTTGCACTTTTTTGTCGGCTTGGGTTGCACGGTTCGGATCCCTATCAGACATCCCTTCTGAAAGGGGTCTGCAGTTTGTTTCGGAACTCTGGTCAACAATGGGCCAGAGCCTGGGGGTCAAAATCCACCGCACTACCGTGTACAACCCCCAGGCTAACGGGTTATGCAAACGTTTTTATAGGTCACTTAAGGCAACGCTCAGAGCTTCACTCACGGATGCAAATTGGGTCGCCCGCCTGTCCTGGGTCCTGTTAGGTTTGCGCTCTGTGCCTAAGGAGGACTTGGCAGCCTCCCCAGCAGAACTCATTTTTTCTCAGCCGATGTGGGAATTTTTACCGGAAAACCCTGCACCCGGGACCGACCCACCCATGCAATTTTTATACAGTACCGAGGCTGCTAATGTCCCAGGCCTGGCCCGCCATTGTTTTGCCCCTACCTTCGTCTCCAGGAGCTTACAGAGCACCAAGTTCATTTTTGTCAGGCACGATGCACACAGAACCCTGCTGCCCCCACCGTGTGACGGACAGTTCAGAGTGCTGGAAACTGGGGAAAGGCATTTTGTGTTAGACTTGGGGCGGCGTAAGGAGACCGTCTGCATCAACAGACTGAAGCCCATTTATGTGTTGGCAGACAAGCAGGTGGTGTTGGCCCAAGCTCAACAGTGTGGACGCCCACCGACGTTGGTTCCGCAAGTCGGTGTTCCCTTGGTAGAGAACTGCACTCGTGAAGCTAACCTGCCCCCCCCCACCCCACCCTCTCCCTCTCCACAGACCAACATGCCCATCGCATCTCGCCAGCAGGGCATTTCGACCGGACCAGCGACCTACTGCTACAGCCACTATGGGCGCTGGCTCAAGCCCAAGGGACCAGGGGGTTAATTCCCTTTCTGGGTGCTCAGGGGTGGGGCTGTGTGGTGGCGCTAAGTGGGGGAGTTCTCCACCTAGAGCTGGAAGCCGGGGGGGAGCAGAGGACTGAATAAGGAAGTGGCACCGGGGGGTCTCAGATGTAACAGAAGGACTAGCTGCACCCCAGGGAGTCAGGAAACACCGGAGTTCGCCAGAGTATGAGAGGGAGTGAGAAGCAGGGCTCGTGTTCTGTAATGTACGGTGCCAGACAGGCTTTGTGCTCTGTGTGTGTGTTGTCTTTGGCTCCCAGGGTCTCATGGGGCAGAAATAAAGTCGTATAAAAAGGAGGTGCCCAGAGACCCCAGGAGAGTTTTTTTCTGTGTTTTATGTTGGAAGGTGAATAAAGTTTGTGTGTCATCCCGTCTGCTTTCATCTTCCACACTGTAAGAAAAAATAAATAGCAGAGACAGAAATTTACAACCTCAATTCCAATGAATTTGGAACAATGTGTAAACTGTAAATTAAACAAAATACAATGATTTAATTAAAAATCATTTTCATACTATATTCAACTGAATACACTACAAAGACAAGAAATTTAGGGACAGATTTATTAACGTGCTGCGCCATCGCAAAACCCTGTTTTGGTGTTAAAAATAAAACTACTGTTGAGATTTACTAAAGGGCGCGGGGCAAGATTAGTGGTGGAAAGGCGTGGACTATGTTAATTCTGCACCTGGCGTCATTGCATATGTATTTGTGGGAGTTGCCATGTCAAAGTGCAAATCTGAGGGAGAGGAGTATTTAAATGACTGGTGCAAGATGATTGACTAAGGTTTGTGGTTGTCAGTCTCCTGCTAAATGCGCCAGGATGCAACGTCCAAAAAAAGCTTGTCTTAATTCATTTGTGCCTGACATGACAGCGATCGTTGGTGCCAGGACGAGACACCAGAGAGAACCGAGGGCGTGTGGCAGAAGAGACAGAAGCTTCTCTCTGCCCGTGACTTTATTTGGCATGACAGAAGAACAGGTTGTACTGTCTCACAGAGATCACCGTTATGCTCAACTGGACATAAGCCAGCAGGTTTTTTTATTTTATTTGCTTATACTGTATACAGTATAGCCTACTATATGAATCTGGATCCATAAAATAGGATACAATAGGAGCCCTTATACCTGCAGTGGGCATACAGATGTGTCAGCTGATAGTGAATTTTTTCTCTTTTCTGCGGAGGTTCAGTTCGGATTCTGGAGTTTTTTCTTTCCTATTAGCTCTCCCTCGCTCTTGAAGCAAAATTCAAGATTCAAAGACTTTATTTGTCAGTACTACTATTCGTACAGGGCATACAAGAGAACTGAAATGGCATTTCTCTCTCTCTTCAGTGGTGAGTGCAATATAAAAAAGAAAAAGGAATAAGGCTGGAAAGAAAACAACAACAGCAGCAGTCTATGTACAGTAATGCAACCTGTGGTGCAAATGGCGACAAAGGATTGACCCAGACCTCCCATAGTGAAAATAGAAATAAACGATTAACAATGATGAAATTGTGATAAAACCCAGAAATCCTATAGAAAACTAGAGATGTAATGCCGTAGTTAGAGTAGAATAAGCTTTATTTGTCATTGTCACATAAACAATGAAATTTAAAGGTGAAACACTGAGCCGCTGCAACTATGTGCGCTGCTGCCGCCGCCATTACACCTCCACTGTTGCAGTTCAGTGCTGTAGTGTAGGTGCAGATAGTAACAGATAGGACTGCACATGATCAGTATAGCACTGACAGACAGACAGCAGCAGATATGACATTTGTGCAAATGGTTGCAGTTAAAGTGCAGATACATACAGCAGAAGATGGATTACTGTTGGTGTGCCGGTCTTTCTTTGCTTCCAGCTGCGGTGGTTATTGTGCGGGTGATTGTGCTACAGTTCGGGGGAGAGGGGACAGAGTTCAGGGTCCTGATGGCATGATGAACAAAGCTATTTGGTAGTCTTGTGGAGCAGGCCAGGACAGCAGGGTGCTGAAGAGGGAGTGGAAGGGGTGGGAGGTGTTATCTGCAATGTTGATGGCTCTGCAGGTGAGGCAGGTGAGGTAGATGTCTGAGAGGGGGGCAGAGGGGCACTGATGATCTTGCTGGCTCCTTTCACTGTGCATTGTGTAGTGTATCCATTCTTTTTTTTCCCCCCTCTGTCCATATTTCTACATTTATAGTATTTCTTTTTGCTGTGCATGAAATGGTAATTCAGTTCCCTCTTCTCTCCATTTCTCTCTCCCAGTTCAGGATACACAATATAGGAGGAAAACAACAATAAGTTTATTAACAAAAAGACCACACAGATCCATAGAAACGTCCCCTGAAATTGCAATACCGTAACTCAATGGAATAAATTAAAAGTTGTGGACTGGGAAACCTGTAAATTTTGTTAATGCAGTTATTCACATAATAAAACCCCAGAGTCTCCATTAGACCATGGGGATTCTAGTGTTAATAAAATAAACACGTTGGTCAGTAATCAGTTTATTCATGAGTAGTCCTTTTTTAAATTAGTTAAAAATGTTTCATTTAAACATACTAAACAAAAAGTCTCTGATGTTAAATGAAAATCTAAATTTTGAAATATAACAAACAAAAATAAACTATTTTAGTGGGGTTTGCACTTAAACAAAAACTTAAAAAAAAATTCTTTATATTGTGCTCCTCCGAACTGGCTGTGCCTGTGTTGATGACCCGCTTCCTTTTCAGCTGTGCCTGTGCACAATTTTGCGATGTTCTTGGTGAATGGGTGGTCATTATTGAAATAAAGTGACTGCATCTGTGTGTCATGAATTGCCCCTCGGGGCAGAAAGGGAGACCCACACGCTGAACTGCAGTTTGTGGCATTTAGTGAAAAAGACATCAAATCCAAAAGTGCACGAACAAGTCCCCACCAATAGCCAGACAAGATCTCTCCAAAACAGAGACAGTGAAAACAAAGAAGAGCACTTGCCTGAGCTCTAGCTCCACCACCGTCCAGGACTCCGTTGATCCAGGCGGCGACGTCTTGTGCCCGGTCCTCTGGAGGTCCAGCTTCAGCTCTACTGCGGCGGCCCCAGCAGCAGGCATGGTGGAAGATGCAGTTCCAAGACCTCCCAGCGAAGTGTCCCACGCAGGTGGCTTGCCCTGTATGGTAACAGGAGGTCGGCTCCCTGCTGTTGCTGGATCCTGCACTGCTGAAGCCAAGGGACACTCAATTCTCGGTGCAGGTGCCAGCTCACTGGTAGCACTCTCCCTCCATCAAGACCATGGCTACGGGGCTGGAGTCAAGTCCTCCAGGGCCCCAGGCTCCTCCAACGTCCAGCTGCTCAATCCTGGGGATGGCGGACACTCAGGGGGCAAAGGAGGAGACACGGAGAAGGCAGGTGAAAAGTTTATAGCTGCAGCAGGCGGTGAGAGCTCAGAGGACTGCACAGGCTGAGCCTCACCACTGGGAATCAGGCAAGATAATTCATGTGTCAATGAAGGAGAATGAAAAACCACTTGCCTGGGTTCCCACAGCATGATGCTTTCTGCTGCAGCTGGTCTTAAGTCATCCATCTCCGTGGCTACGGTGGTCATAGGCCCCTCAGAGGACCATGGAGGAGTCGCCCCTGCAGACACGGAGACAGGCAGAGCCAGAGAAGAAGTGGCCGGACCCTTAGCAGCAGGAAGGAATGCCAAGGAAGAGAGGGAAGCAGCAGCTGTGGAAAAGGAAGAAGCTGGCAGGACAGCCGGAGAGGAAGAATGCAGAGAAGGCACTGCTGCAGGAGTTTTCTCCCTCGGCGAAGGAGGAGCTGCTGACAAGGAGGTGCAGGCACTCTTCCACCGGTCTGGAGCTAGATGACAGCATCTTGGAGCTGGTGATGCAGGAGCTGGAGCCGGAGCTGATGACTGACGAGGAACCAATGAGACCGGGACCTGGGGACGCTTCACCGCTGGCACAGGCCTAGGCTTCTTCAAGGAGCTCCTCACCATCTCTCTGCTCTCTCACTGTAGGTCCGCCACCAGCAAAATCCTCTCCATCCCCTCAGCATCCTCTGCCAGCGGAGGGCACTGGTGGGCAGCCGCCTCCTCGAGACCCAGGTACCAAAGGGTGTCTTAGGCCGTAGGAGCCCTGCAGGCATTGTAGATGAAATTGTCTATCTCCATCAGCGTTCTGCAGACCTCCCATCCCAGGCGCATCGGGTACTCACGCCCGCCCATCGAAGAGGTGTAACCGGGAAACATGCTGAAAGTAGCTCCGGTGAAAAAACAGGTGAGTGAAAAAAAAACCATAAACTACAGCAGCTGGGTCATGACTTGGTCAGAGTCTACTGTCATAAATTGCCCTTCGAGGCAGAAAGGGAGACCCAAGCACTGAACTGCAGTTTGTGACATTTAATGAAGAAGACAAAAAATCCAAAAGTGCACAAACAAAAACTTACAGGGTGAAGGTGGGATGAAATATCAGAATACACGTTGAAACAAGGATGGGTTCCAACCGGGATGAGAATGATGAGACTCGACAACGAGTGAATGAACAACCAGTCTTAAATAAGGCAGGAGGTCAATCGTGACAAACGGTACCAGGTGTGAATCACATGAGCGGACTGGAGGTGAAAGTGATTACAATCAGCTGTGAGTCATGCGGAGAGGAGACGGGGCTGACAGCTTGACAGGGGCACCGCCCACAACCAGGGTAAAACCCAGAAGTGCCACTGACAGCTGCAGCCCCAAAGAGAGACAGAAAGAAAGAGAAGGAACTGGCAAATCATCATCGCGAAGTGCACAGAGGATGTCACTACAGTGAAGACCATCACTATGCGGGGTAATCATAAGCCCTGGATGACTGCAGAGGTGCGCTCGCTGCTTACAGCCAGAGATGCAGCCTTCAGAGCGAAGGACAGGATCGCCCTCCGCTCAGCCAGGTCTGCGCTCTCAAAGGGAATTAAGGCGGCCAAGCGCGCCTATGCGGAGAAAATCCAGGGACACCTCTGTGACACTAGGAACACCAAGCAGATGTGGCAGGGAGTTCGGACACTGACGGGCTATAAGTCTAGGCAGGGGGTCGATGATGACGACGCTTCGCTTCCAGACAGGCTTAACGACTTCTTTGCACGTTTTGAAGCATCAAACTCGACAATCAGAGGGAGGGCTGGCTCACCCCCACCATCGGTCGGACCAGCTTTTACCATCAACACAGCGGACACACGGAGGACCCTAACCAGAGTCAACCCACGCAAAGCTGCAGGTCTGGACAACATTCCGGGACGTGTGCTCCGAGACTGCGCGAGCGAGTTGGAGGATGTCCTGACTGACATTTATAACATCTCCCTGTGTCAGGCCATCGTTCCCAGATGCTTCAAGACCTCTATCATTGTACCGGTGGCAAAGAAACCAGTGGTGTCCTGTTTGAATGACTATCGTCCTGTTGCACTGACACCAATTGTGATGAAGTGTTTTGAACGGCTTGTCAAACCACACATTACAGCCTGCCTCCCTGCATCACACGACCCGCTCCAGTTTGCATATCGTTCAAACCGCTCCACGGAGGATGCTATAGTCACCACCCTACACTCTGTCATCACCCACCTGGACCAGAAAGACACCTACGCCAGACTCCTATACATTGATTTCAGTTCAGCATTCAACACCATTATTCCCCAGAGACTGATGGAGAAATTACTCCTTCTCGGCCTGAACACTGCCACATGTCTCTGGATCCTGGATTTCCTGACTGAGAGACCTCAGTCTGTCCGGGTTGGAAACAACATCTCCAACTCTGTCACGCTGAGTACCGGATCCCCTCAAGGCTGTGTACTCAGTCCACTGTTGTTTACACTTCTAACACATGACTGTGTATCCAGACACGAGGGGAACCAGATTATTAAGTTTGCAGATGACACCACGGTGGTGGGACTTATTCAGAGGGATGAGGAATCAATGTACAGGGAAGAAGTGAGAGACCTGGAGGGCTGGTGCAGGGAGAACAATCTGGTGCTCAATGTGGACAAAACAAAGGAGATGATTATCAACTTCTGGCGGTCACAGCCTGAGCACATCCCCCTCAGCATCAGCGGCTGTTTAGTGGAGAGAGTAGAGAACATCAAGTTCCTCGGAGTGCAGATCTCGCAGGACCTGACCTGGAGCAAGAATTCCTTGGAGATCAGGAAGCGGGCTCAGCAGAGACTGCACGTCTTGAGGAAACTCAAACAGGCCTCTCTCCCCATCTGCATCTTCAGGACCTTCTACAGAGGTGTGGTGGAGAGTGTTCTGACGTACTGCATTGCTACATGGTACTCCAGCTGCAGTATGTCAGACAAGAAAGCCCTGCAGAGGATAGTCAAGGGGGCGGAGAGGGTAACTGGAGTCTCCCTCCTCTCTGTCCAAGAACTTTTTCAGAACCGTTGTAGGAGCAGGGCACTGAAAATTGTCAAGGACCGTTCTCACCCTCTGCATAAACACTTTGAACTTCTTCCATCTGGCAAACGATTCCGGAGAATCAGAGGCAGAACCACCAGACTGATCAACAGCTTCCTTCCACAAGTTGTCAGGATGCTGAACAGTTGACCCGGAATCTCTCATACACACTACTGCACCTACGGACATTTTGTATATTATTTGTATATTATAGTTAGTTAGTTTTTCCTAAGTATGTCTCAGGGATGTGTGAATGGATGGGGGAGTGGGGGTGGGGGTGGAGCTATGTGGGAGTGTGTCTTAAATCATGCTGCTTCTTATATGGATGCCGAGAGAAACGCAATTTCATCTTGCCTGCACTACAGTTGTATGTACAGCAATATGACAATAAAGTTTGATTTGATTTGATTTGATTTGAAAACACAAATGTATGCGATAACTAGAATGGTGACAAAGACTGAAGGAAAAATATAAGTAAACCCAAATATGTAAGATAAGATAAGATAAGATAAGATAAGCCTTTATTAGTCCCACAATGGGGAAATTCCAAGATTGCAACAGCACAGGGATAGCAACACTCAGAGCAACAATCAGAAGGCAAGAAAAAACAAGAACAGCTAGTAAACATATATATATATATATATATATATATATATATATATGAGGAGGATGATAAAATAAAGGCAGCGTTGGATTTTTAAATAGCTTTATTATCACCCGCCTTCATCAGAACTCGGCTCCCGCCCATAGTGTGAGCAGGCTGAAACCTCGTTCCTCCAGCTCTCAGATAGGAGACAGTGTGTGTGTCTCGCAGCAGATGCAAAATCAGAATGAGTGAATGAGAGGAAGCTTAACAGCACAGTGCAGCTTATATACTCAACTCAAATAATAGATCAAAGGCATTCACAGCAGTCAATCTGGGCATTTGCATATCAGAGGTACAGACAGGATGCATGAAGACAATGCATGGGTGGCACGTTAACCTCACAGCTGTAAACGCAGCATGCAGCGGAAATAAAACCCAGGAGTGCGAGCTGACTGTCTGTGTTGTGGGGGTTGAATTCAAACCGCTATATATACTGTATATATATATATATATATATATATATATATACATACTGCACGGTGGCGCAGTGGTTAGCACCGCGACAGCACAGTTTACCCTCGGCCAGGGGATCACGGGGATCGTGAGATCGTGGGTTCCATCCCTGCTGCCGGCCAACAGTGATCTGTGTGGAGTTTACATATTCTCCCCGTGTTTGCGTGGGTTTGCGTGGGTTTACTCCGGGATTTCTCCGGTTTCCTCCCACATGCCAAAACATGCAGGTTAGGGAGTTAAGGGGCGCTTGCACACGCAGCAACCGGCAGCTGGTGGCTTGTCACCGGACTGCAGAACAAATCTACCTACGGGTACAAAAATAAGTCCAAAAAATATATATATATAGACACACAGTAAATATTTAAGAATATTTAAGATTTAAATATTTAAGATTCAAGGCTTAATAAATAATGCATCAGGTTTATATAGCACTTTACAATGGACACATTACTCATTCACTGCTGACAGACATCAATAGTGGTAAGCTACCTCTGTAGCCACAGCTGCCCTGGGGCAGACTGACAGAAACATGGCTGCCAATCCACACCAATGGCCTCTCTGACAGCTACCAAACATTCATACCCAGTGTCATGGACACGGGAGGCAAGGTGGGTAAAGTGTCTTGCCCAGGGACACAACGGCAGGATGGCGGGATTCAAACCACCAACTCTCTGATTAATGGACGACCCGCTCTACCACTTGAGCCACTGCTGCCCGCATTTCCCTCCTCTGTTCCATTTTTGCTGAGCACCAAGCTGGACTGCAGGAAGTTCCATTCTTGTCTGGTCTTTGGCATGACCCGGCCGGGACTTGAACCCCGACCTCCTGGTTGTGGGGCAGATGCTCTACCTCTAGGCCACCGCTCCATTACAAACTCCGGTCATGTCTGTGATGGCGGTAAAGGACTGTGCAGCTTTCATTCTCAAAGATGGCGTACTCACAAAATTTGAAAAGTGCGTGGGCACAAAAAATGCCAGATTTATAAAGCTGTGCACACGCCCGACTCTCCGCTCCTTTTCTTCATAAAACACACCTCGTGTGAAAACCAGCGCATGTGCACGATTGCTTTACTCCGCCTCGGCTCCTCCCACTAATGACCGTAAATGAGGAAAAACGCCCCTTCTGCCGCTCTGATGTCAAACTCTGATGGTCAGTCCTGCAGGAACAGACAGTATGAACAACACTAACTTAACGGAGTGTGACGCTGAGGCCTTCATAACGGAGGTGGAGGTCAGAAAAACTACTTTATTTTGTTCTGACCCGCCAGAATCAACAATAAACTGAAGCTTACCGAGTGGACCGTGTTACCATGACAGTTCATATAAATGGTACTTCCCACTTTCTAGCTTGGTGCTCAGCGTGACAGAATTGGGGAAGGAGAAGTTGTTTGTGGCGGTGCCTTGCATGGCAGCCACCCCTCTGATTCTACATGTGATCAACATTGTAGAGGAGAAACGTCATTTTGTTCTACTGTACATGACTGGCTGTATGGACTGAATGACAATAGACATGTCTTCTTCTTCTTTATTGGTTTATTGGTCAGGGACCACGTACAGAAAGAAAAAACCTTAAACACCAGATAAAGATGCTCTGTACCAGATTTTAGTGTTCTCACTAATTTCCGTCTGTAGTCCCTTTATTTCCAGATTGTAATCTGATATTTTAGATAGAAGCATCTCTTCACAGCTGCAGATGTCACTGCTGCAGTGACCAGGGTTCACCTGTAGGGATCCACAGGTCTGGTTGCCTCCAACTAGTCTGCAGTCAGGAGCTTCTCGTTGCCTCAGCAGGTACTGTTCTGGAGCCGGGGCTCATTAGAGGGCACTGTGCCCATCAGAATTCCTCCCAGGAGAGATGGATCTGTGCACGTTGCCTCATCAGTCAAATGTATAGTCTGCAGTAAATTTCATTATCTCTATGTCACATTTACAGAAATGGGATCCAGTTTCCAATGGCGCTGGTTTTGGACCATGAATGAGGCAGGTTCTATCTGAGGGAAATTAGTTATTATTCATCGGGGTTTCACTGGGCTCAATACGCCCAGTTATGGAGATAAATCCTGTAACAATAACTATTGTTATTATGGTCAACACCAAATTTATTTCCTCAGTTTTTTTTAGCTGATTTAGGACAATTTTGATGTGCTGAATCCAGAAATCACATTGGTTTTGCTCAGGTCAACTTTTTGAAGTATGGCCACGTTGTTTTTTACATTTTTCTTTACATGTACGGGTATTTTCGCTTTATATGATGCAAAATTCTTTTTTATTTCTTGAACTTTCTCAAACTCTGAAGAGTTTGCATGCGTCAATTTATGACATGATGTCATAAATCGTCATGATGGCTGATTACTGTTAGACTCTGAAGAGAGACATCCCTGCCGCTGAGCATTCTAGAGCTTCCAATAAACGGACGTTGAAGCTCTGAATTTTGAAAAATGATGACATAACATTCAGTTTACATGTACTTACCTAATGTCTACTATTCAATTTACAGTAATCAAAGTTTGCAACATTTAATCAATAAACTGTGTTAACAAACAATTTTTCCTCTTAAAAATCTATTTCGGATGAGAAATATTTACAAAAATCAACCGATAATGTCACAAAAATGTAATCGATTTAGTCAGAAGATCAGGTTTTTTTGACCTGATGGAGAGAAACGAATGTCATTTTCAGATTCAGCAGTGCAAAATTGCCTTAAATCAGTTGAAAAAACACAGACAACTTACAAAGTTGAAAAGTTAAAAGTTGTCTGTGTTTATCATGACTGATTCATAGACAAATCATTTTAATTGAAGTAGAAACATTATCTTAACACATTGTGTGAGTTTCAGCTGTTTTGTAGTTTAACAGACCTACCGGATAGAGTCAAACAGAATTTTGTGTAGAGCTGCAACTTCTCACAGCAGCTGGAAACTTTGCGGCTCAGTCCACAGATTCTCACGTCACGTTTGTTTTTATACATCCCACTGTGTGCGTGAAAATAAGCATACGTCGTGTTTTTGTGCGTACGCACCGTTTATACATGAGGCTCCTGGTTGGCCATGTGAGGCACTAGTGAGTTACCTCTTGAATTGCATGCACCTGAAGAAGAAGCACAGTGAAGCCAAGAGCTAAACACACAAGTCGCCTCCATCTCTGCTCCTGTAAGCTTTAGACTTCTACACAAGTAGAAAACATCACATGGTGTCAGAAGTAAAAAAATGAAGCAACCAAAGCCGCCAAACTCTTTGTGTCTGGAAGGAAACTTGGCAGAAAGCTGGGACTGGTGGATCCAAAGGTTCGAGCTATACCTCATGGCTAGCGGCATCTCCAACAAGCCAGAAAATGTTAAGTGTGCAACTTTTCTGCATGTGGCGGGAGATGAAACCATAAAAGAATATAACACCCTGGACGGTGGCAGGACAGTTTCCCGCCGGACGTTTGCCCACCATATGGAATAAAAAAATATAATGGGATAGAAATTTAAATATTTTTATACTTGGCAAAGTTCTTGATATTGGAGAACAATTAAATTTTCTCCTGGATAATTAAATTTCTAGCAGCTAACTTCTGCAGAGCTTACCAAGTGCAATTGAGAAGAGGATTAAAAACATGAAGCAACTGCTTTGATATGTGCTGTGATCCATCGAGCACAGAAACGTACGGACCAGCAGCACCAGAAGTGCCTCAACACCCCATGTAACCGGACCGCACAAGAAGAAATTGATGTTCACGATTTTCTTGATTCTGTTGGACGTTCTATTCATTTGTAAATAATCTTATGTTGTTGAATTCTCAATATATGTGTCTTCATGTATGCATGTTTTTACTTCATTGTGTAAATAAAATTTGATATTTGATGTTATATTTTTGCATTCAATTTTTGACAGCAGCAATTCATATTGAGAAAAAAATGACAAGATGATCCTGTTGAATATCAGTGGTGGGCAATTGACCCTTTTGTAACTTTTCTGGTGGGTAAATGTCCAATGAGCACCTGACCAGTGGACACCTGACCTGTACTCCCATACACTTTGATGTGGATGCGAAGGATGCTTGTGCTGCGCTGAAAGAAGGATTTCACCGGTATTGTGAGCCAAGGAGGAACATAACGTACCTGAGACACATGTTCTTCACCAGGGCCCAAGCAAAAAGTGAGTCACTTGATGCATATTTGACCAACTTGAAGAAAAAAGCAAAGGACTGTGAATTTGTGCAGCTTACAGAGTCACTCATGAGAGACCGCATCGTTGTGGCGTCAGTAGCGGTCAGGTGAGAGCAGAACTGCTCAGGGAGCCAGATTTAACACTGGTGAAACCTGGTGATACATGCAGAGCCAATGAAGCTACACAGAGCCACAAGAAAGCTTTGCAGGAAGAAAGTGGCGTGATGGGGAACAAGCTCAGTAAAATGAACCTAACCAAAAGACCCAGTGGTAGTGGTTCCTATGATAAAGGTGAATGCAGAAAATGTGGACATAAACATGAGCCGCGCAAGTGTCCTGCTTTTGACCAGACATGCAGAGTGTGCCCTGGAGAAAAACACTCGGCTGTATGTGCAAAACAACAAAGCCAAAAGAAAACCATTGAAGAAAGGAGAAAAAATGTGAATCAGATTGAACAAGAAGAAAATGAGACATTCACTGGAGACCTTGAATCAAACCAGAAGGGAAAGAGGCATTCAAAAAAGAAAAAAAAAATTGGACTGAAGTGTTACATATGTAAATAGTTAGTAAGATGGTGTCTAGGTTGGCCGGGGAATGGGTAGGGGTTGCAAACTACCAGTTTCCGGTGGTGACGCCACACAGGGTATAAGAGGTGGAGGCGGAAGAGGCTAGTCCTCTTTTGTCATGGACAACCTGGCTGACTGGGAGCCCCGCAAGTCTGTAAGGTCTTGTCATTAGATATTGTTAATAAAGCTTAATGGTATCTACACATTGTCGTCATTGTGTCAAATATGGACACAACGTTTGGCATTGAGGTAAAAGCAGTTATTTAGAGGTCCGTTGCCAATTTTTGGCCATTTCTGGGAACACCAGGCGAGCCACCTGTGTCGTGGCATAGGTGGTTCGCCTTATTCACCAACTATTTATTTATTTATTTATTAATAAATATATTTATTTGTTTTAAATATATTTATTAAATATATTTATTTGTTTTCAGGTTCCGGTTCCGCCGGACCGGCGGCACCACACGAGTTGGCTGTCTTTTGCAACAGCCTTTTTCTTATCTTCCTTCTTCTTTCTACACCTTTCACTCTATATATATATCACGGACACACAGATTGCCCCAAAGGTCTCCCGAGTCGGCGGACGGAGCCACTGTTCACAGCAGGAGACGATACAGCAGGGAAGAGCTAGCTAGCACTCAACTGCCAGCCGGTGCTAACGGAGAAACTCGACATACCGAGGAACTGTGGCGAAAACAACGCGGGTGCCGGGCTGGAGTTTAGGCGGCGTGCAAGAAATATAAGACAGAATAATAAAAAGCGATGGCAAGAACCAAGCAGACCGCTCGTAAATCTACTGGAGGAAAAGCCCCCAGGAAGCAGCTGGCCACCAAGGCTGCTCGAAAAAAGCGTTCCGGCCACCGGCGGAGTGAAGAAGCCTCACCGTTACAGGCCCGGTACCGTGGCTTTGAGAGAAATCCGTCAATACCAGGAATCCACGGAGGTGCTCATCCGTATGCTGCCCTTCCAGCGCCTGGTGAGGGGGATCACTCTGGACTTCAAGACCGACCTGCGCTTCCTGAGCTCCGCCGTCATGGCTCTGCAGGAGGCCAGCGAGGCCTACCTGGTGGGTCTCTTCTCTTCGTGGACACCAACCTGTGCGCCATCCACGCCAAGAGGGTCACCATCATGCCCAAAGACATCCAGCTGGCCCGCCGCATCCGCGGAGAGAGAGCTTAGACTTTCTGCTGCACATCCACCAACCACAATGCTCCACACTGTGTGTCTATATATATATATATTTATAGTAATATGTACGTATGTATACTCACTGTTCTTGTTTTTTCTTGCCTTCTGATTGTTGCTCTGAGTGTTGCTATCCCTGTGCTGTTGCAATCCTGGAATTTCCCCATTGTGGGACTAATAAAGGCTTATCTTATCTTATCTTAACTTATTTAGTGGCCCTAAACCTCATCGAGCTTGAGAAGCTTTGTGCGAAAGCGGTATGGGCATGGAAGGACAAAGGATTTGGGGGAATTTAAGAGGAGCCGATAACTTTGATGAGGTTGTGGAGCTAATGGCACCCTACATTTGCGCCCCAGAGAACGTCACTATCTGACACATCAATTTTAGACACTGCCACCAGCAGATGGGCAAGTCCGTCAGAAGATTTATAGCGGACCTCCGTGAGTTGGTGAGGAATTGCAAGTTCGGAAGCTTGGAGGATGAAATGATCCAGGACCAGCTGGCAGAGCATGTCTGGTGCTCTGCGGCCCAGTCAAGGCTCTTGACCCACCCAGGTGAGCTGACATAAGCCGATGCTATCGAGCTGGTGCAGCAATTCGAGGCAGCCGAGACAATAGCGAGGGGCCTCAGTGAGAAAGTCACTCCGTCCCAAGACGAGCCTTGTGTGAAGGCGCTGCAATTGGACCCTGAGGATGAAGACAGCAGTGAAAACAAGTACACCTCCGTGGTGAAGATCAGGTCTGCTCAGGAACACCGAGATGTTATGGCTGTGGGTCCCCCAACACTGCTATAAGTCCAGGGAATGTCCGGCAAAGGGCAGGCGTTGTGGGAAGTGTGGGTTATTAGACCACTTTGCCAGGGCATGCAAAAACTTTGAGCGGAGGGATCGACAGCGTGAGGTGGGTTCCTTGCAGAAAGGTCTGTCAATAGTGCATACAGTCTCCCCAGAGACTACAGGATGCATCGGCTGCACAATTGAGCTGGATGGCGTTGAGGTCCCACTTTTGGTGGATACGGGAGCAGTGATCACCATGTTAACTCCTTAACTGTGTTTGTCGCCAAACTGCGACATAACCCCTAGTGGTCAACAGTGGCAAAGATTTTTTTTAAGAAAATATTCAGATCAGATGTCAGAACTTTCCAAGGCTATAACTTGGAAGTGGTAAGAGATAATGGCTTACTGTCAATTACAAAGCTGTAGAATATGATCCAAAGTTTCAGATAGGAGTAAATTTATGCATCTAATTTGCATGAAATTCATCACTTACTGCTGGTGAAGGCGGCTTTCTCGCTTGGTCCTTTTGCGGCATCCTGGTCGTTATTTTGTCCTCTCCCAGTCATTTTAGCTGTCTCCCCTACATCCAGAAACTGTTATTGATTACTCCACCTCAATTTCGCTTTTATTTGGTGGCAGTTTCTCTCATATGACGACATGCAACCGGCGATTGTTCTCCAATCACATGGCGATCGGGGCACCGGCATGTGAAATCAAGGTGCTTCACTCTCCCTCTGTTATAAGAAAATGTAAATGTCACGCCGCGTCATTCATCAGCGGCGCCACCTGCTCACGCACCTGCTACTCGTCAGCGGCGAGGGATAAAAGCCGTCTCGCCCTGAGCGTCGGCCTGAAGCCGTAGACTTCATTTCCCTTGCATGGACTTCTACCACATTCTCTTCAGCATCCTCATCACCGGTAAGAAGACCACTTACCTCATCTCTCCAGTCTGCTCCCCTGTGCACAGGTGGATTCCTCGGCGGCGGACAACCCCGTCCCTCGTCTCTCCTCGCTGCTGCACCGAGCCCTGCAGGTGGCTGTCTCCCGGGCTTCCATCCTTGAAGCGCCAGTCATCTGCCCAAACAAGTAAGCTTCTCTCCCTCGCCTATTCTCCTCCTGTGTTGGTGTGTGCTCATCACCCTGTGTCTGATTTCTCCCATAGGGTTGCCGGCTGAACGGTCTCCTGCCTCTGGGTCCGAAGCAGACGCCACCACCAACACATTAACATTCCGCAGACACGCACCCAAACATCCCTGTTGTTAATAAACAGTTTGAACTACTCTGAGCCTGTGTGTGTGCGTCTCCTGAGCCGAACGTTATGTCAGTACGGCTTCAGCAGAGCGGCTCGGCGGACGGCGGGCTCGCACACCGGTTTACCATCCTCGAGGCTCGGGTGGATCAGATTGTTTATCAGCAACAGGTGGTTCTTAATCAATTATTAGAACTGACTAACCGATTGAACCGCTTGGACCCCCAACAGCCGTTCCTCCCGACTCGCCAGGGTGGCGCGGCTCCTGCTGTTCCAGCGGCCGTCCAGCCGGCTCCAGTGGCACCGGTTCGGCTCACGCCGATTCCGACCCCCGCCCGCTTTAGCGGTAAGCTCGGCGGAGCGCGGGGGTTCATTATGCAGTGTGAGTCCGTGTTCCACCGTGTGCCCGGAGATTTTCCCTCGGATCACAGCCGAATTGGTTACATAGGGAATCTTCTGGAGGGGCGTGCGTTAACCTGGACCTACGCCGTAATGGCGAGGCCCAGTTATGCCACCCTCACCTATGACCAATTCGTGAGGCGCTTTCTGGAGGTCTTTGACCACTCACAAACCGAAACGGTCCAGGTCGATCGGCTTCTCGCTCTCCAGCAGAGAAGCCGGTCGGCAGCGGACCACTCGGTCGACTTCCGGGTAGCGGCGGAGGAATTGGGCTGGGAGGAACGCTCCCTCTGTGGCCTGTTCCTCCGCAGCCTCAATAGTGATCTGAGGGATGAACTGGCTGGTCGGGATATCCCTGGGACGCTAGCGGAGCTGACATCCTTAGCGATAAGTTTGGATAACAGGCTGCGCGAGCGCTCCTCGGGGCGGAGGTCTTCTTCTTCTCGCCCTCGTGGAGCCTCGCCGCACCTGTTCCAAGCTCGCCCCCTGGCGGCGCCGCCAGCATCGCACCCCGAGGAGTCGGAGCCGATGGTGACGGGCTGGACTAAACTTTCCCCTGTGGAGAAACAACGCCGCCGTGAGTTGGGCCTCTGCATGTATTGCGGAGGCGACCACCGAGCGTTGTCCACGGAAAGCCAGTCGGTGGGGTCCGCGAGTCACTGTTGGAAGCCTCGCGGATGTCAATCGGTTAGGATCACTTACTCAATTGAAGCTGCCCATCCGTTTCTGCCATAACCCTACTGGGCACCTCACCCACGCACTGGTGGATTCGGGCGCAGAAGGCAGCTTCATTTCACAAAGCCTGGCAACCCGATTGGGCATCCGCTGCCAGGCACTCAACACTCCCATCTCCCTAATCCACCTCTCCCGTGCCACCCTCGGGAGAGTGACACATCAAACTGTTCCCCTACCGGTCATCATCTCGGGAAACCACCGGGAGGAGATGACCTTTTACGTCCTCCCCAACTCTGTGTCGCCCGTCATCCTGGGGTATCCCTGGCTCCGCCTTCACAATCCGGTCCTGGATTGGAAATCAGCTGGGATCTCGGCATGGAGTACGTTCTGTATGGGCACCTGCCTTCAGTCCGCTGCCTGCTCTCCGTCCGCTCCTCCCCCTGCGACGGACGCTGCACCCCCGGACCTGTCTCTGGTGCCCCCAGAATTTCACTACCTGGGTATGGTGTTCAGCAAAGCGAAAGCTATGTCTCTTCTCCCTCATCGGCCCTGTGACTGCGCCATCAACCTCCGCCAGGGGGCTCCCTTACCTTCTGGTCGCCTTTACAGCCTGTCTGCGCCGGAGAAGGAGACGATGAACGCCTACCTGAAGGAATCATTAAGTGCTGGGATTATCCGCCCATCATCGTCACCCGTGGGGGCAGGGTTCTTCTTCGTGGGGAAAAAGGATGGGTCCCTCCGCCCTTGTATCGACTACCGGGCCCTCAATAATATCACGGAGAAGGACCGTTACACCCTGCCTCTCATGGACACTGCTTTCCACTCCCTCCAGGGGGCGACCTGGTTCACCAAGCTGGACCTACGCAGCGCTTACCACCTCGTCCGGATCCGGGAGGGAGATGAGTGGAAAACGGCCTTCCGTACCCCGAACGGCCACTTTGAATACCTGGTGATGCCGTTCGGGTTGACCAACGCTCCTGCAGTCTTCCAGCGCCTCATTAATGACGTCCTCCGGGACTTCATTGGCCTTTTCGTGTTCGTCTACCTGGACGATATTCTCATCTTCTCCAAGTCCAGGGATGAGCACCAGGTCCACGTGAGGCGGGTCCTCCAAAGGCTGCTGGAGAACCGTCTGTACGTTAAGGCAGAAAAGTGTGAATTTTACGCCAGGAGTACGTCCTTCCTGGGGTTCATCATCGCCCACGATAAGGTGCTCCCCGACCCAGAGAAGGTAAAGGCGGTGGTGGAATGGCCCACACCTGCATCCCGGAAACAGGTGCAGCAATTTGTTGGCTTCGCCAATTTCTACCGCCGCTTTGTTCCCAACTTCAGTGCCATCGTTGGACCACTGACCCGCCTCACGTCCCCGAAGGTCCCGTTCCGGTGGACCGAAGAGGTCGCTGCCGCCTTTGAGGCGCTGAAGGCGGAATTCTCCTCCTCCCGGGTCCTTCGCCAGGTCGACCCCGCGCTGCAGTGCATTGTAGAGGTAGACGCTTCGGACACGGGAGTGGGAGCAGTGCTGTCCCAGCGGTCACCGGACGATGGCGCCAAGCGACCGTGCGCCTTCTTCTCCCGGCGCTTGTCCCCGGCGGAGAGAAACTACGATGTGGGGGACAGAGAGCTCTTGGCCATCAAGCTCGCCCTGCAGGAGTGGCGCCACTGGTTAGAGGGGGCGAACCTGCCGTTTGTGGTCCTCACGGACCACAAGAACTTGGAATACTTACGATCTGCCAAGCGCCTGAACGCCCGCCAGGCGCGCTGGTCCCTGTTCTTCGCCAGGTTCCAATTTTCCATCACCTTCAGGCCTGGCTCTAGGAACGTCCTGCCTGACGCCCTCTCCAGGCAGTTCGCCCCCGTGGAGTCGGAGGAGGCGTCCCACTCCATCCTGCCCAGGTCGTGCGTCGTGGGAGCCATCTCGTGGGACATCGAGAGCAAGATCCGGAAGGCACAGGAGGTGGAACCTGACCCTGGCGGCGGACCGGAGGGGAGGCTGTTCGTGCCATCCGCGGTCCGAGGAGAGGTCATCCACTGGCTCCACACCTCCAAGCTCACCTGTCACCCTGGCACCTCCCGGATGATAGATCTCCTCCAACGGTCCTTTTGGTGGCCAGGCCTGCGGAGGGATGCAGCCCGCTACGCCCGGGCTTGCCCAATCTGTGCCACCTGCAAGTCGGGAAATGCCCCTCCAGCGGGTCTGCTCCAGCCCCTGCCCGTCCCTGGCAGGCCCTGGTCGCACGTCGCTCTGGATTTCGTCACCGGACTCCCTGTCTCCAACTCCTATGACACCATCCTGACCATCGTGGACCGCTTCTCCAAGGCCGTGCACTTCGTCCCCCTGCAAGGCCTCCCTACTGCCCTGGAGACGGCGGACCTCCTCGTCCAACACGTGGTCAGGCTGCATGGGATTCCGGTGGACGTGGTCTCGGACCGGGGCCCCCAGTTTTCATCTGAGGTTTGGAGGTCTTTCTGCAACGCCATCGGAGCCAAGGTGAGCCTCTCCTCCGGCCATCACCCCCAATCCAACGGGCAGTGTGAGAGGACCAACCAGGAGCTGGAGGCTGCGCTCCGCTGTGTGTCCAGATCCAAACCCACGTCCTGGAGCAACCATCTTGCCTGGGTTGAATATGCCCACAACACTGCTCGCTCTTCTGCTACAGGGATGTCCCCCTTCAAAGCGTCCCTGGGTTACGACCCCCCGCTGTTTCCAGAGCAGGAGAGTGAAGTAACTGTCCCGTCAGTTAGGGCCCCTCTCAGGCAGTTCCGCTCCACCTGGGCTGCCGCGCGCCATGCGCTATTACGCACAGCGGAGCGCAACAGGACCGTGGCGGACCGGCGTAGAAGACCTGCCCCGGCGTACAGAGTTGGGCAGCTTGTTTACATTTCCACCCAGGACGTCACTCTAAAAGGCGAGAGGAGGAAGCTGGCACAGCGCTTCATGGGTCCCTACCCCATCACCCGGATCATCAACCCGGTGGCTGTGCGCGTGGCTATTCCCCCCTCCCTCCGCATTCATCCTACTTTCCACGTGTCGAAGGTGAAACTGGCAGTTACTGACCCCCTTTGCCCTCCTCCTGCAGCGCAACCCGCGCCCCGGATGATTGGTGGCCATCCGGCCTGGTCCGCCTCCTCCATCCTGGACTCCCGGCGCCGGGGTCGTGGGTTGCAATACTTGGTGGACTGGGAGGGTTATGGGCCCGAGCATCGACAGTGGGTGCCCCCGTCGTTTGTGTTGGACCCATCGCTCATCGCGGACTTCCACCGAGCGCACCCGGATAAGCCATCGCCAGGAGGCGCTGCTAGAGGGGGGAGTACTGTCACGCCGCGTCATTCATCAGCGGCGCCACCTGCTCACGCACCTGCTACTCGTCAGCGGCGAGGGATAAAAGCCGTCTCGCCCTGAGCGTCGGCCTGAAGCCGTAGACTTCATTTCCCTTGCATGGACTTCTACCACATTCTCTTCAGCATCCTCATCACCGGTAAGAAGACCACTTACCTCATCTCTCCAGTCTGCTCCCCTGTGCACAGGTGGATTCCTCGGCGGCGGACAACCCCGTCCCTCGTCTCTCCTCGCTGCTGCACCGAGCCCTGCAGGTGGCTGTCTCCCGGGCTTCCATCCTTGAAGCGCCAGTCATCTGCCCAAACAAGTAAGCTTCTCTCCCTCGCCTATTCTCCTCCTGTGTTGGTGTGTGCTCATCACCCTGTGTCTGATTTCTCCCATAGGGTTGCCGGCTGAACGGTCTCCTGCCTCTGGGTCCGAAGCAGACGCCACCACCAACACATTAACATTCCGCAGACACGCACCCAAACATCCCTGTTGTTAATAAACAGTTTGAACTACTCTGAGCCTGTGTGTGTGCGTCTCCTGAGCCGAACGTTATGTCAGTAAATATTTACCTTCATAAGCTAAATAATCTCTTTTTAGAATCATAGTTGGCAAATTCGCTACCAAATGCTCCCGAATTTGCTCCTCCGTCTGCGTCCACAATGATGCGTTGTGATCAATGATCCATTTTGTTTTCTAATCTCAAAGAAGAAAAAGAAGAAGAAGGATTTCTTCTTCTTTGGTGTGTTTCATGCCATCCATGAGTCCTCCAACGCGTGTCTACCATCTTGTGAACTGGCATGATCAGTACAAACCCTCAGTCCAGCAGGGGAGTGCTTGGCACATCATATCAGTTGACAGGCGCAGTGCCAAACTGTGCCACTAGGGGCACAAGGAATCACTCAGCTTAAATCTGGCGATGGTAAAAAGACTGTTTCCCCACCACCGGATTCATAAACAGAGACAACTTTGGTATGGCTACGGAATGTACAGGTTGGCCGTCTTGGGCTTTGTGGAAGTGGAAGTTAAGTACAAGTCCATGACAGCATCGGACGCTTGGGTTTTTGTTACAGCTGCTGGAGCCATCATTCTGGGGTGTAACCTGTTTCATGGACTTTGTTTCTCTATTGCCAATGTCACCGGTGAGGAGTGGTCAGGTTGTGGGTTGTGGAACCAACCTGCCCTGACTGTGGACAACAAGGAGGTGTGGGATCCGGACTGGTCTAGTGCAGCTGGAGAAGTGCATACCCGGCGCCACATGACACCACCTAGAGATGGACCCGATGCTTCCCTTGGTGTGGGAGCTGGGTGGCACGATGGGGCCCCCATAGGGGCTGATAAGAATGAGGTGCTCGCACTGAGGACTGAGGGGGCGAGACCAGGGAGCGCAGTGTTGAAGCCTTCCAAGCGGAGACCTCCGAAGAGGTCGTCGAACCGGACCCGCAAGTCGACCAGTTCGGAGAAGGAGGCCCGCTTGCAATGTGGTGGTCCAGAAAGAAGTAGCATGGCTTCCCAGCAGTTTGGCGATTTGGCTTGGCCCAGGGTTGAGGCTCGCTTGAGATGGTCCAACGGATCGAGGGAGCTTTGTGACAACCAGAGGCAGTTCCAGGTGGAGGCTGCCCGGACTGGTACCTGAGCCTATCGAACAGGACATGGAGGCATTGACGATCGGCGCCATGTTGTGGAGAAGAGGTGGGGGCACAGCCCATCCCAGGAGGCCAAAATACCGGGGAGGGATTCTGCAGATGACGTTCCAGAAGGGGGGCCTCCCATGGACCGTGGGAAATGACTTAAGGGTATTTATGGATGTGTTCAAGTTCTAGCCCTGTGTCATTATGTGTATAGTCCTGCTACTGGATTAGTGCACCAGGTACTCCATTTTGGTGGATTTGTGTGAATTTTTAAAAAAAATAATTCTGAGATTGTGTGAATACGATGTTGCCAAGTTGAATGTATTATAATTATTAGTTTCATGAGGGGATCAAACACTGAGTTGTTTGAAGTATCATAATGCAAATTACATTTGGATTAACTGTTAAACATACATATATATAAGAAAATTTATGAATATGAATGGTGTTAAGAGATTATAATTCTGACATTTGATTTGTAATATTTGAAAGGAGTGTTAGCCTTAGAAGATTTGGATACACATTTTGAACTTAGGCATAAATGTAATTAATGTGAAAGTTGTGATGGAGATTTATACTGTGGAATGCCCAGGTGGGTGGGTGTGGGTGGGGGCCGCCAATTTGAGGTTAGTTAGAGTTTGTTCTTGTTCCATTCGTTACTTACTGTATGTGTGTTATGGGATTGTTTTCTGTTAGAAACATGGCTCATTTACTTTTCTAAAGAACTATTAGGGACAAGGCGGCAGAATAACCCGCCTAGCCGTGTAGGGGGTTCTGGAAGTCCACCCAGCCCCCCAGCCTCAGCTGTGTGAATGGATAGGCAGTTTGTTTCTTTTGTACATACAGTGGGGCAACAAAGTATTTAGTCAGCCACCAATTTTGCAAGTTCTCCCACTTAAAAGATGAGAGAGGTCTCCAATTTTCATCATAGGTATACCTCAACTATGAGAGACAAAATGAGAAAAAAAAATCCAGAAAATCACATTGAAGGATTTTTAATGAATTAATTGGTAAATTCCTCTGTAAATAAGTATTTGGTCACCTACAAACAAGCAAGAATTCTGGCTCTCACAGACCTGTAACTTCTTCTTTAAGAGGCTCCTCTGTCCTCCACTCGTTACCTGTATCAATGGCACCCGTTTGAACTCGTTATCAGTATAAAAGACACTTGTCCACAACCTCAAACAGTCAGACTCCAAACTCCACTATGGCCAAGACCAAAGAGCTGTCAAAGGACACCAGAAACAAAATTGTAGACCTGCATCAAGCTGGGAAGACTGAATCTGCAATAGGTAAGCAGCTTGGTGTGAAGAAATCAACTGTGGGAGCAATTATTAGAAAATGGAAGACATACAAGACCACTGATAATCTCCCTCGATCTGGGGCTCCACGCAAGATCTCACCCCGTGGGGTCAAAATGATCATGAGAACGGTGAGCAAAAATCCCAGAACCACATGGGGGGAGCTAGTGAATGACCTGCAGAGAGCTGGGACCAAAGTAACAAAGGCTACCATCAGTAACACACTACGCTGGCAGGGACTCAAATCCCGCAGTGCCTGACGTGTCCCCCTGCTTAAGCCAGTACATGTCCAGGCCTGTCTGAAGTTTGCTAGAGAGCATTTGGATGATCCAGAAGAGGATTGGGAGAATGTCATATGGTCAGACGAAACCAAACTAGAACTTTTTGGTAAAAACTCAACTTGTCGTGTTTGGAGGAGAAAGAATGCTGAGTTGCATCCAAAGAACACCATACCTACTGTGAAGCATGGGGGTGGAAACATCATGCTTTGGGGCTGTTTTTCTGCAAAGGGACCAGGACGACTGATCCGTGTAAAGGAAAGAATGAATGGGGACATGTATCGTGACATTTTAAGTGAAAACCTCCTTCCACCAGCAAGGGCATTGATGATGAAACATGGCTGGGTCTTTCAGCATGACAATGATCCCAAACACACCGCCCGGGCAACGAAGGAGTGGCTTTGTAAGAAGCATTTCAAGGTCCTGGAGAGGCCTAGCCAGTCTCCAGATCTCAGCCCCATAGAAAATCTTTGGAGGGAGTTAATAGTCCATGTGTCATATCCCGAGCGCTTTTGTCCGCGCTCGGGTTATTCCTCATCCCTGTCAGGTTTTTGACAGTAGGTGTCGTCACTCGGGTTCCCCGGGCTCTGATTGGCCAGACGCTCGGGGGCTCTCAGTTGTCAGAGCCTGAGCAGCTGCGCCGCATTGCCAATCATGAGCAGCTGGCTTTAAATGTCAGTACGAGTGAATTGGACTCTGCGGCTGTCTCGTCAAAAGTCTTATGACTTCCCCCTGTCTCCTTACCACATGCTCCCTGGGTTCCCCGACGTATCCCGCTGCATGTAAGTTGTTTATTATTTGGAATTGTACTTCTCCCTCGCTGACATTCCTTCCTAATTGCGGCGGATGAGAGCTCCTCGTCTCTGCCATAACTCTCTCCCTGTTTCACGTTTAATATTCCTTGCCTTTGCGGCGAACAAGTGCCCCTTGTCCCAGCCGCTAACCTCTATTGTGAATTCATATTGTGTCGTGTAACGAAGCCTGCGTGGCAAGTTGTGTTGTACATCCAAGCCCTGTGCAATATAAATAAAAGAACTGAATTGCAACTTACTGACTGAGGCGTCTTATGCTGGCTCGTGAGGGCCAGCCGTGACACCATGTTGCCCAGCGACAGCCCCAAAACATCACTGCTCTAGAGGAGATCTGCATGGAGGAATGGGCCAAAATACCAGCAACAGTGTGTGAAAACCTTGTGAAGACTTACAGAAAATGTTTGACCTCTGTCATTGCCAACAAAGGGTATATAACAAAGTATTGAGATAAACTTTCGTTATTGACCAAATACTTATTTTCCACCATAACTTGCAAATAAATTCTTTAAAAATGAGATAGTGTAATTTTCTGGATTTTTTTTTCTCGTTTTGTCTCTCATAGTTGAGGTATACCTATGATGAAAATTGTAGACCTCTCTCATCTTTTAAGTGGGAGAACTTGCACAATTGGTGGCTGACTAAATACTTTTTTGCCCCGCTGTATGTTGTCTATGTAGAGCATGAGTTGGGTGGCAAATTTGATTGGGCCAACCCGTGTGCTTGATTTTTTTGAAGGGGGGGTGGAGGGGAATGTTACATATGTAAATAGTTAGTATTAGTAAGATGGCGGCCGGGTTAACCGGGGAATGGACAGGGGTGGTGAACTACTGGTTTTTGGTGGTGACGCCACCCAAGGTATAAGAGGTGGAGGCAGAAGAGGCTAGTCCTCTTTCATCATGGACAACCTGGCTAGCTGAGAGCGCTGCAAGTCTGTAAGGTCTTGTCATTCGATATTGTTAATAAAGCTCCGTTAACAGTATCTACACATTGTTGTCATTGCCTCAAATATGGACACAGCATGAAGTAATTAAAGTTAATGGCCAGAAACGCATACTCAGGTTGGATACAGGTGCAGACTGCAATGCATTACCTCTTTCAATACTGGAACAAGTGGCTGGAAAAAGCTAGCTACTGCAAAAGTCCAGCATCAAGTTAGTGGCATGGTTTTGCCACAGGGTGGAGCCATTGGGCATGGCAATGATGAAATGTGAGCATAAAAAGGAAGTGCATGAGGTGGAATTTCAGATAATATGCCCCAACTTGCAAGCGACTGTGGGAGGAGACACTTGCGCAGACATGGGATTAATTAAAAGAATCTACAAAGTTGAAAAAGAGGCAGAAAAAGATATCCTGCAGGAGTACAAAGATGTGTTCACAGGTCTGAGGTGTGTACCTGGACAGCATCACATTCAGATCGATCCAGCAGTACCCCCAGTTATGCTCCCACCCAGAAAAGTGCCTTTAGCACTGAAATGGGAAATCAAAAGTGTTGCGATCTCCTCATGCGCTTTTACGCAGCGCATGGAGGAAAGGAGATAAACCCACTCGCAGGGGGTAGTTGTGCATATTTATTGACAGGGTAAAATAGACCGTTCAAAACAACAGATGTGAAGCTCAGGACATACAAGGATTACTTCCAGGACGTTCTACAGAAACACTGGTGGGTAAACAGGGAAAACTGTTCCAAAACGCAGACAGGCAGAACTGCAGCGGGTGAACAGAGGAAACAGCCCAGAAAAGAACCTCCAGACGGGACTGGAAGGTGTGGGTGGGGGGGAGTACTCACAAGGCTGGAGCAGTCCAAGTCAGTCCAAGCAACAGTCTCGGCGAAACAAAAATCAAACAGCAGAAAACAATTAATGTCATCCAGAGCGATGTGGTGCAGAACAACAGGCAGGGCATCTAGTCATGGATAACCCAGGGCAAACACTGAACAGTACAACCCCAAAAGGGACAATGATCCGGCAATCTCTTCCAGCAGACCAAGGGATTCAATAATGCAAAGCCTAATCAGGAAAGCGATTGCTGATGTGTGTAATGACAGTGTGAGTGTGGGAATGAGTGGGTGTGCGTATGTGTGCAAGAGAGGAAATGTATGTATGTGTGTGTGTGCGTGCGTGAACGCCAATCATGACACAGCTGATACCATTGACAGGAGAAGGAGGTGTGGCTGAGCTGTCAGGGAGCCGAGCAGACCCCAGAGGCTCCCTGAAAACGCCTGATGGAAAATAAGGGATAATACACAGAAGACCAAATAGCCACAGTGTCATAGAACTGGGTTTAAAACCATCAACCCCAGTTCATGACAAAAAGAGAACTCGACATAATGGAGAAATTAGGTGTGGGTGAAAAACAAACAGACCCACTGACTGGGTTAACAGCACTGTCACTGTCAAGAAAGCAAACAAAAATTGAGAATCTGCATAGATCCTCAGGACCTCAACAAAGCCATTAAAAGAGAATGCTACCCACTGTGTCCAGTGAAAGAGGTTGTGGCTGAGATGCAATATGCAAAGTACTTATCTGCATTGGACGCAAACCACAGCTTCTTGCAAATACAACACAATGAAGAGAGGTCTAAGTTGTGTACATTTAACACACCATTCGGACGGTACCAGCTCAAGCCTCTTCCCTTTGGAGTCTCATCACCTCCAGAAGTATTTCAAAAATGCATTGCACAGAGACTGGGGGACATGGAAGGAGTTGTGAATGTCATGGACAACATCCTGGTGTGCGGTGCAGACAAGGAGCAACATGATAAAAGGCCGAGACTGCTTCTTTCGAAGGAACAACCTGAAGCTGAATAAAGACAAGTGTAAGATTGGAATGACAGAAATACGGTACATTGGACACATACTGAGTGCAGAAGGATTGAAGCCGGACCAGGAAAAGGTCACAGCAATAAAGGACATGCCACAGCCACAAAATAAAGCTGCACTGATGAGGTTTTAAGGCCTAATACAGTCTTCTTCTTCTTCTTCTTCTTCTTCTTCTTCTTCTTCTTCTTCTTCTTCTTCTTCTTCTTCTTCTTTCAGCCGCTCCCTGCAGAGGTCGCCACAGCAGATCATTTGCCTCCACCTCACCCTATCCCTTGCATATTCCTCTGTAAACACCAACCCTCTCCATGTTGAATGAATGAATGTTCTCTTTTTCCTTCTTTTTTAGGCATGGTACAGTACCTCTCAGAATTCATTCCAATCCTGTCTGATGTGAGAGCACCACTCAGAAAGATTTTGGAAGGGGATGTGTAATGTATTAAATATAATTATTATTATTATTATTATTATATTGTGTGTCATGGGTGACAGCTACACCTTTCCGGTTCCACCACCACACAGGGTATAAAAGGCCGACCCGGAAGAGACACAGTCTCTTTTCGACCAACACCTCTGTCTTGGCGGGAGCGCCTTCGTGTTCAGTGAGTTTGCATAATAAAGTTCCGTTCTACTGCACCTTCGGCCTCATCAGTGGAGTATTGGTTATGGATATAGCATTTTGGAAACAAGGATGAAGTTACGGATAAACAAGTTTCTAGTAGTCAGGTCAGGCATTGGCTTGCTTGCTACCAGATAACCATGAAAACCGGTACTACGTGTGTCATGGGTCGGGCCATCGGCAACAGAACCAGCATCCCCACCCTTCTGAGGGCATGGAGGGTGAAACAGGGCATCCTGGCAGAACTAAAAACGATATCTGTCACAGGTCTGTGGTGGACCACTCCCAGTTACACGGGGTGAGACTGGACATCCTGGCAGATAAACACATCTGTTGCAAGGTCTGTGGTGGACTGTGCCAGTCAGTGCATTGTGACGTGCACTACACAAAGAGCAGAGATAAACAAACCTATCATCTGGTCAGTCACTGTAACAGATACTGGAGTCAGTTTGTCTTGACTTGTCCTTGCCACTGATAATACCTTTATCTGCCAAGAATGTCCTGCTAGTCCAGCAAAAGCTAGCAGTACTCAAATACTTTGCAAGCAGTTTCATGAAATGGTCAATCAGAAAGCAACTCATACTGGCTCAGATGTCGCCCGGGCTTACAAGGTCCACGCTGATCTGTTCACACTTCGACAGGCAGCGAAAAGTAAGCTAGGACCAGGAAAACAGAAGAAGAGGAAAACAGCAGCCTTGTGTGTAGCAGAATGGAATGTGTGCACTCTGTTGGACAGAACAACATCACAGCGCCCAGAAAGACAGACTGCACTTGTGGCCCTGGAAACGAACAGGTACAATGTAGACATAGCTGCACTCAGTGAAACAAGATTGCCTGGATATGACAGCTTGGAAGACCATGGGTACATCTTTTTTTGGAGTGGAAGATCAACTCAAGAAAGGAGAGAAGCAGGAGTGGGCTTTGCAGTTAGAAAGGAGATAGCAGCCATGCTTGATGAGGAACCGGTGCCAATCAATGACAGGATAATGACTATGAGACTCCCACTACAGCGGAAGATGTATGCCACACTCATCAGTGTATATGCCCCAACAATGACCAACACAGAGGAGATGAAGGAAGAGTTCTACAGTGATTTACGTGAGACTATCAGGCGTGTACCGACTGATGACAGGCTGATACTCGTTGGAGATTTTAATGCCAGAGTTGGTTCGGACACTGAGAAATGGAAAGGAGTGCTAGGTAGTCATGGAGTAGGCAAGTGCAATGCTAATGGAGAACTCCTACTTGCACTATGTTCAGAGTACAACCTTGTGATAACCAACACTCTATTTAAGCACAAGGATGCACACAAAAAGACATGGATGCACCCAAGATCCAAGCACTGGCACTTATTAGACTACATCATAGTCAGGCAGAGAGGCATAAGGGGTGTATTGGACACCAGAGCAATGAGAGGCGCGGACTGTGGTACTGATTAATTAAATTAAATCACCCGTTATTGTCATTCAACTGTCAATCAATCATGTACAGTAGAATGAGATTGTGTTTTACCTATCTACTGTGTTAATCACACACACCCCAAGTGTAGAATCAGAGGGCCGCTGCCATGCAAGGCGCCGCCACAGATTTCCCTCCTCCATTCCATTATTGCTGAGCAACAAGCTGGACGGCAGGAAGTTCCACTTTTTATATGGTCTTCGGCATGACCCAGCCGGGATTTGAACCCCTGCCTCCCAGGTGTGGGGCGGATGCTCTACCAACTGAGCCACCACTCCGGTAGCATGTTCATGATCATGTTATGCTGAGATGTAGATTAAGGATTTGCAGAAGAAAACAGCACTGCAGGACGGGTGCGAAGCCACCACGGAAACTAAACACTAGTGCACTGAAAGGCCAAAAGAAATGGCATGGAAATGGATGAAAACTTGAAAGACTGGGACAGCAGCAACTCAGAGAATGACATCGAAGAGAAATGGGCAACACTGAAGGATATGGTGTATCGAACTGCGAGTGATGTATTATGCCACCCTGAGAGGAAACATCATCAAGATTGGTTTGATGAGCATGATGAACACCTGAAGAAATTACTACAAGTGAGGAATACAGCTAGGCAGGAAAACCCACAGTGTAACACAAGTTCGAAGAAGAAGAAATATTCAAAGACTCAGAGTGAGCTACAGAAGTACACCAGAGAGATGAAGTCCAACTGGTGGGATGAAAAAGCGGAGGAACTTCAAACTGCAGCAGACAGGAAGGACATGAAAACATTCTTCACAGGTTTGAGAGAAATCTACGGCCCTAAACCAAGAGGATTGATCCAACTAAAGGCTATGGATAGTGAAATGGTTTTGCAGGAGAAAGACAAGATCCTGGTCAGATTTGCAGACCAATTTGACCAACTACTAAACAACCCTGGAGATCTCACTGAAGAGGCTAAAGAAGCTCTAGTGCAGCGACCAGCTGTAAAAAGTCTGGATGAACCACCAAATTTTGATGAACTAATGGCAGCTATCGGACAACACAGGATGGTAAAGCTCCAGGAAGGAATGGGATTCCAGCAGAAGTGTGGAAATTTGGTGGTGTTCAGCTGACCAACTGCCTGCACAAGTTCATCCAAGAGAAATGGGATGCCCAGTAAGTACTTCAAGACTGGAAGGATGCAAGTATTGTGCCTTTGTTCAAGAAAGATGACGGGAAAGATTGTGGAAATTACCAAAGTATATCACTGCTAGCCACTGTTGGTAAGATTCTCTCACGTGTACTACTGAACAGACTCAATGAACACATCTCGCAGAATGTACTATCAGAAACCCAGTGTGGCTTTAGAAGTGGAAGAAGCACAATGGACATGAATTTCTGCTTGAAACAGGTTCAAGAAAAGTGTATCTAACAGAACATGCCACTTTATGTAGTCTTCATAGACTTCAGTAAAGCCTTTGATACTGTTTTGCGACAAGGACTTTGACAGGTACTCAAGAAATATGGCTGTACAGAGAAGTTTGTCAGCCTGATCGAGGCACTCCATACAGGTATGCACGCAAACGTGGCAATGAGTGGTTCAGTATCTAAAGACTTTTCAGTAAGCAATGGGATGAAACAAGGGTGTGTGCTGGCACCTACACTCTTCTCGCTATATATGGCAGCCATGCTTGAGGTGGCCTTCAGAGACACTTCAGAAGGAGTATACATTCAAACAAGGAAAGAAGCAGACTTGTTCAATGTGGCACAGTTTAAAGCCAAGAGTAAGACATCGGAAAAGGTAGTAAGAGAAATGCTCTTTGCAAACGACAGTTGCACACAGTGTGGAAGATACAGTATGCAATCTTTAGTGGAGAAATTTGCAAGAGCAGCTAGCTAATTCAGCCTCCAAATCAACATCAAGAAGACAGAGTGCCTTTTTCAACCACCAAAGTTCCAGTTATCAACATCACTACCAGAAGAGATCAGCATTGGCATAGAGCCACTAGTCAAGTGCAAGACTTTCAAGTATCTAGGGAGTACTGTTTCAGAGAATGCTAGGCTGGAGGATGAACTATCTCTCAGAATGGGAAGAGTGAGTGCTGTGTTTGGAAACTTGAGGGAGAGACTGTGGAACAATCGACATGTGTCTATCCGTGTGAAATGCAAAGTGTACAGAGCAACAGTACTGGCTACTCTATTGTACGGTGCTGAAACTTGGACTGTCTACAGAGTGCAGGTGAAGAAACTCCACGCGTACATGATGAGACACCTTCGAGCCATAATGAACATCTCATGGAAAGACAAGATAACCAACATAGAAGTGTTGAAACGAGCTGGTCTACCATCAATGGAGGACATGCTAATACAGATGAACCTGAGATGGCTCAGACATGTTGAGAGGATGGACCACCAGCGTCTCCCTCGACAGTTAATCTACTCACAGTTATGCAGTTATGCACAAACGCAATCAGGGTAGACCAAGGCTCAGATTTAAAGACACTGTAAAAAGAAACTTGAAGAAGACATAGACAGGAGTTCCTGGCAGCAGAAGGCTAAAGACAGAGCTGTGTGGAGGAATCTGATCAGACCTAAATGAAACAGTCATTGTTGCCCACAACAGACTGTTATGATGATAAGTATTCAGCCATTTTTGGAGCTCCCAGGCGAGCCGCCAGTTCCCTGGGCGAGGTGGTTTGCAGTGCTCCAAAACTCTTTGGTGGCATTGAACCTTGGCGAATTGGAGAAACTACGTGCATGAGCGATACTGGTCCATAATCTCGGCATGGAAGGGCAACATATTCTCAGCACTTTGGGTAAGAGTGATAGTTTGGAGGATGTGGTTGAGCTAATGGCACGCTACATTCGCACTCCTGAGAACATCATTGTCCAACGGATTCAGTTCCGACAGCGACGCCAGCGGCCGGGAGAGTTGGTGCAACGGTATGTTGCAGACCTGCGTCAGCTGGCTGGAGAGTGCTGATTCAGGGCTTTGGAGGAAGAAATCGTCTGTGATCAGTTAGCGGAGCACACGCTATGTTCTGATGCACGGTCAAGACTCCTCATACACTCCAGTGAACTGATGTTGAATGTGGCTATGGAAATAGCTCAACAGTATGAAGCAGGGGATAATCTATCAAAGGGCCTTGGTGAGAGTGGGAGGAAGATTGGCCTAGTATTCTAGGAGATGGACAGGACCAATCCCACCCAGGGCCATCGCGGGAGGGTTCCGGTGCCAGGACCCAAGTTGCCCTGGATGTGGGAACTGGGCAGCACAGTGGAACACCCGTGGCGACGGGTGGAGCTGTGAGGACGGCTTCTTCTGCTTCCGGAGTTTGGCCGGGAGATACTGAGAAGCAAGGGGTATGCAACGGCTTTGCCAGCATTCAAAATGAAAAAGAGCGAGGCAGGACTGGCTGGCATGGTGGACAGACGTGCCACACAGGAGCACTGGAGGCTGAGTCAGGCTTCTCAAGGGGTCGCTGGAGCAGTTCGACTAGAGAGGAAGCCTGGTCTAGACGTCGTGGACATTTGAAGCCGAGTCGAGCTCCCCTAGGAGGTGCTGACGTGGTTCGACCCAGGGAGGAGGCTCGGCTAAGAGGGGTTGATGGCAAGCAAAAATGAGAAGAGGACCAGGGATGGCTGCTGGTGGTGGCCGTCCAGGAGGACGGTTATCTTCAAATGTCCAGTGGCTCATGAAGACACCCCAACGAGTTGAGGCGCGCCGTTGAGGAGAAGGAGGTGTCAGGGCTCCGATGTGGTTCATCTCCGGGGGTGAAGTGAAGATGAAGCTCTGGTCAGGACCTGCCGGACGAGTGTCCGGGGGGTGGTATCCCCATTGAGACTGTATGGTGGCAAGGGGGCGATGTGTTTTGGGGTTGATTTCTTAACATGTTAATGACTGAAATGTTGATGTGTGCACTGCCAGGGCTGCGTTGTTGTTTTGTCAGCATGGTAGATGCATAAAAGAGGCTGGGTTAAGTGCACATGTTTAAAAAAAGGATAGAGTGAGAGCTGCTTTTTTTGGGGGGTGGTGGTGCAGAAATGTTAATATGTGTGAATTGCCCAAGCCACATAGCTGATATGTTTCACATATACTCGTTATGTGATTGCCCAGTTTGTTTAAAAAAAAAACAAAAGCCCAACACTGTTTGTATTACTGCATTTAATTGCATGACTGATATGTGATCTGCCCGGGTTATGGGGTGAGTGTGTTGGGGTGGGGGGCTGGCACAGCGGGGTGTGGATGTACATATTAACTGATTGACTGGGTGAATTGAAATGTTTTGGTTGTACATATGTTTTGGGATTACTTTATCATTATATTAGGAACACAGCAGCTTTCTTTGTCCTACCGACTGTATTATGACAGACACGGCAGAATAACCCGTCTGGCTGTGTGGGGGTGGGACAGTAGTCCACCTGTCTCCCTCTAGTTTTAGTTATTTGTGTGCATGGATAGACCCAGTTATTGTTATTACTGTTAGTGTGTGATTCGGGTTGTAAATTTAGGTAGGTTAAAATGGTGTGTGTTTTGGGCTTTTCTACGGCGGGGGGGGGGGGGGTAATGTATTAAATATGATGGTGAAGGCTACACCTTTCCGGTTCCACCGCCACCGAGGGTATAAAAGGCCAACCCGGAAGAGGCACGGTCTCTTTTCGATGGGCACCTCTGCCTCGACGGGAGCACCTTCGTGTTCAGTGAGTTTGCATAATAAAGTTGCGTTCTACTGCACCTTCAGCCTCCTTATTGAAGTCTCAGTTATGGACATAACAGGATGTAGCATGGCATTGGGAAACACAGCAGCAAAACAGCTTTGAACAACTGAAAAAGCTGGTAAGCAACACTCCACTGCTGAAGTTCTGCGACACAAACAGCAAGGTCACATTGTCAGTGGATGCAAGCTCTGAAGGAGGCACATTCACGAGGCACATTTGGGGACTGTCAAATACCAAGAGAAAGCCCAAGATGTTCGGTTTTGGCCCAGCATGTCCAAAGAAGATGAAGACATGGTGCTGAAGTGTGCCGTTTGTAACACCTTCAGAAAGAGTAATGTGAAAGAACCACTCATGCGCCCTGGCATAGCAGAAAGGGCGTGGGCCAAACTAGGTGTTGGTCTATTCCACTTGAATCAAAGCGACTATCTGTTGTGTGTAGATTACTACTCCAAGTACCCTGAAACTGCTCAACTGCCTCAAACAATAAGCCAGCAAGTCATCAGAGTGTCTACAGTAGTAGCCTCGGGGTAGAGCATCCGCCCCACAACCGGGAGGTTGGGGTTCAAGTCCGGGCCAGGTCATGCCAAAGACATTATAAAAGTGGAACTTCCTGCCATCCAGCCCGGTGCTCAGCAAAAATGGAACAGAGGAGGGAAATGCGGGCAGCAGTGGCTCAGTTTGCAAGTGAGGAGTTTAGACAGTTTGCAAAGATGTGAGAATTCAAACATTCCATTTCAAGTCCAGGCTCCCCACAATCCAGTGGTCAAAATGAACACACAATCCAGACCATAAGGAAGCACGAGAGAGTAACGGTGACCCATATCTTGCACTGCTTGACTACAGGAGTGTGTCACAGGGTGTGTATGTGTGCGAGGGTTAGTCTAGGTGGTGGCACTGTGGAAGACGGGATCGTCCATCTTTTTGTACATTTGAGGGTGTGGTTGTGATGAGGCACAAGGCTTGGCAGGGTGTGTCGCTGCTTCATTAGCAGATGCAGAGCCGGTGTGTAACAGGTGTGCTGAGGGAGGAGGTGCTAACAGACGCCACAGAGCGATGGCGGCGGAGGAGTGTTGTGCACTTGGGAGCCAGAGAAAAAGAAGAGGGACGTCTGATCACCTGGCCTCCGAGGATCATCTGAACGCATCCGAGGGTGATTGAATGAGTCAGAACCATGGAGGAAGTGCTGGAAATGATCTCGGATTCTGAAACACTTCAGTGGAGACCATATGAACTTGTGGTTGAATCTAGCTAGACTGGGAGTAGCCCGTCCTGATATTCATATTTGATTCACGGTGTTTCATTGTTTTTCTGAATTAACCTCTTCATGCCTGAGTTTGTGTTTTTGTTTACCATGTTAATTAACATTATTTTGGGGGTTGTTGCTCAGCCTTTATCCAAGTCATATGAACACTTAATGCATGCTGTCCTAATTGGCTAATTTTTTTTGGTTAGCAGAAGACCACACCGGGACTGGGTTTGGGGGCTCCTGACTGGACGTTTTAGAAGGGACTGCTCCCTGCTGGGTTGATGGTCTGGAGGACCTTGATAGGACATTTTTATTCTTTTTAGGAATTTCTTTTATCTTGTTTTATTGTTTTGATTTTAAAACTTGTCTTTCTAAAGAATTGTAGTAAACATCATTTTTGACAAATCTCCATCACATGCTGTTTTGGGTCAGGAAGCTCCTCAGTAGAAAAGTTCCATATTAACCCTGTAACTCTATCCCTGTGACAAACGCACTGTTGATGGAGTGAAACTATCACCTGCCCAGCTGCTGATGGGTCAACGGCTGAAAACAAAGTTGCCAGCGACTGCCCAGCTATTAAAGCCTCAGCTGTCCCAGACATGACCGAAGGAAGAAAAGACAGCAGAAACAGAAACTCTCTTGGAGTGAGAAACCTGCCTGAACTGCAAGAGGGAGTGACTGTTCGATTCAGAGTAGGCCAAACATGGCAGCCAGCCGTGGTGAAGAATCGCCATGTAGAGCCAATTGTCATGGTTTGAAATTGATGGGATCCTTTTCACCACTCGCCTCTACGACACTCCCAGTGATGCACACTGGCACCTGGACCTCACTGAGATGACCATTAGCTGCCATCCTCGCTACGCTGACCATCCTGAAGTCACGGTGAGGATGGTGGACATCTCTGCGCACCGGGAGAAGCTTCGTGGGCTGGAGGGAAACTCCGGCTGGAAGCCGAAGAGGAGGCATCCTCGCTCCTCGCTTCGAGATCCCATTCCTGTCCATCATCCAGTCCAGGAGTTCACACCACCCAGAGGTCATCCCCGCCGGAGTGACACGTCATTCGGGATTCCCCCGGAGGATTTACAGCTGTCAGTGATTTCCATCCGGGACCGAGTGGCTGCAGCTCGCTCTGTCTCCCATCCTACACTGATAATGAAGCATGTGACAGCGGCGGTCAGGCTGGTGGAGAGGAATGATCACCCCGAATATGCGACCTGCTCACCTCTGTTTCTGCACAGGAGCGGCATTTCCCTAACCTCACCTTCGCCTCTCCCTCTGCCAGTAAACGTTGTCTCCATGCAGATTGCAAGGCTCAGTGAGAACCCAGTCCGGATCCAGTTCCGGGTGGCCGCACAAACTCTGTCTCCCAGCCAGCTGCAGCCTCCGTGTCTCGTCGGATGAGCAAGACAGCTGCCTCCGCCTCTGGGTCATCTGTCTCCGCTGTTCCGTCAGCTCCTCGATCCCGGTTGGCCTCAGCTGTTCCTCTCCCCTCCTCGACGCCCCCTCCAGCTGCTGTGAATTCCACGAGTCCGTCTCCGGCTGCTCCCGTTCCTGATCCGGTGCGTGAGGCTTCTCTTCGTCTTCCCGGGGGATCCTCTGTCGCCATCCAGCGGGGGAAGGGGAGAACCAAGTCCACTGCAGCGGGTTCCAGCTGCCCTCAGTGGATCAGGCAAGTGTCTCTTCATTCTTTTCCTTCACTGGATGAACTGCCTTGTTTGATTCCTGGGGGTGGAGTTCGGGGTTCACAGTCCCCCGAGCTCCCTCCACCTGCTGCAGTAATTAATTATGAACCTGCTACCTTTGTGTCTCCTTCCCCTGAGCGTGGACTACACCGTCAGACGAGGAGGGAGCCTGCGGGCCTGGAGAGCCTGGATCCAGCCCGGCAGCCATGACACGAGCAGAGGAGGAGGGCAATCTGCAGATTGGAGCCTGCGCCGATGAGCAAGAGTCCCTGGGTCTCCACGGAGGGACAGTCCGACCCGGCAGGTCATGGAGCCCCTGCCAGCACACCGTGCGGGCCCTCGGCGTGGACATCTGCATCAGGGACTCTCCAGACTGTGGACTCCATCATGCCGGCTGTGGAGCCGCCGTAGCCGAGTGGGAACCAGATGATGACCTTCTTCCGTCTTAACCCAGATCGTCGAAGTCCTGGACGGCGACAGAACTCGAGATCAGGCAAGTGCTCTAATTTGTCTTTCTCCTCTCAATTCTGGAGCATTCTTGCCTGTCTCTCGGGGAGACGAACCGGGTGCAGCCATCCGCTGCATCCGAGCTTGTCTCGCTGGGCTCTATCGCTACCGGTGATCCTGATCCCAGTTCTTTTTCCTCTCCTGAGCTTTCTCCCAGGGTCACCGGTGAGCAGTCAATCCCGGTTGCTGTGCTGGAGGTTCCGGGTTCGGGTTTGGAGGCCGTTCCTGGTGCTGCGCCGACCCAGTCGGGGTCCATCGAAGGTTGTGTTCTGGCCCAATTGGGGTCTGACGTGGGTGCTATGCTGACCCAGTCGGGGTCCGTCATGGACGTTGCTCTGTCCCAGTTGGGGTCCGTTGTGGGTACGGCACGGTCCCACTGGGGACCCAACATGAGCGCAGCGCCGGTCCGTGTTGGGTTCAGAGAAGGAGCTGCAGAGAAGGAGCTGCAGATTCTTTGCCGATCAGTGCCAGACTGGTCCCTTCCCCTTTCCCCGTCCCCTTTTCTCTTCCACCGGGGGCCGCTGGGTTTCCCCGCTATAGGCTCGGCTCTCCCTCGCTACCCCTCTCAACAGGAAGGCCGTCTCTGGATTCTCCCCTGCAGTCCTGGTGGCGGAATGACGCGGGTCGGCCGCCTGAGAAACTGCTTCACCCGTTTGGCATTCTGGGTCGGCCACCTGACAGACTGAACTTTCTGCTTGGCGACCTGGTCCGGCTACCAGAGATCCTGTTTCTCCGGGCCTGGGACTGGGGTAGGCGGCCCGAACTCTTCCTTTTTCCCCTGCCAGTGATCTGGACGCTGGACGCAGTTAGACCACCAGACCTAATTGTTGTCTTATTGGGCTCTGCCTGCCGTCATCCCTGTTTTCGTCCTCTCCACTGAAATACTAGGGTCGCTCTGGCGTCTTGTCATTTGTACTGTTTTGGGACTATGTATTCACCGTTATTTAACCAGGGTTTTTTTTTTTCTCCCCTCCTCTGTCTGAGGAATGATATGTGGTTGCCACTGTTTCTTATGGGCCTGTGTATCTTGGTTTATAGGCCTTGTACTCCTGTTATTTGCATTTATTGTCCTGTCTGTTGTGCCACCCGTGCATGATGGAGTATTGTGGGGGGGGGGGGTTTCCTTCCCATGCTCTGTAATTGCTTCATGTTATGTTTCCTGTGTTCTTCCTTGTCACTCTTTGTTCCGGTTTCTTGTCTTGATGGGGGTTTTTTTCTCTGGTTCTCTCCCTCCTGGCCTTTTCGCTTTTCGGGGCTTGGGTGTCACGTGGCGCCCAGAGTGCGCCGTTTGGGGGGGGAGTACTGTCATAGTCTGAGCCCCAATATCGTCCACGCTTGGGTCATGCGGTATTTTCCTCCCATCTGGTGTGTGTTCCCTATGGCTCTCCGAGCCTTTATTGTGACAGCTCTCAGAGGGGCTTCCGGCCGTCAGAGCTGAGCTCCTGACAGCTGAATTATATTGAGTTGATGACTGCCTCATCAGCTGTCTCATCCTTAGCCCTATTTAAGGGAGCAGCTTAGGTTACTCCAGGCTGCGACCTCGTCTAACGTTCCTCGCCGAACATTCCTTCGTCCAAACTCCATCCTAGATCCATGATTCGTTCCTTTCCACAGAAAGTGTGTTTGTTGAGAGTCTGTTCTTTCTGTCCCTTAGTCGAGGTCATAGTTATTGTGTGTTTTGCCCCCCGTGGCTCATTATTTTGTCATTCGTCTTTTGTTAATAAATTATGCAAACTCATCAGTGGCCTATAGTGTTTTATTTGCAGTCCGTTAGGACCGCAGCATGACACCAAAGTCTTATGTCATCCAAACACGTGTTGGCAGCACCTTTAGGAGAAATAGGCAACACCTGCTGAAGAGCAGAGAGGGCAGTTTTGCCAAACAGGACGATGCAGATGTGGAAGACTCCACAGTACTGTCTGAAGACGCTGCCTCAGACATGCAGACTCCTGCTGCTTCTCCTGTCAAAGAAACTGTGATGCCTGAAGTGCCTACAGCAGTTCCAGCAAGTATGACTAAAACCCCAAAACATTATCCAATGTAGACATAGATTACTGAAAGTAATGAGGTGTAAAGCTAATTATTTCAGTTGAGTTGCTTTAAGAAGCTAAAAGGAGAATTGTTTTGGTCAGTGTCCTTTATTGTTTAGAAAGGTTCAGGTAGATTTACAATGACCATATATTCTGATGGTCTTTTTTTTTTTTAAGGGAGATGTAATGGTAGCAGTGTTGGTCAAGTTACTAAAAAATAGTAACTCATTACAGTTACTGGTTACTTCTTGTGGACGAGGCTCAGGGAAGAGCCGATGACGAGGTAGACGAGCGTCAGACCGCAGGGAAACAGCCACCTCCTCACCGGACCTGGACAACACTGGTGCAGAACCCACATCGGACCCCGATTGGGCCTTAGGCAAACCCACGTCGGAGACCACTGGAGCAGCACCCACGTCGGACCCCGATTGGGTCTCGGGCGAACCCACGTCGGACACCACTGGAGCAGCACCCACGACGGACCCCGACTGGGTCGGCACCGCACCAGAACTGACCTCCAACGTTGAACCTGGACCCTCCAGCACCACAAGAGATGGCAACTCCTCGCCGGCGACCCTGGAAGAAGGCTCAGGAGAGGAAACAGAACCGGGATCAGGATCACCGGCAGCGCCAGAACCCGGCGAGACGAGCTCGGACGCAGTGGGCGGCTGCACCCAGCCCATCTCCTCTAGAGACAGGCTAAAGTGCTCAAAGATATGAAGGGAAAAAAGAAAGTAGAGCACTCGCCTGATCTCGGGTTCTGACGCTGTCCAGGATTGCGAAGATTCAGGATCCGTCATCAGGAGGTCATTGTCAGGCTCCCACTCAGCCGCGTCGGGCCCCGCAGCTGGCACGATGGTCAGCGCAGCTTGAGATTCCTCCAGCACAGGTAACCACGCCGACGGTCCACACGGCGTGATGGCAGGAGAACCTCGTCCCGCTGGACTGAACCGCTCCTCCGTGGAGACCTGGGGACGCTTGGTCGTCGGCGCAGACTCCACGTAGCAGTCAGTCTTCCTCCTCCGTCCACAAAATAGCTGCGGAACCAGAACCACAGGCCCTCTCCTCGTCCCACGATGTTGACCCGGAGCCGGGGACCGCTTGGTGGAGAGAGACATAGAGGATGCAGGATTAAGGACACAGGTTACAGCAGGTGGTGGGAGTTCAGGGAGCTGCGGACCCTGAACTCCACCTCCAGGAGAATGACAGAGCAAATCACTAAGTTGATGTGAACAAACTGGGACTTGCCTGTCTCCTGGAGGCTGGATGGCGTCTGCTGCAGTGGACATTGCTTCTCCCTCTCCGCGCCGGGCGATAACGGAGGACCCCCTGGGAAGTCGTCTGGGGACCGCTTGTGTTGTCTCCAGAAGAGGGCTCACCAGGCCGGGATTCCAGGCGCACACAGCAGTCGGGAAGCGCGTCGAGGAGGAGGGGGTGACAGCCGAGATGAGCCGGCCCGAATGCGCTGACGTGACAGTGGGGGGAAGAGGCTCAGGGGACGAGGCTGTGAAATCTCCACTTTGATGAGGCAAAGAGGTGACAGCTGTGTGGGGGGAAAGGTCCTGGCGACTGCCCGGAACTGGATCCGGACGGGGTTTGTGCTGAGGTGACTTGGCGATGTGATGACGGCTATTCCCAGGGGGCGAAGCGAAGGAGAGACCCAGGAATCGCCGCTCCTGAGCAGAGACCGAGGCGAGGAGGGCGTTGAACTTGGAATCGCTTCGTAGCCCTGGACTCCTCTCCACCAATCTCACCGCCGCCGCCACATGCCTGATGATGGTAAATGGGTGCACAGTGGAGCTCGCCACAGCCACTCGGTCCCGGACCTTAACTGCTGTCAGCTGCAGCACCTTCGGGGGAATCCCGAGTGACGCTGTGCAGAATGGAGGAAGCCCTCTGGGTGGCGTGAACTCCCGGGCTGGAATGGAAGCAGGAATGGGATCCCGAAGCGGGGGGCGACGTCTCATCCACTTCAGCTTACTGCCGGGATTTCCTTCCAACCCGCGGAGCTCCTCTCGCTGTGCAGCGATGGCGTCCCTCCTGGCACAGACCTCGAGATGGTATGAAAGGCGAAGGTGACTGTCCAGGAGACTCTCAGCATGGCCCAGATGCCAGAGTCTCGTGTTGGAGGCGTCGTGCAGGATGGCAGTGAAAAGCGTCCCGTTGACAACCCCCGAGATGGACCCCAGCTCGTCGCCCTGGCGTCGAACGTGACTCCTGGGAGACGGCATGCTAACAGCGCTGACACCCGGGCTGGGAGGTACAAGTCCACAACAACTCACGGCCACCGGCAACTCATCTGGCTGCGACTTACTGTTACGTGTGGCTCTGGGTAGCCACACAGTGAGAGCCAAGGGCGAGCCAGTGAGTTGTGATGTTTTATTTATGGCAAGGGGTGAGGGATAAGGAAGGCACAGATACTCATACAATGTAACACTCACGAGTAGTACAGCACCGGAGTAGACAGCTGGCACCGGGCATAGGGGTTCCAAAGCATGAAAACTCACAGCGGATAACACTCACAGGTTATGCAGCCAGACGAGTAGAGAGCTGGCACCGGACATAAGGGCTCCAAGACACAAGTACTCATACAAGATGACACTCACAAGTTATACAGTAAGGCGAGCAGAGAGCTGGCACCGGGCGTAGGGGTTCCAAGGCACAAATACTCTTTACAGGATAACACTCACGAGTAATGCTGCCAGATGAGTAGAGGACTGGCACCGGACGTAAGGGTTCCAGCCTAACAGTGCTTTAAGTCGCAGCCCCAAATGATCAAGGCTGCTCCTTTTTATCCTCATTAGCAGCGCCTCAGCTGATGAGGATTAATTGGGCCCCAGCCGTCCCGTAACACTGACAGCTGGGAGCCCGCTGAGACGCTGCCCAATGAGAGACAGGGATGAGAAGGGATATGGTCTGAGCGCCGGAAAACCCGGCGTCTCATCCCAGGGTGACAAGGTTGATTTGTTTCATTAACTCTTTGATTTTTTTGTGTACTTTATTGATCCCCAGAGGGAAAATTCAGGGCATCCACCTAGATGGATGAAGCAGCCACAGTACTGCGCCATTCCTTCACCATTCACACACACATTCACACCTAGGGCCACTTCAGAGTCTCCAGCTAACCAAACCTGCATGTCTTTAGCCTGTGGGAGGAAACCGGAGTACCTGGGGTAAAACCACGCAGACACAGGGAGAACATGCAAACTCCACACAGAAGGGTCACCGATGGTCAGGGAGTGGGATCGAACCTACGATGGTCAGGGGTGGAATCGATCTCATGACCTTCTTACTGTGTGGATTTTGCCATTTTCTGAATTGGAGAAGTCCTCTAGATCACTGATACAAGGCTCTGCCTCATCCATGCACCTTGCAAACTTACGAATGTCTGCTTTAACATCTTGGAACACCAACAGAACTCCATCCATCTTTTTGTCAAAACAATTCTGCATCATGTTTGCTTTTGCATGATATCTGTATTTTGGGTCATCACAGCTGAGGCTGTATGTTGCTGTTCCACTGGGCTAGCATTGCCAGTCGAGCTAGCAATGCTAATATTATCCTCCTCATCTTCCTCATGTGCCGTCAAACATACATATGTTACTTCTTCTTTTCTTCTCTTATTTTTGGTGGCATGATGTTGTTTAAGTGGCTTGTCACAGTTAGGGCAAAGAATTGGCATTTAGGTCCACTTTTTGAAGGATATTTTCAGAAATTTAGTTAGTAGAAACGTTGTGTTGTAGTTTGGGATCTCATTTGTGAGATACGAGTGGTGGCTCCACCTTTCCGGTTCCGCCACCAACCCAGGGTATAAGAGAACAGTGAGCGGGAGGGGTGGACTCTTTGCCACCGCTCTGTCTGGCGGGTGTGCTGTTGTGTTGTGGAGAGTTTCCTAATACACCTGTGTTCAGCCCAACACCTGGCCTTGTCCTTGGCTTCTATCACCAACATAACATTTGGAGAAGAGGATTAAAGGCATGGATGCGTGTGTGACCTCCATCCGACCATTTCTGGAGCTTCCCGGTGAGCCGCCCGTCCCTTGGGCGAGATGGTTAGCCGCGTTTCAGACATACTTGGTGGCGCTGGACCTCGGGAGACTGCAGAAATTGAAAGGGCGTGCACTGTTGGTTCATAATTTGAGAATGGAAAGACAGCGTATTTTGAGTACTTTGGGAGAATGTAATAGCTTTGAGGAAGTAGTGGAGCTAATGGCACAACATTTTCACGTCCCGGAAAATGTCATTGTTTGCAGGATTCAGTTTCGACAGCACTGCCAGCAGGTCGGCGAGTCGGTGCAGCGGTTTGTGGCAGACCTGCGTCAACTGGCCAGGGACTATAAGTTTGGATCACTGGAAGAAGAGACGGTTCGCGACCAGCTGGCGAACATACTATCTGCCCTGCTACAAGGTCGAATGTGCTTATGTTCTCGGGTAAACTGACGTTATCCACGGCCATCAATTTAGCTCAGCAGTTGGAGGTGGCAGACAAGCTCAGTGAGAGTGTGTTACACCGATAGTGTGTTCCACGATCAATGGTGCAGGCAGTGGACCCGGGCAGCGACGACAGCGTGGAAGGTGATGGAGGTTACGCTAATGCTGCAAAGATGAGGTCCACCTCAGGAACGCCCATGTGTTTGGGTTGTGGGTCCACGAAGCACCACTATAAGGCCAGGGAGTGTCCAGCAAGAGGGGAACGCTGCTGCAAGTACAGTCTCTTGCATCATTTCACCAGGGCATGCCACAAGTTTGAGCGAGGGAGTCCAAAACACAAGGAAGATTCTCCTGCTCCCACGGTTATTCACACTGTATCCTAGAGTACCAACGGACACTCCTACTGCATGGTGGGGCTGGATGGGGCAACAGTGCCATTGCTGATCGACACAGGAGCACTGTGCTCCTTGTCAAATTGGGCAACCGTGATGGACTTTTTTCCACATTATAGGACTGGAGAGGAGTGGTCGGGCTGCAGTTTGTGGGACTGACCGATCCCAAGAACGGTGGCTGGAGTTGTGTGGGACAGGAACTTGCCTGGCACCCTGGAGAGTGAGCGGGACCAACCCCACTCAGGGTCATCGCAGGAGGGTTCCTGTGCCAGAACCCAAGTAGCCCTAGATGAGGGAACTGGGCGGCACAGCGGGACACCTGTGACACCGAGTGGCTGGCTCCATTTGTTCCCAGATGTCAGCTGGAAGGGACCGGAGAACACGGAGTCACAACGGTGAGGGCGGCAGCAGAAATGAAAGTTGTCGGGGCAGGACTGGCTGGCACGGTAGAACGATGTGCCAAACAGAAACACTGTAAGCTGAGTAGGTCTCTTCTGGGGGTCGCGGATGTGGTCCAGGCCCAGGAGGAGGCACGGTCACGGAGGATTCGGGCCAAACGTCCGATGGAAGAACACCAAGGGTGGCTGCAATTCATGGTGGCACGAAAGGATGCTTATCTTTGGCTGTCAGATGGCTCATGGAGGAATCCAAATGAGCCGCGGCGCGCCTGGGAGGAGATTAATGGGCTTGAGCCTGAGTAAGGGACATCCCCGGTGGTGGTGAAGAGGAGGTGCACCGGGGTCGGATCAGCCAGCAGTGACCCGGTGGGTGGTCCTTCCCCCGGGGCAGATTGATGGTTGAACAGTTCACAGAGGAATGAGAATGGGGACTGGGGAAGATTTTTGTTGTTTACTTTGTTCTAACTTGTTCAAGAAAAAAAAATTCTCAAATTTATTTCATGTAATGTGTAAATTCGGGCACAGCGGTATTTTGTGTTGTATGGTTTGTTGTGGTTTATAAGCAGCAGAATAATTCGCTTCACCATGAGGGGTGACAGGGCAGTCTACCCTTCTCCCCCTAGTGTAATTTTTTTGGGTATGACTGTGTTAGGCCATTTTTGTTATGTTACTGTCCTTAGGGTGTGTTTCTGGTTCCAAATTAGGGTGGGTTTGAATTGTGTGTGTGGCCTTATGGCTTTTGTGTGTGTCGGGGGGGGGGGGGGGTTGTGCTGTAGTTTGGAATATTATTTGTGAGACACGTCTCCACCTTTCCGGTTCTGCCATCACCCAGGGTATAAGAAAGAAGTGAGCGGGAAGGGCGGTCTCTTGGCCACCTCTCTGCCTGGAGGGTGCGCTATTGTGTTGTGGAGAGTCTCCTAATAAACCTGTGTTCAGCCCAACACCTGGCCTCGTCCTCGGCTCCTATCACCGACATAACAGAGCACACATAAACACGTCCGTTCACTTTAGTGCCATGAGCACACCCTCATCCTTGCTCCTTTTTATCCAATCATGACACTCACCTGTTTCAAATTTACCTGTTCACAAGTAGAATGTTTCAGAAAGGTGTTTTTTTGAGCGTTCCTCAACAACTCTGAGCATTTCCTCAAGTCTTTTCTCACCCCTGTCCCACTTTTTTTGGAGCGTGTTACAGGAATCTGTCATTTTCACCCCTCCAGGGCAGAGAGACAGACCCAGGGGCTGAACTGTATTTGTGACATTTATTGACAAAAATAACATAAAGTCCAAAAATAGTGCAGAATACAAAATGTAAAAACAAGAACAACTTACAGCGAGGTGCGCTCCAGAGCCGCCTAGCTCTGGAGGAGATGAGGATTACATTAGTAGAGGAATCGTCCAGAGGAGAAACCAATATTGCCGCAAAGACAGAATGAAAGGGCAGAGCTTAAATAGACGGCACAATAAGCACCAGGTGCGAGGAGCAAGAGCGGGCAGGTGACCTAATTACAGAGCGCTCACAGCCGAGATGACCAAGAGAGCAGACAGTGAGCAAATGACAAGGTGGGGATGTCTGGAAGAGGAGCAATAATGACCCTGTCACAAGAAAAGGCAAAACAGACTCAAACTACATAAATAGACAACAAAATAACAATACTGAAACATAGATAATAAATAGAACGATAAATCATAAGAAATCAAAACACAGAAAAACACCACAAGGCTTGGAAAAAACTACAGAAAATATTCAGAAATAAATTTGAGAGCCTGAGCCCGATACTACCCGTGCTCAGTCCTGTGACAGAATCAGATTCCAAATGAGTGAATATTTACAACAGACAATAATGTTTATCAGTTTGAATATTAAATATTTTGTCTTTGCATTGTATCCAATTGAATGTGGGTTAAAAATTATTTTTAAATCATAGTATTTTTTATTTATGTATGTTTTACTTTACCATAATTAAGGATCCATAAACAAAACAGAATGAAAGAAAATGACAAACAGCTGCAAAGCAGATATTAAAAGGACTTTCCTTTTTTCATTATAATGATAGCTTGCCTTATTTCCAGTGATATGGCTCAGCCCCAGCAGCCAAATTTAGCTGAGCCCTCATCATCTGCTGCTGTTGTCTCACCATCGCATTCCTCTCCCATGTTTTTCCCTGTGGCCAGTCCTGGGAGGGAACCGCCAGTCAATGGAGGAACCTGAAGTCCTGGGAGTTCCTGCTCCAGCCCTGCAGCCACGTCTGGAATGGAAGGAATGTGCCGCCTGTGCTCTAAATCCTGAGCCGACAGATGTGTGTCCCCTGGGTTCAGCGGCATGACAGCCAGCACCGTCAGTAAAGCAACCTCCAGGGTCAGTCACCCCGCCGGGAGATCCACCACGCCTGGAGGCCTATTGGCTGTACCCACCATCATGCCTTCTCTCGGGGTCGCCGCAGCAAAGTCACCTAAGTCCTGAATGGCGATGGAGCTCGAGTTCAGGCAAGTGCTCTGTTCTGTGTTATCACCTGTAGATTCAGAGAATCCTTGTCTGGCTCAGGGTGGGGAGAATCAGTTGCAGATGTCCTCTGCTCCTGAGCTTTCCTCACTTGGCTCCAGCGCTGCCGGTGATTCTTCTCCAGTGTTTTTTTCCTTCTCCCGAGGTAGCTGTATTGGAAGTGGACGCCCAGACGGAGGGAGCCAAGACGTCCTAGTCTGGATTGTTGGAGTCCTGAACGGCAGTGGAGCTCAAGCTCAGGCAAATTTTCTTTTTTGTTTTTGTTTTTTCTGTCTTAGAGAAATCTTGCCTGGCTCTTGGTGGGGAGGGCCAAGTGCAGCCATTATCTGCACCTGAGCCCTCCTCACCAGGCTCCACTTCTGCCGGTGACCCTGACCTAGTGTCTGTGTTCTCTGTGTCTGAGCTTCTCCCCAAGGCCACCATGGGTCTGTCTGCTCCTCCATCACCTGATCCGCCACTGATCGATCGTCTGCTGTTCCTGGTTTTCTTGCGGGTAAGCCAGTTGGTTTCTCTGGGGTCCCCAGTGGTCTCCACTGCAGGTGGTGCGCCTCTGTCCAGGGCTGCCGCAGGTGCCACACCTTCATTGGAGGTCACCATGGACTCCGTGTCCTCACCGGAGGCCCCCGCTAAGCAGCCTTTATCTTCATCTGGCCTCTTTGCTGGTCAACCAGCATCACTGTTGGGCTCTACTGTTGGCCAGGTGTCCTTGTTGGAGGTCAACTCTTCAGAGCACCGGTTCCGCCTTCTCCAGGCTGGAGATCCTGCAGTCCGCTGGGGGCATGGGTCCAGCTGTCACCTCCTGGTGGAAGCGCAATGTGCTGTGCCATCCGTGCAGGTGGCTCAAGAACTCTGGGCGGCCACCGGACATGTTTTACTGCATGCTCCGGTGGTTCTGGGACTCTGGCAGGCAGCCCGAACTGTCATAGTCTCTTCCCAGGGGTCTGCAATCCTGGGTCAGCACAATTATTCAGGTTGTGGGTCATGAAGGTTTTCTTTTTGTTTTGTTTTTTTTTTTGTTTTGTTTGTCTCGGTTCCTCTATGCCTGGGTTCCCCCTCCTCCTCCCTGGGGTGGGTTGTTTTTCTTGTGGGGAGGTCTTCTCTGCAGGGGGCGGGGGGTGTCTTTATCTTTGTTGATGTTGCCCTGGGGTGTCTGGGTTCTACCCCTTGGGGAGAAGGGGCACTGTCATGATCCTGGGCATGGGTGGGCACCGTGCCTAGTCTTCATTTAAGTTTAGTCTTTTTCTGTCTGTTTCTTTGTTTATCCTCTCCAGTTATTGTGTCATTTGGTATTTGTTGTAATGTTTACATTTTGAGGTTGTGTTGTTGTCATTTCATTATGGTTTCTGGTTTGTGTTTTATGTTGACAGCACTGTGCAGCTTCAGGCTGTCAAACTGTTCAGAGCTGCACAGCTGTCATTCATTCTGTTATTTTCTCCACTCATGTATCCACACCTGCTACCCATCTAGAGATGATATTTAAGGGCACAACAGTCTTTCAGGTTGCACAATGCTCATTTGCACACTGTACATAGATTCACATCATCTCGGATATCAATATACTACTCTCACGTTAGTCATCGAGTGAATTTTCAATTTCCTTCCTCTTGTCTGACTGCTTTAACTGCTTTAACTGCCCAAACTGCCTAGTGTGTGTTATTAGTACTCATTAGTTTTAGTATTTAGTATCAAGGTGTGCTTAAGGAGTCCTAACTGTCTAACTGTGTGTTGGTGTGTGTGTCATTAGCATCCATTAGTATTAGGATTGAGTTACTGTGTTAGAGTGTCATGACCTTATCAGAATTGTCGTTTCTGTACCTATTGCCTTGCACTGTCAAACTGAATAGTTCACAGGACTCAAAACTTATGTGGAAACGGATTACCTCATAAATTTTAAGTAAAGGAAATGATTTTTTTGAGTGAACTGTACTTACAAAAATACATTTTCAGCATTTTGTTTTAAATTTTTTAATTTCAGATTACTCAAAAAAAACTGCATTTACTTAAAATTTATTAAGTAATTGGTTTCCACGTAAGGAAATGTACGATTTCTTAACTGTGCACATGATAATAAAGACTTTGACTCTTCAATCTTTCCCCGCTGTCGCGCCCTACTGCGACGTCCTGGGATGATCATTAGGAATCTGAGTGTGTTGTCTGCCGTAGCCGTTCAGGAGATCGCGCTGAGCTCCGACCAGGTAATTTATCCTTCCCCTGAATTTACTCAGCTGTGGGCCCCGCTGTTCTTCGGGTGCGCTCTGGCTGTTTTTGTCTCTGTTTCCTCAGCGTCCCCGAGTGCCTCAGCCGTTATTCCCTGAGCTGTTCTGTTCCCGTCGTCGGACTCTGTCGGTCTATGATGACCATGGAAGAGAATCCTAAACGTCTACTCTGCTGGAACAGCACCGCCTGTGGCTGAACAGGCCGATGCGCACCGGTGTTCTACCTTCCAGCGTTGGGCGTTGGTAGGATTCAAGCCTGGGCAGGAAGATATGGAGGACAAGATGTTACCCGTGCAGCATGTCCCCCCTCTCCACGTCACTGATGAATCCAAAGGAACAGCAGGGCTGCTACAGTTTGGCACCAGCACCGTCGCAGGAGCTGCCAGAACGATGTTGAGCACAACAGAGAACTGCCTTAGGGGCTCCGACTCCGGATTTTTCCTCAGGGTTGACTCCCGAAGCCTTTTCCGTGACCGGGTATGCCGCAAGGCAGCGGAGGTTTGAAATCAGGGTTTACCTTCCCCTAGATGGGCTACCTTCCCAGGTTGACGAGCCACCATCTACCCGAAGCATCTGGTTTTAAGGCGCCAGAGATCCGCCCTCGCCCCTTCTCCTATTAGTAAAAGCAGTTCCACCGGGCTTAGAGACTAAACCACACGGGCAGGCTAGGAGTTGGATTTAGTTGTCAGAGGCTTTTCGAGACGCATGCCGTAAGGAGCATTTTATGAGCACTGGGAGCTTAACCCCAGTGCCGCTCTTGGCTATGACAACCTTGGAACCTTGTTCTGTTCCCCCTGCACTGTAAAACCAAATAGTTCACAGAACTCAAAACTTATGTGGAAACCGATTACTTAATAAATTTTAAGTAAATGCAGTTATTTTTTGAGTAATCTGAAATTTAAAAAAATAAATAAAACAAAATGCTGAAAATGTATTTTTTAAGTACAGTTTACTCAAAAAAATGATTTCATTTACTTAAAATTTATGCGGTAATCGGTTTCCACATAGGTTTTGAGTCCTGTGAACTATTTGGTTTTACAGTGCAGTCGCCAGCTCCGCTCTCCTCCGGCACCAGTCTTTCCACTTTCATTTATTAGTGTTGTGTTGCTTGTTATGTGCGTCTTTAATAAATGTTACAAACTCATACATGGCATCTGGTGTCTTGTTCCCCCTGTTTATGACAGATTATTCCTGGAATTTATTGATTATTCTTAGAGCAACACATACCAGAAATAATTTAAAATACTCAATTTATTTGATGTATAATGACTGAATTAGTAAACTTCCTGTAGCAAGTTGAGACAAACGTTAGTCCTCCACCTTTGCTATAGGTCAAGTTGAATTTAAAAGTGTCTATTCAGCAGAATTTAAATAAATTCACATCTAATGCCACTAAGAGAGAAAGAATCAGCATTCCAATTCTCCTCTATGTCCTGCACTTATAGAAGTACTGACAAATAAAAATCTTTGAATCTTCGAAAATCTCTGATATAACTATGTGCATTTTGTGCCTGAAGAAGACAGAAGACTGAAACATTTTGTCTGTTATGACTGCATGATGGTGCTGGGATTTTGCATTGTTTCATTTCAGGTCCACATATATAACGTCTGCTCTGATTAGCTGAAACCAGCACACCTTAGCACCTTCTCTGGTGCCTCTCATCTCCTTACCTCTGTGGCGGTTGTGGACGTGAACTGCGACTGGTCGTAGATCCATCCCTGTGGACAAGGTACAGTATGGTTTTCCTGGCTGAGGTTAAAGGCAGGTGGGGGGTTATAGACTCTGCAGGAACTCAGAGACCCGTCACCCTGACGTGGAATCCTAAGGGCCAGCTGCTCAGGCTCGGTGCCCCAGCTGTCTCCGTCGCTTTCCCCCAGGCTTTGGAGGATGCAGCGGTGGGCAGGTATGGCAGAGATGAAGTTGTGCAGGAGGAAGTGCAGAGGTAGGGTGGCCCGTGGGAGGCACAGGATGAGCAGGACCAAGAACTGGAACCTGGAAAAACCGCCGGCATCATCCAGGACGTCCTCAAACCTCATTGTGATGGAGCAGCAGCAACAGCCTCTCCTCTCTTAATGAATCTAAATCTGAGTTTCTTCTCTGCTTTACGTCTCTGTGCTTCTCCTAAAGCTGCGTTCAGTCTGTCTGCCAGCGTGAACAGTTCTTCCCCAGCAAGAAAACACCACAGGAGATTCCTCAAGAATGTGTGTGTGTGGGGGGGGGGGGGGGGTATTAATCTTGTGGTCACAGATAGTGGAGGCAAACAACAAGCATGCACTGTAAAACCGAATTAGTTCACAGAACTCAAAAAACGTGTGGAAACTGATTACCTAATAAATTTAAAGTAAATTAAATTTTATTTTGAGTCATCTTAAATTAAAAAAATTCAAAGCAAAATGCTGAAAATGTATTGCTTTAAGTAAAGTTTACTCAAAAAAATCATTTCATTTACTTAAAATGTATTAGGTTATCAGTTTCCACGTAAGTTTTGAGTTCTGTGAACTATTGAGTTTTACAGCGTGCGTTCATTTCAGAAGTGTAAGTAACAGATTACTCGGCTTGTTAGGCTGATGGTCAGAGTAAGGCGTCACCGGGGGAAGAGTTTCTGTGTAATCGAGTGTCATTTTCATCACCAGCATGCACTGTATAGGAGCTTAAAGTGGGGGTGGTGTTGGGACTAATGCTTTAGAAGTGTCATGATAACGTAAAGCCACGACTTTCGCAGTGACTTGTGTAACGTCGTCACATTTTCAAGTTAAGCACCGCTATTGACCTCCTTGGCTTTAGGGCATTCCCCAGAAGATTCCAAACAGCCCTGTTGTTTGTTTCACGCCCTGCAGAATCCCTGAATCCAGAGCCACACTGTAAAACCTAACTAGTTCACAGAACTAAAAACTTATGTGGAAACCGATTGCTTAATAAATTTTAAGTAAATGCAATTTTTTTTGAGTAATATGAAATCAAAAAATTTAAAACAAAGTGCTGAAAATGCATTTTTTAAGAACAGTTTACTCAAAAAAAAAAATTCATTTACTTAAAATTTATGAGGTAATCGGTTTCCACATTAATAAGTGTTCACTTCTTCCTTCTCCCTTTCGAACACTGTATACTGTTACTTTATTGCATTTGTCATTTGTTTGTTTTTGTTATACTTTTTTTGTTCGAAATAAAGTATCTATCTAAGTCCTGCCAACTATTTGGTTTTACAGTGCAGGGGGGGACTGTTGGCACTCTCAGTCCTTTGCCGTCATGTGTTTCTTGGTCGGTGTCTTTTTCTTTTGCTGTTGGGGATCCCTGTTAGAGCAATGGCTGGGTTTGCACTTGGGTCCATCCTTGGTGCATGACCACTTACATCTGTGCTTTCAAATTTCTGCACTACACTGTAAAACTGAATAGTTCACAGGACTCAAAACTTATGCGAAAATCGACTACCTCATAAATTTTAAATAAATGAAAGGATTTTTTTGAGTAAACTGTACTTAAAAAATACATTTTTAGCATTTTGTTTTAATTTTTTTAATTTGAGATTACTCAAAAAATTACATTTACTTAAAATTTATAAGGTAATCAGTTTCCACATAAGTTTTGAGTTCTCTGAACTAATTCGGTTTTACAGTGTAGTCTTCAGCACTTGTTCAGTGTTCCAAGTTTAAAAAATATTATTACAGTAGATGCCTCTCAGATGATGCTGTTACTAAATTTATGCAGATTGTTTCCTCTATGCCATGTGTCAACACAACAGAAATAAGCTATAGACAGCTTGCTCCTTCTGTAATTGATAACATGGTGGATAGTGTTTCACCTTCTCTGCATCAGACTCTAGACATGGTGGCCCCCTTAAAAAAGAAAAAGTCTAATCAGAGATTTCTAACTCCTTGGTTCAACACAGAAACTCGTAGCTTAAAACAAAAGACTAGTCAATTAGAAAGAAAATGGCACTCCACTAATTTAGATGAAATCTTTTTAGCTTGGAGAAATCATCTTCTAATTTATAAAAAATCTCTTAGGAAATCTAGAACAAGTTATTATTCCGCATTAATGGAAGAGAACAAGAATAATCCCAAGTTTCTTTTCAGCACTGTAGCCAGGTTGACAAAGAGTCAGGACTCTGTCAATCCTAGCATTCCCTTAGAGCTTACTAGTCAGGACTTTATGAACTTTACCGGAGTGGTGGCTCAGTTGGCAGAGCATCCGCCCCACACCCAGGAGGCAGGGGTTCAAATCCCGGCCGGGTCATGCCGAAGACCGTATAAAAGCAGAACTTCCTGCCTTCCAGCTTGGTGCTCAGCAATAATGGAATGGAGGAGGGAAATCTGTGGCGGCGCCTTGCATGGCAGCGACCCCTCTGATTCTATATATGGGTGTGTGTGTGATTAACACTGTAGATAAGAGAAACACAATTTCATTCTACTGTACATGATTGCCTGTATGGATAGAATGACAATAAAGGGTGATCATTATTATTTTTCAATAATAAAATTTCCTTTATCAGAGATAAAATCAGTCAGATCCTTCCCACCATTAATTTAAACACAGTAGCAACTACAACTCCTTCAGCTGATGTCTGTTTGGATGAGTTTACTCCAATTGACTTTTTAAGATAAGATAAGATAAGATAAGCCTTTATTAGTCCCACAACGGGGAAATTCCAGGATTGCAACAGCACAGGGATAGCAACACTCAGAGCAACAATCAGAAGGCAAAAAAAGCCAGCAAGAGCAGCTAATATACATATGTACATATTACTATAAAATATATATATACACACACACACACACACAGACACACAGTGCAGAGCATTGTAGCTAGATGGAATAAATATGCAAGTATATAAACACACACAGTGCGGAGCAATGTAGCTAGATGGAATAATATGTAGATATATAAAAACACAGTGCGGAGCATTGTAGCTAGATGGAATAAATATATAGATATATAAATATAAACACACCCAGTGCAGAGCATTGTAGCTAGATGGAATAAGTATGTAAATATATAAACACACACAGTGCAGAGCATTGTTGCTAGGTGGGATGAAACAGCATAACCGTCTATTTAGTTATCCTACATGGTATGATTATGTGCCCATACATATTCTCACCCTCCATAGCGACCGGTATGTTCCTAGTTGTATGCCGGAGAGGACCATTGTGTAAGTCTATTGCATCTTTTGCATTCAAAAACTATTAGTTTGTTACGTCTTTTAGACGTAACAAACGTTAGAGCTTGATAAAAAAAAAAAAAATCCTTATCCAAGCCTTCAACTTGTCTTTTAGATCCTATTCCCACCAGGTTATTTAAAGAAGTCTTCCCAATTATTGGTAGCTCTATTCTTCAAATAATCAATTCTTCATTAACATTAGGCCATGTACCATGGGCCTTTAAAACTGCTGTAATTAAACCCCTACTTAAAAAGCCAATGCTAGATCCAGGAGTTTTACCTGACTCCAGAGCAATCTCTAATCTGTCTTTCATTTCAGAAATCTTGGAAAGAGTTCTTGCTATGCAATTATTTGACCACTTGCAGGGAAATTGATTATTTGAAGAGTTTCAGTCAGGGTTAACGCACAGAGCGACCGAAGCTTTCACTGCTCACAGTAGCTGTGTGGCCTAGGGTCAGTGAAACAGAGACAGGCGCCATTCCATACACCACGTGGTGTCCCACATGCTGTGGAAGGGATTAATTTAACTTGCAGGGAAACAGTTTATTTGAAGAGTTTCAATCAGGGTTTAGAATTCATCATAGTACTGAAACAGCTTTGGTGAAGGTCACTAAAATCTCTTTATCACATCAGATAATAGACTTTTTTCTGTACTTGTCCTTTTAGACCTGAGTGCAGCTTTTGATACTATTGATCACAATATTTTATTTGATAGATTAAAACACCATGTTGGACTTAATGGAACTTTGCTGCAGTGGTTTAAATCTTATTTATCTGATAGGTTCCAGTTTGTTCATGTCAATAATGAGTTTTCTTCTAACTCAAAGCTCAACCATGGAGTTTCACAGGGATCTATGCTAGGCCCTATTCTTTTTAGTTTATATACGCTTCCACTAGGCAATAATATTAGAAAGCACTGCATACAATTTAATTGTTATGCAGACAACACACAATTATATTTGTTAATGAAACTGTCATGGTCCGAGCACCGATTCCATCCGCACTCAGGCCATACATCATCCCCACCAGATTTGACAGCAGTGTTTACCTTCTGGCTCCCCAAGCTCTTATTGTGACAGCGCTCGGAGGGGCTTCCTGCTGTCAAAGCCTAACAGCTGCGCTGCATTTGCGGCTCATCAGCAGCCCTGTACTTAAGCGGGTGCTGGGAGCAGTATAATGCAGCAGTCTTGTCATTATTCCTCTATAATTCCACGGCAACGGATCATCAATGCTCATCCCCTGTTCGTGGTCAGGATTGTAAGTGAGCTTCGTGTCAGCCTTACGATCTCCTGTGTTTAGTGTTGTGTGTTTTAGCCCACCGTGGCTCATTACTTTCTGTTACGTTGTGTGTTCTTGTCTTCGTGAATAAAACACCTATGCAAACCTCACCGGCGACTTTTGGCGTCTTATGGTGGCTCGCGAGGGCCACCGCATGACAGTAGACTGCTGCCAGGCGTCTAAACGGAGACGCCAAACCGAGACGCCGTTCCCGGTGAGTTTGCTTTAATTGGACATTTGTTCTTTCCTGTCTGAGTAACTGCATGCTGGGAGGATGCCGTCTTTCAGGAGCCGCGTTCGGCGCCTGGGCTACGAGCTAGCGGATGCCCTGGAGCACGTTGATGGAACGCTCCTCGCCGCTACATTTGACGACACCCCCAACGATATGCGCTGGCACCTGGACGTTGCCGAGATTCTTCTGAATAACCTTCCTCGCTACTTCGACCACCCGGAGGTCAGGACAAGGAAGGCAGACATCGCCACACAGCGCGAGATACTCCGTGGGCTGGTGGAAGACTACGGCAGGAAGCCGAAGAGGAGGCAACCTCGCTCCTCACGTCCGGATCCCATTCCTGTCTCTGTTCCGGTCCAGGAGTTTGCACCACCCAGGGGTGATCCCCGTTGGTGTGTGTCGTCATTTGGGGTTCCCCGGAGAAGCTACAATGAACAGCTGCTTCCATCCAGGACCGAGTGGCGGTAGTTCGTTCCGCTGTTCACCCCACGGCGATAATTAAGCATGTGACGGCGGCAGTCAGGCTGGTGGAGAGGAACCCGGACTTGAGTGACTTTCCTGAGTACGCCGATCTGCTCGTTTCTGTTTCCACACAGGAGCGGCAATTCCCGGACCTCACCTTCGCCTTGCCATCGGTCAGTGAACGTCGTCGCCACGATCCAAACAAGACTCAGGGAGAACCCTGTCCAGATCCAGTTCCGGGTCATCGCAAGGACTCCACCTCTCGGACAGCTGCCACTCCTGCGTCTCATCTGGAGGGAACCCCCGCAGCCTCTCCCCCCGGGTCATCTTTCCCTGCTGTCCCGTCAGCTCATCGTGCATGGTTCGGTACGGCCGTTGCCTCCTCCTCCTCGACGTCTTCCCCGGCTGCTGTGTGTGCCAAGAGTCCTGCTTCGGCGAGCCCCGTCCTTGATCCATCGCGAGCGGCTCCTCCTCGTCCTTCCAGGGGGCCCTCTGTCACCATCCAGCGGGGAAAGGGAGGAACAACGTCCCCTGCAGCAGTCACCATCCTCCCTCCAGGAGACAGGCAAGTGCAAGTTCATTCTTTCCATCATAATTGTGATCTGCCTTGTCTGACTCCTGGGGGCGGAGTTCGGGGTTCGCAGTCCCCCGAGCTCCCACCACCTGCTGTAGCCCTGATTATTAAACCCGCTACCTCTGTGTCTCCCTCCACTGAGCGGTCCTTGATGCCAGGCCAACGTCGCCAGACGAGGAGGGGGCCTGCAGTTCTGGAGAGCCTGGTTCCAGCCCCGCATCCACGTTGTGGGCAGAGGAGAGGAGCGGACTGCAGCCTGGAGCCTGCGCCGATGATAAAGAGTCCCCGGGTCTCCACACTGGAACGGTTCGAGCCAGCGGGTCGAGGGTACCCTGCCATCATGCCGTGCAGGTTATCGGCGTGGACGTCTGCGCCGGAGGATCCACAGACTGCGGTGACCATCATGCCGGCTGTGGAACCCACCGTAACCGAGTGGGAGCCTGAGGATGAACTTGTCCGCCCTGTGCCTGGATTGACGAAGTCCTGGACTGCAACAGAACCCGAGTGCAGGCAAGTGCTCTACCTTGTGTTTCTCCTATCTGTCTTTGAGCATTTCTGCCTGCTTCTCAGGGAGGCGAGTCAGGGGCAGCCGCCTGCTGCGCCCGAGCTCGTCTCGCTGGGCTCTGTTGCTACCAGTGATTCTGATCCCAGTTCTTTCTTCTCTTCTGAGCCTTCTTGCAGAGTCACCGGTGCGGAGCCAGTCGTGGTCGCTGTGCTGGAGGTTCCAGGTTCGGGGTCGGAGGTCGTCACCGGTGCTGCGCCAACCCAGTCAGGGTCCGACGCGGGTGCAGCCGAGACCCAATTAGGGTCCAAAGCAGGTGCAGCCGAGACCCAGTCAGGGTCTGAAGTGGGTGCAGCCAAGACCCAGTCGGCATCCGGCGCGGGTGCAGCTGAGATCCAATCAGGGTCCAACGCGGGTGCAGCCGAGACCCAGTGGGGGTCCACCGAGACCCAGTGGGGGTCCGACACAGGTGCAGCCGAGACCCAGTGGGGGTCCAACGCGGGTGTAGCCACGACTGCAGCATCGGTATGGGTCAAGGTCGGTGGAGGAGCTGCAGACCCTTCGCCGCCTGACATGGTGCAGGCTCGTCATCACCATCATTCCCCTCGTCTGAGTCACCAGCCCAGCTCATCATCACCGGGGGCCATCTTCCCATGGTTCTGGTGGCTGAGGGATGCAGGTCGGCCACCCGAGGAACTGTTTTGCCGGTTCAGCGCCCCGGGTCGGCCACCCGACACACTGTGTTTGCTGCTGGGCGACCTGGTTCGGCCGCCGGAGGGTTGGACTTTCCGGGCCTGGGACTGGGGCAGGCAGTCCGATCATGTACTGTTCCCCGTGACCACCCGTCATCCATTGGACACAGGGAGACCGCCGGAATTATTTCCATGGTTTTTGGTCTCAGCCTGTCGTCATTTTCCTGAACTGTCTGGGTTAAAGGTCATTCGGGGTGATAGTCTTGTTCTGTGTGTAATGTGCATTATGGGGTATGGTATTTTCCGTGAGTCATGCTCTGTAATTGCTTCATTTACGCCCTGTGATTGTCTCCTTTGTGCTCTGCCTTAGTTATGATTTGTGCATTTGAGAGTACTGTATTTTCTGTTATCATGTCCTGTGATTGTCTCATTTGCGCTCTGCCTTAGTTGTGATTTGCGCATTTGAGAGTATCGTATTGTCTGTTATCGTGTCCTGTGATAGTCTCATTTGTCCTCTGTCTTAATTATGATTTGTGCATTTGAGAGTATCATATTTTTTCTGGCTATCTGTGTGCTCCTGTTATCGTCTTGGGTTTTGGTCTGTGGCTGAGCCTCTCCCTCCAGGCCTGCTCCCCCATCCACCCACCCTGGGGGGTGGGGGGTGGGGCTTGGGTGTCATTGGGCATTCGGAGCCCGCCCTTGGGGGGGAGGTACTGTCATGGTCCGAGCGCCAATTCCGTCCACGCTTGGGCCATACATCATCCCCGCCAGGTTTGACAGCAGTGTTTACCTTCTGGCTCCCCAAGCTCTTATTGTGACAGCACTTGGAGGGGCTTCCTGCTGTCAAAGCCTAACAGCTGTGCTGCATTTGCAGCTCATCAGCAGCCCTGTACTTAAGCGGGTGCTGGGAGCGGTATGATGCAGCAGTCTTGTCATTATTCCTCTATAATTCCACGGCAACGGATCGTCAATGCTCATCCCCTGTTCGTGGTCAGGATTGTAAGTGAGCTTTGTGTCAGCCTTACGATCTCTTGTGTTCAGTGTTGTGTGTTTTAGCCCACCGTGGCTCATTACTTTCTGTTACATTGTGTGTTCTTGTCTTCGTGAATAAAACACCTATGCAAACCTCACCGGTGACTTTTGGCGTCTTATGGTGGCTCGAGAGGGCCACCGCATGACAGAAACCAGATGACAGTTATCAATTAGCCAAATTAGAGGCTTGTCTTAAGGAAATCAGAGCTTGGATGACTGGTAATTTCTTGCTATTAATCTCCGATAAGACTGAAGTCATTGTAGTTGGTCCAAAAAACCTTAGAAATACCATTCCAAATCAAAACTCTTAGTTTGGATGGTGTTACTCTTTCTCTTAATAGTTCTATGAGGAACCTTGGAGTTATTTTTGATCAAGATCGGTTCTTTATTTCACATATTAAACTTGTTTCTAAGACTGCTATCATTTGGCATAATATTGCCAAGACTAGGAGCATCTTGTCTCAGAGTGATGCTGAGAAACTAATTCAGGTTTTTGTTAGCTCTAGATTAGATTATTGTAACACTTTATTATCAGGCTGATCTAAAACATCTTTAAAAAGTGTTCAGCTGATCCAAAATGCTGCAGCAACAGTTTTAACAGGCACTAGAAAGAGAGATCATATCTCTTTGGTTCTGGCTCCCTTCATTGGCTTCCCATTGAATCTAGAATTAAGTTTAAAATCCTTCTTCTCACTTACAAATCTCTAAATAATCAGGCCCCTTGTTATTTAACCTGTTGCACTCCGGTGTACCGCGGGCGGGCACGTCTCTGCGCACGAGGGCGCATGAGGGCGCTGCGTCCTAGAGCGCACTGAAAAAAAAAGCTGCATTGTAGCGGTTTGATTCAACCCCCACAACACACAGACAGAACACAGAGACAGTCAGCTCGCACTCCTGGGTTTTTTCCGCTGCATGCTGCGTTTACAGCCGTGAGGTTAAAGTGTCATCCATGTATTGTGTTCATGCATCCTGTCTGTACCTCTGATATGCAAATGCCCAGATTGACTGCTATGAATGTCTTTGATCTATTGTTTGAGTTGAGTGTATAAGTTGTACTGTGCTGTTAATCTGCCTCTCAATCTCACTTCTGCATCTGCTGCTGCTGGACACAGACATTGTGTCCTCCTTCTCTGAGAGCCGTGGGCTCCCTCTCGGCGTGCATGCACGGTGCCGGGAGCGGAGCTTGTGACAGCGGTATGATAATAAACTCTACTTAAAACCTTCAACAACGCCGCTTTATTTCATGCCGCCGCACTGGTGACCCCTTGAAGACGCACACGTTTTGTGCGACGCAGCCTTCTGATTTGGACGGCCACGCTGGCGAACCGACGCTGAAAGAAACACGCTGCCAGCGAACACAGCACACTGACGCAAACGAGCTGTTCTCCAGACATCACCCACGACCGGGAAAATCTGCAGAAAACGTCATGGCGTGACCCTTGCCTGAGATCGGGACGTCCACGCTGGACCAGCCGAGGGACACAGAACGTTTTCTCCCTCCCACTGCTCCAACGCATCTGCATGAGCCTGAGGGACAAAAGATCGGCTATTTCCTCTCACCGCTCCAACGCACCATGGCCAATCTGCAGCCACAGCTCAACCTGGATTTTATCGGCGCCGTCTGCGCCGATCTCCACCAAGATTCTGCACCCTGGTTCTCCTCTCCAGCTGGCCCACCCACGCATGAGCCCCGGCGCAAGAACCGGGGAGTTACGAGGACGGCGCATCACGCACAGGACAAATAATGGCTCCAGAGACTGCCATCATCCTCCGCCGCTGCTCACAGAACCCTCAGGGCTGCTCGTTCACCTGAAGCAAGCACGCAGCTCGCCACTGGATTTTTTTTTTAATGGTCTCAGCCACGGCACATAAGGGATTTCAGCCGTCAGCTGTTCCCGGGGGGTTTTAGGGTTGCTCCTGCACCTAAAGCCAACAAGCCGAGTCCCTCTGCTTCTTTTTTTTCTTACAGCCACTACGCAGCCTCGCCGCTCCTGTTTTCTTCATGGCCACGAGAGGAGCCAGAGACTAATTTTTCTTCTTCTGATCTCTGCATGTTCAGACGGGACATCGCGGAGCAGCAAACACTTTTGGCGCGACTCGAACGATTTTCCCGCGCCCGGTCAGCTTGTACTACCCCCCCTCCTCCTGCACAGAGCTTTTCCCTGCTCGCACCCCAGACTGCAACATCGAGGTCACGGTCCCCTACCGTTCCCTCTGGTGGGGGAGCAGTGTAGCGGTTTGATTCAACCCCCACAACACACAGACAGAACACAGAGACAGTCAGCTCGCACTCCTGGGTTTTTTCCGCTGCATGCTGCGTTTACAGCCGTGAGGTTAAAGTGTCATCCATGTATTGTGTTCATGCATCCTGTCTGTACCTCTGATATGCAAATGCCCAGATTGACTGCTGTGAATGTCTTTGATCTATTGTTTGAGTTGAGTATATATGCTGCACTGTGCTGTTAATCTGCCTCTCAATCTCACTTCTGCATCTGCTGCTGCTGGACACAGACATTGTGTCCTCCTTCTCTGAGAGCCGTGGGCTCGCTCTCGGCGCGCATGCACGGCGCTGGGAGCGGAGCTTGTGACGGCGGTATGATAATAAACTCTACTTAAAACCTTCAACAACGCCGCTTTATTTCATGCCGCCGCAGCATTTCCTTTCTTCCACTACAGACACAGCCGTGAACAGAAAGCCAAAGGAGTGCTTTGATTGGTTTAGATGTGATTGACCTCTCATTCGACTAATAAGAGCCTTGAATTGGGTTTCTGAAACCTTGAAGAACCAATGACTGAAAACCTAGCAAGAAGGACCCGCCTACCAACGGCTGCGAATACAGCCAGCCAATTGAAGCACAGAAGTTCGAAAGCTGTTTTGTGTAAGGCTGAGTGACACACAGGCGTTTGCCAGTCTTTTTTTCTTACTACTGTTATTTGTTTTGAAAAATCGTTCACCAAAACCGCAATCATGGAAGCGCAAAACCGCAATAATGGAATTATGGTTTGACCGGGTCGCGTGACCAGAACCACGAGTCCGTAACAAGCGGACCAGCGTCATGTTCGTCTGACAATGAGGAAGAGAAGTTCGCCAGCGACACTGCTGTTGTTGACAGGTAAGTGTTATAAGCTAAATTAAGATAAGATAAGATAAGATAAGGTAAGATAAGCCTTTATTAGTCCCACAATGGGGAAATTCCAGGATTGCAACAGCACAAGGATAGCAACACTCAGAGCAACAATCAGAAGGCAAGAAAAAAAAGCAAGCAAGCAAGAGCAGCTAATATACGTATGTACATATTACTAAAATATATATATTTACACACAGACACACAGTGTAGAGCATTGTAGCTGGATGGGATAAATATATGAGTATATAAACACACAGTGCGGAGTATTGTAGCTAGATAGAATGAATATATAGGTATATAAATATAAATATAAACATAAACACACCCAGTGCGGAGCATTGTAGCTAGATGGAATAAATATGTAAATATATAAACACACACAGTGCAGAGCATTGTAGCTAGATGGGATGAAACAGCACAACCGTCTACTTAGTTATCCTACATGGTATGATTATGTGCCCATACATATTCTCACCCTCCATAGCGACATAAATTTTTCTTTATTCATGAACAGTGTAATCCAAATGACTTTTGACCGATTGGTAAATTACAACTGTGCGGAGTGGTCCGGGTCCGTCATGTTGCCTCCGCGTCATGTTGTGAAGCCCCCCCCCCCCGTTCCTCTTCTGTAGCGGATTGCAGATATATTGCAGATATTTTAGTCCAACTGTGCATAGTAGACCGCGGCGCACCGGGCGATGTCCGTCCTCTGTAGGTGGGGGGGGGGGGTTGTTATCTTCTACATTACAAATATTTTAGTATAATTTTTAGTGCACTGTAGGTCATTTTTTCTTGTAAAAAAAAGCCTCACATTTTTTACGTGGCATGCTTCTTTGTGTGTGGGGGCTTGTTTGTTCATTCATTCATTCATGAATGAATAAACAACCCCCCACACACACACACACACACAGCCCTTCACCTTTCATTAGAGCCCAAGATGAAGCTTCTACATTGAATCATTCAAAAGTTACAGATGTTTTTCCAAACTGTGCCATTTGGCACAATTTGGCACAGTTCCAAAACGCCTGGGAACAACCTGAGAAAAAAGCTGTGTAATATATTCATTTTTTGTGGTATTGTTACAAAATTTGGACCTCAGCTGGATAACACTTGGTTCTACATTTCTGTTGCATTTTCCAGCCCGGATCTGAAGCTGTGTGTTATTTGCAAGCATTTGTATCCAAAAAAACACCCAGGCCAAAGTTATTTTCTTCAAGTTCAGTATGTTTAGATGACTTTTACTCAGTGGCAGGAGCACTTAGAGAGATTATGACTGTTTTGCCAAAAAATTCAAAGTGTTTTCTTTTAAATGAGACCAACCCCATGAAGATGGGGTTGGTCTCCACCAATGTATGGTGGGTTACCTCCACCATACATTGGACCTTGTTCTGACATATGGCATAGAAATAGAAAATCTTGTAGTGTCTCCTCATAACCCTGTACTGTCAGACCATTGTCTGTTAACCTTTGATTTTACTATTTCTGACTATTTGGCTCCTAAAGAAAAATATTATCACAGTAGATGCCTCTCAGATGATGCTGTTTCCAAATTTATGCAGATTGTTTCCTCTATGCCATGTGTCAACACAACGGAAATAAGCTATAGACAGCTTGCTCCTTCTGTAATTGATAACATGGTGGATAGTGTTTCAGCTTCTCTGCATCAGGCTCTAGACTTGGTGGCCCCCTTAAAAAAGAAAAAGTCTAATCAGAGATTTTTAACTCCTTGGTTCAACACAGAAACTCGTAGCTTAAAACAGAAGACTCGTCAATTAGAAAGAAAATGGCGCTCTACTAATTTAGATGAAATCTATTTAGCTTGGAGAAATCATCTTTTAATTTATAAAAAATCTCTTAGAAAAGCTAGAACGAGTTATTACTCTGCATTAATAGAAGAGAACAAGAATAATCCCAGGTTTCTTTTCAGTACTGTAGCCAGGTTGACAAAGAGTCAGGACTCTGTCAATCCTAGCATCCCCTTAGAGCTTACTAGTCAGGACTTTATGAACTTTTTCAATAATAAAATTTCATCCATCAGAGATAAAATCAATCAGATTCTTCCCACAGTTAACTTAAATACTGTAACTACTACAACTCCTTCTATTGATGTCTGTCTTGATGAGTTTACTCCAATCGACCTTTGTGAGTTAGACAAAATAGTTTCCTCATCCAAACCTTCAACTTGTCTTTTAGACCCTATTCCTACCAGGTTATTTAAAGAAGTCTTCCCACTTATTGGTAGCTTTATTCTTCATATAATCAATTCTTCATTAACTTTAGGCCATGTACCGCAGGCTTTTAAAACGGCTGTAATTAAACCCTTACTCAAAAAGCCAACGCTAGATCCAGGAGCTTTAGCTAACTATAGACCAATCTCTAATCTCCCTTTCATTTCAAAAATCTTAGAAAGAGTTGTTGCTATGCAATTATTTGACCACCTGCAGGGAAATGGTTTGTTTGAGGAGTTTCAATCTGGGTTTAGAATCCATCATAGCACTGAAACAGCCTTAGCGAAGGTCACTAACGACCTCCTCATTGCATCTGATAATGGACTAGTTTCTGTACTTGTCCTTTTAGATCTTAGTGCAGCTTTTGATACTATTGATCATAATATTCTACTTGATAGATTAGAACACTATGTTGGACTTAATGGAACTTCGTTGCAGTGGTTTAGATCTTATTTATCTGATAGGTTCCAGTTTGTTCATGTAAATGATGAGTTTTCTCTCAGCTCAAAGCTTAGTCATGGAGTTCCACAGGGATCTGTGCTTGGCCCTACTCTTTTTAGTTTCTATATGCTTCCGTTAGGCAACATTATTAGAAAGCACTGTATACATTTTCACTGTTATGCAGATGACACACAATTATACCTGTCAATGAAGCCAGATGATACTAATCAATTAGCCAAGTTAGAAGCCTGTCTTAAGGAAATCAAAGTTTGGATGACTTGTAATTTCCTGCTATTAAATTCAGATAAGACTGAAGTCATTCTTGTTGGTCCAAAAAACCTTAGAAATTCCTTTCGAGAATTAGAAAAAACTTTCAGTTTGGATGCAGTTACTCTTTCTCTTAATAGCTCTGTGAGGAACCTTGGAGTTATTTTTGATCAGGATTTGTCCTTCAATTCACATATTAAATTTGTTTCTAAGACTGCCTTCTATCATTTGCGTAATATTGCCAAGATTAGGAGCATCTTGTCTCAGAGTGATGCTGAGAAGCTGATCCACGCTTTTGTTAGCTCGAGATTAGATTATTGTAATTCTTTATTATCAGGTTGTCCTAAAACATCTTTAAAAAGTCTTCAGCTGATCCAAAATGCTGCAGCAAGAGTTTTAACAGGTACTAGAAAGAGAGATCATATCTCTTCGGTTCTGGCCTCCCTTCATTGGCTTCCCATAGAGTTTAGAATTAAGTTTAAAATCCTTCTTCTTACTTACAAAGCTCTAAACAATCAGGCTCCTTTTTATTTAAAAGATCTGATACTACCGTATCATCCTAACAGAGCACTACGCTCCCAAAATGCAGGTTTACTTGTAATACCTAGAATCTCCAAAAGTACAATGGGAGGCAGAGCCTTCAGTTATCAAGCTCCTCTCCTGTGGAATCAGCTGCCAATCTGGATTCGGGAGTCAGACTCGATCTCTGTTTTTAAGAATAGGGCTAAAACCTACCTTTTTGATATAGCCTACAATTAGGGAGGGATCATGTGTTTTCTGAACCCTCCCTTAGTTATGCTGCTAATAGGTTTAGTCAGCCGGGGGACCTCCAGTAATGCACTGGGCCTCACTCCTTTCCTCACTCTCTATGAAATATTTTTTTTTTTGCTGGTCATTAACATTTGTTTGTTCTCTCCCATAGATTGAGTCCCCATCGTGCTGTTTGCTCTCTACATGTCTGTTCTTTTCTTCTTCTCTATCCCCTCACCCCCCAGCCAGTCGCAGCAGATGACTGCCCCTCCCTGAGCCTGGTTCTGCTGGAGGTTTCTTCCTGTTAAAAGGGAGTTTTTCCTCTCCACCGTCGCCAAGTGCTTGCTCACAGGGGATCGCCTGATTGCTGGGGTCTTTCTGCAACTGTGGGGGTCCTCCCTACAGTTGATAGTGCTATGAGATGACTGTTGTTGTGAAATGGCGCTATATAAATAAAGTTGAAGTTGAGTTGAAGATGCTGCAAAGGGTTGAAGAACAGCTTTTGATTTACTTTGGGTACATTATTTTTTGGCGTTTTTTGGGAAATTGACCAGAGTGCAAGGACTTAAAAGATCTGATACACCTTATCATCCAAACAGAGCACTACGCTCCCAAAATGCAGGATTACTTGTAATACCTAGAATCTCTAAAAATACAATGGGAAGCAGGGCTTTCAGTTATCAGGCTCCTTTCCTTTTGAACCAGCTGCCAATTTGGATTCAGAAGTCAGACTCGATCTTTGTTTTTAAGAATAAGGTTAAAACCTTCCTTTTTGACATAGCCTATTGTTAGTGTGTGATCAGGTGACCCTTAACCCTTCCTTAGTTATGCTGCTGATAGATTTAGACAGCCAGGGTACCTCCAGTAATGCACTGGGCTTCACTCCTTTCTTCACTCTCAGTGAAATATTTTTGCTGGTCATTAACATCTGTTTGTTCTCTCCCATAGATTGAGTCCCCATCATACTTGTGGCGTTCTGGAACCACAAGTTTGGTTGAGAGTAAACGATGGAAGCCTGTTTGAGGCCACTACAGCCATTTCCGGAGACCCCCCCTTGAGCCGCCTGTCCCATGGCGCCGCTGGTTCGACGTGTTTAAAGATTATGTTGGCGCGCCTGACCTGAGTGATGCTGACAACAAGAAGCTGAAAAGTATGCTGATTCTCAGCGTAAGCAAAGAAGTGCAGTGCGGGCTCTGCACTCTGGGTCAAGCAGACTCATCGCTCTTCTTCTTCTTCACTCTTCTTCTTCTTCTTCTTCTTTTACATTTGATTGGCAGTTGGCAACCAGCTTAGAGGAGCATTACCGCCACGTACTTCACTCTATATCATCAATCCATCTGGTCAGGAGCTGTTTTTTTTTTTTTTTTTTTTTTTTTTTGTTACTTATTTGTACCCGTAGGTAGACTTGGTTTGCAGTCTGGTGACAAGCCACCGGCCGCTGGTCGCTGCGTGCGCGAGCGCCCTAAACCTACATGTTTTTGGTGTGCGGGAGGAAACCGGAGAAATCCCGGAGTAAACCCGCGCAACACGGGGAGAACATGCAAACTCCACACAGCTCACTGTTGGTCGGGGGCTGGGATCGAACCCACGATTTCATGATCCCCGCGGTCCCCCGGCCGAGGGTAAAACTGTGCTGCCACAGTGCTAAACCACTGTGCCACCGTGCAGCCCTTTTATCATTATTGCTGTATCCAATCAAACCTCAACTCTATCTTCAGACGTCACTCTTTTTTGTCTCCTTGTACTTTACTTTATATCATCACTCTACACATCTTGGGTGTCAGTGACTCAGCATGTGCATGGCCATGCACTGCCACATGTTTCCTGTCTGTCTGTGCATCCCTTGTCTATCGTACCCTATGCTGGTGAAGGGTCTCCTCCTGTCTGAGATGGGTGTGTTGTTCACAGTCATGCCTGTGACGTACTGCTTGAACCTCAGGTGTTTCATCTTAACAGCATCTTTTCTGATGTGCAACACAGTCATGCCTGGGAGGTACTGCTCAAACCTCAGCTGTGTCATCTTCACATGATCTTTCCTGACGTGCAGCAGTTCTCTTCACTTTATTGCTCTCCATTTATGAAGTGTCTGGCTGGTCTATATGACATCATAAAGACATCAAGGCAGACATCATAGACATTCCATCATAGGTAGCCAGTCCTATTGCCTATATGACGTCATCGCCTATATGACGGCATCACGAGTCCTATGTAGCCTGAGATCATAGTATCATCATAGGACGTCATGCAGACATCATAGGCCGTCCTATGATGTCCTATGATCGTGACACAGACACACAGATTTTTTGGAATTTGTCATGGGATGTGACGCCGTGTCATCCGGCGCTCAGACCATATTCCCCCTCAGCCCGGTTCTTTCTGTGACAGAGTCTCAGTGGGCTCCCAGCTGTCAGGTATACAGGACAGCTGGAGCCCAATTAACCCTCATCAGCTGAGGCACTGCTAATGGGTATAAAAAGGAGCAGCTCTGATCATTCGGGGCTGTGACTTCGCACATCGAAGGCTGGAACCCCTATGTCCGGCGCCAGCCACCTGCTCATTGTTCTGCATTATTTGTGAGTGTTACACCTGTATGAGTATTTGTGCTTTTTGGCCCCACGAGGCCGTGTTCCTTATTCCCTGTTCCTTTTCACAATAAAACATCGCAAACTCACTGGCTTGCCCTCGGCTCTCATTGTGTGGCTCGCGAGGGCCACACGTAACAGTAAGTCACAGCCAAGCGAGTTGCCGGCGGCCGTGAGTTTGCCATTGGACTTGTGTCTTCCCTGTCTGGGTGCCTGCTCTTAGAACATGCCGTCCCCCAGGAGTCGCATTCGGCGCCAGGGCGACGAGCTGTCAGCCATCTTGGAAGATGTCGATGGGACGCTCTTCACCGCCACCCTGTACGACACCCCCAACGAAAGATGCTGGCACCTAGACTATGCTGAGAATCTCCTGGACAGTCTCCCTCACCATTCCAACCATCCTGAGGTCTGTGCCAGGAGGGATGCCATCGCTGCACAGCGAGAGGAGCTCCGTGGGTTGGAGGGAAATCCCGGCAGGAAGCCGAAGAGGAGGAGACGTCACCCTTCGCTTCGGGATCCCGTTCCTGCCTTCACTCCGGCCCGGGAGTTCGCACCATCCAGAGGGCTTTCCCCATCCTGCAAGACGTCACTCAGGATTCCCCCGGAGGATCTGCAGCTGACTGCAATTAAGGTCCAGGACCGAGTGGCTGCTGCTCGCTCCGCTGTGCACCCGTCCGCTATTATGAAGCATGTGGTGGCAGCCGTTAGACTGGTGGAGAGGAGCACAGGGCTGCGGAACTTCTCCGAGTTCGACGCCCTCCTCGCCTCGGTCTCTGCTCAGGAGCAGCGATTTCCAGATCTCACTTTCGCTTCGCCCCCTGTGAGTAGCCGTCGTCACAGAGCCTTTTCTTCTCAGCATGAACCCCGTCCGGATCCAGTTCCGGGTCGCCGCAAGGTCTCATCCCCCCACGCAGCTGTCACTCCTGCGCCTCGTCTGAGAGGAGATCCCGCAGCCTAGTCTCCCGAGCCACCTCCCTCCGCTGTTACGCCAGCGCTTCGGGCCCGGCTCATCTTGGCTGTCACCCCCTCCTCCTCGACACGCTCCCCGACTGCTGTGTGCATCCAGAATCCAGACCTGGCGAACTCCATCCCGGAATCGACACAAGCGGCCCCCCGATGTCCTCCCAGGGGGTCCTCCGTTACCACCCGGCGGGGAAAGGGAGGAGCAACATCCTCTACAGCAGGCACCATCCAGCCTCCAGGGGACAGGCAAGTCCCAGTTTTTTCACATTCACCTTGTGATTTGCTCTGTCAAACTCCTGGAGGTGGAGTTCGGGGTTCGCAGCTCCCCGAACTCCCACCACCTGCTGTAGCTGTAATCATTAATCCTGCATCCTCTGTGTCTCCCTCCGCTGAGCGGTCCCCGGCGCCAGGCCAACATCGTGGGATGAGGAGGGGGCCTGCGGTTCTGGGCAGCCTGGTTCCGGTTCCGCAGCTATGCTGTGGACGGAGGAGGAAGGCGGATTGCTACGTGGAGCCTGCACCGACAACCAAGCATCCCCGGGTCTCCATGGAGGAGCGGTCCGGTCCAGCGGGATGAGGTTCTCCTGCCACCACGCCGTGTGGGCTGTCGGCGTGGGCACCGGTGCCGGAAGACTCACAAGCTGCGTTGTCCATCATGCCAGCTGCGGAGCCCGACGCAGCTGAGTGGGAGCCTGACGACGACCTCCTGATGCTGGATCCCGGATCTTCACAGTCCTGGACGGTGTCAGAACCCGAGATCAGGCAAGTGCTCTATCTTATCTTTCTTCTCCTTACTTTAGAGCACTTTACCCTGTCTCTAGGGGAGATGAGCCAGGTGCAGCCGTCCGCTGCGTCCAAGCTTATCTCGCCGGGTTCTGGCGCTGCCGGTGATCCTGATCCCGGTTCTGTTTTCTCTCCTGAGCCTTCTCCCAGGGTCGCCGGCGAGGAGCTGCCATCAATCGTGGTGCCAGAGGGTCCAGGTTTGACGTCGGAGGTCGGTTCTGGTGCGGCACCGGCCCAATCGAGGTCCGACGTGGGTTCGCCCGATACCCAATCGGAGTCCGACGTGGGTTCTGCACCAGCGGTGTCCAGGTCTGGTGAGGGAGCTGCAGATCTCCTGCCATCTGACGTTGGACCACCTCGTCATCAGCTCTTCCCCAAGCCTCTCCCACTGGGGCCCATTTGGACCTCTCCCTCTCCCCTATGGGCCTGGTGGTTGAGCGATGCGGGTCGGCCGCTGGTGGGTCTGCCGTGCCCATTCGGCTTACTTGTGCGGCCGCCTGACCCGCTAGACTTTCTGTTCGGCGATCTGGTTCGGCCTCCCGAGGAACTGTGTTTTCTGGCCCGGGGTTCGGGTAGGCCGCCGGAACTTTTCCCTTCACCCCTGTTAGCGGTATGGACGCTGGGTGCGGGGAGACCCCCCGAACTGAATGTCTTTTGCCGTACTTGTGTTTGGGTGGGTACAGCTAAACTGTTATTACTGTTCCGTGTTTAGCGTGGGTTTTTTTTTTTTTAGTTTCCCCTCCTGTTTGAGGGATGGCTGCAATGGTTTATTTTTGCCGTTGGGAGTTTTTCCTCTCGTTTTGGGGTCTCCGGGGTTGATTTTCTTTGTATTTGTCTGTACATGGTTTATGGAGTATTGTGTTTTGTTTTTTTTTCCTCCCTGTGTTTCGGGCCGTTGTTTCCAAATTATCTTCTGCCTAAATGTTTTTTTTTTCCCTTACTGGTGTCATGGTTATGGAGTATTGTGGGGGGGGGGGGTTCTTCCCTGTGTGTTGGGCTGTTATTCCCGCAATTATCCTCTGCCTGACTGGGTTTTTTCTCATGTTGTATTTTATGGAGTATGGTGTTTGGGTTTTTTCCCTGGTACTCTGTATTGGTTTATTGTTTTTTGTTTTTTTTTTCCTTTCTTTGACTCTCTCCCTCCTGACCTACGCCCCATCCGCCCACCCTAGGTGGGGGGGGGGGTCTTGGGTGTTACGGGTCGTTCGTAGTCCGACCGTGAGGGGGGGGCTGTGTCATGGGATGAGACGCCGTGTCATCCGGCGCTCAGACCATTTTCCCCTCAGCCCGGTTCCTTCTGTGACAGCATCTCAGCGGGCTCCCAGCTGTCAGTTATACGGGACGGCTGGAGCCCAGTTAACCCTCATCAGCTGAGGTGCTGCTAATGGGTATAAAAAGGAGCAGCTCCGATCATTCAGGGCTGTGACTTAGCACATTGAAGGCTGGAACCCCTACGTCCGGCGCCAGCCACCTGCTCATCGTTCTGCATTATTTGTGAGTGTTACACCTGTATGATTATTTGTGTTTTTTGACCCCACAAGGCCGTGTTCCTTATTCCCTGTTCCCCATCACAATAAAACATCGCAAACTCACTGGCTCACCCTCGGCTCTCATTGTGTGGCTCGCGAGGGCCACACGTAACAGAATTTATAGAGTGATGAAGAGTGATAGAGCAATTTTGTGTGTGTCTGTCTGTGTGTCACGAGCTTCCTGAACAGGGTCGAAAGCCACTTTTTTCTCAGATCTATTTTCATGATCCTGTCCATGAACTGGAATTACAATGCACCTATCCCTCAGCCAGTGGTCTGAACAAAGAAGAAGAACAAGAAGACCCACCAGCTGGAGAACAACAGAGTGAGGAGAACTGCTGCATGCCAGAAAAGATGCTGTGAAGATGAAACGCCTGAGGTTCGAGCAGTATGTCACAGGCATGTCTGTGAACAACACACCCGTCTCAGACAGGAGGAGACTCTTCACCTGCATAGGGTACGACAGACAAAGGATGCACAGACAGACAGGAAACGTGTGGCAGTGCGCTATGCACGTGCTGAGTCACTTGAAGCCCGAAATGCCCACAAAGCCAGCAACGCTGCACACCAGGCAAGGCACAGAGAAGCTGAGACCGAATTGGACACACTAATTTAAACCACACCTATTCGAAGCAGTAAATCTGGAACTCTCACTCAGTAAGGCAGAAGGCACTCTAAATTCAAGAAATCTCTGTCAGTGTGTCAGTCTGTCACCAGATTAAGAATAGGACACACTACTTTAAACCACTCCCTTTCGAAGCAGTACCCATGAAGAATGGCAGTCTACACTACAAATGTGTAAAGTGCCAAGCAAAGCACAGATATTCTCTGGGTGCTCCGGTTTCTGGGTTTCAATGGGCATGCACGGGTCTTCCTGAACAGGGTCGAAAGCCACTTTTTTCTCAGATCTATTTTCATGATCCTGTCCATGAACTGGAATTACAACGCACCTATCCCTCAACCAGTGGTCTGAACAAAGAAGAAGAAGAACAAGAAGACCCACCAGATGGAGAGCAATAGAGTGAGGAAAACTGCTGCCCATCAGAAAAGATGCCGTGAAGATGAAACACCTCAGGTTCGAGCAGTACGCCGCAGGCATGACTGTGAACACCACAGCCATCTCAAACAGGAGAAGACCCTTCAGCAACAGGCATGCAGAAATATTTGCTTGTACTTGGTTTCTACGGGCATGGACGGGTATGCACAGGTATGTACCAGTGTGGCAAATGCATGACTCTGATGGAGAAATATTACAACGACGCAAGCAACGTTACAGACCAAAGAGTCATCTTCTTATGCTGTAAACAGCATGTGGGTGAGTCATCTCAGTGTTATCAGGGATAAGGGATAAGGATCTGTACTTATATAACACTTTTGCTAGTCTCAAACACCACTCAAAGCACTTCACTAGTACTAACCCTTTATTCTAAGGGCCTATATTCCACGGAGCTCCGAATCTAAACGAGCATGTGTGCCTTCGGGCCCTTAGAAGATGAGCTAACCTGTGATAAGCTAGATGAAGAGCACAGCATAGAGAGTGAACACAGTGCAGAGAGAACACAGCACAGAGAACGAATGAACAGAGCACAGAGAGAGAGCACAGACAGGACTCACCTCAGCTCCTCGCAAAGCATAAGCCTCAGGGAGCCACTGCAGAGCTGCAGGAGAGGGAGCCAACACCTATCGGGAACCCCGAGACACGACAACCTGGTGCAGGTTCTACCAACGGTGACAGCAACACATCGCCACAACCAGACTTCCCAGGAGAGGGGGAGTAGAGGCCAGACTAGGCTGCAGGTCTCAACAGCATCAGCTCGAGGCTCCTCAAGTCTTGCGCAGACCAGCTGTGTGGGATTGTGGAGCACATCTTCAGCCTAAGCCTGAAGCTGGGGAGTTGTGGGTACCACAGCTGTGGAAAACATTCTGTGTGGTACCAGTAACGAAGACCCCGCACCCCAAGGACCTGAAAAGCTACAGACCAGTGGCCCTCACATCACACCTAAAGAAGATCCTGGAGAGGCTGCCCCTCGCCCACCTCTGACCCCTGGTGGGACCAGTGATGGATCCACTTCAGTTTGCCTACCAGCATGGCATCAGTGTGGAGGATGCAGTGATCTTCCTCCTACATCATTCCCTGTCCCACCTGGAGAAACCTGGGAGCACTGTGAGGATCATGTTGTTTGATTTCTCCAGCGCTTTCAACACCATCCAACCAGTGATCCTGAGGGACAAGCTACTGTACGCAGGGGTTGACCAGCACCTGTCATCGTGGATCCTGGACTACCACACAAACTGACAACAGTTTGTGAGAACCCGAGACTATGTGTCTGACACCATCATCTGCAGTACCCCCCCTCCCAGGGAACAGTTCTGGCTCCCTTCCTTTTCACCCTCTATACTGCTGACTTGTCACACAACACACCACACTGCCATCTACAGAAGTTCTCTGACAACTCTGTGATCGTCGGCCTCATCTCTGATGGAGATGATATGGAGTACAGAGGGCTTATCCAGGACTTTGTGGACTGGTGCCTACGGAACTGCCTCCAGATCCAAGCGAAGGAACTGGTGGTGGACTGCGGTAGGTGAAAACAAACCCCCACAGAACCAGTAAACATCCAGGGAACAGACATTGAGATGGTGACATTTTACAGGTACCTGGGTGTTCACCTGAACAATAAACTAGACTGGTCACACAACACCAACACACTCGACAAGAAGGGGCAGTGTAGGCTTTTCCTCCTGAGGAGACTCAGGTCTTTTGGAGTGCAAGGGGCGTTCCTGAAGACCTTCTACAATTCAGTGGTGGCATCAGCCATCACATTTGGAGTGGTCTGCTGGGGCAGTGGTATCATGGCAGCCGACAGGAAGAGACTGACTAGACTGATCAAAAAAGCTAGCTCTGTTCTGGGTAGATGCCTCGACCCAGTGGAAGAGATAGGAGAGAGGAGGATGGTGGCTAAGCTGTCATCTCTGCTGGAGTCCTAGTCTCACCCCGTGCAGGACACGCTGAACGCACTGAGGAGCTCATTTAGCAGTAGGCTGTGCAATCTTCGCCCGGCATCAGCCTCCAAGAGCCACCACTAAGCTGCAGGATGAAAAGTTTGTGACCCAACGGGACTCAGCAGAACCACCAAAACTTGGTGGATGCCCAACAGCAGACGTGAGAGCCACACCATCACAACCATGATGCTGAATGCAGTCAAACAGACTGCCACTCACAGTGATGGACTGGGTTCTGGTCTGCAGAGCCGAATGCCCAGACCCACAGTCAGCCTCAACACCGTCACCACCGTTGACACCCATGAAGCTCACTACAAAGCTGAGACTAGCTGCCATCCAGATGGCTGATGGACCAAGATGGCAAGCCAACTGCCTGAAGAAGGTAAGAGCAGCTGCCGCACATCAAGACGCAGTGTTGGAGCAGACCCAGCTGGTGTGGGATCCCGGCTGGGATGTTGCCAACAAGCGAGCCGTAGCTCCAGTGGGATGACGCCCAGGTCCACTGCAGCCAGCACCTCCAGGGACGTGTCCACCATGGACTCACCTCAGGGCCCCTTGAACTGAACTACCTTCCTCAATATAAAAGAAGGACGGTGTGTAGCTAGAGGCGCAGCTGCCAACAGCAGTGGCATAATAAGCCATTCAGCTGTGTTGGGCCACATGGTACTCCACCCGCTGGCTCTAGCTAGTTCTGGGGTTTTACAATTACCAAATTGGGGAGAGTAAATTGATTGTGTTTCTCTGTTTTTCCGAGGGGAGGGGGGTGAATGTGGTGCTCTGGAATCACAAGTTTGGTCAGTGTCAACATGATGACGCACCCGCTCAGTGACGTTATTAAGCCGATCAAATAAATGTAAGGGACATCCATTTTATACAGAGACCAAATAGGTCTCTGTATTCAGTCTCTGTACGACTGTTGTGAGAGTTTGGTTCGTATTGCCAACATTCGGTCGGAGTCATTCCCAGTGAGAGTTGGACTCCGCCAGGGCTGTCCTTTGTCACCGATCCTGTTCATAATTTTTATGGACAGGATTTCTAGGCGCAGCCAGGGAATGGAGGGTGTCATGCTTGGTGACCACAGGATCTCATCTCTGTTGTTTGCAGATGATGTTGTCCTGTTGGCTTCATCCAGCAATGACCTACAGCTCTTGCTGGGACGGTTTGCCGCTGAGTGTGAAGCGGCTGGGATGAGAATCAGCACCTCCAAGTTCGAGTCCATGGTCCTCAGCTGGAAAAAGGTGGATTGTCCTCTCCGGGTTGGGGACAGGCTTCTGCCCCAAGTGGAGGAGTTTAAGTATCTTGGGGTCTTGTTCACGAGTGAGGGGAAAATGGAGCGAGAGATGGACAGACGGATTGGAGCAGCATCTGCAGTGATGCGGACGTTGTACTGGTCTGTTGTGGTGAAGAGGGAGCTGAGTTCTAAGGCAAAGCTGTCGATTTACCAGTCAATCTACGTTCCTACTCTCACCTATGGTCACGAGCTTTGGGTAATGACCGAAAGAACGAGATCATGGATACAAGCGGCTGAAATTAGTTTTCTCCGTAGGATTGCTGGACTCACCCTCAGAGATAGGGTGAGGAGCTTAGTCATCTGGGAGAGGCTCAGAGTAGAACCGCTGCTCCTCCACATTGAAAGGGGTCAGTTGAGGTGGTTTGGGCATCTGATTAGGATGCCTCCTGAACGCCTCCCACTTGAGGTGTTTCAGGCACGTCCCACTGGGAGGAGACCCCGGGGCAGACCCAGGACTCGGTGGAGAGACTATGTCTCCCAGCTGGTCTAGGAACGCCTTGGTATCCCCTCTGAAGAGCTGGAGCAGGTGGCTGGGGAGAGGGAAGTCTGGGCTTCTCTGCTTGAACTGCTGCCTCCGTGACCCGAACCTCCGGAAAAGCGGTAGAAGATGGATGGATGGATCCATTTTATAGCCTCTTTTCTGCTCTCTCTTTGTACCATACTCTGTACCAGCATAATAAGGTTTTATGCAATAATGTCCACGTTCCCAGCAAGATGCTCTCTGTCGGTTTCGTCCATGTTTTCCAGACATAACAGTGCTGTTTGTTCTCTACATGTCTGTTATTTTCTTCTTCTGTGCTTTTTTTTCTTCTTCTGTGCTGAAAACTGTGCTTTCCTGATTCTTGCTTAGATGTCTTTGCCAGCACCTCCAGTGTTGTCTGCTTCTGCACCAAGATATGTGAAGGACTAAACATTATCAAAAGGTTGATTTTTGAGCACGATTGAGTCTTGAATCGTGGCGTTCAACCTCAGGACCTTAGTCTTTGCGCTGTTGATGTTAAAGCATAAGATTTCTCCAACTAAGGCAAGCTTGGTGACCTTCTCCTGCATATGCAAGTGCTTGTGTGCAAAGAGGACAATGTCAGCATAATCTAGCTACTGGAATGGCATCCAACGAATCCCATTCTGCTTGGTTCCTACCATGCAAAACATGTACGAGTTTGGTTGTACGAGTCCTGTCCACAACTGCACAGTTGCTCTTGTGATACAGAGCTTTCAGTACTGAGGTGACCTTCTGGGGGATACCGTAGCTTTTGAGGATTGCCCACAGTGTGTCCCTGGGAATGCTGTCAAAAGCTTTTTCGTGGTCCATGAAACACACATACAGGTGGAAGTCTCTTCCATGGCTTGTTCAGTCATATTTCTCAGTGTAAGAATGTGCTCTGTGGTACCTCTCCCTTTTCTAAATCCAGCTTGTTCTTTCTTTAGAATTCGGTTCACTCCTTTTATGATTCTTTTTGCAAGGGCTTTCCCCAACACTTTGGCTGGCACAGACAGAGCAATTCCCATCCAACTGGAAGTGAAGTCACCCTTCTTAGCAATTTTCATGACTAGCCCTTTGCTTCAAGCCAACAGTACTTCGTCCCTGTCCCAGATGACCTTGAACAGATGATGCAGTGCTTCCTGGGATGCCTCAGTGTCCGCTTTCAGCATCTCCACTGTGATTTAGTCCGTGCCTCCTGCCTTAAGGTTTTTCGTCTTCCGAATGGCATCGTTGACCTCTGCTTTGGTGGCATAGCCAGTGTCAATAGTATCAATAGTGGGTACCTCATCAATGCACTCAGCAACAGTGTCTGGATCAGGTCTATTCAAGACCTCCTCAAAATGCTCCTTATGCCTGTAAGTAATGCCATCACAGTTGTTGAAATTTTAACATATTCATTACTCATTATTATTAGCTCACTCTGGTGAAGCCAAAAGGAGCTGTCTGACAATCCATCTGTCCTTCTACATTTCACGGGAATCACTCCTCCTCCTAAGCATTTGCCCCAGTGATCACCAAACTCACTCACAATGATCCACAAGTGGGTCTGCATCCAAATTGTGTTCAAGGTCAAAGAACAGGAGAACTGGGCAGTTATATGATTTCAGAAAAATCCCTACTTCTCCTAGGAAATAGGGTCAATGGTTGCCAAATTCACTCACAATGATCCTTGGGAGGGTCTGGATCCAGATTGTGGCCAAGGTCAAGGTCAACATCAATGGTGAGGAGATCTGGGCATTTATGTGATTTCAGAAGAATCGCTACTCCTCCTTGGCAATTGTGGTGATGCTCACCAAACTCATTCAAAATAATCCTCAGGTAGGTCTCCATCCAGGTTGAGGTCAAGGTCATTGTCAAAGGTCAGGAGGTCTGGACTTTTATGATTTAATGAAAAATGTTACTCCTCTAGGCCACTGACCTTGATCTTAGCTTAGCTAAAGACTCATTTAAAGATGTGCTTAAGGTCAAGGTCAATGGTCAGGAGATCTGAGCGCTCCCAGGGTTATTTGATATGAGCTACTCCATCAATAACAGGCTGGGTTTTACTTTATATACTGTGACACAGACAAATGCACCTTACTATATGTAGACATGCAGCTATCACTTGACATGACTCGTCAAAAACAGTGTAAATCAGTCAGTTTGATAATGAATAAAGACCAAATGCAGAGTTTGTTCTCATGGAAATTTGCACATTATTTTTCATAATTTTATAATCCTTTATTAGTCCCACAATGGGGAAATTACAGGGCATCCACCTGGATGGATGAGGCAGCCACGGTGTGGCACCAATCCGTTCACCATTCACACACACACATTCACACCTAGGGCCACTTTAGAGTCTCCAATTAACCTAACTTGCATTATTTTTCCTTTCTCAAATTTAAATGGTAAAACGGGAAATGGCATTAAGCTTTTCTCATCTCTGGATGACCAAAGTATTTTACAGATTCAGCTATCTACCCATTCACACACTGATGGCAGTGGAATCATCATGCAAGGTGCTAGCCTGACCCACCAGGAGCAACTCGGGTTTCAGGATCTTGCTCAAGGGTCACAAGGCTGATAGACATTTCATGAGGAGTACTTTTTTAGGCCCCCTCATGGATTGTTACCTTATCGTGGTGGGGGGTTTGCATGCCCTAGTGATCCCAGGAGCTATGTTGTCTGGTGCAATTTGCCTCTTGTAGGGTCACCCAAGATAAACTGGTCCTGGGTGAAGGGCCATTATTCACATTAAGACTCGGTCTTAATGCGAATAATGTTCAGACTAAGGAGGTTCTTGTGTCGGACCATTTTTGTGTTCTTTTTAATTTATCAGTTAAATCAGTCTGTTACACTGGCAAGCGAGTAAAATGCTCTTGTGTCATTGAACAGTTTTCAGCTGTGAAATTTTCTGCTGCCTTTGACAGCAGTGTGGTTTTAATGAATGAATGAATGAATGAATGAATCTTTATTTCGGATAGATTAAAAGTACAGGTTAAAAGAAACTGAATAATATAACAAAGGGGGAAAGAAAATCCAACAAGGTCAAATTAGACAATAACTCCTCTGATTATACAATTCAACGTAAGTTATCTGAAATGGGTGATGGCTGAAGCCGCAGCTTATATTGCCCACCCATATTCCATCCAAAAATTCAAAAGAAAAACAAAACAAGAGCAATTACAATTCAGAACAAAGCTAAGTCAAAATGTGACAAAAAAAAACTAAGCTACAACACAAAGCAGGCTGGATATGACAATCCTTATGTGATTTTACATGTCATCTTGTATATATGTTTGGAGTATTTCTTCCTTTAGTTTTTGTTTAAATTGTCCAACCGTTGTACATGATTTTAATTCAGGTCCAAAATCATTCCATAATTTGACTCCTTGCACTGAAACACAGTGTTGCTTGGTGGTAGTTCTCACTGATGGTTTTTGAAATATACATGTTCCTCTGAAATGATATTGATTCTCCCTTATTTGGAACAACTTTTGGATATTTGCGGGCAGTGATAGATTCTTCACTTTAAACATTATTACTGCAGTTTTAAAGTCAACCAGAGCTTTCAACTTGAGAGCTTTTAATTTAAGAAAAAGTGGGTTTGTTGGTTCCCTGTAAGCTGCTTTGTTTATTATTCTAATAGCTCTCTTTTGAAGCATAAAGACTGGATATATGTTTGTTTTATATGTATTTCCCCATACTTCAGTACAATATGTCATGTATGGGAGTATTAATGAATGATACAAGGTATATAGTGTGGGTTGATTCAGCAAATATTTCACTCTGTGTAATATTGCAATTGATTTGGATATTTTACCTTTAATATAATTAATATGTGACTTCCAATACAGATTATTATCAATTATTACTCCAAGAAATTTAGTTTCAGATACCCTTTCAATCTCTACACCATTTACACTGAGCTTAGATACGAAGTTGCTGTGATGGTTGTTAAAGACTATAAATTTTGTCTTACTTAAATTGAGCATTAATTTGTTTGAATCAAACCACAGTTTAAGCTTTCCTAATTCCTTTCCGAGTGTATCCAAAAGTTGTTCCAAATTGCTTCCACTGCATAATAGATTAGTGTCATCGGCAAACAATATTAAGTCAATTTTTTCTGAAACATTACATATATCATTTATATACATATTGAATAACAATGGCCCCAAAACTGAACCCTGTTGGACTCCACAAGTAGCCTTCAGTAACTGTGAGTTTTTGTTACCAACACATACATACTGATATCTATTCTTTAAGTAACTACATAACCAGGACAGTGCTACCCCTCTACCATTGCCGTTGGCCTCCGTCGGTCTATGATGACCATGGAAGAAAATCCTAAATGTCTATTCTGCTGGAACAGCACCGCCTGTGGCTGAACAGGCCAATGCGCGAATGGCAGTCCCTGTCACACAGGTCGCACTTGTGGGTGGTCTCCGTGCTGCTGGGTCTGTGGCGGTTCTTCCTGCGGGTCCTTTTTTCATCTGCTGTAGCAGTCAGTCTCTCTTCACCCGCCTTGAGCTGTCTGGTCAGGGTGCCTCTCCATTTGGAGCAGTCCGTTGCAAGGTCCTCCCAGCACTCTGTGTTGATCTCCAGGGCCTTCATGTCTCTCTTGCAGACATCTCTAAAGCGCAGCTGTGGGCGGCCAACATTTCTCCTGCCAGTCGCCAGTTCTCCGTAGAGGATGTCTTTGGGGATTCTGCCATCCTCCATACGGTGAACGTGGCCTAGCCAGCGGTGCCTGCGCTGCCTGAGTAGAGTGAACATGGAGGGAAGGCCGGCATGGGACAGAACTTCTGTGTTGGGCACTTTTGTCCTGCCAGGATATGTCCAGGATGTGGCAAATGCAGCGCAAGTGGAAGGAGTTCAGTCTCTTTTCCTGCCGGGTGTATGTTGTCCATGTCTCACTCCCATAGAGCATTGTGCTGATGACGCAGGCATTGTACACTGCCATCTTCGTCTTGACAGAGAGTTTGGGATTCTCCCACACTTGTGTGGTGAGGCGAGCGAGTGTGAAGGCTGATTTTCCAATCCTTTTGTTGATCTCTGTATCAAGGTAGAGGTTGTTGCTGATCGTGGACCCCAGGTACGTGAACTGATTCATGACCTCCAGCTTGTAGTCATCGATGGTGATGGTTGGTGGTGCTTCCGTGCCTTGCGCCAAGACATTAGTCTTCTTCAGGCTGATGGTAAGCTCGAAATCCTTGCATGCCTGGGAGAAGCGGTCCATCAGGGTCTGAAGCTCCTGCTGTGTGTGGGTTGCGAGTGCAGCGTCGTCTGCGAACAGCATGTTTGGATGATGATGATGATTAGATGATTAGAGCCATGATTAGAGCCTTGCGTACTTTGGTTCTGGCTTTCAGGTGGACGAGGTTGAAAAGCCTGCCATCAGATCTTGTGTGCAGGTAGATTCCCTCTGTTGCTGTGCTGAAGGCATGCCTCAGGAGCATAGCAAAGAAAATCCCAAAGAGGGTTGGCGCAAGTACACAGCTCTGTTTCACTCCGCTGCGTATGTTGAACGGCTCTGAGACGTTGCCGTCGTGCTGCACTATCCCCTGCATGTTGGTGTGAAATGATTCGATGAGGCTTTGCAGCTTTGGTGGGCATCCTATCTTTGGCAGGATCTTGAAAAGGCCCTCTCTGCTGACCAGATCAAACGCTTTGGTGAGGTCGATGAAGGCGACGTACAGGGGCATGTTCTGTTCTCTGCATTTATCCTGGAGTTGGCGGATGGAGAATATCATGTCTACCGTCGATCGCTCGGCGCGGAAGCCACACTGAAACTCAGGGTAGACACGTTCGGCAAGCTTCTGTAGATGAATGAGAACAACTCGTGCGTAGACTTTGCCAACAACGCTGAGGAGGGAAATGCCCCTGTAGTTGTTGCAGTCGCTTCTCCCCCCTTTGTTTTTGTAGAGGGTGATGATCTTGGCATCCCTCATGTCCTGTGGTACGGCACCTTCCTTCCAGCACTGGCAGAGGATGTCATGCAATGGCAGCAGTAGGGCGGTCTTGCAGTGCTTGATCAGGTCGGCAGGTATGCCGTCGTTGCCGGGTGCCTTGCCAGCGGCCAAGCTATCAATGGCCTTGCTGAGTTTGTCGATGGCTGGCTCGGCGTCAAGTTCATCCATGGATGGCAGGCAGTCGATGGCATCAAGGGCTGACAGTGTCACGGTGTTTTGTCTGGAGTAGAGGTCGGAGTAGTGTTCCACCCATCTCTCCATCTGCTTGTTCTTTTCTGTGATCATCTCCCCAGTGGAGGATTTGAGGGGGGCCGTCTTGCTCTGAGCCGGACCAAGTACTTTCTTGATGCCATCATACATACCACGGATGTTCCCTGTTATGGCAGCGGTTTGAATGTCTTGGCTGAGCTGAGTCCAGTACTCGTTGGCGCAGCACTGAGCAGTCTGCTGAACTTTGCTTCTGGCAGCCCTGAGAATCTGGAGATTCTTCTCGTTTGGGTACTTCTTGTACTCGACTTCGCTTGACGGGGGTCATCTCAGTCAACTTGGCATCAAACCAGTCCTGTGACTTCGAGGTCTTCCTCCCAAAGGTAGCCAAGGCTGTGCAGTGGATGGTGTTTCGCAGCTCTTCCCACTTCTGCTTTGCAGATTCTCCTTCTTGTGGTACACCAAGTTCCTTCTCAAAGGTGGAGGCAAACTGCTCAACAAGTTCTGGTTGGGCCAATCTGTGCCTTTCCAGGCTGTCTAGCACGATGGAATTTCTTCAGCTGCAGCTTGGCCTTGCAACACACCAATGAATGGTCTGTGTCGCAATCTGCACTCTGGAACGAACGGGTGATTAGCATGTTCTTCAGTGAGGTGCGCCTGGTCAGGATCAGGTCCAGCTGGTGCCAGTGCTTTGAGAGTGGATGTCGCCAGGAAACCTTGTGTTGGGGCTTGGTCTTGAAGAACGAGTTTGTGATGCACAGATCAGGATATGTGCAGAACTCGAGCAGCCGCTGTCCGTTGTCGTTCATTCTGCCCACGCCAAATGGTCCAAGACAGGAGGGCCAGGAGTCGTGGTCAGCACCCACTCTGGCATTGAAGTCTCCAAGGAGAATGAGTTGTTCAGAGTTGGGGATGATCCTGACAGTTGTTGCCAGATTCTCGTAGAACTCGTCTTTTGCCTCTGGTGTGGCTGTCAGTGTTGGGGCATACACACTGATGAGGGTGACTGGGCCTTGAGTGATGTTGAGGCGGAGGGTGAGAAGTCATGCAGAGCCATTGCTACCTGGTTCCACCATCTTCAGCAAGGTGTTCTTCACTGCGAAGCCCACTCCGTGTTCCCTGTGTTCGTCACTGTCCTTTCCCTGCCAGTAGAACGTGTAGTCCTTCTCTCTCAGTGTGCCTGCATCAACCAACCGTGTTTCCTGGAGAGTGGCGATATCCACATCCAGTCTCTTCAGCTCATTATTGATGATGGCAGTCTTCCTGGTGTCGCTGATGTCCTTGAGGTTAGCAGCGAGTCCTGTCATCATAGTGCGGACGTTCCAAGTTCCCAGTTTTAGAGTTGGTCTCTTTTGTTTTTTTGTCTTGCCTGGTGCGAAGGTTCTCAGCCTGCCGTTCGGACTTCTCCTCATCCCCATGCACCCAATGAGGAAAGCAAGCTGTGGCGGGACAACACCTTATTGGCTGGGGGCTGCCCAGCTTGAGGCGGGCGGTAGCTGTCCAGTGAGATCAGATGATCCCTCCCACCGTCAGGAACAACCCCTGGCGCCGCGCTCTACGCCAATTGAGTGGTGGCTTATAACCGGTAACTGTCATTCCCCATGTTTTGTCTTCGCCAAAGGCGAAACTGGAGTGTCCTCTCCAGTGATCCGGTGTTCTACCTTCCAGCATTGGGCATTGGTAGGATTCAAGCCTGGGCAGGAAGATATGGAGGACAAGATGTTGCCCATGCAGCATGTCCCCCCTCTCCACGTCGCTGATGAATCCAAAGGAACAGCAGGGCTGCTACAGTTTGGCACCAGCACCGTTGCAGGAGCTGCCAGAACGATGTTGAGCACAACAGAGAACTGCCTTAGGGGCTCCGACTCCGGATTTTTCCTCAGGGTTGACTCCTGAAGCCTTTCCCGTGACCGGGTATGCCGCAAGGCAGCAGAGGTTTGAAATCAGGGTTTACCTTCCCCTAAATAGGCTACCTTCCCAGGTTGACAAGCCACCATCTACCCGAAGCATCCGGTTTTAAGACGGCAGAGATTCGCCCTCGCCCCTTCTCCTATTAGTAAAAGCAATTTTGCCGGGCTTAGAGACTAAACCACATGGGCAGGCTAGGAGTTGGACTTAGTTGTCGGAGGCTTTTTGAGACGCACGCCATAAGGAGCATTTTTATGAGCACTGGGAGCTTAACCCCAGCGCGGCTCCTGGTTTTGACAACCTTGGAACTACCCCTCTAATACCACAATTTTGTGCTTTCTTTAATAATAAATTATGATCCACTGTATCAAATGCTTTTTTAAGATCCAGGAATACCCCAGCTGAATACTCTTTATTTTCAATGGCAGTTGATATTTTTTCTATAAATTCCATTAGAGCAAATGCAGTTGTCCTCTTGTGTCTGAACCCATATTGCTGCTCACACAATAAATTATTCTTTAGTATGAAGTTGTCAATTCTCTCATAGAATATTTTTTCAAGTATCTTGGAAAATTGCGGCAATAGTGAAATTGGTCTATAGTTTGAGAATTCCCCTCTGTCACCCGTCTTGTATATTGGAATTACTTTAGCTATTTTCATTGCATTGGGAAATATACCTGTTTGGAGAGACAGGTTACAGATATACGTCAGTGGTTTCACTAAGCATTCAATAATAGTTTTGACTAAGAGCATGTCAATACCATCACAGTCCGTAGATGTTTTACTTTTAAACGATTTAACAATTTCAATGACCTCTCTCTCGTCTGTGTTCTTTATGAAAATGGAGTCTTTTATAGCAGCGTTTTTGCTTATTTTATCACCTGTAGGCGCCATAATGGGTATTTCTCGAGCCAAATTAGGATCAGTGTTAACAAAAAAGTTATTAAATTCATCTGCAGGTGAAGCTGCATTCACACTCTGAGTCGTTTTATTATTTTTTGAAAAATCGGTTGGGTAGCTTGTATTTCTGCTTTTATTTCCAAGAATACTGTTAAGTATTGTCCATGTATTTTTAATATTGTCTCTGTTTTTCTCCAGTTCTTTACTGTAATAGTCTCTCTTACTACATCTTATTATATATGTTAACTTATTTTTGTATGTTTTATACCGCTGCTCTGCTTCTTTTGTCCTTTTCTTTAGGAAAGCTTTATATAATAAATTTTTCTTTTTACACGCCTTTTGTAATCCTTTGGTTAATCATGGCTTATCGACAAATTTATGTTTAAGCTTTTTTTTTACTAATGGACAATTTTTTTCATAAAGAGTGGTTACAATGTTTATAAATGTGGCATAGGCTTCATTTACATCTGATACATAGACTTCTGTCCAGTCTTGCTTCAGCAAGTCCTCTTTAAAAGAACTGATTGCATTTTGTGATTTGTATCTGAACGATTTTAAATTTTTTTCTGTATTGGCCCCCGTGTGGCCATGGATAAGTGCAAAGGTTGGCAAGTGGTCACTTATATCATTTATCAATAATCCACTTTCTATTTTCTTATCAATAATATTAACAAACAGGTTGTCAATAAGCGTAGCAGTGTGAACTGTGATTCTACTGGGATGTGTTATTGTGGGATATAGACTCATGCTGTACATAGAATTCATGAACTCTGTAACTACATTTTGTTGATATGGATTTAGTAGATCAATATTGAAATCTCCACAAATTGCTACCACTTTCTTACTAGTAATATTATTGTACAGCTCGACTAATTTATCTCTGAATGTCTCAATGCAAGTTCCCGGTGTTCTATATATACAACTTATAATTAGATTTTTTGTTTTATCTTGGTCAATCTCAACAGTAACACATTCCAAGATCCCTGGTAGTGCAAAGGACATTTCATTTACAAGCTTACACCTATACAGGTCATCAATATACAGTGCAACACCACCACCCTTTTTTTGAGATCTGTTAATATGAAACATCTGATATTCCTCTATTGCCATCAGGGGAGCCTGATCTTCATTAAGCCAAGTTTCAGAGACTGTGATAGCTGTAAATTTTCTGTCTAGCTGTTTTAAATAGTCCTGAATCTGTGGAAAGTTTTTGTTAAGACTTCTGCTGTTCAAGTGTATTATTGATAGTTTACCATCTAGTTGCACTTGACTTTTGAATTGCTTTTCAGTGTAATATTCACAATGGTTATGAATATTATTGAAAAAGTGGTTATCAGGATCAATATCATTCTCCATCTCTTGTAGTTTATGTTCAGCATTATGGCATATTTTCAGAGTTTTAGTTTCCTCACTCTGTGTCAAATGACTTCCTCCAACTGGGGATAATTGATGTCTACTCAAGTCAGTCATAAGTTTTTGCTTGTTTTGCTTATTTTTTTTTTAAAGAACATTGACATGGTATGTCAAAAGAACTATTCTTACCGTGTGTGTGAATATGGATTATCATAGTCTCTTAATTTTCTTAATCAGTGTTCATCTGTATTTATTTAAGTCGGTAACATCTCTGATCATTATACTCTTTGCTTGCTCAGGTGTTCCATTTAGTTTGATCCAAACTCTACAATTTCTTGTCCATGTTGCCTGTATCTTATTTTGTCTTTTCAGCATCCGTGCTTGCCGTGCTATTTCAGCATTTGTTTTTGTTAGGTGTTCATTTAGGTAAACTTCTGTTCCCCGTTGTCATGGCGGCCTCTGGGCCGTCATTGGCGTCATCAACTCCAGCTGCGCACAGACCAACAGGTGCTAATCAACGGCTGTTAAAAGCCAGCGTCGCTGACAGCCCGGCACGGAGTCGTCTGTCCTCCTTGTCGGAGAATGAGCCTGAACTCCGCTCTCTGGCCTCGTCAGGATTTTCTCTCGTCTCGTCTGGAACCTCTCTTGTCTCGTCGAGAACCTCTCTTGCTTCTTCAAGGACCTCTCATCAGAGTCAGCCAAGTAAGAGAACAATCTGCTACTCAACCCCTTGTCTATACCCCTGTGCACAGGTGGACCTCCTTGGCAGCGGACCTGCGTCCCCAGCTGACGGGGTAACGCCATCACGCACACGTAGCGCTTCGCTACCACCATGTCTACCGGTACGTCTTGCTCCTCAGATTCCAGAACTGTTATTGTATCAGTTGCAGGAGTATTGCCCACCACTATCAGTGGAGTCACTGTCATCAGCATCAGCTATATCATCGTCACCACGCTCTGTGGAATCACTCACCTCGTCATCGTCAGGATTATCATCGTCCCAGTCTGTGGAGTCGCAGCCGGTGTCATCAGAAGGACTGGCCTTGTCACAGCCACGGGTGGTATCTCCAGCACGTTCACGGACACCTTCACCTCCATGTTGCGCGGCCGCTGGATCTCAGCAGGACGAAACCTGTGCTGCACCCAAGTAAGCCTCTCTACTTGTAGCTTGTCACAAGTGTGGGACAAAAGTAATTGTTTCTGCTTGTATGTTCCAGGGTTGCCGGGTCTCCGTCCAGGGCGCTCAGCTCCAGTGACCAGAACACTATCCACGCACTCACACTCGCACTACACACTCTCACTCTTAAATAAAAGATTATTGTCACTATCTGCCCGTGTCAGTGTCTGTCTCCTGGGTCCTAAATCATGTCAGTACGACTCCGTCACGTTGACCCAGTGGACAGCTCACTGTCGCGCCTAATCAACACTCTTAGCGCCCGGGTAGATTTACTAGCTCACCAGCAGACTGTAATCTTAAATCAACTAACCTTAATTAATGGTCGGCTGGATCGTCTGGAAGGACACCAGACGTTTCCCCCGACCGCAAATATCTCAGCCCCTGCAGGCTTAGCGTCTGGACAAGCTAACACCTCCTCGTCCTCTCGCCTCACCCCTATTCCCACACCTGCCCGGTTCAGCGGAAAACTGGGGGAAGCCCGAGGATTCCTGTTACAATGTGAGTCAGTTTTTCTGCGCGTTCCGGGGGATTTCACTCATGATTCTAGTCGGATTGGCTATGTCATAAATTTGCTGGCAGGAAGAGCCTTAGACTGGGCGTATTCGATCATGGCTAAACCAAGCTATCCCCTGCTTTCTTACCAGGAGTTTGTGTCAGAGTTTTTGTCTGTATTTGATCATACTGATAGGGATGAGGTGTTGACAGAACAGCTGCTGAGCTTACAGCAGGGAAAGAGATCAGCTGCTGATTATGCTATTGACTTCCGGGTCCTGGCTGCAGAGATTGGGTGGGGGGAGCCATCACTATGTGGTATTTTCCTACGTAGTCTTAACGACGAGCTAAAGGATGAGTTAGCGGCACGGGACAAACTGGATAATTTGCGGGATTTGATTGCCCTAGCGGTTAGTCTTGATAGCAGATTAAGGGAGCGGGCGGCTGAACGGCGTACTACTTCCCGTTCGGTTAAACCCCGCCTTCGCGTCCCTAACTCTCCTCTTCTCGCTTTACCCGCGTCAGAGGAATCCCCAGATCAGGAAGCCATGATTATCGGCCGGTCTAAAGTGTCAGCAGCTGAGAAACAATGCCGCAGGGATCAGGGCCTTTGTTTCTATTGTGGGAAAGAGTCACATGGGGTGTTCGAATGTCCCAATAAGTTAAAAGGGAAGGCCCGTGGATCGCAGTAGGGGGATTCACGGGCAAGAACTCAGAAGAACCCCTTACTTGTTGTCGATTGCCTCTCAGACTTATCCATACACATACAGAACACTCCACACTAGCGTTAGTAGATTCTGGAGCTGAGCAAAATTTCATTTCTAGAGACCTGGCAACCCGAATGGGCCTTAGCTGTCAGACTCTAGACCCCCCTGTCAAACTGATCACACTGTCTAAGGCATCTTTGACCACCATAGCCCATCAGACGGCCCCCGTGTCAATTATTGTATCGGGAAATCACAGGGAGGAAATTCAGTTTCTAGTGCTGCCCGTTTCTTCTTCGCCCATTATTCTGGGGTATCCCTGGCTGCGCCTACATAACCCCACCATTGACTGGCAAGCTGGGAGAGTAACGGCATGGAGTACGTTTTGCCTTAGCGCCTGCCTCCAATCAGCGGCGTGCGCCCCATCCGTTAAGGTGCCTCTGCCTGATTCATCCCCACCGGATTTGTCCAAGGTGCCAGAGGTCTATCACGATTTGGGGCAAGTGTTTAGCAAGTCTCGGGCGTTGTCCTTACCCCCCCATCGTCCGTATGACTGCGCGATCAACCTGAAGGCTGGGGCCCCTCTTCCTGCTAGCCGCCTTTACAGCCTATCAGCCCTGGAGCGCGAGGCCATGGACACGTACATCAAGGAGTCCTTGGCCTCTAGTATCATCCGGCCATCGTCTTCGGCAGTGGGAGCTGGATTTTTTTTTGTTGGAAAAAAGGACGGTTCACTACACCCCTGCATCGACTTCCGGGGACTGAATGATATAACAGTTAAAGACAAATATACTCTGCCCTTGATGAACACTGCTTTTGACTCCCTCCAGGGGGCATCCTGGTTTACTAAACCGGACCTTAGGAATGCCTACCATCTAGTGCGCATTAGAGAAGGAGATGAGTGGAAGACGGCTTTTCGGACCCCCAGCGGACATTTTGAGTATCTGGTAATGCCGTTTGGGTTAACTAACGCTCCAGTCGTCTTCCAGCGTTTGATAAATGATGTACTACGAGATTTTTTGAACTCATTTGTTTTTGTTTATCTTGATGATATTCTCATCTTCTCCCGCACACTAGAGGAACATCGGGTGCATGTCCGCAGGGTACTACAGCGCCTCCTGGAGAACCAGCTGTTCGTCAAGGCTGAAAAATGTGAGTTCCACACTGATCAAACCTCCTTCCTTGGGTTTATTATAGCTCGGAACCAGGTGCTCCCTGACCCGGCCAAGGTCAAGGCGGTTGTGGATTGGCCTGCACCCACCTCCAGAAAGCAGCTTCAAGGTTTGCTGGGGTTTGTTAACTTTTATAGGAGGTTCATGCCAAATTTTGGTAATAATGCCCGTCCTTTGACTGCTCTCACCTCCCCTAAGACCCCGTTTTGCTGGAGTAAGGAGGCAGCCGGAGCGTTTGAGAAGCTCAAGAGGGAGTTCGCCTCGGCCCGGGTCCTTACTCAGGTGGACCCGAAGCTGCAGTGCTTGGTGGAGGTGGACACTTCTGATTCGGGAGTTGGAGCGGTACTCTCCCAACGATCTCCTGAGGACGGTAAGATTCGCCCTTGTGCTTTTTTCTCTCACCGCCTCACCCCTGCAGAGAGGAACTACAGCATCGGAGACAGGGAGTTACTGGCAGTGAAACTCGCCTTGGAGGAATGGAGACATTGGCTGGAGGGGGCTGCTCAGCCGTTCGTGGTTTGGACCGATCACCGTAACCTGGAGTACCTCAGGACGGCTAAGCGCCTGAATGCACGCCAGGCTCGCTGGTCCCTCTTCTTCGGCCGTTTTAACTTTACCATCATGTACCGGCCGGGAAGCAAGAACGGTAAGCCGGATGCCCTCTCACGGCAGTTTGACACACCATCCTCTGAGGACCAGGAGACCCCTATCCTGCCGCTTTCCTGCGTTGTGGGCGCCCTGTCCTGGGGAATCTGCAAGATGGTTCGCCAGGCTCAGAAGACCGAGCCGGATCCCGGGGGAAGGGGGGGGCCGGGCCGCTTGTTTGTTCCACGCGCTATCCGAGGCAAGGTGATTGAGTGGGGTCACGCTTCCAAGTTGGCTTGTCATCCTGGAGTGGGTCGGACCGTGGATCTCCTCCAAAGGAACTTCTGGTGGCCAGGGTTACGGAAGGACGTTGTTGGTTACATCCGGGCCTGCGCTCAGTGCGCCACCAGGAAGACGACATCATCCCCCCCGGCGGGCCTGCTACATCCGTTGCCGGTTCCTTCACGCCCCTGGTCTCACGTAGCGATGGACTTTGTGACCGGTTTACCCATTTCAGATGACTACACCACGGTTTTAACCATCGTGGACCGGTTCGCGAAGGCAGCCCATTTTGTGCCACTTCGGGGTTTGCCTTTGGCCCAGGAAACTGCGGATCTCCTTGTGCAACATGTGGTCCGTCTTCATGGCATCCCTGCTGATATTGTGTCAGATCGAGGACCTCAGTTTGTATCACAAGTTTGGAAGGCTTTCTGCGCGGCACTGGGAGCCACAGCCAGCCTCTCCTCTGGTTATCATCCTCAGAGCAATGGCCAGTGCGAGCGGGCTAATCAGGAGCTGGAGGCCACCCTTCGCTGTGCCATCTCCTCCTGCTCATCCTCCTGGAGCAAGTTCCTGCCTTGGATTGAGTACGCTCACAACGCCACGATCTCCACGGCTACAGGCGTCTCCCCGTTCAAGGCATCATGCGGGTTTGATCCTCCGCTGTTCCCGGAGGAGGAAAAAGAGGTAGCGGTTCCTTCAGTCCAGGCACATATCAAGCGCTGCCGGCGAGTTTGGCTCCTCGCTCGTCAAGCCTTGCTGAAAACTACTAAACGCAATATTCAGGTGGCCAACCGGCATAGGAGACCCGCCCCGGACTATAAGGTGGGTCAGAAGGTCTGGTTGTCAACCCGGAATATTGGTGTATCGGCCGAAAAACGTAAGCTCACTAAGCGCTTCATTGGCCCCTACACCATTAATCGTGTTATTAATCCTGTGTCTGTGCGCTTGTCTCTCCCCTCTTCGATGCGTATCTGCCCCACCTTTCATGTCTCCCAGGTCAAACCGTACGTCTCTGATCCCCTGTGCCCTGCTCCCGCGGCTCCCGCACCCCCGAGGATGATCGATGGCCATCCGGCCTGGGGGGTGACTGCCATCCTGGATGTCCGCAGGCGGGGTCGTGGTCTTCAGTATTTGGTGGACTGGGAGGGCTTTGGACCGGAGGATCGTTCTTGGATTCGCCCAGCGTTGATCTTGGATAAACAGCTGATTCGCGATTTCCATCGGGCGAATCCAGGTAGGATTGGGCAGGTGCCTGGAGGCACTGCTAGAGGGGGGAGTACTGTCATGGCAGCCTCTGGGCCGTCATTGGCGTCATCAACTCCAGCTGCGCACAGACCAACAGGTGCTAATCAACGGCTGTTAAAAGCCAGCGTCGCTGACAGCCCGGCACGGAGTCGTCTGTCCTCCTCGTTGGAGAATGAGCCTGAACTCCGCTCTCTGGCCTCGTCAGGATTTTCTCTCGTCTCGTCTGGAACCTCTCTTGTCTCGTCGAGAACCTCTCTTGCTTCTTCAAGGACCTCTCATCAGAGTCAGCCAAGTAAGAGAACAATCTGCTACTCAACCCCTTGTCTATACCCCTGTGCACAGGTGGACCTCCTTGGCGGCGGACCTGTGTCCCCAGCTGACGGGGTAATGCCATCACGCACACGTAGCGCTTCGCTACCACCACGTCTACCGGTACGTCTTGCTCCTCAGATTCCAGAACTGTTATTGTATCAGTTGCAGGAGTATTGCCCACCACTATCAGTGGAGTCACTGTCATCAGCATCATCTATATCATCGTCACCACACTCTGTGGAATCACTCACCTCGCCATCGTCAGGATTATCATCGTCCCGGTCTGTGGAGTCGCAGCCGGTGTCATCAGAAGGACTGGCCTTGTCACGGGTGGTATCTCTAGCACGTTCACGGACACCTTCACCTCCACGTTGCACGGCCGCTGGATCTCAGCAGGACGAAACCTGTGCTGCACCCAAGTAAGCCTCTCTACTTGTAGCTTGTCACAAGTGTGGGACAAAAGTAATTGTTTCTGCTTGTATGTTCCAGGGTTGCCGGGTCTCCGTCCAGGGCGCTCAGCTCCAGTGACCAGAACACTATGCACGCACTCACACTTGCACTACACACTCTCACTCTTAAATAAAAGATTATTGTCACTATCTGCCCATGTCAGTGTCTGTCTCCTGGGTCCTAAATCATGTCACCCGTAGCTTTCTGGCCTGCCTCAGTATGTCATTCTTTACCCTTCTGTTCACAAAGCGCATCACAATTGATTTCTTTGTTTTATTATCTTTTCTGGGTAAAGCATAACAGGCTGAAATTGCATTTGCTTCGACCTTTATATCTCTACTATCAAGGAACTGAAGCACCTGGTTTTCCAGGGAGACTGATTCACTTGCGGGAGCCTCCTCACCTCTCAGTCCTGTTGTAGCATGAGCATATGATTGATATTTGATGTCTAGTCCACTTATAATTACATCATCCATACGAGAACATTGTTCAAGATCCTCAACGCGTCGCTCCAAGTCTGTATTTTTTTTGTCTTTTTCCTGAATTGTTAATTTTAATTCTCGGACTTCTTCCATTAAGCCTATTATTTTGGCCTGTGACTAACCATTTTGGTCACTTCTTCTGACAAGAAGTTCAGAGATTTTTTGATCTCTTCCATTTCCTCCTTCTTTGGTGGCATTTTTACTGACCTGTGGATAGTAAAACAATCTCTGCTGGTGTCGCCGGTATCCGATCTGACCGACCTCGAATCCAGCTGGGCCTCAGCTAGCCCCCTCCGCTGCTAGTCCCGCTGCTTACCGCCGCCGTAACCGAGCTCCTGTCCTGCTTCTGTCCGGCTGGGGTCCCGGTAGATCCTCCGCTGAGCCCCACTACCTACCGCCGTCTGCCTCAGTAGTTCCTCCGCTGAGCCCCGCCACCTACCGCCGTTTGCCTCAGTAGTTCCTCCGCTGAGCCTCGCCGCTGTAACTGGGCTCCGACTCAGGCTATTGTCTGGCTGGGGCCCCGGTGGTCCTCCACTGTCCCCGTCTCCCACCACCGCTGCACCTGAACTCCGATCCGGCTCCCGTCCAACTGTTGCCTTGGTTAGTTCCTCCGGCGAGCCCCAATCACTGGGGACAGAGTCGCTTCGTGTCGGTGTTAGGTGCTACGACTAGCTTTAGCTTAGCAAATGCTTCGGGTAAAGCGTAGCAGCGAACCACAAAAAGAAACACTAATCAGTTTACTCACAGTGCCCGGTGAAAGGCGATTAAAGGAGTATTTCAACAATGGTGGAAATTCAGCCCGTGCGTGTGCGTCATAAATGCAGATTGCTGTTGGTTAGTTATTTTAATGGCAAAATCAGCAACTTTGTCTCAGCACTGAAAATGTGTGACCATCCCGGCCGCCATGTTGCTCCTCCACAATCAGAGGATTTATCCTCTGATGACGACACTGAGAGCCTGGTCTGCTCTTTTAACTCACACTGTTTAAGCATCTTAGTTGTAGTTGCTCCCTTTAAAACCAGGATTGTCCGTGCTGTTAATTCATCCCCCTGGTTCAATGATGATCTCTGTTGTTTTAGACGTAAATGTCGGAGGTTGGTTCCAAGGTTGTCATAGCCAGGAGCGGCACTGGGGTTAAGCTCCCAGTGCTTATAAAATGCTCCTTATGGCGTGCGTCTCAAAAAGCCTCTGACAACTAAGTCCAACTCCTAGCCTGCCCGTGTGGTTTAGTCTCTAAGCCCGGTAGAACTGCTTTTACTAATAGGAGAAGGGGCGAGGGCGGATCTCTGGCGCCTTAAAACCGGATGCTTCGGGTAGATGATGGCTCGTCAACCTGGGAAAGTAGCCCATCTAGGGGAAGGTAAACCCTGATTTCAAACCTCCGCTGCCTTGCGGCACACCCGGTCACGGGAAAGGCTTCAGGAGTCAACCCTGAGGAAAAATCCAGAGTCGGAGCCCCTAAGGCAGTTCTCTGTTGTGCTCAACATCGTTCTGGCAGCTCCTGCGACGGCGCTGGTGCCAAACTATAGCAGCCCTGCTGTTCCTTTGGATCCATCAGTGACGTGGAGAGGGGGGACATGCTGCATGGGTAACATCTTGTCCTCCATATCTTCCTGCCCAGGCTTGAATCCTACCAATGCCCAGCGCTGGAAGGTAGAACACCGGTGTGCATCGGCCTGTTCAGCCACAGGCGGTGCTGTTCCAGCAGAGTAGACATTTAGGATTCTCTTCCATGGTCATCATAGACCGACGGAGGCCGACGAAATGTCGGAGGGTGGAAAGACTGTGGAAGTCCACTAAACTTGAGGTGCATCAATTGTACCTTAAGGAGCTGTTAATTGAATTTAATAATATGATAAAAATGGCAAGAACTTCTTATTTTTCCAACATCATCTCCTCCAATAGTAACAATCCAAAGATCCTCTTCAGCACAATAGACAGTTTAGTTAATCCTGTCAGTTCAGCTCCCCCTGTTTATTCAATTAATGACTGTAGCAAGTTTCTTTCCTTTTTTGTTGACAAGGTCACTGCTGTTAGGCTGGTTTTACTCATTCCTTTCCCCTAATCCTTGATTGCCCTAACAGACAGGCCTTTTTAAATGATTTTACCCCAATTTCTTTTGAGGATTTGTTAGTGTTGGTGAGTTCCATGAAATCCTCCTCCTGCGTTTTAGATATTTTGCCTTCCTCAATGTTGAAAGAGGTAATTGGCTCAGTGGGTACGTCTTCGGTTAACATCATTAATAGTTCACTTGAATCTGGTTGTGTACCCTCGTATTTTAAACATGCAGTTGTGCAGCCACTTTTAAAAAAAAAGCTAACCTTGATCCATCTGTTTTTAAAAACTTCAGGCCAATTTCTAAGCTTCCTTTTATTTCTAAGCTTTTAGAAAAAGTTGTTGCCAAGCAGCTCACTGACTTTCTGATTGAACACAATATTTTCGACAAATTTCAGTCAGGTTTTCGTCAGAAACACTCGACAGAGACCGCTCTTCTCAGGGTGTCAAATGATATTTTAATGTCATCAGACTCTGGCAAATGCTCTGTTTTAGTGTTATTAGATCTTACTGTAGCATTTGATACTATTGATCATTTTATTTTGTTACAAAGGCTTAGAGATTGGGTAGGTATTTCTGGAAAAGCTCTAGATTGGTTTTTCTCCTACCTTTCTGGTAGGAGTTTTTCCATGGCTGTTGGCTCTTATTCATCTGACTCTGCTCCTTTAACCTGTGGGGTGCCTCAGGATTCTATTCTGGGTCCAATTTTATTTGCCCTATATATGCTGCCACTTGGTTCTATTATCAGCAGATTTAAAGGTGTGTCTTATCACTGCTACGCTGATGATTTACAGCTACTTTTTTCTTTTAAGCCTGACCATGTTGACAATTTAAAAATTATTCATGATTGTCTGTCTGCAATCAAGGACTGGATGTCTAGTAACTTTTTGCAACTTAATGCTGATAAAACTGAAGTCCTTATTGTAGCACCTGATAATCTAATTCCTAAGTTGGTTAATAGCATTGGTTCTTTAAGCTCTAACGTACTGTCTAAACTAAAAAATCTTGGTGTCATTTTCGATCAATCGATGAGTTTTGATCAGCATGTCAAATCTCTGACCCGGAGTTGTTTTTTCCACCTTAGGAATATATCTAAAATTAGGTCATTGCTTTTCTACACTCAGTTAGAAATCATTATTCATGCCTTTGTTTCTTCACGTTTGGACTACTGTAATGCTCTTTTTACATGTCTTAGCAAATCCTCTTTACACCGCCTACAGTTAGTCCAGAACGCTGCTGTAAGATTACTAACTAGGTCCAGCAGATTCTGTCATATCACTCCTGTTTTGGCCTCCTTGCATTGGCTTCCTGTAAATTATAGAATTGATTTTAAAGTTCTTGTTCTTACTTACAAAGCCATTCACGAAGAGGCACCTTTTTATATTAGTGACATGCTCTCTCTATACCAGCCCTGCAGGTCTCTCAGGTCTTCTCATCAGAATTTATTGGTAGTCCCTAGTACTAGGCTCAGAACCAAAGGCGATAGAGCCTTTGCTGCTGTTGCTCCCAGACTGTGGAACTCCTTGCCTTTTGAACTTAGATCTGCACCTTCCATTGGTGTATTTAAGAAGCAACTAAAGACCCACCTTTTTAGCCTGGCTTTTTAACTATGTGCCGATTGTATTTTTATGTGCTTTTATTGTCTACTTTGTTTTTACTGTTTTATGTGCCTGTGTTTTTATTTTGTTTTTTACCATGTTACGCACTTTGTGACTCTGTCTGTGAAAGGTGCTCTATAAATAAACTTATTATTATTATTATTAAGGGCCAGACTTAGAAGGATCCAACAGACTTTCATGATGAATGCTAAAACAAGGATTCAGTGTACCCTGCCCGGTATGGGGTTACCGGGGCCCCACCCTGGAGTCAGGCCCCTCCCCCAGGCCTGACTGGGGGAGGGTTCATCCCAAAGGAGCTACATGGGTCCACCGTCCAGTGGGTGCACCACCTGCAGTAGGGGCCATGGGAGTCCAGTGCTATGTGGATTAGGTGGCAGTCAAAGGCGTAGTCATTAATCTTTCAATTTCATCTGGCCATTTTCCAAAGGCCTGGAAATCTGCTATTGTTACCCCTGTCTTTAAATCCGGTGACTCAACTCTTCTGCATAACTACCGACCAATAAGCATTCTTCCAGCCATTTCCAAAATTGCAGAAAAATGGGTGGCAGAACAGATTGTCCATTATTTAAACAGTAGTTCCCCCTCTCTCCATGCCATGCAGTTTGGTTTCAGATCCAAGCATTCCACTGAAATGGCTACATGCCTCTTCATTGTGAAAATAAAATCTTTTCTTGATAAGGGTGGAGTTGTAGGGGCGGTGTTTTTGGACCTCAGGAAAGCATTCGATACAGTAAATCACTCTGTTCTTCTTACCAAGCTCTTTAAATTTAACTTTTCTCACAATGCTGTGAGCTGGATTGAATCATATCTGCATGATCGAACACAATCTGTATCAGTTAACAACTGCAGATCTGATTCTCTTAGGCTAACTTCTGGAGTCCCTCAGGGATCAATATTAGGCCCCCTTTTATTTAGTCTTTATATTAATGATTTGCCCACTGTTTGTTCTGAAGCTGGAATGCTTAATGTATGCAGACGACACGGTTTTTTTTTGTTCATGGTCGCTCCAAAGACACTGTTGCTGCTAAACTTAGTAAAACAATGTCCTGTGTCACAACTTGGTTGCAGGAGTGCTGTCTACAGTTAAATGTTTCTAAAACTGTAGGCATGTATTTCACTAAAATAAATAGAGTGTCACCTGACCCTGACATACATGTTAATGGAGGAAAAATACAAATTGTTAGCCAATATAAATATCTTGGGTTAATAATAGATTCACAGCTTTCCTTTAAAGCCCATATTGCTAAATTGTGTAAAAAAATCAAGTTAAATCTTGCAAATTTTCGTGCAATTCGAAATGAAATGTCAACTGAAGCCGCAAAAATATACTTGCATTCAATGATTCTGAGTCACTTCAACTATTGCCTAACTAGCTGGTCCCAGGCGGGTTTGAGTGCAAAAAAACCATTGGAAGTTTTGTACAAACAAGCAGTTAAAGTTATGAATAAAAAACCTAGGCATTATCATCATTGTGCAATTTTAAAAAAATACAGTCTTTTAAACTGGGATAGTCTTCATACATTTGCAAATTTAAATTTGATTTATAAAGTACTGCATGATTTGGCTCCAGATCCTCTGGCAGAGTTCATCAGCCAAAGAAACAGCTCTGAGCGTGTCACTCGAGGCTCTGTCAGCGGTGACTGTTTCATTCCTCTGCGCAGGAGCACTTTCAGTAAGTCGGCCTGGTCAGTGAGGAGCGCTAGTGAGTGGAACTCAGTTCCTGAGGAGGTTAAACTGCTCACAACATTCAAGGCCTTCACAAAAAAATTGAAAATGTGGCTTATAAACACCTACAGCTGCCAACACTAAAAGATAAGTCTGCTGTGATGTTTGATGTTGTGTTTCAATGTACGGTTTGTTATGTATATATTATTTGTTACATTAGTGCCCTCTTAAATGTCTAACCATGTTTTTTTCTTGTAGATGCATTTTACTGCTTTTTTACATCTTGGCCAGGGGACTACAGATGAAAACTAGCCTTTTGGCTAATTCTGGCTTTTTTAACCATGTGTAATCATGTGTTTTATGAAATTGCATTGTCTCTTTTCAAATAAACTAAACTAAACTAAACTAAGACCTTGGCGGTCTGACCTCAGGCTTCCTAAACTGGCTTTTGGGACATTTAATGTCACCTCTCTTGTGGGGAGGTAGAGCATCCGCCCCACACCTGGGAGGCAGGGGTTCAAATCCCGGCCGGGTCATACCAAAGACCATATAAAAATGGTACTTTCTGCCTTCTAGCGTGGTGCTCAGCATAATGGAACGGGGAAAGGAAAGTTACGCACAGAGCTACCAGAGGACTGACCCCCCACTGTAGCTTTCACTACTTACAGTAGCTGTGTGGCCTAGGGTCAGAGAAACGGAGATAGGCACCGCCCCATACACCAAAATGGTGTTCCACATGCTGTGGAAGGGAATTAACTAACTAACTAACTAACTCTTGTGGGGAAGGAGCCTGAGCTGGTGCATGAGGTTGAGAGATACCGGCTTTAGTCGGCCTCACCTCAATACACAGCTCTCTGGAGAGGGACTGGAGCTTGGCCTATTCTGGAGTTTCCCCAGGCAAGAGGCGGTGAGCAGGGGTGGGTGTTCTTGTATCCCTATCCCCCCACATTGCTGCCTCTATATTGGAGTTTTGCCTGGTGAACAAAAGGGTTGTTTCCCTGCGCCTTCGGAGTTAGGAAACAGGTCCTAACGATCATTTGTGCCTATGCACCAAATGATGGTTCAGAGTACCCACCCTTTTTGGAGTCTCTGACTGGGGTGCTGGAGAGTGCTCTTCTTGGAGACGCCATTATCCCACTGGGGTACTTTAATATGAATGTGGGCAACAACAGTGAAACCTGGAGGGGGATGATTGGGAGGAACGGCCTGCCCGATTTGAACCCAAGTGATGTTCAGTTATTGGACTTCTGTGCTAACCACAGTGTGTCCAAAATGAACATCATGTTCAAGCATAAGGGTGTCCATATGTGCACCTGGCACCAGGACACCCTAGATCGCAGGTCGATGATCGATTTTGTTATCGTGTCATCAGAGCTGTGACCGTATGTCTTAGACAATGGGGTAAAGAGAGGTGCAGAACTGTCAACTGATCACCACCTGGTGGTGAGTTGGATTCGATGGCAGGGAGGGACACCATTCAGACCTAGTAGACCTAAATGTATAGTGAGGGTGTGCTGGGATTGTCTGGCTGAGGCACCTGTCCAGGAGGTTTTCAACTCTCACCTCCAGAAGGTGCATCTCGTGGTGGCAACCCCCGAACCAAGTGGTGGACACCAGTTGTGAGGGGGGCTGTTAAGCTGAAGAAGGAATCCTATCAAGCTCGGTTGGCTTGTGGGACTTCCGAAGCAGCTGAGGTGTACCGACAGGCCAAGCGGAGTGCGGCTCGGGTGGTTACTGAAGCAAAAACTTGTGTGTGGGAGGAGTTTGGTGAGGCCATGGAACAAGACTTTCAGTCAGTGTTGAAGAGATTCTGGCAAACTGCCCGGCGGCTCAGGAGGGGAAAGTAGCTCCCTGTCCACACTGTGTATGGTGCGGATGAGGCGCTGTTGACTTGGACTGGGGATATCATCGGGCGGTGGAAGGAATACTTTGAGGATCTCAATCCCACTGACACACCTTCCACAGAGTAAGCAAAGCTTGTGGATGAGGGGGATGACTCGCCCATCGCAGGGGCTGAGGTTGCCAAGGTGGTTAAAAATCTCTTTGGTGGCTGGGCCCCAGGCGTGGACAAGATTCCCCCTGAGTACCTCAAGGACTTGGATGTTGTAGGGCTGACATGGTTGACACTCATCTGCAACATTGTGTGGAGGTTGGGGACAGTGCCTTTGGCATGGCAAACCAGGGTGGTGGTTCTTCTCTTTAAAAAGGGGGACCAGAGGGTGTGCTGCAACTTTATAGGGATCACACTTCTCAGCCTTCCTGAGAAGGTCTATGCCAAGGTACTGTTGAGGAGAGTCTGGCCGTTGGTCAAACCTCAGATTCAGGAGGAGCAATGTTGTTTTCATTCTGGCCGTGGCACATCGGACCAGCTTTTTACCCTCTCGAGAATCCTCGAGGGTTTGTGAGAGTTTGCCAACCAGTTTACATGTGTTTTGTGCACTTGGAGAAGGAATTTGACCATGTCCCTTGTGGTTTTTTGTGGGGGGTGCTTCAGGAGTATGGGGTAATTGGCCTTATTATTATGAGCTATCCAGTCTCTATACAACCGTTGTGACAGTTTGGTTCGCATTGCCAGCACTCGGTCGGACTCATTCCCAGTGAGAGTTGGACTCAGCCAAGGCTGCCCTTTGTCACCGATCCTGTTCTTAATTTTTATTGACAGGATTTCTCGGCACAGCCAGGGAATGGAGGGTGTCATGCTTGGTGACTACAGGATTTCATCTCTGTTGTTTGCAGATGTAGTGGATTTATGGGTTTTACTGGTGTTTTATTGTTGGTACTGGTGATCTGTCCAGGGTGTACCCTGCCTCTCGCCCAAAGATGCTGGGATAGACTCCAGCCCCCCCGCAACCCGAAAAGGATTAAGCGGAAGAAGATGGAGGGATAGATGGATGAATGTGAGTAGGGGTGAAAATTTATTTTCATTTATCAGCACATTAGCTCATTGGGGCACAAGTCCAAAGGGATAATTTTATTAACAGTTCTTTATTTGTACCAACTATGAATCAGTCTCAGAAAAAACCCTTGTGAATTCTTGTCTGCTGATAATCATGAAGCTGGACATGAAATCAAACAATAGCTCCCATATGTCTTTCAATGGTTTAATAAGAAATGTCAGAATAGGTTAACACATTTGGATAACTTGAGACAGGGAATTCAACATGTATTATGAACTTCATAGACTGTTATTGAGTTACTGAGTGTAACCTGTGAATCAAACAATTGTGGAACCGAATAAATCGTAGTTTAACTTGTCAGTATACTGGAAACTGAAAACCATAAAATAGCTTTGGTTAAGAAAAGTGGATGCAATTTTATGAAGAAAATGATGAGTAAACTATTTATAAAAATAGAAAATTGGTGTTACTCTGAAAAGAATTAAATCATTAATTAAATTACCCTTTATTGTCATTCAACTGTACAACCAATCACGTACAGTAGAATGGGATTGTGTTTTACCTATCTACAGTGTTAATCACACACACCCCAAGTGTAGAATCAGAGGGCCGATGCCATGCAAGGCGCCGCCACAAATTTCCCTCTTTCATTCCATTTTTGCTGAGCACTAAGCTGGACTGCAGGAAGTTCCAGTTTTATATGGTCTTTGGCATGACCCTGCCAGGATTTGAACCCCTGCCTTCCGGGTGTGGGGCGGATGCTCTACCAACTGAGCCACCACTCCGGTAATGTAAATTAATGAAAAGACAAAATGCATTTTGAAATTCTGATGGGGGTTTGCGTGAAATTAAGTTTAAAGAACTTATACCAGGAATATTCTGAAGAATTAAGTTTAAATTAAACAACAGACCATCAGCCAAGCAGAATCATTGTGTCCCAGTAGGTAGTAGGCTGGATTCTGTTTCAACTGGACCAGCGTGGGTTCTGTTGGAATATTGGTAGACAGGCTCCTTACCATGGTTATGGCCTACTCCCAAGATCACAAAAGGGCTGGTTCTTCAGCAGGCTGGCTGTGGTCTTCTCTCATGCGCTGAAGAAGGAATTGGTTTATTGTACAAAGTCCCATCAGAAATTCAAACTGAGGTAAAAACATATCACAAATCCATTTCGATCTATGTCGGTGGTTTAAATGAGTTGGTTTAAGCTGAAAAAAATCAAACAAAATCTTCTTACATGGTAATTTAATGAAAAAGATTAAAATAAGAAAAGTGAACTTCAAAGAAAAGAAAAAAAAATTCACAGAGCATGACAGGCTCTGGGCTTTACTTGGAAGATAAAAAAAAATGGGAGAGCAGAGAAGTCTGCTCCTTACAGCTTGACCAACACCCCAAAACTGAAACAAAGGAAAGTTTTTTTTGTTTTTGTTTTGTTTTGTTTTGTTTTGTTTTTTTTCCGGGTGTGTCAGAATCACTGAATTTCATGGAACTGAGCTGAACCACTCCACATGGAGTTTTATTCAACAGAAGTCATAAACTTGACCTTAAAAGGAGATGCAGTCAAGCCTGGAACTGTACTGGTCAGTTAAAGTCCAGCTATGGTCTTTTGATATGGACATTTGCTATGAGAAGTGAGACCCCCCCCCCCCACCCAAGACACATATGTTGCTGAATAAAGCATAAATTCCTTTAAGTTTAGTGACTAAGATATTCTACTCAATAATAAGGGAACATGTCCCTACATTGTAACTGTTATTAAGTTGTGGTAGTATGCATGCAAAAATTAATTTCTTCTTAAAAATAAAGCAACACATATTAAATCATGTCAATAAAAATATTTCACCACAATTGTCCATCCCAAAAGTTCAACCATGTCTTGAGTGGCGGATACTGTCTTGAGAGAAAGAATATGAATTAATTTATTTGTCCATAATGTATAAATTCCACTGCAAAGAGAAAAAAAAATTAAATATTCCTGATTTGTCCACCAGATGGCACTGTAAAACTGTCTGGTTGGTTAATGAGGAATCTTGATTCCCAAGTCTGGATTATATCAACCATAAATCTGTCAATCTGGGGCATTCCTTCGTGGACAAGGGATTAACTTCCACTTTATGGTCAACGGATAGTGTTACAGCTCTGGTCCTTAGGTGAGAAAAGCAGTTCATGACCAGACTTTTGAGTTGAAACAATTTTTCTTCAGCAAAGAATGATTTTATAGATTGGAACCCAAGGTCCACGTTACACAAATGATGTTGTCCTGTTGGCTTCATCCAGCAATGACCTACAGGTCTTACTGGGATAGGTTGCTACTGAGTGTGAAGCGGCTGGGATGAGAATCAGTACCTCCAAGTCTGAGTCCATGGTCGTCAGCTGGAAAAAGGTGGATTGTCCTCTCTGGGTTGGGGACAAGCTCCTGCCCCAAGTGGAGGAGTTTAAGTATATCGGGGTATTATTCCCAAGTGAGGGGAGAATGGAGCAAGAGATTGACAGACGGATTGGAGCAGCATCTGCAGTGATGCGGCCATCGTACCAGTCTGCTGTGGTGAAGAGGGATCTAAGCTCTATGGCAAAGCTGTCGATTTACCAGTCAATCTAGACTCCTACCCTCACCTACGGTCATGAGCTTTGGGTAATGACCGAAAGAATGAGATCACGGATACAAGAGTCTGAAATGAGCTTTCTTTGTAGGATTGCTGGACTCACCCTTAGAGAGAGGGTGAGGAGCTCAGTAAGCCGGGAGATGCTCAGAGTAGAATCGTTGCTCCTCCATACTGAAAGGAGCCAGTTGAGGTGTTATGGGCACCTGATCAGGATGCCTCCTGGACGCCTCCTAATTGAGGTGTCCCAGGCATGTCCCACTGGGAGGAGACCCTGGGGCAGACACCTGGGAACACCTTGGTATCCTCTCTGAAGAGCTGAAGCAGGTGGCTGGGGAGAGGGAAGTCTGGGCTTCTCTGCTTGAACTGCTGCCTCCGTGACCCAGACCTCCGGAAAAGTGGGAGAAGATGGATGGATGGATGGATGGATGGATGGATGGATGGATGGATGGATGGATTGATTTTTGGGCAAATGAACAGAACTGCAAGAAATTTGGTGATTCTAAAGAATGCAGTTTTATTTAATTTTAAGTTTAATGTTTATTTACTACTTACTACTTCCGGCGCCACACGAGTAGGCTGCCTTTTTGCAACAGCGGATCAATTTCTTCCTATTTCTATTTACTATCTGGCTCTCTTGCTAATCTTTCTGTTTCGGCGGCACCTTGATCCATTACAGACACGTAGATGGCCCAAATGTCTCCTGAGCTAGCGGACGGATCCATTGTTTCTTGCAGGAGGCAGTACAATAAGGACCAGCTGTTAGCACTTAACCGGCCCACGATGCTAGCGCTAACGCAAAAACTTGGCATACCGGGAGAAATAAGACGGAAACGGCGTGGATGTCATGCTGGAATAAGACGGCAGGCGAGGAATATAAGGTACAGGCCCGCCCTCCCATCCGTTATTATGGGGAATGTACGATCACTACTCAGAAAACAGATGAGCTAGCGGCTATCTCCCGCTATGAGAGCACATACAGGGAGTGTCGCCTGATGCTATTCACGGAGACGTGGCTAACAGAACTAGCAACAGATGCTAACATTGAACTGGAGAGTTTCCACGCAATATGGGCAGACCGAACACTAGACAGTGGGAAGGCAAGGGGCGGAGGAGTGATGGTGTATGTCAATAACAACTGGTGCAAACAGGGATATATCACGGTTAAACAACAACACTGCAGCAAAGACATGGAGTTGCTAGCTGTTAGCATGCAGCCTACATATCTCCCGGTGGAATACTCACACGTGATCTGCATTGTTATTTATGCAAATCCGACGGCGAACGCTGGGACAGCGTGTGACGTCATCCACTCAGTAACGGCGATTTCAACCATATTTCACTGTCTCCCATTCTACCCACGTTCACCCACTATGTCACATGCCACACTAGAGACAATAAAACACTGGACTTATTCTATGCAAACACTTAGGAGGCGTACACCTCATCACCACTACCCCCACTCGGGAGATCGGATCACAGCTTGGTTCATCTCCTGCCGGTGTACAAACCCCTAGTGCACAGACAACCTCCGGTCATGCGCACTGTGAAGTTATGGTCTGAGGAGGCAATGGACGCTCTAAAGGACTGTTTTGACACCACTGCCTGGGAGCAGCTCTGCGATCCACATGGTGAGGACATCCATGGCCTCACTCACACCATCACGGACTACATCAGCTTCTGTGTGGACAACACCGTACCCACCAAGACCATACGGTGTTGCTCGAACAACAAACCCTGGATCAACTCTGAGATAAAAACTCTTCTGAGAGAGAAGAAGAGGATCTTCAGGTCGGGGAACAGGGAGATGCTGAAGTCCATACAGAGGGAGCTGAGGAGGAAGATCAGAGAAGGCAAAGACAGCTTCAGGAAGAAGATGGAGGACAAGCTGCAGCAGAGTGTCATTGGTGGGGTCTGGAGAAACCTTAAAACCCTCTCTGGGCTCCAGAATACCTTCCCCTAGGCCACGGGGGGCAGGGAGTGGGCAAACAATCTGAACCTGTTTTTCAATGGGTTTGACCAACCCAACCCCCCCGACTGCACAACAACCACTGCTGCCTCTAAAGACATTGAGTCTTGCTGTCCACACCCCACTCCCAACACACAGCCCCCCAACCTGACCCTCACTAAGACCCAGGTGAGGACAGAGCTGAGGAAGATCAAGGCAAGGAAGGCGTCAGGACCGGACAGCATCAGCGCAAAGCTCCTCAAGTCCTGTACAGACCAGCTGTGTGGGATTGTGGAGCTCATCTTCAACCTGAGCCTGAAGCTGGGGAGGGCACCACAGTTGTGGAAAACATCTTGTGTGGTACCTGTACCAAAGACTTCCCACCCTAAACACCTGAACAGCTACAGACCAGTGGCCCTGACGTCCCACATGATGAAGACCCTGGAGAGACTGCTCATTGCTCACCTCCGCCCCCTGGTGGGGCCAGCGATGGATCCACTCCAGTTCGCCTACCAGCATGGCATTGGGGTGGAGGATGCAGTGATCTTCCTTCTTCACCGTTCTCTGTCCCACCTGGAGAAGCCCGGGAATGCGGTGAGGATCATGTTCTTTGACTTCTCCAGTGCTTTCAACACAATCCAACCGATGATCCTGAAGGACAAGCTGCTGTGCGCAGGGGTGGACCAGCACCTGTCATCATGGATCCTGAACTACCTCACTAACCGGCCACAGTTTGTGAGAACCCGGGACTGTATGTCCGACATGATCATCGGTAGCACGGGGGCCCCCCAGGGAACGGTTTTGGCTCCCTTCCCGTTCACCCTTTATACTGCGGACTTCTCACACAACACAACACACTGCCATCTACAGAAGTTCTCTGACGACTCTGCGATCGTCGGCCTCATCTCCAATGGAGATGAAACTGAGTACAGAGGACTTATCCAGGACTTCGTGAACTGGTGCCATCGGAACTGCCTCCAGATCAACGCGAGGAAAACTAAGGAGCTGGTGGTGGATTGCCGCAGGCAAGGACAACCCCTCACAGCACCAGTAAACATCCAGGGAACAGACATTGAGATGGTGACATCCTACAAGTACCTGGGTGTTCATCTGAACAATAAACTAGACTGGTCGCACAATACCGACGCACTCTACACGAAGGGACAGCGGAGGCTGTTCCTGCTGAGGAGACTCAGTTCTTTTGGTGTACAAGGGGTGCTGCTGAAGACATTCTACGACACGGTGGTGGCATCAGCCATCACTTTTGGAGTGGTCTGCTGGGGCAGTGGCATTACAGCAGGCGATAGGAAGAGACTGAACAAACTGATCAAGAAAGCTAGCTCTGTCCTGGGGAAATGCCTTGACCCAGTGGAGGAGATAGGAGAGAGAAGGATGGTGGCTAAGCTGTCATCTCTGCTGGAGTCCGAGTCCCACCCTATGCAGGACATACTGAATGCACTGAGGAGCTCATTTAGCAGTAGGCTACATCATCCTAGGTGCGCAACCGAGAGGTTTCACAGGTCCTTCCTACCTACGGCTGTCAGACAGTATAACCTAAGCAGGGATGCTTGCAGAGATAGCAAAAAAACGTGACAACCTAATAGTATTGAATGCAAAAGACGCAATAGACTTACACAATGGTCCCCTCCAGTATACAACTAGGACATTATCAGTCGCTACGGAGGGTGACAATATGTATGGGTGCATATTCATACTATGTAGGATAACTAAGCAGACGGTTATGCTGTTTATTCCATGTAGCTACAATGCTCCACACTGCGTGTATATATATTTATATATTTATTCCATCTAGCTACAATGCTCCGCACTGTGTTTATATATTTATATATTTATATGTACATATGTATATTCCCTGCTCTTGTTTTTCTTGTCTTCTTAATTATTGCTCTGAGTGTTGCTATCCCTGTGCTGTTGCAATCCTGGAATTTCCCCATTGTGGGACAAATAAAGGCTTATCTTATCTCTTATCTTATCTTATTTGAAAGGAACATTACATACTAATGAAGATTAATACAAATGTAAGTATGCCAGATTTAGCAATACTGCTAATTTTCATCTGTAGTCCCCCAGCAAGTCAACACACAAACAATCATACTTAAGAAGAACAACTGCAATGAAACTGTACAAAGTGGATATGCTAATGTGCAAGAGTTAAGGTGACAAAACAAAACATCCAAACGTGACACGAGTGAAGTGTTGTGTTTGTGTACACACACATGCGCCCAAGCACCTCACAGCAACAACGAACAACAACAACGCATAAGAGGCGGGGCATGTTTGTGACGCTCAGGCACATACAGTATATACATACACTACCGTTCAAAAGTTTGGGGTCACTTAGAAATTTCCTTATTTTTGAAAAAAAAGCACTTTTTTTCAATGAAGATAACTTTAAACTAATCAGAAATACACTCTATACATTGCTAATGTGGTAAATGACTATTCTAGCTGCAAATGTCTGGTTTTTGGTGCAATATCTACATAGGTGTATAGAGGCCCATTTCCAGCAACTATCACTCCAGTGTTCTAATGGTACAATGTGTTTGCTCATTGCGTCAGAAGGCTAATGGATGATTAGAAAACCCTTGTTCAATCATGTTAGGTCTGCAATGCTGTAATTGCTGCAAATGGAGGATTCTTTGATGAAAGCAAAGTTTGAAGGAAAAAATTATTATTTCAAATACAAATCATTACTTCTAACCTTGTCAATGTCTTGACTATATTTTCTATTCATTTTACAACTCATGGTGGTAAATAAGTGTGACTTTTCATGGAAAACACAAAATAATTGTCTGGGTGACCCCCAACTTTTGAACAGTAGTTTATATGCGTATGCCATCGAGCATCCACTAGTTATGTGTACAGTTTTAGTTGTTTAAAAACAAATTTTGACAACGTGTCTTAAAGTGTCAGCCCCCCCATGACCCGAAAAGGTTTAAGCGGAAGAAGATGGGTGGATGGATGGTGTGGGAAACATCATTTTAAGAGCACAAAACCAATGGAGAACTGTTGCGGAAGATTTCAGATTCAAATAATTAAAGAATTTTGATTCTAGGCTCAGCCATTCTCAATCTACTTAGGGTGCATTCAGGCGGCCACTGTTTGATCCGGACTAAAGGACCAAAGAGTGTATTCCACGGATAGTTCAGTTCATTTCGTGCCGTCTGAATGTGCGTTGGAACTCTGGTACAGCACCGAAAAAGTGAAGTCTGCTCCCCCAGAAAATGGGGGTGTTTGTTCACTTGCAAACTAAGTCTGGTGCGCTTTGCTTCCCGTGTGAATGCAAACGGGGTATCCAGTGGACCAAGGGGTGGACGTGCCCCTCGGCATTTGTGTAACCACAGCAACACATAGTGAGAAGAGAAAGTGGCGTTTACCGTAAAGGTGCCTTCACATCAAATGTGAATGGGTGAATTTTTCGCGCAGCATGACTACATTATGGCTCAATGTAAATACATGAAAAGACATGAATTCACCATCTGGGTGAGATGTAGACAGCTGAAGTTGCCACTCACCTGAGAAAGTTGTCCCTGCCTTGAAAACGTGATGTGTTTCCGTTGCTAGCTTGCTAGCCTTGTTAGCCCGTCCGTGGCAGAAATCTGTGGGTAAATAACTCAAGATCCTGATTCAGCTGAAGAGCTCCCGGTCCTTCAGCTCCATTTTGGGTAGAAAATAACAACAAAGACAACCGCGCGGATCCAAGAAATACTTTTACCGGAGAAAGCTGAGGAGAAAAGTTAAAAAATGTCTCGTGGGCAGATGGGGTAGTGAGGAGATGCAGGCCCTGACAGATATTTGGTCTGAGTGTCAAGGGCCGAGCCGGCTTGGCTTTCCCCGGCTCGGTCTCGATCTCTTTGTGGGCTTTGGTTTTACTGGTTATGTGCATTTTTGTGTATTCTTGTACTGATTTCCATATCCTTAGCCACTGCCTGACCGGCAGCTGTTAGTCAGCGTCAGTGACCTCCGTCTGTCGGCCCTGCCACACCCCCTTGCTCTCCCTCTGACTACATCAGCTGTTCCCAGCCCCCGTAATTATCTTCCCTGTGCTTCACCCAGGTGTTTCCAATTTGTTTGCCCAGCGGTGTTTGTTCATGAGCTGCTCATTGCAAGACCAACACTGCTGGACCATTAAACGAGTCACACCATCGTTCTTCATCGTGTGACCGTCGGTCGTTGAAGGATAATGCTCGCTGTTCTACTGGGAGGACCTGGATTGCTATGGCTGTAACTGTAGCGTTTCCTTGTGCGGTTGTACCGCTACGCTGGCAGCGTTTCCTTGCGCGGCACAACTGCACAACTTTCTCCCTGTGTAGCCTAGCATCTTAGCAAACTCTTTGTTATCCCGAGCTGCCTTGCCATTTTGTATGGTTTACCCTCAACTTGTGTTCAATAAATGTGTGTGTGGTAACCCCTGCGTTTAAATCCTTATTCTTCCTTCTCTTCCTCCGTGCGCTGTGAGGAGAGTTTATTACACTGAGGGCCAGATTTCTCAGCTGCTTGTGGCTACACACAAGAATACCAGTGTTTTAAAAATGTTTTGCGATATGATGGTGGCACGGGATGTTCATGCAAATTATGGCAAGAGCACTAGTGGCCCAATCCACAATTTTGTTGTACTGTGCTACTGTACAATGACAACCCGGCTGAAGGGAACGGATTTCCCTTTTTGGTCATGGCCAATCAATGAGAAGGATTTCTCTTCTTCGCCAAGATTTTTTCTTCCTGGTCAGTGGTGGTTTTGGCTGCAGCGCCACAAACGAGCAGTTGTTGTAACTATATGACGTTGTCCAAGCAGTTTGATCCACTTGAGCGAGGTGCTGTGTGAATGCAAACCAAACCAAACGAAGGTGTGAATATTCTCGCCATTCCCCACCAAGTCAAACCGAGACCCCCGGACTATCCCGGTGTGAATACAGCCTGAAAATATAAAGCTGGTTATTATAGTGCCACCTATAGGCTCATTGATTTGATGATTTTGATTCTCTTAGTAGTGGGGAGAATGTCTGACGATGCTGTAACATTTCATGTTTCGACATATTACTGTTTTTGCTACACGTGAACTTTTTGGTGCATGACAGTTCAGGTCTGTACTCTTTTGATGTGAGTCGACAGTTCTAACTGATCCACGATGCTGGTCAAAGACCCAGAGGTCAATGCATTCCAAACAGATGTCTGGTAGATGTTTCTTCACAAAAAGGTAATAGCAGTGTGACAAATGTTTTAAATAGGCCGTATAAAGACTAAAACTTTTGAAGTCCAGAGCTGAAAAAACCAACAGGCTGTCATAAATCACCCTTTTAAAGGGCTATGAAAGACACCAAATCAGAATCAGAATCAGAATCAGATTTATTGCCATTGTTCATGTAGTACACAAACTAGGAATTTGTCTCGGTGCAATGCTGCAACATTAAACATGAAAAAATAAAAGATAGAAATAAAACTATACATGCAATAAAATGTAGAATATGAATGAGTAATACTAGTCAAAGCAATTTTAAATATATTAGTGAGCAGCAGATATTGTGGAGTACCACATAGTGCAGTCGGTAATGCAGGAAGAAAACAGTGATGATTGACATGAGTCTGGTTGAGCTGCTGTACATAGTGCACGAGAGTCTAATAAGTCACTTAGTGTTCAGCAGTCTGATGGCAGAGGGGAAGAAGCTGTTCATGTGACGGGAGGTTTTAGTCTGAATGGACCGAAGTCTTCTACCTGAGGGGAGGGGGGCAAACAGTACGTGACCAGGGTGTGAAGGATCGGCTATGATCCGGCCTGCACGCCTCCGGGTCCTGGAGATGTACAGGTCCTGGAGGGATGGGAGCTTGCAGCCAATCCCCTTTTCAGCAGTGCGCACGACGCGCTGCAGCCTTAGTCTGTCTCTGGCGGTGGCTCCTGCATACCACACGGTTATGGAGGTGGTGAGGATGGATTCGATGATGGCTGTGTAGAACTGCACTAACATCTTGATGGGTAGCTTGAGCTTCCTCAGCTGCCGCAGGAAGAACATCCTCTGCTGGGCCTTTTTGATGAGGGAGCTGATGGTCAGCTCCCACTTGAGGTCCCTGGTGATGGTGGTGCTCAGGAAGCGGAAGGAATCTGCAGTGGTGATGGGAGAGCCTGTAAGGGTAAGGTGGGGCAGAGGGGTTGTGACTTTCCTGAAGTCCACGATCATCTCCACTGTCTTCAGAGCGTTCAGCTGCAGGTTGTTGTTGTTGCACCAGGACGCCAGCTGGGCCACCTCTCTCCTGTAGACGGACTCGTCGCCGTTGGAGATGAGCCCGATGAAGGTGGTGTCGTCCGCAAACTTGATCAGCTTGACAGACTGGTGGCTGGAGGTGCAGGAGTTGGTATAAAGGGAGAAGAGTAGGGGGGAAAGTACACAGCCCTGGGGTGATCCGGTGCTGATGCTGACGGAGTCTGATACAGTCTTTCCCAGCCGCACATGCTGCCTCCGGTCCGTCAGGAAGTCGGTGATCCACCTGCAGAGGGAGTCAGGCACGTTGAGCAGGGACAGCTTGTCCTGGAGCAGAGCGGGGCAGATGGTGTTGAATGCAGAGCTGAAGTCCGCAAACAGGATCCTGACGTAGGTTCCCGGGGAGTCCAGGTGCTGCAGAATGGAGTGGAGGGCCAGGTTGACTGCGTCGTCCACAGACCTGTTGGCTCGGTAGGCAAACTGCAGCGGGTCCAGGAGGGGAGTGGTGATGGTCTTGAGGTGGGGCAGGACCAGCCGCTCAAAGGACTTCATGACTACAGAGGTGAGCGCTACAGGTCTGTAGTCGTTAAGTCCAGTGATCCGTGGCTTCTTGGGGACAGGGATGATGGTGGAGGATTTGAGGCAGGTCGGCACGTGGCATAACTTCAGGGAGGTGTTAAAAATGTCTGTGAAGACAGGAGCCAGCTCTTCCGCACAGTGTCTCAGGGTGGAGGGAGACACGCCGTCCGGGCCAGGGGCCTTGAGCGGGTTCAGTCTGGAGAACTATCTGTGCACGTCCTGCTCACTGATGACAAGGGTAGGGGGGAGGAGGGGGGCTGCCTTTGATGAAGTGGGGACTGTGGAGGCAGTGGCGCTGGGGGGAGGGGGGGAGATATACACAGCTGACGAGGTGTCAAAAAGGGCATAGTGTTGGGACAGTCTTTGACAAAGGGCTTTGTCATCCTGACCTTTAGGAGCCTGAGGCCAATAGTTGGTGATTTGCCTCAGTCCTCTCCACACAGAAGCAGAGTCGTTAGCAGTGAACTGCTGCTGGAGTCTCTCAGAATACACAGATTTAGCTCTCCTCAGCTCTCTGCTAAACCGATATTTGACCTCCCTGCAGCAGTCCCTGTCTCCACTCTTCAATGCTGCTTCCTTCTCCTTCCTGATCTGTCTGAGCTTAGCAGTGAACCAGGGCTTATCATTAGAGTACCTCACCCTGGTGCGCGATGGAAGAATGCTGTCCTCACAAAAGTGGATATATGAGTTCACAGTGTCCGTGTACTCATCCAGATCATGCGTGGCTCCTTTAAACATGCCCCAGTCAGTTATTTCCATGCACGTGTTCAGCTCCTCCCCAGCTTCACTGGTCCATTTCCTCGTAGTGCTCACAACAGGTTTAGTGAGCTTTAGTCTCTGTCTGTATGTGGGAATCAGGTGGACCATCACATGATCAGATAGTCCGAGCGCAGCGCGGGGAACAGCGCGATACGCGTCCTTCACTGTAGTGTAACAGTGATCCAGCGTGTTTTTTCCTCTGGTGGGGCATTTAATAAACTGTTTGTATCGGGGGAGATCGTGGCTCAGGTTACTCTGGTTAAAGTCGCCAACCACAATAACCAGAGAGTCTGGGAAAGTCCGCTCCATTTGTTGAATGTGATCCATGAGCGCGCGCTGAGCCTTGCGCACGTCCGCGTCAGGCAGGATGTAAACAGCGGCGAGGATGAATGAAGCGAACTCACGCGGGGAATAAAAAGGCTTGCAGTTGATGAATAGATATTCCAGGGCGGGAGAACAGTGTTGGGAGATCACAGTTACATCGGAGCACCAGCTGCTGTTGATGTAAAAGCAGACTCCTCCTCCTGTGGTCTTACCGGAGAGCTCTGTGTCTCGATCAGCACAAAACAGCTGAAATCCCTCGAGGAGGAGCGCGCTGTCCGGAGTCGATTCCTTAAGCCAGGTCTCAGTAAAACGGAGAGCACACGAGGTGGAGAGGTCCTTGAATCGCATCAGCAGTCTCAGTTCCTCTACCTTGTTAAAGAGAGAATTGACATTGGACAGAAATATGCCAGGCAAAGCCGTGCGCGTGCCTGTCCTGTGAAGCCGCACGAGAGCACCCGCTCGCCTTCCTCTCTTTTGCCGTCTCACTTTTTGGGCTAAAAAGTGAACCAGATCGGCGGCAGGAGCCAAAAAAACTGGGAGTAGGTCCGTGGGAGTGAAAGTTCTGATATTTAGTAGCTCTTCACGGGTGTAAGAGCAGGCAGACACACAATTGACGAACAAAAACATATAAAGAAAAACGCAGCAAAGCACCATGGCGACCACTGTGGGCGCCATCTTGGATCCGATCAAATGCAACGCTGTGAGTTTTGCACATTTATTAACAAAAGACAAACATGACAAAAACACTACACTTACAAATAATGAGGGAATGAAGGTGCTGGAGGAGAGCGAGGCTCACGACCAGGAGGAAGAAGGACATAGAGGAGAACAGGTGCACTCCGACCAAGTTGGTTCATTCTTTACTCCTGTTTTTCTCAGCAGTGAGCCCCACTACCCTTCGGGTGTGACTCCAGCTGAGTTTATCTGTTTTCCCCCAGCATGTTTGAGCACCTCAGCCGGTGTTTTTTCCCCTGGCAGAAAAATACTGTCTTGTCCTTAAATAGGTGTGAGCACAGTTGATTCATGCATGACAGGTGTGGGTACATAATCAGACGAGTGACAGCTGTGCAGCCTGCGAAACAGTTTGAGAGGCAGAAGCTGCACAGGACGCTGTCAAAATAAAAGCACAGACCGGAAGCTAAATAAGAGAACAAGTATATGATACACAATAAATGGAAAGAACAATATGAACAAAACCAAGAATATAAGCATTCAAAAAAACAAAACAAAAACAATGCAACAGGCCATGATAAATAAAGAAATAAACTAGAAAAGCACTCGGAGAGCACAGACCTCCGCCAAGCGCCACAGTTCCCCCCCCCCATACAGTGTTTGAGTGTACGTTTTCAGATTCCTTGACCATGAAAACATATGACTAGCAATTGGATTCACAATGATAGGATTAGTGGTTCAGTAGTAAAAGCATTACCTCCTTGGCGGAGGTAATAAACTGAAGAGTTGGTGTTGTGTCCATCTCCTTCATGTGCAAAGTCCCAGGCTGCGAGCGTTTTCATAGATCACTGAAAGCAGCACTCAGGGCTTCAGTGACTGATGCAAATTGCGTAGACAGGTTGCCGTGGGTTTTATTGGGTTTGCGCTCCGCGGAAAAAAAGAGGATTTTGAATCTTCCCCGACAGAGAGCTGGTTTTTGCGCAGCCCCTATGGCTGGCCGGGGAATTTCTGCCAAATAATCCGGTGGCGGACAGCTGCCCGTCTCAGTTTTTGCAGCGTAGCGCAAACACAGGCACGCTGGCGGGCCCGGGCCACCACTGTTTTGACGGATGCAAATTGGGTAGACAGGTTGGCGTGGGTTTTACTGGGTTTGCGCTCCGCGGAAAAAAAGAGGATTTGAAGCTTCCCCGGCAGAGAGCTGGTTTTTGCGCAGCCCCTATGGCTGGCCAGGGAATTTGTGCCAAATAATGCGGCGGCGGACAGCTGCCCGTCTCAGCTTTTGCAGCGTGGCGCAAACACAGGCACGCTGGTGGGCCCTGCCCACCACAGTTTTCCACGTGCTTTTGTGCCTTAAAACTTTGAAGAAGGCGGAGTTTGTGTTCATCAGACACGCCGACCAGCGCCCTCCATTGCCCCTGCACACATGTTGAAAATGGCCGTATCTCACAATGTTAAAGAATCCTTTTAAAAATTCCTGTATCAAGACGGTGATCCGTATCATCCCCAAAATTTAATCAGTTCTTCCTTGTACCATTTCCAACAACGCCTGAAAGTTTCATCGAAATCCGTCCAAAACTTTTTGAGTTATCTTGCTAACAAACAGACAGACAAACAAACAGACAGACAGACAGACAGACAAACAAACAGACAGACAGACAAACCCCAGCAAAAACATAACCTCCTCCTGGCCTTCGGCCTGGCGGAGGTAACAAATAGAAAGACTGGACCCAAACTGAAGACTGAGCACGGCCCCCACCATGCCCAGGATCATGGCACAGGCTTTAGGCAGATCCTTTTTTTGGACAGAAGCCTGGAGACATCAGGAGACTGAATGGATGATTAGGCTAATTTAATCAATTTTGACCACTGAGCTTTCTTCCAATTCAACTCAGTAGTCTTTAATTCAGTCTTCACAGAGTACAGAGCTGTGGGTCACATGCTTGAACAGGGCTTATCTAATGTTTAATACCATGTGATACTGTCTATGTGTGTGTGGGGGGGGGGGGTGCACAAGAAAATACAAGATTTCTTTTTGACCATTTCCTGTAGATAGATAGATAGATAGATAGATAGATAGATAGATAGAGTGGTGTGAAAAAGTGTTTGACCCCTTCCTGATTTCTCATTTTTTTGTGTTTGTCACACTTAAATATTTCAGATCAAACAAATTTAAATATTAGACAAAGATAACACAAGTAAAAACAAAATGCAGTTTTTAAATGAAGGTGTTTATTATTAAGGGTAAAAAAAAATCCAAACCTACATGGCCCTGTGTGAAAAAGTGATTGCCCCCCTTGTTAAAACATAAATTAACTGGTTTATCACATCTTTGGAAAGCTGAGCTCAATTTCTCTAGCCACACCCAGATCTGATTACTGCTACACCTGTTCTCAATCAAGAAATCACTTAAATAGGACCTGCCTGACAAAAGTTAGACATCATGCTGCCATTCAAAGAAATTCAGGAACAAATGAGAAACAAAGTAACTGAGATCTATCAGTCTGGAAAAGGCTATAAAGCCATTTCTAAAGCTTTGGGACTCCAGCGAACCACAGTGAGAGCCATTATCCACAAATGGTGAAAACATGGAACAGTGGTGAAAATTCCCAGGAGTAGCCGGCTGACCAAAATTACCCCAAGAGCACAGTGACGACTCATCCAAGAGGTCACAAAAGACCCCACAACAACATCCAAAGAACTGCAGACCTCACTTGCCTCAGTAAAGGTCAGTGTTCATGACTCCACCATAAGAAAGAGACTGGGCAAAAATGGCCTGCATGGCAGAGTTCCAGGACAAAAACCTCTGCTGAGCAAAAAGAACATAAAGGCTCGTCTCAGTTTTGCCAGAAAACATATTAATGATCCCCAGGACTTTTGGGAAAATACTCTGTGGACTGACGAGACAAAAGTTGAACTTTTTGGAAGGTGTGTGTCCCATTACATCTGACGTAAAAGTAACACAGCATTTCAGAAAAGGAACATCATACCAACAGTAAAATATGGTGGTGGTAGTGTGAAGGTCTGGGGCTGTTTTGTTGCTTCAGGACCTGGAAGACATGCTGTGGTAAATGGAACCATGAATTCTGCTGTCTACCAAAAAATCCTGAAGGAGAATGTCCGGCCATCTGTTCGTGGTCTCAAGCTGAAGCGCACTTGGGTTCTGCAGCAGGACAATGATCCAAAACACACCAGCAAGTCCACCTCTGAATGGCTTAAGAAAAACAAAATGAAGACTTTGCAGTGGCCTAGTCAAAGTCCTGACCTGAATCCCATTGAGATGATGTTGCATGACCTTAAAAATGTGGTTCATGCTGGAAAACCCTCCAATGTGGCTGAATTACAACAATTCTGCAAAGATGAGTGGGTCAAAATTCCTCCACAGCGCTGTAAAGACTCATTGCTAGTTATTGCAAACGCTTGATTGCAGTTATTGCTGCTAAGGGTGGCCCAACCAGTTATTAGGTTTAGGGGGTAATCACTTTTTCACACAGGGCCATTTAGGTTTGGATTTTTTTTCCCTGTTAATAATAAATGCCTTCATTTAAAAACTGCATTTTGTGTTTACTTGTGTTATCTTTGTCTAATATTTAAATTTGTTTGATGATCTGAAACATTTAAGTTCAATTCAATTCAACTTTATTTATATAGCGCCATTTCACAACAGTCATCTCATAGCACTATCAACTGTAGGGGGAACCTCCACAATTGCAGAAAGACCCCAGCAATCAAGCGATCCCCTGTGAGCAGCACTTGGCGACGGTGGAGAGGAAAAACTCCCTTTAAACAGGAAGAAACCTCCAGCAGAACCAGGCTCAGGGAGGGGCAGTTATCTGCTGCGACTGGCTGGGGGGTGAGGTTTGGCCACATGTTGGCCAATCCAATGAACGATATCATCCACACCTCAGCATCGGGCCACTCACAGCGTATGTTCGTAAGTTAAGATAAGATAAGATAAGATAAGCCTTTATTAGTCCCACAACGGGGAAATTCCAGGATTGCAACAGCACAGGGATAGCAACACTCAGAGCAACAATCAGAAGGCAAGAAAAAAACAAGCAAGCAAGAGCAGCTAATATACATATGTACGTATTACTATAAAATATATATATATACACACACACACAGACACACAGTGCAGAGCATTGTAGCTGGATGGAATAAATATATGAATATATGAACACACAGTGCAGAGCATTGTAGCTAGATGGAATAAATATGTAAATATATAAACACCCACAGTACGGAGCATTGCAGCTAGGTGGAATAAATATGCAAGTATATAAACACACACAGTGCGGAGCAATGTAGCTAGATGGAATAATATGTAGATATATAAATATATAAACACACCCAGTGCTGAGCATTGTAGCTAGATGGAATGAAACAGCATAACCGTCTACTTAGTTATCCTACATGGTATGATTATGTGCCCATACATATTCTCACCCTCCATAGCGACCGGTATGTTCCTAGTTGTATGCCGGAGGGGACCATTGTGTAAGTCTATTGCATCTTTTGCATTCAAAAAACTATTAGTTTGTTACGTCTTTTTGCTATCTCTGCGAGCAGCCCTGCTTAGGTTGTACAGTCTGACAGCCGTTGGTAGGAAGGACCTACGAAACCTCTCGGTTGTGCACCTGGGATGATGTAGTCTGCTGCTAAATGAGCTCCTCAGTGCATTCAGTATGTCCTGCATAGGGTGGAACTCGGACTCCAGCAGAGATGACAGTTTAGCCACCGTCCTTCTCTCTCCTATCTCCTCCATCGGATCAAGGCGCTGCCCCAGGACAGAGCTAGCTTTCTTAATCAGTTTGTTCAGTCTCTTCCTATCGGCTGCAGTAATGCCACTGCCCCAGCAGACCACTCCAAAAGTGATGGCTGATGCCACCACCGTGTCATAGAATGACTTCAGCAGCGCCCCTTGTACACCAAAAGACCTGAGTCTCCTCAGCAGGAACAGCCTGCGCTGTCCCTTCTTGTAGAGTGCATCAGTATTGTGTGACCAGTCTAGTTTATTGTTCAGATGAATACCCAGGTACTTATAGGATGTCACCATCTCGATGTCTGTTCCCTGTATATTTACTGGTACTGTGAGGGGCTGCCCATGCCTGCGGCAGTCCACCACCAGCTCCTTAGTTTTCCTCGCGTTGATCTGGAGGCAGTTCCGATGGCACCAGTCCACGAAGTCCTGGATAAGCCCTCTGTACTCAGCTTCATCTCCATTGGAGATGAGGCCAACGATCGCAGAGTCATCAGAGAACTTCTGTAGATGGCAGTGTGTTGTGTTGTGTGAGAAGTCCGCAGTATAAAGAGTGAACAGGAAGGGAGCCAGCACCGTTCCCTGGGGGGCCCCCGTGCTACTGATGATCGTGTCGGACACACAGTCCCGGGTTCTCACAAACTGAGGCCGGTTCGTGAGGTAGTCCAGGATCCATGATGACAGGTGCTGGTCCACCCCTGCACGCAGCAGCTTGTTCTTCAGGATCATCGGTTGGATGGTGTTGAAAGCACTGGAGAAGTCAAAGAACATGATCCTCACCATATTCCCGGGCTTCTCCAGGTGGGACAGAGAACGGTGAAGGAGGAAGATCACCGCATCCTCCACCCCAATGCCATGCTGGTAGGCGAACTGGAGTGGATCCATCGCTGGTTCCACCAGGGGGCGGAGGTGAGCAAGGAGCAGTCTCTCCAGGGTCTTCATCAAGTGGGACGTCAAGGCCACCGGTCTGTAGCTGTTCAGGTCTTTGGGGTGGGAAGTTTTTGGTACAGGTACCACACAAGATGTTTTCCACAGCTGTGGTACCCTCCCCAGTTTCAGGCTCATGTTGAAGATATACGTCACAATCCCACACAGCTGGTCTGCACAGGACTTGAGGAGCTTTGCGCTGATGCCGTCCGGTCCCGGCGCCTTCCTCGCCTTGATCTTCCTCAGCTCCGTCCTCACCTGGGTCCTGGTCAGGGTCAGGATGGGGGGCTGTGTGTTGGGAGTGGGGGGGTGTTGGTGGAGTGGGGAGTGGGCAGCAGGACTTGATTTCTTTAGAGGCAGCAGTGGTTGTTGTGCAGTCAGGGGGGAGGGCGGTTGGTCAAATCTATTGAAAAACAGATTCAGGTTGTTCGCCCACTCCCTGCCTCCTGTGGCCTGGGGGGAGGTATTCTGGAGCCCCGAGATGGTTTTGAGGTTTCTCCAGACCCCGCTGATGTCGCTCTGTTGCAGCTTGTCCTCCATCTTCTTCCTGAAGCTGTCCTTGCCTTCTCTGATCTTTCTCCTCAGCTCCCTCTGTACGGACTTCAGCATCTCCCTGTTCCCTGACCTGAAGATCCTCTTCTTCTCTCTCAGAAGTGTTTTTATCTCAGGGTTGATCCAGGGTTTGTTGTTTGAGTGACGCCGTATGGTCTTGGTGGGAACGGATTTGTCCACACAGAAGCTGAGGTAGCCCGTGAAGGTGTGAATGAGGCCATCGATGTCCTCACCATGTGGATCGCAGAGCTGCTTCCAGGCGGTGGCTTCAAAACAGCCCTTTAGGGTGTCCATTGTCTCCTCAGACCATAACTCCACAGTGTGCATGGCCGGAGGTTGTCTGTGCACTAGGGGTTTGTACACCGGCCGGAGATGAACCAAGTTGTGATCCGATCTCCCGAGTGGGGGGAGTTGTGATGAGGTGTACGCCTCCTTAGTGTTTGCGTAGAATAAATCCAGTGTTTTATTGTCTCTAGTGTGGCATGTGACATACTGGGTGAACGTGGGTAGAATGGGAGACAGTGAAACATGGTTGAAATCGCCTGAGATGAGGAGAAGAGCATCTGGGTGTTCTGTCTGCAGCCTGCTGGTTACTGAATGGATGACGTCACGTGCTGTCCCAGCGTTCGCCGTCGGATTTGCATAAACAACAATGCAGATCACGTGTGAGTGTTCTCTCGGGAGATATGTAGGCCTCATGCTAACAGCTAGCAACTCAATGTCTTTGCTGCAGTGTCGTTGTTTAACAGTGATATGTCCCGGTCTGCACCAGTTGTTGTTAACATACATTATCACTCCACCGCCCCTAGCCTTGCCACTGTCTGGTGTTCGGTCAGCTCGTATCATGTGAAAACCCTCCAGCTCAATGTTAGCATCTGCTGCTAGTTCAGTTAGCCACGTCTCAGTAAACAAAAGGAGAGAGCACTCCCGGTATGTGCTATCATAACGGGAGATAGCCGCTAGCTCATCTAACTTTCCCAGTATCGACCGTACATTTCCCATGACAACAGATGGAAGGGAGGGTCTGTACCTTATATTTTTTGTCCTCCGCCTTACTCCAGCCCGGCAGCCGCGGCGTTTTCGCCTCAGTTCTCTCGGTATGTCGAGTTTTTCCAATGGGACCGGGTGGCGGTTGAATGCTAGCAGCTGTTCTCTGCTGTATCGTATCCTGCTATAAACAGTGGCTCCGTCCACCGGCTCAGGAGACATTTAGGACGATCTGTGTGTCCGTGTTGTGACAAACATACAAAAAATGAGAAATCGGGAAGGGGCAAGACGGGGGGGTGTAGACGTAAAAAGTCTACACCCCACTATTCAAATCCAGGTTTTTGTGATGTAAAAAAATGAGACCAAGATAAAACATTTCAAAGTTTTTCCACCATTAATGTGACCTATAACCTGTACAACCCAGTTGAAAAAGAAACTAGATTCTTTTAAGGGGAAAAATAAAAAACTTACAATAACCTGGTTGCATAAATATGCACACCCTTAAACTAATACTTTGTTGCAGCACCTTTGGCTTTTATTACAGCACTCAGTCTTTTTGGGTAAGAGTCTATCAGTGTGGCACATCTTGATGTGGCAATATTTGCCCACTCTTCTTTGCAAAAATGCTCCAAATCTGTCAGATTGTGAGAGCATCTCCTGTGCACAGCCCTCTTCAGATCACCCCACAGTTGTTCGATCAGATTCAGGTCTGGACTCTGACTGGGCCATTCCAAAACCTTAATCTTCTTCTGGTGAAGCCATTCTTTTGTTGATTTGGGTCATTGCCGTGCTGAAAGATGAAGTTCCTCTTCATCTTCAGTTTGCTAGCAGAAACCTGAAGGTTTTGTTCCAGCACTGAATGGTATTTGGAATTGTTCATAATTCCCTCCACCTTGATTCAGGCCCCAGTTCCACCTGAAGGAAAAACAGCCCCAAAGCATGATGCTGCCATCACCATGCTTCACTGTAGGTATGGTGTTCTTCTGGTGATGAGCAGTGTTGTATTTGTGGCAAACATACCTTTTGGAATTATGGCCAAACGGTTCAACCTTGGTTTAATCGGACCATAACACATTTTCCCACATGCATTTGGGAGATTTCAAATGTGTTTTTGCAAAATGTTGTTTGGCTTGGATGCTTTTCTTCATAAGATAAGGCTTCCATCTTGCCACCCTAGACGGGAGATTGTTGTCACATGTACTAAACAGCCAGTACTTGCTAGAAATTCCTGCATCTCCTTCAATGTCGTTGTCGGCCTCTTGGCAGCCTCCCTGATCAGTTTTCTTCTCGTCTTTTCATCAATTTTGGAGGGACGTCCAGTTCTTGGTAGTGACACTGTTGTGCCACATTTTCTTCACTTGATGATGACTGTCTTCACTGTGTTCCATGGTGTTATGTCCACAAACCTGGTAGTAAAGAAACACACTGGAACAGGACTTTAATATAGAACTGGTCAACAGTACACTACACATGCCATTACTACGCTGAGTCACCAGGGCAAGAGAGTTCTGTAATGGCAGACTCTCCCATATGAATATTCATCTGTTCTTATTATCTTGTCTTATTAATTATTGCTCTGAGTGCTGCTATCCATGTGCTGCTGCAGTCCTAGAATTTCCCCATTGTGGGACTAATAAAGGCTTATCTTTATATATATATATATATATATATATATATATATATATATATATATATATATATATATATATATATATATATATTAGTGCTGTCAAAATATCGCGTTATTATCGCGTTAACTCAAGCGCCTTTTTAATGGCGAGATTTTTTTTAACGCGAGATTAATGCTGTGACTGTAGTTTTTCATAAGCACAGTGTACTGGCTGTAATACCACGCACGTACACATGGTGGCGGAACGAAGGATACGATTTCAAATATCAAACAAAGAAGAACCCAACGACTAAAGCGCGCGGCACTGGCGGCACTAGTCAGCCACAGTAATGGACGCACCAGGGACACTTCTGAACGGAAAGTTTACATTTAAAATAGGAAAGGATGGTTCGATCGATAAAACTAAAGTTATTTGCACTTATTGTCGATGTGAACTTAGCTACCATCGAAGCACATCCAGTTTAAAATACCATTTGATGGCCAAACACACCAGTGATGTAGCTTCGCCTCCTCCGCGTCAGAACCAAACAAGTTTGGATGGCTTCCGACAGCGGCCCATGGATGCTGCTACTAAAATGAAGCTAACAGCTGCCATAGCTAAGTGGGTGGCTACGGCATGCAGGCCCGTTAGTATTGTGGAGGATGAAGGTCTGGCCGAGATAATTCGCATCGCATCCAACGACTGGACCTACGAAACTCCTTCCAGAGCTACTATCACACGCCGGATAGAAACGTTGTTTGAAACAGAGAAGTCCCAGTTACAACAGGCATTGGGGCAGACAGAAATAGTCGCGCTAACGGGAGATTACTGGACGTCACTTGGCAATGACAACTACCTCGGGGTCACAGCACATTATTTCACCCCACAGTGGAAACTTCAGTCCCTTGCTTTGACTGTTATGAAGACAGAAGAGAGGCACTTCGCTGATAATGTTGCAGAGCACTTCATGAATGTAGCCAGAGAGTGGGGCATCGAAAAGAAAGTTGTTTCACTGACCACGGATAGTGCACGCAATATGATGGCTGCAGCCAGAGAGCTCCCCTTTGAACACCTGCTGTGCATCGCACACAGCGTGCACCGAGCAGTCACGGTTTCTCTGCACAATAGTCCATTCGACAGCGCATTGGCAAAATGCAGCAAACTTGTGGGACACTTTAAACACAGCCCAACGAATGCCCTGGAACTCGAGCGGCAGCAAATCGCACACAACCAGAAAGAAGAAGCGCTCACGCAGGAGGTAGCAACAAGATGGAATAGTACCCTTGAAATGATAAAGCGTGTCAACCGGAATATTGAACCTCTGAGAGCTGCCCTGGCCCTACACTCAACCAAAGTCACCATGCCAACAGCAACGGAGCTGGAGAAAACAAAGAAGTTCGAAGCTGCGTTGGAGCATTGCAGGTAGGCCTAATTATGTCTTGTAGCCTATATCAGATTCTTTAACAATTAAAGTAGATCTGTGTCAAGACAGAAACATTAGCACCTGTCTCACCCAACGTAAAATACCACCCTGTGGCATGTTTTAGATGGGCCATCTCTATGTGTAGACTGTTTATTTGCTTCATTTTACTCAAAGTGTAGCTCGTGATTATCTATATATTTTTTCTGTATTTTGACATAATCAGTGACTGTTTCAATAGCTATGATTCCCTGTGTAACTTAACAACAGAGAAGGCCAGGAAGCGCCCAAGAAGCTAGGTTTTCAGCACTTTCCGCCCTAAAAACGCATTTGGTGGACACAGGCCCTAATGTCTGTCTGTCGGTATCACCTCTCTCCCTTCAACTGTGTGTGTTTGTCCCGCACAGCACTGTAAATGGGTAATGTGTGTGTGTGTGTGTGTGTGCGCGCGCAGGAACACATGTGATTCCTCATATCCCCTCCCATCACTGTAACTGTAGGTTATCTATCAGGTGTCCGTATGTGTGTGACAGAGTTTTGTGAAAGAGCTTTTGTATATTGTTGCAGATATGTGACAGATCTTCTGGGTGGAGAGAAGTTTGTTTCTTGCTCTGTGGTGATGCCAGCATTATGCCACCTGTCCCGAGTAATGGAAGTCACTGAGGACAAACCAGCGTACTTGATCAAGTTCAAGGAAACCTTTTCAGCGGATATGAAAGGTCGCAAAGAGAAGTTGAACATTGCATGGCTCAGGGTTGCTACAGCACTCGACCCAAGGTAAGATATTCATTCTACATTCTTCTCAGTATTTTGTTTGTCTTAAGCACCACTTTGTTTTGTGGGTTGGTTCTCTTCAATATCCATTTTTTTCTTCTGAATCTGGAATAGAGATTAGGTCAGTGTTTTGTTTTACTATGCCTTTGCTTGTATGGCAATAACGTTGATATTTTTTATTATTTCATTTCAAGGTTTAAGGACCTCAAGTGTCTGAGCAAACCTGACCGGGTTGTCGTGTGGGATTCCATCCGTGCCTTACTCCAGCAGCAGGAGAAGGGGAGACCAGTAGCACTGGATGACCAAAGCATGCCTGAGCCAGAGAAGAAGAAGCCAGCTCTCATGTTTGCACAAGAATCTTCCTCAGATGAAGAGGAGGACACCGTGGAACGCTGCATTGAGCGCTACAAGGCAGAACCTATGATTGGCATTGAAGACTCTCCACAGGAATGGTGGTCCACACATCAAGCGTCACACAGTGAGATGGCCTCCCTTGCATGCAAATACTTAGCAACGCCTGCCACGTCAGTACCATGTGAACGATTGTTTTCACTGTCTGGACATGTCGTTCAGAAAAAACGATCTTCCCTGTTGTCTGAAAATGTCAATAGGCTTGTCTGTTTGAGCAACTGGCTCAAAGACAGAAAGTAGGCCTTTAGGTTGACTCACCTGTTACGTGCTAGCAGTTACATTATGTTCATGTTCAAGAGGCTGTGTTGGTAAGTTTAAAACTGCAGCAGTTGGGCTACTATACAGTCATTAGACTGTACTACTCCTCTCAGGGGACACTCTCCTCTTGTTTTCATTTTGTATTTAAGGGGCTGCTTTTGTGCCTATATATTTTTTATTTGTATGTATCTTTTTTTATCGCAGATATCAGTGGCAGGGTTACTAAACTAATGAAAAGGAAAAAAAGAAAACATTTTTTTATTTTCAGAGTAATATGTCCTGTTTTGTTTTCTCGGTCTAATACGGAAGATATGGATGCTTTGCAATGATAATAATAATAAAAAACATTTGTACAAAGCAAGCCCACTCACTTTTTGTGCTGTTAAGAGAATTACAATGGTTTTTCATGAGACAAAAATACGCAACTAAAATGTGATTAATCATGAGTTAACTATGAGATCGTGTGATTAATTATGATTAAATATTTTAATCGCTGGACAGCACTAATATATATATATATATATATATATATATATAAACAAGAGCAGCTGCTCTTTCTTGGTTAAAAAGAGATGCTCCGATGAATGATAACACATTTTTTTTTGTGAGACTGGGATGACAATCATATACAGTGGTGTGAAAAAGTGTTTGCCCCCTTCTTGATTTCTCATTTTTTTGTATGTTTGTCACACTTAAATATTTCTGATCATCAAACAAATTTAAATATTAGGCAAAGATAACACAAATAAACACAAAATGCAGTTTTTAAATGAAGGTGTTTATTATTAATTATTATTATTATTATAATATATAATTATATATATATATTATTATTATAATATAATTATTATTATCGGCTGCACGGTGGCGCAGTGGTTAGCACTGCAGCAGCACAGTTTACCCTTGGCCGGGGGATTGTGGGGATCGTGGGATCGTGGGTTCGATCCCAGCCCCCGACCAACAGTGATCTGTGTGGAGTTTGCATGTTCTCCCCGTGTTGCGTGGGTTTACTCCGGGATTTCTCCGGTTTCCTCCCACATGCCAAAAACATGCATGTTAGGTTAATTGGCTGTTCTAAATTGTCCCTAGATATCTGTTTCCTATAGGCCCTTAGAATAGAGGGTTAGTATTAATGAAAGCGCTTTGAGTGGTCTTTGTGACTAGAAAAGCGCTATATAAGTGCAGGTTAGTTAGTTAGTAGTTAGTTAGTAATTAAGGGGAAAAAAATCCAAACCTACATGAAGTGTGCTTCAGCTTGAGGTCATGAACAGATGGCCGGACATTCTCCTTCAGGATTTTTTGGTAGACAGCAGAATTCATGGTTCCATTTACTACAGCAAGTCTTCCAGGTCCTGAAACAGCAAACCAGCCCCAGACACTCACACTACCACCACCATATTTTACTGTTGGTATGATGTTCCTTTTCTGAAATGCTGTGATACTTTTACGCCAGATGTAATGGGACACACACCTTCCAGAAAGTTCAACTTTTGTCTCATCAGTCCACAGAGTATTTTCCCAAAAGACTTGGGAATCATCAAGATGTTTTCTGGCAAAACTGAGACGAGCCTTTATGTTCTTTTTGCTCAGCAGTGGTTTTCGTCTTGGAACTCTGCCATGCAGGCTATTTTTGCCCAGCCTTTTCTTATGGTGGAGTCATGAATACTGACCTTAACTGAGGCAAGTGAGGCCTGCAGTTCTTTAACTATTGTTATGGGGTCTTTTGTGACCTCTTAGATGAGTCGTTGCTGCACTCTTGGGGTAATTTTGGTCAAAAGCGCACTCCTGGGAAGGTTCACCACTGTTCCAAGTTTTCGCCATTTGTGGATAATGGCTCTCACTGTGGTTCACTGGAGTCCCAAAGCTTTGGAACTGACTTTATGAATTTTCTAGACTGACAGATCCCAATTACTTTGTTTCTCATTTGTTCCTGAATTTCTTTGGATCGCAGTATGATGTCTACCTTTTGAAGATCTTTTGGTCTGTTTCACTTTTTCAGGGAGGTCCTATTGAAGTGATTTCTTGATTGAGAACAGGTGTGGCAGTAATCAGGCCTGGGTGTGGTTGGAGAAATATGTAGAACTCAGCATTCCAAAGATGTGATAAATCACAGTTAATTTATGTTTTAACGGGGGGGGGGGGGGTTTCACTTTTTCACACAGGGCCATGTAGGTTTGGATTTTTTTTTACCCTTAATAATAAACACCTTCATTTAAAAACTACATTTTGTGTTTACTTGTGCTATCTTTGTCTAATATTTAAATTTATTTGATAATCTGAAACATTTAAGAGTGACAAACATACAAAAAAAAATGAGAAATTGGAAAGGGGCAAACACTTTTTCACACCACTGTGTATAGTGCACTATGCATCTGGTTGAGGACACAGTTTGTTGTGGAGCAGAGTCGGTTGAGACTGAGCAGGCCCATTCTGGAATAGCAGTCCTTACGAACGGCACACAAACGCTGACGGTGGAAACTGGGGAGCCGCTGCTGTTGCTTTTCTCCTCTCTCTCCTGTCTGATTCTCTTCTGCTCTGCTTTGGTGATGCCTGTACTTACAGCATGTCGCTAAGCATCCTTGTTTTCTGCCATCTCCTCCCATGTGTCCACGCTAATGTCGGCATATTTCAGGTCCCTTTTGCAAGTGTCCCTTTATCTCAGTAATGGGTGACCTGAACGCCGGGTTCCTGTAGCCTGCTCTCTGTACAAGATGTCTTTGGGAATACAACCATCTTGCATACGGCGGACATGGCCAATCCCACACAAACATTGCTGTGCGAGAATTGCAAGCATGCTTAGCATGTTGGCTGAGTCCAAGAGCTTCTTGTTTGGCACGTGCTCCTTCCAAGAGTTGCCCGGGATCCGACGCAAGCACCACAGGTGGAATCTGTTGAGGTGGTTTTCTTGTTGTGTGTATGTGGTCCAGGTCTCACTACCATACAGCAGCTGTGGTGAGTTTGTCGTTTTCCGACACTCTTTTCGACTGCTTGGACATGGCAGCTGCAGCTTTCCCAATCTGTTTGCTGAGTTCAATTCAATTCAATTCAATTCAACTTTATTTATATAGCGCCATTTCACAACAACAGTCATCTCATAGCACTTTCAACTGTAGGGGGGAACCCCCACAGTTGCAGAAAGACCCCAGCAATCAGGCGATCCCCTGTGAGCAAGCGCTTGGCGACCGTGGAGAGGAAAAACTCCCTTTTAACAGGAAGAAACCTCCAGCAGAACCAGGCTCAGGGAGGGGCAGTCATCTGCTGTGACTGGCTGGGGGGTGAGGGGATAGAGAAGAAGAAAAGAACAGACATGTAGAGAGCAAACAGCACGATGGGGACTCAATCTATGGGAGAGAACAAACAGATGTTAATGACCAGCAAAAAAAAATATTTCATTGAGAGTGAAGTAAGGAGTGAGGCCCAGTGCATTACTGGAGGTCCCCCGGCTGACTAAACCTATTAGCAGCATAACTAAGGGAGGGTTCAGAAACACATGATCCCTCCCTAATTGTAGGCTATATCAAAAAGGAAGGTTTTAGCCCTATTCTTAAAAACAGAGATCGAGTCTGACTCCCGAATCCAGATTGGCAGCTGGTTCCACAGTAGAGGAGCTTGATAACTGAAGGCTATCAGCTGAATGAATTTCAACTGATATGAATTTCTTCACTTTGACATTCAGAGCACTGGGCAGAAATCACATCGCGTCAACACCCGCCGTGGGCCTTCGTGATCAAGATCAAGGGACCTTGATCTTCAGGATCAAGGGACAAGTTGCTGGAGACTGTAGACCCCAGGTAGGTGCACTGCTCCATCATTTTCACGGTGAACTAGCCAGTGTTTATGCTGGGAGCTTTGCTGACATCCTGACCCAGGATCTCTGTCTTCTTGAGGCATATGGTGAAGCCAAACTGCAGGGATGCGTTAGGCAGCTGACCAACCTCTGGAGACCAGCTTGTGTGTGAGATGTCAGAGCAGCGTCATCAGCAAAGAGTGCAGTATCTCCCTGATAATGACTTGGCACACCTTGGTCTTTGCTTTTAGACATGCACGGTTAAAGAGCTTTCCATCCGACCTGGTGTGTAGCTACATTCCATCATCTGAATCCCTAAATGCGTATGAGAGAACAAGGGAGAAGAAGTTCCCAAATCTTCCTGTCTTTATCCATTATGGCTTATAGAGGCATTCATCCCACAATGCAATCCAGTGTATGATGCTTTACTTCCTGATTTATGTATGGTGGGCTGCACGTCTTAAAGATGGAAAGCAAAGCCTGTGTTCAGCAGTGTTGGGAGTAACGCGTTACTGTAACACCACTACTTTTGCAGTAACGTGCTGTGTAATGAAACTACTGTTTAAAAATTCAGTAATGCATTACAGTTACTGAAATTTGATCAGATGCATTACTTGTTACTCGTTTTAATAATATGGATAGATATTTTTAGCGCAAATAAATGAATATACAAACTGAGCCCGCCGTAGCTGAGACCAGCGGTCAGTCAACGTGACCTGTTGCAGAGAGCTGAGTCTTCACTCCTGAGCGGAGGAAAAGATGAAGCTACTTGTTTTTGTGGAAACAGACAAATGATTTTTTTCTTTGTCGCGGCTAAGAACAGAAGCATATTGCTGGGTTGGAAGCAAAGTGCCGGTTGAGACCTACTGCAATCTTCAGAAGGGCTTAAAACCAGCAACAAAGCTAGTGCTAAGTACAGGCTAGCTACGCTAACAACACCGTGTTAGTGGACCTATGCTATCTGAACAGCCACGGCTGGATGTAAAGTGGAAATATTCTTGTCTCAACACCCATGGCTGGATTTCAAGCACAAGTATGCATCTGGACAGTTTGTGACCCAGCAAGAATTAAACCGACTAATTGCCAAATACGTTGTTTCGGAATGAAGACATAACATAAACAGTGACTTTCCATCCATCAGCTGAGACTGTGATCCATTGAAGTTAAAACACATTTACTTGCTGCCTGGATAAAGATTATTCAAAAATGGATTTTGATCTCCAAAATGAATTTAAGGGACTGGATCATGTTTCTGTCACAGCAGACATTTGGACTGTGGATAATTGACATTTTATTTGGATTACTGCACATCGGAATAAATCCATATCATAAAGATAAAATAAACATGGACAGTTTTATTTATTTATTTTTTTTGATTTTGTATACTTTATTGATCCCCAGAGGGGAAATTGAGGGCATCCACCACCTGGATGGATGAAGCAGCCACGGTACGGCGCTATCCCTTAACCATTCACACACACATTCACACCTAGGGCCACTTTAGAGTCTCCAGTTAACCTAACCTGCATGTTTTTGGCCTGTGGGAGGAAACCGGAGAAATCCCGGAGTAAACCCACGCAGATACGGCGAGAACATGCAAACTCCACACAGATCACTGTTGGTCAGGGGCTGGGATCGAACCAGGGACCCTGTGGCCAAGGGTGAGTTGCTGTGCTGGTGCAGTGCTAACCACTGCACTACTGCACCGCCCAATATGCAATAATAAGAAGAAGAAGAAGAAGAAGATAAGATAAGATAAGATAAGCCTTTATTAGTCCCACAATGGGGAAATTCCAGGATTGCAACAGCACAGGGATAGCAACACTCAGAGCAACAATCAGAAGGCAAGAAAAAACAAGAACAGCTAGTATACATATGTACATATTACTATAAATATATATATATATATATATATATATATATATATATATATATATATATATATATACAGTATATACTATATATATATATATATATATATATATATATATATATATATATATATATATATATATATATATATATATATATATATATATATATATATATATATATATTCCACGTACCAAATTCCACGTACTCCTCCACATTGAAAGGAGTCAGTTGAGGTGGTATGGGCATCTGATTAGGATGCCTCCTGGACGTCTCCCACTTGAGGTGTTTCAGGCACGTCCCACTGGGAGGAGACCCCGGGGCAGACCCAGGACTCGGTGGAGAGACTATGTCTCCCAGCTAGTCTGGGAACGCCTTGGTGTCCCCTCTGAAGAGCTGGAGCAGGTGGCTGGGGAGAGGGAGGTCTGGGCTTCTCTGCTTGGGCTGCTGCCTCCGCGACCCGGACCTCCGGAAAAGCGGTAGAAGATGGATGGATGGATGGATATATATATATATACTCTATATACTCTATATATACTGTATATATATATATATATATATATATATATATATATATATATATACTCTATATATAGACACACAGTGTGGAGCATTGTGGTTTGTGGATGTGCAGCAGAAAGTCTAAGCTCTCTCTTCGCGGATGCAGTGGGCCTGCTGGATGTCTTTGGGCATGATGGTGACCCTCTTGGCGTGGATGGCGCACAGGTTGGTGTCCTCGAAGAGACCCACCAGGTAGGCCTCGCTGGCCTCCTGCAGAGCCATGACAGCGGAGCTCTGGAACCGCAGGTCGGTCTTGAAGTCCTGAGCGATCTCCCTCTCCAGGCGCTGGAAGGGCAGCTTACGGATGAGCAGCTCCGTGGATTTCTGGTAGCGACGGATCTCTCTCAGAGCCACGGTACCGGGCCTGTAGCGGTGAGGCTTCTTCACTCCGCCGGTGGCCGGAGCGCTTTTCCGAGCAGCCTTGGTGGCCAGCTGCTTCCTGGGGGCTTTTCCTCCAGTAGATTTACAGGCGGTCTCTTGGTTCTTGCCATCGCTCTTTATTATTCTGTCTTATATTTCTTGCACGCCGCCTAAACTCCAGCCCGGCACCCGTGTCGTTTTTGCTTCAGTTCCCCGGTATGTCGAGTTTCTCCGTTAGCACCGGGTGGCGGTTGAGTGCTAGCTAGCTCTTCCCTGCTGTATCGTCTCCTGCTGTAAACAGAGGCTCCGTCCACCAACTCAGGAGACCTTTGGGATGATCTGTGTGTCCGTGATATATATAGAGTGAAAGGTGAAGAAGGAAGATAAAAAAAGGCAGTTGCAAAAGGCAGGCAACTCGTGTGGCGTCGCCGGTCCAGCGGAACCGGAAAAAAAAAAAAAAATTATTATTAATTTTATGCAGTGTTGCCAACTCTCATTCCAAAATGTGGAAATAATGGTCAATTTCATGTTGATTTTCTTCATATTTTTCCCACATTAAGAGCTCTCCAGGCAGGATAAAGCAGACTGAACATGTTCTACAAGCTCTGTCTGAAACAGTCTGTTTTCAGCCTGACATTAATAAGCCCTAAATGTAATCCCTTAATTAAATCATCTTGCTATGTGTGCAAGATGATTTAAGGATGCATTTAAAAGTAAGGTAAAAGTCACTTTTCCAAGTAACTAGTTACTTTAGTCATGTAGTAATTGATAAAGTAACTTAGTTACTTTTGAAAAGAAGTAACTAGTAACTGTAATTATTTACTATTTTTTAGTAACTTGCCCAACACTGGTGTTCAGGCTCACAAATAATCACAATCAGTTTTATTGATTGTGATTAAGTCAACACCCAAGTAACTGTGTGTTGACTTAATCATGATTACCTCGATTAATGCTTTCTCCACTGACATATAGGCAGCTCCGTCGTGCAATAGCTAGCACTGTGGCATATGACATAACTCTAATATTATGGAAGGACTAGTATACCTTTCATTAAATTATTACTAATTTAATTTAATTTCAGGGCTAAGAGATTTAGTGAAAGATAAGAATGCAAGCTACTAACGTTGGTGAAGGGCCCCCAAGAAAAAAACAAAAGGTGAATGTATAATTCATTATCCTGGAGAGCATTCCCAGGCATCACTCTTGTCACCAAAAGATGCTGATGAGCAGCCCTTGAAGCTGATCAGAGCATACACCTGCTGAAGAGACTGGGTGGAACAGAAAACCTTCAGTGGAATGGCCCTCACTACTCACCCTGGGGTAGAAGAAAGTGAAGTAACTGCCATCACAGAGCTGAAGTCTCACTAGCAGACTATGTTTGCAACGATACTATGTGTTTGCAGTTTTAGTTAGCTGACATTATGATACAGTTTAAAATAAAGAAAGTGTATCTATTTGCAGAATTTTAATGTTTACATCCATGAAAAACAAACATAGAAGATTGCATTAGTAAAAAGACTTGAATATAAGCCAAACACAGGGAGGCCACAGAACGTGTGGGTTGGCAGCCACACCTCCCAGACCATCACACTGAGCACAGGGACACCACAAGGGCGCGTGCTCAGCCTGCTGCTCTTCACCCTGCTGACCAATAACTGTACCAGCCTACAGCATCAACTGCATCATCAAGTTTGTGGGCGACACGACGGTAGTGGGCCTCATCGCCAACAACGAGGAGACCAACTGCTAAAATGAGGTGAGCCAACTGGTCCAGTGGTGTAAAAACAGTAACCTCTTCCTGAATGTGGGAAAAGCCAAGGAGACTGTGGTTGACTTTAGGAGAGGACACACATAGCATCCCCCTCTGATCATCGATGGAGCAGCTGTGGAGAGGGTGAGCAGCACCATGTTCCTGGAGGTGCACATCTCTGAAGACCTCTCCTGGTCCAACAACACCACATCACTGCCCAAGAAGGCTCAAACTCGTCTCATTTTCTCTGCAAACTGAGGAGAGCACGATTCCCAGCCCCATCATGTGCTCATTCTCCTTGAGCACCATTGAGAGCATCCTCACCAGCTGCATCACAGTGTGGTGTGGAAGTTGCACCACCTCCTGCCAGAAGACACTACAACGCACAGTGAAAGAAGTTAACAAGATCACCGGTGCCCCTCTGAGCGCCCCCCCCCCCCAGACATGTACCTGAACTACCTCACCCACAGAGCCATCAATATTGTAAGCAACACCTCCCACCCCTCACACTTCCTCTTCAGCCCCCCTGCTCTCAGGGAAAAGGTACCAGAGCCTCTGGGCAGGCTCCAGCTTTGTTCATCAGGCCATCAGGACTCTGAACTTTGTCCACCACCCCCCACCACCCCGGACCATAACGCACTCACCCACACAATAACTACCTCAGCTGTTGGTACAGAAAGACTGGCACACCAACAGTAATACATCAGCTGCTGTATGTCTCTGCACTTTAACTGCAACCATTTGCATAAATGCCATATCTGCTGCTTTCTGTTATTGCAGTAATGATTATATGCAGTCCTATCTGTCACTGTCTGCACCTACACTACCGCATTGAACTGCAACTATGAGTATCACTGCTCTACTTTTCTGTATATAGGATTGCTGGATTTCATCATTGTTAATCGTTTATCTTTATTTACACAATGGGAGGTCTGGGTTCATCTTTTGTCGCCATTTGCACTACGGGTAGCATTACTGTACATAGACTGCTGTTGTTTTTCCAGCCTTTTCCTGTTTCTTTTTTTATATTGTGCACACCACTGAAGACAGAAACACCATTTCAACTCTCCTGTATGTCCTGTACGTAGAGAATATTGATAAATAAAATCTCTGAATCTTCAATCTTTGAATATAAAATAAATATCATAAAAGCACATCTTATTTGCTGAGAACGGATCACTTACAGTGGGGCAAAAAAGTATTTAGTCAGCCACCAATTGTGCAAGTTCTCCCACTTAAAAGATGAGAGAGGTCTCCAATTTTCATCATAGGTATACCTCAACTATGAGAGACAAAATGAAGAAAAAAAGTCAAGAAAATCACATTGCCTGATTTTTAAAGAATTTATTTGCAAATTATGGTGGAAAATAAGTATTTGGTCAACTACAAACAAGCAAGATTTCTGGCTCTCACAGACCTGTAACTTCTTCTTTAAGAGGCTCCTCTGTCCTCCACTCGTTATCTGTATTAAAGGGGACCTGTGGTGGTCGTGAAAAAAAAAGATATTATATTGAGCCCCTGTCTCACGTTCTAGTTCAAGTTCAAGTTCAAGTTCAAGTTCAAAGCAATGGGATATAAATCCATTGCTGATGTGCTGGTTCAGCTATGTCAGCAAAACATGGGTGCAGCCATACTAGCAGCTACATAGCCTGCCAGGACGCTTCCTGTGACGTAGTAGCGTGGATACCGCGAGCTGGATCAATATTGGCTGAGCCTGGAGTGCCCGGATGAGCAGTGGCTTTTGGGATATTCAAATTCAAATTCAAACGTTTATTTCAAACTCAGGGTTCATATTAAATGCAGAACTAAAACGAGTAGAAAATAAATAAATAAATGCTTAAATTCAGCGGGTCGTCTCGTCTGAACTGAGGTCGTAACGGCCGCCAGACGGCCGATGATTCGGCGCTGGGCTCTTCCCTCGCTGCTAAAAGTATATACAGAGCAGCAGACACTCAGTGCTCTTGTGACAACAAAAACATACAATGCGATATGGATATCGCAACATGGCGGAATGTAAAGCCTTTGGATGTCTCAATAATAAGCGAAAAAACAAAGATAAACACTTCTTTTGTGTACCCAAACCCAGCTCACCTTGTCGGAAGATCGTAGTGGAAAAGTGGTTGCGCAATCTCGGAACAGGGCACAGACGTTTCCTTTCGGATGAAATTGCGTTGTGTGTGAGGACCACTTCGTCACTTTCACCCTCAGAAGACCTTTCTGGCTCAAACCTGTAGCCATGTTGACCGAATTCTTCCTCGGAGTCCGACAATTCAGCCATAATAGAACAAAAACACTGACAAAAGCACCCTAGTCGCTGGTACAGGCGGAGTATTGACTTTTCAGTAGCAACGTGGTGACGTCACATCCACATGTGTCATGGCTGCGCGCATAGTTTTCATTGGCTGGCCATGCCGGCGGTCGTATTTGCATATTTCTCTGGTGGTATATGGCTGGCAATAATTATTTAACCAAATAACAAATACTTTGCCTAATGTTTTCAAGTTGAATACGTTTAGACGACCACCACAGGTCCCCTTTAATGGCACCTGTTTGAACTCATTATCAGTATAAAAGACACCTGTCCACAACCTCAAACAGTCAGACTCCAAACTCCACTGTGGCCAAGACCAAAGAGCTGTCAAAGGACACCAGAAACAAAATTGTAGACCTGCACCAGGCTGCGAAGACTGAATACGCAATAGGTAAGCAGCTTGGTGTGAAGAAATCAACTGTGGGAGCAATTATTAGAAAATGGAAGACATACAAGACCACTGATAATCTCCCTCCATCTGGGGCTCCACGAAAGATCTCACCCCGTGGGGTCAAAATTATCAAGAGAACGGTGAGCAAAAATCCCAGAACCACATGGGGGGACCTAGTGAATGACCTGCAGATAGCTGGGACCAAAGTAACAAAGGCTACCATCAGTAACACATTACGCCACCAGGGACTCAAATCCTGCAGTGCCAGACGTGTCCCCCTGCTTAAGCCAGTACATGTCCAGGCCCGTCTGAAGTTTGCTAGAGAGCATTTGGATGATCCAGAAGAGGATTGGGAGAATGTCATATGGTCAGATGAAACCAAAATAGAACTTTTTGGTAAAAACTCAACTTGTCGTGTTTGGAGGAGAAAGAACACCATACCTACTGTGAAGCATGGGGGTGAAAACATCATGCTTTGGGGCTGTTTTCTGCAAAGGGACCAGGACGACTGATCCATGTAAAGGAAAGAATGAATGGGGCCATGTATTGTGAGATTTTGAGTGAAAACCTCCTTCCATCAGTAAGGGCATTGAAGATGAAACGTGGCTGGGTCTTTCAGCATGACAATGATCCCAAACACACCACCCGGGCAACGAAGGAGTGGCTTCGTAAGAAGCATTTCAAGGTCCTGGAGTGGCCTAGCCAGTCTCCAGATCTCAACCCCATAGAAAATCTTTGGAGGGAGTTGAAAGTCAATGTTGCCCAGCAACCGCCCCAAAACATCACTGCTCTAGAGGAGATCTGCATGGAGGAATGGGCCAAAATACCAGCAACAGTGTGTGAAAACCTTGTGAAGACTCCCTAACTAACTAACTAACTAACCTGCACTTATATAGTGCTTTTCTAGTCACAAAGACCACTCAAAGCACTTTCATTAATACTAACCCTCTATTCTAAGGGCCTATAGGAAACAAATATCTAGGGACAATTTAGAACAGCCAATTAACCTAACATGCATGTTTTTGGCATGTGGGAGGAAACCGGAGAAATCCCGGAGTAAACCCACGCAACATGGGGAGAACATGCAAACTCCACACAGATCACTGTTGGTCGGGGGCTGGGATCGAACCCACGATCCCACGATCCCCACAATCCCCCGGCCAAGGGTAAACTGTGCTGCCGCAGTGCTAACCACTGCGCCACCGTGCAGCCCTTACAGAACTTACAACTTACAGAAAACGTTTGACCTCTGTCATTGCCAACAAAGGGTATATAACAAAGTACTGAGATGAACTTTTGTTATTGACCAAATACTTATTTTTCACCATAATTTGCAAATAAATTCTTTAAAAATCCTTCAATGTGATTTTCTCGATTTTTTTTTCTCATTTTGTCTCTCATAGTTGAGGTATACCTATGATGAAAATTGGAGACCTCTCTCATCTTTTAATTGGGAGAATGTGCACAATTGGTGGCTGACTAAATACTTTTTTACCCCACTGTATATATCGTAATAAATAGAAAAAGCTACAAAATTTTTCTTCTTATCAACTGATTTGGAGTTTCTGAGACATTTGTCTTTCCAAACAAACATTATTAACTGTGGGCACCTTGTTTGGTACCAAAGACCCAAAATTTGGCCTTTAGCTGAAGGGCTACATCCTTAGAGTCTTTATGGGAGTTGGGGGGGGGGTAACAGAGGTGATGATTTTGACTCATTTCGCTGAAAAAAAAATTGCAAAAATTTAGTATTTAATATTAAATATTAAATATTTTATTGAAAGAAAAACCTTCAGATTTTTGGGGGAAAAATTTATTTATTTATTTCAGATGTTTGTTTTTCAATGGAAGCTGCCCAGTTTTTGTCAATGACCTTTGCAGAATTAATGATGAAGACCATTTTGTCTGTCTGAGTTGATAATTTTGAAAAATCTAAGAAGCATTAAAAATCTCCGTGAGTGTATAGGTACTAAAATAAAACAGATATAGCAAGTTAGCAGTGTGGTGTATGAATACTGGGTATTTTGGGAGTGGTACGGCATCCTGCGGATGACGTCACCATGTCACTGGGCGGCCTGCCATCTCAGGGCAGTTGTTAGACTGTGGGAGTCTGGTGTGAGAGGTGGTTCAGCCGGCCCCATTGTACACGGGCTTTGTACTTTACCTTTTACCTGTGTTGACCGTTCCTGCCTCTCGTCTCCTAACCGTGGTTGGGGGACGCAGGGGAGATCCGTCTTCTCCAGGGCCGGAGGCGCTTTTCCTCCGGGGTCAACTCCCGAGTAAAACCTCACTCTTGTTAAACAGGAGATATGGTGGTACACAGAGGCACAGGCCGTATTGCTGAAGCGTTGGGGCTTTATTTACAGACTGCACTGTTGATAGCAAAACATCCTACCTGCTCCGGTCACCTCGCTCTCTTCCTCTCATCCGCACCAAAGTCACACACCGTTCGCTCCTCGGGGCCATTCCACACACACCGGGGGCGAGCCTCGGCTGCGCGCACGCACCCACTCACTCACGTTCACGCACTGAGCTGCCCTATCTAAGCACATGCACCCGACACATCTTACAACACTACCCCCACCATGGACTGTCAATTAATATTAATTCCATTCCATCCAAACCATATAAAAAAAAAAAATTGGTGCACAATCTCTATATCTATAGACCTAATAACAAATATGTGAAGAGATAATAGTGTCCAATATATTACAGGGATTCAAATAGGTAGGTTATACTATAATGACAAGTGTCTATGCAGTGAAAAAGAAATTGTGAAAACGTGAGGGGCAAATACATTGGGATACCATTGTTTCTAATTAAACAGGGGGTACATTATACTTTTAAAACCTATTTCTAGGCGACCGTGAGTAATACTGTCTAACTAATCAAAATACAATACATTCAATTAAAACAAAGGGCATGTGGTATATGAAAGCATTGTCACTTCAGCCCTTTTTTTAAAAAAAACCCCAAACGTATAGGACATTATAACTAGACTAGAGTCTAAAAAAAAATGTAAACTGGAGAGTCTCTAGTGCAAATATGAACTACTACAGTTGGCTTACTCAGTAACCCAGTCCCCGTAACGGTCCGGTCCTCTGTGCCGACGTTTGGGCCGTGACACGTGCTGAGCCTGATGGTGTGGTTCTCCCACCGCACCCCCACCATGGCCAAATATCACATGGGAAGGAGTAGATGGAAGAGACCCGATCACATTGGGGGCATTAGCTGGTGGAGTGGACGGCCGGGAATTGCTGGGGCCATCACTGGAGGCAGTAGCGAACAGGTTGTACAGGCTGAGGTCCTGGTCTGCTGGGTCCCCCTCCACAGCTGGTGGCAAGATCTCAGAAGGTGTCCAGTTCTGGGCTTGGTCCAGGACCCAAGTGTTGTCCAGCTGCTCACGGCTGTGGTAGTGTTTCAGTTGGTCATGGTGGACGACTTTGACTTTGGCTCTGGGGCTCTTTTGGATCCGGTAGACTAGATCATCCAACTGTCCCATAACAAACAAGGGTCCTTCGTAGGAGGGGAGGAACTTTTTGACTCTGTTTTTGACATGCCGTGTTCCTTTGATGAGGTACCACACTGCGTCTCCGACTTTGTACTGTGTGTGGCAAGCATTTTTGTCATATTGTCTTTTTGCACATGTGACTGACTCACCCAGGGCTTCTCGAGTAATGTTGTGAGCCAGCTCCAGCCGCTCGCATATTTGTTGCACGTACTCTGGGGCTGAAGGTGCAATGTCTGTATCAGCGGCTTGGGCCTGGCACAACTCTTCTATAGTCCAGCCAGGAAACAGTGTGGTCTCATTTGTATTAGTCACATAAATTGTCTCTTTTTGTTTTAAAGTGTCTGTATTGGTAAAGCTGTCTGCACTTACCCCCACAGGACTCACGGCTGTAGTTGTAGGGCATGTCTCTACCCCCACCGGACTCAGCGACAGGGAGCTGGTGTCGGAGTCCAGTTCACACTGAATGGCTTGGTGGCTTGTGATTCTCGGCTGTGAGGAGGGGTCCTGCAGTTTACAAGGACAGGACTGGCGGTAGGGCCTGCGGGAGAGACTGCCAGCATTAGTGTGTAAGCGACCTGGGCGATGAATGATCTCACACTTGTACTCTGCTAGCTTCTCAAGCCACCGGGCTAACTGACCTTCTGGCTCTTTCATTCAGGTTAACCAATGCAGGCTGCTGTGGTCGGTACGTACTTTGAAAGGCCGCCCAAGTAGATACTGCCGAAAATGTGACGTGAAATCGACAATGGCTAGCAGCTCTCGTCTTGTAGTGCAATAGTTCTGTTCAGCTTTGGCTAGTTTGCGGCTGCCGTATGCCAACACACATTCCGCGCCATCCTGCATCTGCGAGAGGACGGTGCCGATGCCTGTGTCACTAGCATCGGTGTCCAAGATCATTTTACCATGGTCCAGTGGGTAGCCTAAGACAGGGGCTGTGGTGAGGCAGTGCTTGAGCGTGTTGAAAGCAGCTTGGTGTTCAGCATGCCACTGGAAATGTGCGTTTTTCCTTGTCAGGTTGTGTAACGGTTCGGCAATGGAGGCAAAGTCTTTCACGAACCTGCGATAGTAGGAGGCGAGGCCAATGAAACATCGGACCTCTTGGACCAATGTGGGAGTGGGCCAAGCTTGGACTTTGTGGACTTTATTGGGGTCAGTGGCTACACCGTGCTCGGACACAATGTGACCTACATAAGCCACTTGACGGCGGAAGAGGCAGCTGGTTTTAGTTTGAGGTTTGCATGTTTAAGTCTCTGGAACACCTGACTCAGCCGCTGCAGCATCCCGGACACATCCTTGGCCAGCACGATGATGTCATCCAAGTAAATGAGGCAGGTCTCCCACTGCATGCCGGCGAGGACGCGGTCCATAAGGCGTTGGAACGTCGCTGGCACATTGCATAACCCAAACTGCATAACGTTCCATTCAAACAGCCCATTTTGGGTGCAAAAGGCAGCTGCGCGGTGAGCTCTTGGAGTCAGCTCGACTTGCCAATAACCTGAAGCAAGGTCCAAGGTGCTGAACCATTTGGCGGTGGCGAGGGTGTCTAATGTGTCTTGGATGTGGGGTAGCGGGTACGTGTCAGTGATGGTGCAGTCGTTGAGTGTTCTATAGTCTATACAAAGACGGTAAGTTCCATCCTTTTTACGTACCATAACAATCGGTGAGGCCCAACTGCTGTGGCTGCGGGTGGCGAGGCCGTTCTGGAGGCTCTCACGGATCTGCTGGTCTGCGTGTTGCTGCTTTTCTCCAGCCATGCGACGAGGGGGCTGCTTCACAGGAGCTCCAGGCTGGGTTATGATGTCGTGCTCCACAAGACTAGTCCGTCCCAGGTCACCGGGCCCTCTAGAAAACACATTTTCATAGGCACACAACAGGTTAGACAGTTCAAGTTTTTCATTGTCATTAAGCTCGGTGGAACTCTGAGCATAGAGCTCCTGGAGGTGGTCTGGGACTGCAGGGGAGCTAGCTGGGAAGTCCGCCGCTGTGGAGGCACTGGGCGGGGGAAGAGCTTCAGCTGGCTGGAGGAGGCCTGCAACGGCACCTTCTTTAATAGTGACGGCTTTGTTGCCAGGGTTAAAGAGGCGTAGTGGAACAACATTAGTGGGCTGAGCGTTGACTAGGACCCTGGCAATGAGTATTTTGTGCTTCTCAACAAAGCCTTTTGTGGGGCTGAGCATCATGTCTCCCTGAGCTGCTTTGCCACAAGGCACAGTGCCCTTGACTAGGTACTCTTGTCCAGGTTCAACCACGACAGTTCTGGCTACTCTCACAGCATGCGACTTTGGGACAGTCTCTGGGTGAAAGTATGGCACTTCTTCTCCAAACAGAACTACGCGGCGCTTACCAAAATCAAGGCGGGCCTCAGCTTGGGTGAAGAATGGGTGGCCTAGCAGTACTTCATTGCCCGCTATGTCCGCCACGAGGAAGTCCACTTCAACTTGCCAGTTGTTAATACTGACAGGTATTTTGGCCTCACTACACACAAGCACGTCTCCTGGTCCCACCCCGAGCAGAGTCTCGACGATGGATGACTGTAGTGGGGGTCTCATGTCTTGGTGAATGGCATTGTAATGGTGAAGGGGCAGCACGTTCCTCCACGCTCCACTGTCCAAGACTGCGCACACCTCCAGCTCATATATGCGCATGTGGATGCTCATGTCACGACTCTGGCCTTTAAAGTGGAGCACCGTGGCCTGTGGGCTTCCCTGGGGAGTGCTCGGAATGAAAGTCTTTGTATTTCTTTGAGGGGATGAACACTGGTTCTGTTTGTGACCCCAGCCCTTACAGTTATGGCAGCAAATGTCACCCTTTTTAAAGTTCTTGTGTTGCCCTGGTGTTTTTGCAGACGTGTGTGGGGCAAAACGATTGGGTGAGGAGCTAGCTGCAGGTGTAGTGGCAGTTACAGTCTCATTCTAGTCTCTTTCTCTGACAACAGCGGCCCGGGGCCTGCGTTCAGTGATGTTACGGGCCCCTGGCTGCATGACGCTAGTGATATTGGACGCAGCTCTCTTTGTGGTTTCATGGCAATGGGCTATCTCGTAAGCTCTGGCTAGTGTGGCTGGACGTTCTTCTAACAGTTTTTGGATTAGTTCTGCACCACCCAGGCCATTTGTGAAAGCTTCAACAGCTATAGCATCTTGCTCGGCCTCTGACCAGTTTCCATAAGCTGCAGCTACTTTCCCATAAATGTCATCTCTGAACACATGAAGGGCCTCACTAACTTTGCGTACTCTTTGCCTCAGTTCCACTGCCACAGCCGCTGAGTGATATGAGGAAGGGCTGTATGCAGTTTCAAGTTCTTCCAGCAGGCGGCGGTAGTCCCATTTGGATGAACGAGGGTTTCTGTGGATGATGGTGCCTGCAGTTCCAACAAGGCAGAATTGCAGCTGGATGGCCATTGTCTTTTCTGACCAGTGATTTGCCTCTGTGCAGCTCTCAAATCTGTGCAGGAACTCTCTCCATGGTGTGCTGCCGTCGTACTGGCCTGGACGTAGAGTGGGGACCCTCTCTTTGGGATCATAGTCCTCATCACTGTCCGATGTAAGAGGCTGACGGGGCGCAGAGCGGCTCTTATGTGCATGTGAGTGACAGGAATGGCTCAATGGTGAATGCCCCTGTTTATCAGTCTCCTCTGAACTGATGTAAGGAGTAGACACGGGGAGCGTACCTGCTTTGGGCTTGGAAATAGCTGGTGTGCTGTGTACAAAACTTCTCATGTGAGCCGTGGCAAAGGAGTTTGTATCTGCATAATACAGCTTTAATGATGTGTTTGGAGCAGGATTCGGGGGTACGTAAATGTCTACGCCTCCCACGGGGGCGCGGCTTTGATTGTCGGCTCTGAAAAAGGGATTTGTGGGGGTGAATTGAGCGGGGCTGCCGAATGGCGCGAACAAATCCTCTCCATCAGCAAGTGTGCCCACGCAGCTTTCATCACAAAAAAATGGGTTATAATGCCCACACCTCGTCTCAGCCCGACATTCATGAGCCCTCACAGCACCTCGTCTGCACTTCTGATCATTGCTTAGCGACATGAACGGGTTTGAGCAGTTCGTTACTTGTGTATGAATATCGGCGGGATAGCGAGTGGCCGCCATGTCGCACTAGCTTTAGCTGCTACCACAGTCACTCAGCCCAGCTGCTGCTGTCCTTTTCGTTCGGTACTCACCACCCTCTTAACAACGTGAGAGTCCCTTCGTGGTCGCCAGTGTTGACCGTTCCTGCCTTTCGTCTCCTAACCGTGGTTGGGGGACGCAGGGGAGATCCGTCTTCTCCAGGGCCGGAGGCGCTTTTCCTCCGGGGTCAACTCCCGGGTAAAACCTCACTCTTGTTAAGCAGGAGATATGGTGGTACACAGAGGCACAGGCCGTATTGCTGAAGCGTTGGGGCTTTATTTACAGACTGCACTGTTGTTAGCAAAACATCCTACCTGCTCCGGTCACCTCGCTCTCTTCCTCTCATCCGCACCAAAGTCACACACCGTTCGCTCCTCGGGGCCATTCTACACACACCGGGGGCGCGCCTCGGCTGCGCGCACACACCCACTCACTCACGTTCACGCACTGAGCTGCCCTATCTAAACACATGCACCCGACACATCTTACAACACCTGTAATAAATTTCAGTAAACGGCAGCATCCTCGTCCGTCGTCATTGCCAGGTTTGTGGACATAATATTTGGTGACGAGAGATTAAACCATGGAGGCATGCTGACGACCGCTACGGCCATTTCTGGAGTCCCCAGGTGAACCAGCGGTCCCGTGGCCACGTTGGCTGGACACGTTTGAGACCTATATTTCAGCACTGGACCTGGGTAAACTTGACAAAGTAAGGAAACGAGCACTCCTTGTCCACAAGCTCGGCATAGAAGGCCAAAGAATTTTCCACGTTAGGACTGACGGAGTCGTATGTGGATGCCATCGATCTACTTGCTAGCTACACTGCCACTCCTGACAACGTGATAGCACAACGGATTTGCTTTCGCCAGAGACGACAGAGTTGGTGAGTCAGTACAGCAATTTGTCGCTGACATGATGCATTTGGCTAGCATGTGCCGTTTTGGACTGGTGTGGGACCAGTTTGCTGAACACACATGCAATGCTAGGCTATGAGCTAAGATGCTAATGGCGCCAACCAACATTACGCTTGCTAACACAGTTGAGCTAGCGTTCCAGCTAGAGGGAGTGGAGAAGTTAGCCTCGGAGCTAAATGGGTGCCAAACACAGAAGTTACCTGGACAGACGATGCTAGCTAACACAGTGGGAACGGAAGCAGAAGAGGACACGGCGGAAGAGTACGAGATGAATGCAGTTAGCCGAAGGTCCGCTTGGAGAGGCCCTGTCTGCGTGAGCTGTGGGTCCCCGACGCACCAGGATAGAGCATGTTTTTGCCCGGCTAAAGGACAACGATGTAACAAGTGTGGGCACCTGAACCATTTCGCCAGAGTGTGCCAGTCACCAGCACCGCGGGGCCTGCCAATTAAGCCAGCCCACCCACCAACAACGACCATTCATGTGGTAAGCCCCAACATCAATGATTATTCATACAGCATGGTTGAACTAAACGGGGTAGCCGTGCCGCTCTTGCTCGACACGGCGGCGGCGGTGTGGTCAATGTTAAACTGGGCCACGTGAAGAAGTTCTTCCCCAGCCACAAAATCAACAAGAACCCAACGACGCTGTACGAATACGGTGGTTATCGACTGTGCAATGTCGGGACAGTAGAACTGACTGTTTATTACAAGTCCAAAATTGTACATGACTTCATATTTCAAGTGGTAGCACACAGTGACAACATTACGGGATATGACCTTTTCTACAGACTGGGCTTCACAATCAGAGATAGTGCTGGGTTCAAATGGTCCGGATGCGGCAGCTGGAGCACAGCAGACCATGATGACAATGATGTGGTGTGGGATGAGGTAATTAAGAGCAGCACCACACCAAAGCAGACCGACACCAAAGCGTCCACCCTGCCCTGTCAAGAGGACAGCCACCCGGAGGTGTGCTGGCAATGGAGTAGGTGTGTGCGTTGCTGGCTCCTGCTATATTTTTTTCTTTACTTTTTAAACCCTATTTTGCTGTAAGCTGTTAATGTTTTGGACATTTAATACGTGCAGAATCTGTTTTGAGTTGTGAAATATGTCCAAAACAAGAAAGCAGACTGAAAAGGAGGCAGCAGGGAACAATACTAACACCAGCTTAGCTGAGGATGCTAATATCAGCCTTAACCCTGCACTTGTTGCCTTGCTTGAGCAACACAGAATGTCCATAGCTGCTGACTTCAAAGCTTCATTTGAACTTATTAATGGTAAGCTGGACAAAATTCAAGCAGATGTGGCGAACCAGGAGCAACGCATTGGCGACCTTGAAAACAACGCGGAGGACGTCAGCCAGCGCCTAGCGGCGCTTGAAGTTACATGTGAGTCAATGCAGGAGGAGAACAAACTTTTGAAAAACAAAATTTCTGACCTGGAGGGAAGAAGCAGGAGGCTGAATATTCGTCTGGTGGGTCTGCCGGAGTCCTTTGATGTGGGTCCACGGCCATCTGAATTTTTTTCTCGGCTGTTGGTGGACGTCTTTGGCGCACAAACTTTGCCATCTCCCCCAGAGCTGGATAGAGCCCACCGCAGCCTCATGCCCAAGCCGAGTCCGAATGGGAAGCCGCGCGCTGTCATTATTTGTTTCCACCGGTTTCGGACCAAAGACTTGGTGATGAGAGAAGTGCGGAGACGCCGTGGGACTTTGGAATATCGTGGGCATAAACTTCAGTTCTACGAGGATTATAACACCGACGTTCAGAAGCAACGAGCCGAATATAAGGAGGTTATGTCCGAGTTGTACAAGAGAGGTTTTCGTCCTTCTCTTCTTTTCCCCGCCAGGCTCCGGATAACTCTTCCAGACGGCAAAAACCAGTGGCTGGCGTCCGTCTCGGAGGCCACCTGCTTCATGCAAACCATGGAGAGAAACCAGCAATTTTCGTCTTGAACTGGACATTTCTGGGTTGACCAGCTGCCGCGCTGGGCTGCTTGTTACTTCATTGAAGCTGCACTGACTGGACATTGATGCATTTTTAGATGTTTAAAAACAAGGTAAAATTGGCTCCCTATACGTTGTTGTTTACTTAATTCTTTTTTTAATTTTATCTTATTTATTTATTTTTTTTTTTTTAGGGTAAAACGTTCATATTATGCAGGATTGAAGCCAGTTGTATGGGAGCATTCTGTTAGGATGAAAATAGAGCTGGAGATGGAGCGGTTGCTGTTTTTTTGCAACCGGCTGGAGTGTTGTTATAGGTTTGGTTGTTGGATTTTTTTAATTTTTTTTTTATTTTATTTTTATTTTTTTATTTTTTTTTGTTTTGTTTTGTTTTTTGTTATGGTTTTATTTACACCCCCCTTACCCCCTCCTTTTTTTTTTTTTTTTACCCGTACCTCACTTTATTCTTCTTTGGGCTACACAACATAATATATAAATTTTACTCTTTGAATGAATAGTAATCTTACTTTGGTAAGCTGGAATGTGAAGGGGTTGAACCATCCAATTAAACGAAAGAGAGTCATGTCACGTCTAAAGCAGTTTAAGCCTGGGATATTGTTTTTGCAGGAAACCCATTTGCAGGATTCCGACCACTTGCGTTTGTCAAAATGTTGGTCAGGACAATTTTTTCATTCAAATTTTAAAGCTAAGGCCAGGGGCGCTGCTATTCTTATTGATCGAAATATCCCATTTATTCCCTCTAATGTTGTATTAGATAAAAATGGACGATTTGTAATAGTATCAGGTAAACTTGGTGATAAACATGTCACCTTGGCTAATCTGTATGCACCGAATTTTGATGATGTGCACTTTTTTCGCAACCTTTTTTCACAACTTCTAGATTTAAATACTCATTCTCTAATTCTTGGGGGTGACTTTAATTTGTATATGGATCCGATCTTAGATCGCTCATCTTCAAAACCTGCTAGTCTTAATAAATCTGCAACTTATGTTAAGTCTTTTCTTGAGGAATATAGCCTTACAGATCCTTGGCGTTTTTTACATCCTAACGGCAGGGACTATTCTTTTTTCTCTCACGTACACCATACTTATACCAGAATAGATTATTTTTTTGTTGACAATTTATTAATTAATAACCTTTGCTCTTGCAGTTATGATAGCATCTCGGTTTCTGATCATGCCCCTCTTGTACTTAAAATGATCCTCCATGGATGTGACTCCATGAGAAAGCATTGGAGATTGGATCCATTATTACTTACAGATGAAAAATTGGTTGCGAATATTTCTTCTAAAATTAATTTTTTTTTGAAAGAAAATAAAACTCCTGGTATGTCAAATAAAACGATATGGGAGGCCATGAAGGCATTTCTTAGGGGGGAATTTATTTCATTGGCAGCATTTAAAAGACGATCCTTAATACAGGAACAGAAGGCTATTTTAGATCAAATCCTGGACATTGACAGACAATATGCTCAATCTCCATCACCCGCTCTGTACAAGGAACGTATGACATTACAAACTAAACTTCATTTACTTTCTACTCGACAAATTGAAGGTTGTTTAATAAGGAACAAGAGTGAATTTTATGAACATGGCGAAAAAAACAGTAAACTTCTAGCTAATCAACTGCGTGGTATTAGAGCTAAGCAAATTATTACTGGAGTTAGGACAGATAAAGGAGAGGTGACATCTGACCAACAAGCGATTAATGATATTTTCAGGTCATTTTATTCCAAATTATATACCTCAGAATATACAACAAACTTAAAGGATTTGGAAATTTTTTTTGATTCTATTGATATTCCTTCGATTTCTTCAGAATCTCGGCAAATTTTAGAAGCTCCCATCACAAAAGAAGAAATTCAGCTGGCAATATCATCCATGCAATCAGGAAAATCTCCAGGACCTGATGGGTTTTCCGCTGATTTTTTCAAAAAATTCTCTGACGACCTTGCCCCTTTCCTTTGTCAAGTTTTTACAGAGTCGCTTGACTCTGGTACACTTCCTCCTTCATGCTATCAGGCCTGTATCACTGTGTTGCTTAAAAAGGATAAGGATCCTGTTGATTGTGCTTCTTACAGGCCTATTTCCTTGTTAAATACCGATGTTAAAATTTTGTCAAAGTTGTTAGCTTCAAGGTTGGAAAAGATTCTTCCTTTTATAATTTCACAGGACCAAACCGGTTTCATTAAAAATCGCCATTCTTTTTTTAACTTGCGGCGGTTGTTTAATATTATTTATACTCCTCACCACAACATACCTGAATGTCTTATTAGTTTGGACGCTGAAAAGGCATTCGATAGGGTTGAGTGGGAGTATTTGTTTTTTACTTTGGAAAGGTTCGGTTTTGGTCCTTCCTTCTGTTCCTGGATTAAACTTCTCTATGCTAGTCCTTTAGCTTCAGTGTTAACTAATTGTCGCTATTCTGACTATTTTAGACTTTACCGTGGTACGAGGCAAGGCTGTCCTTTGAGCCCGTTGCTCTTTGCCTTGGCAGTTGAGCCGTTAGCTATTGCAATCCGTGGGAGCCGGGACTTTCTAGGCATTCGTAGGGGTGGCATTGAGCATAGGGTTTCACTCTATGCTGACGATCTTTTATTATTTCTCTCCAACCCACTTACTTCATTACCCGCTATACTCAACATTTTGGATAGTTTTAGTAGGTTTTCTGGTTATAAAATTAATCTTAATAAGAGTGAACTGTTTCTGATTAATGAAAAGATTCAAGTTCAGGATTTTGAAAATTTTCCTTTCAAGGTTGTTATTGATCATTTTAATTATCTTGGGATATGTGTCACTAAACAATTTAATTACTTGTTTAAAAATAATTTTCTCCCCTTACTTGACCAGTGCAAGCTAATACTTTCCAAATGGTTCCCATTATCCTTGTCTTTAATTGGCAGAATCAATTCTGTCAAAATGATGTTACTTCCAAAGTTTTTATATTTGTTTCAATGCCTCCCCATTTTTATTCCTAAATCCTTTTTTAAGTCTTTGGACTCTCTGATTACCTCATTTATTTGGAATGGTAAACATCCGAGATTGAGGAAAGTTTTTCTTCAAAGACCCAAATCAGTGGGTGGCATGGCTCTGCCTAACTTTCAATATTACTACTGGGCAGCAAATATCAGGTGCATGTTATATTGGAAACATTTTTATCTGGAACCCAAATCACCTATTTGGATCCTTATGGAGTCACATGTGGACAATCAAACCTCCCTACCGGCAATTTTAGGTTCACCACTTCCCCTTGCTTTGTCTACACTGGGTAATAATAAAGTAGTTCGTCAGTCTCTTAGAATTTGGTCTCAATTCAGGAAAAATTTCGGTCTTCAGTTTTTCTCCATTAGAAGTCCAATTGCCGCAAATCATTTATTTACCCCATCAATTATTGATAGTGCATTTCATATATGGCACAGAAAAGGTTTAAAATCTTTGGTGGATTTATATTTTGATGGTCAATTTGCAAGTTTTTCTCAACTTTCCACTAAATTCGACATCACTTCTACACATTTGTTCCGCTTCCTCCAGGTCAGACATTATGTGCAAACCATGACAAAACAATTCCCTCAAAAACCTTCTGATAATCCTCTAGATGATTTTTTATTAGTTAAACCAACTTCTAAGGGGGTAATGTCAGTTTTATATAATTTAATTTCAAATTTACAATCTTCTTCTCTGGCCGTTATCAAATTGAACTGGGAACAAGATCTTAATTTTACTTTTACTGATGAACTGTGGGACTCTATTCTTGGCCAGGTTCACACTGTATCAATGTGTGCTCGTCACGCTCTTATTCAATTTAAGATTGTACACCGGATGCATCTGTCCAAGGTTAAGTTAGCACGTATTTACTCGGATATAGACCCAACTTGTGAAAAGTGTGGTAGCGCTCCTGGCACTTTGCTTCACATGTATTGGTCCTGCCCTGCATTGATGAATTTTTGGCATTCTGTTTTTATCACTATGTCTGAAGTCCTGCAATATCAAATTAAACCTGATCCATTATGCGCCATTTTTGGTGTGGCTCCAGAACTTGTCTTGCCAAGTTCCAAATTAAAAGTATTCAAATTTTCATTATTATTGGCCAGACGTGCTGTATTACTGAAGTGGAAAGACTCTTCGCCCCCTTCACATTTACAGTGGATAAAAGATATAATGTCCTGTTTGGATTTAGAAAAAATCAGATATACAGTCTATGGCTCTGAAAACAAATTCTATAAATTATGGCGCCCCTTTCTTGATTTCTTTGAAAGACCCACGATTATAGTTTCTGAGTTGCTCATATCCCCTTTACCCCACCCCCACTTCACACACACAATTTCTCTTTGTATTTTTTTTTTAATTATTGTTTATTTAAAGGTTTTTGTGCTTTGAAGCATTTACATTTGTTGGTTTTAAGTTCTAGTTTTTCACTGTTTGGTTGAAACAAAAATGAAAATTTCTAATACTTTGTATTGTATTGATACTTCAATTAATAATAATAAAAAGACCTTTGAAAGAAAGAGGACAGCCACCCGGAGGTGGGGCAGCTGGACTCGCCTACGTCCCTCGCTCAGCCAGAACCAGAATCGGAGCTGGAGGGATGGGAGCCCAAGCATGCAGAGAGCCCCGAAGCACAGTGACAGCAACCAGGCACAAACAAAACACACAACGTGGCACAGCAGAGCTCTTCAGACGGAAGAGAGGAGGAACTGGACAATCGGGTACTGTACCCTCGCTCAACAAGCTATGGAGGTTACAACCAAACTGACAGGTGACGAGGTCACCTCAACAAGCAACACTGGAGAGGCACCGGACACCTTCTGCACCCATGACGAGCCTCAACCAACGACGGAAGGGTCTGCAGGTGAAAACAAACACGGTGACTACTGAACTGCCACAGCACAACGGAGGTCCCAAGCCGAACATGCGTAAGGAGCCACCGGGAGCACAACAATTCATAAAACCAAGTCAAGTGCCACTCCAAGTCATGGACTGGGTTCGGGTTTGTGCCGGCAAGAGGCTGGGATGACGACTGACCAGGCCACAGCCAGCGAAACAACAGGCGCTGCTGAGGATTGTGGCGAAGCTGGGAACAGCGTGCTTTCGGCTGACAGACGGTTCGGTTTTGCCTGCAAACCAACTGTGGCATGTCCAGGTGGCTGCTCCAGACGGTGAGGCTTCACAGGAGTCAACTACCACAGTGTGGGACCCAGGCCCCAGTGTAATGAAGATTGGCCCCGGCCCCAGAGGTCTGACAGCTCCAAGGATGAGGCTGCCGCCGGCCTGCCACAAGGCCCTCAGCAGAACTGTTCTCCCCGTGGAAGACTGTCTGTAAAAAGAAAAGGGCTGTTCAGGTTGGAGCGCAGCTGACACGGTGGCAGCAGGGGCGGACTTCGTCCATTTGGGGCCTAAGGCAAAGACAGAAATGGGGCCCTACTTTCTCTATGTTCTTCACTTTCGTTTCACTTTTTTGGGTAAGACTTACATTTTTATGTTATTGATTGTAAAATTGTTGCGGGGTAGGCGCAGTATAAGCACTGACTTCAGCCGACACCCTTTCAGCTGTTCTCTTGTGTCCCACATATTTTTGTTTTGATTGTATGCTCATTACCAAATAAAATTCACATTCATTCATTCATTCACCTGAAACTTATTGTCCTCAGAAGTCTTCAGATGATGACATCATTCAGGTATCAGGAATTACGTCTGTAGAAAAACAAAGAAGCTTAAAGTGAGATTATAAGAGGAAAAAAGGCCAAAGTTACAAGAAAAAAACTGCAATTACTGAGAAAGTCATCAAATTTTGTGGAGAATGCCATTCAGAAAAATAAAGAGGGGAATTTTCATGGAAAAAATAAAAGAATAATTGCATTGGTTTTTGGGGGAAAAAAATGTCTCCTAACCAGCTGCAGTGATGTTTGTGGTGGTGGTGGTGGGGGGGGGGGGGGGTAACAGTTTGCACATTTGCAGTTCTAGTAACTTCATTATCTAGTGACATCCTGTTCTTGTATTGAAGTGGATCACTAATCTCAAATCTTAACAGATGCAGTGAATGTCGACTCTTGTGGACTGTGAAGAAAACCAGCAACAATCGGCAGGAAGATCTGGTGTTTGTTCCCCCGTGCCCAGCAGGGTCCTGTTCTCGTCTGCTACTGCTCCGTCTGGCAGAGGTGTCCACTCTGCTCCCTCCTCTGTGCCATGGAGACACTGGGGAGAACATATCACACAAAAAACAGATAAATGCAAAAATATTGAACAGGGGCTCTCTGAACTAAATAGCAAGACTCTGTCAGGTGCTTGGGCCATAATGATGGGTCACCTTCAGGAACCGACTGGTGGTACGTAGTCGTTCCCTCATCATCTCCTCCTCTGTGGGGGGGTGGCCGCTGACGGCGTCAACACAGTAATGACAGGTGGATGCCCTCAATTTCCCCTCTGGGCATCAATAAAATACACAATTTTTTTTTTTTTTTAAATCCTGGGCGGCCTGCCATGTCAGGGCAGTTGGTAGACTGGGGGAGTCTGGTATGGGAGGTGGTTCAGCCGGCCCCAGTGTGCACGTGCTTCGTACCTTTGACCTGCATTACAGTTCAGTAAACAGCAGCGTCCTCGCTGGTCCTCATTGCCAGGTTTGTGGACATAACAAGTACAGTAAAATTTGCCCTACTGCATGTAACTTTACTTTTTCAGTATTTAGGAGTGCACCCCCCCCCCCTTTGTTTGGTCTAGGTCTGACATAGAGGATCTTTCCTCTTTTTTTAGAACTCTTGTAATTCTTCATCTGCTGGAGGTGAACAGAGGCTGACAAGACTGACAGGAATAAAGTTCTTCCAAACTTCAGTGGCTGGAAGTGAAGAACCACTGGGTGGCGCTGCAGTCCTCACAGTCACCGCGTCATCCTGCTGAAATGTCAGAAGAAACTGAAATCAGACGTGTTTTTAAGTTCGTCTGAAGGGTGTTGCACGATTCTGGGCTGAAACACACACACACGCACACACAGAGAGGCTGAGTGGAGCCAGAGATTGTGTATTAATCAGATGACTCACTCTGAGGGAAGAACTGCGGTCAGATTCAGTGTTTGTGACATCATTAATGTTGAAAAAGAGCAGTAATGCAGTTTTTCCACACTGAACTATAATTACTTGTATGATTGTGATTTTAGTAAGACTAGCTATGATGTATATTTGATTCAGTTTTATTATTTAAATTTGAATGTTATTATTTTATCATTTGATTTTAAAATTGTAACGGGGTAGGCACTACATAAGCTCGAGCGTCAGCCTACACCCTTTCAGTTGTTCTTTTATGTGTTCTACATATTTTTGTTGTCCTTATGATATGTATGTTTATTACTGAATAAATTCATTCATTCATTCATTCATTTACATTTTCTTTAATAAAATGTGATTCTTGTGGGTTATGCAGGTGTCAAGTGAAAAAGCACAGCTGTTGCCCTAACCATAACAGGAACAGATAAGATAATTCAGTTCAACTTTATTTATATAGCGCCATTTCACAACAACAGTCATCTCATAGCACTATCAACTGTAGGGGGAACCCCCACAATTGCAGAAAGACCCCAGCAATCAGCTGATCCCCTGTGAGCAGCACTTGGCGACGGTGGAGAGGAAAAACTCCCTTTTAACAGGAAGAAACCTCCAGCAGAACCAGGCTCAGGGAGGGGCAGTCATCTGTTGCGACTGGCTGGGGGGTGAGGGGACAGAGAATATATATATGTATATACCCATCTATCTTCTTCCACTTAATCCTATTCAGGTCGCGGGGGGGGGGGGGCTGGAGCCTATCCCAGCATGTTTGGGTGAGAGGCAGGGTCCACCCTGGACAGATCACCAGTCCAACACAGAGAGACAGACAACCATTCACTCTCACAGTCACACCTAAGGACAATTTATGTGTGTGTGTGTGTGTGTGTGTGTGTATAGAGTATATATATACAGTATATATATACGTATATATACAGTATATATATATATATATATACTGTATATATACGTATATATATATATAGAGAGAGAGAGAGAGAGAGAGAATGCAGGGCTTGACATGAACAGCAGCCAGTGGCTGGTGAATTTCAGCAGTGGCCAGTAAGACAGCTACACTCTACAGCCACTTTGGCCGTGTGCAGCCATGAAGGGGTGTCCCAGTCTATAGGGGTAGGGGTAGTGATGTCACGCTCAGCACCGCCCACTCAGCATGGATTTGCACAATATAAAGCAGAAGTGTCATGAGCAGTTTTTTTTTTTAATTTAATAGAACAAAATACAACATGGGGGGATAAAGACATAATAACGGGCCCAGGGAACACGCACACTGGCTCGAGTGAGATTTGAAAGCTTTATTCAACAATCGTGCGTGTATGGATGCGTGTGTGTGGAATGTGAGTGGTCTGCTGGTGAACAGGATGCGCCGGGGGCAGAATGGCACGCCGTGCAACCAGGCAACCCTAAGGGCAGAGAACAGACAGGGATGAGAGCAGGCTTACACAAGGCTGGGATAATGTTCAGGTGTTGCTTACTTGCAGGTGACGCGGTGGCTGGCATTGGCAAGTGGAGCTCCTGCCTGGAGGACAGCGGCCAGCTGCGCGCTCGGCGACGAGCGGGAGAGGAAGACGGGGATGAGGCGAGGAGGGGAGAAATCCGCCGCCTGAGGAATCCACCTGTGCACAGGGGAGAGACTGTAGAAGAGGTGAGGAAGAAATACAGCTTACTTGCCGGATGATGAGAGGCGCAGGTCGGGAAGAGACGATCTAGCGCTGGGGTTAGGGAGCGTTGGCGAACAGACGGCTCCAGGCCGAAGCCCTGGGCAGAATGGGCTAAATAGCCGGCGGCTGATGAGGCACAGGTGTGCACGCAGCTGAGGTGGACGACCGGCGAAGGCAAGTTGTGACAGATAAAGGTTACAAAATCAGAACTTTCACAAAAATACACAAACAATCAGTCAAACTTCACATTCCAATTAAGAACAAAAGTTTTATGTTAAAAGAGAGAGAAAAAGAGAGAGAGTAAAGAGCACAACAATTCTCTGATAGTCTTTTTTTATTATAGTAACAGGAGCTGTCCAAAGTCTCTTGCAATTTTTTAAATTTTTAGGATGATGGTGGTTGGGTGGGTTGGAACACAGTCATAGGAATAGAGGAAGTACAGTAATGGGCTTAGAACGCAGCCCTTGGGGGAACCAGTGCTGATACACAGTTTGAAGGAGTGGTGGGGGTCAAGTCTGACTGTTTGTGGGTGGTTGTTGAGAAAGTTATTTTTATCCAGGAGCAGGTGGCGGGAGATCCGGAGGAGGTGCAGTTTACTGATCAGGATGTCCAGGATGATGGTGTTGAAAGCTGAGCTGTAGTCTACAAAAGGTTCCAAGGTTGTCATAGCCAGGAGCGGCACTGGGGTTAAGCTCCCAGTGCTCATAAAATGCTCCTTACGGCGTGCATCTTGAAAAGCCTCTGACAACTAAGTCCAACTCCTAGCCTGCCCGTGTGGTTTAGTCTCTAAGCCCGGCGGAACTGCTTTTACTAATAGGAGAAGGGGTGAGGGCGGATCTCTGGCGCCTTAAAACCAGATGCTTCGGGTAGATGGTGGCTCGTCAACCTGGGAAGGTAGCCATCTAGGGGAAGGTAAACCCTGATTTCAAACCTCCGCTGCCTTGCGGCACACCCGGTCACGGGAAAGGCTTCGAGAGTCAACCCTGAGGAAAAATCCAGAGTTGGAGCCCCTAAGGCAGTTCTCTGTTGTGCTCAACATCGTTCTAGCAGCTCCTGCGACGGCGCTGGTGCCAAACTATAGTAGCCCTGCTGTTCCTTTGGATTCATCAGTGACGTGGAGAGGGGGGACATGCTGCATGGGTAACATCTCGTCCTCCATATCTTCCTGCCCAGGCTTGAATCCTACCAACGCCCAACACTGGAAGGTAGAACACCGGTGCACATCGGCCTGTTCAGCCACAGGCGGTGCTGTTCCAGCAGAGTAGACATTTAGGATTCTCTTTCATGGTCATCATAGACCGACGGAGGCTGACGAGTCCACAAAGCACATCCTCACATAGCTCTTTGGGTACTCCAGGTGGCTCAGCGCTCTGTGGAGTGTGGTGGTGATGGCGTCTTCTGTATACCGGTTCTTCCTGTAGGTGAACTGGTGGGGGTCAAAGGACGGGGGAAGACAGTCTCTAATGTGCTGCGACACCAGTCACTCAAAACACTTCATGACTACAGACGTGAGTGCTATGGGTCTGTAGTCATTCAGGCTATCAATTGCAGACTTCATGGGGATGCAGATGATGGTGGAGGTCTTGAGGCAGGAGGGGACGGTGGCGTGTGTCAGCGAGAGGTTGAACAGCTTGGTAAAGATCTCTGCCAGATGGTCTGCACATGCTTTGACTACCACTCCTATGATGCCATCGGGACCAGCAGCTCTGCGGGGGTTCAGTCATTTCAGTTTTCTTCTCAACTCATGCGCATGTAGAGAGAAAGGGGAGGGGGAGGGGGTGGGTTGGGGATGGAGGTGTGCTCAAATCGGGCGAAGAAGCTGTTAAGCTCATCTGCCAGAGTGAGGCTGCTGTCCGATGTTGGGGGGCACTGGCCACTGTAGTTGGTGAAGGCCTGGATGCCTCTCCACATCTTTTGAGGGTTGCTGTCTATGAGGAAGCCTTCCACTTTGTTCCTGCAGGCATTCTTAGTGAGTTTTATGCCTCTCCTCATGTTGGCTCTGGCAGTGCTGTACAGAGAGCTGTCCCTCTGCCTGAAGGCTGAGTTGCGCACTCTGATCAGAACCTGGAACTCACTGGTCATCCAGGGTTTCCAGTTTGGAAAGACCCGGATGTGTTTGGTGACTGTCACATTTTCTATCCATCCATCCATCGTCTACCACTTTTTCGGAGGTCCAGGTCGCGGAGGCAGCAGGTCAAGCAGAGAAGCCCAGACTTTCCTCTCCCCAGCCCTTGCTCCAGCTCTTCAGAGAGGTTACCAAGGCTTTCAAAGACCAGCTGGGAGACATAGTCTCTCCAGCAAGTCCTGGGTCTGCCCCAGGGTCTCCTCCCAGTGGGATGTGCCCGAAACACCTTAAGTGGGAGGTGTCCAGGAGGCATCCTGATCAGATGCCCAAACCACCTAAACTGGCTCCTTTCGATGTGGAGGAGCAACGGTTCTACTCTGAGCCTCTCCCGGATGACTGAGCTCCTCACCCTATCTCTGAGGGTGACTCCAGCAATCCTGCGGAGAAAGCTCATTTCAGCCGCTTGTATTCGCAATCTCGTTCTTGCGGTCATTACCTAAAGCTCGTGACCATAGGTGAGAGTAGGAGTGTAGCTTGGTAAATCAACAACTTTGCCTTAGAACTCAGCTCCCTCTTCACCACAACAGACCAGAACAACATCTGCATCACTGCAGATGCTGCTCCACTCCGTCTGTCAATCTCTTGCTCCATTCTTCCTTCACTTGTGAATAAGACCCCAAGATACTTAAACTCCTCCACTTGGGGCAGGAGCTTGTCCCCAACCCAGAGAGGACAATCCACCTTTTTCCGGCTGAGGACCATGGACTCGGACTTGGAGGTACTGATTCTCATCCCAGCCACTTCACACTTAGCGGCAAACCATCCCTGCAAGAACTGCAGGTATTGCTGGATGAAGCCAGCAGGACAACATCATCTGCAAACAACAGAGATGAGATCCTGTGGTCACCAAGCATGATGCCCTCCATTCCCTGGCTGCACCTAAAAATCCTGTACATACAAATTATGTACAGGATCAGTGACAAAGGGCAGCCCTGGCGGAGTCCAACTCTCACTGGGAATGAGTCTGATCGAGTGTTGGCAATATGAACCAAACTCTCACAACGGTTGTACAGAGACCGAATAACTCGTAACAACAAGCCCGATACCCCATACTCCCAAAGCACCCCCCCACAGTAAACCATGAGGGACGCGGTCGAATGCCTTCTCCAAGTCCACGAAACACATGTAAACTGGTTGGGCAAACTCCCACAAACCCTTGAGAATTCTCAAGAGGGTAAAGAGCTTGTCCGATGTGCCACGGCCAGGACGAAAACCACATCCTTCCTCCTGAATCCAAGGTTCAACCTACGGCCAAACGGTCACATTTTCTACATAGCATTTAATGTGGAAGAGGACAGACTTGGTGTAGGAGTCCAGGTCCTGCTGTTCAAAGATGTTCCAGTAGGGCAGCTCAGTGGCGCAGTGGTTAGCACAAAGACAGCACAGTATGAAGGTCATAAGATCGATTCCACCTCTGACCATTGTGGGTTCTATCCCACCCCCTGACCATCAATGACCTTTCTGTGTGGAGTTTGCATGTTCTCCCAGTGTCTGTGTGGATTTAACCTAGGTACTCTGGTTTCCTCCCACAGGCCAAAAACATGTAGGTTAGGTTAACTGGAGACTCTGAAGTGGCCCTACATCCGAATGTGTGTGTGTGAATGGTGAAGGGATTGGCACCGTACCGTGGCTGTTTCATACATCCAGGTGGATGCTCTGAATTTTCCTCTGGAATTAATAAAGTATACAAAATACAAATAAATAAATAAATAAAGCAGTGCTGTAGCTGGAGGAGAGCATTTTCAAGCCATGTTTTAATTGTTTGTTTGGTTGCGGATGAACTCTTCCTCAGGGGGGTGTAAGCAGGTATTAGAAGCAGAAAGAGGTGGTCTGATTGTCCAAGGTGGGGGAGAGGGTGGCTCTGTAGACATGCTTTATGTTGCTGTCAACATGATCTAGTGTTCTTTCCCCTCTTGTGAGACACTTAACATGTTGGTGGAATTTGGGGAGTACAGTCTTTAAGCATGCTTTATTAAAATCCCCTCCAATAACGTGGACTGTGTCACGGTGATCTTTCTGTCGCCTGCTAATGATGCGCTGGAGGTGACTAATTGCTAAGCTAGCGCTAGCATCTGGAGGAAGGTAAACAGCTGTTACTTTTACTGCTGTTAGCTTGCATGGTAGATAGAAGGGCCTACACAGAAAGGACATGGCCTCTAAGTCTGATGGATAATCGCTTTGAATTATTCTGCTGTTATTACACCACGTCTGAAGCACATAAACACTGAGCCCACCACACCTTCCCTTACCAGAATCGACATTGCAGTCGAAATGGAGTGTAGTTCGGCCAGGTAATTCTATAGCGGCGTCAGGCATACATGGATCTAGCCAAGATTCAGTCACAATCAGAATACAAGAGTCCCGGACGTAGCGATTGTAGGCAATCTCCGATCGCAGCTCATCCATTTTGTTGGCAAGGAATCTTGCGCTGGTGATAAAAACTGAAGATAACCATGGTTTGGTGCATAGTTTATGCAGCTGGACATGGAGTGCAGACCTCCAGCCCCATTTCTTCTTTCTTTCTCGGCACCATTTGTGCCTCTTGCTGGGCCCAATAACAATCCATGGGGCACCCGTTGGTCTGACGATCTCCTCAGGGATGTGGTATTGATTGCTGGAATAAGCACTGGGGATTGATTGATTGATTGATTGATTGATTGATTGATTGATTGATTGATTGATTGATTGATTCAATCAGCGTGATTTCCTTCATTTCAGAGAACAGATGGTGGTATTCATTTACCACATGAATCCTGGTCCTGTATGCTTTATATAAATTATAAAGAGTCAGGAGGAAATCAAACAATGTAGGAAAACCTGCTAAACTGTAGAAATATTTAAAGGAGAAAGTACAGTTTTTGAACACCCAATCGGAATGCTGAATGGAAAGAATGGAAAAAAATATATATTTTACCTGTTTCAAAAATTCACATACCGTATACAGTATTGGCTACAATAACTATGAATTTCTGAAACTATGGGAATGGTATCACAAAATTACAGTGGAAAGAATCTCCGTCGCTTTCATAAGGATCTCACCTCCACATCAAGGCTCTGTACGAGCCAGCGGCTGGACATGAATCCTGGGCGACAGTTCGCTGCTGAGTCAGCAGCCCAATGACAGGAACTGTGTGAGTCAGCAGGGGCTCCACCAGTGTGCACATCTGACCTCATTTGCATTAAATCCAGAATATGAACTTGTGACTTCTGAGGCCTGGAGAATGAAGCACTTAATCAGATGTAGCACAGGTGATAAAAACATGTAAGAACCCTTTACGTCTGTCATGGCAGTTGCAGGAATTTTTAGAAACTCACTTCTAGCATTTATTGCCAGGTTGAATTCTGAATTTGGTGCATATGTGGTGCAGTTGAGCAGGTGTGCTGTTGCCACGGCAACCTGACCTACATGTAGAGGAAACATCTGGAGAAAGCAACCACTGATGGGTCCTCTTTAGACGGAGGTCTGTCACTGACTTTACTACCCCCTTTGTCTTTAAACACTGTATATTCAAAGGAATGTGGGTTCAAAGCTGCACCCAGCACTCATTTTAGGATGCTTTCACACCCAACCCATCTGGTCCGGACTTTAAGACCTGGGTTGTTGGTTTTGTTTTTTGTTTTTTTGGGGGGTGGGAGGTAAAATTTTAGGTGTCAAACCTCCCCCGAGCCATGGCCCGGACCAAAGAGCAAAAATCTGGTCTTGCAAAAAGAGGTGGTCTCAGACTGGATGAAACTGAACCTTGGTTCGGTTCATTTAGAGTGTGGAAGGAATTTTCAGAAAGGTTCAGACTTCCACACCAAACAGGAAGTTAAGACAGCCAGAAAGAGGGAAAATGAGCTCTTTTAGAACACAGACAGAGAAAATATGTCCGTTAGCTGCAGAAATAGTTACTTAAAAAAAACTGAAAAATGCAGAATCTTGCCAGATATTTTGGGAGAGATTGCAACAAAGTTTTTGAAAAAAAAAAACTGGATGCGCAATGCCACCTGAAAATGATCTCAGCTGATGAGAAGGATCAACAGTCTTTTTAAAGGGGTCATTGACTGCACTTTTTTCTACATTTTAGCTGCTCACACGTCTTAATGAAACGTTTGACATATTTTGTTCATATTTCCTGTAATTATTTAATCATTGCCACAGATATGTTTTTTCCAGCCTCTCTGAGAATGGCCCCTTTGATTCTATGTCATCTTAAATCTTCAGACTGGATTCAGCTCCGTCCTCCGCTCACATCACCACTGCTTACATTGACAGGCTAGCTCCTAGACTGACTGGGAAAAGCTTTTTTAGCAGTTTTCATGGGGCTTCTCCGCTCGTGCCGTTGGAGATCCCGGGGCCAACTGCACCAGGGCCGACTTGACCTGTTACCCCTTAGCCAACTGACATTTGTTTCTAAAGAATGAGTGAAATAATGGCAGTGGTCTGTGGTTTCAGTGGTAGATAGGATGTGACTTGGAGTACAATGACAACAGAAACGTTCATGAATGTGCAGCTAAACTGCTAGCATCAAGGCAGCCAGGTGATGTTTGCTAGGCGCTAAAAATAGCATCTAAGTACGCCGTATATCCTCAGGTGTTAATAGATGAACGAGGATTCCGGTGGGGGTGATTAGAATTTATAGAAAATAGCTATCCACACCGACCAGATCAACAGTTAAGCTAACACTAGGCAGCCTGTCAGTCACATGACCAGTGCTGACCGACTGCTGAGCCAAGTTAATGCTAACAGAGCTCAATGTAGCATCAAGGTGAAAATATGACAAAATAAGCCAGAATGGCATGAGATAAATTATCAACTGTAGATTAGGGAGCCAGGGGGAAACAGTGATGTCTATTATGGTGACTGAAATCTAAAGAAAATAATAATATAGAGAATAGGAATTGACGTCATGCTGCGCTGCATTCTGGGCCGTTGTCGCCATCTTCGTGGTCTGGCTTCTTTGTTTACCTGTGGTCTACGGCAACTGCCAACGTAACAGACATGCGCTCGATGGAATGCAGCAAACAGAAAATTAAAGTTCCTTATTCAGAGAAGCTGAACAAGGAAGCAAAGGAGCCAAAAAATTAAAGACTTAAATGGGATAAATCAATATGAGCACAAGAAATAGATCACGGATCTCGACCAACTGCCTGGAGTCACGCCGTCAGATGTTAGCCTACCTGGTTGGTGGGGTGAGCGCATACACCCATGAGCAATTTAAGAACTAGAAATCATTAGAGGCTCATGTTCATTTCACCAATGGATGGTCCAGCTGCTTCAAATCCTCTGAGTGAACAACCAGAAAACCGTCATTTTACACAGAGGTAAGCAGTCATTGTTTCTACACTTTTCTGCACTAGCATGGCTCTGCAACTACAGACATTCAAGTCCTAGCAGTGAAATGTTGGATTTATGTTCAAATTTGTCATATGACGCCTGATAAATACACATTATTATCAACAGGCCATTAAATACTAATCAAGTAATGTGATAAACCCGACACTCCTGCTGGTGCACCCAAAAAAATTACCAGTATAATTAGCTGCCATAAAAACATACTAAATCAGGACCGTGGTGTTTTTATAGTCACCTGAAAGAGCAGAATCTGCTTAATTTCACCATACCAAACATTCTATGGACTTCAGTCCCCCACTAGTATTAAATCCATGTGTAATGAAGGTAGTGCAGCTGCAGTCATCTCTGACCGCTCAGTGTGCAGTTTCTTCACTTCATGACTGAGATGTAATGATGGCACCCAGTCGTGATGGCACTCGAACATTTCATAGGCTGGTGTGGCTGTACAAAAAATGATGTCTTTGATTAAATATGTAGATGTGCAGCCGGCTTGTTAAAAGTTACTAACAACTCCAAGCACATGCTGTACAAGTAATCTCTATGTATTTAAATCACAACTTACCTTGGTGAAAATGTCGTGAACACACAATCGTGTGTGCAGGAATATTGTCGAAGCTGATGTCTTTCCTTCTGACTGCTGCAATCCATTCCATCCCACACCTCTTTGTTAGCTCGGAGACCAGATTCTCTCCACTTTTCTTCCAAGTCAGGAAGTTAAAAATACATACGCCATTATTAATCTTTTTCCACGGCAATCATGAGAGCAGTTGTTACGTTTGATATTGCAGCAAAACTTCCCTATTCTAACGTTGTGTGGTATTCTGATGAATAATAACACAGTGAAGCAACCCTCTGAAAAACTTCAGATTAACAGCTGTTGTTGCTCAATACTGACCAAAGACAGGCAGAATTTCTCACAATTCCTTGCATTATTTCCATCAAATGGCATCACATGCCCATTCTCTATAAACCATGCTTAGTAAGCTAAGCTGTTAGCTCACTGATTAGTTTAGTTTAGTTTATTTGAAAAGGGACAATGCAATTTCATAAAACACATGATTACACATGGTTAAAAAAGCCAGAATTAGCCAAAAGGCTAGTTTTCATCTGTGGTCCCCTGGCCAAGATGTAAAAAAGAAACTGATGTCCACATGATTGACAGCTAGGCTGCAAAATAATACAGCAGCGGGTGGGTATGGAGAGCTTTAGTCATGCCCCCTCTGCTTCCATATATAGAAACTTAAATCAGAAAAAAATCTCCACTGAAGAGACTGTCAAGAGAGAAATTATCTTTTGATCCTGATTGAATTTTGCCATGAGTTACACATACTTATATGCCCATGTGGGACATATATGTGTTGGTTTTTGGTTTTTGTTTTTTTGTTTTTTTTTGGGGGGGGGGGGGGTTATGGGCTAAAAACATGGGTTTGCCTGCAGGTTCCTTGGTGGCCCCACCTGTGATTGCTTGCCCACATGTGCTCTAAGTGGGCTTTACTTGGATTTTAAATAGGGCCCAACTTTGTAATTTATACAAGGCCCACATAATTAGAGATAGAATGCAATGTGGTGGCAGGGGAGAATGTAGCTAGACAGCATCAGATGGTAGTCTGTAGGATGACTTTGGAGAGCAAGAAGAGGAAAACAGTGAAGGCAGAGCCAAAGATTAAGTGGGGGAAGTTACAGAAGGAAGAAGGTCGCACAGAGTTCAGGAAGGAGTTGATACAGACTCTGGGTGGTAGGGAAGAATTACCAGATGACTGGGAAAGTACAGCATAAGTATTGAGGGAAACGGGTAGAAAGATCTGTGGTGAATCCAGTGGACAGAGGAAGGAAGACAAGGAGACTTGGTGGTGGAATGAGGAGGAACAGAAAAGTATTCAAAGGAAGAGGTTAGCAAAGAAAAAGTGGAATAGTCAGGGAGATGAAGAAAGTAGACAGGAGTATTTGGGATCTAGGTGCATGGCAGAGAGAGAGGTGACAAAGGAAAAGGAAAAGGCATATGGTGAGTTGTATCAGTGGCTGGACACCAAGGAAGGAGAAAGGGACTTGTATCGATTGGCTAGACAGAGAGATGGAGCTGGAAAGGATGTACAGCAGGTTAGGTTGATTAAGGACAAAAATGGTAATGATTAACAAATGATGAGAGAGTGTTGAGAAGGTGGAAGGAGAACTTTGAAGAGCTGATGAATAAAGAAAATGATAGAGAGGAGGATGGATGAAGGAAAGATGGTGAACAAGGAAGTCCAGAGGATTAGCAAGGCAGAAGTGAGGGTAGCTTTGAAGAGGATGAAGAATGGAAAGGTGGCTGGTCCAGATGACATTCCTGTGGAGGTATGGAGATGTTTAGGAGAGATGGCAGTGGTCTTTTTAACCAGATTGTTGAACACAATCTTGGAGAGTGAGAGGATGCCTGAGGAGTGGAGAAAAAGTGTTTTGGTACCAGTTTTCAAGAACAAAGGTGATGCTCAGAGCTGTAGTAACTACAGAGGCATAAAGTTGATCAGCCACACTATGAAGATATGGGAAAGGGTTGTTGAAGCCAGGTTAAGAGGAGAGGTGACAATCAGTGAGCAGCAGTATGATTTAATGCCAAGAAAGAGTACTACAGAAGCAATGTTTGCTCTAAAAGTACTGATGGAGAAGTATAGAGAAGGTCAGAAGGAGCTGCTCTGTGTCTTTGTGGATCTAGAGAAAGCAGATGATAGGGAGCAAGAGAGGAAGTGTGTTATTGTATGAGGAAGTCAGGAGTGCCAGAGAAGTATGTGAGGGTAGTGCAGGACATCAAATCAAATCAAACTTTATTGTCATATTGCTGTACATACAACTGTAGTGCAGGCAAGATGAAATTGCGTTTCTCTCGGCATCCATATAAATAGAAGCAGCATGATTTAAGACACACTCCCACATAGCTCCACCCCCCATCCATTCACACATCGCTGAGACATACTTGGGGGAAAAAAAACTAACTATAATATACAAATAATATACAAAATGTCCGTAGGTGCAGTAGTGTGTATGAGAGATTCCGGGTCAACTGTTCAGCATCCTGACAGCTTGTGGAAAGAAGCTGTTGATCAGTCTGGTGGTTCTGCCTCTGATGCTCCGGAATCGTTTACCAGATGGAAGAAGTTCAAAGTGTTTATGCAGAGGGTGAGAACGGTCCTTGACAATGTTCAGTGCCCTGCTCCTACAACGGTTCTGAAAAGGTTCTTGGACAGAGAGGAGGGAGACTCCAGTTACCCTCTCCGCCCCCTTGACTATCCTCTGCAGGGCTTTTTTGTCTGACATACTGCAGGAGTACCATGTAGCAATGCAGTACGTCAGAACACTCTCCACCACACCTCTGTAGAAGGTCCTGAGGATGCAGATGGAGAGAGAGGCCTGTTTGAGTTTCCTCAAGAAGTGCAGTCTCTGCTGAGCCCGCTTCCTGATCTCCAAGGAATTCTTGCTCCAGGTCAGGTCCTGCGAGATCTGCACTCCGAGGAACTTGATGTTCTCTACTCTCTCTACTACACAGCCGCCGATGCTGAGGGGGACATGCTCAGGCTGTGACCGCCGGAAGTCGATAATCATCTCCTTCGTTTTGCCCACGTTGAGCACCAGATTGTTCTCCCTGCACCAGCCCTCCAGGTCTCTCACTTCTTCCCTGTACATTGATTCCTCATCCCTCTGAATAAGTCCCACCACTGTGGTGTCATCTGCAAACTTAATAATCTGGTTCCCCTCGTGTCTGGATGCACAGTCATGTGTTAGAAGTGTAAACAACAGTGGACTGAGTACACAGCCTTGAGGGGATCCGGTACTCAGCGTGACAGAGTTGGAGATGTTGTTTCCAACCCGGACAGACTGAGGTCTCTCAGTCAGGAAATCCAGGATCCAGAGACATGTGGCGGTGTTCAGACCGAGAAGGAGTAATTTCTCCATCAGTCTCTGGGGAATAATGGTGTTGAATGCTGAACTGAAATCAATGTACAGGAGTCTGGCGTAGGTGTCTTTCTGGTCCAGGTGGGTGATGACAGAGTGCAGGGTGGTGACTATAGTATCCTCCGTGGAGCGGTTTGAACGATATGAAAACTGGAGCGGGTCGTGTGATGCAGGGAGGCAGGCTGTAATGTGTGGTTTGACAAGCCGTTCAAAACACTTCATCACAATTGGTGTCAGTGCAACAGGACGATAGTCATTCAAACAGGACACAACTGGTTTCTTTGCCACCGGTACAATGATAGAGGTCTTGAAGCATCTGGGAACGATGGCCTGACTCAGGGAAATGTTATAAATGTCAGTCAGGACATCCGCCAACTCGCTCGCGCAGTCTCGGAGCACACGTCCCGGAATGATGTCCGGACCTGCAGCTTTGCGTGGGTTGACTCTGGTTAGGGTCCTCCGTGTGTCCGCTGTGTTGATGGTAAAAGCTGGTCCGACCGATGGTGGGGGTGGGCCAGCCCTCCTTCTGATTGTCGAGTTTGATGCTTCAAAACGTGCAAAGAAGTCGTTAAGCCTGTCTGGAAGCGAAGCGTCATCATCATCGACCCCCTGCCTAGACTTATAGCCTGTCAGTGTCCGAAATCCCTGCGACATCTGCTTGGTGTTCCTAGTGTCACAGAGGTGTCCCTGGATTTTCTCCGCATAGGTGCGCTTTGCTGCCTTAATTCCCTTTGAGAGCGCAGACCTGGCTGAGCGGAGAGCGATCCTGTCCTTCACTCTGAAGGCTGCATCTCTGGCTGTAAGCAGCGAGCGCACCTCTGCAGTCATCCAGGGCTTATGATTACCCCGCATAGTGATGGTCTTCACTGTAGTGACATCCTCTGTGCACTTCGCGATGTAGCTGGTGACTGTATCAGCATACTCCTCCACATCTGTCTTGTCTTCCTGGGAGGCTGCTATTTTGAATACCTCCCAGTCTGTGTGCAGAATACAGTCTTTCAGTGCAGGGGTTGCACTCTCTGGCCAAATCCTGATTTGTTTCACTGCTGGCCTGCTGCGCTTCAATAAAGGTTTGTAGGCAGGCAGCAGCATCATCACGGACATGTGATCAGAACGGCCGAGATGAGGGCAGGGTATCGACATGTATGAGGACAACAAGATGGTGGTGTGGTGCGCTGTAGGAGTGACAGATGGATTCAAGGTGAGGGTGGGGTTACATCAGGGATTGGCTCTGAGCCCCTCTTTGTTTGCCATGGTGATGGACAGGCTGACAGATGAGGTCAGGCAGGAATCTCTGTTCACCCTGATGTTTGCAGTGAGAGTAGGGAGCAGGTGGAAGAGAACCAAGCTCAGGTTGAGCAGTTTGGAGACAACATAAGAGAGCCAAGACTGAGATGGTCTGGACATGTGCAGAGGAGGGATAGTGGTGATACTGGACAAAGGATGTTGAAGATGGAGCTGCCAGGCAGGAGGAAAAGAGGAAGATCACAGAGAAGATTGATGGATGTAGTGAAGGAGGACATGGAGAGGGTTGGTGTTCCAGAGGAAGATGAAGAGATAGGGTGAGATGGAGGCAGATGATCCACTGTGGAGACCCCTGTAGGGAGCAGCTAGAAGAAGAAGAAGAAGAAGAAGAAGAAAAAAATGCTTAAACAGACAACATCCTACACCGTTATTTATGGTAAGAAATTATCTTTTAAACTGACAAATATCATATGTGTAACCTGTGTTCAAATTTGATGGGGATCAAAATATAATTTCTCTCCCACCATTCACTTCAGTGGAGATTTTTTTTTTCAAATTTAAGGTCCCTTATAGTAGAGGGGGTGTGAATTGGGCTCTTTATCAAGGGTGCACTGGGCTGGGTTTGCTATGTCAATGACATCCCAAATTAATTACAAATAATTTAGCTTTTTGGTTTTTATGGTGAAAAATGATAGCTGCATGTCCACAAAACACATTTTTTCCCACTGTGGACAACTATTTTCTGGCCATTTTCTATATATTCCGGCGTTTAATGCGCTCAGCACCCTCAGTGCTCAAACACTTTTAGCAGTCAGCATATTTTGTCGCTGCACCCACTGTGATGTCTATAAATCAATGAGACGTGAGTCGTCTTGTGCCGAACATCCAACTGAACTTTACTGAGAGAACACAGAAATATATACAGTGGCCACAGCCCGCCGGACATCATCCCACAGGGCGGCTACAGCAAGCCTCAAGGGCCAAACCCACACACAACATCCCCCCCCTTAGAAAAGTCCAAAACACACACACACACAACTGAAAACCTCCCCAGTTTAGGACCCGAATCGCGCACTAAGAAAACTAAAACTGAAATAATTAAATGGCCTACCACACTGACACAACAAACCTAAACTAGAAAAGCACTAGGAGAGCGCAGACCTCCGCCAAGCGCCACAATTCCCCCCCATACAGTATTTGTGTGTACGTTTTCAGATTCCTTGACCATGAAAACATATGACTAGCAATTGGATTCACAATGATAGGATTAGTGGTTCAGTAGTTATTCACAAAAATGGCATTTTACATAATGGCGGTTTTCTTGTGGACGGTGATCCGGATCACCTCCAAAATCTAATCATCTGTAGGATACCCCATTTCTGACAATCTGTGAAAATTTCATGAAAATCCGTCCATAAGTTTTTGAGTTATCTTGCTAATAGACAAACAAACAGACAAACAGACAGACAAACCAACGCCGATGATCACATAACCTCCTTGGCGGAGGTAAAAAAAAGAATCCTTTAAAAAATTCCTGGATCCAGACGGTGATCCGGATCACCACCAAAATCTAATCATCTGTAGGATACCCCATGTGGTAGACTGCAAGTCTAAATTAAAACATTACTGGCACATGCCTCTAGGGGGGACTACCGGTATTGTTCAGCACTACTTTAAGGGGACACCTTAGAATAAGAGTGTGAAAACCCCGTGCAGAATGCATGTTCAGTCATCGTGTGTGATGCAAGAATAAACGGCAAGAGTTAGCCAAAGAAATCAACTCAAGTGTGATCATTGCTACACGGTAGGATATCACACAATTGGCGACGAGGATTTAAAAGTTATCAACGAGAAACAGAGAACATTGCAAGTGTGGCGAACTCAAGTGAATCCAGCAGTTCGAGTGCAAGTTCAGAGGAGGAAAACGAGGTTTCCCCACCACGACGAGCAATGGCGGCTGTAATCGGAACGGTAACCCCTTTTGATAACTCGACTCAGTCATGGGAAGAATATAGTGAAATGTTGGACTTTTTCTTCGAAGCTAATGATATTGAGGAGCCAGACAAACGGAAGGCTGTACTGTTGAGTGGAGTTGGTGCAACTACTTACAGCTTGTTGAGAAATTTAGTAAGCCCTGCATTACCGAAAGATAAAACGTACGACCAGCTTACTGCTGAGCTTCAGAAGCACTTCAGCCCCAAACCGAGTGAAATCGTACAACGATTCAAATTTAATTCACGCATAAGGAGGAACACTGAGTCCATAGCAGAATATGTGGCAGAACTGAGGAAATTAGCACTGCACTGTGATTACAAAGACTCATTGGAAGAAATGTTAAGAGACAGACTTGTGTGTGGAGTGAATGATGACCGAATGCAACGGCGACTTTTATCTGAAACAAAACTCACTTTTGCGAAGGCTTTGGAATTATGCCAAGCGATGGAAACAGCATCTAAAGATGTGAGAGAAATGCAAGGGAAGTTAGCAGAGGACACAGCAACGCATGCTCGTGTGCCTAAGACCCAAGTAGGTGTCTACAAAGTGTCGACTGACAAAACTCAGCGCAAATTCCCCAGTTGTTATCGCTGCAAAGGCCAGCACAATGCCGCCGAGTGCAAATTTGCCACTGAGCTGTGTCATAATTGTGGCAAGCGAGGGCACATTAAGAAAGCATGTAGAACAAAGGTGGGCAATGCACAGGTGCAGAAGGCAACAGTTAAAGGGCAAAAGAATGAAAACAAGGGCCCAGGAAAGGAACAGCGAGCGAATCAACTTAGAGGGGAGGGAGAAAGTGATACAGAAGACATGGGTTTTCACACAATTTACAACATGTCAGATGAGCTGACCAAGGTAGCGCCCATCACGCGTACCATGAATGTTAATGGAATGAAAGTAACATTTGAAGTTGATACAGCCTGTGGAGTAACCATATTAAGTAAACAGCAATATACACAACTGTGGAAGAAAACAGACACAGCAGAATTAAATCCCTGTTCATTAAAATTTAAAAACATACACAGGAGAGAAGCTAGACGTGCTAGGCATGGCACAAGTGAAGGTGCAACACGAAAACAAAGAAAAGGACTTACCTGTAGTAGTAGTAGGGGGCGAAGGACCAAATCTACTAGGGCGAAGTTGGCTACAAGAACTGGCCATGATTGATCAGTTAGTGAATAAGGTGGAATCTCAGCCCAAATTGCAGCTGGAGGAGATCCTTGAAAGACACACTGAGGTGTTCAAAGAAGGCTTAGGACAGCTAAAAGGTGTCACTGCAAAGATTAATGTGGACAAGGAGGCCCAACCACGATTCTGCAAACCCCGACCGGTGCCCTATGCAGTCAAGCCACTGGTCGAAAGCGAGCTACAGAGGCTGCTGGATGACAAGATCATTGAGCCAGTGCAGGTTGCAGAATGGGCGGCGCCCATAGTCCCAGTGCGAAAGCCGGATGGCTCCATTAGAATATGTGGAGATTACAAACTCACTGTCAATCGAGCATCACGGGTGGATCAGTATCCAATTCCTAAAGTGGAGGACCTCTTCGCACAGCTGAATGGCGGTCGACACTTCACGAAATTAGACATGAGTCACGCTTACCAACAGGTAGTCCTGGAAGAAGAATCAAGAAAGTATGTAACCGTCAATACACACAAAGGCTTATATGCCTACACACGCTTACCATTTGGAGTAGCTTCCAGTCCTGCTATATTCCAGAGAACTATGGAGGGCATCCTAGGTGGAATTCCGAATGTTGCCATTTATTTGGATGACATCCTTTGTACAGGACCAAATGAACAAGAACATCTGAAAATGCTGGAGGAAGTGCTTCAACGGTTGGAGAAAAGTGGTCTGAGGTTGAAAAGAAGCAAGTGTGAGTTCATGGGAAAAGAGGTGGTGTTCCTAGGCCACAAGATCAACGCCAGTGGTCTACACCTTCTGACAGACAAAGTGGAAGCCATTGCGGAGGCGCCTGAGCCACAAAATGTTACTGAGTTAAAAGCCTACCTGGGCTTGTTGAACTATTACCATAGGTTCCTCCCAAAGCTCTCCACGCTGCTGGCACCACTACATACCTTACTTAAGAAGGAAGAAAAATGGTCATGGGGGGTCAAGCAGCAGAAGGCGTTTGAAGAGTCCAAAGCGCTACTTCAGTCCTGTAGTGTGTTAGTGCACTATGATTCAAACAAACCACTCATCCTGGCGTGTGACGCATCACCCTACGGTGTGGGAGCTGTACTCTCTCATCGTATGGAGGATGGCTCAGAGAGACCCATAGGGTTCGTCTCAAGAACTCTTAGTGCAGCTGAGAAAAACTACTCCCAGCTAGACAAGGAGGGCCTTGCAGTAGTATTTGGTGTAAAAAAGTTCCACAAATACCTGTACGGGAGACAGTTTGCTATAGTGACTGACCACAAGCCACTAATTTCACTGTTCAGTGAAATGAGAGCCATACCCCAGATGACATCTCAGAGAATTCAGAGATGGGCCGTTACATTAGCAGCGTATGAGTACACCATCGTTTACAAAGCCGGACGGGACCATACGAATGCTGACGCGATGAGTAGGCTACCCTTGGATGGAGGAAGAGACAGCACGCCTGAGGAGGAGGAGAGAGTGCTATTGTTTGAAGATATCGGCGTGCCCCTGGTGAACGCACAACAAATAAAGAAGTGGACAGACAAAGACCCTGTTCTAGCAAGAGTGCGAGAATACATCTTGCGAGGATGGCCGAAGATGAACAGTCCTGAGTTCATTCCCTATGCCTGACGACAGGATGAGCTCAGCACCCAGGAAGGTTGTATCCTGTGGGGAGGACGCGTGGTTGTTCCACCACCTGGTTGGAATGCCTTACTGCAACAACTACACCAAGCACACCCTGGCATCACTCGCATGAAAGCGTTGGCGAGGAGTTACATGTGGTGGCACAACATGGATGCAGAGGTGGAGGCGCTTGTGAAGTCATGTGCGGCATGCCAGGAGAACAGGAACAGTCCTCCAGCAGCCCCACTACATCCCTGGGAAGTTCCAGATAAACCATGGAGAAGAATTCACATTGACTACGCAGGTCCATGGATGGGAAGAATGTTCCTGATCATAGTTGACGCATACTCAAAGTGGATCGATGCATATTCTGTGAGTAGCTCTACTTCTACTGTTACCATTGAATGTCTTAGAAAGAGTTTCAGCCAACATGGCATACCTGAAATCATAGTATCAGATAACGGTACATGTTTTACGAGTGAACAGTTCCAAGAGTTTTCTGAAAAGAATGGCATACGTCACATCACGACTGCGCCATACCACCCTTCTTCTAATGGCTTAGCCGAGAGGGCCGTGCAGACGTTCAAGTCACTCATGAAAAAGATGGCAGGAAACTCTATTGAAACCCGAATGTCGCGAGCTCTGTTCAGCTATCGAATAACACCCCAATCTACAACTGGCAAGTCACCAGCTGAGCTGTTGTGTGGAAGGAAGTTGAGGTCAACATTTGACTTAATACATCCAGACTTCAGAAACAAAGTGCATGACAAACAACAGAAACAAAAAGGTTATCATGACATGCATGCTAGAGAGAGAATACTGAGAGAAGGAGACTTGGTCTACACCCGCAACTTTGGCTCAGGACCAGCCTGGGTACCAGGAGAAATAACAGAAAAGACAGGCCCTGTGTCATTCAAGGTGACATTAGGCCATGGACAAGTGGTGAGGCGACACATCGACCGAGTTCGTGGTAGGAGCTCCATTCCCCTGCCGATGGCACCAGAGGTGTTGTCTGACACCCATTCTGAGGAGAGCATCAACGAACCACCACTTCAGGTGATACCTGAGGTACCCGTCTCTGCAGATTCTACTGGCAGCACTGCAGCAGCCGAAACAGTGGAGCAGTCTGAGTCTTCACCTGCAGTTGGCTCACCAGCCGTGAGAAGATCTCAGCGAGCTAGGAAAGCTCCAGACTACTTGAAGGACTATACTTAGTCAGTAGTGAGTTCCCCAGCCACAGGACAAGAATGCGTCCTGGAACCTCACTGGGATGCGGTAGTCAACCCAAATCCCTAGTTAAACTGTTATGTGTGTTATACATGTATATAAAAAAAAAAAGAGAAAGAAATTATGTGTATGGCACATATGTTTTAAGAAGTTAAAAAGTAACTGTGATAGTTTAGGGTTAAATGGGAGTTCCAGGATGTCTAGTATAATTGGCTAGTGTAATTAAGAGTAGTTTAATCTAGAGGGGAGGGATGTGGTAGACTGCAAGTCTAAATTAAAACATTACTGGCACATGCCTCTAGGGGGGACTACCGGTATTGTTCAGCACTACTTTAAGGGGACACCTTAGAATAAGAGTGTGAAAACCCCGTGCAGAATGCATGTTCAGTCATCGTGTGTGATGCAAGAATAAACGGCAAGAGTTAGCCAAAGAAATCAACTCAAGTGTGATCATTGCTACACGGTAGGATATCACACCCCATTTCTGACAATCTGAAAATTTCATGAAAATCCATCCATAACTTTTTGAGTTATCTTGCTAACAAACAGACAAACAAACAAACAGACAGACAGACAGACAAACCAACGCCAATGATCACATAACCTCCCCCTTTGGTGGAGGTAACAAGGGCTGACGGGCGGACTACCATCCCACCCCACACAGCAAGGTGGGTTATTCTTCCACCTGGAAATTAAATAAAAGAAACATCCAACTGAACTTTATTGAGAGAACACAGAGCTATATACAGCGGCCACAGCCTGCCTGACGTCAGAGTGGCTACTGCAAGCTCCGAGGGCCAAACCCACACACGACACCCACGGTGCTGAAAGTTGAAAAAAGTTCAACTTTCAGAGCGCCACAGTGCTCATCAGCTGCACACCTCTCTCACCAGCCAATCAGAATCAGACTAAAAGTACACCATGATCAATATTTAACAGCAAAATCTTGGAGGGATGCGTATTTCCTTACCAGTTTGATGCATTTTAGTCCACTGAGTAGAGCATTTCAGAGAAAAAGATGTGAACCCCTTTCCACACTTTGGGCTGTATTACAAGGACACGGTAAGTTGTCAGTGATGTAAAATGCATTTATGGGCGTTTCCAAGTTCATTTCCTTGTCACAGTGCAGAAATGTATTTTCCGTCAGACACAAAGTCAGAAAGGGCTGTCCTAACGCTCTTAATTATTCAGAGGTGTGTTTGGGGTGTAATGTGAAATAAACCAGTCACTGGCTTTGCTTTCATTCCCTTTAATAAACAGGGATACGAGATCAAAGATGTGATGCTAACATGAAAGAGGTTTAAGTGGGACGACAATTATGTTTGTGCTGAGGACAATGTGGGCTCATTCACAAAGTGAAAGTGCATTGAAAACCCAGGAGCTTTTTAACCCCACAACCTTGCTTGCCCATGGATGAGAGCTGTGGCTACAGTGCCGAGATCATGCCAATCTTTCACTATGTCCATGAGGTCGACAGAGTTTCCTTCACTTACAGTGGTGTGAAAAAGTGTTTGCCCCCTTCCTGATTTCTCATTTTTTTGTATGTTTGTCACACTTAAATGTTTCAGATCATCAAACTAATTTAAATATTAGACAAAGATTCAACTTCAACTTTAATTCAACTTTATTTATATAGCGCCATTTCACAACAACAGTCATCTCATAGCACTATCAACTGTAGGGGGAACCCCCATAGTTGCAGAAAGACCCCAGCAATCAGGCGATCCCCTGTGAGCAGCACTTGGCGACGGTGGAGAGGAAAAACTCCCTTTTAACAGGAAGAAACCTCCAGCAGAACCAGGCTCAGGGAGGGGCAGTCATCTGCTGCGACTGGCTGGGGGGTGAGGGGATAGAGAAGAAGAAAAGAACAGACATGTAGAGAGCAAACAGCACGATGGGGACTCAATCTATGGGAGAGAACAAACAGATGTTAATGACCAGCAAAAAAATAAAAAAATATTTCATTGAGAGTGAAGAAAGCAGTGAGGCCCAGTGCATTATTGGAGGTCCCCCGGCTGACTAAACCTATTAGCAGCATAACTAAGGGAGGGTTCAGAAACACATGATCCCTCCCTAATTGTAGGCTATATCAAAAAGGTAGGTTTTAGCCCTATTCTTAAAAACAGAGATCGAGTCTGACTCCCGAATCCAGATTGGCAGCTGGTTCCACAGGAGAGGAGCTTGGTAACTGTTGTGTTGGGTTCTTTTATAAATAAAGACTGCTGCTTTGGGTGAACACGGAGCCTCCTTTATTGACTGGCTGCAACACATTAACACACGAACTCCGCCATATTATTCTCCATCATGCTGTACTCCTGACAACATTCGGTCTGTGTCGCCCCCTAGTGGCTCCACATATGTAATGCCTAGATTACACCACATCCCCCTTACTGAAGCTAGGTTGCCCCCTTTTAGCTGAAAACACAAAATACATTTTTATATGAGATCTTTTCCGTTCCCTTTTGTCAACTAACTATGACAGCATAAATTTAACACATCACCCCCTTTAACAAATCTGTAACATTTCTTTTTTTTTTCACACTGTTGCCAAGTAAGAACATATTATGCAAAGGCCTCTTTTCTATTTAAGGAAGGCATTTTTAGAACTCAACTCTGCTTTCACAAATATTAACATGCAACTCTACAGATCCAGTCTCTTTGGTTTTATCACTTCTCTACCAGACCTGGTTCGAACAACACCTGGTGTTTCCTGTGCATTGGGCTCAGAAGCAGTTTCTGTAGGAGTGTCTTTTCCATTTGACTGGGTCTGTTGTGGTTCCATCTCAGTCTTTGGTATTGACATAGGCACAAGATGAGTGCGGTTCCTCCTGATTGTCCCTTGTGGCCCACTGATGACATAGGACCGTGGAGTTTTGTGGACAGATGTCACTGTGCCCTGTGCTTTTGCATCTGTAATCCAAACAGAGTTTCCGGGTAACAGTTTATCCAAATCTCTCGTTCTGTGTCTTTTGTTGAAACATTCTGTTTGCCTCATCCGTCTCTCCTTTTCCACATGACGAATTTGTTGCAGATTCAGCACGCATGGCTGCAAGGCCTCTGGAAGCATTGGCAGGGTGGTACGAAGCCTACGCCCCATGAGAAGCTGTGCTGGGCTGTAGCCATTTGCCAACGCTGTGGTTCTGTAGGCTAACAGTGCTCGGTATGGATCACTGGCTTTCTTGATAAGATTTTTGACTGTTTGGACAGCTCTTTCTGCCTCACCGTTACTTTGGGGGTACCTGGGACTACTGGTCACGTGCTCAAAACAGTACTCCTTTGCAAAGTCTTCCATTTCCTGACTTGCGAACTGCGGGCCGTTATCCGTGATCAGTATCTCCGGTATTCCGTGCCGTGCAAACATAGACTTTAAATGCACAATGACATTGGCAGAGCGAGTTGGGCTGAGCTGGGCAATCTCTATATACCTAGAGAAGTAGTCCACTAATAACAGATAGTTTTTGTCTTGTAGCATGAACAAATCAGCTCCCAACTTCTGCCATGGCCTTTCTGGTAAATCTGTGGGCATTAAAGGCTCTCTCACATTAACTCTTTCCTGTATGCACTGTCTACATTTGAGTACAACTTCGCTGATCTGGTTGCTTAAACCTGGCCACCATACAGCCTGACGGGCGCGCTCTCTGCATTTAACCACCCCCTGGTGGCCCTCATGTATCTTGTCCAAAACTGCATTTCTCATGTTAGCGGGGATAACTAACCTCGTGCCTCTCAGTAGTAGTCCGTTATGCACACTCAAAACGACTTTCTCAGACCAGTAGTGCTTCACCGCTCCCTGTAGCTGGTTACGATCCGGCCAGCCTTCTGTGCAGTATTTCATGACTTGTGAACAGACGCTGTCGGACTGCAGTTGCTCTTGGAGATCTGCAAGATATTTGCTGCTTGTAGGGAGTCCCTCTAGCACAGAGTCAACACAAATGTTAGTGTCCTCCATAAGATCTGTGTCTGTGTGAGTAACACTGTTTGTGAGCAGTAAGCGTGAGAGCGTGTCGGCAGTGGTGAGACTTTTGCCAGGGATGTGCTTTATAGTGTATGAGTACCTCATTAGGCGCATACGAAATCTCTGTATACGCGGTGGAAGCGCATCCAAAGCTTGTCCTCCCAGTAGGCTCACTAGTGGCTTATGATCAGTTTCTAGTTCAAAGTGCAGACCCAGGATAAAGTCATTGAATCTTTCACAGGCCCACGTGAGAGCCAGCGCTTCTTTTTCCAGCTGGGCGTAGCGCTGCTCTGTAGGTGTCAATGATCGGGAAGCGTAAGCAACTGGTGACCACACGTCTCTCTCCTTCTGTAGCATGACTGCCCCCAATCCGTATGAAGAGGCATCTGCAGATATTTTCTGTGGTTTATTTGGGTCATAGAGCTGCAATACAGGAGCAGAGGACAGTTCTTGTTTGAGGTTACAAAACGCATTTTGTTGTTCATGCCCCCAGTACCACATGTTCTTTGTTGAAAGCAAGTCTCTCAATGGTTTGTCCTTTTCAGAAAGGTTCAGAATGAACTTCCCCAGCTGGTTCACCATTCCGAGAAAGCTCCTGAGCTCACTCACGTTGCTTGGCTCTTTCATGTCCTGAACAGCTTGGGTTTTGTCTGGATCTGGCCTCATTCCTTCTGCTGAAACAATAAACCCAAGAAATTTAACCTCTCTTTTGCCAAACTCACATTTTGACATATTCAACGTAACGCCGGCTTTCACCGCGCGCTTCAAGACAGTGTGCAGTCTTGCGTCGTACTGCTCCTTGGTGGATCCCCAGACCAGGATATCATCCATGTGACAGACGACTCCGTCGAGACCCGCTGTAACCTCTGTCACCTTCATGTTTTGGAAATGTTCAGGTGCACTGGAAATACCAAATGGCAAACGGTTAAAGTGGTATCTGCCAAATGGCGTAATGAATGTGGAGAGAAAGGCCGACTCTTTAGACAGTGGTATTTGCCAAAATCCCATATTTGCATCGAGCTTTGAAAAATACTGAGCACCTGTGAGCATGCCTAGCGTTTGGTCCACAGACGGGAGGATGTATCTTTCGTGACACACTGACTCGTTTAAAGGTGTCATGTCCACACAGATACGCACCTTTTCTTTGTCCTTTTTGGGAGCTACAACCATGCCACAGCACCAATCTGTTGGCTGCTCCACACGACTGATGACTCCCAACTTTTCCATCCTCTTGAGCTCTTCTTTCACTTTATCCATGAGCGGCAGTGGCACACGCCTTGGCACCTTGAGTGAAAAGGGCTTAGCATCAGGTTTCAGTTTAATTGTGTATGGCTTTTGGACAAGCCCAAGTCCATCGCATAACTTGGGGTACGCTTTTCTCACTGTCTCTTGGTCTATAGTGTCAACTCTAGCAATTAGTTTCAGTCTCACGGAAGCTGTTCTACTCAGTAGAGCCATGCGCAGATTTTTGACAACATAGATTTTCTCAGTAGCGCTCTTGTCGCCGTATGTAATAGTCTCTGTCATAGACCCCAACACGGTTAGTGCAGTTCCACCCGGTCCGTAGAGTGGTTTTTGTGCCTTTTCCAACTGTTCATTTTTCTTCTTGAAGATTTCAAATGTTTGGTCAGAAACCGCTGTGATGTCCGCTCCGGAATCTAACTTGAAAGTCACTTTATTTCCTCTCACATTTATGTCTGCCAGCCATGGATCCTCTCCTAGATCCACTTCACCCAGAAAAAGTCCGTCTGCATTGTCAGCGACCTCTTTCACAGTTGGGTTGGACCTACAGACTCTAATATAGTGTCCACGTTTTTTACAGTTATGGCATTCCGTGTTTTTAGCTGGGCACTGTACTGCTGCATGTGCTGGTGCTTTGCCACACTTGGAACAAGCTTTACTGTCTTGTTTTGTCTGCTGAGGCCTTGAGGACTTGATCTGTTTTTGTTCCTTGATTATGAACTTGTTTGGCTTGGCTTTTCTGATGTGTACCGCATCCACGGCTGTTCTGTTAATGCTAGTTTCACCTCTTAGGTCAGTTTGTTGTCGTTTTATTTATTCAGATTGTCTTGCCATTGTTATAGCTTTAGCTAGGGTAAGATCTTTGTCAAGCTGCATTCTTTCTGACAGCGACGAATCTTTTAGACCCACTACAAGCCTGTCTCTCAAGAGGTCATCATGAAGTGCACCGTACTCACAGTTTTCTGCCAGTGCATAGAGTGCTGTTATGAACGAGTCTACTGGTTCTGCCGGCTGTTGCACTCGCTTGTTGAATTTTGCTCGTTCATAAATCACGTTCTTTCTGGGAACGAAATGTCTATCAAAGGCTGTTTTAACGGCATCGTACTGCTGGCGCTGCACACTCGTTAGCTCGAGCCCTCTTAGCACGTTGTCAGCCTCATCTCCCATGCAATAAACCAGCGTATTTACTTGGTTCGCCTCAGCTGAGTTATTCAGGTTACTTGCCAGTCTAAAATGCTCAAAACGTCTTATCCACTTTTCCCACTCCTGGGGCTTCACAAAGTCGAAGGGCTCCGGTGGTTTAATGGTGAAGGTTGCCGCTGGAGTAGCCGCCGCCATTACAGGATCAATTGGCGCAGCTGCAGCCCTTTGAACTTCGTCTGGCATAGCCGCTAGCCGGTTGCAAAGCTGACTTTTCTCACCTCAAAGCGCACCAACTTCTGACACCATGTTGTGTTGGGTTCTTTTATAAATAAAGACTGCTGCTTTGGGTGAACACGGAGCCTCCTTTATTGACTGGCTGCAACACATTAACACACGAACTCCGCCATATTATTCTCCATCATGCTGTACTCCTGACAACATCCGGTCTGTGTCGCCCCCTAGTGGCTCCACATATGTAATGCCTAGATTACACAACAATAACTGAAGGCTCTGCCTCCCATTGTACTTTTGAAGATTCTAGGTATTACAAGTAATCCTGTATTTTGGGAGCGTAGTGCTCTGTTAGGATAATACGGTAGTATCAGATCTTTTAAATAAAAAGGGGCCTGGTTGTTTAGAGCTTTGTAAGTAAGAAGAAGGATTTTAAACTTAATTCTAAACTCTATGGGAAGCCAATGAAGGGAGGCCAGAACCGGAGAGATATGATCTCTCTTTCTAGTACCTGTTAAAACTCTTGCTGCAGCATTTTGGATCAGCTGAAGACTTTTTAAAGATGTTTTAGGACAGCCTGATAATAAAGAATTACAATAATCTAATCTCGAGCTAACAAAAGCGTGGATCAGTTTCTCAGCATCACTCTGAGACAAGATGCTCCTAATCTTGGCAATATTACGCAAATGATAGAAGGCAGTCTTAGAAACAAATTTAATATGTGAATTGAAGGACAGATCTTGATCAAAAATAATTCCAAGGTTCCTCACAGAGCTATTAAGAGAAAGAGTAACCGCATCCAAACTGAAAGTTTGATTTGGAAAGGTATTTCTAAGGTTTTTTTGGACCAACAAGAATGACTTCAGTCTTATCTGAATTTAATAGCAGGAAATTACAAGTCATCCAAGCTTTGATTTCCTTAAGACAGGCTTCTAACTTGGCTAATTGATTACTATCATCTGGCTTCATTGACAGGTATAATTGTGTGTCATCTGCATAACAATGAAAATGTATACAGTGCTTTCTAATAATGTTGCCTAACGGAAGCATATATAAACTAAAAAGAGTAGGTCCTTGCACAGATCCCTGTGGAACTCCATGACTAAGCTTTGAGTTGAAAGAAAACTCATTATTTACATGAACAAACTGGAACCTGTAACAATGTGGAACAGCGAAGCGAGGCCAGATCTTCAATTTTCCATTTTATTTCATAAACTTACAAGTAATGACATCAAACATCCGACACGACTCTTCATCAACAATGAACAATCCACCATCAACCAAGAATCTCATTATCATTAACCACACCTGTTATATACTGACTGAGACAATCAACGTCAATTAGGACACACCATTTGTCCCAGGTAAGACAATAAACATTTTTCCATTCTTTACACATACCCACTAATATCTAAAAATACATAAATAATTCCCCAGCTATATACAGAGTAAATAAATAACATAGAATAAATAACCATATAAATAATTCAATAAATAATTCGAACCCCTATTTACAAATGCTAAACCACCCCTCTAACTTATCATACATGCCTCCTTCCTGCTGGTGTCCTTTAAAAGGGTGTTCAACCCACAAAGAGTCTTTTGCCCGGACACCCTCAGGAAGCATGTTGGCAAAGGTATATGCATGATATAATCACCAATTGTTTACCCAAATAAGTAACCAAACAATTATCTCACAAAAGGCACTTCAATTAGTTTATTTATTTATTTAGCAAATGCAAAGTCCTTAAGCCAAGCAGTTGCCTCCTGGTTTGCTGTATGGAGGGTGTGTAATCCTCCTTCCAGTCTTTGGAGCGGGCAAGCCTCTATGATGTGTTCCATTGTTTGCTCCTCTCCACATGCGCACAGTGGGCTAGGGCTACTGCCCCATCTGTGAAGGCTGGCCAAGCAGGGGCCATGTCCAGTCCTGAAGCGATTGAGTGCAGACCACTGTCTCCTTGGGAGGTTGGCGCCCGGGACCTGTTGGTTGGGGTTTATCACCAGCTGTTTGTTTGGGACCTCCTTGGTCTCCCATTCCCCTTGCCAAGCTGTCTGGATGGTAAAGTCAGCTGGGGGAGGGTTTTTCCAAATCAGCCGTCTGGATGAAAGTCGGGCAGTGGGTGGGGTGTAGATATCTGCATGGATTGGTAAGTGAGGAGAATCTTTAACTTTTTGGAGCATCCTTTGAGTTAATGCTGCTCGCCGGATGTGTGGAGGGGCTATGTTTGACAGTACAGAGAGCCAGGGGAGTGGTGTTGAGCGGATTGTTCCAGTTATAGTTCTCATGGTTGAGTTGAGCTGGGTGTCTACATGGTGTGTGTAAGATGACCTGGACCAGACAGGGGCACAATATTCTGCTACAGAGTATGAAAGGGCCAGTGCTGAGGTGCGCAGGGTGGAGACTGCCGCCCCCCATTTTGCACCAGCGAGCTTGCAGAGCAGGTTGTTTCATACCTTCACCTTAGCAGCCGTCCCCTTTAGATGTTCCTTGAAGGATAAGGTCCTATCAAGGGTCGCTCCAAGATAAGTTGGATTTGGGGCATGCTTAAGCTTGAGTCCGCTCAGGTGGATGTTTAGTTCTCTGGCAGCTTTTGCATTGTGGAGATGGAATACACTGGAGACGGTTTTTGCTGGGCTTGGTTTTAGGCGCCAGATTTGGCAAGATCTTCCGTGAGCACCCGTTCCAGTGGATCAAAGTCTGGTGCTTGGAATGCCAAACAGATGTCGTCTGCATAGATGAATTTGCGGGATTTTGTAGTAGGTAGGTCGTTTATGTAGAGGTTGAACAGAGTTGGAGCTAGAACTGAGCCTTGTGGGAGTCCGTTTTTCTGCATTCTCCATGCACTTGTGTTCTGACTGAGGTGGACTCTGAACCTTCGGTTGGTCAGCAGGGTTTTTTATAATTGCTGTTGCCCAAGCAGGGATCGCCTTTATAAGTTTCAGGAGGAGGCCTTTGTGCCAGACCGTATCATAGGCGGCTGTAAGATCGAGAAACACAGCCCCCTGTCTTCAGTCTGCTCTCGAAGCCATTTTCGATGAAGGTGGTTAGGGCCAGTACTTGTTCTCCTGTACTGCGGTCCTTGCGGAAACCTGCTTGATCCACACTTAGAATATCCTCTATTTCTGGGGAAATGCGTTGCAGTATTAGGCGCTCCATGATTTTGTAAGGAACGCTGAGTAGGGAGATTGGGTGGTAGCTTGCTGGTAGTTTGTGGTCTTTGCCAGGTTTTGGGATGGCAATGACCTTTGCTGTCCGCCATTTCTTTGGGATCGAGTTTGTTTGTGTGATCCTTGTGTAGAATTGTGTCAACCAGGTTAGGGCTCGGGGGCCAAGATTTTTCATGAATTCTGGGAAGATTGTACTGTCCTCACTAAGTTGTAAGAACTAGCTAGACAGCAAGTTAAACTTTTCTTCATTGGTGATTTATTTCTTGACAAGCAGACTTCAACATCACAGCTTCAGAAGATAAAGTGAAACTAAAAATGAAACAAGTAGGAGACTAATTAAATTCTGTAACGTTTCTACATAAGCTAGCACTTAAAACACAACCTAGAAAAGGTAATTAATGACCTTGGCATTCATTACAGTGGTTAAGCTATGCTATTGCTAACATTTAGCTACCATTAACATATGTTCAAAAAATCGTTTTTTCTACATTTACTTTTAACAGTTTCTAAACAACATAAACCATGAAATTATCTTCCTTAACAAATACTAAGAACATAAAGAATGAATACATACAAGGGATGCATCTGCTGGGGCTATGAAAAGCGACTTTTTTAGGAACTCCTTCCTCTGAATGGCAACATGACTTTGCCCTTGGTCCAACTGACATTTTACTTCCTACTTCCTGTTTCTAACATTATGACATCACTAGTCAAATTAAAAGTACTTCCTATTGCATGAACTTACATTGAATAAAAGTCCCAAATTCTGCCAGAAGGCAGCACACTCCCCGTCTGACCTTAAAGGTCACTACCCACCAATAAATGTCTCTGGCCTGAAGTTTCAGTCTTTTGGCAGCAGAAGAATTACTTCTGACACCGGCCTCTGGAACAGCTTGGATTCCTTGCCTGCTGTCTTCAGCTCGACCTTCCTTACTCTGCCGCGTAACTTTCGGCAAACAACGCACTTGCGCAGCTCTGAGGCGATAAGCTTTTTTCCGCCTATGACCCAAAAGCCTGCAGCTCTCAGGGCCCCTTCTGTAAAGTGTCGTCCTTGATGCTTGACATCTTCATGACACTGGCGCACTAGCAGCAGGGAAACATGACTGTTCTTGGGCAAGATGATGGGGTTCTTTTCCTGACTGCTCAAGTCAGCATGCTTTAGTCTGCCGCCAATGCAAATCAGGTCGTCTTCAAGAACAGGTCTGAGTTTCTGAAGAGAACTGTCCTTGGCTACAGTTTTTCCATTTTCAAGTGATGTTAATTCCTTAGAGTAGGCCTCTTCCTGCGCTGCTCTGATGATGATATGTCTAACTTGGGACAGCTCATCTGGAGTACGCGGGAGGTTGCAGTAGTGCCATCCTTTGCACTGACTGGACTTGTGCTTGTAAGATCTAGCAATGTGGATGAGTAGAGCAATTGCCCTAGTGAGAGAGCGCATTGATGAGAACCGCTGGAAACGTGCGGCATTGAGGCCTCTGTTTAGACTGTGAGTCAAGAGGCTGCTCACTTCAGGGCGTATCTCTCCATCCAATTCTGGGTTGAGAAGCTCAAAGACTTCCTTTGAGTCTTCATCAGGTGGACTGGGTTTGTACAGAAGGTCTGGTCCGGTGAACCATGTGGTCTGTGCCAGATGTGATGCCGCAACTGCCCGCGAAGCGTGGTCTGCGGGGTTGTCTTCCGTACTGACATAGTGCCACTGGTCAGGTGTTGAGAACTGACGTATTCTGCGAACTCGGTTGTGGACGTATACATAGAAATGTTTCGTTTGATTGTAGATATAGCCAAGAACTACCCTGCTGTCACAGTAGAACTTGACCTCATCAGGCTTCAGGTCCAGCTCGTCTTGTATGAGCTCAGCAACTTCTACGGCTAATACTGCGGCACACAGCTCTAGCCGGGGAATTGTTGGTTCTGACTGTGGAGCCAGTTTAGCTTTCCCTAGGATGAATCCAACTTGGATTTCTCCATCAGCTTGTGTAGTCTTCAGATATGCCACCACTCCAATGGCCTTGGTGCTTGCGTCGGAGAACACACATAGCTCTGTGTGCTCACCCTTGGAGAGGGATGTCGTAGTGTATGCGCGTGGGATGTGCAGCTGGCTTAAATCATGTAATGACGTTCGCCATGATTCCCATTGTTTCAGCTTTTGTTCTGGGAGCGGTGCATCCCAGTCACACATGTCAACACTGAGTTCTCTGAGCAGACCTTTGCCTTCAATGGTCACTGGCACAACCATGCCTAGTGGATCAAAGATGCTGTTCACCGTAGACAACACTCCTCTGCGAGTGAAGGGCTTCTTCTCTTGTGAGACAGTGAATGTGAATGTGTCTGTTGTGGTCTCCCACAATAGTCCCAAGCTCCGTTGCACAGGTGTAGCTTCGCCACTGAAGTCAAGGCTCTTTAGGACTGCCCTGTCTTCTGGTGCAAAGGCTTGAAGGACGACGTCGCTATTTGAAGCGAACTTGTGGAGCCTCAGGTTTGATTCGCTGAGTGAGGCCTGCGTTCTACGCAGGAGGCTGATGGCGTCAGCGTCGGTGGGTAGGCTGATGAGTCCGTCATCGACGTAGAAATGACGTTCCACAAATTGTACAGTGTCCGCTCCATGTTTGTCCGCACCTTCTTGGATGGCCCTCCTCAGACCGTAGATGGCCACAGATGGGGACGGACTGTTGCCAAAAACATGGACTCTCATCCTATAGTCGATTACGTCCTTGGACATGTCATTGTCTCTGTACCACAAGAAACGCAGGTACTTCCTATGGTCGTTGCGAACTAGGAAGCAGTGGAACATCTGCTGTATGTCGGCGATCACTGCAACTTGTTCCTTCCGAAAGCGGATCAGAACCCCAATGAGTGAGTTATTGAGGTCAGGTCCCGTCAGGAGAACGTCGTTCAGAGATGTTCCTGAATACTTCGCACTGGAGTCGAATACAACGCGAATGTTCCCAGGCTTTTGTGGGTGGTAGACTCCGAAGGTTGGGAGGTACCAACATTCTTCATTGTCTTCCAGTGGCGGAGCCACTTCTGCATGTTTCTTCTCTAATATTTTCCCCATGAATTCCAGGAACTGTTGTTTCATCTCCGGTTTCCTTCGTAGCGTCTTCTCCAGAGCGGCGAAGCGGGTGAATACTTGTTCACGGTTGTTAGATAAGCGCTGCCGAGGGACCCTAAAAGGTAGCGGAGCGACCCAGTTGTTTGACTCGTCTCTGTAGACTTCTTGGTCCATAATCTCCAGGAAGATGGTGTCCTCCATGGACGGGGCAGGTCTGTTATCATACTCGGTCTCTTTGAAGACTTTCCTTCCAAGGGTATCCAGTGATGGCTTTGTGGACTTACTCCTCTGCTCCCCGCCGTGAGACACGGTCTGAGTCAGCTTTATGGAGGCTTTGCAAGGTGTGAGCATAGAGGGACGGCCATTCTCCAGCACATTGGTCTTGAATGTCCCCACGACTGGTTTATGTGCACCCCCTAAGCACACATCTCCGACAAGCACCCAGCCTAGCTCCAACTTTTGTGCGAAAGGAGCGTCTGGGGGTCCGCTTACTTGCTGCCAGACCTTGTGCACTCTGACGAGATATCTGCCGAGCAGGATAAGTATCTCCGCATTGTGGTCAAGCTCAGGTATGTATGGTGCTACACCTCTGAGGTGTGGATGGTGGCGGGCCGCGTCAGGTGTCGGTATTTCAGTGCGATCATTGAGTATTTCATTGCACTCAATTAGAGGTGGAAGTGGTAGGGTGGTTTGGCCATCCAGAGATTCGACCTGGAATCCTTCAGCCTTCCGGCCTGATGTCTCCACCAGCCCCGCACAGGTCTTTAGTGAGTAAGGGAAAGACTGGCCTTTGATTGGTCAGCAAAGAAGTCAGACCTGACCAATGAACGATTGCTTTGGTCGTCCAGGATTACGTACATGTTAGTTGCCCTCTCACGTTGACCTTCGGGATATACTCGAACCAGACAAATCTTTGAGCAGGATCTTGCTGTTCGGCCTGGACCACAAATCTGTGTGCAGCTAGAATTGATGACTGTGCTGTCACCGGCTGGCACATCTTCCTCCCCGCCATTGTCTGATGGTGGTGGAGGCCCTTTCGCAGCTTGAGGTGGTGGACCTGGGTGCATGGCAGCATGGTGACGGTCACTACCACACTCTGTGCACTTCACAGTTGCTTTACAGTCTTTAGCAAGATGACTTGCGGACGTGCAGCATTTGAAACACATCCCGTTGTCTTTGAGAATACTCTTCCTCTCTTCAAGCATCTTTCCTCTGAATGTTCTGCACTTCCTGAGTGGGTGTGGTTTGTTGTGAATGGGACAATTTTTCTCTGACCCTTCAACTTTTTTCTCAGGTATATCTGCTGGCGGATCTTTACCTGATGAAACCTCTGTCTTATGAACTGATATCTTGCTTCCTAAGTTGCGTGAGGGTGCCTTGTCTGATTTCAAACTGCTGCTGCTAGCAGATGGTAGGGCGAAGCTGGGATCATTCCTTCTCCGTGCTTCGTGACAGATGAAATCGGCAAAGACATCAAATGGAGGGAAATAGCCTTTGTTCTTTTCTTTAAACCTTGAGCCTATTGCGAGCAATTTCTCTTGAAGCCCATAGGGGAGTTTTTCAACAATGGGCCCAATTCCCCTGGCTGTATCCAGGTATGCCAGTCCTGTGAGGTAACCTTCTCCTCTAGCACCCTGTAGCTCCATGAGGAGATCGCCTAGGTCCCTCAGTTTCCCGTAGTCTTTTGCAGATATTTTTGGGAATTTGTCCAGTCGTTTAAACAGAGACTTCTCCATGACTTCAGGTGCAGCATAACACTGCTGGAGGCGCTCCCAGGCCTTCTCTAGTGCTACGTCTGGGCGCCCTACATGCACAGAGCGAATGTGTTTTATGTGCTTTACTGACTCTGGCCCGAGCCACTTAATGAGCAGATCCAGCATTTCAGTGCCTGTGAGTCCCAGGCCAGCAGTTGCATTATCGAATGATGACTGCCATGCCATGTAATTTTCAGGTTTGTCATCAAATTGGTAGAGGCTGGTACTCACTAGATCGCGGCGAGCCAGGTATCGTGCCAGGTGTTCTGTTTCAGGTGCCACGCTTGGGGTGGTTGGGACATTGCGAGGAAAGTATGATGGTGCCATCGGGCTTAGTGCTGGTTTCTGAGGGAAATATGCTTTCTTAGGCACATCGGGATGTCCACTTTCTCGATTTGGAATTGTTTGGTTCCCAGTATGAGGTGCGCTCTGATTTGATGCCATGCTGAGAAGGGGTTGCCTTTGGGGGGCCTCACCCTGTTGGCGTACATCATCCTCGTTCGGGCCTATTGCTGACAAAGGATGCCATGTAATGTAGCTCTCTTCAGACGCTGCTGCATCGTGTGCTGGGCTAGGGGGAGACACTGGAATGCCTGTTCGGCGCAGTTCAGTTTGTGCTGCAACATACTCTTTAGTACGTGTTGCAATTTCCTCTAGGAGGACCTCATGTGAAGATGAACCAGACTTAACTGAATTCTCTTGATATTCAGCTGCTTCTAATGCTTCAGCCTGTGCTTCAGCTGCTGCTGCCTCTTTTTGTTGTTCTAGTGCGCTTAATTCAGCTTCCAGCTTTGCTTTTCCCAACTCTAGATCAGCTCTAACTCGTCCCAATTCAATTCAATTCAATTCAACTTTATTTATATAGCGCCATTTCACAACAACAGTCATCTCATAGCACTATCAACTGTAGGGAGGACCCCCACAGTTGCAGAAAGACCCCAGCAATCAGGCGATCCCCTGTGAGCAAGCACTTGGCGACGGTGGAGAGGAAAAACTCCCTTTTAACAGGAAGAAACCTCCAGCAGAACCAGGCTCAGGGAGGGGCAGTCATCTGCTGCGACTGGCTGGGGGGTGAGGGGACAGAAAAGAAGAAAAGAACAGACATGTAGAGAGCAAACAGCACGATGGGGACTCAATCTATGGGAGAGAACAAACAAATGTTAATGACCAGCAAAAAAAAAAATATTTCATAGAGAGTGAGGAAAGGAGTGAGGCCCAGTGCATTACTGGAGGTCCCCCGGCTGACTAAACCTATTAGCAGCATAACTAAGGGAGGGTTCAGAAACACATGATCCCTCCCTAATTGTAGGCTATATCAAAAAGGTAGGTTTTAGCCCTATTCTTAAAAACAGAGATCGAGTCTGACTCCCGAATCCAGATTGGCAGCTGATTCCACAGGAGAGGAGCTTGATAACTGAAGGCTCTGCCTCCCATTGTACTTTTGGAGATTCTAGGTATTACAAGTAAACCTGCATTTTGGGAGCGTAGTGCTCTGTTAGGATGATACGGTAGTATCAGATCTTTTAAATAAAAAGGAGCCTGATTGTTTAGAGCTTTGTAAGTAAGAAGAAGGATTTTAAACTTAATTCTAAACTCTATGGGAAGCCAATGAAGGGAGGCCAGAACCGGAGAGATATGATCTCTCTTTCTAGTACCTGTTAAAACTCTTGCTGCAGCATTTTGGATCAGCTGAAGACTTTTTAAAGATGTTTTAGGACAGCCTGATAATAAAGAATTACAATAATCTAATCTCGAGCTAACAAAAGCGTGGATCAGCTTCTCAGCATCACTCTGAGACAAGATGCTCCTAATCTTGGCAATATTACGCAAATGATAGAAGGCAGTCTTAGAAACAAATTTAATATGTGAATTGAAGGACAAATCCTGATCAAAAAAAGTCCCAGCTCTGCTTCTGTAGTAGCTTTCTCAACTTTTAGCCTTGCTTCTTTTTTTGCATAAGCAGCTCGTACTTTTGCAGCCTCTGCTGCTGCACACGCCTTGACTGCGGCACTAGATGAGGATGAGCGAGAGCTCCTTGACTTGTGTGTGTGCACTGATGCAGACTTCTCACTCTTTCTTTCTTCCATCTTTCTTGCTAGGTTTTGCTTCTTTCTACTTTAGTTGTCGCGCTCCAGCTGAATCACCCTTTTTCACTGTACTGTCCTCACTAAGCTGTAAGAACTAGCTAGACAGCAAGTTAAACTTTTCTTCATTGGTGATTTATATCTTGACAAGCAGACTTCAACATCACAGCTTCAGAAGATAAAGTGAAACTAAAAATGAAACAAGTAGGAGACTAATTAAATTCTGTAACGTTTCTACATAAGCTAGCACTTAAAACACAACCTAGAAAAGGTAATTAATGACCTTGGCATTCATTACAGTGGTTAAGCTATGCTATTGCTAACATTTAGCTACCATTAACATATGTTCAAAAAATCGTTTTTTCTACATTTACTTTTAACAGTTTCTAAACAACATAAACCATGAAATTATCTTCCTTAACAAATACTAAGAACATAAAGAATGAATACATACAAGGGATGCATCTGCTGGGGCTATGAAAAGCGACTTTTTTAGGAACTCCTTCCTCTGAATGGCAACATGACTTTGCCCTTGGTCCAACTGACATTTTACTTCCTACTTCCTGTTTCTAACGTTATGACATCACTAGTCAAATTAAAAGTACTTCCTATTGCATGAACTTACATTGAATAAAAGTCCCAAATTCTGCCAGAAGGCAGCACAAAGATGTTATCGTATCCTGCTGCCTTTCCACATTTCAGGCCCTGTAGGACTTTCTCCAGTTCAGCAGCCTCGAAGGGTTCAGGGTTCGTTTCCTCTACAGGCATTTTTTGGTGTTTTTTTTAGCTCAGTTGTAACTGCTCTTCTGGTGTCTTTGTCTTGGGGTGCTTTGGCGATAGTCAGTAGGTGGGATGCAACTTGGTTGGGTGTGACGGATGCTCGGCTTTGGCTAGGGGGCTTCTGTGCAGCTCCTAGGCGACGGATGAGGCTCCAACATTTCCTGCTATGCTTTCCTTCAATTAGTCAAAGACAGACATAGAAATAATGTGTGCATTTTTTACAAATGATCATAATAACATTTACAATATTACAAACAATATAGTCACACATATAATGAATCATAACAGTGGTGACACTCCATCGTCACAGAACCTATCAGATAAATAAGTTCTAAACCACTGCAACGAAGTTCCATTAAGTCCAACATAGTGTTCTAATCTATCAAGTAGAATATTATGATTGATAGTATCAAAAGCTGCACTAAGGTCTAAAAGGACAAGTACAGAAACAAGTCCATTATCAGATGCAATGAGGAGGTCGTTAGTGACCTTCGCTAAGGCTGTTTCAGTACTATGATGGATTCTAAACCCAGATTGAAACTCTTCAAGTAAACCATTTCCTTGCAGGTGGTCAAATAATTGCGTAGCAACAACTCTTTCTAAGATTTTTGAAATGAAAGGGAGATTAGAGATTGGTCTATAGTTAGCTAAAGCTCCTGGATCTAGCGTTGGCTTTTTGAGTAAGGGTTTAATTACAGCCGTTTTAAAAGCCTGCGGTACATGGCCTAAAGTTAATGAAGAATTGATTATATGAAGAATAAGGCTACCAATAAGTGGGAAGACTTCTTTAAATAACTTGGTAGGAATAGGGTCTAAAAGACAAGTTGAAGGTTTGGATGAGGAAACTATTTTGTCTAACTCACAAAGGTCGATTGGAGTAAACTCATCAAGACAGACATCAATAGAAGGAGTTGTAGTAGTTACAGTATTTAAGTTAACTGTGGGAAGAATCTGATTGATTTTATCTCTGATGGATGAAATTTTATTATTGAAAAAGTTCATAAAGTCCTGACTAGTAAGCTCTAAGGGGATGCTAGGATTGACAGAGTCCTGACTCTTTGTCAACCTGGCTACAGTGCTGAAAAGAAACCTGGGATTATTCTTGTTCTCTTCTATTAATGCAGAATAATAACTCGTTCTAGCTTTTCTAAGAGATTTTTTATAGATTAAAAGATGATTTCTCCAAGCTAAATAGATTTCATCTAAATTAGTAGAGCGCCATTTTCTTTCTAATTGACGTGTCTTCTGTTTTAAGCTACGAGTTTCTGTGTTGAACCAAGGAGTTAGAAATCTCTGATTAGACTTTTTCTTTTTAAAGGGGGCCACCAAGTCTAGAGTCTGATGCAGAGAAGCTGTAACACTATCCACCATGTTATCAATTACAGAAGGAGCAAGCTGTCTGTAGCTTATTTCCGTTGTGTTGACACATGGCATAGAGGAAACAATCTGCATAAATTTGGTAATAGCATCATCTGAGAGGCATCTACTGTAATAATATTTTTTCTTTAGGAGCCAAATAGTCAGAAATAGTAAAATCAAAGGTTAACAGACAATGGTCTGACAGTACAGGGTTATGAGGAGACACTACAAGTTTTTCTATTTCTATGCCATATGTCAGATACTACAAAGATAACACAAGTAAACACAAAATGCAGTTTTTAATTGAAGGTGTTTATTAATTAAGGGTAAAAAAAATCCAAACCTACATGGCCCTGTGTGAAAAAGTGATTGCCCCCTTTTAAAATATAAATTAACTGTGGTTTATCACAAAAGCTGAGTTCAATTTTCTAGCCATTTCTAAAACTTTGGGACTCCAGCAAACCACAGTGAGAGCCATTATCCAACAGATGGCAAAATCATGGAACAGTGGTGAAACTTTCCAGGACTGGCCAGCCAACCAAAATTACCCCAAGAGTGCAAGGACGACTTATCCAAGAGGTCACAAAAGACCCCACAACAACATCCAAAGAACTGCAGGCCTCACTTGCCTCAGTTAAGGTCAGTGTTCATGACTCCACCATAAGAAAGAGATTGGGCAAAAATGGCCTGCATGGCAGAGTTCCAAGATGAAAACCACTGCTGAGCAAGAAGAACATAAAGGCTTGTCTCAGTTTTGCCAGAAAACGTCTTGATGATCCCCAGGACTTTTGGGAAAATACTCCGTGGACTGACGAGACAAAAGTTGAACTTTTTAGAAGGTGTGTGTCCCATTACATCTGGCATAAAAGTAACACAACATTTCAGAAAAGGAACATCATACCAACAGTAAAATATGGTGGTGGTAGTGTGATAGTCTGGGGCTGTTTTGCTGCTTCAGGACCTGGAAGACTTGTTGTGGTAAATGGAACCATGAATTCTGCTGTCTACCAAAAAATCCTGAAGGAGAATGCCCGGTTATCTGTTCGTGACCTCAAGCTAAGATAAGATAAGATAAGATAAGATAAGATAAGATAAGCCTTTATTAGTCCCACAATGGGGAAGTTCCAGGATTGCAACAGCACAGGGATAGCAACACTCAGAGCAATAATTTAGAAGATAAGAAAATAAGAGCAGTGAATATACATACGTACACATAAATATATATACACAGTGCGGAGCATTGTAGCTAGATGGAATAAACAGCATAACCATCTACTTAGTTACCCTACATAGTATGAATATGCACCCATACATATTGTCACCCTCCGTAGCGACTGATATTGTCCTAGTTGTATGCTGGAGGGGACCATTTGTGTAAGTCTGTTGCGTCTTTTGCATTCAATACTATTAGGTCATCATGTTTTTTTGCTATCTCTGCGAGCAGCCCTGCTTAGGTTGTACAGTCTGACAGCCGTAGGTAGGAAGGACCTGCAAAACCTCTCGGTTGTGCACCTAGGATGATGTAGTCTGCTGCTAAATGAGCTCCTCAGTGCGTTCAGTATGTCCTGCATAGGATGGGACTCAGACTCCAGCAGAGATGTCAGCTTAGCCACCATCCTTCTCTCTCCTATCTCCTCCACTGGGTCAAGGCGCTGCCCCAGGACAGAGCTAGCTTTCTTGATCAGTTTGTTCAGTCTCTTCCTATCGGCTGCTGTAATGCCACTGCCCCAGCAGACCACTCCAAAAGTGATGGCTGATGCCACCACCATGTCATAGAATGTCTTCAGCAGTGCCCCTTGTACACCAAAAGACCTGAGTCTCCTCAGTAGGAACAGCCTGCGCTGTCCCTTCTTGTAGAGTCCATCGCTGGTCCCACCAGGGGGCGGAGGTGAGCAAGGAGCAGTCTCTCCAGGGTCTTCATCATGTGAGACATCAGGGCCACTGGTCTATAACTGTTCAGGTCCTTGGGGTGGGAAGTCTTTGGTACAGGTACCACACAAGATGTTTTCCACAACTGTGGTACCCTCCCCAGCTTCAGGCTCAGCTTGAAGATGTGCTCCACAATCCCACAAAGCTGGTCTGTGCAGGACTTGAGGAGCTTTGCGCTGATGCCATCTGGTCCCGAGGCCTTCCTCGCTTTGATCTTCCTCAGCTCCGCCCTCACGCGGGTCTTAGTGAGGGTCATGTTGGGGGGCTGTGTGTTGGGAGTGGGGGGGGGGTGTTGGTGGAGTGGGGTGTGGACAGCAGGTCTCGATGACTTTAGAGGTAGCAGTGGTTGGTGTGCGGTGGGGGGGGGGGGGGTCAAACCTATTAAAAAACAGGTTCAGATTGTTCGCCCACTCCCTGCCCCCCGTGGTCTGGGAGGAGGTATTCTGGAGCCCAGAGATGGTTCTGAGGTTTCTCCAGACCCCACCGATGTCGCTCTGTTGCAGCTTGTCCTACATCTTCTTCCTGAAGCTGTCCTTGCCTTCTCTGATCTTCCTCCTCAGCTCCCTCTGTACGGACTTCAGCATCTCCCTGTTCCCCGACCTGAAGATCCTCTTCTTCTCTCTCAGAAGTGTTTTTATCTCAGGGTTGATCCAGGGTTTGTTGTTCGAGCAACACCGTATGGTCTTGGTGGGTACGGTGTTGTCCACACAGAAGCTGATGTAGTCCATGATGGTGTGAGTGAGGCCATCGATGTCCTCACCATGTGGATCGCAGAGCTGCTCCCAGGCAGTGGTTTCAAGACAGTCTTTTAGAGCGTCCATTGCCTCCTCAGACCATAACTTCACTGTGCGCATGACCAGAGGTTGTCTGTGCACTAGGGGTTTGTACACCAGCAGGAGATGAACCAAGTTGTGATCTGATCTCCCGAGTGGGGGGAGTGTTGATGAGGTGTACACCTCCTTAGTGTTTGCATAGAATAAGTCCAGTGTTTTATTGTCTCTAGTGTGGCATGTGACATACTGGAAGCTGAAGCGCACTTGGGTTCTGCAGCAGGACAACGATCCAAAACACACCAGCAAGTCCACCTCTGAATGGCTTAAGAAAAACAAAATGAAGACTTTTGAGTGGCCTAGTCAAAGTCCTGACCTGATTCCAATTGTGATGCTGTGGCATGATCTTAAGAAGGCGGTTCATACTGGAAAACCCTCCAATGTAGCTGAATTACAACAATTCTGCAAAGATGAGTGGGCCAAAATTCCTCCACAGCGCTGTAAAAGACTCATTGCCAGTTATCACAAATGCTTAATTGCAGTTGTTGCTGCTCAGGGTGGCCCAACCAGTTATTAGGTTTAGGGGGCAGTCACTTTTTCACACAGGGCCATTTAGGTTTGGATTTTTTTCCCTTAATAATAAACACCTTCATTTAAAAACTGCATTTGGTATTTACTTGTTTTATCTTTGTCTAATATTTAAATTTGTTTGATGATCAGAAACATTTAAGTGTGACAAACATACAAAAACATGAGAAATCAAGAAGGGGGCAAACACTTTTTTACACCACAATATAATATTGTCAACCCAATTTCACAAAAAAAACATGTTATCATTCATCGGAGCATCTCTTTTTAACCAAGAAAGAGCAGCTGCTCATCCTGGTCTGTGCTGTATTAATCTGCTCTGGGAATGCAAAATTGTAGATTTAATTCAAGACAACTGTCTTGAATTAAAGATGGGATATTTTTATTTTGAATTCTTTTAAAAGAATGAGAGTGAATGAGGTTAAAATTGTAAAAACTGTCACCATTACATAATGAACACCTGGTTTGTTCCCACATCCCTGCTCTTCTCTGTGGTCATGGTGACAGCTGTCTTCCCGGTACGACAGACCTGTCCGGCTGCAGTGCAGTAGAGAACTGAATCCTAAACCCACGTAACTTTGTTTTCCTCTGTGCAGAAAAAAAACCCTGTTGTGTTTTCAAATAGTTCATATTTAATTGTCCTCATTTAACAGAAAACACCAACTGAGAGTTTTTTCATTAGTCGGGACACACAAGCATAAACAGACACGAGACATGATGATGTGATATGATAACTCAGCACAGGCAGAGTAGAGGACAAAACGTTTTCACAGAAGAGGCTGGGAGTTTAAAATCTTCAGACTGACAGTAGCCTATCTGCCCGCCCCCCGTGTGGTGTGCACCCACGCCTGAATGCCACACACCCCCTGTTCATTCATTCATTCCACTAAAAATTATTACATTAATGCCTAATAGATAGATAGATAGATAGATAGATAGATGTACTGTATGGTAGATATTAATATTGTGTATATATGTGTATATATATATTGGGGCTGCACGGTGGCGCAGTGGTTAGCACTGCGGCAGCACAGTTTACCCTTGGCCGAGGGATTGTGGGGATCGTGGGATCGTGGGTTCGATCCCAGCCCCCGACCAACAGTGATCTGTGTGGAGTTTGCATGTTCTCCCCGTGTTGCGTGGGTTTACTCCGGGATTTCTCCGGTTTCCTCCCACATGCCAAAAACATGCATGTTAGGTTAATTGGCTGTTCTAAATTGTCCCTAGATATCTGTTTCCTATAGGCCCTTAGAATAGAGGGTTAGCATTAATGAAAGCGCTTTGAGTGGTCTTTGTGACTAGAAAAGCGCTATATAAGTGCAGGTTAGTTAGTTAGTTAGTTAGATATAGTTGGGTGTACCAACATGGCGGTGCCCTGGGTGTAGTGGGAGGTGACGCCCCGTCTTTCCAGTGGTGGCATCACGGGGAGTATAAGTGGCCACAGCTGGAGGGGTCCCCCCCTTTTGCTGTGGACTCTCATGCTGTACAGAGTGACTCCTGTTAGTTCCTCTTCGTTATTAATAAAACTAGTAAACCGTCACCTCGACTCCTCCTCATTTCCAGACATAACATTTGGCGACAAGGACAAAAGGGTATAGAGCGTCCTGCTGCAGCTTTTCGACCATTTCTGGAGGCCCCAGGAGAACTGCTTGTCCCCTGGGCCAGATGGTATGCAGCCTTAGAGAATTATCTCATTGCTCTGAACCTCGGCAACCTTGAGAAATTGCATGCAAGTTCAATTCTGGTGCACAACTTAGGAATGGAGGGCCAGGGGGTCCTGAGTACATTAGGAGGGGGTGACTCATTTGACGACATGGTGAGGCTAATGGTGGGCTATTTTCGAGCCCCTGAAAACACCATCATGAAGCGAATCCAGTTCAGACAGCAGCGCCAGCAGCCAGGTGAGTCAGTACAACAATTTGTTGTGGACCTGCAGCAGCTAGCAGGAGAGTGTCGATTCGGTGCTTTGGAGGAAGAGATGGTCCGCAACCAACTGCCGGAACACATGCTGTACTCCTCCGCAAAGGTTCCCCTCCTCACTCATACTGGAGAGCTGACACTTTTGGCCGCCATAGACTTGGAACAACAGCATGAGGCAGCAGAAATGTTAACAAAAAATCTCGGCGAAGATGAAAAACTGCCAAGGAACGAGAAACAGTGGATGATGAGGTTGACAAAGAATACGCTTCTGCTGTAAGAATCAGGTCCGCCCCGGGGACGCCACGATGTTATGGCTGTGGATCCACTAGGCACCGCTACAAAGCGAGGGAGTGTCCAGTGAAAGGGAAGCTTTATGGAAAGTGCGGTCTGTTCCACCACTTCACTACAGCCTGCAAAAACTTTGAGCAGGGGGACCAGAAACCAGAGAGGGGCTCTTCTGCGAGGAAACCCACGGTGGTCCACATGGTCTCCCCTAACATAGATGGACGCATTATTTGCAATGTCAAATTGGACGGGGTGGTGGTTCCACTGATGCTGGACACAGGATGAGCGACCTCCATCCTATATTGGGCTACAGTGAAGAAATTATTCCCACATTATAGAGTGAGGAGGTCTGACGTAGCGTATTATGGCTATGGGAGATACAAATCAGCGTCGGTGTGCACAGTAGAATTTATGGTGTCCACTGAAGGAAATAACCTGATGGGCTGCAACCTGTTCTATGGACTTGGGTTCTCCATTGCTTGCAGCATAGGAGAGGAGTGGTCTGGCTGCGGGCTGTGGGACCGGCCCTTTTATGTGGGAAATGAGGGTGAAGTGTGGGACTTAAACCTGCTCAGGACGAGTGACGACGGGCATGACTGACACCATGGAGCACCGTCACAGGGAGTTTCCAGTGTCAGTGTTCGCAGTACACTGGATGAGGGACCTGAACGGCACGGCCGGACACTTGTGGGGGTGAGTAGAGCCAGTGAGCAGGCACAGCATAGTTCCAGTGGCCGACTGAATACCACCGTCAAACCGGGCACTGCTGTGGCTGATTCAACGCATCAAATGAAAGAGAATGGGGCGAGGCCATGTGGCATGATCCCCAGGAGTGCCTACAAGAGGGGTCAGAGGCAGACCCCGGACCGGATTGGCGGGACTCTGCGACACCGTACAGGAACCCGACCATGACATTTAAGATCCAAAAAGCCAGTGGGAACTCCCCTAAGTATCGGAGATGAAGTTCTCCCTAGGGTTGAGTCTCGGCTTGGTGGGGTCCACAAATCACTGGAGCAGCAGGATGACCAAGGACAGCTGCGGGTGGTGATGACCTGCGAGGACGGTTATTTGGAACTGTCCGATGGATCCAGAAGGCACCCAAATGAGCTGGGGGAGTGAAGAAACGCCTGAGCAGCCCATCTCCAATAAGGAAACGGCGGAGATGTTCTGGGAGAGGGCCGCCGGACGGACACTCCAGAGGTGGTCCTCGAGGGGGTCCTTAGCAAGATTTTAATGGTATGCTCAGTTCCCTTTGTCACCCAGCCTGTCGGCACATTATTATGCAGACCGGAGGAGAATGCATATTCTCATGCAAAAACCATAGACTGCCTTGCTTATCCGTTTCTCGGCTCTGATGCACCCCTCCTGCCGTGCCATTCAGTCTGAGTAGAGAACGTACTGACCGGGTCCCCCACACCACTAACTTTTGTGTGAGTGGTTAAAACAAACACTGATGTGTGAAATGCAAATTGTCCTCAGTACTGTGTGTGTTTGATGTGCCCATTTTGTGGGGTGGGAGTGCTGGGATGGAGGGAGTTGGGACCGCCATCATTTGGGGCCGCCATCAGGTTAGTGTACATATTGTTTATAAGTATTTATGGTTCGAGATGTTTTAGAAATATATGTAGCAATATTGGAATTGATTTTCTTTTGTGTGTGTGGTGTGTGGGCTTTTTTTACGTTCAAAGACTATAATGATCAAAATGGCGGAATAGTTTGCTGGGCCTGTGTGGTGTGCATGGTTAGCTTGGTGTATTGATGGGTGATTCTCCAAATATCAAAGAATTTGTGTCCCAGGCAGAAATAAGAAAAACAAAAACACGTTTGTGATTTTTTATTCATGCTGCACTTACTAGACACAAAGACGAACTTGCAAAAAATTTATGATAAATAAATTACTATTTTTATTATATAAAATATGGTTTTATATTGAGTGTTTTTGCTATATGTCCTTTGTCCCTTGGCCAGGTTTTGGACCCTCAGTCCCTCATAAGACTGAAATTAAATTTGATTCAACAGTAATTTTATTGACAAATGGCACAGAAATTCCTTATTTTAATGAAAAATATCATGTGCTTGAAAGATATATTAGTATTTTATTTATTTTTCATAAAAAGAACACCTGTCCCTAGGGATCACTGTCATTTCCACCACCCACCACAAAATGTAACTTTAACTTTTTCTTTTTTAACCTTTGTCTGCTTGCAGCCACATCAGTTGTCATGTGGCAGCAGAGCTCATGGCAGCACAGCAGTGATGCTCCATGGAAGGAAGGCAGACAAGAAAAAATCAAGGAAAGTTCTGCAAAACCAAGAGTAGGTTTATTGGTCGTCATTTCCAAACACCTCATATTTCCTTTGAATGTACAAATAATGAGAAAAATACCATTTTATATTGTGTATTTTGAGTATATTTTATGCTCACTCTAAAACAGAGGTTAGCATGCTAACATGTCATGAGATTTTAAAAGAAATGCTAAACACTGTCTTTTCCACAACAGTCATTTCCATCACTTTATTTATTGTGATGGAAAAGACGAGTTGTGATAGGAATGACAATGTTAGTGTTATAAATGCATTTATTTGGCTTATATCACTTAAAATACTGTGTATTCAATTATGCCCCTGGTAAAAAATAAATATGCTAAATATATTTAATTTAGGTATATTTTAGTGTATTTTAATATATTTTGGTAAAGTAAATTTTAAGTGTGCTATTTTGGAACAACTTTTTTTGTATTCAATACATTTTAGTTAAATTTAAATTGAAACAAAGTTCAACTTTAAGTATGCTTAATGTATTTTTATGTACTAAAGTGGAACAATTTTAAGTACACAATGCATTTTTAATATATTATGATCTGTCACGATTTACTCATTCACTAATACACTATGATTACACTACTTTCATATTTTAAGTGCATTTATTGTGTATTAGCAATAGTCTTATAATTGATTTATAGTTTATTTAAAACCTATTTAAAATGACTGCAATACATAGAAATGTCATTTAAAATACCCTTTAAATATACAATGTTTCTATTGTAAATACATTTTTCGTATAATGAAAATACTTCCAAGTATACACTTAACAAATATATTTTATTTGTATTTCAAAACAAACCAAAAATACATTCAATTACAATGTAGTGCAAAAACTGTAACTAAAGGTTTCGAACCTCGAGAAGTGAATTATGCAAAAAGTAGACTAATCTCAAATGAGTTAGTGCTGTCACTTCACATGACTCTGGTCTGAAGTGTCCCCTTAACGTCATTGTCTGCAAGTTGAAATACATTTAATAGAATGCATATTACTGACCCCTTGGACCGACATTTTGATGTAAAGAAATTAATTTCATTTATTTTTTTCAAAGTTCTTCCCTTTGCTGATTTCAGCCTCAAATCCATAGGCAAAAATTCAATATTTCTCTCCCACACACCTAATTTTCCAAATTTGTAGACAATAACATCAAGCATATCCTCAGAGTGCGTGGCATCTGAAAAGAGCAGCCCTCTCGGAGCTTAGAAGCACATTAAGAACTGCTAGACAAGAGATAAACTGAACACATTCATCACCACTTTTTGTCAAAACTTATGTGGTGTTGCTTGGTACCTGGTAGCATGAAAACAAATGTACAAATAACAAAACTTTTTTACCCTTTTTGGCAAACAGCCCTTAACAATGGGTAGAAAAAGAAACAGTCAGCCCTTACACGAAACATTTATGGCCTCTTATGTGAAAAATGTTCATTGTTGCTGTACTGTTATCACTACGTGTTATATACACCGCATATGTTAACGCAGATCAACAGCAAGCCAAACTCGTTTTTCACGAGCCAGGAAACCGAGCGTCCTGCTCCTTTATTTTCAGTCTTCTTAGACAGCTTACAGTATTTTACAACTGTGGCTCGAAGCTCGATGAAAAGCCCGAGTGAAACTGAAAAGAAATAAAAACAGAAAATAAATACATATAATTAAGCTAGCAGGCCCCTGGGATAGGACTAATTCCTGGAACAAACAGAAAACACAATACACTTGACAAGCTAGCGGGGCCCTGGGATAAGACTAATTTCTGAAACAATTACACTCTTACAACGATATCAAATTCACGTATAACAAAAACTTATAAACTGACAAAAATACTAATTGAACTTACAGCCATTGCTTTCGATGGTGTAGGATGGCGTTTAACACACAGGAGGAACGTTTCAGACATTTGCGGGCAGGTTATCTCTCTCTGCCTTTTTTTTCTCTCTACAATGTCCGTTTCTTCTACCCACAAAACATAGCGACAACTGGCTGCGCTTTCAATATAAAATACTAATGAATCGCTACTAAATATACAGAAATTATTTTTAACACAATTACTATTTTAACCTGAATTATTATAAAAAGATTATGACATTTATTATGAACTTATGAACTATATTTTTTAACTCTATAAAACACACACTACTGAGGGCAGAACAGTTGCACTTTCTGAGCTGCAGCTCGCACCTCAGACACTGTGGTTCCGGGAAACTCCTCAATCACCGCGTCTGCAAAAGAAAACTTACTTAATACAGATTTTAAGTATATCTATAAACCACGTTTTTGTACTGCTATGTACTAAAATGTATAAGGAGATCGTTTCACATGACAAATCACCTAAGACAAGGAAAGAATTAGTTTTATTCACTCTACATGCTCTATAGTTTAAAGGTATGTCTGGTTACACAGTTGAAATTACCTGTACTCACTTATGTACTTTGAAATAAGTCAAAGAATAGTGTAATGTATTAAATGTATTGAAAGTATGCAACAAAATACAGTTTTAGCTAAATATTACTTTAATATATTTATTGTATTATATAAAAATATATACTCAAAGTATGCATAAAATATACTTTAAATGTATAAACTCAACAATCAGTATGTATGTATCAAATGTATCAAATGTATCAAACTCGACAATCTGAGGGAGGGCTGGCCCTCCCCCACCATCGGTCGGACCAGCTTTTACCATCAACACAGCAGACACACGGAGGACCCTAACCAGAGTCGGCCCATGCAAAGCTGCAGGTCCAGACAACATTCCGGGACGTGTGCTCCGAGACTGCGCGAGCAAGTTGGCGGATGTCCTGACTGACATTTATAACATCTCCCTGAGTCAGGCCATCGTTCCCAGATGCTTCAAGACCTCTATCATTGTACCGGTGGCAAAGAAACCAGTGGTGTCCTGTTTGAATGACTATCGTCCTGTTGCACTGACACCAATTGTGATGAAGTGTTTTGAGTGGCTTGTCAAACCACACATTACAGCCTGCCTCCCTGCATCACACGACCCGCTCCAGTTTGCATATCGTTCAAACCGCTCCACAGAGGATGCTATAGTCACCACCCTACACTCTGTCATCACCCACCTGGACCAGAAAGACACCTACGCCAGACTCCTGTACATTGATTTCAGTTCAGCATTCAACACCATTATTCCCCAGAGACTGATGGAGAAATTCCTCCTTCTCGGTCTGAACACCACCAGATGTCTCTGGATCCTGGATTTTCTGACTGAGAGAGCTCAGTCTGTCCGGGTTGGAAACAACATCTCCAAGTCTGTCACGCTGAGTACCGGAACCCCTCAAGGCTGTGTACTCAGTCCACTGTTGTTTACACTTCTAACACATGACTGTGTATTCAAACATGAGGGGAACCAGATTATTAAGTTTGCAGATGACACCACGGCGGTGGGACTTATCCAGAGGGATGAGGAATCAATGTACAGGGAAGAAGTGAGAGACCTGGAGGGCTGGTGCAGGGAGAACAATCTGGTGCTCAACGTGGACAAAACAAAGGAGATGATTATCGACTTCCGGCGGTCACAGCCTGAGCACGCCCCCCTCAGCATCGGCGGCCGTTTAGTGGAGAGAGTAGAGAACATCAAGTTCCTCGGAGTGCAGATCTCGCAGGACCTGACCTGGAGCATGTCACGCCGCGCCATTCATCAACGGCGCCACCTGCTCACGCACCTGACAATCATCAGCGGCGAGGGATAAAGGCCGTCTCGCCCGGAGGCTCGGCCTGAAGCCGTCAGACTTCGTCCCTCACCGTCGTGAGCATACTTCCCTTCAGCGTCACCATTTTGGTAAGAAGATCGCTTACCTCTTTTCTTCAGTCTTCTCCCCTGTGCACAGGTGGATTCCCCAGCGGCGGACATCTCCACTCCATCGCCCAATCCTCGCTGCTGTACGGAGCTCTCCAGGTGGCTGTCTTCCGGGCTTCGCCCCCTTGTTGTGCCAGCTGTCCTGACCCACCAAGTAAGTCCTTCTCTCGCCATAAATTCCTCCTGTGTTGGTGTATGCCCGTCACCCTCTCCCTGTGCTCTCTCCATAGGGTTGCTCGGCTGTACGGTCACCTGCCTCTGTGCCTGGAGCAGACACCATCACCAACACATTTACATCCCGCAGACACGCACTCATTCACTCCTGCTGTTAATAAACTCTTTGAACTACTCTAAGCCTGTGTGTGTGCGTCTCCTGAGCCGTGCGTTATGTCAGTACGGCTTCAGCAGAGCGGCTCGGCGGACGGCGGGCTCGCACACCGGTTTTCCACTCTCGAGGCTAGAGTGGATCAAATAGCTTATCAACAACAGGTGATCTTTAATCAATTATTGAATTTAACTAACCGGTTGGGCCGCTTGGATCCTCAACAGCCGTTCCCCCCGGCTCGTCAGGGTGGCGCGGCTCCTGCTGTTCCAGCGGCCGTCCAGCCGGCTCCAGTGGCACCGGTTCGGCTCACACCGATTCCGACCCCCGCCCGCTTTAGCGGTAAGCTCGGCGGAGCGCGGGGGTTCATTATGCAGTGTGAGTCCGTGTTCCACCGTGTGCCCGGAGATTTTCCCTCGGATCACAGTCGGATTGGTTACATAGGGAATCTTCTGGAGGGGCGTGCGTTAACTTGGACCTACGCCGTAATGGCGAGGCCCAGTTATGCCACCCTCACCTATGACCAGTTCGTGAGGCGCTTTCTGGAGGTCTTTGACCATTCTCAAACCGAGACGGTCCAGGTCGATCGGCTCCTCGCTCTCCAGCAGGGAGGCCGGTCGGCAGCGGACTACTCGGTCGACTTCCGGGTAGCGGCGGAGGAATTGGGCTGGGAGGAACGCTCCCTCTGTGGCCTGTTCCTCCGCAGCCTCAATAGTGATCTGAGGGATGAACTGGCTGGACGGGATATCCCTGGGACGCTAGCGGAGCTGACATCCTTAGCGATAAGTTTGGATAACAGGCTGCGCGAGCGCTCCTCGGGGCGGAAGTCTTCTTCTTCTCGCCCTCGTGGAGTCTCGCCGCACCTGTTCCAAGCTCGCCCCCTGGCGGCGCCGCCAGCATTGTGCCCCGAGGAGTCGGAGCCGATGGTGACGGGCTGGACCAAGCTTTCCCCTGCGGAGAAACAACGCCGCCGTGAGTTGGGCCTCTGCATGTATTGCGGAGGTGACCAACACACTGTGGAGCGTTGCCCGCGGAAAGCCAGTCGGCGGGGTCCGCGAATCGCTGTAGGGAGCCTCGCGGGTCCCAACCGGTTAGACTCTCTCACTCAATTAAAGCTGCCCATCCGTTTTTGCCACAATCCCACTGGGCACCTCACCCACGCACTGGTGGATTCGGGCGCAGAGGGCAGCTTCATTTCACAAGGCCTGGCAACCCGATTGGGCATCCGCTGTCAGGCATTAAAACACCCCATCTCCCTGGTCCATCTCTCCCGTGCCTCCCTTGGGAGAGTTTCTCACCAAACCATGCCTGTCCCAGTCATCATCTCAGGGAACCACCGGGAGGAGATGGTATTTTACGTCCTGCCCAACTCTGTGTCGCCCGTCATCCTGGGGTATCCCTGGCTACGCCTCAACAACCCTGTCCTGGACTGGAGGTCCGCTGGGGTATCGGCATGGAGTACCTTCTGTATGGGCACCTGCCTTCAGTCCGCCGCCTGCTCCCCGTCCGCGGCTCCCCCTGTGGCGGATACAGCACCTCCGGACCTGTCACTGGTGCCTCCAGAATTTCACGACCTGGGTATGGTATTTAGCAAATCTAAAGCTATGTCTCTTCCCCCGCATCGACCATATGACTGTGCCATCAACCTCCGCCAGGGGGCTCCCCTGCCATCTGGTCGGCTCTACAGCCTGTCGGCACCGGAGAAGGAGACCATGAATACATACCTGAAGGAATCTCTGAGCGCTGGGATTATTCGCCCATCGTCGTCACCCGTGGGGGCAGGGTTTTTCTTTGTCGGGAAGAAGGACGGATCCCTCCGCCCCTGCATAGACTACCGAGCGCTGAATGACATCACTGAGAGGGACCGTTACACCCTGCCCCTCATGGACACTGCCTTTCACTCCCTCCAGGGGGCGACCTGGTTTACCAAGCTGGATTTACGCAGCGCTTACCACCTCGTCCGGATCCGGGAGGGAGATGAATGGAAGACAGCCTTCCGTACCCCGAACGGCCACTTTGAGTATCTCGTCATGCCGTTCGGGCTGACCAACGCTCCTGCCGTCTTTCAGCGCCTCATTAATGACGTCCTCCGGGATTTCATCGGCCTTTTTGTGTTCGTCTACCTGGATGACATCCTTATCTTCTCCAGGTCCAGGGACGAGCACCAGGTCCATGTGAGGCGGGTCCTCCAAAGACTGCTGGAGAATCGTCTGTACGTGAAGGCTGAGAAATGCGAATTCTACGCTAGGACCACATCCTTCCTGGGATTCATCATCGCTCAAGATCAGGTGCTCCCAGACCCAGAGAAGGTGAAGGCGGTGGTGGAGTGGCCTACTCCCGCATCCCGGAAGCAGGTGCAACAGTTTGTTGGCTTCGCCAATTTTTACCGCCGCTTTGTCCCAAATTTCAGCTCGATCGTCGGACCGCTGACCCGCCTCACGTCCCCGAAGGTCCCGTTCCGGTGGACTGAAGAGGTCGCTGCTGCCTTTAGGGCGCTGAAGGCGGAGTTCTCCTCCTCCCGGGTCCTTCGCCAGGTCGACCCCGCGCTGCAGTGCATTGTGGAGGTGGACGCATCGGACACGGGAGTGGGAGCAGTGTTATCCCAGCGGTCACCTGACGATGGCGCCAAACGGCCGTGCGCCTTCTTCTCCCGGCGCCTGTCCCCGGCGGAGAGGAACTACGATGTGGGGGACAGAGAGCTCCTGGCCATTAAACTCGCCTTACAGGAGTGGCGCCACTGGCTAGAGGGGGCGGACCTGCCGTTTGTGGTCCTGACGGACCACAAGAACTTAGAGTATTTACGATCTGCCAAGCGCCTGAATGCCCGCCAGGCGCGCTGGTCTTTGTTCTTCGCCAGGTTCCGCTTCTCGATCACCTTCAGGCCGGGCTCCAAAAACGGCCTGCCTGACGCCCTCTCTAGGCAGTTCACCCCCGTGGAGGCTGAGGAGACGCCCCACACTATCCTGCCCAGGTCGTGCGTCCTCGGTGCCATCTCTTGGGACATTGAAGACAAGATCCGGAAGGCGCAGGAGGTGGAACCTGATCCTGGCGGCGGACCGGAGGGAAGACTGTTCGTCCCATCTGCGGTCCGAGGAGAGGTCATCCACTGGCTCCACACCTCCCGGCTCACCTGTCATCCCGGCACCTCTCGGATGATCAGCCTCCTCCAGCGGTCCTTTTGGTGGCCAGGCCTGCGGAGGGATGCAGCCCGCTACGCCCGGGCTTGCCCAATCTGTGCCACCAGCAAGTCGGGAAATGCCCCCCCAGCGGGTCTGCTCCAGCCTCTGCCCGTCCCCGGCAGGCCCTGGTCGCACATCGCACTGGACTTCGTCACCGGACTCCCCGTTTCCAACTCCTTTGACACCGTCCTGACCATTGTGGACCGTTTCTCCAAGGCGGCGCACTTCGTTCCCCTGCGAGGTCTCCCTACTGCCCTGGAGACGGCGGGCCTCCTCGTCCAACACGTGGTCAGGCTGCACGGGATTCCGGTGGACGTGGTCTCGGACCGGGGCCCCCAATTTTCATCCGAGGTTTGGAGATCCTTTTGTAACGCCATCGGAGCCAAGGTGAGCCTCTCCTCCGGCCATCACCCCCAGTCTAACGGGCAGTGTGAGAGGACCAATCAGGAGCTGGAGGCTGCGCTCCGCTGTGTTACTAGATCCAAGCCGACGTCCTGGAGCAACCATCTCGCCTGGGTGGAGTATGCCCACAACACCGCCCGCTCTTCTGCAACGGGGATGTCCCCCTTCAAGGCGTCCCTGGGTTACGACCCCCCGCTGTTTCCAGCGCAGGAGAACGAGGTGACTGTCCCCTCCGTTAGGGCGCACCTTAGGCAGTTCCGCTCCACCTGGGCTGCCGCGCGTCATGCGCTTTTACGCACAGCGGAGCGCAACAGGACCGTGGCGGACCGGCACAGAAGACCTGCCCCGGCGTACAGAGTTGGGCAACTCGTGTATGTGTCTACCCAGGACGTCACATTAAAAGGCGAGAGGAGGAAGCTGGCACAGCGTTTCATGGGTCCCTTTCCCATCACCCGGATCATCAACCCGGTGGCTGTGCGCGTGGCTATTCCCCCCTCCCTCCGCATCCATTCCACTTTTCATGTGTCGAAGGTGAAACTGGCAGTCACTGACCCCCTTTGCCCTCCTCCTGCAGCGCAACCCGCGCCCCGGATGATTGGTGGCCATCCGGCCTGGTCCGTCTCCTCCATCCTGGACTCCCGGCGCCGGGGTCGTGGGTTGCAATACTTGGTGGACTGGGAGGGCTATGGGCCCGAGCATCGACAATGGGTGCCCCCGTCGTTTGTGTTGGACCCATCGCTCATCGCGGACTTCCACCGAGCGCACCCGGATAAGCCATCGCCAGGAGGCGCTGCTAGAGGGGGGAGTACTGTCACGCCGCGCCATTCATCAACGGCGCCACCTGCTCACGCACCTGACAATCATCAGCGGCGAGGGATAAAGGCCGTCTCGCCCGGAGGCTCGGCCTGAAGCCGTCAGACTTCGTCCCTCACCGTCGTGAGCATACTTCCCTTCAGCGTCACCATTTTGGTAAGAAGATCGCTTACCTCTTTTCTTCAGTCTTCTCCCCTGTGCACAGGTGGATTCCCCAGCGGCGGACATCTCCACTCCATCGCCCAATCCTCGCTGCTGTACGGAGCTCTCCAGGTGGCTGTCTTCCGGGCTTCGCCCCCTTGTTGTGCCAGCTGTCCTGACCCACCAAGTAAGTCCTTCTCTCGCCATAAATTCCTCCTGTGTTGGTGTATGCCCGTCACCCTCTCCCTGTGCTCTCTCCATAGGGTTGCTCGGCTGTACGGTCACCTGCCTCTGTGCCTGGAGCAGACACCATCACCAACACATTTACATCCCGCAGACACGCACTCATTCACTCCTGCTGTTAATAAACTCTTTGAACTACTCTAAGCCTGTGTGTGTGCGTCTCCTGAGCCGTGCGTTATGTCAGAGCAAGAATTCCTTGGAGATCAGGAAGCGGGCTCAGCAGAGACTGCACTTCTTGAGGAAACTCAAACAGGCCTCTCTCCCCATCTGCATCCTCAGGACCTTCTACAGAGGTGTGGTGGAGAGTGTTCTGACGTACTGCATTGCTACATGGTACTCCAGCTGCAGTATGTCAGACAAAAAAGCCCTGCAGAGGATAGTTAAGGGAGCTGAGAGGGTAATTGGAGTCTCCCTCCCCTCTGTCCAAGAACTTTTTCAGAACCGTTGTAGGAGCAGGGCACTGAACATTGTCAAGGACCGTTCTCACCCTCTGCATAAACACTTTGAACTTCTTCCATCTGGTAAACGATTCCGGAGCATCAGAGGCAGAACCACCAGACTGATCAACAGCTTCCTTCCACAAGCTGTCAGGATGCTGAACAGCTGACCGGGAATCTCTCATACACACTACTGCACCTACAGACATTTTGTATATTATAGTTAGTTATTCTTCTTTTTCCCCAAGTATGTCTCAGGGATGTGTGAATGGATGGGGGGGTGAGGGTGGGGGGGGAGCTATGTGGGAGTGTGTCTTAAATCATGCTGCTTCTTATATGGATGCCGAGAGAAACACAATTTCATCTTGCCTGCACTACAGTTGTATGTACAGCAATATGACAATAAAGTTTGATTTGATTTGATTTGATAATGAAATATTTGAGTAGAAGTATATTTCCAATTAGATATATATATTTTATTTGAAATATATTTTTGGAAAAATATATTTCAGTATAGTGTATTAAAAAAATACTTATTACAAAGTATGTTTTAAGTACAGTTACATAAATATATTTACATTATACTTGAAAGTGATTCCTAGAAAGTAAAAGTATATTCTAATATATTTAACTTGTATTTTTGAAAAAAAGAATATAGTAATAATACACTTCAATATATTTTTTTTTCACCAGGGGCAAAAGACTTTATACACTATTTCAGGGGTGTCCAACCATGTGCCATGGAGAGCCAAGACCCTGCAGGTTTTCTCTTCTACCCAGTCTCTTCAGCAGGTGTTTTCACTTATCAGCAATCAGTGGGAAGAAGTTCACAGAAATCTGCTGTTGAAGACACTGGTTGGAGGTAAAACCTGCAGGGTCTTGGCTCTCCATGGCACATGGTTGGACACCCCTGCACTATTTCATACTTTGTATATACACAAACTACAAGAAAGAATAGATACTTAAATGTGACGCCATCTGTTTTTTAGATGGCACGCAAGACCACAGCAGAGAGATCAAAAGCATATAGAGAAAGGACCAAACCACATCCGCTTAAATACCAAGAGTTTCTCAGAAAAGAAAAAAGAACCAGGTGTTGTCAAATCTGTCACTGAATTGACACACAGGGAGAAAATAAAAGTTAGAAGACAATGGCGAACAGCTCAATAAAACAGACGCAAAAAACTGAAAAGACTGGCTGAAGTTAGGAGTTTTATGGCTGGAACTCCACCACCACTGTCACCAGAGGACATTGGTGTTGAGCTGCATTCTGTCTCACTGGGCAACTCCAGCAACACTGAACCACCTGATCCACCTCAACTGCCTGAACCCAACAACCGCACACAGAAAAGAGGGAGGAAAAAGGCTGCAAAGACGAGGGCAAAGGCCTACAGAGATCTTAATGCAACAGCTATGAAGCTTGAAGATGAGACTGGTCCCAGAGCCTCAACCAAAGAGGCACAAGATGTTGGATCCCACAGTTTGGGCAGAAATATGCTCTGCTCTTGATTATCATGGATAAAGGAGTGAATCCATATGCAAGTTTGGCAGTTTGTTTAAAAGATTAAATCACTAATTACAGAGAGATTAATGAATGTTTGTTTTGCTTCCAGCAGCTAGCCCTAGTTTTGCAACTTGTTTGTAGGTTTCAGCACAAAAAGAGAAGGAGCAATGTTCTACCATCTGATTAATGTGCATTATTTTTTACGTTCAAACAACATTAAATTTCAAAAATGACGTCACTTGATGTCAAGGACAATAAAAGTGACGGATGTTCAGCAATGCTCTGTGTCACACGTCATTTCCAGCATGTGCTGTCTTTTCCACCACACAATGTCACGTCCATCACAACACATATTTTTACACAAAAGTAATAATAATAACACAGCTACACAAATAATATTTAGGAGTTTTGAAAATTATGCAGTTATGGTTACAATTCATGTCTGGGATTGGAAAACTCACGATTCTGCCATGTAAAAACCTGATTGAAAGACTTCAGTAAGATAGTAAAAAGGTCATTTGTCATCTAGATGATGAGAAAATATGATCTTTTAAATACTTAAAATAAGTACAGTTATACATTTGGGTACATCTATGTGTGAAATTTCATTAAATGTTTTGAAAACATGGGTTATGCTGGTAATTTTGTTTGAAAAACACCTTTTTTGTGGTGTGATGGAAATGATGCTTTCCTCTGAATGCTAGACTAAAATGGCTAAACATATATAATATTTATGTAATTTCATTACAACCACTATCAGTTAATGTTTCTACACATTGTGATGAAGTAGAACAAATCAAAATATTTCTAAAAATATGTGTTGGATTTTCTGAAAAACATCCTGACCAAATTTGACTGTAGTTGGAGAATCACCCTGATACTGTTTGCAGTGATGTTTAGAGTGTATGTGGGGTTATGAAATTTGGGAGGGCCCGATTAGTGTGCTTGCAATTTTTTTTCGGGGGGGTAAAATGTTAGATATTAATATTGTGTATGTAGTTGGGTGTACCAACATGGCGGTGCCCTGGGTGTAGTGGGTGACGCCCTGTCTTTCGGGTGGTGGCGTCACGGGGGGTATAAGAGGCCACGGCGGGAGGGATTCCCCACTTTTGCTGCGGTGGCCTCTCATGCTGTGCAGAGTGACTCCTGTCGGTTTCTGTTTGTTATTAATAAAACTAGTAAAGCGTCACCTGGTCTCCTCCTCATTTCCAGGCGTAACACTGTCGTGATCCCAAACTGGGAAATTTTAGTGTGACAGCAGCAGGACATACAGTAACCAGACCAAACAGAGAGAAATAGCCGCAGCATGACAGAACAGTAAAGAAAATAGGAAAGGAATTAGCTAGAAAAGCTAAACACACTAAACTAAACTAAACTAGTTCAGTTTGAACTAAACTGAACTAAACTCTTCTGACGAAGGCTGCAGTGCAGCTGAAACATGTAAAGAAGGTAAAGACATCTCCTTTCTATTTTATTTTTTGTCTTTTACATGAACAAAAGATAAATAAAAAATTACTGAACTAAGCTAACTAAAAACAAAGGATGACCTTTATAGAATCTGTATAGATAAGTACTGAGTAAGAGGCAAACTGTACGGTGCAAAACAGAAGCATAAGGCTCAGGGTGGAATGAAGCTGCACAGTAGACTGTGAAGCGCAGTGTGGCAGCGGGATTATAACCAATATTCAAACATTACAGTGAGTTAGTGTACAGTGGAATGGCATGTGGCAGGAAATAAGAGAAGATGAGAGAAGTGTCATGGTCTGGTGAGCGCACTCCTCCCCCGCCCGTCGGATTCAACCTTCACCTTCTCCGCGGGTGATGTTCTCCACCTGCGTGATGAGAGGCGCCTGCTCCTCTGATCTGCCAGCGCTTAAATGGACCGTCTCTTCATCGTCTCGGCGCTGGCTCGTTGGGTACACTGCCTGCATCAGCTGCTAGACCTTAAACTGCCTAATCCAGAAAAAAAGGTTTAATCCTGTGCTCTTTGTTCCAGGTTGCTGCCTCCTTAGTGGTGTGTCTCCAGGGTTGCTGTGCGCTCACCTGCCCCGCCATCGTCACCACATCAGCGACTGCTGTCGCCGCTCACACACCTCTCCCAGTGCTCCTGTCCCATCAGGAGGCTCGCCGTAAGTGCTGGGTTCATCTGCCTGGTCCTCAGTTCCTCCCCCATGAGTGTGGCCCTATTTTTCCTCTGTCTAGCCTCCCTCCTAATTCACCTGCTCTCGTCTCTCATTTTAGGCTGTGTGCTTTCCCTGGCGAGTGGCGGTTTTCTCTTGGGGAGGCGTTTTCGTGCAGTTAATAAAATTCAGCATCAAACTTGTCTCTGTGAGTTTCCTCTGGTGTTGCTCCCTGCACCTGAGCTGTCAGATTCTAACCAATCATGACGATAAGATAAGACTGGGGAAATTCATTTGCCACAGCAGCACAAAGTCAGAAAAGAAAAAAACAGAAACCAAAAACAATTTTAAAAAATTACTAGAAACACAAGATCCATAATATCTGAAATATGTACAAATTATACTATATACAAAACTATACAATACAAAACTATATAAAGATTTCCTGTATGTGGCCGTTCAGCAGTGTGTGGGGGAGGGGGTGAGCAGGGTTGTCCATGATGGACAAGAGTTTGTTCGGTGTCCTCCTCTCCACCAGTCTCAAAAGTCTCCGGCCTGAGACCAATTACAGAGTCAGCCTTCTTGATAATCATGTGAAGTCTGTTGGTGTTGCTGGCTCTGATATCTATAGACTCCAATGTTAAGTCTGCAATTAAAATGAGAATGTGGATGGAATAAAAAAACAACTTTTTAGTGTGGGATCATGAGAGTTTTTACATTCTCTGTGGACACGCAGCTTAAGTCCAGTTGGAAAACGGCAGCAAAGTGAGACCAGCCCTAACCGGGCCAAATGTAGACAATGTCATTTTTTCTTGTATACTTTTTTAATCCCAGAAGGAAATCACAGGGCATCCACCTGGATGGATGAGGCAGCCATGATGCGGCGCCAATCCCTTCACCAGTCACACACACATTCACACCTAGGGCCACTTTAGAGTCTCCAGTTTACCTAACCTGCATGTTTTTGGCCTGTGGGAGGAAACCGGAGTACCCGGGGTAAACCCACGCAGACATGGGGAGAACATGCAGACTCCACACAGAAGGGTCACTGATGGTCAGGGGTGGGATCGAACCCATGACCTTCTTACTGTGCTGCCACAGTGCTAACCACTGCACCACAGAGTTACCTTATTTGACTGAAGAATTACACAAAAACTACTGAATGGCTATTCATGAAACTTTAATCAGAGTTGCCCCTAGAATGAACCCAGTGGATTTTGTGGCAGATCCAGATCAGTATGACTATTCTGGATCATTTTCACTTCACCGTGATCCTGTTTACATTGCCACAGTAATCAGATAATGGCAATAATCAGATTTGACGTGTTTACATGTACTTTAGTGATCAGTTTGTGTAAAAATCTCATTTGCATGAATCTGTCAATAGTTGAATTTCTTCTTACAAAGACATGATGAAAAACTCAAACTTCCTATGTAGATTTCAAATTACAACCTAGCTTTCATATCTATACATATGCAGCTGTTAAAAATTTAAAACAAGTCAGACTGGAAGGTAGTACGGTTGTATGAAATAATCAGTACTCGATACTGTCATGATTCTGGGTTTGGCTGTTCCAAACCCAGCTCTGACTTATTATGTTTTGACCTGTTTTCCACCTGGTGCTTCAGGGAGCTATTGGACCTCCGCTCCCTGACAGCTTGGGCACACCCCCTCCTCCTGTCAGGTGTCATCAGCTGTACTGTCACGGGTGCTCACACACATACACACTTCCACACACACACACACACACACATGCACACGCTCCATTCATTCCCATTCACACACTCATGCACGCTCTCTCACACACCAGGTCCAATCAAATTCAGCCCACGCTTTCTCGCATCAGCAATCTCTTTCCTCGTTAGCTTCAGGAGTATTTGTTCGCTGCATTTGTGGAAAGAGATTGTCAGCCCATTCACCTCCATACGCGGCAGCTAGCTCTCCACGCATGTGTTGTCATTACCTTCTTTGTATTCAGCCCAGCACTTTAAGTTCGGTTTATCCCTTGGTGTAATCAGCTGACCCTGCTCACCTTCTTCATCCTCCAGACTGCACGGATCGCCCCGAAATCGCTCTAGCCCCGTAAGTGTCATGATCGCCTTTCCCTTTGTGCTTATAGCAGTCTTGCGGCACTAGGCTTACATTGACCGGGCTGTAGAGCATCCGGCTGGCACCCTGCATGTCAGGTGGCCTTAATTTCATCATCTGCATTTCTCTGTATTTATGTGGTTAAGCTGAACTGTTAACTTTGTGGCTAAGTTTAATTAAATGGCACATTCTACTCACATGATTGGGTTTTTCATTCTCTCCCACATGCGCTGAACAATGGCGCACAGGGCACTGTGACAAATACAAACAACAGTGAAAATGGTGGGATACCTGTTACGGCGGCACTTACTGTGAAGGGCAGTGTGATTACGCCAGCTTCCTGTCACGTCATCACACTGCCCTATATAGCCGGGCAGCAGCCATAGCCACGGTCTGTTGTGCCAGATGACTCCGCTGGGTGCATGCCGTGTATGGTTTAACACCTTTCTTAATAAAGCAGTGTTCAGCGCTACATCTCTGTCGACCTTGTTCACCACCAGGTTTGTGGACATAACATTTGCTGACTGAGGATTAACATATGGAGGCGTGCGTTACACCACTCCGTTCCTTCCTTGAGTTTCTGGGTGAACCACCGGTGCCATGACCACATTGATTTGAGGCCTTCCAAACTTACATCGTGGCGCTGGACCTCGGGAAGCTTGATAAGGTGAACCAGGTGCTGCACAGAAGACTCTGACAGTGGTGCATACCATCTCCCCAGAGACAACAGGGAGGATTGGCTGCACCGTCACACTAGATGGCGTCGAGATCCCGTTTTTCGTGGATACTGGAGGAGTAATTTCCGTCCTGAATTTGGCGACCATGGAAAGACTGTTTCCCCACCGACAGATTAGGAGGCAATATGAAGAAATTATGGTTATGGACAGAACAGGTTGGCTATTTTGGGCAATGTGGAAATGGAGGTCTGGTATAAAAACAGTGTGGCACCCAGTGTCCGCATCAATGTTTCAGCATCCGGGGTTCACGTTATGGGCTGCAACCTATTTTACAGTCTTGGGTTCTCCATTGCTAACGTGTCGGGTGAAGAATGGTCTGGATGTGGACTGTGGGGCCGACCTGTTCCAGTCATTGAGGGTGCTGGGGGGTGGGATTCAGACTGGGTGGACAAAGCGACAGAGTGAGAGCACACGCCAGCACACGCCACGCCACACGGAGCCGTCTCGGGCTGGACCCAGTGCAGTGCCGTCACGCAGGCTGCCCTGGACGAGGGTGCCGGACGGCACAACGGGTCCCCCGATGAGGGTCTTGAGGACGAAGTGCCAATGCCGGGAGAAAACGGGGCTAGACTGCGGAGTGGGGTGATCATAAAGTGCTCCCAGCAACGGCCTGCCAAGAGGAGACCAAGACGAGTCTGTAAGCCGGAGCGATCGGTGACGGAGGCCTGTTGCAGGATTGGTGATCTGGATGAAAGGAAGAGGGCTCCCTAAAAGACCAAGGTTGATGCTCGAGTACAATGGGATCACAGTTCACGCGAGCAGCGGGACGACCAGAGGTGGTTCCAGGTGGAGCCCGGCCAGATGGAGGCAGATTGGCGTGGGTCTATTTATGTCTGGAGACACCCGAGGGATCTGCAGCTGCCAGTGGTGGATCAGAGACGGAGCAGCAGGAGCCCTGAAGTGAAGAGATGGAGATGCCTGGAGAGGGATCCATCCAAGGACTGAGGGTTTTTTGGTTTTGTGTGTCTACAGTGTTTACCTTAGTCCTGTATATGTTGTTTTACTGCTGGTATGGTACCCCGATCTAAATTTTTTAAAAAAAGAGAGAGAGAGAGAAGAAAGGAGAAAATGAAAAGTAAGAAGTACAGTGTTTTGTGACACCTGGCAGTTAAATTTTGTTTTAAGATAAGATAAGATAAGATAAGATAAGATAAGATAAGCCTTTATTAGTCCCACAATGGGGAAATTCCAGGATTGCAACAGCACAGGGATAGCAACACTCAGAGCAATAATTAAGAAGATAAGAAAAATAAAAATAAGAGCAGTGAATATACATATGTACACATAAATATATATACACAGTGCGGAACATTGTAGCAAGATGGAATAAACAGCATAACTGTCTATTTAGTTATCCTACATAGTATGAATATGTACCCATACATATTGTCACCCTCTGTACGACTGATATTGTCCTAGTTGTATACTGGAGGGGACCATTGTGTAAGTCTGTTGCGTCTTTTGCATTCAATACTATTAGGTTGTCATGTCTTTTTTGCTATCTCTGCGAGCAGCCCTGCTTAGGTTATACAGTCTGACAGCCGTAGGTAGGAAGGACCTGCGAAACCTCTCGGTTGTGCACCTAGAATGATGTAGTCTGCTGCTAAATGAGCTCCTCAGAGCATTCAGTATGTCCTGCATAGGGTGGGACTCGGACTCCAGCAGAGATGTCAGTTTAGCCACCATCCTTCTCTCTCCTATCTCCTCCACCGGGTCAAGGCGCTGCCCCAGGACAGAGCTAGCTTTCTTGATCAGTTTGTTCAGTCTCTTCCTATCGGCTGCTGTAATGCCGTTGCCCCAGCAGACCACTCCAAAAGTGATGGCTGATGCCACCACCGTGTTGTAGAATGTCTTCAGCAGCGCCCTTGTACGCCAAAAGACCTGAGTCTCCTCAGTAGGAACAGCCTGCACTGTCCCTTCTTGTAGAGTGCGTCAGTATTGTGTGACCAGTCTAGTTTATTGTTCAGATGAACACCCAGGTACTTGTAGGATGTCACCATCTCGATGTCTGTTCCCTGGATGTTTACTGGTGCTGTGAGGGGTTGTCCTTGCCTGTGGCAGTCCACCACCAGCTCCTTAGTTTTCCTCGCGTTGATCTGGAGGCAGTTCCGATGGCACCAGTCCACAAAGTCCTGGATAAGCCCTCTGTACTCAGCTTCATCTCCGTTGGAGATGAGGCCAATGATCGCAGAGTCGTCAGAGAACTTCTGTAGAAGGCAGTGTGTTGTGTTGTGTGAGAAGTCCGCAGTATAAAGGGTGAACAGGAAAGGAGCCAAGACCGTTCCCTGGGGGGCCCCTGTGCTACTGATGATCGCGTCGGACACACAGTCCCGGGTTCTCACAAACTGTGGCTGGTTAGTGAGGTAGTCCAGGATCCATGATGACAGGTGCTGATCCACCCCTGTGCACAGCAGCTTGTCCTTCAGGATCATCAGTTGGATGGTGTTGAAAGCACTGGGGAAGTCAAAGAACATGATCCTCACCACATTCCTGGGCTTCTCCAGGTGGGACAGAGAACGGTAAAGGAGAAAGATCACCGCATCCTCCACCCCAATGCCATGCTGGTAAGTGAACTGGAGTGGAGCCATCGCTGGTCCCACCAGGGGGTGGAGGTGAGCAAGGAGCAGTCTCTCCAGGGTCTTCATCATGTGAAGGTGAAGGTGAAGTGAAGGGGTCTGAATTGTAAATGTGGGATTTTATTGGCTCAATGTCAGTAATTTAATGGATATATTGGAATTGAATTTTACTAATGTGCTAATTTTATGCCGAGTTTGGGGTGGTGGGGTGTGTTCAATCTGTTCAAGATGTTTATTTGTGTTAATTTCCATACCCAACGGTTGAAGTGTAATAAGATGTACACAATGAGGGGGTGAGTGTTGGGGGGGGTGCCAGTAGTCGTTATGTATTTTGTAGTTTTGTATGTCTTTGATGTGGAGCTGTTCAGAGATTATTTTAGATGCACAGTTTTGCTTTGCATGTTTGGCGGCAGAATGATCTGCCCAGCTGTATGGGGGTGCTGGTAGTATACCTGCCCCCCCCCCCAGCCTAGTTGTGTGCATGGATAGGTACTGTGGCAGCACAGCAACTCACCCTTGGTTGGGGGATCCTGGGTTCCATCTCAGCCCCCGACCAACAGTGATGTGTGTGGAGTTTGCATGTTTTCCCCGTGTCTGCGTGGGTTTACTCCGGGATTTCTCCGGTTTCCTCCCACAGACCAAAAACATGCAAGTTAGGTTAACTGGCATCAAACTGGGGATTCTAAATTGTCCTTAGGTGTGACTGTGAGAGTGAATGGTTGTCTGTCTCTCTGTGTTGGCCCTGCCATGGACTGGTGATCTGTCCAGGGTGGACCCTGCCTCTCACCCAAAGATGCTGGGATAGGCTCCAGCCCCCCCACCCACCCCCCCGCGACCTGAAAAGGATTAAGCAGAAGAAGATGGATGGATGGATGGATGGATGGTAATTGTTTTGTTTTAGTGTGTGAGTTGGGAAGCAAACTGGGGAGAGTTATCTGAGTGCTTGGCATTTTTTTTTTTGAAGGGGGGGAGAATGTTGTGTATGTAAATAAGCTGTATTACCAAGATGGTGGCCGGGTTGAACATGGGCTAGACTGGGGTGGCTAACTACCAGTTTCCGGTAGTGATGCCGCCCGAGGTATAAAGGAGGTGGGCGGAGGAGGCTCTGCCTCTTTCGTGGTGGAGCCACCTGGCATGCAGGCGAGTGCCTTAAGCCTTTTTATGTCTATGACGCACTTTGTAATAAAGCTCAATAAACTACATTAATTGTGTGTTTGCTTTCACCCAACTATGGACACAACAAGAAGACGGTGCTAAATGCTGTCTGCAGAGGACAGACCAGACCAAGATCTGAATCTGCAGCATGTGCAGCGCTGCACTGAGTCAGACATCATGGTGGTGTGGTATGGTGAGGCCTCAGGAGGGGCCCTCTGCTGCTGCCAGCTGGATACATATCATCCTAAAAATACACCCCCCCCCCCCCCACAAAAAAAAGATTACAGTTAACAGGATTGCAATAATAATAATAATAATAATAACTCAAAGTCAAAGCAGTAATATATTTTCAGATGACTGCCCCTCCCTGAGCCTGGTTCTGCTGGAGGTTTCTTCCTGTTAAAAGGGAGTTTTTCCTCTCCACCATCGCCAAGTGCTGCTCACAGGGGATCGCCTGATTGCTGGGGTCTTTCTGCAACTGTGGGGGTTTCCCCCCTGAGCATGACTGTTGTTGTGAAATGGCGCTATAAGTTGAATTGAATTGAATTGAATTTTAAAATGCAGTGACTATTAATGTTAATATAAGCCTTTTTCCATTGGAGAGTGAGGCATCATGGGGTGTCCTCCCACCTTTTGGGGGGGGGGAGAGAGAGAGCGACAGACAGACAAGAGAGAGAGAGAGAGAGAGAGAGAGAGAGAGAGAGAGAGCGCGCGCTCGTGTCTCTGCCGTCCCGTCTTCTTCGCTGAACGTCTCTGGACGCCACACCGTCTGCTCTGTGATGGAGGACTCGGGAGCATCGGCGGGATACCACCCAGCGGCCAAGCGGACCCGCACAGAAGAGGAGGCGGCGGTGAGCGGAGCAGAGCCGGCGGTGGTGGAGGAGGAGGAGGAGGAGGAGGCCACCGGAGACGATGCCGCGGGGAGCGGAGGAGAGGAGCGCGCTGAGGTGAGTTCTGCAGCCCCGATCAGCGCGGCTCCAGTCGCCCCTGAACGCATGACAGTCCTGTTAGGCTCCATCCACAGCAGGGGGGGGGGGGGGGATATAGGAGCCGCAGCAGCGACGTTTACTGGCTGCTTCTGCTGCGTGCAGAACCGCCGTCTATGGTCTGTTTCCCGGTTGTGTGCGAGGATGTGCGACCGTCCTCAGCAGGGAACAGGAGGGGGAAAAGTTAGGAGAAACTTCGCATCTCTCCCTCCTTGTTCACGTTTCTCTTTAATTCATCAGCATTCTTCTTCTTCATATTATTATTATTTTACCTTTGATTGGTGGTTGGCAACCAGCTTGCAGGTGCATCACCGCCACCTACTTCACTCTATATCATCACTGTATATCTTTATATCAGGAGTTCTGAACAAGTCCCTATGTGTGAAAAAAAATGATCCGTCCTTGGACTGTGTCCTCGGCGGGGTCAATAGCTGTGCCAGCTGCAACACTTTACTTTGGCGTCCTTGTCACATTTACCATATCCATGCTCCCCTCCACATCTAGCACATCTTAGCTTTCCCCTGCATTGCTGAGCAGTGTGACCCATCCTTTGACATTTGTAGCACCTGAGTGGCTTTGGGACACATTCTCTGACACTGAAATACATGTATCCTGTTAGGACTGATTTTAGGGAGTGTTTCCTCATACTGAATCATGACAGACTGTGTGTCCTTCAGCAAACCTTCTTTTTTACGCTGTAACCTTTTCACATCCTTCACCTTTCCCCCTTGGATCTCGTTTTTCACTTCTTCCATAGACATGCACAAAGAGACACGTGATATAACTCCCCTCAAGTTAGCTGTCATGCCAGGAACATGCACCTTCATTTGTTCTCCGTTTAGACATGTCATTGTTAGTATTTTCTGTTGCTCTTGTTTACTTGTGGTATGAATTAACAGCCAGTTATCCTTCAAAAACTTTGCAAACTTAACTATCGGAATTTCTTTCTCAATTGCTTTTGTTAGCTTAACCAGGTGATAGTGCCCCCCACCCTGATTGAACCCAGTGACAACCTTCCAGTCATTCCCTACATCCTCAAACTGCCATCCATTTTGGTCAGTTCATGTTTTCTTCACATTGTTACTTCCTCCCACATCACTCTCATCTGACCCGCTTCTAGGTCTTGTTGGCCCCCTAGCTGCTCTTTTCCGTCCCCCAGGCCTGGATAGTGTCCAGCCCACCTCATCTGACTCAGTGGGGCTTTATACAACAGTTAGTTCCGACTGAGCAATTTGATTGGACAATAGGGATTCCAGGAGTTACTAAAATCCACCATAATTGCACTTCTGTAGAGAAAGGAAGCAGGCAAGGCAACGAGCTAAACGACACAAACTTTATTCTTTCTCCAACATACAGTACAACAAAAGAACACCCTGGTCTCTGTGCATTCCTCTTTTATATTTTTAATACCATGCATTGAGACCTGGAACTTCCGACCGTAATGCATTGTTATTTAGAACAAAGACCTGTGTGGCACATTAACATCATAACTCCAGCACTGCTCTCACACCCTCCTCTCTTCCAGCGGCTCTGGTGGTTCCGCCTCTCCCCGGGGGGTGCATAGTCCATACTGTCCCATTTGAGACCCCCCAGTTTCACTTCCTCCCCCGGTCCATTGTTCCCCCTTATCCCAGTTGCCTTCTCTGGGTGGAGAATCCCCACACCATGTCCCCACACTCCAACGTTTCATTGGATATATATCACTCCACTCCAAAGGTGTTCATGTAACTGTTAATTACTAACAGTAATTTACTGTCAACTGACTCTCAGAGACAATTGCAGTACTGTGTTGAATACCTTAATTTCCACAGTGAGGTGCTGTTTGAAAACATTTCTTACCTGACCTGGAAGTCCCACCCTTTTGAAAAAAGCTTTATTCAGTACAGTGGTACCTCTACTTACGAATTTAATTCGTTCCGGAAGAATTCTCGTAACGTGAAAAATTCGTAAGTAGAGGCGCGTTTTACATGTAAATGCCGTAATCCGTTCCAAGCCCCCAAAATTCGGGCATAAATTTTTTATAAATCGTAAAAACGCATCAAAACATGTAACAAATACATGTTACAATTAGATTACTGCACAATAAACATAAAATGAGAGTTTAAAATGAGAGAAAGAATAATAAAAGAGAATAATAAAAGAGAAAGAATAATAAAAATTATGTTCATTTACCCTTTAACTGCTATCGTCGTCGACGTCGTCACCTTTTGCCTTCTTTGGTTCATGTTCTGATCCAAGGACGTTTGCTTTTGTCGGCTTGTAAGTGCTTCCTTTTGTTTTAATACCGTGCTGATTGTTGATGTATTACGGCCATATTCTTTGGCGAGATCAACCAAACGCATCCCCTTTTCATACCTTTCGATTATCTCCTTTCTTTGTTTGTATGGACAAAAAAACTCTCTTCTTTTCTCCTTTTCCACTTATCTCCGTCACTTTCTTGGGGCCCATAGCGAATAAATGTTAATTCTGTACTGTACACACACGTAAAACTTTCACCTTGTTCTTAATAAAGTTTTGGAAAAAAAAAAAAAACTTCGTGGCCAATGGGATACCAGGAAGATGCTAGGCGATAGCCAATGGCAGAGCAGCTACAGGTATGTTTACGTTCGGTAAACTACGGAAGCTGCGAGGAGCGCGTACTTTTTTGCCTTTCGTATCCTGAAATTTCGTTCGTAACTAGAGGCAATATTTTCCCGTTGAGGCGTGTCGTAACCTGAAAATTCCGTATGTAGAGACGTTCGTAAGTAGAGGTACCACTGTAGTTTACAATCTCTCTTTGTTTGAAGCTATTTTACGTCTGTTTAAAAAAATAGGTAGTGCTAGAGTTGGATTTACTGTCTTAATTAACAGGCCACAATACCTTTGTTGTGATGGACTCTTTGTTTCATCTGAAAATGTGAAGAAAACCGAGCAAAATGTGCTAAATCGCTAGCATGCTAAATATTAGCCACCGACTAGCTACCAGCATTGGCTACTTTTTGATCTGGGCTCTTCTGCAGTACCGACTCAACAGGTATGTTTTATAAACACATTACTTTTACACTTGACAATAGTTTACTTGTTTGCATGTGCGTGAAATGACAGTAGACGTTTTCATGTTGACTGAGATGAAGGGACTATTTTTTGAAGGGACTGTTTTTTTTCAGCTGTGCAAAATAGCTGATTAAACAAACAAATCATAATATTTTCTCCAGTATTGCTCTCATTTAATAAATTGTGTTTGCAGAAGTGTGGTAAAAAAAAAAAGCAATATTACACTCGAGGTTGTGACGGTATTGTTAGATATTCCCCCAACAACAGGCAGCACAGACGTGGGGACGCACGCACAACGTGACATCATCCCGCCGTGCCTATATTAGGAGAGTAGTGGCGGGAGACTGGCACTCTTTGGCGCTCTGCCTCCAAACCACCCAGAGCCCGTATTAGCTTGAGGTTAGCTTGCATGCTGTTTGCTGTAACACATGTAGCTAACAGTGTGTCTGTGATAAAGTTATTGCTCGGCACAATTCCAGCCTCTGCTGTCCTTTTCCCAGACATAACAGATATCATGAATATACGCAGAGGGCATCAGAGTATCACATCCAGTCACGATATTCATTCATAGAGTATTCTCTCTTGTGTAATATTGCTTAATTAAAGGATGCTGTTGTCTCTTCTTCATCTTATCAGTTATGATCTTTTACTTTGGAAGTGGCCCACATAACATCAGTGTAAGGTTTGAAAGTTTCAAGATTAAAGGATTTTATTTGTCAATACTACTGTACGTACAGGACATACAGGAGAATTGAAATGCCGTTTCTCTCTCTCTTCAGTGGTGTGTGCAATATCAAAAAAACCAAACAAAAAAGGAATAGTGCTGGAAAAACAACAACAGCAGTCAGTGTGCAGTAATTACAGTAAAAGATAAAATGCAGACATCCCATAGTGCAAATAAAAATAAACAATAAAGCTGTCTGACATCAATGAATCAGTATAAGGACTGTAACCCTATCTTTGATTTTTTAAAATTACCATTGAAATGTCTTCATGCATCTGCTTTTTACGGACTAATTAATGGTCTACTTAGTAACGGATGTGATAGAGGAATATGGCAGAAAGATCTGGATTGTACAATGAGTGAAGAAAAGGTGGTTAAATATCTTGTCAGATAGTGGGAAATATGTAAGGGAAGCCAGAAGTAAACTTACACAGTATAAAATAATGCACTGGTATTATTGGACGCCAACTAGACTGCATAGGATGGGTCTGTTAAATAATAATCTATGTTGGAAATGTAAGAAAGAAAAAGGAACTTTTTTGCACTGTGTTTGGGATTGCCCACTTGTTCAGCCTTTTTGGACTAAAAATCTCAGACATATGGGTGAGAGGTTGGGCAGGACACTCCCATTGTCACCAAGAATGTGTCTACTTGGAGACAAATCCCAAGTACCTAATTTATCGAAAGAAGAATTCTCAGTGGTCATGACTGGACTAACTACAGCAGCCAGAATGATACTTTGTCACTGGAAATCAGTCAAACCCGCTAGAATGGAAGAATGGGTTAGCTATATGATAAAGACTGCCTCATATGAGTCCATGTTGAATAGGAGGACTGATGGGAAATCACACTAAGGGACCAATATGGAGAGACTTTTGGAATTTTATCTCTTTGGCTAGCAACTCAATCCCTGAACGAAGGCCCGTCTTTCTCTCTTTCCCTGATTTTTCTCTCGGGTTTATTGCCCTCCTTCACTGGTATGGCTATCCTTGCTTTGTAATCAGCCATATTTTTTTTATTTATTTATTTACCCTTTTTGGAGACTGATGTGATACCTGGAAGATCAGTATGTGTAGTACCATCCTGTATAAAGTCAATAAAAGCTTTAATTACAAAAAAAATAAACAATAAAACCCAGCAACCCTATGCACAGACAAGGTAGAGCAGTAATATCCATAATTGCAAGTTCAGTGCGGTAGTGTAGGTGCAGACAGTGACAGATAGGACTGCATATGGTCAGTATTGCAATAACAGACAGCAGTAGGTATGGCATTTGTGCAAATGGTTGCAGTAAGGTGCAGAGACATACAGCAGCTGATGTATTACTGTTGGTGTGCCAGTCTTTCTGTGCAAACAGTTGAGGTAGTTATTGTGCGAGTGAGTGTGTTACGGTCCAGGGGTGGGAGGAAGGGGGGAGTGAGCAGAGTTTAGGGTCTTGATGGCCTTGTGAACAAAGCTGTTTAGCAGTCTTGTGGAGCAGCCCCGGAGGCTGAACTGTGATTCTACTGGGATGTGTTATTGTGGGATATATGTAGACTCATGCTGTACATAGAATTCATGAACTCTGTAATGCTAATACTCTTCTGTTACAAATCGCCCCTGACACTCGTTTCCACCCACTCCACCCTGCCTGCGCTCTCTTCTTCACCTCTCTTGTGCGTTTTCCATTACTTGTGATGGTTGACACCAGGTATTTAAACTCATCTACTTTCACTACCTCTACTCCTTCCATCGTCACCGTTGCACCTGCCTCCCTCTCATTCACACTCATGTGTTCTCTCTTACTTCTACTGTTTTTCATTCCTCTTCTCTCCAGAGAATACCTCCACTTCTCCAGGTTTTTTTTCCACCTGCTCCCCATTCTCACTACAGATCACAATGTCTTCTGCAAACATCATGGTCCATGGAGACTCCTGCCTGTCCTCGTCTGTCAGCCTACTTCTCTGCCACTCCTGACTTCCTCATGCAATACCACACTTCCTGTCTTGGCCCCCTATCATATGCTCTCTCTAGATTAGGGCTATTCAATTACAAAATCAGTTGGGCCACAATTTGAAATCAAGACATGTAACTGGGCCGCACATGTTCTAAACAATCAGAACATGTCTAAACAAAGCTCTAAACAATCAGGCTCCTTTTTATTTAAAAGATCTGATACTACCGTATTATCCTAACAGAGCACTACGCTCCCAAAATGCAGGATTACTGTAATACCTAGAATCTCCAAAAGTACAATGGGAGGCAGAGCCTTCAGTTATCAAGCTCCTCTCTTGTGGAACCAGCTGCCAATCTGGATTCGGGAGTCAGACTCGATCTCTGCTTTTAAGAATAGGGTTAAAACCTACCTTTTTGATATAGCCTACAATTAGGGAGGGATCATGTGTCTCTGAACCCTCCCTTAGTTATGCTGCTAATAGGTTTAGTCAGCCGGGGGACCTCCAGTAATGCACTGGGCCTCACTCCTTTCTTCACTCTCAATGAAATGAGGTTTTTTTGCTGGTCATTAACATCTGTTTGTTCTCTCCCATAGATTGAGTCCCCATCGTGCTGTTTGCTCTCTACATGTCTGTTTTTTTCTTCTTCTCTATCCCCTCACCCCCTAGCCAGTCGCAGCAGATGACTGCCCCTCCCTGAGCCTGGTTCTGCTGGAGGTTTCTTCCTGTTAAAAGGGAGTTTTTCCGCTCCACTGTCACCAAGTGCTGCTCACAGGGGATCGCCTGATTGCTGGGGTCTTTCTGCAACTGTGGGGGTTCCCGCACAGTTAAAAGTGCTATGAGATGACTGTCGTTGTGAAATGGCGCTATATAAATAAATCTGTTGAATATGACAAATTTCAAACCAACACAGATCAATATGGTGAAAAATATGCACTTTTAATTCATGGTGTTTTTTTCTTTTAATTCTTGGTTTTAAATGTGCGCTTGGCATATGACAAAGGTGCATCAAACGTGCATAAATACACAGTAGCAGTGCTGGGTTGAGCAGAACTTGAAGTAGTAGAAACATTTTTCCTCTTGAACAACAATTAAATAAATAGAATGAAAAAAATAAAATTCTGTAAATAACCATTTTGGTCATATCTTACTTAGGTTTATCTCAAAGTATATAAAAACTCACTGTGCACTGTTAGTAGCATTAACATTTGTTTCCCTTTTGAAATAAAATATGCTACATCCTGGTCATAACTGACCTGGGCACATCACAAAGCGTGTTTAGCTGAATAAAAAAATGAACTGTCAAACACTTCAATGCACAAACCCCCAAAGAAAAGATTGATAACATTAACAAACATTGCACATCCACTATTGTGGTTTGTTTTGTTTTAAATTACCACGTGCGAGTAGGAACCTCTTTTTATAACTACACATTCCATTACACACACATATCAGTCAACCAAAAATTTCTAGTAGGGTTAAGAATGCAAAAAGCACCAACTGAAAAACTAATGACTTCAGTCTTGAAGGTTTGAGGTTTTTCCTCCAAAATTTATAACAATTTTCTCATATTTTTCTGCTTTTCTCTATAAATTTATCTAAATTTGAAACCATTTTCCTCAAATCTGTAATTTTCTCTTGTAAAATTGACTTTTCTTGTACATTTGAGACTTTATTATAAATTTGTGGATTATTTTATGGCTAATTTTTGTCTATTTTTTTAAAATAAAATTACAGGGTTTTTTTTTAAAATAAATTTTGACTTTTTTTCCTTAAACAATTTACATTTTTGACAATAATGTTGCAGAGCCAGAACAGAACAATAATTTAATTATGATTTCAAAGAAAAAATCTTTATAAAATTTAAACTTAAATTACCAAAGATTCAGTTATTTCTGTTAAAATATTTCTATATAGTTTTTTAGAACTCTCCTCACCACCACCCACACAGCAGGAAAAACCTGCCTTATTTTGAAATCCAAATGTTGGCACGTTTAGTTTGTCCGAAGGCTGCTGACGGATTAAAGTTGTTGACTGTGAATTTTGGTCATCTTCAGCAATTCAGTCACTCTTGCCTTTCCCTGCATATGAATCCTAACCACACCCGTTAGCTAAGCGACTCTTATTGTTCCCGTTACCAGCGGGTTAAAACCACCATAAATGCCTCCACTGCTTACATACCTGTTCTGCTTTTTTCCCACCTTTAAAGTACTTTAATAAGCTCATGCTTCTCTTGGACAGTGATGCTAGTGAGCCTGCTGACGGGAATGGTCACACGGGTGGGGCACTTCTGAACTCTGTGCGGATGACGGTCACGCGAGTTGTTCGTGTGCGTTCTTGCGGACTGTCATTCCTTTATATTTTTTTCTTAAATTTACATTTCCTTGCCGTGGCCTGGGCCTGCAGGCCACTCGGAGGTAGCTTCTGGGTTGTATTTGGCCCGCGGGCTGCTAATTGAATAGGCCTGTATTAGATCCACAAAGACACAGAGCAGCTCCTTCTGACCTTCTCCATACTTCTCCATCAACACCCTTAGAGCAAACATTGCATGTGTAGTCCTCTTTCTTGGCATGAAACCGTACTGCTGCTCACTGATTGTCACCTCTCCTCTTAACCTGGCTTCAACAACTCTTTCCCATGTCTTCATAGTGTGGCTGATCAACTTTATGCCTCTGTAGTTACTGCAGCTCTGAGCATCACCTTTGTTCTTGAAAATTGGTACCAAAACACTTCTGGACTCCTCAGGCATCAAGGGTGTAACTTTGTTTCAAACATTGGGGGGCGGGGGGGGTTGAGATCTATGTTCTATAGAGATCCTGAGTCACGCCCCCTCTGCTTCTGCATATGGGACCTTAAATTGAAAAAAATTCTCTATTAAATTGAATGGCAAGAGCAACATTATCTTCTAATCCCGATCAAATTTTGCCACAAGTTACACATATGATATTTTTCAATTTAAGAGATAACTTTCCATGTAATTAAAGTTATATGTCATATAATAACAGAGTAATATTTAGTTTAAGTGTAAACGACTCGTGGACAGCAACTCCCATCATCCCACATCACTACAGTTACATTTTAGTGATGTGAAAAGCACTGATTTCTCAGAGCACTGACCCCTGCCCTGACAGACAAGTCACTAGCATTAATCTTAGCCTGACTCTTGGCTAAATTGCTATACAGTGGTAATAACAGAATGGATTTGCCTGACTGCTGCCCTCACCCTGTGTCTCCCTGTGAGGAGATCACATGAACAAAAAGAAAATGTCAATCACTTGTCAGGACAAGTCTAAAATTCATTAGCTGGTCCAACAGAACATTATTATGATGATCTAGTCAGCAGTGTGTTCTCTAAGGTGCAAAGTTCATTTTTTGTTGTTACCTGGTCACTTGTGCCTCCTGTGCCGCCTCACTCTCCCTCTGGTCACCTGGGCCACCTCTCTCCTCCCTCGCTCCCTCTGGTCTCCTCCCTCTCTCCCTTTGTTTTCCCTGCTGCAGTTGCTTTCACATTCTTGCTCCTGACATAAAATAAGCCTAGTTAATGTTCAAGTGATGTAAGAGAGGTACTTCACTGACAGTTTTGGAAGATGTAATTCATGCAAGAATTGTCCATACAAAAAAGTTGGAAAGATGTCAGATGTTTTCCTGCCCTCTTCCCTCTTAATATCATCTTAACAGTGCTATCAGCAGGTGCATTAGTTTGTCTGGTTTATTTTGATACCATGACCGTCATTCTAGCTACAGAACTGAGGTTAATGCAGCTGCTGAATGTGGATGAGGCTCACCACTGTGTGCCTATTTTTTACCAAGCAGATGAATTAATGACACTATGTGTGACTTAGTCAGCTAGACTCTGGCAAAAGTAACGGTTATTCTGCCTGCAGAGGCATTATGAACAGAGCACACCACACCTTAGATGTGTTATGTTTCACTCATTAAATGATAATAAATCTGTGAGTAGATTTGTGACAAAATCACCCTGGTATTAAAAATTTAGACATTTAATTTTTTACAATGGCATTAGTTTTCAAATGTAGGATTCGGGTATTTGCCCTCTGCCCTCATAAAAGGTAAATAACAAATTTACCACAGAAAAGTGATGTGCCTTTGAGCCGAGAACTCCACACTGTTCCACTGCACATGCTGTGCGGTAAAGCTGCACGAACGTGATTATCGATGAGCAGCCAGATCTTTGGTGCCGGTACGCTCGCTGGTTCAGCATCTGTTGGTTGAGCATTGGTATGCAGCGATGCAGAGTCTCAGATGTTACACCAGACTTTGCACAGAATGTGACTGTGAAGCAGCAACAAACATGTGTGTGTGTGTGTGTGTGTGTGTGTGTGTGTGTGTGTGTGTGTGTGTGTGTGTGTGTGTGAGATCAGAGTAAAGCAGTGCAGGAGTGAAACATGTCACAACACAATTAGCAGTCAAGATGGTTTAAGATAGTAAACCATAAGGTCTGTAACTAGAGCTCACACACAACCTTCTTCTTCACCTGTCAGGGTGAGCCTTTGTAATTTTAGACCTGGAGCATGCTCGACACATGCTCTACTCTCCCGTTGCACATGAGCCATGGATGTTTGTAGGCCAGAGAGGACAGAAGAATTAATCTTGGCCTCTGAGTAATTTCGTGAAAATCTGTTGTCAGACCAGAGTGATCTCTGACCACGACACTTTACTGTGAAACTAGACTCATCAGCTCACATGGACTAAGTAGTCCCTGGTGAGGCCAAAACTAAATGGTGATGATGGGGCAAAGTTGTTACAGAGAGACCCGGGGCACGTTGTTACAGTGTAACTACTACATGGCTTTGTGGATTACTGTCAAGTTTATATGTTATAACATTGTGTCATTATGTAAAAATTGTGTAAAAAAAAGCTTCTAAACATTGTAGGTACTAGTGCAATGCCTGGTGGAGTGGAAAACTCTGTGTGGAGTTTGCATGTTCTCCCCGTGTCTGCGTGGGTTTACTCCGGGATTTCTCCAGTTTCCTCCCACAGGCCAAAAACATGCAAGTTAGGTTAACTGGCATCAAACTGGGGATTCTAAATTGTCCTTAGGTGTGACTGTGAGAGTGAATGGTTGTCTGTCTCTCTGTGTTGGCCCTGCTATGGACTGGCCATCTGTCCAGGGTGGACCCTGCCTCTCACCCAAAGATGCTGGGATAGGCTCCAGCCCCCCCCCCCCCTCCCGCGACCAGAAAAGGATTAAGCGGAAGAAGATGGATGGATAGTGCAATGCCCAGCTGCATGACCATATAAGGAGCTGTTTAGTTCCCGCTGAACTGAACAACTCCTTTAAACTTAGTTCTTTGATCTCTCTATGACATACAGACACATTATGTTCTGATATGAAGTTATAGAATTCCGGTCATGTGACATAAGGAGTTGTTAAGAACTTGTTCAGAAGTTGTTCTTATATGGTCACCATGATCATATAAGGAGTTCTTGCTGGGTTCGTAACTGCTTATAAGGTCAGACCATATAAGGAGGAGGGTTCCAGAGCTCAGATCAGGCCTAGATTTTTAATATTTCATCCCACCAGCCTCCAGAGTCTGCCCTATGAATTTCAGCCTCCAAATTCCAGCCATTATACCTTTTCCACCTCTGTGTTCATTTAACAGCACCCCTATGGACATTCATTAAAGATTTCCCCTCCTAAACTTACACATATCCAGGGAGGCTTAAATTTGCAGGGGGTTTTTTAGCTTAAAATTATAGCCATAAATCCACATTTTCAGCCTCCAAATCCCAGTGGTTATACCTTTTCCACCTCTGTGTTCATTTAATAGTGCCCCTATGGACGTTCATTAAAGATTTCCCCTCCCGAACTTCCACACGTCCGGGGAGGCTGAAATTTGGGGATGCACATCCTCATAACCTCAGCGAAGCACGTATCAAATATGAGGTCAGTCTGGCAAATGTTTGGGGAGATATGTGAGGAACAGACAGAATGACACACACACACACACACACACACACACACACACAATGACGCACACACAGAGAATCCTTGTATCATGACAATCAAATGAACAATTCATTTACAGAACTAATCATCACAATACATGTTTAACATTTGAATTTGGTAGATATATCCTGTCTTAATAAGGTGTGGCTTCAACATTCCACCGTGAGTTTGTGCACCGTTCCCTCTGTTTTCCAGTCATATTTAGTCAGCGGCGGGACGTCTTTATCTGTGTGGACTGATGCACGGCAGTCACAAAACTTTAAGCGTTTTGTTTACAGTTTGAATAAAATATATATATAAAAAAGTACTTTGTCTTGTGAATTTATGAACTCACCAGCCACTGTAACAACTTTCCCCTGGAGTGGGGTAAAAAGTTACACCACCATGCATATCTTCATTTGTCCACCACAAGCAAGTAATATAATATGAAAAGAAATGAATCATGTAAACAAGGACATGTTCAAAAGCATGTGGGCGAGATTGATGTGAAATAAAACTATATTAATCACATTTATGTGACGATTGTAAAAGAAAAAATGTAACTTTGTGCCCCGGCTGACCCGCTGCTTACCTGGAAGTAAAAACGGTAAGGAGCAGAAAGAGGAGCCGTTACAGTCAGCTCAGAAGTTCTCTGCAGTGCTCAGCAACCCAAGAGGAGAATCAGTTTTGCATGTTCAGAGTCTCTCAGCGACTGGCTGGGCCTCTGCTCAGAAGCCGTCAACTCAAAAGCTGCCGCAATTTGTTCCGTTGGTCTCATGCTGTAACAACGACATTCTGTGCAGCACCTTTTCAGAGCGTTTCAGGTGAAGCCGGCCTCTTCTGTGTATAAAAGTCCAGAGCTGCACAGACCCCGTGATGACCGCTGTGGTCATGTTGCGGGTCATGACGCTCCACTCTGCGCAGTAATGGCTTCCTCTGCCCTAACAGGTCTGTTCAGCTTCAGGGCGGTGGAGCTTTTTTTACAGAGTAGACTGTCTTGCTTCTGCTAATTGTTGCCAGAGCAACCTGTTCATGTCCCCGAATGTGTTCTGGCTGTGCGGGTGGTGTCTGTTTAGGCCGCTGAACTCTGGCTCCCAGCCTCCTGCTCAGTGAGACAATATGGCGTCTTGGTAAGGCTGTGACAGTGGCAGGAAGTGCTTGCACTCAGCAGGAAGTAAGGCCATCTGTCAGCGATGGAATCCTCCCGACGGGACCTTTATTCACGCTGACTTATGTCGAGTGTACCAATGAATTTCCCATGTTTAGCAGGGAAGCACGACATGCTCTTTTGGTCATTTCACGCTGCTGCCCTGAAGGAACTCAGATTTTGATGTTTTTACACTAATCTGACATCTTTCTGAATTAATTTTGTGGTCTCAGAGTCTTACTGACTTTATATATTGATGTTTTCCAGTAATGACAGGTGATTTTTCAGAAGTTAATCACGATTAATAGGGTTGCAAGTTATCAATGAAATGGTAAAAGGTGTTGACTTATATAACGCTTCTTCTCGTCTCTGGATGACCAAAGGTCTTCACACATCCTGCTGCCACCCACTCACCCACTGACGGTGGCGGAGCCGCCATGCACCGGCACTGGCCTGACCCACCAGGAGCAACTGGGGGGGGTCAGCGTCTTGCTCAAGGACACTTCGACATGCAGACTACAGGCAGAGCGGGAATCGAACCCCCGACCCTCCCATCAGTAGTTGGCCACACTACACCTGCGTCTGCGAAATACAGGTGACACCACTGTATTTCATAGAATTAATTCAGTGATCATTAATTGATTCATCTTATCAATCGATTAATGATTAATTGATAAGTGGCAGTTTTCCTGAGAATCTGAATTTCCCTCGGAACAGTACGATCTTTCTGTCTGTAACATATAAAAAATTAGTTACTTTTTATACTAAGTAAAACATGGACATCATAGTCCTCAATGATTTATTGTACCGTTCACATTTTTTATGACAGACAATGGCCTTTTTTGTCGTGTAATAATTTTGTACTGTATAGTGTGTACTATGTGCTGGTACATCTCAGTTAATTACAAACATCATGATCTTTAATTCATTTCAAAAGCTATTACCAATATCATAAAACATCCTTTTTAGTTATATTAGAAAAACAAAATAGTTTTCATGTTCTGACTTACTGAGATGCACTGACAGACTGTTTTAACATGAAAATAATCAGATGCTTCGTCTGTTGCATGTTAAACATTATCACGGTACCCCAGAAACCCAGGCAAACCCAGAACCATCTGGGCTCCTCTGTTGGGAACATGAGTCCGGTCTGCTTTCCCGTCTAGTGGCGGGTTGAAGGCAGCAGGGATGGGTTTTTGTGCTGGTGTACTTTCTTTCTTTCTGCGGTCCGTTTCCCCGCCCTGCTGTCTGGAAGCAGGCAGGTGGATCTTCAAGCTCACGTGCCGTTGGAACTTGTGGCTCTCTGACATAACCCAGAAGGGCGAGTTGTTTTGCTCTGCACAGCGCGTGTGCTCTGGGGGCTTGGCGTCTTCTTCTGAGTTTTTCTTTAGTCTCAGTTGAAAGGCAGCAGTGGTTGACTGTGTGCGCCCCCGCCTGGACGGCAACACCACTGTATTGTATAGAATAAGCTCCCATCAAAAAGAACTACTGAGTTATCAATTAATTGGCAACTAATTCCGGTAGTGGTCAGAGAGGCGCGGATTGGAAGCCACGTTTCCATCAGCCTGTCCCAGGGCAGCTGTGGCTACAGAGGTAGCTTACCACTACCATTGTCTGTCTGGAGTGAATGAATAATGGACTCACTGTCAGCCCTTTGAGATGTCACTTAATATGTAAAGCACCATATAAATCAAATCCATTAATTTAATTGACTAAATTCTTATCAACAATTAATCGAAAGTCAATCATTAACATCCCTAGCCATTAATCTTTTGAAACTGCCAGTTAATCTCAATTAATCACACTTTAATCACAATTTTTTCTATATACTGTACCTTAAATTGGTAATTTTCCAGTTTTTCCATATTCTTATTATCAACATGGGAGCGGACAAATGTGCATTCTTTCTGCAACTACAGGTTTATCATGATTTTATATTTTTTATTATTTATTATATCATTATTATTTTAGTATAATGACAAACACTACCCAAAATATTCTCAAAACAAATGGGCAGGGCATACTGCCCTCTTTCTAATGCTGCACTACTGGTGCCGTTCAGTGTCCAACTTTAAACTTGTCAACACTGCATAAGAACAGAACTACAACGTACGGGCGTGTTGCCATGACTTCTTTACATTGAGCTAGTTGCCCAATCAGACAAGCTTGTTTACATTTTTGGCGGACAGAGCAGCTCGCTTCTTCAATAATAGAATTAAATAACATAGAGGAACATAGTAAGACACAATAATGATGCAGAGAGAAAACCACTTCAGTTAGAAGCTTTTAGCAACTCTACACACACATAAAGGAGAGTATAAATTACCAAGCAAGGCCTCAAACCTCTTCAGTTTATCCAGCTCAGCTGTTGGTGGCACTGTTGATTTTTGACAGAAGTCAAAATGGTGGGTCTTGAAGACAATTCATGAACGCGGTAGCTGGATGCCGTACAAATTATGTCAAGCAAACCCTCAGTGTCCACAATGCTAATCAGCCTGTAAGCAGTAGCTTCCCATTCAGTAGCTGCTGTGGAAAGCTTGTTGATTGGAGGGCTGTCCGAGCGTCTCTGCGGTAAATTGCCCAGCGTGGTTTGTCTTGCAATCTGCAGCTTCAGCTCATCTAACTAGCTTAGCAAGGAAAACACTTGGAAGCTGTGGTTTGTGTGGCTGCTGATGGAGCTTTGCTAACTTTGCAGCTCAACAGCCCCGCTTTACTTTATAATCATAATAGTAATGGATTAGGTTTATATGCTGCTTTACATGCCAAGTGACATCTCAAAGCACTTACAGTGAATCCATCATTCATTCACTCCACAGACATTTATAGTGGTAAGCTACTCCTGTAGCCACAGTAGAGGTTGTAAAAAAACTTTATGACCTAATTAGCATTGAATGCAAAAGACGCAACAAACTTGCACAATAATGGTCCCCTCTAGGGATGGGCATTCGGTGAAATTTTCTTCACCGTTCGTCGGGAGAATTAATGATTAATAATTGGTTAATCATTAACATTTTTAGGTACGTAACAAGGCAGGTAGACTACATTAGAACATCAGGTATCAGCACGGAGCGCCGCACAACTCAAATCCACCACTCTCTCTCTCAAATCTCTCTCTCTCTGTTCGCTGTTGTCGTGTTGGCTCGGCTCGGGAATCTCGCAAGCTGATTGGCCGAGACGTTTCACCCCGCAAGCTGATTGGCCGAGACGTTTTACCCAGCTCTCTCTCCCTGCCGAGCGGCCTCCCAACAAACGAAGACCGCATTTATTGCTCTATCGCTCGTGTTACTTAGTCTAGCCGCGTGGAACTTTTTGCTGTTCTCTTGTGCCATTTTGTGCGAAATAGTCTTCCCATCGAGCCACTACGCCGCCTCCTGCAGCTTCCCTCGACGTGTGTACACCGAATCTTCATGACCTTCTCAATAAAGTTTCTGAAAAAAAAAAAGAATCTTCACGACCGCCATTACTCAGCGCGCAACCACTGTTGGCGGTTTCTTCGCGTAATAAGGGTGTTCCATGGACCCTGTCGATGAGGTATATTTGTATGCTGCATTGCAGTGATTGCAGTACACCTGGTCATTTTTTAAATTGAAATGGTCCCATGCAACACTTCGCCGTAACCGCTTCATGATTTGGCGATTGCCCTACGGAAGCCCGCATGTATCAACAGAGGCACACCAGGGTACGGCGATGGTGTAATGTTGCCCCCTGGTGCCCAAATTTTGCCATTGCATTGTTTGAGGACGGCCGTGCACTAGGCCTTAATAACCTCGGATTGTTTTAAAAAAAAAAAACGGTTTGTCGACGAAAATGAACTTCCTCGGTGAAATTCTTAATGATCAATTATCGGTTAATCGGTAAATTATGCCCATCCCTAGTCCCCTCCATTACACAACTAGGACAATACCAATCGCTACAGAGGGTGACAACTAGGCTGATTCAGTACAAAATATGCTGTATGGGTACATATTCATACTAGGTGGGGTAACTAAATAGACAGTTATGCTGTTTATTCCATCTAGCTACAATGCTTCGCACTGTGTATATTTATTTATATATGTGTACATATGTATAGTCACTGCTCTTATTATCTTATCTGCTAAATTATTGCTCTGAGTGTTGCCATCACTGTGTTGCTGCAATCCTGGAATTTCCCCACCATGGGACTAATATCTTATCTTAATTAATTCAATTCAATTCAACTTTATTTATATAGCGCCATTTCACAACAACAGTCATCTCATAGCACTATCAACTGTAGGGGGAACCCCCACAGTTGCAGAAAGACCCCAGCAATCAGGCGATCCCTGTGAGCAAGCACTTGGCGATGGTGGAGAGGAAAAACGCCCTTTTAACAGGAAGAAACCTCCAGTAGAACCAGGCTCAGGGAGGGGCAGTCACCTGCTGCGACTGGCGGGGGGGGGGGGGGATAAAGAAGATGAAAAGAACAGACATGTAGAGAACAAACAGCACGATGGGGACTCAATCTATGGGAGAGAACAAACAGATGTTAATGACCAGCAAAAAAAATATTTCACTGAGAGTGAAGAAAGGAGTGAAGCCCAGTGCATTACTGGAGGTCCCCCGGCTGACTAAACCTATTAGCAGCATAACTAAGGGAGGGTTCAGAAACACATGATCCCTCCCTAATTGTACGCTATATCAAAAAGGTAGGTTTTAGCCCTATTCTTAAAAACAGAGATCAAGTCTGACTCCCGAATCCAGATTGGCAGCTGGTTCCACAGGAGAGGAGCTTGATAACTGAAGGCTCTGCCTCCCATTGTACGTTTGGAGATTCTAGGTATTACAGGTAATCCTGCATTTTGGGAGCGTAGTGCTCTGTTAGGATAATACGGTAGTATCAGATCTTTTAAATAAAAAGGAGCCTGATTGTTTAGAGCTTTGTAAGTAAGAAAAAGGATTTTAAACTTAATTCTAAACTCTATGGGAAACCAATGAAGGGAAGCCAGAACCAGAGAGATATGATCTCTCTTTCTAGTACCTGGTAGAACTCTTGCTGCAGCATTTTGGATCAACTGAAGACTTTTTAAAGAAGTTTTAGGGCAGCCTGATAATAAAGAATTACAATAATCTAATCTAGAGCTAACAAAAGCGTGGATCAGTTTCTCAGCATCACTCTGAGACAAGATGCTCCTAATCTTGGCAATATTTTTTTTTTTGTTACTTATTTGTACCCGTAGGTAGACTTGGTTTGCAGTCTGGTGACAAGCCACCGGCTGCTGGCCGCTGCGTGCGCGAGCGCCCTAAACCTACATGTTTTTGGTGTGCGGGAGGAAACCGAAGAAATCCCGGAGTAAACCCACGCAACACGGGGAGAACATGCAAACTCCACACAGCTCACTGTTGGTCGGGGGCTGGGATCGAACCCACGATCTCATGATCCCCGCGATCCCCCGGCTGAGGGTAAACTGTGCTGCCACAGTGCTAAACCACTGCGCCACCGTGCAGCCCACGCAAATACTGTATTACGCAAATGATAGAAGGCAGTCTTAGAAACAAATTTAATATGTGAATTGAAGGACATATCTTGATCAAAAATAATTCCAAGGTTCCTCACAGAGCTATTAAGAGAAAGAGTAACCGCATCCAAACTGAAAGTTTGATTTGGAAAGGAATTTCTAAGGTTTTTTGGACCAACAAGAATGACTTCAGTCTTATCTGAATTTAATAGCAGGAAATTACAAGTCATCCAAGCTTTGATTTCCTTAAGACAGGCTTCTAACTTGGCTAATTGATTACTATCATCGGGCTTTTTTTTTTCTTTTTTTTTGTTACTTATTTGTACCCATAGGTAGACTTGGTTTGCAGTCTGGTGACAAGCCACCGGCTGCTGGTCGCTGCGTGCGCGAGCACCCTAAACCTACATGTTTTGGTGTGCGGGAGGAAACCGGAGAAATCCCGGAGTAAACCCGCGCAACACGGGGAGAACATGCAAACTCCACACAGCTCACTGTTGGTCGGGGGCTGGGATCGAACCCACGATCTCATGATCCCCGCAGTCCCCCGGCCGAGGGTAAAACTGTGCTGCAACAGTGCTAAACCACTGCGCCACCGTGCAGCCCACCGGGCTTCATTGACAGGTATACTGTAATTGTGTATCATCTGCATAACAATGAAAATGTATAAAGTGCTTTCTAATAATGTTGCCTAACGGAAGCATATATAAACTAAAAAGAGTAGGGCCTAGCACAGATCCCTGCAGAGCTCCATGACTAAGCTTTGAGTTGAAAGAAAACTCATTGACATGAACAAACTGGAACCTATCAGACAAATAAGATCTAAACCACTGCAACGAAGTTCCATTAAGTCCAACATAGTGTTCTAATCTATCAAGTAGAATATTATGATCAATAGTATCAAAAGCTGCACTAAGGTCTAAAAGGACAAGTACAGAAACTAGTCCATAATCAGATGCAATGAGGAGGTTGTTAGTGACCTTCGCTAAGGCTGTTTCAGTACTATAATGGATTCTAAACCCAGATTGAAAGTCTTCAAGTAAACCATTTCCCTGCAGGTGGTCAAGTAATTGTGTAGCAACAACTCTTTCTAAGATTTTTGAAATGAAAGGGAGATTATAGATTGGTCTATAGTTAGCTAAAGCTCCAGGATCTAGCGTTGGCTTTTTGAGTAAGGGTTTAATTACAGCAGTTTTAAAAGCCTGCGGTACATGGCCTAAAGTTAATGAAGAATTGATTATATGAAGAATAAAGCTTCCAATAAGTGGGAAGACTTCTTTAAATAACCTGGTAGGAATAGGGTCTAAAAGACAAGTTGAAGGTTTGGATGAGGAAACTATTTTGTCTAACTCACAAAGGTCGATTGGAGTAAACTCATCAAGACAGACATCAATAGAAGGAGTTGTAGTAGTTACAGTATTTAAGTTAACTGTGGGAAGAATCTGATTGATTTTATCTCTGATGGGTGAAATTTTATTATTGAAAAAGTTCATAAAGTCCTGACTAGTAAGCTCTAAGGGAATGCTAGGATTGACAGAGTCCTGACTCTTTGTCAACCTGGCTACAGTACTGAAAAGAAACCTGGGATTATTCTTGTTCTCTTCTATTAATGCAGAGTAATAACTCGTTCTAGCTTTTCTAAGAGATTTTTTGTAAATTAAAAGATGATTTCTCCAAGCTAAATAGATTTCATCTAAATTAGTGGAGCACCATTTTCTTTCTAATTGACGAGTCTTCTGTTTTAAGCTACGAGTTTCTGTGTTAATTAATGTTAATTAATGGCACCGTGTATTTCCTGCCTCAGATGTTCTTAGAAACTCTTTCCATTGGTTTGTTTTAAAGACATTAGAGAAGGTTTGGAGGTTGTGCACACAACAATGTTTTCTTTGGAACTGAACAGAGGTTCCAAGGTTGTCATAACCAGGAGCGGCACTGGGGTTAAGCTCCCAGTACTCATAAAATGCTCCTTACGGCGTGCGTCTCGAAAAGCCTCTGACAACTAAGTCCAACTCCTAGCCTGCCCGTGTGGTTTAGTCTCTAAGCCCGGCAGAACTGCTTTTACTAATAGGAGAAGGGGCGAGGGCGGATCTCTGGCGCCTTAAAACCAGATGCTTCGGGTAGATGGTGGCTCGTCAACCTGGGAAGGTAGCCCATCTAGGGGAAGGTAAACTCTGATTTCAAACCTCCGCTGCCTTGTGGCACACCCGGTCACGGGAAAGGCTTCGGGAGTCAACCCTGAGGAAAAATCCGGAGTCGGAGCCCCTAAGGCAGTTCTCTGTTGTGCTCAACATCATTCTGGCAGCTCCTGCGACGGCGCTGGTGCCAAACTATAGCAGCCCTGCTGTTCCTTTGGATTCATCAGTGACGTGGAGAGGGGGGACATGCTGCATGGGCAACATCTTGTCCTCCATATTTTCCTGCCCAGGCTTGAATCCTACCAACGCCCAATGCTGGAAGGTAGAACACCGGTGCGCATCGGCCTGTTCAGCCACAGGCGGTGCTGTTCCAGCAGAGTAGATGTTTAGGATTCTCTTCCATGGTCATCATAGACCGATGGAGGCCGATGAACAAACAGAACTGAGGACCCACATCAGCTTTGCAGAAGTAACAGCACGTGCACACAGATCCACCGAAGGTGTGAAGATAAGATAAGATCAGCCTTTATTAGTCCCACAGTGGGGAAATTCCAGGATTGCAACACCACAGGGATAGCAACACTCAGAGCAATAGTCAACAAGATAATAAGAACTGGTTAGCCAAAGCAGTAAATAAATACACATATGCACACAGTGCAGGAGCATTGCAGTTAGATGGTATCAACAGCACTACAGTTAAATTACCCGACAGAATATAAATATGCACCCAGACAGTATATTTCTCATTTGAATCAACAGTGTTGTTGCCACCCTCAATAATAATTGTGATTATTACCTCCACCAGGAGGTTATGTTTTTGCCGGGGTTTGTCTGTCTGTCTGTCTGTTGGTTAGCAAGATAACTCAAAAAGTTTTGGACGGATTTCGATGAAACTTTCAGGCGTTGTTGGAAATGGTACAAGGAAGAACTGATTAAATTTTGGGGATGATCCGGTGTCCGCATTTTCGTGAATAACTACTGAACCACTAATCCTATCATTGTCAATCCAATTCCTAGTTATATGTTTTCGTGGTCAAGGAATCTGAAAACGTACACACAAACACTGTATGGGGGGAACTGTGGCGCTTGGTGGAGGTCTGCGCTCTCCGAGTGCTTTTCTAGTCTTAGTTGTGTGTTGGAGGGGACGATCTCTATTGTGCAGAGTTTTGACATTTAATACGGCCTTTATGAGCAGTATTTAGATTATAAAGTCTGACAGCCGTAGGTAGGAAGGACCTCCAGAATCTCCAGCAGAGTCCAGCAGAGATGACAGTTTAGCCACCATCCTCCTCTCTCCTATCTCCTCCACTGGGTCGAGGCGTCGCACCAGAACAGAGCTAGCTTTTTGATCAGCCTGTTCAGTCTCTTCCTGTCGGCTGCCATGATGCCGCTGCCCCAGCAGACCACTCCAAATGTGATGTTTGGTGCCACCACAGAATTGTAGAAGGTCTTCAGGAGTGACCCTTGCACTCCAAAAGACCTGAGTCTCCTCCGGAGGAACAGCCTGCGCTGTTCGTTCTTGTAGAACACGGTGTTGTGTGACCAGTCCAGTTTATTGCTCTGGTGAACACCCAGGTACTTGTAAGATGTCACCATCTCAATGTCTGTTCCCTGGATGTTTACTGGTGCTGTGAGAGATTGTCCACGTCTGCAGCAGTCCATCACCAGCTCCTTGGTTTTCCTCGCATTGATCTGGAGGCAGTTCCACAGGCACCAGTCCACGAAGCCCTGGATCAGTCCTCTGGACTCTGCATCATCCCCACCAAAGATGAGGCTGACGATGGCAGAGTTGTCAGAGAACTTCTGTAGGTGGCAGTGTGGTGTGTTGTGTGAAAAATCAGCAGTGTAGAGGGTGAACAAGAAGGGAGCCAGACATTTTTTTTTTTTCAAGCACCACTACAGCACACCACATGCCTCCGTATAAACGACTTCCTGTCAACTGCACGGGATCAAATAAGTTTCTGTTCTGCTGGAAGAATATTAGAATTATCGAAAGTGTCCACAGTATAACCATCAATCTATCAGAGGGGCCTCAGCCGAGCTGCACACCTGGCGGTCCAGCCTTCCCGGTCTAGCAAACAGGCAGCAGGCTCACTAGTGTTGGTCGCCCCAGTGTCTCCCTTTAGAGCGTCCGTGAATGATGTTAATGGTTGTCCTGAATGGCAAAAACCATGCATCGGTTCCCAGAGTACCAGGTGGCCTGCTGGGAGCTCTTGGTCACAGTAACGGTAACCATATACTATATTATAGCTCCATATAGTTTAACCATAGTTCCACTGGGCACAACAAGGAAGTGTGATGTTGTGGCTCTCCAGCTGTAGTTTTGGGCTGTAAATAAAATGTAAATAGCCTGTTAATTTTAATTCTATGAAGTGTTTGTATGTTAAGTTTTTACCTTCTCTGACACAGTGGTGGAGAAGGAGACCTCAGAAAATCATTTTTAATGAACAAATGGCTATGAAATACCGCAAGATACCATCGTATTTCCTTGTGGACTGGATCCAGCGTCCATCAAAAAGAGACTCGTTACATTTCATTAGTGACCTGAATCTGACAGGCACAGTGGTCCGGACCAGGTGGGGATTAGAAAATCGTCGGCCTCCGTCGGTCTATGATGACCATGGAAGAGAATCCTAAACGTCTACTCTGCTAGAACAGCACCGCCTGTGGCTGAACAGGCCGATGCGCGAATGACAGTCCCTGTCACACAGGTCACACTTGTGGGTGGTCTCCGTGCTGCTGGGTCTGTGGCGGTTCTTCCTGCGGGTCCTTTTTTCATCTGCTGCAGCAGTCAGTCTCTCTTCACCCGCCTTGAGCTGTCTGGTCAGGGTGCCTCTCCATTTGGAGCGGTCCGTTGCAAGGTCCTCCCAGCGCTCTGTGTTGATATCCAGGGCCTTCATGTCTGTCTTGCAGACATCTCTAAAGCGCAGCTGTGGGCGGCCAACGTCTCTCCTGCCAGTTGCCAGTTCTCCATAGAGGACATCTTTGGGGATTCTGCCATCCTCCATACGGTGAACGTGGCCTAGCCAGCGGAGCCTGCGCTGCCTGAGTAGAGTGAACATGGAGGGAAGGCCGGCGCGGGACAGAACTTCTGTGTTGGGCACTTTGTCCTGCCAGGATATGTCCAGGATGTGGCGAATGCAGCGCAAGTGGAAGGAGTTCAGTCTCTTTTCCTGCCGGGCGTATGTTGTCCACATCTCACTCCCATAGAGCAGTGTGCTGATGACGCAGGCGTTGTACACTGCCATCTTCATCTTGACAGAGAGTTTGGGATTCTCCCACACTCGTGTGGTGAGGCGAGCGAGTGTGAAGGCTGATTTTCCAATCCTCTTGTTGATCTCTGTATCAAGGGAGAGGTTGTTGCTGATCGTGGACCCCAGGTACGTGAACTGATTCACGACCTCCAGCTTGTAGTCATCAATGGTGATGGTTGGTGGTGCTTCCGTGCCTTGCGCCAAGACGTTAGTCTTCTTCAGGCTGATGGTAAGTCCGAAGTCCTTGCATGCCTGGGAGAAGCGGTCCATCAGGGTCTGAAGCTCCTGCTGTGTGTGGGTTGCGACTGCAGCGTCGTCTGCGAACAGCATGTCTCTGATTAGAGCCTTGCGTACTTTGGTTCTGGCTTTCAGGCGGGCGAGGTTGAAAAGCCTGCCGTCAGATCTTGTGTGCAGGTAGATTCCCTCTGTTGCTGTGCTGAAGGCATGCCTCAGGAGCATAGCAAAGAAAATCCCAAAGAGGGTTGGCGCAAGTACACAGCCCTGTTTCACTCCGCTGCGTATGTTGAATGGCTCTGAGACGTTGCCATCGTGCAACGTCTCAGAGCTCGTGTTCTAATCGTGGGGATTAGAACACTGATGAGAATTGGAACTATTTGCTGCAGAGACCGGATTGCAGCCGTAATGGACTGCATAAGGAGTCAGTGTAAGTCCTGGGTTACTGTTTGACTCTGTGCAGACAGAGGGGGAACATATGTGCCAGCATAACCGTTCCACTCTGGAAACTGGCTTCAAACCTTTACACTTTGACACCTCTGAAATCCTGGCACCATAGGCATGGACAGCCAAACTGTAAAAGCAGTTTGGGGTAAAAGTGCTGTCATGTGCACAGCCCTTTACTCTGCCATCCTTAAATAAGAACAGCATGAAGTGCATATGTGCACTGTATAGGACCCATGTGAAGCCCATTTTGCACATGGGAAACTGGCTTTTGGAAAACTGTGCTTAACCCCATGTGATTTATGCATGTGTTTTTTTTCTGTGAAAACATGTTGGTAGATCTGCTGCAGGTGAGAGGATGCCTGAGGAGTGCAGAAGTGTTTTGGTACCAGTTTTCAAGAACAAAGGTGATGCTCAGAGCTGTAGTAACTACAGAGGCATAAAGTTGATCAGCCACACTATGAAGATATGGGAGTTGTCAAAGCCAGGTTAAGAGGAGAGGTGACAATCAGTGAGCAGCAGTACGGTTTCATGCCAAAAAAGAGGACTACAGATGCAATGTTTGCTGTAACAGTGCTGATGGAGAAGTACAGAGAAGGTCAGAAGGAGCAGCAGTGTTTTTGTGGATCTAGAGAAAGCAGATTATAGGGTGCCAAGAGAGAAAGTGTGGTACTGTATGAGAAAGTCAGAAGTGGCAGAGAAGTATGTGAGGGTAGTGCAGGACATGTATGAGGACAGCGAGCGGTGGTGGGGTGTGCTGTAGGAGTGACAGATGGATTCAAGGTGGGGGTAGGATTACATCAGGGATCGGCTCTGAACCCCTTCTTGTTTGCCATGGTGGTGGACAGGCTGACAGACAAGGTCAGGCAGGAGATCTGTGGTGAGAGTAGGGAGCAGGTGGAAGAGAACCTGGAGAGGTGGAGGTGCAATGCTCCGTACTGTGTGTGTTTATATGTCTACATATTTATTCCATCTAGCTACAATGCTCCACACTGTGTGTCTGTGTGTATATATATATATATATATATATATATATATATATATATATATATATATATATATATATATATATATATATAGTAATATGTACATATGTATATTAGCTGCTCTTGTTTTTTGTTTTCTTCTTGCCTTCTGAGTGTTGCTCTGAGTGTTGCTATCCCTGTGCTGTTGCAATCCTGGAATTTCCCCATTGTGGAACTAATAAAGGCTTATCTTATCTTATCTTATCTTATACTCTGGAGAGAAGAGGAATGGAAGTCAGTCCAAGCAAGACAGAAAACATGAGTGTGAATGAGAGGGAGACAGGTGTAACAGTGAAGATGGAAGGAGTACAGGTAGTGAAAGTAGATGAGTTTAAATACCTCGGTTCAACCATCCAAAGCAATGGAAAATTCACAAGAGACGTGAAGAAGAAAGTGCAGGCAGGGTGGAGTGGGTGGAGATGAGTGTCAGGGGTGATTTGTGACAGAAAGGTAGCAGCAAGAGTGAAAGGGAAGATTTACAAGACAGTAGTGAGACCTGCTATGATGTATTGTTTGGAGACAGTGGTGCTGACAAAAAGACAGGAGGTGGAGCTGGAGGTGGCAGCATCTTCAACTCTAAGATTTTCATTGGGAGTGACTAGGAGGAACAAGATGAGTATATCAGAGGGACAGCTCAGGTTGAGCTCTTTGGAGACAAAGTAAGAGAGGCAAGGCTGAGATGGTTTGGACATGTGCAGAGGAGGGATAGTGGAGATATTGGATAAAGGATGTTGAAGATGGATCTGCCAGGCAGGAGGAGAAGAGGAAGACCACAGAGAAGATTGATGGATGTAGTGAAGGAGGACATGGAGAGGGCTGGTGTTCCAGAGGAAGATGAAGGGAGAGGAGAGATGGAGGCAGATGATCTGCTAGAAGAAGAAGAAGAAGAAGAAGAAGAAGAAGAAGAAGAAGAAGAAGAAGAAGAAGAAGAAGAAGACTTTGACTTTTAAAAAAGGCTTTATTGTACAATTCAAAAATGCAAGAACACCAATATCACGGCCCCAAGTGTGTCACATCTCAAAAGTGCAAACATAACTCATCCCCCTGACCCACAGAACACAAAACGTTCCCTACAGTCCATCTATTGGTGAATGCCTCCAAATCGTCCACCATTTGGTAGTAAGAGAACTCCACCTGGAGTCTGACTTTCAACAAGGCCTTGAAAGCAGACACAGGATCCACATTGCCAGCGTTGGTAGTCCGATTTTTCCTCGTCAGCCAGATGGCAAGCTTAGCAGTACCAGATAGGAAGTTCATCAAAGTGTGGGTAGCCTTCCTTGCCACTTTATACTTTGGACCGTAAATGAACAAGCCAAAAGAGAAACGTTCACCCAAAGCCTGAAACCACTCCCGCAAAAGGTCAAAAAGGCCAGATAAACGAAAACATTGAACAAACAAATGCTCCAGGGTCTCAACTTGGGAACAAAACAAACATTCCACCCACCCCCCCCACGGTTGGATCCAGGCATGCTCTGTATTTATTTGTAGCTATTGCCCCATGAACAATCCTCCACTGGAGATCTGCTGTCCGTTTCTCAATAGGGAGCTTGTACATGCACCGCCAGCTGCCTTTCAGGGAGACCTCTGGCCCCCAAAAACCCGCCCACCTCGACTCTGTCACATCTATCAGAGAGCACAGATTCAGAACCTTCACACAGATGTGATACACCTTCCTCGTCCCGACAAACTGGAACTTGCCCAGGCGAGGATTTCTGAAGGTCAGCAGGTGATCCTCCCCTCCCTGCCACTACCCCACAGCTGGACTTATGGAAATGGCAGGAAAGTTGGACAAAGTGTCTTCATCCCATTGATTGGAAAGAGTGCAGTTTGTCGCAAACGCTCAAAGCGGTTGTGGCAGGGCAGCGCACACTTCCCCCACCACCCTTTGCAGCAGTCTGACAGATGTAATGTTGGCACTCCGCCTCAGCGTTTCCATCGATGTGGTCGACATCTTCATAAGATGATCAAGCTTGGTACAGCGTGCCTCTCGCAAACAAGTCCGCAGACTGACCGACTGCAACACCTTAGCGTCTATGAATCGATTGAAAAACAGTGGTTCCTCGAACAGCCACATGCCCGGTGTCTCATCATGGAAACGGGCTACGGTGAAGACTCGCCATGCATGCAAGACGGACGTGTAAAAAGCAGAAAGTCCAGTAAGGTCCACCTCCCCAGATGTCACGAGGAAGAGCTGCTTATCATAGTCCAAGCGACCAACTCTCCTCAGGAGCAGTTTAGCAGTGTCCATCCAGCAGGGTCCGCATCCGTAAAGGAGGCGTTGTGCAGTTCGAAGCCTGAAGCAGGCAAACTTGGAGTGTATGTCCACCAGGCCCTGTCCCCCCTCGGCCACAGGCAGGTAGAGAACAGGCGCACGGACCCAGTGGTGACCAGACCAAAAGAAGTCCACGATGATCTTCTGAACCTCCTCCACGAGGCTCCTGGGCGGTGTCAAAGCAACAAGCCTATGCCAAAGAGCCGAGGCGACCAGATTATTGGCGACCAGAACCCTGCCCCTATATGACAGCTGTGGTAGCAACCATTTCCATTTTGAAAAGCGAGCACACACCTTGTCCTTAACACCCTCCCAGTTCTTTCGTTCAAACGCCTCCGAACCCAGAAAAACCCCCAACACTTTGAGACCGGCCGTCCCCCGCTGAAGACCGCCGGGTAGCCGAGGGATGTTTTGACGCGACCACTGGCCCACCAATAGACCCTCACTCTTGGCCCAATTCACCCAGGCAGAAGATGCCCTTTCATAAACTGACAAAGTGTCCACCAGACACTGCACATCCCCGTGGGACGTGATGGAAACGCTGACGTCATCAGCGTAAGCAGACAAGACGATCGGCCGGCAACAGCTTGATGGCCCCGGCAGAACCAGACCACCCAGCCGAGTGCGCAACCTGCACAGCAAAGGCTCAATAGCCAAGCTGTACAGCTGACCCGAGAGTAGACACCCCTGGCGTATTCCCCGGTGTCTCAGCCCTGCCCCCATCTTTACCAAACACTCAGCTCCAGTATATAGCAGACTGACCCACCTCAAAAACATATTGCCAAAACCAATCCCCCTCAGTGTGGAAAACAAATAGGAATGGTCAACCCTATCAAAAGCCTTTTCCTGGTCCAAAGACACAATCCCGAACTGTAAGTCATGACATTTACTGAGCTGGAGAACGTCACGTATGAGAAAAACATTGTCCATAATGGTTCGGTCAGGAATACAGTATGTTTGATCCTTATGTACGATCAAACCCAAGACATTGTTCAGTCTGTTTGCCAGGGCTTTAGACAGCACCTTGTAGTCCGTGCAAAGAAGAGCCACGGGCCTCCAGTTTTTCAGCAGGGCCAAGTCCCCCTGCTTAGGCAACAGAGACAGCACTGCACGGCGGCAGGAGACAAGTAATGTTCCCTTTCTTTAACAGTCAGTTAGAATGTCATAGAAGTCTGATCCAATAACATTCCAGAAATGCTTAAAGAATTCAGCAGAAAGACCATCAAGTCCAGGTGCGCGTCCCAGAGCCATCTGATTAACAGCCACAGTTAACTCATCCAAAGTCAGGGCACAGTCCAGAGCGGCGCTGTCGTCTGGGCTGAGCACCGGAAGGCCTTCGAAGAGCTGATGTTGAGATTCTTTGCAACCCGTTCCCGCAGCAAACAGGGCCCTGTAGTAATCCACTGCATGGAGCCGCATCTCGGATGGATTTGTAGTCAGTCGACCATCTGGGAGCGTCAAGCAAGCCATCAACTTCTTTTTCACGGCAGACTTCTCCAAATTGAAGAAGAAGGAAGTTGGGGCATCCATGTCCTGCAGGCGAGTGAAGCGTGACCTCACTAGTGCCCCCTTCACTCTTTCCTGCATGAATGTGCACAGGGCCGATCTCTTCTCCTGCAGCAAAGGACCAGCGGTAGAATCCTGACCCGTAACCAAGCTGTCCTCCAGCCTCTTGACAGCGTCCTCAAGTTCTCTGACCTTGGCCTTGATGATGGCAGTTGAGTTTGCAGTGTACCATTGACAAAAAGGCGAATTTGCACCTTGCCAACGTCCCACCACTGTTCCAGGGAACTAAAACGAGCCTTTGTGGTCCTCCAGTGTTCCCAGAAGCACACAAAATACTGACAAAAGGCATTGTCCTGAAGGAGCTTGTTATTGAATTGCCAGTAAGATTTTGTGCGGTTCCCTGGTGAGTTAAGTAACACCGCAGTGGCCAGGTGATGATCTGTGAAACCGACGGGACTTATGTTACTGTGAAGGATTTCGGGGCCAAAGGTTCTAGAAACATATATCCTGTCTAATCTAGCAGCACTGACAACACTGTCAGTGGCCTTGACCCAGGTATACTGTCTCGCGTTTGCATTTTTAGACCTCAGTGTGTCCACTAAGTCGAACTGCACAGTGAAATTTTCCAAGTTTCGAGAAGACTGCAGATGTGGTTCTGTGTTAGTGCGATCTACAGTGAAGTCCAAGGTACAGTTGAAATCACCAACAACAAGTTGTTCTTGGTGATAGCGCTGCAATTCAGCAGTCAGTGTATTGAAAAAAGCAACCCTTTCAGCACCGTGGTTTGGCGCGTAAACGTTTACCAGGCAAAACACGGAATCCCCTATTTGGGCCCTAACAAGAAGCAGCCTGCCCCTCACTGTCTCCACCACCGATAAAACTTGTGCATTTGCTGATTCCCCAAACAAAATGGCCACTCCTGCGCTTAGATTGGTGCCGTGACTGAGTGAAAAAGGGCCTTTCCACCACAAGCCCCAGAAGAAGAAGACGAAGAAGAAGAAGAACTGCTCCAGGTAGATGAGATTCTGTCATGCAGGCAACAGGTCTTTGACTGTTGGTTCCCGCTATGCCAGTCATTTGCAGTCCATCCACCCAGTTATGTCTCATGGCCACACTCACAGCATCCAGTCATGCATTTCCTTTCCTAGAAAACACATCAGTTGACATGTGCAATTAGGTTATGAAGTGTGTACCAAACAGAAGTCTAGTCTCCATTAAAACAACAAGTAATATACAGGTACATCTCAAAAAATTAGAATATCATGAAAAAGTTCAATATTTTTTGTCACTCATCTCAGAAAGTGAAACCCATATATTATATAGATTCATTACACACAAAAAAACCCAGTTTTTTAATAGAAATGTTGGCCAACTGAAAAGTCTGTCCATGAACCACTCAATACTTGGTCGGGGCTCCTTTTGGATTAATTACTGCATCAATGTGGCATGGAGGTGATCAGCCTGTGGTTCTGCTGAGGTGTCATGAAGGGCCAGGTTGCTTTGATAGTGACCTTCAGCTCGTCTGCATTGTTGGGTCTGGTGTCTCTCATCTTCCTCTTGACAATCCTCCATAGATTCTCTATGGGGTTTAGGTCAGGAGAGTTTGCTGGCCAATCAAACACAGTGATGCCATGGTCATTAAACCAGGTTTTGATACTTTTGGCAATGTGGGGGGGTGCCAAGTCCTGCTGGAAAATGAAACCAGCTTCTCCATAAAGCTCATCAGCAGAGGGAAGCTTTAAGTGGTCTAAAATTTCCTGGTAGACGACTGTGCTGACTTTGGTCTTGAAAAAACACAGTGGACCAACACCAGCAGATGACCTGGTTCCTCAAATCATCACTGACTGTGGAAACTTCACACTAAACCTCAAGCAACATAGATCCTGTGTCTCTCCACTCTTTCTCCAGACTCTGGGACTTTGATTTCAAATGAAATGCAAAATTTACTTTTATCTGAACAGAGGTCATCTGCTTGTGTTGGTCCACTGTGTTTTATCAAGACCAAAGTCAGCGCAGTCGTCTACCAGGAAATTTTAGAGCACTTCATGCTTCCCTCTGCTGACAAGCTTTATGGAGAAGCTGATTTCATTGTCCAGCAGGACTTGGCACATGGCACATGGTTTAATGACCATGGCATCACTGTGTTTGATTGGCCAGCAAACTCTCCTGACCTAAACCCCATAGAGAATCTATGGAGGATTGTCAAGAGGAAGATGAGAGACACCAGAACCAACAATGCAGACGAGCTGAAGGTCACTATCAAAGCAACCTGGACCTTCATGACACCTCAGCAGAACCACAGGCTGATCACCTCCATGCCACATTGATGCAGTAATTAATCCAAAAGGAGCCCCGACCAAGTACTGAGTGGTACATGGACAGACTTTTCAGTCGGCCAACATTTCTATTAAAAAACTGTTGTTTTTTTTAATTAATTTTATGTAATATTCTAATTTTTTGAGAAACTGAATTTGGGGTTTTCATGGGCTGTAAGCCATAATCTTCAAAATAAAAATAAATAAACACTTGAAATGTATCATTCGCTGTGTAATGAATCTATGCAATATATGGGTTTCACTTTCTGAAATGAGTGACAAAAAATATTGAACTTTCTCACGATATTCTAATTTTTTGAGCTGTACCTGTAGGCCTATAATCCTCAGCACTGAATTTGACTGTATGCTGCATCGTCCCAGCTGCTGGACACTCAGAACCAGCATTCATCTTCAGCACTGTGATGACTGCATGTATAGTGTGTTATTCTGAGTCCTGCCTTCTTAATATAGCAGTGAGCACACAAACGACAATGCAGATGCTTACGACGGTGAAGCAGCAATGCTTTTCCTGTCTATGTCAGTCATTTAGAGGCTAAAACGTTCTCAGAGCAGACCACTTCCTGCCAATAGCCACCGCTTTCTAGTCCACTTCTGAACCCCCGCCTCTGCAGTTTTTCTAACTTGCCTCTAATGTGGTGCTATTTTGCACCAGCAGTACCTCCTGATGATTTCCAATTTCATAATCAGTGACTCGCTCGCCTGCTGTGCTGCTCTGATTCCACTGTATTCATATACTGCAACTGCATATCAATATGAAGTTTGGCACTCTCTGGAGCCGAGTTGACATCAAAGCAGGTTTGATCATTTGGCTTTTACCATAATAAAGATCAAACAGGAATCACCAGTGGAGGAGGCCCGAGTACAGAGGAACATCAAATTAAACATTCATTAACTGTTGTTCATTTATTCAGATCACGGTTAGAATGGTCCTCTGAGGCAATGAAGGGAGGACCCACATGCGAGGCAAATTTTATAAACCATATTTTAATGCAGGAAACAGAACAGAAAATAATACAACTCATGGGCTGAACAAAGGAAAAACCCGGCTGGCTTCAAACACAGGGTTACAGGCATTATTACTGACAGACTGACAGAAGCGTGGGTGAGACACAAACAGGAGACATAAACCAAGGACACTACACAGCATATAGACTGAAATGCACATATATAGACAGGGGATAATCACAGCAACAAGGAACAGGTGGGTACAATTAAGGGCAATCAGAGATGCAGGGAATGGCAATAGGGTTGTAGAAAATAATGGAAAAGGTACTTGCATTAGCCCCTGGTCTCCTGCTGCTGGAATGATGAGCTCATGAGCATCAGCAGCCTCGGCCGCTGGAGCAGATGATGTTTGGGGTGTGTAGACTTCAGGTGCTGATCGTTGGTGTACATCACCCTCAGGCGCTGATAGTTACGATATGATATGATACAGCTTTATTGTCAGTTACTGCTGGATTTGTTTTGCAGTTCATAAGACACTCTGCTTTCAATCACACAAAAACACATTGATTGGACAAACATACCGGTTACATAAAGTACACCAGCTGGACACACGATACAAATAAAAATCAAACCGTAAGGACAGGCATAACAGCACATGTTTAGACCGTGGGCTTGATGGTATTCGGTCATTCACTGATTCTGGTTCAAATTCATTTATCGGTGGATAAATGAATTTGTGAGTTTATTGTGTTTAAATGGAGGGATTCTGAATCGTCTGTTTGAGGGACGAAGTTGGTATTTTACTTCCGGCTTCGAGAGAGAGCAGACGCCTTTTCTAATCCTCTCTTTTCCCTTCTGATCCCAGCTTGCAATGTTGCGTTTTTTGTCTGTGTTTAGTCGCTCTTGTCTGCTGAATCTTAATCTAAACGGAAATTATGGATTTGGTAGCGGCTTAAACGGGCTATTGTCACTATTTTTTCAACAAGAATCGGGCCAAGGGGGAGCCCAAGAATTGGAACCTGCTGAGTGTATGATTCGACTGGAGATGCAGAAGACATCTATTGGCTACGACACAGGATTCTATTTTTGGCTCTGGAGTTTCCTGGTGTTTGTTTCAAAATTGAAGATGGGAGCTGTTCAAATGCGGATCCAAGCGAGCTCCTTCACCAATTCGACTAGTTGGGGAGGCACGAGGTGGCATGGCGAACTGAATGGAGATTCAGATGGTGGAATACATCTTGAAGTCGCTAGTGCTCTTCAGAGTATGTTAATGTTTAAGCCTGCACATGGAAATTCTGAAGCACAGAATTGCTCGGGTGAGGAAATTCTATTCTCTGAGTGCTGTGCAGATTTGACCTTCTTTGGTGCCCGGTATTTACATTCCTCCTGCAAGATAAGTGATAGGAGCGGCTCTTAACCCAAGCAATCGACAGACAGCTGCTGTTTTCAGCGGATGAACTTCTCAGGGACAGTCCATGTGCCTTTATTTGCAAGCGAAGAGACAGACTCCGGACTTGTTTATAAGTCACATGACTTTAACATCTGTCTACTGCCTGGAGGCGCCCTCTGCTGTTCACTAGCAACTGTCACACCTACACTACACAAATGCACACATTACACGAACTGACACACATATACTGACTCATATATACACTGCCTCTCTCAACTCTTGTTTGTGTGATCTATTGTCTGCTTGTTAATTGTGCATGAGGGTTTTTTTCTGTGTAGTCAAAATTTGGCTCATATACGAGTGTTTATTCTGATTACTATGTTTTTTCTCTCTCCTATTGTGTTTTCCTCCCCCTCCCCTCCCCTCTTTACCTCCACTGTTGACAGGCGCCTTGTATGGTGACGCGTCATTGGATGCGCCTAACGTGCGCGTCCAATGTCAAGTCAAATTCCTCGTGTGTTTACTTGTAAATATACTTGGCAATAAAGCTGATTCTGATTCTGATTCTGATTCTGATTCCCTGTTTAGAACATGGGAGGAGTCAGAGGAGATGGAGTTGGCTAACCTGATCAGGCCTTTCCTGTGTGCTTCATGAAAATTACTTATGAGTGGCTGACCAATGATCTTGTCATAGATTTTTATTTAGTTGTTTAGTTTTAAGTTTAACGGTCAGGCTGCTGAACCAGACTGTGCTACAGTTCTACAGCACACTCTGTATCACTGAGGAGTGAAATAGAGTCATTATCTTGCTGCTGGCTCCAAAAGATCTAAGTCTATGCAGAAAGTAGACACACTGCTGGATCTTCTTACACATATGATCTATATGAGGTGTCCATGATAGGGGTGCATCAATCATGACTCCTAAATATTTAGAAGTCACCTGTTTAATTTCCTCATTGTGAATAATCAGTGAGAAAAGTAAATTATTTGGAGAATGGCCAAAAACAGTCTCCTCAGTCTTTTTTGTGTTGGTTATTAAGACATTTTTGTCACACCACTCAATTAACCAGTCCACATTCTGCTGGTACAGACTGGGGTCACTGGCATTGGTCAGCAGAGATAGCAGGACTGAATCATCAGAGTATTTCAGTAAATACCGATTGGGCACACTGGTGGTGCAGTCTGCAGTGTATAAGGTGAACAGCCCGGGTAAGGAGATACAGCCTTGAGGTGCACCAGCATTAGTTCTGACTGGAGAAGAGAACGAGTCGTTAACTTTTACCAGCTGTATTCTGTTGGTGATGAATGAATAGTACCAGTGAATGAGGACAGGATTAACCTGCAACTGAAGCATTTTGGATAGAAGTAGATCTGGTTGTATAGTATTGAATGCAGATGAAAAATCAAGGAAAACAGCCCTGGCATATGAGTTGGGTTTATCATTATGTTTGGAGATGAGATTACCAGAGTAATGACTGCATCCTCTGTGCCGTGTCCTTGCCTGTAAGCAAACTGAAAGGAGTCCTGTGAATGACCTATTTCTGAGCTGAGATGTTGGACCTTCATTTTTTCGAGTGATTTCATAATCAGAGATGTTAAAGCTATTGGCCGGAAATCATTATATTCTTTTGGACATTGTTTTTTAGCAAGAGGTTTGATTTGAGACATTTGCCAAATGAGTGGTATGGTATGAGTGTCGACAGAACGTTGAAAGATTGCCAGACAGGGGTTAGTTCTCTGGCAAATGCCTTTAATATTAGATACCACTAGATACCACGGTGGCGCACGGTGGCTGCACGGTGGTGCAGTGGTTAGCACCGCGGCAGCACAGTTTACCCTCGGCTGGGGGATCGCGGGGATCGTGGGTTCGATCCCTGCCCCCGGCCAACAGTGATCTGTGTGGAGTTTGCATGTTCTCCCCGTGTTTGCGTGGGTTTACTCCGGGATTTCTCCAGTTTCCTCCCACATGCTAAAAACATGCAGGTTAGGGAGTTAAGGGGCGCTTGCGCACGCAGCAACCGGCAGCTGGTGGCTTGTCACCGGACTGCAGAACAAATCTACCTACGGGTACAAAATAAGTCCAAAAAAAAAAAAAATACCACTTTGAGTCCGGATACCACTACTGGTATCAAGACCCAAAGCTTTCCTGGGATTGACGTACAGGAAAACCTCCATGACTTCATTTACAGTTATGATAATCCTGTCATCACTGGTAGGTATTATGGTTTTAAGAAGATGTTCATATTTCATAGGGTCATATACAGATTCAAAACGAGAGAAGAAACTGTTTTCTCTCACAATAGATTTGTTTGAGGATGACATTCCTGTCATCTTCTTCAGAATGTCCCAGAGTCTTTGGGGTTATTTGCCTTAAAGGTCCCCTCTAGTTTCTGTCTGTGTGCTTGTCTGACATCCCTGAGTTTCTTCTTTAAGTCCTTATCCAGCTGTTTAAGTTTGATAAAATCTTGATTTTTAAATGCAGTTTTTCTAGTAATAATGTCCCTTTTGATCTCCTTGGTGATATATCATCTATTATTTGGATAGATTTTGATTGTTTTGGCTAGAATCATAGATTGCACACAGAAATTAATATAGTCATTGATTACAGAGGTTGTTTCATCCAAGGAGTCATTATGAAATACTTCCCAGTCTGTCAGGTCAAAACATGCTTTACATTTTTCCTTGCTCTCTGGGAACCTAATTCTGATCTCTCTCTTCCAATTTACAGCTTTTTAAATTTGTCTTGTAAGTAGAAATTAAAAGCACATTATGATCTGAGTTTGCCACAGGAGATCTAATTCTGGATGCATAGCCATTTTCACATTTATGTAGTATTTGTCAAGAATTTTGTTCTTTCTCGTTTCATTCTTGACAAAGTGATAGAGGCCAGGTAATGCATTGTCCATGCTGCAATGATTCAAATCCCCCAAGACAGTAGTAGGTGCCTCTGGGTATTTTTGCTGTAGGTTGTGTACATATTCAGCAGTAGTAGCAGCTGCTTGTCCAGCTTTGCCACTGGGCGGAGCATAGACCACATACAGCAGGGCACAACCAAATTCACGTGGGAGGTAGAAAGGCCTGGGAGACATGCAGAGCATCTCAACATTGGGATTGCAGATCTTCTCTTTCACAGTGAGCTATCGGCACCAACTGTCGTTTATATAGACAGAGATACCACCACCTCTGCATTTTCCGGTGATGGCGTCTCTGTCAGCATGCACCAGATTAAATCCACTGATCTCAAAGAGAGAATCAGGCATATCTGACTGAAGCCAGCTTTCCGTGAAGCACATTGATGATGCTTCCCACAGTTCAGCACAGTACCTTTCATAGGCTCAAATCTCCTCCACTTTGTTGTTTAGCGAACGCAGGTGAGTGAGGATGATGGATGGGAGAGCTGGCCTGAAGTGCCACCTGCGCAGGCGGTTGGGAATCCCTCCTCTTCTTCCTCATTTCCTTACTGGTCTTCTCAGCTCAGGGGGAACCTGGTCAAACAACATTGAGGCTAATCCATGCTTTTTCCCCTTAAAGGTGAGCGAAGGGCGCAGTCCCAGTAAAGTTTCCGAACTGTAGGAGAGTATAGTCCGGTGCCCAGGAGAACCGCTGATCATTTTGACAGTCAGCTGTTTCCACATTTGAACCTGGCCCAGGAACCACCAACTTGTGGAAGCCCCCTTTTCCACCAGAAACACTGTCATGGGAAAAAAAAAAAAAAAAAAAAAAAAACAGAGTTAAAAAATGGAGCAGACCAAGACCAAGGTTCACAGCCATGCAGCACACCAGAACTGGTTGGAATGCACTGACCTCTGGAGCTGTTGATTAAGGTGCGCAAAACTCAGGAACAGGCGATTTGAGCGTGCCAGCCTCAGGAACAGCAGATAGAGGCTCACTGGCCTTTGAAACACACGATGTAGGCTCTCCGACCTCTGAAGCACATGACGTAGGCTTCCCGGCCTCTGAAGCATACAACCAAGGTCTCCTGACCTCTGAAACAACGGCAGGAGGTCTCCTGACCTCTGCAGCAACGGCTGGAGGTCTCCTGGCCTCTGAAGCACGTGACAGCTCCTCCTCCTCTGGCGTGAAGGAGAACTCCTTGGACAGCAGGAAGTCATTTAGGAAGACAGGGACGTCCTCCCTCAGGTGAGGCTTTGCTGCTACCAACCGATGAGCCCACCTCCACGCCGCGTTCTCCCAACAAACCAGGCACAGGCAGGGGGTATAGCAATTTCCAACATCCTGGATGAGGTCCTGCAGTTCCTGGTGGCGGGTTGGTTCCTCCGGCAAAGGGTTAGGGAGAGAGGAGAGGCAGATGAATATGATGGAGCAGCAGCAGATGTCACAACAGAGCCAGGTGGCGAGGATTCAGCAGGGGTGGGTGGCTGCTGCTGGTGTCTCTCTGGGTAATAGCAGAGCTCATCTGGTGAGGAGCCAGAGATATGTGACGTAGAGAGGAGGGGTGTCTCCAGGCACCTTTCTTCCACCCGGACCTGCCGAACGCCAGTCAAGATTCACAAACTTCATTTTCGGTGGCGGACTCCGCAGGGGATAACAGTGGCAGGAGCGCTTCTGGCTCTGGTGAGGAGGAGACGGTGGGAAATGGTGGTAGCAGAGGGACGGTGAGGTTCTACCCGGGAGTGAGAGTGCACACTTGGTCTGTCTGCGAGCAAGTTGGCAACTCCACCCCAGCAGAGCATCTTCTCCTCCCAGGAAGAGCTGCTCCAAGTGCCGGCAGCCATGTCCTTAATCATAGCCACCACTTCCAGCTCATCCTGACTCCACTTCTTTCTCCTTCTTCTTTCGCCCGCTGGGTCCTTGACTGGCGGTGTCCTTCTGCAATGAAGGAGAGGACCCACATGTGAGGCAAATTTCATAAACCATATTTTAATGCAGGAAACAGAACAGAAAGAAATACAGCTTGTGGGCTGAACAAAGGAAAAATATGGCTGGCTTCAAATACAGGGTTACAGGCAGGGTTACTTACAGACTAACAGAAGCGTGGGTGAGATGCCAACAGGAGACATAAACCAAGGACACCGCGCAGGACACGGACTGAAACACATACCCCATTCCAAATTATTATGCAAATGATATTTGTCTCTGATTTTCCTAAATAGTCGATGCAAATAAGTCAGTATAATTTTCAAGTCGTCAGCTGTTAGAGCATAATTCAGATTTTATTGAACAAACCTCCCAATGATAACTATTTTTTGCAAAAATGAAAAAAAAAAACTCAAAATGCACTGTTCCAAATTATTACGCACAACAGAGTTTCAAAACATTTTATTGGTTGTAAAGAGCTGAAAATGGTCATTTGTTGAATTTGCAGTATTAGGAGGTCATGTTTACTGAAATATAAAGCTATTTCAGTCATAAACATCTTAACACCACTTCTTTGATATAAGCTTCACAATTCTTGCATCCATTGAACTTGTGAGTTTTTGGAGAGTTTCTGCTTGAATTTCTTTGCAGGATGTCAGAATAGCCTCCCACAGCTGCTGTTTTGATGTGAACTGCCTCCCACCCTCATAGATCTTTTGCTTGAGGATGCTCCAAAGGTTCTCAATAGGGTTGAGGTCAGGGGAGGATGGGGGCCACACCATGAGTTTCTCTCCTTTTATGCCCATAGCAGCCAATGACACAGAAGTATTCTTTGCAGCATGAGATGGTGCATTGTCATGCATGAAGATAATTTTGTTATGAAAGGCACAGTTTTTCTTTTTGTACCATAGAAGAAAACTGTCAGTCAGAAACTCTATATACTTTGCGAGGTCATTTTCACACCCTCATGGACCCTAAAGGCCTACCAGCTCTCTCCCCATGATTCTGGCCCGAAACATGACTCCGCCACCTCCTTGCTGATGTCACAGCCTAGTTGGGGCATGGTGGCCATCCACCAACCATCCACTACTCCATCCATCTGGACCATTCAGGGTTGCACTGCACTCATCAGTAAACAAGACTGTTTGAAAATTAGTCTTCATATATTTCTGGGGCCACTGCAATCTTTTCTGCTTGTGAACATTGGTTAGGGGTGGCCGAATAGTAGGTTTATGCACAACTGCAAGCCTCTGGAGGATCCTACACCTTGAGGTTCATGGGACTCCAGAGGCACCAGCTGTTACCACCCAAGTGCCGGTCTCGTCCGTACTCGGGTCATATATTATCCTTTCCAGGCTTTGACAGCAGCGGGTCCCTTCTAGCTCCCCGGGCTCTTATTGTGACAGCGCCCGGTGGAGCTCCCTGCTGTCAAAGCCAACAGCTGTGCTGCATTCGGGGTCATTAGTGACCAGGGTTAAAAGCGGACGCTGAATGCCCCCCAATGCAGCGGTCTCTGTTAATCTCCGTGGAAGTTCTGTGAAGACCCCTCGCTGTCAGAGGCATCGGGCATTCCCCCGGCTCAGACGCCGTCTTCTCATCATCTTCAGTTGTGAGTTATCCTGTTGTTATCCCAATCCTTAGTTAGTGTGTGTTATTCCCTGTTCCCTTACCTTTATTAATAAATACCTTTTGCAAACTCACCGGTGACTGCTGGCGTCTTATGGTGGCTCGTGAGGGCCACCGTGACAGTAGACTGCTGCCAGAACGTCCAGAGAGGGGCGTTGCACCGAGATGCCGTTCACCGTGAGTTTTGCAGTATTGGACTTTGTTCTTCCCTGTCTGGGTGTCAGCTCCGGGAGCATGCCGTCTCCCAGAAGCCACGTCCGGCGCATGGGTAATGAGCTAGCGAGCGCCTTGGAGTATGTCGATGGGACGCTCCTAGCCGCTAGCTTTGACAACGACCCCAACAAAATGCGCTGGCACCTAGACTACGCTGAGGTTCTCCTAGACAATCTTCCTCGCTACGCTGACTACCCTGAAGTCAGCGCGAGGAGAAAGGACATCGCCGCACAGCGTGAGATACTCCGTGGGCTGGAGGGAAATCCCAGCAGGAAGCCGAAGAGGAGGAATCGTCACCCCTCGCTTCGGGGTACCGCTCCTGCCTCCGTTCCGGCCCGGGAGTTCACACCATCCAGAGGTCTTTCCTCATCGGGCATGACATCACCCGGGATTCCCCCGAAGGAGCTGCAGCTGACAGCTGTTAAGATCTGAGACCGAGTGGCTGCCGCTCGCTCCGCTGTTCATCCGTCCAGTCAACCTCAGCGTGAATCCTGTCCGGATCTAGTTCCGGGTCACCGCAAGGGCTCAATCCCCTACACAGCTGCCACTCCTGCGCCTCGTCAGAGGGGAATTCCCGCAGTCTCTCCCCCCAGGCCATCTTCTCTCGCTCTCCTGTCAGAGTCCCATGCCCAGCTCATTTCGGCTGAGCAACGTCCGCCGCAGCAGGCACCACCCAGCCTCCAGGAGACGGGCAAGTCCAAGTTTATCCTTATTCTCATTATTGTGATTTGCCTTGTCAGACTCCTGGGGGTAGAGTTCGGGGTTTATAGCCCCCCGAGCTCCCACCACCTGCTGTGGCTTTGATCATTAATCCTGCATCCTCTGTGTCTCCCTCCGCTGAGCGGTCCTCGACGCCAGGCCAACGTCGTTGGATGAGGAGGGGGCATGCAGTTCTGGAGAGCCTGGTTCTGGTTCCATGGGCGGAGGAGGAGAACGGACTGCAGCATGGAACCTGCGCTGACGAGGAAGCGTCCCTGGGTCTCCACGGACGAGCGGTCCGGTCCAGCGGGTCAAGGGTCCCCTGACACCACGCCGTGCGGGCCGTTGGCGTGGGCTTCGGTGCCGGAGGATCCAGGAGCTGCGCGCACCATCATGCCAGCTGCGGAGCCCGATGCAGCTGAGTGGGAGCCTGACGACGACCTCCTGCCGTCTGAGCCCGGATCTTCACAGTCCTGGATGGCGTCAGAACCCAAGATCAGGCAAGTGCTCTGTTTTGTCTTTCTCTTTTATATCGTAGAGCATTTTAGCCTGTCTCTTGGGGAGATGAGCTGGGTGCAGCTGCCTGCTGCATCCGAGCTTATCTCACCGGGTTCTGGCGCTGCCGGTGATCCTGATTCCGGTTCTTCTCTCTCTCCTGAGCCTTCTCCCAGGGTTGCCGGCGAGGAGCTGTTTTCTCCTGCTGTGCCAGAGGTTCCAGGTTCGGGGTTGGAGGTCGGTTCTGGTGCGGCGCCGACCCAGTCGGGGTCCGACGCGGGTGCCACCAAGACCCAATCGGGGTCTGACGAGGGTGCAGCACCAGCAGTTTCCAGGTTCGGTGAGAGAGCTGCAGATCCCCTGCCGCTGGATACTGGACGGGCTCATCTTCATCCTCATCACCACCGTCACCCTCCTTGTCCTCCTGAGGAGCGCAACCCATTTCCACCTGGGGCCTTTGGGGTTTCGAATGCTCCGCCCAGTTCTCCCTCGTCTTCCCCTTCGCCAGGGACGCCGCTTTGTACTTCCCCCCTACGGTCCTGGTGGTCAAGTGATGCGGGTCGGCCGTCCGAAGGACTGTCGCGCCCATTTGGCTCTCTGGGCCGGCCACCCGACCCATTGGACTACCTGTTTGGCGACCTGGTCCGGCCGCCTGAAGTTAATTGTTTCCGGGCATGGGAATGGGGTAGGCCGCCCGAACTTTCTGCCCTCATACCTCGGAGCCAGGACTGCCATCATCCCGGGTTTTTTCTATCATCATCATGTCTGTAAACTTTTGGGATGTGCGGGGGGGCCTGGTATTTGTAATTTGGTATCTCATCCTGTTCCCTTAGCTGTGATTGGTGTTTTTTTTCCCTCCCCTCTGTCTTATGTCCATTTACTGTTTAAACTGATATATGTATTGCCTGTTGGGTTCTGTCCCTGTGTTACCCACACGTTATGGAGTATTGTGTTTTTTTTCCCCTCCACCATATTCTATAATTACCTTGTTGGTCCCCTGTCATCATTTTTGGGTTTTGCTTCTCCTCTTTTTGACTCTCTCCCTCCTGCCGGCACCCCATCCACCCACCCTGGGGAGGTGGGGGGTGGGGGGCTTGGGTGTTATTTGGCCGTTCAGGAGCTCGGCCTCGAGGGGGAGGTACTGTTACCACCCGAGTGCCGGTCTCGTCCACACTCGGGTCATATATTATCCTTTCCAGGCTTTGACAGCAGCGGGTCCCTTCTAGCTCCCCAGGCTCTTATTGTGAAAGCGCCCGGTGGAGCTCCCTGCTGTCAAAGCCAACAGCTGTGCTGCATTCGGGGTCATTTTTTTTTTTTTTCCGGTTCCGGCTCTGCCGGACCGGCGGCGCCACACGAGTCGGCTGCCTGTTGCAACAGCCTTTTTTTTTTATCTTCCTTCTTCTTTCTACACCTTTCACTCTGTATATATATCACGGACGCACGGATCGCCCCGGGGGTCTCCCGGGTCGGCGACGGAGCCACGGTTTGCAGCGGGAGACGTTACAGCGGGGAGGAGCTAGTGCTAGCTAGCACTTGGCCGCCGCCCGGTGCTAATGGGAAACTCGACATACCGGGAGCTGTAGCGAAAACGAAGCGGGTGCCGGGCTGGAGTTTAGGCGGCGTGAAAGAAATATAAGACAGATAAAGAGCGATGGCAAGAACCAAGCAGACCGCCCGTAAAATCTACTGGAGGAAGAAGCCCCCCAGGAGACAGCTAGCCACCAGGGCTGCTCGGAGAGGCGCTCTGGCCACCGGCAGAGTGAAGAGGCCTCGCCGTCACAGGTCCGTGGCTCTGAGAGAGATCCGTCGCTACCAGAAATCCACGGAGCTGCTCATCCGTAAGCTGCCCGTCCAGCGCCTGGTGAGGGAGATCGCTCAGGACTTCAAGACCGTCCTGCGTTTCCTGAGTTTCGCCGTCATGGCTCTGCAGGAGACCAGCGAGACCCACCTGGTGGTCTCTTCTTCGCTAAGGGGGTCACCATCATGCCCAAAGACTTCCAGCTGGCCCGCTGCATCCGCGGAGAGAGAGCTTAGACTTTATGCTGCACATTCACCAGCCATAATGCTCTGCACTGTGTGTCTATATATATATACATTTATAGTAATATGGACATATGTTTGCTAGATGATGTTTTTTTCTTGCCTTCTGATTGTTGCTCTGAGTGTTGCTATCCCTGTGCTGTTGCAATCCTGGAATTTCCCCATTGTGGGACTAATAAAGGCTTATCTTATCTTATCTTATCTTATTACTGACCGGAGTTAAAAGCGGACGCTGAATGCACCCCGATGCAGCAGTCTCTGTTAATCTCCGTGGAAGTTCTGTGAAGACCCCTCGCTGTCTGAGGCATCGGGCATTCCCCCGGCTCAGACGCCGTCTTCTCATCATCTTCAGTTGTGAGTTATCCTGTTGTTATCCCAATCCTTGGGATCCAAGGGTTCCAAGGGTTCCAATCCTGGGTTCCAAGGTTGTCATAGCCAGGAGCGCCACTGGGGTTAAGCTCCCAGTGCTCATAAAATGCTCCTTATGACGTGCATCTCTAAAAGCCTCTGACAACTAAGTTCAACTCCTAGCCTGCCCGTGTGGTTTAGTCTCTAAGGCCGGTGGAACTGCTTTTACTAATAGGAGAAGGGGTGAGGGCGGATCTCTGGCGCCTTAAAACCAGATGCTTCGGGTAGATGGTGGCTCGTCAACCTGGAAAGGTAGCCCATCTAGGAGAAGGTAAACCCTGATTTCAAACCCCCGTTGCCTTGCGGCACACCCGGTCATGGGAAAGGCTTCGGGAGTCAACCCTGAGGAAAAATCTGGAGTCAGAGTCCCTAAGGCAGTTCTCTGTTGTGCTCAACATCGTTCTGGCAGCTCCTGCGACGGCGCTGGTGCCAAACTATAGCAGCCCTGCTGTTCCTTTGGATTCATCAGTGACGTGGAGAGGGGGGACATGCTGCATGGGCAACATCTTGTTCTCCATATCTTCCTGCCCAGGCTTGAATCCTACCAACGCCCAACGCTGGAAGGTAGAACACCGAATCACTGGAGAGGACACTCCAGCTTTGCCTTTGGCGTAGACAAAACACAGGGAATGACAGTTCCCGGTTATAAGCCACCGCTCAATTGGCGTAGAGTGCGGCGCCAGGGGTTGTTCCCGACAGTGGGAGGGATCATCGGATCTCACTGGACAACTACCGCCCGCCTCAAGCTGGGCAGCCACCAGCCAATAAGGTGTTGTCCCGCCACAGCTTGCTTTCCTCATTGAGTGCATGGGGATGAGGAGAAGTCCAAACAGCAGGCTGAGAACCTTCGCACCAGGCAAGACAAAAAACAAAAGAGACCAACTCTAAAACTGGGAACTTGGAACGTCCGCACTATGATGACAGGACTCGCTGCTAACCTCAAGGACATCAACGACACCAGGAAGACTGCCATCATCAATAATAAGCTGAAGAGACTGGAAGTGGATATCGCCACTCTCCAGGAAACACGGTTGGCTGACGCAGGCACACTGAGAGAGAAGGACTACACGTTCTACTGGCAGGGAAAGGGCAGTGACGAACACAGGGAACACGGAGTAGGCTTCGCAGTGAAGAACACCTTGCTGAAGATGGTGGAACCGGGCAGCAATGGCTCTGCACAACTCCTCACCCTCCACCTGAACACCACTCAAGGCCCAGTCACCCTCGTCAGTGTGTATGCCCCAACACTGACAGCCACACCAGAGGCAATAGACGAGTTCTACGAGAATCTGGCAACAACTGTCAGGATCATCCCCAACTCTGAACAACTCATTCTCCTTGGAGACTTCAATGCCAGAGTGGATGCTGACCACGACTCCTGGCCCTCCTGTCTTGGACCATTTGGCGTGGGCAGAATGAACGACAACGGACAGTGGCTGCTTGAGTTCTGCACATCTCACAATCTGTGCATCACAAACTCGTTCTTCAAGACCAAGCCCCAACACAAGGTGTCCTGGCGACATCCGCGCTCAAAGCACTGGCACCAGCTGGACTTGATCCTGACCAGGCGCACCTCACTGGAGAATGTGCTAATCACCCGTTCGTTCCAGAGTGCAGATTGCGACACAGACCATTCATTGGTGTGTTGCAAGGTCAAGCTGTAGCTGAAGAAATTCCATCGTGCTAGACAGCCTGGAAAGGCACGGATTGACACCAGCAAGATGGTCCAACCAGAACTTGTTGAGCAGTTTGCCTCCACCTTTGAGAAGGAACTTGGTGTACCACAAGAAAGAGTCTGCAAAGCAGAAGTGGGAAGAGCTGCGAAACACCATCCACCGCACAGCCTTGGCTACCTTTGGGAGGAAGACCTCGAAGTCACAGGACTGGTTTGATGCCAAGTTGACCAAGATGACCCCCGTCATTGAAGCCAAGCGCTCAGCACTTGCTGAGTACAAGAAGTACCCAAACAAGAAGAATCTCCAGATTGTTAGGGCTGCGAGAAGCAAAGTTCAGCAGACTGCTCGGCGCTGTGCCAACGAGTACTGAACTCAGCTCAGCCAAGACATTCAAACCGCTGCCATAACAGGGAACATCCATGGTATGTACGATGGCATCAAGAAAGCACTTGGTCCGGCTCAGAGCAAGATGGCCCCCCCTCAAATCCTCCACTGGGGAGATGATCACAGAAAAGAACAAGCAGATGGAGAGGTGGGTGGAACACTACTCCGACCTCTACTCCAGACAGAACACTGTGACACCGTCAGCCCTTGATGCCATCGACTGCCTGCCATCCATGGACAAATTTGATGCCGAGCCAACCATCGACAAACTCAGCAAGGCCATTGATAGCTTGGCCGCTGGCAAGGCACCCGGCAACGACGGCATACCCCCTGATCTGATCAAGCACTGCAAGACCGCCCTACTGTTGCCATTGCATGACGTCCTCTGCCAGTGCTGGAAGGAAGGTGCCCTACCACAGGACATGAGGGACGCCAAGATCATCACACTCTACAAAAACAAAGGGGAGCAACAACTACAGGGGCATCTCCCTCCTCAGCATTGTTGGCAAAGTCTATGCACGAGTTGTTCTCGTTCGTCTACAGAAGCTTGCCGAACGTGTCTACCCCAAGTCTCAGTGTGGCTTCCGCGCTGAGTGATCGACGGTAGACATGATATTCTCCATCCGCCAACTCCAGGAGAAATACAGAGAACAGAACATGCCCCTGTACGTCACCTTCATCGACCTCACCAAAGCGTTCGATCTGGTCAGCAGAGAGGGCCTTTTCAAGATCCTGCCAAAGATAGGATGCCCACCAAAGTTGCAAAGCCTCATCGAATCGTTTCACACCAACATGCAGGGGATAGTGCAGCACGACGGCAACGTCTCAGAGCCATTCATCATACGCAGCGGAGTGAAACAGGGCTGTGTACTTGCGCCAACCCTTTTTGGGATTTTCTTTGCTATGCTCCCGAGGCATGCCTTCAGCACAGCAACAGAGGGAATCTACCTGCACACAAGATCTGACGGCAGGCTTTTCAACCTCGCCCGCCTGAAAGCCAGAACCAAAGTGCGCGAGGCTCTAATCAGAGACATGCTGTTCGCAGACGACGCTGAAGTCACAACCAACACACAGCAGGAGCTTCAGACCCTGATTGACCGCTTCTCCCAGCCATGCAAGGACTTCGGGCTTACCATCAGCCTGAAGAAGACTAACGTCTTGGCACAAGACACGGAAGCATCACCAACCATCACCATCGACGACTACGAACTGGAGGTCATGAATCAGTTCACGTACCTGGGGTCCACGATCAGCAACAACCTCTCCCTTGATACAGAGATCGACAAGGGGATTGGAAAATCAGCCTTCACACTTGCTTGCCTCACCACACGAGTGTGGGAGAATCCCAAACTCTCTGTCAAGACGAAGATGGCAGTGTACAACGCCTGCGTCATCAGCACACTGCTCTATGGGAGTGAGACGTGGACAACATACGCCCGGCAGGAAAAGAGACTGAACTCCTTCCACTTGCGCTGCATTCGCCACATCCTGGACATATCCTGGCAGGATAAAGTGCCCAACACAGAAGTTCTGTCCCGCTCCGGCCTTCCCTCCATGTTCACTCTACTCAGGCAGCGCAGGCTCCGCTGGCTAGGCCACGTTCACCGTATGGAGGATGGCAGAATCCCCAAAGACGTCCTCTACGGAGAACTGGCAACTGGCAGGAGAAACGTTGGCCGCCCACAGCTGTGCTTTAGAGACGTCTGCAAGAGAGACATGAAGGCTCTGGAGATCAACACAGAGCGCTGGCAGGACCTGGCATCGGACCGCTCCAAATGGAGAGGCACCCTGACCAGACAGCTCAAGGCGGGTGAAGAGAGGCTGACTGCTGCAGCAGATGAAAAAAAGGACCCGCTGGAAGAACCGCCACAGACCCAGCAGCATGGAGACCACCCACAAGTGCGACCTGTGTGACAAGGACTGCCATTCGCGCATCGGCCTGTTCAGCCACAGGCGGTGCTGTTCCAGCAGAGTAGATGTTTAGGATTCTCTTCCATGGCCATCATAGACCGACGGAGGCCGACGAAATCCCAATCCTTACTTAGTGTGTGTTATTCCCTGTTCCCATACCCTTATTAATAAACACCTTTTGCAAACTCACCGGTGACTGCTGGCGTCTTATGGTGGCTCGTGAGGGCCACCGTGACACCAGCAGCTTCAAATACCTGTTTGCTGTTTTGTAATGATATTTTAGCAGCTGCTCTCTTAATCCGATGAATTTGTCTGGCAGAAACCTTCCTCATTACAGTCAAGTGAAAAAATTAGGACACCCTGCATAAGCCTGTGTGTTTTTTGAACGTATGTGGACATATGGATATTTAATATTGTTAAAAATACTGGGAGATTCATGTAATACAACTAAACGATTCAAAATGAATTAAAGATTTTTTTTTTCAAATTTTCTGTAAAATGTAATTCTAAACAAATAGTGAAGAATAAATTAGGACACCCCCACATTCATTCCCACTTAAAATTGCTAAAATAAATTTTTAAAAAATGCAAATAAAAACAAAAACAAGGTTGGACATATATGTGAACATTTCTTAATAAAGAACTGAATATTTAATGGGGTGTCCTAATTTTTTCACATGACTGTATGCCTTTATCTGCATGAACCCGTCTGTGCTCTGAATCAGCCACAAATTTCTTCACTGTACGATGATCACACTTAAGTTTTCGTGAAATATCTAATGTTTTCATACCTTGTCCAAGGCATTGCACTATTTGTCTGAGATTGATATCAGTGATCCAAAGAGTCCTGAGACACAATACCATCCGTGAGTTTAATTGAAAAACAAGAAATGAATGTTTATGACACTAAAATCCTATTTGCGTAATAATTCTGAACACGGTGTATATAGACAGGGGTGATAATCAAAGCACCAAGAAACAGGTGGGCACAAGTAAGGGTAATCAGAGATGCAGGGAATGGCAATAGGTACGGAAAACACGAAGGACAGAGACAAAAGGTAAACAGATACACACACAGAAGATAACAAGAGTGAACTTAATGCATGAGCATGGTGCTCCGCCCATGCACAGATTCTAACAATCACTCATTTCAACACTGGGCTGAAATGTTACTCATAAATCCATAAACCATCATTTCATTTAAGTTGCTTATCCAGTATTATACAACAGCTAGTTCCAACCGAGCAATTTGATTGGACAATAGGGATCCCAGGAGTTACTATAATCCATGAGAATAGACTAGAATAGGCTTTATTGTCATTGTATAGTTGTACGGCACAACAAAATTTTATTCAAATTGTGTTTTATTCAAATCTTTCTCTCTTACTTTCTAAAGTAAGAGAGAAGGATTTGAATAAAACACAGTTACAGAACACACGATAAAACACACAACTAAAATAAAAATAGCCCATAGGTATATACCTATGGGCTATTTTTCCATAGGTATATACACAGGTATGGCAGTGGCTTTACAGATGAACATATTTACATATTTATGCAACCAGTTTATTGTAAGTTTTTTTTTTATTTTTCCCCTTAAAAGATTTCAGTTTGTTTTTCAGTTGAGTTGTACAGGTTATAGGTCACATTAATGGTGGAAAAAGTTTTGAAATGATTCATCTTGGTCTCAGTTTTTTACATCACAAAAACCTGGCATTTGAACAGGGGTGTGTAGAGTTTTTATATGCACTGTAATAATAATAATAAGATACATAATTTGATACATAATTTGTTAATAAAAAAGATTATTATAACCACACACACCCATTTAAACTCAGCATTTAAAATGTAATAGTATTTAATGACAAAGTAAATAATTTTAATAAGATCAACATAAAATAAGTTTAAAATCAGAAATTAAGGAAGTTAAAATAGTAGGTCTTGAGCCTGTTTTTTAAAAACATGAACACTCTCGGCAGCCCTGATGTTCTCTGGCAGGCTGTTCCACAGATGTCGGCTGTAGTAACTAAAAGCCACCTCACTGTGGGTGTGTGTTCTGACAGTTGGAATAATTAAAAGACCAGTGCCAGAGGACCTCAGGGGCCATGGGGGCTCATATGTTAAAAGTAGTTCTGATAAACAGGAAGGCCCAAGACCGTGCAGACATTAAGAAACCTGGAAAAGAGCTTTAAACTTGATCCTGAAGGACACGAGGAGCCAGTGCAGTGACTTTAAGACCGGCACCATCTGATCCTCATCAGAACGTGTGCAGCTGAATTCTGTAATAACTGCAGGTTTGAAACTGTCTTTTTGGGAAGACCAGAGAGCAGGGCGTGACAGTAAACCATACGGCTGGTGATAAAAGCATGCGTCAGTATCTCAGTGTTTGCTCGAGAGAGAAGTGGGCTGACTCTGGCTATGATCTTTAGGTGGTAGAATCCTTTTTCTTATTATAGTTTTGATTTGTGGAGTAAAACCAAGCTCAGAGTCTAACATAACACCCAAATTCTTAACATGTTGGGATGGAGTAAAGGACAAAGTATGTAATTTTAGTAAAAAAAAAAAAAAAAAAATTCTCTCTCTGAGCTTCAGGAGTGATAACTAAAACTTCAGTTTTGCCCTGGTTAAGCTGAAGAAAGTTTGCTGCCATCCATGACTTAATATCTAAAATACAGTACAGTACTGAGACACCAGGGTTGACTCAGTGCTGTGGTTCATCCTAAAACCAGATTGGTTTTCATCGAATATGTTATTTGATATAAAAAAAAAAAATTCAACTGAATAAAAACAAATTTTTCTATAATTTTGCTTAAAAATGGTAAGTTGGATACTGGTCTATAATTATTGAGGTTCCTACAGCGTGTGAGAAAAAATCAAAATGTCATCTAAGTAAACAAAAACAAAATTGTTCACCATGTCACGGAGGACATCATGGATTAAACGCTGGAAGATGGCGGGGGCGTTGGTCAGGCTGAAGGGCATGACCGGATGTTCAAAATGACCCAGGTGTGTTTTGAACACCATCTTCCACTCATCTCCGTCACTGATACGTACTAAATGATACGTGTTCCAGAGATCAAGCTTAGTATATACCCACACCTGTTGGAGGAGTTCAAAGGCCGAATTAATGAGCGGCAACGGGTATTTATCCCTAACGGTGATAGAATTAAGCTCGCGATAATCAATGCACGGCTGCAAGGTCCCATCCTTTTTCCCTACAAAAAAGAACCCCGCGCCGAGAGGGGCGGACGACGGACGAATAAGGCCGTCACTAAGGGAATCTTTGATGTAGTGCTCCATTGCCTCCCTCTCCAGCCCAGATAAACTGTAAAGCCGGCTGGATGGCAGCCGCACACCCAGAAGGAGGTCAATAGCGCAGTCATAGGACCAATGAGGTGGCAAAGATAGGGCCCTTGACTTGCTAAAGACTTCCCCTAAGTCATGATACACCTCAGGCACGTGGCTGAGATCTGTCGGCTCAGCCAGGGGGGAGGAGATAGGAAGAGTGAGTGAGCAAGTAGCCGAACAAAGACACAACAACAAACAAAATGGGCTCCAGGAAGAGATTGAACCCTATGCCCAGTTAATTATAGGATTATGTTTGTGAAGCCACGGATACCCCAGAATCATGGGAGCAGAAGACTGTGGCAGCACAAAGAACTGGATTGTCTCGTGATTGCTACCAGACAAAATGATCAAGATAGGCTCAGTTTGCCGGGTGACCACCACGAGACTACAACCAGACAAGGTGGAGACATTAACAGGTGTCGGGAGGTTCCTGGTGGGAATCTAAAACCTTTGGATCAGTTCCTGGTGAATGAAAATTTGCTCCGCCCTGGAATCCACCAGAGCGGAGGTTTTACACTCGGCTCCCAGTAACTGGATGAGAACCAGAAGTGTAAAACAGCTGAGGGGATTTCGAGAAGAATCCCCCGCCAGACCCCCATGGTTACTGACGGGCCTGTTCTTTTGGCTGAATTGGGCATTTACAGATAGCGTGATCAGTGGCCCCACAATACATGCACACCCCCGCCTTTTCCCAGCGGCGGCGCTCCTCCGCAGTCAGATGAGTCCTTCCAAGGACCATTGGCTCTAAAGGTGACGCCATGGATGCTGCACGAGAAGGTGGGGGGACCAGCCGCAGAGCAGACAAGGAAGCAGCAGCCCTCTTCTCCCTAGCATGCTCCCGGAACCATTTATCTAAGGCCACTGCCTGTGAAATCAACTCATTTAAAGTGAAGAGATTCATGCGAATAGCCAGTTCGTCGTGGATGTTGGTATTTAAACTCCAGAGAAAAACACTATGTAGCGCAGCATCATTCCACTCAGAGTCTGCCGCAGTGACCAAAAATTCGACTGAGTAGTCGGCAACTGTCCGACTCCCCTGCCGAAGTCCCAGCAACTGGCTGGCGATATTACCCTTGCTCTCAGTGTGATCAGATGCCCGGGTGAATTCCTGAACAAACCATTCAAAAGTATACTGGGCTCCCTTCAGACAATTTAAGGTGGACTGAACCCACTTAAGTGCCCGGTCATGAAGTAGCAGGGTCAGAAACTGAATTTTAGATGAATCATCCCTGTAATCCCCCTCCACCTGCTGAAAATACAGCCAACAGTGTAACAGAAACCCTTCACATCCCCCCACCCCCCCACCCCCCATAGGGGCAGGTGCGGGAACAAAAATGATCCTGCGGATAGTAGGAGCTGCCGGGGCAACAGTAGCAGGAGTAAGAGTTGCCGCACCAGGAAGCTGACCCAAATGCTCCGTGACTGTAGCCAGTTGTTGGGTGATGGTTTGGAGCTGCTCAGACAAAAACATGACATGGCGCTCTGTGGCATCCAAACATGAGAGCGCTGACTGTTCACTTGAGGCAGCGCCCGCTAAGCCTCAATCCTGGCTGGATCCTTCTTCTTCTTCTTCTTCTTTTAGATTTGATTGGCGGTTGGCACGCAGTTTACAGGTGCGTTACCATCACGAACTTCACTCTGTATCATCACTCTATCTGGTCAGGAGCTATAGTCCTTACCGCCACATACTTCACTCAGTAAACATCACTCTATGTATCACAAGTCAGAATTCTTCTCGGTTGACAACTTCTTTGTCTTCTTCACTCTTTGTATAAGGAGTTCTGAACAATCTTCTACTTCTTCTTCTTCTTCAAACAGTGAGATTTCCATGTCTACATGATTATCGTTCTGTCATAATTTAATATTTTTAAGGAGGCTTAAATGCAGAGCAAACCACTTCAGAGGAACACTCAGACTCAGATGAAAGATAAATACCACTTTAATGAAAACCCAAAACCTTATATAAACACACTAATTTAAAGAATATGTACACAGACCACAATTAATGCCCCTCATGGATCGTCTCCTTATCGTGGTGGGGGGTTTGTGTGCCCCAGTGATCCCAGGAGCTATGTTGTCCGGGGCAATTTGCCTCTGATAGGGTCACCCAAGACAAACTGGTCCTGGGTGAAGGGCCAGACTAAGAACGATCCAACAGACTCTCATGATAAATTCTATATCAAGGATTCAGTGTACCCTGCCCGGTATGGAGTTACCGGGACCCCACCCTGGAGCCAGGCCTGGGGGAGGGGCTCGATGGCTAGCGTCTGGTGGCCAAGTTTCCACCCATGGGACCTGGCCGGGCTCAGCCTGAAGAAGTTATATGGGTCTGCCCTCCAGTGGGCTCACCACCTGCAGGAGGGATCATGGGGGTCCGGTGCTATGTGGATTAGGTGGCGGTCAAAGGCGGAGACCTTGGCAGACTGATCCCAAGCTTTCTAAACTGGCTTTTGGAACACGGAATGTCACCTCTCTGGTGGGGAAGGAGCCTGAGCTGGGGCATGAGGTTGAGAGATACCGGCTAGATATAGTCGGCCCCACCTCAACACACAGCTCCGGTTCCAGAACCAGTCTCCTGGAGAGGGGCTGGAGCTTGGCCTTTTCTGGAGTTGCCCCAGGCGAGAGGCGACGAGCAGGGGTGGGTATTCTTGTGTCCCCCCACCTTGCTGCCTCTATATTGGGGTTTTCCCCAGTGGACAAAAGGGTTGCTTCCCTGCGCCTTCGGGTTGGGAAACAGGTCCTGACCATCATTTGTGCCTATGCACCAAATGATGTTTCAGAGTACCCACCCTTTTTGGAGTCTGTGACTGGGGTGCTGGAGGGTGCTCCTCTTGGAGACTCCATTGTCCTACTGGGGGACTTCAATGTGCACGTGGGCAACAACAGTGAAACCTGGAGGAGGGTGATTGGGAGGAACAGCCTGCTCGATCTGACCCCGAGTGGTGTTCAGTTATTGGACTTCTGTGCTAACCACAGTTTGTCCATAATGAACACCATGTTCAAGCATAAGGGTGTCCATATATGCACCTGGCACCAGGACACCCTAGGTCACATGTCGATGATCAATTTTGTTATCGTGTTATTAGACCTGCAACCGTATGTCTTGAACACTCGGGTAAAGAGAAGCGCAGACCTGTCAACTGATCACCACCTGGTGGTGAGTTGGATCCGATGGCAGGGGAGGATGCCATTCAGACCTGGTAGACCCAAATGTATAGTGAGGGTGTGCTGGGAATGTCTGGCTGAGGCCCCTGTCCGGGAGCTCTTCAACTTCCACCTCTGGAAGAACTTCAACCACATTCTGAGGGAGTCTGGAGACATGGAGTCTGAATGGGCCATGTTCTCCACCTCTATTGTTGAAGCGGCGGCCCAGAGCTGCGGCCGCAAGGTGGTCGGTGCATCTTGTGGTGGCAACCCCCAAACCAAGTGGTGGACACCAGTGGTGAGGGGGGGCCATTAAAGCTGAAGAAGGAGTCCTATCAAGCTTGGTTGGCTTGTGGGACTCCCGAAGCAGCTGAGGTGTACCGGCAGGCCAAGCGGAGTGCAGCTCGGGTGGTTGCTGAAGCAAAAACCTGGGTATGGGAGTAGTTCGGTGAGGCCATGGAACAAGACTTTTGGTCAGCCTTGAAGAGATTCTGGCAAACTGTCCGGCGGCTCAGGAGGGGGAAGCAGCTCCTTGTCCACACTGTGTATGGTGTGGATGGGGCGCTGCTGACTTCGACTGGGGATATCGTCGAGTGGTGGAAGGAATACTTCGAGGCTCTCCTCAATCCCACTGAAACGCCTTCCACAGAGGAAGCAGGGCTTGTGGACGAGGGGGGTGGCTTGCCTATCACAGGGGCTGAGGTCACCAAGGTGGTTAAAAATCTCTTTGGTGGCTGGGCCCCGGGGGTGGACGAGATTCGCCCTGAGTACCTCAAGGCCCTGGATGTTGTAGGGCTGTCATGGTTGACACGCCACTGCAACATTGCGTGGAGGTCGGGGGCAGTGCCTTTGGCATGGCAAACCGGGGTGGTGGTTCCTCTCTTCAATAAAGGAGACAGGAGAGCGTGCTCCAACTTTAGAGGGATCACACTCCTCAGCCTCCCTGGGAAGGTCTATGCCAAGGTACTGGAGAGGAGAGTCCAGCCGTTGGTCGAACCTCAGATTCAGGAGGAGCAATGTGGTTTTCGTCCTGGCCGTGGCACATTGGACCAGCTCTTTACCCTCTCGAGAATTCTTGAGGGTTCGTGGGAGTTTGCCCAACCAGTTTACATGTGTTCTGTGGACTTGGAGAAGGCATTCGACCGCGTCCCTCGTGGTTTTTTGTGGGGGGGTGCTTCGGGAGCATGGGGTATCGGGCTTGTTGTTACGAGCTATTCGGTCTCTGTACAGTCGTTGTGAGAGTTTGGTTCGTATTGCCAACACTCGGTGGGACTCATTCACAGTGAGAGTTGGACTCCGCTAGGGCTGCCCTTTGTCACCGATCCTGTTCATAATTTTTATGGGCAGGATTTCTAGGCGCAGCCAGGGAATGGAGAGTGTCATGCTTGGTGACCACAGGATCTCATCTCTGTTGTTTCCAGATGATGTTGTCCTGTTGGCTTCATCTAGCAATGACCTACAGTTCTTGCTGGGATGGTTTGCCGCTGAGTGTGAAGCGGCTGGGATGAGAATCAGCACCTCCAAGTCCGAGTCCATGGTCCTTAGCCGGAAGAAGGTGGATTGTCCTCTCCGGGTTGGCGACAGGTTCCTGCCCCAAGTGGAGGAGTTTAAGTATCTTGGGGTCTTGTTCACGAGTGAGGGGAGAATGGAGCAAGAGGTTGACAGACGGATCAGAGCAGTATCTGCAGTGATACAGACGTTGTACCGGTCTGTTGTGGTGAAGAGGGAGCTGAGTTCTAAGGCAAAGCTGTCAATTTACCAGTCAATCTACGTTCTTACTCTCACCTATGGTCACGAGCTTTGGGTAATGACCGAAAGAACGAGATCGCAGATACAAGCGGCTGAAATGAGCTTTCTTTGTAGGATCGCTGGACTCACCCTCAGAAATAGGGTGAGGAGCTCAGTCATCCTGGAGAGGCTCAGAGTAAAACTGCTGCTCCTCCACATTGAAAGGAGTCAGTTGAGGTGGTATGGGCATCTGATTAGGGTGCCTCCTGGACGCCTCCCACTTGAGGTGTTTCGGGCACGTCCCACTGGGAGGAGACCCCGGGCAGACCCAGGACTCGCTGGAGAGACTATGTCTCCCAGCTGGTCTGGGAACACCTTGGTATCCTCTCTGAAGAGCTGGTGCAGGTGCCTGGGGAGAGGGAAGTCTGGGCTTCTCTGCTTGAACTGCTGCCTCCATGACCCGGACCTCCGGAAAAATGGTAGAAGATGGATGGATGGATGGATGGATGGACCACAGTTAATGAAACCTGCAACCAAAACACCAACTTATATACATAGAAAACAGTTGCATGCTGGAGCCACATGCAGCCTCGGAGAAAGGAGCAGAGAGGAATGGTTAATGCTGAGTGTGGCACACAGGGAAATGACAACTGAGGAAATGGATCTTACAACACTAGCAGAGAGCCCAGCAGTGAGCCCAGCAGTGAACTCCAGCGTGGAAGAGGAGATGGGGAACTGGAGACTGCAGGGAAGGAGGAGGTAGAGAGATGACTTGGGAACCTTGGTGGAGAAGCCATTGTCTTGAAGATGGATGGTTCAGGCAAGCGTGCACACACACAGCTCCGGAGATGCACTACTGGATGCAGCAGCAGACTTGAGGAGAGGATACAAAGGTAAGACAACGGGGAAAAATGAGAACTTGCCAAACAACTTGATGGCTGTTGTACAGTAGCAATACCCAATGATCCAGCAGAGAGCTCTTGACACTCTCGCCTTAAATACACAGGTGAATCAGGAAGCACAGGTGTGTAATCACATAGGTGTGCTATGAGCTCTGGAGCTGGGAAAACAAAAACAGGAAGGGAGGGGGGGGCATGTTCGCCTGATCATGACAAAAATCTGGGTTGATCAGGTGATCTATGGTGGAGAAAAGGATTCTGGGATTGTTTTTGTGATTATTAATTATTTTGGAGAAGTAGGAGTTTCTGACTTGCTTCACAGTATTATTATAAAGTTTCAGTTGTTCTCGTAGAGTTTAGCATATCTTTTTCTTTATTATTGTACAACAAGTAAAGCTAGGGTCACCAAACTTGGTGCACAGATTAACCGTGGGATCCTAACCTCAGACTATGCGCTTGGGGTCAAAGGATCAAAGGTCAAGGTTAGCATTTCTTATGCCTTATTACTGTACGAGTAAAGCTAGGGTCACCAAACTTGGTACACAGGTACACTCTGTGGCCCTGAAGTGTGACTGTGGGTTTGGGATCACAAGGTCAAAGGTCAACATCAAAATGGCTGATAAAGTATGTCTCAACAACAAAGAAAGCTAGAGTCACCAGACCTGGTACATAGGTTCACTCTGAGACTATAACCTCTGACTAGAGGTGTGGGGTCAACAGATCAAAGGTCAAGGTTGGTACTCCCTGTGATCTCTTACCATAGAACGTGCAAATCTCTCTAGGGTCGCCATATTTGCTACACAGGTTCACCTCAGGATCCTGCCCTACAACTACAGGTTGTATAATAATAATTATAATAATAACAATGTGTCAGATTTATATACAGTCATGTGAAAAATGTCTAATCCATCCATCTTCTACTGCTTTTCTGGAGGTCCGAGTCACGGAGGCAGCAGTTCAAGCAGAGAAGCCCAGACTTCCCTTTCCCCAGCCACTTGCTCCAGCTCTTCAGAGAGGATACCAAGGCGTTCCCAGACCAGCTGGGAGACATAGTCTCTCCAGCGAATCCCAGGTCTGCCCCAGGGTCTCCTCCCAGTGGGACGTGCCCAAAACACCTCAAGTGGGAGGCGTCCAGGAGGCATCCTGATCAGATGCCCAAACCACCTCAACTGACTCCTTTCAATGTGGAGGAGCAGTGGTTCTACTCTGAGCCTCTCCTGGATGACTGAGCTCCTCACCCTATCTCTGAGGGTGAGTCCAGCAATCCTACGGAGAAAGCTCATTTCAGCTGCTTGTATCCACGATCTTGTTCTTTCGGTCATTACCCAAAGCTCGTGACCATAGGTAAGGATAGGAACGCAGATTGACCGGGAAATCAATGGCTTTGCTTTAGAGGTCAGCTCCTTCTTCACCACAACAGACTGGTACAACGTCTGCATCACTGCAGATGCTGCTTCGATCCGTCTGTCATTCTCTCGCTCCATTCTCCCCTCACTCATGAATAAGACCCCAAGATACTTAAACTCCTCCACTTAGGGCAGGAGCTTGTCGCCAACCTGAAGAGGACAATCCACCTTTTTCCTGCCAATGACCATGGACTCGGATTTGGAGGTGCTGATTCTCATTCCAGCAGCTTCACACTCAGCAGGAAACTGTCCCAGTAAGACCTGTAGGTCATTGTAGGTCTGCTGCCATCAATGTGTGAATGTGTGCTTGAATGGGTGGATAGCAGGATCTGTAAAGCGCTTTGGGCATCCAGAGATGAGAAAAAGCGCTATATAAGTGAACGCCATTTACCATTGCTTGATGAAGCCAACAGGACAACATCATCCGCAAATAGAAGAGATGAGATCCATGGTTAGCGAGCATGACACCCTCCAATCCTTGGCTGCACCTAGATATCCTGTCCATAAAAATTATGAACAGGATCAGTGACAAAGGGCAGCCCTGGCGGAGTCCAACTCTCACTGGAAATGTGTTTGACTGGGTGTTGACAATCCGAACCAAACTCTTGCAACAGTTGTATAGGCACTGGATAGCTCGTAACAACAAGCCCGATACCCCATACTCCCGAAGCACCCCCCACAAAAAAACACGAGGGATGCGGTCGAATGCCTTCTCCAAGTCCACAAAACACACGTAAACTGGTTGGGCAAACTCCCACGAACCCTTGAGAATTCTCGAGAGGGTAAAGCGCTGGTCCGATGTGCCACGGCCAGGACGAAAACCACATTGCTCCTCCTGAATCCAAGGTTCGACCAGCAGTCTGACTTTTTTCTCCAGTACCTTGGCATAGACCTTCCCAGGGAGGCTGAGAAGTGTGATCCTCCTAAAGTTGGAACACACCCTCTGGTCCCCCCCTCCAGTCTCTGACATCAGTCTGAGAAAAGTTTTCCCCTTCATGTTTCTCTTAGATATCAAAGGTTTCCTCCTTGCACGCCTTCATTGCAAGTTTAACTTGTGCAGTTTCTTTCTGATTGTAGAGGCATGCACTTTCACATCAAAAGTAGCAAGAGCCTGCAGTAAGTCCCGTGATGAAATTTGAGGGTTTTTGGAGACTTCTTGGAGACAGTGAAATGGCTGATTTCAGATTGTTCTGAGATCTTTTTAAATCCCTTACCAAACTCATAAGCTGCTACAATCTTCTTTCTGATGGCCTCAGACAGCTCTGTTGATCTCACCATGATGTTCACTTTCACTTCAACAGTCAGGAGCACACTAAACTAACTGTCTGAGGTTTAAATAGGACAAGCCTCCTTTAAAATGCTGAGTAATGATGTTCTCATCATGTACTCCTGATCTGATACACCTGTGTGTGATTTTCGCAATTTTAAAGTGGGAATAAATGCGGGATGTCCTAATTTGTTCCCCACTAGAAATTGCATGTTTTTAGAATTGCATTTTAGAGTAAATTTTAAAAAGGCTTTTCTTTCTTCCTAGCGGCTGCCCCGGCCTTGGATGCGCTCTGCAGAGCGTGCCCAAATGCCAAGTCACGTTTCGTTACCTTGTATACATGTGTAATGACAATAAAGTTGAATCTCATCTCATCTCATCTCAGTTTTAATTGTTTAGTTATATTACTTGAATCTCCCATTACTGTTAAAATTGATATTAAATAAACTTATGAGGGGAAAAATATCCATATGTCCAAATTCAAGATTCAAAGATTTTATTGGTCAATACTACTACACGTACAGGACATACAGGAGAATTGAAATGCTGTTTCTCTCTCTTCAGTGGTGTGCCCAATATAAAAAAACCAAACAAACAAAAATTCAGTAGTGTAGGTGCAGACAGTGAAACATTGGACTGCATATGATCAGTACTGCAATAACAGACAGCAGCAGGTATGGCATTTGTGCAAATGGCTGCAGTAAGGTGCAGAGGCATACAGCAGCAGATGCATTACTGTTGGTGTGCCAGTCTTTCTGTGCAAACAGTTGAGGTAGTTATTGTGCGGATGAGAGTGTTACGGTCCAGGGTGGGGGGGGGGGTAGAGTTCAGGGTCCTGATGGCCTGGTGAACAAAGCTGTTTAGCAGTCTTGAGGAGTAGGCCTGAAGGCTCTGGTACCTTTTCTCCGAGGGCAGGGGCCTGAAGAGGGAGTATGAGGGGGGAGATGTCATCCGCAATATTGATGGCTCTGCGGGTGAGGTAGATGTCCGGGGGGGGGGGGGGCAGAGGGGCCCCGATGATCTTGCTGGCAGTTTCACTGTGTGTTGTAGTGTCTTCCAGCAGGAAGCGGTGCAGCTTCCGTTCCACACCATGATGCAGCTGGTGAGGATGCTCTCAATGGTGCCCAAATAAGATAAGATAAGATAAGATAAGATAAGCCTTTATTAGTCCCACAACGGGGAAATTCCAGGATTGCAACAGCACAGGGATAGCAACACTCAGAGCAACAATCAGAAGGCAAGAAAAAAAACAAGCAAGCAAGAGCAGCTAATAAACATATGTACGTATTACTATAAAATATATATATATACACACACACACAGACACACAGTGCAGAGCATTGTAGCTGGATGGAATAAATATATGAATATATGAACACACAGTGCAGAGCATTGTAGCTAGATGGAATAAATATGTAAATATATAAACACCCACAGTACGGAGCATTGCAGCTAGGTGGAATAAATATGCAAGTATATAAACACACACAGTGCGGAGCAATGTAGCTAGATGGAATAATATGTAGATATATAAATATATAAACACCCACAGTACGGAGCATTGTAGCTAGATGGAATAAATATGCAAATATATAAACACACACAGTGCAGAGCATTGTTGCTAGATGGAATGAAACAGCATAACCGTCTACTTAGTTATCCTACATGGTATGATTATGTGCCCCTATAAATAGAATGAGCACATGATGGGTGGTGGGGCTCATGCTCTCCTCAGTTTGCGGAGGAAATAGAGGCGAGTTTGAGCCTTCTGGGCCAGTGATTTGGTGTTGTTGGACCAGGAGATTTCCTCAGAGATGTGCACCCCCAGAAACTTGTCGCTCTCCGGAGCTGCTCCATCTATGATCAGAGGGGGATGCTGTGTGTGTCCTCTCCTAAAGTCAATCACCTTGGTTTTTCCCACGTTCAAGAAGAGATTATTGTCTTTAGACCATTGGACCAGTTGGCTCACCTCATTTCTGTAGTTGGTAGTCTTTGTTGGTAATGAGGCTCGCCACCGTCATGTTGTCCACAAACTTGATGATGTGGTTGGTGCTGTAGGCTGGTACACAGTCGTGGGTCAGCAGGGTTAAGAGCAGCAGGCTGAGCATGCATCCTTGTGGGGCCCTGTGCTCAGTGTGATGGTCTTGGAGGTGTTGCTGCCAACCCCCACGTTCTGTGGCCTCCCTGTGAGAAAGTCCAGCACTCAGTTATAGAGTTACTCAAAATATGTAAAAAAATTTTAAAAAAAAACACCGGCTTTTATAGGGTGTCCTAATTTTTTCACACGACTGTAGCGCTTTTCATAGACACTCATAGACGCTTTACAATGGATACATTCATTCACTCCAAAGACAATGGTAGTGGTAAGCTACTCCTGTAGCCACAGCTGCCCTGGGGCAGACTGTTGGAAACATGGCTGCCAATCTGTGCCAAAGAACATTTCTACAATCTGTTCGACAACAATCTGTGTCGAACATTTATATACATTCAAACCCAGTGTCATGGATACTGGAGGCAAGGTGGGAAAAGTGTCTTGCCCAGGGACACAACGGCAGGAAGGCTGGGGAGAGTGGGATTTAAACCACCAACCCTCTGGTTATTAGACAACCCACTCTACCTCCACAGCCACTGCTGCCCACATTTCCTTCCCCCATTCCATTTTTGCTGAGCACCAAGCTGGACGGCAGGAAGTTCCAAAGTTCCATATTTATAAGGTCTTTGGCATGACCCGGCGAGAACTTGAACCCTGACCTCCTAGTTGTGGGACAGATGCGCTACCTCTAGGCCACCTCTCTGGTATACCAGTATAGAATGGTGTGAAAAAGGGTTTGCCCCCTTCCTGATTTCTCATTTTTTTGTATGTTTGTGACACTTAAATGTTTCAGATCATCAAACAAATTTAAACACGAGACAAAGATAACACAAGTAAACACAAAATGCAGTTTTTAAATGAAGGTGTTTATTATTAAGGGTAAAAACAAATCCCAAACCTACATGGCCCTGTTTGAAAAAGTGATTGCCCCTCCCCCCCGTTAAAACATAAATTAACTGTGGTTTATCACATCTTTGGAAAGCTGAGTTCAATTTCTTTAGCCACACCCAGGCCTGATTACTGCCACATCTGTTCTCAATCAAGAAATCACTTAAACAGGACCTGCCTGACAAGATGAACTAGACCAAAAGATCATCAAAAGTTAGACATCATGCTGCAATCCATAGAAATTCAGGAACAAATGAGAAACAAAGTAATTGAGATCTATCAGTCTGGAAAATGTTATAAAGCCATTTCTAAAGTTTTGGGAGTCCAGCGAACCACAGTTAGAGCCATTTTCCACTAATGGCAAAAACATGAAACAGTGCATGGTGAACCTTCCCAGGAGTAGCCAGCTGACCAAAATTAGCCCAAGACTGCAGCGACGACTCATCCAAGAGGTCACAAAAGACCCCACAACAACATCCAAAGAACTGCAGGCCTCACTTGCCTCAGTTAAGGTCAGTGTTCATGACGCCACCATAAGAGAGAGACTGGGCAAAAATGGCCAGCATGGCAGAGTTCCAAAATGAAAACCACTGCTGAGCAAAAATAATATAAAGGCTTGTCTCAGTTTTGCCAGAAAACATCTTGATGATCCCCAAGACTTTTGGGAAAATACTCTGTGGACTGATGAGACAAAAGTTGAACTTTTTGGAAGGTGTGTGTCCCATTACATCTGGCATAAAAGCAACACAGCATTTCGGAAAAGGAACATCATACCAACAGTAAAATATGGTGGTGTTAGTGTGATGGTCTGGGGCTGTTTTGCTGCTTCAGGACCTGGAAGACTTGCTGTGGTAAATGGAACCATGAATTCTGCTGTCTACCACAAAATCCTGAAGGAGAATGTCCAGCCATCTGTTTGTGACCTAGAGCTGAAGTGCACTTGGGTTCTTCAGCAGGACAATGATCCAAAACACACCAGCAAGTCCACCTCTGAATGGCTTAAGAAAAACAAAATGAAGACTTTGGAGTTGCCTAGTCAAAGTCCTGACCTGAATTAAGGTGCTGTGGCATGACCTTAAAAAGGTGGTTCATGCTGGAAAACCCTCCAATGTGGCTGAATTACAACAATTCTGCAAAGATGAGTGGGCCAAAATCCCTCCACAGTGCTGTAAAAGACTCATTGCCAGTTATCACAAACGCTTGATTGCAGTTGTTGCTGCTTAGGGTGGCCCAACCAGTTATTAGGTTTAGGGGGCAATCACTTTTTCACACAGGGCCATGTAGGTTTGGATTTTTTTCCCTTAATAATAAACACCTTCATTTAAAAACTGCATTTTGTGTTTACTTGTGTTATCTTTGTCTAATATTTAAATTTGTTTGATGGTCTGAAGCATTTAAGTGTGACAAACATGCAAAAAAATAAGAAATCAGGAAGGGGGCAAACACTTTTTCACACCACTGTGCTTTATTGTATATTCGTGGATGATGGGTTTATCATAATTTGATTCTGTCACAGTAATTATATTGAAAAGATGAAAACTGCTGTGTGTCAGGAACTACTGGGATCGCCAAAGAAAATGGAGGTGGGGGATATTGCACTTGCCTCAGAGTGCTCTTGGAGTGTCAGTGAAACACTCAGGAGGACAGAAATGAGCAGAAAAAAGGCTGTGTGATTAAGATAAACTCACCTTTGGAGGGAGGCCTGGACTTGTTTCTCTGTGGGGTGGAGGGGGGGCAATGGGATCATCCTGGTTGCCAGTCTGGGTAGGCTCCACCAGGGTGCCACCCCAGGTATGCTTTCAAGTCCCCCATAATTTGCTGGCCTGTGCACCCTGTGTTCCTGCATTTGTGGAGTTGACTCATGTAGTGCACTTAAAGTCTAACTACTAAAATCGTCAGGCAAGAATCGAATATCAGGTGAAAACCCTTCAATAGTCAGTAGAGAGAAACACAATTTGTATGTACATTTACTGTGTATGTATTCCATGTACTTTACTAACAAACAAAATCATGCAAACTATCCTAGTATAACTGTAGATGGAGCAAATATAGAAAATGTAACAGTTTAAGTATTTGGGTGTCACATTAGATCCCACGCTCAGCTTTAAAAAGCACCTAAAATGGATGAGCTGCACTCTGAAATATAACCTTGAAACTTTCGTTGCATCAGAAACTCACTTCCTGTAAAAGCATCAAAAACCTTTCTGAATGCCATGATTTTGACACATTTCTTCTATTGTATCTCATGCTGGTCACAAGCCAACAGCATGACTCTGAAACCCTTGGAATCCCTGTATAAACAAAATTCTGGATAAGAAGACATGACAGTATCACCATTATGGTTTACTTATCATACACAAGATGTTAAGCTTTGAAAACATGATCATGCATGCAAATATATGGTTGGTCTTTAAAATTATCCATGGTTCTGTACCCTCGCCCCTTAAGACTTTTGTGTATCTGACTTCTGAACAAAATACCAGAGAAACAAGGACTTCCTCTAGGTGGCATTGTTGTATCCCCCAATGTAAAACTGCTTTTGGACAATCAGCCTTCTCATACAAAGCTATAACGGAATGGAACAAGCTCCCCACTGCTTTGAAGACCAGAGCAAATTACAGAGACTTTACCACAGAGACTAAAAAAATGGATTTTAAGTAATCAAGCCTGCCAGCATTGACTCTCTGCCTTAAATGGCATTTCAATCAATCAGTCAATTAATCAACCTTTATTGTCATGATGCTATGCATACAACTGTAGCGCAAGCAAGATGAAATTGCGTTTCTCTAGGCATCCGTATTGTAAAAAGAACATAATTGAAAAACACACTCACACCCCCCTCACCCCCCACCCCGACAACCGTTCACACATCCCTGAGACACATTTGGATATTACAGTAATGTTAACTTATTACAGTTGCAGTTAAAGTAACTGCCTATGTATAAAAAAGAAAAACAATTCAAATGGCTAAGTGAATCGAAGTAGCTAGGAGAAATAAATACTTAAGACTGACTAAAACTATAATATACATAATGTCCATAAAGTGCAGTAATATGTATAAAAGATTCCGGATCAACTGTTCAGCATCCTAACAGCCTGTGGAAGGAAGTTGTTAATCAGTCTGGTGATTCTGCCTCTGATGCTCTGGAATCGTTTGCCAGATGGCAGCAGTTCAAAGTGTTTATGCAGAGGGTGAGAACGGTCCTTGACAATGTTCAGTGCCCTGTTCCTACAACGGTTCTGAAAAGTTCTTGGACAGAGGGGAGGGAAACTCCAATTACCCTCTCAGCTCCCTTACCTATCCTCTGCAGAGCTTTTTTGTCTGACATACTGCAACTGGAGTACCATGTAGCAATGCAGTACGTCAGAACACTCTCCACCACACCTCTGTAGAAGGTCCTGAGGATGCAGATGGGGAGAGAGGCCTGTTTGAGTTTCCTCAAGAAGTGCAGACTCTGCTGGGCACGCTTCCTGATCCCCAAGGAATTCTTGCTCCAGGTCAGGTCCTGCGAGATCTGCACTCCGAGGAACTTGATGTTCTCCACTCTCTCCACTAAACGGCCGCTGATGCAGAGAGGGACGTGTTCAGGCCATGACTGCCGGAAGTTGATAATCATCTCCTTCATTTTGTCCATGTTGAGCACCAGATTGTTCTCCCTGCACCAGCCCTCCAGGTCTCTAAATTCTTCCCTGTACATTGATTTCTCATCCCTCTGAATAAGTCCCACCGCTGTGGTGTCATCCGCAAACTTAATAATCTGGTTCCCCTTGTGTCTGGACACACAGTCAGGTGTTAAAAGTGCAAACAACAGTGGATTGAGTACACACCCTTGAGGGGATCCGGTGCTCAGTGTGATGGAGGTGGAGATGTTGTTTCCAGCCCAGACAGACTGAGGTCTCTCGGTCAGGAAATCCAGGATCCAGAGACATGTGGCGGTGTTCAGACCGAGAAGGAGTAATTTCTCCATCAGTCTCTGGGGAATAATGGTGTTAAATGCTGAACTGAAATCAATGTACAGGAGTCTGGCATAGGTGTCTTTTCGGATCCAGGTGGGTAATGACAGAGTGCTACGCGAACTGGAGTGGGTCATGTGATGCAGGGAGGCAGACTGTGATGTGTGATTTAACAAGCTGTTCAAAGCACTTCATCACAATTGGTGTCAGTGCGACAGGACGATAGTCATTCAGACAGGACACAACTGCTTTCTTTTCCACCAGTACTATGATTGAGGTCTTAAAGCATCTAGGGACGATGGCCTGACTCAGGGAAATGTTATATATGTCACTCAGGACATCCGCCAATTCGCTTGCACAGACTTGGAGCACCCATTCCGGGATGTTGTCCGGACCTGCAGCTTTACGTGGGTTGACCCTGATTAGAGTCCTCTGTGTGTCCGCTCGCTGCATTGATGGTGATAGCTGGCCCCACAGATGGTGGAGATGGGCCAGCCCTCCCTATGGTTGTCGGGTTTGATGCTTCAAAACGTGCAAAGAAGTTATTGAGCCTGTCTGGAAGCGAAGCGTCATCATCATCGACCCCCTGCCTAGACTTATAATCTGTCAACGCCCAAACTCCCTGCCACATCCGTTTGGTGTTCCCTGTGTCACAGAAATGTCCCTGGATTTTCTCCGTGTAGGCGCACTTCACGTCTTAATTCCCTTTGCGAGCGCAGACCTGGCTGAGTGGAGGGCAATCTTGTCCTTTGTTCTAAAGGCTCCATCTCTGCCTGTGAGCAGTGAGCGCACCTCAACCTGAACCTGAACCTCTGCAGTCATCCAGGGTTTATAGTTGCCCCGTGCAGTGAAGGTCTTCAGTATAGTGACATCCTCTGTCCACTTCGCGATGTAGCTGGTGACCGTTTCAGTGTACTCCTCCACATCAATTCTGTCTCCCTGAGAGGCTGCTATTTTGAAAACCTCCCAGTCTATATGCAGAAAACAGTCCTGAAGTGCCGAGGCTGCACCCTCTGGCCAAGTTCTGAATTGTTTCTCTACTGGCCTGCTGCACTTCAGTAAAGGTTTGTAGGCAGGCACCAGCATGACGGATAGGTGGTCAGAATGGCCGAGGTGGCCATTCTTTAAGGGTACAATTTGGAATTGTGGGCAGCAGCCCTCTGATTCTACGTATGGGGTGTGTGTGATTAACACTGTAGATAGGAAAAACACAGTTTTGTTCTACTGTACATGATTGGTTGAATGACAATAAAGGGTGATTTAAATTGTTTTTATGTGTGCCGTCTCTCTTATCTTTTTACCTTTTAAACTTACTCCCTGCTTGTTTCAGGGTCAACAGTTTCTGAAACCCGACCTAAATTGTTTTCTACATGTGCTGCTTTTTCTTTTAATATCTTCCTGCCTGCCTCAGGGACTACAGATGGAAATTAGTGAGAATGCTAGAATCTAGTACAGAGCATCTTTACTCTGTGGTTGAAGTTTTTCTGTACATGATCCCTGACAAATAAACCAATAAACTAAAGTAAACTAAACTGTGGATTTCTGTGACTCACGGGTTGGGCACCACTGCTTTAGATGATAACCTAGTCTCTGGTCACTTCCTGGTGGAGCCCATTACTATGTTTGCTAGAAGTATCACTAGCAATCTGCCTTACTTGTCACAACTTCTGACCAATCAGACAGAGCTTTCAGCAGGCTGCAGTTCACACTCACACGGAGCAGGGAGGACTTCTTAAATCTGACATGGAACTGCACATGCTACGGCTTGTTGCTCTCTCTTTTAGCCATCTGCTCTGCTCTCACTGGCTGGTTTGTGATCCCAAACTGCAGCCTTTGTGATTTGCAAATTGCATTTCTAATCACTTAAGTTTGAATCATGAAGAAGTGCATGTCGTACCATGACAGCAACTGCTCAGCTTTCCATAAACCTAGCTTCATTCATGCATCATCTGCTTGTGTCTGCTTACTGCTGCCATAGTAACCAGGGTCAGTGTAGATTCACTGTGCATTCGAGCGTGGGCTCATCTTCACAGGCTACAAGCTGGAAAATTAAACCTGACATCACCTGTTATTTCTGAAGGCTGGTGGTTAAGGTTTGCACTCTCAGGCCATCAGCAAGAAGGTACTGTAGTCATGTTAGGTCGACTTCTCCACTTTGAATTTCTCTGCCATGGACCAGTGTTTACTTCAGTAACATCTTATATAGGAATTAAAATTAGAATTTATAATGTAACTGCCCTTTTCAGTACAGTATTTTTGCAACTACAAACCATTTGGAAAAGGCTACAGATTTAAGTTGGTCCTTGTTCACCATACGTTTCAAACCCTAAAGGTCACCCATCTAGCCTCGCCAGGTTGTGGATTCATGCCCCAGCTGTGTCATACCATCCATCCATCCATCCATCCATCTATCCATCCATCTTCTGCCGCTTTTCCAGAGGTCCGGGTCGCGGAGGCAGCAGCTCAAGCAGAGAAGCCCAGACTTCCCTCTCCCCAGCCACCTGCTCCAGCTCTTCAGAGAGGATACCAAGGTGTTCCCAGACCAGCTGGGAGACATAGTCTCTCCACCGAGTCCTGGGTCTGCTCCGGGGTCTCCTCCCAGTGGGACGTGCCCGAAACACCTCAAGTGGGAGGCGTCCAGGAGGCATCCTGATCAGATACCCGTACCATCTCAACTGGCTTCTTTCAATGTGGAGGAGCAGCGGTTCTACTCTGAGCCTCTCCCGGATGACTGAGCTCCTCACCCTATCTCTGAGGGTGAGTCCAGCAATCCTACGGAGAAAGCTCATTTCAGCCGCTTGTATCCGCAATCTCGTTCTTTCAGTCATTACCCAAAGCTCGTGACCATAGATGAGAGTAGGAAAGTAGGTTGACTGGTAAATCGACAGCTTTGCCTTAGAACTCAGCTCCTACTTCACCCCAACGGTGTCATACCACAGACCATAAAAATTGTACTTTCTGCCATCTAGCTTTGTGCTCAGCATAATAGGATAGATAAAGTTGGTTACTGAGGCATGGGGGAACACAAATCAGTGTACTCCTACTGCCGGTCCCAAGCCCCGGGAAATGGGGACGGCTGTGTCAGGTATGGAGGTTCAACTACAGAACTTGTTCATGTGTCACTTTCTGATGTCACTGAGGCTGCAGAACAAAATCAAGACTATCATCATCCATTGTTGTCAAGGCAGTGAAGCTTCTTTGGGTAAAACTCATTTTGAGAGGCCACTAATTAGCACCCTATTCATTGTTAAAAAGTGTAGGAGTATTGTGTTGTGCATACACAATCACAGATGAACAGAACACAGTCTAACTCTGGGAAACACGTTTTCTTGTTTTTGGTTTAGTCGGTTTCCTGTATTTTTATCCATCAAGCACCAGACCAAATTGCCAATTTCCGTTGTCTAGGTGAAACTAACTAAACTCCTCTATTATCTTTCTAGCAAAGCTCACTTTAATGCTACAAATACCCTGATGAGATTTGTGGAACAGCAGTTTTTTATAGTCACATAGAGATGCTGAGCAGTCAGATAAGATGGAAGCAGATCTTGAGATGGCATCTGCTTTAGATCATCCTTAGTGCAATTATGAGCAGCTTGCAGCCGTTCAGATCAGACTTCATTTCCTGTATAGTGTAAAGTCGAGATCTTGCAGATGCAACCTGCTGCAACTCAGCCTTTAAATTTTGTAATGCTTGCTCAACCTCTTTCTGGCAGACGAGTCACCATCTTGCCCTCACCAATTTGAGAAGATGTGACGACTGTCCTCTTTTCACTCCCACACCCTTCTTTCTGAAGTCTTTTGATTCTTGGCTCACACCTTTACTGGCCTCTGCAGCACCCAAGAAGACCTCCTGTTAGTGTTCCCAACCACAGACCTACCTACTTTCTCAAATGGCACCAAAGTACAAGACTAAAGTTACGCAAACGGAAACAAGGAGACACAACGGACTGGCTTTTTATTAGTCACAGGAGACTCAATTCTTCACTGATTTTAGAATGAAGGAAACATTGCTAAAATATGACATATATGACATATTTTAAAGAAAATTTTCTCTTTATTGTAAGTTCCTTCACATATCGCATCATATCCCTTTGCCTAGCGTGGTGTTTCGTGTTCTTGTCTGTTTCTTTTAAACCACAGAAGTGTATTGTGAAGAAGTGATTTGTGATGAGTGTGATAAATGTTTGTCTTTGTGGACCAATGACTGCAAAGAGAATAACTGATACTAACTGTAGACAAACAGCGTAGGAGCCTCCCTCTTTCTTCTCATTTGTTTTAGCATTATTTAACTTCCTGTCCTCAGTCCTTTGTTCTGAGTTTCACACCAAACAGGTTTTTGTGTGTGCCTCATCTTATTTGTCTGCTTTTATGAGGTCCAAGGGCCACTGAATGACAGATTTTCTCTCAACCTTGTCTTTCCTACAACATTCTACCACATTTCAGTTAGTGAATCGGTGACCTGATAGTTAAAGGTCCTATAAAGGACTTTAAACACCAACACAGTGAAATCACACATACCATACACCACAAAGGATGTAACACTTGTTGAGGTTATGATTATGTCTAAATGAGAAGAGGAAGAAGTCCAAGAACAGATCATTTTTTCACACATAAGAAGTTGTTCAGAACTCCTTATACAAAGATCTATAAGCTGGTTGCCAACCGCCAATCAAATCTAAAAGAAGAAGAAGAAATTGGGGAGTTTTGTTGCTGTTGTTTTTAATTGTGTGCTGTTTCATGTAAGAACATTCTGTAATCTAAAGGTACAATATGGAACTTTTAATCAGGTTTTAGTGACACATTGTGGTCACAAAGTGAACTGCAGCAACATTCTCTCATTTATGAGGACTGCAGGTTGTAGTCTATACGTTAAAATTTAAAATTATCAATTCATATTTTGCTTTAACAGTTGATGCAAGGAGTAGAGATAATGAGGGTACATGAGTTTAAATACCTGAGGTCAACCATCCAAAGCAATGGAAAATGCACAAGGGCGGTGAAGAAGAGAGTGCAGGCAGGGTGGAGTGGGTGGCGACAAGTGTCGGGGTGAGTTGTGACAGAAGGGTAGCAGCAAGAGTGAAAGGGAAGATTTACAAGATGGTAGTGAGACCTGCTATGATGTATGGTTTGGAGATGGTGGTGCTGACAAAAAGACCTCCCTTTTGTACTCCCCATAAAATACATTAATGTTTGGTTTCCTATATCTGAGTGTAGAATCAAATCAAAAATCAAATCAAATCAAACTTTATTGTCATATTGCTGTACATACAACTGTAGTGCAGGCAAGATGAAATTGCGTTTCTCTCGGCATCCATACAGTGGGGTAAAAAAGTATTTAGTCAGCCACCAACTGTGCAAGTTCTCCCACTTAAAAGATGAGAGAGGTCTCCAATTTTCATCATAGGTATACCTCAACTATGAGAGACAAAATAAGAAAAAAAAAATTCAGAAAATCACATTGAAGGATTTTTAATGAATTAATTGGTAAATTCCTTGGTAAAATAAGTATTTGGTCAATAACAAAAGTTCATCTCAGTACTTTGTTATATACCCTTTGTTGGCAATGACAGAGGTCAAACGTTTTCTGTAAGTCTTCACAAGGTTTTCACACACTGTTGCTGGTATTTTGGCCCATTCCTCCATGCAGATCTCCTCTAGAGCAGTGATGTTTTGGGGCTGTCACTGGGCAACAGGGACTTTCAACTCCCTCCAAAGATTTTCTATGAGGTTGAGATCTGGAGACTGGCTAGGCCACTCCAGGACCTTGAAATGCTTCTTACGAAGCCACTCCTTCATTGCCCGGGCGGTATGTTTGGGATCATTGTCATGCTGAAAGACCCAGCCATGTTTCATCTTCAATGCCCTTGCTGATGGAAGGAGGTTTTCACTCAAAATCTCATGATACATGGCCCCATTCATTCTTTCCTTTACATGGATCAGTCGTCCTGGTCCCTTTGCAGAAAAACAGCCCAAAAGTATGATGTTTCCACCCCCTTGCTTCACAGTAGGTATGGTGTTCTTTCTCCTCCAAACACGACAAGTTGAGTTTTTACCAAAAAGATCTATTTTGGTTTCATCTGATCATATGACATTCTCCCAATCCTCTTCTGGATCATCCAAATGCTCTCTAGCAAACTTCAGACAGGCCTGGACATGTACTGGCTTAAGCAGGGGGGCACGTCTGGCACTGCAGGATTTGAGTCCCTGGCAGCGTAGTGTGTTTCTGATGTAGCCTTTGTTACTTTGGTCCCAGCTCTCTGCAGGTCATTCACTGGGTCCCCCCGTGTGGTTCTGGGATTTTTGCTCACCGTTCTCATGATAATTTTGACCCCACGGGGTGAGATCTTGCGTGGAGCCCCAGATCAAGGGAGATTATCAGTGGTCTTGTATGTCTTCCATTTTCTAATAATTGCTCCCACAGTTGATTTCTTCTCACCAAGCTGCTTACCTATTGCAGATTCAGTCTTCCCAGCCTGGTGCAGGTCTACAATTGTGTTTCTGGTGTCCTTTGACGGCTCTTTGGTCTTGGCCATAGTGGAATTTGGAGTCTGACTGTTTGAGGTTGTGGACAGGTGTCTTTTATACTGATAACGAGTTCAAACAGGTGCCATTAATACAGGTAACGAGTGGAGGACAGAGGAGCCTCTTAAAGAAGAAGTTACAAGTCTGTGAGAGCCAGAAATCTTGCTTGTTTGTAGGTGACCAAATACTTATTTTACTGAAGAATTTACCAATTAATTCATTAAAAATCCTTCAATGTGATTTTCTGGATATTTTTTTTCTCATTTTGTCTCTCATAGTTGAGGTGTACCTATGATGAAAATTGGAGACCTCTCTCATCTTTTAAGTGGGAGAACTTGCACAATTGGTGGCTGACTAAATACTTTTTTGCCCCACTGTATAAGAAGCAGCATGATTAAGACACACTCCCACATAGCTCCACCCCCCACCCCCACCCCCCCATCCATTCACACATCCCTGAGACATACTTGGGGAAAAAGAATAACTAACTATAATATACAAAATGTCCGTAGGTGCAGTAGTGTGTATGAGAGATTCCGGGTCAGCTGTTCAGCATCCTGACAGCTTGTGGGAGGAAGCTGTTGATCAGTCTGGTGGTTCTGCCTCTGATGCTCCGGAATTGTTTACCAGATGGAAGAAGTTCAAAGTGTTTATGCAGAGGGTGAGAACGGTCCTTGACAATGTTCAGTGCCCTGCTCCTACAACGGTTCTGAAAAAGTTCTTGGACAGAGGGGAGGGAGACTCCAATTACCCTCTCCGCCCCCTTGACTATCCTCTGCAGGGCTTTTTTGTCTGACATACTGCAGCTGGAGTACCATGTAGCAATGCAGTACGTCAGAACACTCTCCACCACACCTCTGTAGAAGGTCCTGAGGATGCAGATAGGGAGAGAGGCCTGTTTGAGTTTCCTCAAGAAGTGTAGTCTCTGCTGAGCCCGCTTCCTGATCTCCAAGGAATTCTTGCTCCAGGTCAGGTCCTGCGAGATCTGCACTCCGAGGAACTTGATGTTCTCTACTCTCTCCACTAAACGGCCGCCGATGCTGAGGGGGACGTGCTCAGGCTGTGACCGCCGGAAGTCAATAATCATCTTCGTTTTGTCCACGTTGAGCACCAGATTGTTCTCCCTGCACCAGCCCTCCAGGTCTCTCACTTCTTCCCTGTACATTGATTCCTCATCCCTCTGGATAAGTCCCACCACCGTGGTGTCATCTGCAAACTTAATAATCTGGTTCCCCTCGTGTTTGGATACACAGTCATGTGTTAGAAGTGTAAACAACAGTGGACTGAGTACACAGCGTTGAGGGGTTCCGGTACTCAGCGTGACAGAATTGGAGATGTTGTTTCCAACCCGGACAGACTGAGGTCTCTCAGTCAGGAAATCCAGGATCCAGAGACATGTGGCGGTGTTCAGACCGAGAAGGAGTAATTTCTCCATCAGTCTCTGGGGAATAATGGTGTTGAATGCTGAACTGAAATCAATGTACAGGAGTCTGGCGTAGGTGTCTTTCTGGTCCAGGTGGGTGATGACAGAGTGTAGGGTGGTGACTATAGCATCCTCCGTTGAGTGGTTTGAACGATATGCAAACTGGAGCGGGTCGTGTGATGCAGGGAGGCAGGCTGTAATGTGTGGTTTGACAAGCCGTTCAAAACACTTCATCACAATTGGTGTCAGTGCAACAGGACGATAGTCATTCAAACAGGACACCACTGGTTTCTTTGCCACCGGTACAATGATAGAGGTCTTGAAGCATCTGGGAACGATGGCCTGACTCAGGGAGATGTTATAAATGTCAGTCAGGACATCCGCCAACTCGCCCGCGCAGTCTCGGAGCACACGTCCCGGAATGTTGTCCGGACCTGCAGCTTTGCGTGGGTTGACTCTGGATAGGGTCCTCCGTGGGTCCGCTGTGTTGATGGTAAAAGCTGGTCCGACCGATGGTGGGGGTGGGCCGGCCCTCCCTCTGATTGTTGAATTTGATGCTTCAGAATGTGCAAAGAAGTCGTTAAGCCTGTCTGGAAGCGAAGCGTCGTCGTCATCGACCCCCTGCCTAGACTTATAGCCCGTCAGTGTCCGAACTCCCTGCCACATCTGCTTGGTGTTCCTAGTGTCACAGAGGTGTCCCTGGATTTTCTCCGCATAGGCGCGCTTTGCCGCCTTAATTCCCTTTGAGAGCGCAGACCTGGCTGAGCGGAGGGCGATCCTGTCCTTCGCTCTGAAGGCTGCATCTCTGGCTTTAAGCAGCGAGCGCACCTCTGCAGTCATCCAGGGCTTATGGTTACCCCGCATAGTGATGGTCTTCACTGTAGTGAAATCCTCTGTGCACTTTGCGATGTAGCTGGTGACTGTATCAGCATACTCCTCCACATCTGTCCTGTCTTCCTGGGAGGCTGCTATTTTGAAGATCTTCCAGTCTGTGTGCTGAAAACAGTCTTTCAGTGCAGAGGTTGCACTCTCTGGCCAAATCCTGATTTGTTTCACTGCTGGCCTGCTGCGCTTCAATAAAGGTTTGTAGGCAGGCACCAGCATCATGGACATGTGATCAGAACGGCCGAGATGGGGGCGGGGTGTCGCTTTATATGCATCTGTGTTTGTGTACACTAAGTCCAACATAGAACACCCCAACCGAACAGACCCAAGAGGCTGTCATCATTTACAGATGTAGGGACTGTCCTTGCAAAAGTCCAAGACTTCAGGAACTTCTTAGATAACTGATCTGCACTCCTCCACCCCTCACGTCATGAGCTACCTGCTGTCAGAAGCTAACCACCAGAAAGCATCCAGCCTGCTGCTAACTCTGCCCCACTGCTGCTGCCTGTGCAGGAGCTTGTTGAGTATCCCAACTAGAAAATGTGAATATTTCAAGATAAATGAGCTCGACCTCAAACTTAAAGGGGAACAAGACTGTATTTTCATGAAAAGAAATATTTTAAAAAAAACACATCAAAAATGTTTACAAGTGTGCAGAAGTTTTTATAGTCTTCAAAAAAATATGTTGATGAGAAAATACTTTAATTTTTCCAGGTCCCAAATTATCATAATGTTTGCATGTGAGCAGCTGGATGATGAGACTCCAGTCCAGAGGTTGCGCTACACTTTGGCTACGGTCACACTGCAGGTCTTGATGCTCAATTCCAATTTTTTTCTCGAGATCTGATTTTTTTTTGTGTGGATGTTCACATTATTGTTTAAATGTGACCCCCATCAGCCTCCAGTGTGAACGGTCTACAGCTATGAAGTGACCCGCGCAGAAGAAAACGTAACGTCAGACACAGCGTCGTGTTTGAGACAGAACTTCTTCACCCTGATGCAGCGCAGCAAAATAAAATGTTAAAACCATAAATATGAGATCAGCTGCCTTCCTCTACACACCAGATGACCGCTGTGATCAGCTCAGCTTTAACAGAAATGATAGATTAAACAGCTCTCTTCAAAATGAGGCCCCGTGTCTCAATGAGATCACCTATATAAATAAGGTTAATAATAAGCTACACGGCTCATACCAGCGGCGTGACACCGGTCCTGCTGCAGGAAGGAGGAGCTGTCAGACTCCCGTCTCCTGTGTGTCCTCCTATCCGGCCAGTCTGCTCCACAGTCATGTCCATGTTTCCATTACATTTTAGATATTACAGCAGCCAGGACTCACGGTGTGCCCTTTACAGGGAAAAGGGAATTTGCAGCATCCAGTAAATGTGCCGTTAGCGCGCTTGCTTGTCTGGCGGTTTCAGCCAGTGTCTGTCTCACTTCAATGAGGAAAAAGTCGGATGAAATGTGACATGATCGTTCAGACGGAGGTCGCTTTGGAAAATATCAGCTACGTATCTGAATTAGGACCACATATGAAAGTTGCCTGGGTCTGGTGTGAAAAAAATCAGGTATGGGTCACATTTGTGCAAAAAAATCAGAATTGAGCATTAAAACCTGCAGTGTGACCGTAGCCTTATCTGTCAGTTTGACAGACAGGCTGCTAAAAGTCCTGTCAGCACGGTGGTACACTGGCTAGCACTGTTGCCTCGCAGCTAGAAGGTTCCAGGTTTGAATCCCCAGGCTGGCAGGGGTAGGAACTGTAATGTTTGTTATTTACTTATAACAAAGACGTGCTGCCTTTTTATTATCACTTCCGGTTCCCATGTTTTACCACTTCCTGAATCTACCTATTCTACCTATGTAATCTAATCTACCTATGTATTCATTAATACTCCCATACATGACATATTGTACTGAAGTATGGGGAAATACATATAAAACAAACATATCCACTCTTTATGCTTCAAAAGAGAGCTATTAGAATAATCAACAAAGCAGCTTACAGGGAACCAACAAACCCACTTTTTCTTAAACAAAAAACTCTCAAGTTGAAAGATCTGATCGACTTTAAAACCGCAATAATAATGTTCAAAGTGAAGAATCTATCACTGCCCGCAAATATCCAAAAGTTGTTCCAAACAAGGGAGAAACGATATCACTTCAGAGGAACATGTATATTTCAAAAGCCTACAGTGAGAACAACCACCAAGCAACACTGTATTTCAGTGCAAGGTGTCAGATTATGGAACGATTTTGGACCTGAATTAAAATCATGTACAAAGCTTGGACAATTTAAACAAAAACTAAAGGAAGAAATACTCCAAACATATTTACAAGACGACATGTAAACTCACATAAGGATTGACATTTCCAGCCTGTGTTGTGTTATAGCTTAGTTTTTCTTTTTTCTCTGTGACACTATGTCTTAGATTTGTTTTTGAATAGTAACCGCTTAACTTAGACTAGCTCAGTTTTCTTTTTCTCTCAGTCACATTTTGTCTTAGCCTTGTTTTAAATTGTAATCGCTCTTGTCTTGTTTTCTCTTTTTTCTCCTTTGAATTCTTGGATGGAATATGGGTGGGCAATATAAGCTGCGGCTTCAGCCATCACCCATTTCGGATAACTCACGTGGAATTGTATAGTAGAAGGAGTCTTTGTCTAATTTGACCTTGTTGTTATATTATACAGTTTCTTTTAACCTGTAATGTACTATCCGAAATAAATAAATTCATTCATTCATTCATTCATACCTGCTCTCTCATTTGATCATACTGCCACCTTGTGGTAACACCTATCAGTACATCCCCCCTTTCCTGAGCAGGTTAGTATAACTTGGTAACTAACACATTTACAGCATTTCAAGACTGCAACTGAATAAACCTTCTTGCTAACATTCAAGATGTCTTAATGCAGTACACAGAAAACTTTTCCTTTTTCCACAAATACACTGAGTACTGATAACCAAACAAAACAAGAAAGCCACAACTATTCCATTTGTAACAAATAACATAACTGTCAACTGTTTTTTTTTTTTTAACAACTTCAACAGTTCAGTGTTCTCTGAGTCTCTGAGGTGGCTTCCTGTTTCTGGTGGATCGTCTCAGAGCTGGAGTGACAACATCTGGGGAAGATGAAGGAGGCTCAGTGTGCTGCAAATCTAGTGTCACATTCACATCCTTTCCAGACAAAGTTTCCTGAGGTTGTCCTTCAGTGTCCTCCAGAATCTTCAAAAGACTCTTCCTGTTTCTTCTGAACACTTGTCCATCCTCTGTTCTCACCGTATAGGATCTGGGACCCACCTCACTGAGAACTGTTGCCTTTCTGGTCCAAGTATTAGGATCTTCAATTCTCACAATGTCCCTTTCACAAAGAGGTTCCAGTCTCCTTGCTGATCTGTCATAGTTCATTTTCTGTTTGAGTTTCAGTTTCTTCCTCTTGTTAGTCAGTTCTCTGTTGTTGTCCTTGTCTTTCTCTGTGATAATGTGTGGTAACGTGGTGCGCAGCCTACGACGCATTAGCAGCTCTGCTGGTGATGCACCACACTCTAGTGCTGCTGACCTGTAACTTAGCAAAGCAAGATATGGGTCAGTATTGCTATCTCTTGCTTTTTTCAAAAGTCTTTTTACAATTTGGACTCCTTTTTCGGCTTATCTGTTAGCCTGTGGATGCAGTGGGCTAGATGTAGTGTGATGAAATCCATACTGCTTGGCAAACTCCCTGAATTCTGCACAGTTGTACTGGGGGCCATTGTCACTAACCACACACTGTGGGATTCCATGTCTAGAAAACAAGCTTTTCATGTGTGCGATGACAGACTGTGCTGATGTACTAGTGAGCTGGGCTACCTCAGGGTAGTCTGAATAATAGTCTGTGACTAAGACATAGTCCTTGCCATGCAAATGGAAGAGATCAGTGCCCACTTTTTGCCATGGTGCAGTTGGTTGCTCTGCAATCAGCATTGGCTCTTTTGTCTGTTTGTAGTGGTGTGTGAGACATGTGTTGCATTTCCCTACCATGTTCTCGATATCCATATTGATACCTGGCCAATAAACTGCTTCTCTGGCTCTCCTTTTGCATTTTTCTATTCCAAGATGTCCTTCATGGATACGATGCAGCATGTCCTGGCGCACAGACTGAGGAATAACAATCCTGTTTTGTCTCAGCACAAGGCCATTTGCCTCACTCAGATCTGCTCTCACTGAGTAGTACTGTGGGCAGCTTCTCTTTGCCCATCCTCCATGAATCTGCTGGACAACCTTTTGCAGCACAGGGTCCTTTGCCGTTTCCTATGCAATTTGCTCTAGCATCACATCTGATGCAGGGAGTGAAGCTGTCACCATGTTGACATGAGTTTCCACATCATCTGTTGTGGAGATGGACTCTGTGCAGCTGCTTGATACAGGTGCCCGTGACAAAGCATCCGCTAGCACTATATATTTGCCTGGCGTGTAGATTAGCTCAGAGTCATATCACTGGAGTTTCATCATCATGTGCTGTATTCTCGGAGACATGTCATTGAGGTTTTTCTTTACAATTGACACCAGTGGTTTGTGATCAGTCTCTGCAGTAAAGGTTGGCAAACCATAGACATAACTGTGAAACTTACTACACCCAAACACTAAACCCAGAGGCTCTTTTTCAATTTGGGCAGAGCATTTTTCCGTCTCTGTCATTGATCTCGACGCGTATGCTACTGGCTGCCATTTATCCCCTGTAGCTTGAAGCAGAACAGCTCCCAAACCATCCTTTGAGGCATCAGTGGAGATCTTTGTTGGTTTTGAGGGGTCAAAGAATGTGAGGACAGGCTCTGTGGTTAGAATTTCCTTTAGCTTATTCCATTCTTTTTCATGTCGTTTCGACCACTCAAATTCCTTGTTATGTTGGAGCAACTCTCTGAGGCATGCTGTTTTGGAAGAAAGATGAGGAATGAATTTTCCAAGGAAGTTGATCATTCCCATGACTCTCAGGACTCCTTTTTTATCAGTGGGAGTAGGCATGTCCAGTATAGCCTGCACTTTTGACTGATCAGGCTCAACCCCTTCACCTCAAAGTTTGTCTCCCAAAAAGGTAATTTCTGTAACACCAAACTGACATTTTTTTTTATGTTCAATATTAGTCCACTGTCCTGAACCCTGTTCAGGAGTTTTTTTAGTCTTTCATCATGTTGCTGGCGTGTTGCTCCCCAGACAACCAAATCATCAATGTACACTCTTGTGCCCTCTAGACCTTCAATTATGGACTCCATAGCCCTGTGGAAAATCTCTGGAGCTGAGATAATACCAAACGGAAGCCTCAGAAAACAGTACCGCCCAAATGGCGGTACTGTTTTTACCGCCCAAATGGTGTGTTGAAGGTGCAGTACCTGCTACTTTCTGGATCCAGCTTCAGCTGCCAAAATCCCTGTGAGGCATCCAGCTTGCTAAACTATTTAGCACCTGCCATTTCACTGGTTATCTCATCTCGTGTTGGGATTGGGTAGGGTTCTCTTTTAATATTCTCATTCAAATCCTGAGGATCAAGGCAAACGCGTAACTCTCCATTCTGTTTCTTGGTACATGTGATGGAATTCACCCAATCAGTGGGCTCCTCCACTCGCTCAATAACACCCAGTTGTGTCATTCTGTCCAGCTCTTTTTTCAAGCCAGCTCTAAGTGCTGCTGGCACTCTCCGTGGGGCGTGCACTACAGGCTTGGCATCACTCTTGAGCTGAATCTTGTAGGTGTATTTTAATGTTCCATGTCCTTTGAAGACAGAGGGGAACTGTTTTACAATGTGTGCAGCTCCTTCATATTGCAAGTGTTGTATTTATTGGCTATGATTGTCCATCTTTATGTTTTCACTGTTTATCTGGTAGATCCTCTTAACCAAACCTAGATCCTCTGATGCTTTATCCCCGAGGAGTGATTCATGTCCATTAGGTACAATGACAGACAACAGGCTGTGCTGCTTGCCTTTCACTTTCACAGTAACTTTACATCCTCCTAATGTCTCAATTGGCTGACCATTGTATGCAGTCAGTGTTGCAGTGTTGCTGATGATTATTTTAGGCTTTATTTTCAGTGCATTGACATCATTCTCATTTATTACCTCCGCCAAGGAGGTTATGTTTTCATCGGTGTTGGTTTGTCTGTCTGTTTGTTTTTTAGCAAGATAACTCAAAAAGTTATGGACGGATTTTCATGAAATTTTCAGAGATTGTCAGAAATGGGGAATCCCACAGATGATTAGATTTTGGTGGTGATCCGGATCACCGTCCAGAAGAAAACCGCCATTATGGAAAATGCGATTTTCGTCAATAACTACTGAACTACTAATCCTATCATTGTGAATCCAATTGCTAGTCATATATTTTCGTGGTCAAGGAATCTGAAAACGTACACACAAACACTGTATGGGGGGAACTGTGGCACTTGGCGGAGGTCTGCGCTCTCCGAGTGCTTTTCTAGTTAGGTTAGCTTTAGCTGCTGTGTCAATCCTGAATGACACAATTGTCCCATTTACCCACAGTGGTGCAATCCACTTATTACTTTTGACTGCACTCACTGTCTGACCAGTGTCTCCAGTTTGCGTGAGTTGTGCTCTGTCATCATTGTTACTGCATGACACCGTCTTGATGAAAAATGTTTCACTTAGGTCATCACTGTCATCCATTTCTGCCACTGTGTGCACTTGTCCTTTTTTAATGTCTCTAGTGCGACACATTTTTGCATAATGGTTTTTTCCTTTGCACTTTGCGCATGGTTTTCCATAAGCAGGACATTGTCTCTGTTTGTGTTTTTCACCGCATCTCTTACAGGAATAGACCTCTTTTTCATTGCTTTTAATTCTGCCCTGTTGTTTCCCTTTCACGGACAAAGCATGGACTTTCTCTTCACCTGGACTCACTGCTCCCAGAGCAGGCTCATCAAAAGTCATTCCAAGTTGGCGTGCTAGCTCACTGGCTTGACATATTTTTATGGCACTTTCCAACGTGAGCTCAGTTTCTCTCAGTAGTTTCTCTCGGAGATTCTTATCTTTTGTTCCAAACACTATCTGATCCCTTATCATAGAGTCTCTGAGATCACCAAAATTGCAAGACTGAGCTTTTAATTTAAGGTCTGTCAGAAAGTTTTCAAATGTTTCTTCTTGGTGCTACATACGTTAGCGGAAGACATACCTTTCATAAGTTTCATTTTTCTTTGACAGACAGTGCTCATCAAACTTTTTAAGGACTTCTTCAAACTTGTCTTTGTCCTCTAGCTGAGCAAACACAAAAGTATTGAAGACTTCTATGGCTTCTTTGCCGGCGACAGTTAGCAGCATGGCTACTTTTCTCTCATCTGCTCGTCTATCCACTCCGACAGCTGAAAGATACAGCAGAAACTGCTGCTTGAAAGCCTTCCAATTTGCATCCACGTTTCCAGTCAGTTTCAACGTCCCTGGCGGTTTCAATGCATCCATCATTATTTTGTGTCACTCCTGACAAAGTTTGCCCATCCTGGTACCATGGAATGTTGGTTATTTACTTAGAACAAAGACACTTAGTCTTAATCACCATGCCAGCAAGATGTGCTGCCTTTTTATTATCACTTCCGGTTCACATGTTTTACCACTTCCTGAATCTACCTGCTATCTCATGTGATCATACTGCCACCTTGTGGTAACACCTATCAGTACAGGAACCTTTCTGTGTGGAGTTTGCATGCTCTCCCTGTGCTGCGCAGTTTTCTTCCCACAGTCCAAAGACATGCATGTTAGGTTAATTTGTCATTCTAAATTGTCCCTAGGTATCTGTCTCCTATAGACCCTTAGAATAGAGGGTTAGTGCCAGTGAAGCTCTTTGAGACTAGAAGAAGCACTATATAAGTAGAGGTCCTTATTATTATCTGTCATTGTAATAGTTTACCCTCAGTAAAATCTGTCAAATGATAGACAACTTTCAGAATTTTCAGTCATTGCTGAAAAAATCTGTCAATGAAGAACAACTTTAAGTTAATGCAACATCTGCTCCAGTCTGTTCTCCATGGATATATGATACCTTAGATAGGACATGGCAAATGGAGGCACCATATTCTATAGGTAATTATAATGGTTAACAGCACCTTCAGCATTGTGATAACAGGATACACAAACAATTGTTTGCTGTATTTATTGTAATCATATAGCTAACGATGTCCTATCCAGTGTTTATATATGTATATCTAATGGCCGGTAAAGATATCACAGCCGATCACAGCCAATAGCATAACCAGGCTGATGCCACAAGTCTCTACCAACCAGTTGGTGCAAGATTAAGTGTGACACCTACTGGCCAGAAGGGCAGAATGTTGTCTCTATCACCTTTAACTAGTTTCTGGCTGCTAAAGGTAACTTAAGCTTTTTTGATAAAGCTATTAAGCTAACGTACAAACAGGATGGATTTTAAAGTTGACCATGAATTAAAACCAAAGTGTAGATTTAATGTACTAGTGCAAAAATGCCTTTGATCTTTGATGTCACCACTCGTTCAGTGATGCCTGTCTTTGATCTTTGATGATGTCTTATTGAGTCCTATTATCTTTGATGATGTCAAAGCGAGTACTATGATCGTGAGTGATGCCTGCCTTTGATCACACACAGACACACCCACAGATTTTCCTGAATCGCTCTATACTATTGTGTCTATATGACGTCACATAGACGTCATGCAGACATCATAGGCACATCATTGGCGATCCTATGATCTTTTAGCGAGTCCTATGGTCATGACAGACAGGCAGACACACAGACACAGATTTCTTGAATTATATATAGAGTGATATAGAGCGATGATATAGAGTGGTTATGGTAATATAGTTTGTTGTTTTTTTATAATTTGAGTGAGTGGGAGCATATAGATGTTGAACAGCAAAGGTCCCAAAATGGAACCTTGAGGAACTCCACAGGTTATTTTTGTGCACTCAGATTTGTAGTTACCTATAAAAACAAAATAGTAATTGTCCCTGTAAACAAAATGCTTATACTTTTTCACTATGCTTTATATCTGAAATAACTAGTGCATACCCGTGCATGCTCATGGAAAGCAAGTGTAAGCGAGCATTTCTGCATGCCCGTAGAAAGTTAGTATTACCATGGCCGGTGAAACCTGACTTTGATCTTTGACGTCACCACTTGTTCATATAGACATCATGTAGACATCATAGGCGATCCTATAATCTTTTAGCCAGTCCTATGGTTGTGACAGACATCGTGACAGAGATTTCTTGAATTACATATAGAGTGATGAAATGAATGCTGTGCTACTGCCAAAACTGCAGGTTTTTTCTTTGAAATTTGTCCTAAAACTGTGAAAAAATAAATCAGTTTACAGTATATACCTTCAGCCACAGCAGATCCTAAATCTTCAGTGAAAGAAAACTGGTTAGAAATGCGTTTTTTTAGATTCTAATAGCTTGTGCTAGTGTTGTAGTCAAGACCTTGTCAAGACCAGACAAGACCAAGACTATAAAGGACTGTTCAGACCAAATGCGAATGTGCAGATTTCTCATGTGGCACGATTATGTGTGAACAGACATGAATTCACCGTCTGAGTGAGTTGGAGACAGGCGAAGTTGCCTTTATAACTTCTGCAGCTGTGTTCAACCTGCTGTGGAAATCCCCAAAACACCGTCATGTTTAGGTTTACATTATCCAATGGGACTCTCACTTGGAAAAACTGCACCTGCTTCCGAAACTTCACCTGGATGAGGATAAAGGCCTGTACTTATATAGTGCTTTTCTAGTCTCAAAGACCATTTAAACCGCTTCACTGGTACTAACCCTGTATTCTAAGGGACTATCAGAGATGGATACCTGGGAACAATTTAGAATGATCAGTAATGACCCTACCATGCATGTCTTTGTATTGTGGGAGGAAACTTGATCTCCCAGGGTAAACCCACACAGCACTGGGAGAACATGCAAACTCCACGCGAAAAGGTTTCCGCCCCTGCCAGTCTGGGGATTTGAACCTGGAACCTTCTAGCTGTTAGGCAACAGTGCTAACCACTATACCACCAGTGACAGTTGTCGGTTGTTTACACTGCTAGCCTGCTAGCCCTTGTTAGCTCATCCATAGCTCATCCATAATTCCAACACAACGATTCAGCTGCAGAGCCCCTGGTCCATCTGTCTCATTTTCAAACTAGCTTACTCTCCAGTCTTCATACTTTAACTTCGGTGAGAGCAAAATCTCAAGGTTGATTACTAGCTAGTGCTACCAAATCCCTAAGATGTGCGAATACCCAAATTTGCATGTTTTCCACATGTTTACATGAAATTTACATGTATTCGTGTCATGCGTTTGGTCTGAACGTACCTTAAGGAGTCAAGGCCACGTTGAGAACAAGTCCTACATACACAGTGGACTCAACTTGGTCTCTGCCAGATACCTACTACTCTAGTAATATTTTTAGCTACACTTTGTGAGACGTACAGAATGTTTTTTGGCAGTCAGCAACTCTACCCACCAAACTGTAGAAATTTATCATCTCGTCTTAAGCTGGGTTTATGCTGCACCTCCGCTTTGCGCGTGTGCTCAGCCACAAGGCTTCTGTGATGAACTTTACATCATCGTCTCCACTCTGCTAAGCTCAGTGGGCCCTCTCCGCTGCTGAGTGCACGCAGCTCAAATTTTGCCACCGTGTTGCCTGGGCATGTTGACTATGCATGCACAAGATTGAACCTCCCATTCAAGAGGTGGTGCTACCAACACAGTATACAAAGTCAAAGTCGACAAAGAAGACGAGGAGGAAGACAAGAATAAACATCCATGAATCATTTTGCGGCAGCAGCAGCGAAGACCATTAGAAAAACGTTAATTTGAACTACTTAACAAAAAATGGAATCAATGTTTGAGGAGAAACTGTGTGAAAAAGTCCACCGTTATCGTCACTTGTACAACTCATCCTTAATACAAGAATGCATCAGTGCATTGATGCTACCTATAGGGCTGAGGTGAAACTACAAATGATGGTTACACGCATGCATCAAACTCTTGACCTAGTAGACAAAAAAGAGTATACAGTGATATGAAAAAATGTTTGCCTCCTTCCTGATTTCTCATTTCCTGATTTCCTTTTTTCTTGGTGTCACTGCAAACCAATCAGATGTGGCAAGCAGAACTTCTCCGAAGCCTTATTAAGTTGCTTTGATGATGCTTTGAAGCACAAAACAGCACATCAGCACAGAAGACCACTCCTCCTCTGGACGAGCAGGCCATGAGTCTGGATCCAGCTAGCGTGAAGAGGACCCACTCCAGGATCAAACCCACGCAAGGCAGCTGGTCCAGACAACATACCGGGTCATGTTCTGAAGGACTGTGCAGAGGAGCTCAAGAATGTCCTGGCCAACATCTTCAACATCTCCCTGACTCAAGCTGTTGTTCCCACATGTTTCAAAACTGCTGCCACAATATTGGTCCCAAAGAAGCCTGTCCCATCCGGCTACAATGATTACTGGCCCGTAGCCCAGATCTCCATTATAATGAAGTGCTTCGAGCAACTGGTCACGCAGAACATCAAGTCCATCTTCCCTCCTTCCCACAACCCATCTCAGTTTGCATACAGGTCAAACAGATCCACAGAAGATGCCATTGCTGTTGCTCTCTATCCAGCCTTCACCCACCTGGACTCAAAGAACTCCTACGTGCAAATGCTGTTCTTGGACTTCAGTTCAGCATTCAACACAATCATCCCCCAGCACCTGATACAAAAACTCAGACACTTGGGACTCAAAATCTCTCTTTGTAACTTGGTGCTGAACTTTCTCACAGGGAGGCTACAGAACGTACAGGTTAGCAGCAACACCTCCCAGACCATGACACTGAGCACAGAGGCCCCACAAGGATGCGTGCTCAGCCTCTTCACCCTGCTGACCCATGACTGTGTACCACCCTACAGCACCAACCACATCATCAAGTCTGCGGACGACACAACAGTGATGGGCCTCATCACCAACAACTAGGAGACCAACTACAGAAATGAGGTGAGCCAACTGGTCCAGTGGTGTAAAGACAACAGTCTCTTCCTGAACGCTGGAAAAAACCAAGGAGACTGTGGTTGACTTCAAGAGGGGACACATACAGTATCCCCTTCTGATCATTGATGGAGCAGCTGTGGAGAGGGTGAGCAGCACCAAGTTCCTGGGGGTGCACATCTCTGAGGACCTCTCCTGGTCCACCAACGCCACATCACTGGCCATCAAGGCTCAAACTCACCTCAATTTCCTCCAGAAACTGAGGAGAGCACAAGTCCCACTCCCCATCATGTGGTCATTCTACTGGGGAACCAGTGAGAGCATCCTCACCACCTGCATCAAGGTGTGGTGTGGAAGTTGCACCACCTCCTGCCGGAAGACACTACAACACTCAGTGAAAGCAGCCAGCAAGATCATCGGGACCCTTCTGCCCCTCTATTGGGCATCTACCTCACCCGCCTCACCCACAGAGCCATCAACATTGCAGGCGACAACTCCCACCCCTCACACTCCCTCTTTAGCCCCCTGTCTTCAGGGAAAAAGTGCCGGAGCCTCCAGGCGCTCTCCACAAGACTGCTAAACGGCTTTGTTCATTAGGCCATTGGTACCCTGAACTACACACACACACACACACACACACACACACACACACACACACACACACACCGGACCGTAACGCACTCACCCGCACAATAACTACCTTGGCTGTTGGCACAGAAAAACTGGCACACCAACAGTAATACATCTGCTGCTGTATGTCTCTACACTTTACTGCAACCATCTGCACAAATGTCTTATTTGCTGCTGTCTGTTATTGCAATACTGATCATGTGCAGTCCTATCTGTCACTGTCTGCATCTACACTACCACACTGAACTGCAACTACGAGTATCACTGCTCTACTTTTCTGTATATATGATTGCTGGGTTTCATCGTTTATGTATCTTTATTTGCACTATGGGATGTCTGGGTCTATCTTTTGTCGCCACTTGCACTACGGGTAGCATTACTGTACATAGACCGCTGTTGTTTTTCCAGCCTTATTTCTTTTTCTTTTTTTTTAATATTATGCACACCACTGAAGAGAGAGAGAAACACCATTTCACTTCTCCTGTATGTCCTGTACGTATAATAGTATTGACAAATAAAATCTTTGACTCTATAAATCTTGAATCCTTTATCAATGAACCTAATCAGTGTTTAAGGGCTCATTTACACAGCATGAAAATCCTTTGGTGACTACTGAGAGGTCAAAAATTGGCTGATTTCTCACCAATCTCCTAAAGCCTCGAAAAAGCCATTTCTGGGTAAATGACTGGGAGCTGCTTTTGTGATTTGGACTCACTCAAAACGTTGAGGAGACCATGGAGATCACTGGGAGATCATTGAGAGATCTTGGCAATCACTGGGCACAAAGATTGTTGAGAGATCTGGCCATTTTTTCAATCACTCAGGGATCTCTCAATGATCCACCCCTGTGTAAAGGCGATGTACAAAAAAACAAAACAAAAATGAAATGTCATACAAATATGGCTTCATGGAGGACTTTCACCCTTGTCATGAGGACATTAAGTATTGTGGAACACCAGAAAAAACACACAAACTCTACATTTGTTCACATGTTCAGATGTCTGTGTGATCACAAAAATGTTTCAAAATGACATGAAAATTATTCAAATGTTCAGAAAGATGTTTTTTAGAAAGAAAATGATTGTTATTGATCATTAATCGGATCTGAGCGTATCTTTTAATTATTCCTGCCTCTCAAGTTCTGAAATCAGTTGTCACCTTTGTGCAGGACTGTGCGGACAGCAGTCACCGCTTACCCCCGTCTCCAGTTGTCCACGTTCGAGGACTGTGTGACGCTGTGGTGGAGGCTGACCTGGTGGAGGCACTTGACAAGTTTGGCAACATCTGGTAAGTAACTAAATAGACAAGTAAGTTTCATGAAGCTTTCTTACCTTGCTTCACTGAAAGCTAGCTTCAACCAGACATGCCAAACTCTGTTTGAAATATCAGGCTTCATGATTGTACAAGCAGACAGGAATGCAGCATGTGAGAAAAAACAGAGTTGGAGGATGGACTAAGTTATTAATGCTTTTGGGTTTTATATTTATCGGCAGTTTGATCTGATTCTATTGTTCATCAGAATGACAAGATGTTCAAATGTAGTTGTGATATAAAGATTCACTATAGTGCCAAAACTATTGGGGCACCCCTCCAAATGAATGGGCACCAATGTACAAAGCAAGGTCCATAAAGACATGGATGAGCGAAGCTGGTGTGGAGGAACTTGACAGGCCTGCAGAGAACCCTGACCTCCACCCGGTAGAGCACCTCTGTGGATATTATTTTTTGGTCAACAAAGAGCAAGAAAATCTGGTTGAACCGATGGTGTCATTGGAGTAGGGTTGTGTAGCGTTACCATCCATCCATCTATCCATCCATCCATCCTCTTCCGCTTAATCCTTTTCGGGTCGCGAGGGGCTGGAGCCTATCCCAGCATCTTTGGGCAAAAAGCAGGGTCCACCCTGGACAGATCACCAGTCCATCACAGAGCCAACACAGAGAGACAGACAACCATTCACTCTCACAGTCATACCTAAGGACAATTTAGAATCGCCAGTTTGATGCCAATTAACCTAACTTGCATGTTTTTGGCATGTGGGAGAAAACCGGAGAAATCCCGGAGTAAACCCACGCAGACACGGGGAGAACATGCAAACTTCACACAGATCACTGTTGGTCGGGGGCTGGGATTGAACCCAGGATCCCCTGGCCAAGAGTGAGTTGCTGTGCTGCCGCAGTGCTAACCACTCTTCCACCGCGCTGCCGTAGCGTTACCAGCTGGTTTGGAATTAAAAATTTGTCCTTTTTCCTTGGAGAGGAAGTCAGACCCATGTCATTAAACTCCCTTTCTAAAATACACCAGAAAGTCAGCGCTTTGAAGCCACATTCCATGGCTAAATTGACCACCCTGCTCAGGAACTGTTTACAAACTCCCTAACATCAGTCTGACAAAGAGATCCAAACCTGACACTTTTATGATTTGATAATCATCTGAGATTCACCAGACCCCATTACTCATTCCTTTCTCTCAAAACTGTGAAAGTCCAACAGTACCCCCAAAAGGGACAAGTGAAGTATTATGCCCCATCCTCAAATTAACAAGAATCCCACAGGAATTTAACCTTCTAATCCCTAAGACTCATTTCTCAGAAGATATTTCTCAGAACACACTGGGAGTTATGACTGGACTCTGATGGATAATTCTGGTTTGAAGTGTTTCATTAAACATTGATTTGAATGTATTTTATATTTGAAAAGTATGTCACAAGAAAATTATATTCGCTGCATGCCACTATGAGGTTGCAATTTTTTTGGATATGCATGTTTATCATAGTAATAATGAAAAGTAGTCATGAATCACTGAATTTTTAATTTTTGCTTATATAATGTGAATTCCAGTCATCTCTGTTGTAGACCGTAGGCCATCTGACTTGAAACCGCCATTCGCCAACTAGTCTTGTTCATGTTGACACCTATTTGGATTAAAAAAAATCCAAGATGGCGCCGCGGATGGCAGCCACTGGCTTCTGCTCTCTGATGTTTTTGATAATTTTGTGTGTTTTTTTGGACTTCTGCTCTTCTGTCCGAATCACCTATTCAAGGGAGGAACTACTTTCACTCAGACTACCTCCCAATGCAACTTCTCCGCCAGTTACTGCTGCTGATCTGAAGTTTTTTCAGTCGATCTTAGCTGTGGGAGCAGCGGCTATTGGCGCTGGCCGGAAACGAAGGCGGCGTGGTAAACGTGCCGGTGCGCTAGTCAGGTTGAAGAAACGAGGATTTCGCACGCCGCTCCCATCGATCCATCTGGCAAATATCCGCAGTTTGGCGAACAAAATGGATGAACTGCTGCTCCTGACTCACAAAAACCGGGATTTTAGCAGATCTGGCGCCCTTTGTTTCACGGAGTCCTGGCTGAGTGAACACATCCCGGACAGCGCGGTGCGTCTGGACGGATTCCAACTGTTTCGCGCTGATCGCAGCCGAGAATTCTCTGGAAAGACTAAGGGTGGTGGAATCTGCTTCTACGTAAACGAAGGTTGGTGTACTGATGTCACAGTGTTGAAGAAGTTTTGTAGTCCTAACCTAGAGTCACTGTTCATAAACTGTAAACCCTTTTATTCACCGCGAGAGTTCTCCTCATTTATTCTGGTCGGAATTTATATCTCGCCTGCTGCTTGTACAACGGAGGCACTGCAGCACCTCGCTGACCAGATAGCAGAGGTGGAGGAAAAACATCCAGACTCTCTGCTTATCATTCTGGGTGATTTCAATAGAGCTAATCTCACAAATGAGCTTCCTAAATACAGACAGCATATTAAATGTCCCACCAGGGACACAAATACACTCGACCACTGTTACACAGTTTTAAGGAATGCCTATCATGCCGTCCCCCGTGCAGCTCTGGGTTTTTCTGACCACTGTCTGCTCCCTCTTATTCCAACATACAGACAGAAACTAAAAACTTCCAAGCCTGTTGTAAGGACTGTGAAGAAATGGACTGAGGAATCAAAGCTGAAGTTACAAGCCTGCTTTGACTGTACAGATTGGAGTGTTTTTGAAGCTGCAGCCATTAACCTAAATGAACTCACTGACACTGTGACGTCATACATCTGTTTCTGCGAGGACATGTGTGTGCAGACCAAGACCTTCTGCATACACAACAACAATAAACCCTGGTTCATTCCTAAACTGAAGCAGCTACGTCAGACAAAGGAGGAGGCCTACAGGACTGGTGACTGGACTCTGTACAAGCGGGCCAGAAACATGCTGACGAAGGAGATCAGGCTTGCTAAGAGGATCTACAGTGTGAAGTTACAAAAAAACTTCTCAGCTAACAACTCTGCTTCTGTCTGGAGAGGCCTACGGAATATCACCAACTACAGGAGACCATCCCCCCACCCTGTGGAAAACCTCCAGCTGGCTAATGACCTAAACAGCTTTTACTGCAGGTTTGAAAAGAACCTACAGTTCTCACCTCCCACCCACACAAAAGGATTATCTGCAGCCCCAGGAACTCCATCCCTCCTCCACTCTGACCTCCCACCAGCACTAATGATCTGTGAAGAGGAGGTACGCCGGGTCTTTCAGAGACAAAAGATCAAGAAGGCTGCAGGACCTGATGGTGTGTCTCCGTCCTGCCTGAGAGTCTGCTCCAACGAGTTGGCCCCCATCTTCACCCGGATCTTTAACAGATCACTGGAGCTGCGTGAAGTGCCTTCCTGCTTCAAACGCTCCATCATCATTCCAGTTCCCAAGAAACCCTCTATTACAGGATTAAACGACTACAGACCTGTTGCCCTGACCTCTGTGGTCATGAAATCCTTGGAGAGATTGGTGCCGAACCACCTGAAGGTCATCACAGGCCCCCTGATGGACCCACTGCAGTTTGCCTACCGGTCAAACAGGTCAGTGGATGATGCAGTGAATATGGGACTACATTACATCCTGCAACACCTCGACTCCCCAGGGACGTACGCCAGGATCCTGTTTGTCGACTTCAGCTTAGCGTTCAACACCATCATCCCAGGCATTCTTCATCAGAAACTCCTCCAGCTCAAGGTGCCCCCCTCCACCTGCCAGTGGATCTCCAGCTTTCTGACTGACAGGTGGCAACAGGTGAAGCTAGGGAGATTTACATCCAGCTCCCGAAAAATTAGTACTGGCGCCCCCCAAGGATGTGTCCTTTCCCCACTGCTCTTCTCCCTCTACTCCAACGACTGCACCTCAGAGGACCCTTCGGTGAAGCTCCTGAAGTTTGCGGACGACACCACAGTCATCAGTTTGATCCGGGATGATGATGAGTCTGCATACAGGCGGGAGGTGGAGCAGCTGATCCTCTGGTGCAGCCAGAACCATCTTGAACTTAACCCAGCCAAAACGGTGGAGATGACTGTGGATTTCAGGCGACACCCCCCTTCATTCCCCCCACTCACCATCCTCAACAGCACAGTGTCCACTGTGGACTCCTTCAAGTTTCTGGGTACCACAATCTCCCGGAACCTGAAGTGGTCCTCCCATATAGACACTGTCCGGAAAAAGGCCCAGCAGAGGTTGTTTTTTCTGCGTCAGCTCAAGAAGTTTGATTTGCCTCAGGAGCTGCTGGTTGTCTTCTACACCGCCATCATCCAATCTGTCCTCTGCTTTTCCATCACTGTCTGGTTTGGATCTGCCACTAAACAGGACAAGACCAGACTGCAGCGGATCATTAAGTCTGCGGAGAGGATCATTGGTACCGACCTACCCTCCATTGAGAACTTATATCGGTCCATAACCAGGAAACGGGCGGGAAACATCTGTGCTGACCCATCACACCCCGGCCACAAACTGTTTGAACTTCTATCTTCTGGTCGTCGTTACAGATCACTGAAGGTCAAAACCACCCGTCACAGGAACAGTTTCTTTCCTCAAGCCATCACTCTGATGAACTCCTAACATTCACCTAGTCCTACCTGTTGCTGTACTCATGACTTTTCATCCATTATTACATTGCACATAACTCTCACACTGCTTTTTACTTCATTCACATTATATCACTGAATCTGAGTCCACATTGAAATACTGTGTGATTGTATATTTTTTCATATATTTCTGCAAAGTGTGGTTAGTCCGAGTAAATAACTGCATATATTCCTGTATATATTTGCATCCTTTTATAGAAACGTGGACAGACTGTAATTTACTGTACATACTCTGTTGTCATTGAATCCTTATTTAAATCCTCCACCTGAACAACGAGAGCAAGTTTTTAGCCAAAGTCAAATTCCTTGTATGTGTTGTGCATACTTGGCCAATAAAGCTGATTCTGATTCTGATTCTGATTCTGATTTCATTCTGTTGGTCAGTTTCAGACAAAGAAACCTTTCCTGATTAGACCAGAGAGTTGTTAAGTCCATCCCTGTCTCCAGTTCTCAAATGTAATTGGTTCTTTTTACTGCCAGTCAAGTTTTGTTTTCTTTTGGAAAGCGCCCACTTTAGAAGATGGAAAACTCCCAGTTTCTTCAGTCTTCTGTTTTTAGGTTAGTCTTTTTCTCTCTCTTGAAGTTTGAACCTCATATCTCTTGCCTGGAGTAAAACTCCATTTTTCTCTCCTCTTACATATTCTTAGCAATTATTTTTTAAATTTTTTCTTTATTTCTTTTTCTTAAATCACCATGCCAAGCAGATTGATTTTGATTTTTTTCTCACATTTAACTAAAGCTTATCCTTACTCAATTACCATGATATCGTAAGAACTCGGACTTCGTGGCTTGAAATTTTCATCTTTTTCTTTAAGTTTTGTAACTCTGAGTGGACCTTGAATGACCTAGGCACTACTGGAACTCATTTGATTCCTCTGAAATCACGTTCTGGTCCATACGGACAAAGCTCAGATTGAAGAAGCCAGCCACACTGTTCCTTCAGCTCCTGTTGGTCACAGCTTCAAAGAGCAGCGTGGGTTTTGGAAGAAGTTATCTGTGGGCAGATAATTTCTATCATTCCACCTGACGGGCCAGCTAGGATCCACTGATGTCCCGTCACTGCTTCCTGTTACCAGAGTAAGCACAACCCATTTTCTGTCTGCTGTGCTCTGTTCTGATGTCAGTTCTAATTTGATTATTCCAAATTTCTTCTGTTAAGATATGTCAGACCAAAAACTCTGAGTAGTTATGAAATTTTAGAAAGTGTTAGTAGTCATTTTCTTCTTTTCATCAACCTCAGTGATTTTAAATTTCTCTTTTGCAAGTTTTCCTTTTAGTCCATTTTTGTCAGGAATCATTTTACTTAAATCTGCGTTTCCTTTTTGTTACAGTAACCTTTGGTCTATTTCATTTCACAACCCCATTAAGATTCCATGCACCCAATTTTATGTCATAAGCTCCCCGTGCGCTTTTCCACAGTGCACGGAGAAGGGGAAAAGGACGAATGGATTTAAGCACAGGTTCACCAAACACACATTTGTGTTTGGTGAACACGTTATCAAGCAAGTTATCAAGCAAGTTATCAAGCTCCTCTCCTGTGGAATCAGCTGCCAATCTGGATTCGGGAGTCAGACTTGATCTCTGTTTTTAAGAATAGGGCTAAAACCTACCTTTTTGATCTAGCCTACAATTAGGGAGGGATCATGTGTTTCTGAACCCTCCCTTAGTTATGCTGCTAATAGGTTTAGTCAGCCGGGGGACCTCCAGTAATGCACTGGGCCTCACTCCTTTCCTCACTCTCTATGAAATATTTTTTTTTTGCTGGTCATTAACATTTGTTTGTTCTCTCCCATAGATTGAGTCCCCATCGTGCTGTTTGCTCTCTACATGTCTGTTCTTTTCTTCTTCTCTGTCCCCTCACCCCCCAGCCAGTCGCAGCAGATGACTGCCCCTCCCTGAGCCTGGTTCTGCTGGAGGTTTCTTCCTGTTAAAAGGGAGTTTTTCCTCTCCACCGTCGCCAAGTGCTGCTCACAGGGGATCGCCTGATTGCTGGGGTCTTTCTGCAACTGTGGGGGTTCCCCCTACAGTTGATAGTGCTATGAGATGACTGTTGTTGTGAAATGGCGCTATATAAATAAAGTTGAATTGAATTGAATTGAATTTATTAGCACAAAAATGAACATACAAAAAGACAGACAGCTCGGGTTACACTTAAGAGTCCCGTAGGACGCCCAACACACACAGGAGGACTACACTGGGCAATCAGCCAAAGCGTTTATAAGAACATATATGAACAGTCCTTAGGAGCTATGATGGTTAGGCGGCGGAGAAAAACTATCTAACTCGTGCAATAGTCTGGTGGTGTTTATCTAGCAAAGAGTTACTTAAATACAAACACCGCTGGCCTCACAAATGGGGAACATTTGGGCGAGGCGCGGGAAAGATAATTGCCGGGGCTGGGAACAGCTGATGGAATAAGAGGGAGAGCGAGGGGCGTGGCTGGACCAACAGACTGTCAGCAGCATGGGAGAAAGTAGGTCACAGAGGCTGACTAACAGCTGCCGGTCAGGCAGTGGCTATGGGTATGGAAATGAGTACAAAATACACATAATGCACATATACGGAAGAACCAAAACCCAAAGAGAGATCAGGACCGAGCCGGGGAAAGCCAAGCCGGCTTGGCTCGTGGGAGCTTTATGTTTAATCTTCCCTTCTATGGTTCCACATGAGTCCAAACTGTAAACTCTCAGGAACTTGAATGGGAGGTTTGATACTTGTTGCTCATTTCACATTGCCTTAAAAGTCACTTGATTGTAATACCTTATCTAAGCTGAGTTTTATAATTAAATTGTTAAAGGTACTTTGAAGTTTCTGCTTGATTTTTTCTGTGTCCGTTCTTTTGATTAACACAGAGAATTCACAAATGCTGGTCCAGCTGTTGAATTATTAATAAAATTGTCCATTCTTTCTCGACTGGTGCCCCAACGAGCTTATGTGTGTTGATAATGAAGAGAAATCTTCATTCCCACCCACACATACAGTATATAGTCATTAATATGTTAACTTGGCATCCATCAACACAGAAGGAGCAAAATAGGCAGTTAGTGTAGCGACGAGAGCACACACACACACACACACACACACACACACACACACACACACACACGCCCTCAGGATTCATCACACCTTTCATGTGTCCCAGCTTAAACCTGACATCTCCAGTCTTCTATGCCCTCCATCCAAGCCCCCTCTATCCACCCAGATCATCGAGGGACAGACCAACTACACAATCAATAGGACCTTGGATGTTCGCTATAGGGGCCTGGGCCTCCAGTACCTCATGGATTAGGAGAGGTACAACCCCAGCAGCACTCATGGATTCCCCTGTCCTTCATCCTCTATGCCAAACTAGTCCACACCTTGCATCAGGCCTACTCTGAGAAGCCAGGTCAGCTGCCAGGAGGCGTCTGTTGAGGGGGAGGCACAGTCATTAATACATACTGTATGTATTATTAATACATATGTATGTATTACATATGTAACATGTCACCATATTATCTTAATCCATCATTTGCTTTTTGGCTGTTCTCGCTCTGCTTTTCACTTCAGGAGTCAAAGGGTGCTGACTGACAGGAGCTGGGTGATTGCCAGCACCTGTGGGTAATGAGCTTCTGTGGGCTAATTAAGCACTTGTCAGACTGCTGTAATGTGGGAGCGTCACGCCTGGGAAATACCCACTGTCACCCAGCTGCTGCCTTCCTGCCCATCCTTTGAGTCCTGGACACTCTCACCCTGGCTGCCCAGTCAGTCTCCTACTCAAGAACTTGAACTTGAACTTGCTTAGGTCTTTACCCATCCTCAGATAAGTCTGCCTGCTCACGATCTAACGCACAAGTTTTGGCAGCTTTCAAGAAATGGCACCAGCCGGAGCGATCTTGAGCTCGAAGTAGGGTCGGAGCTGGAGTGAGCCAAGAAACCCCTCTAAGTCATCCTCGTAGGTCTTGATGATGAGGTTATTCCTAGGTCGGCAAACACCTCAGTGTCCATGAGTGGGAATCCAGTCTAGCAGGAATCTTGAGTACCTCTCAGTAGGCATTTACACTCTGTGACCATAATACGACATCTGGGAGTATCTGATGGTAATGGCTAGGCTACAGCAACCTGCTCTGTTTCTTGTGTTTATGGTTGGATACACGTTCTTCCCACCAAACCTTTAAGATTCTTCGCAGGCATGAGTGATGGAATGCATTAAGGTGCTGCTGCTGCTGTCATTGTTTCAAGGCCCAAGTAGCACAGCCATATAGAAGCGGGGGAATAACTCTGCACTCGTAAATTTTCATCTTCATGCCAGGCTTTGTTGTTGCATAGATGGTTGAGCGAGTTAAATGCACTGGATGCTGCACCAATTCTAATAGAGTGGTGTGAAAAAGTGTTTGCCCCATCCTGATTTCTCATTTTGTTGTATCTGTTGTTATTATTATGATTATTATTATTATTATTATTATTATTATTATTATTGTTTGTTTGTTTGTCATACTTAAATGTTTCAGATCATAAGATAAGATAAGATAAGCCTTTATTAGTCCCACAATGGGGAAATTCCAGGATTGCAACAGCACAGGGATAGCAACACTCAGAGCAATAATTTAGATGATAACAAAATAAGAGCAGTGAATATACATATGTACACATGAATATATAAATATATATATACACAGTGTGGAGCATTGTAGCTAGATGGAATAAACAGCATAACCGTCTACTTAGTTACCCTACATGGTATATGTACCCATACATATTGTCACCCTCTGTACGACTGATATTGTCCTAGTTGTATACTGGAGGGGACCATTGTGTAAGTCTGTTGTGTCTTTTTCATTCAATACTATTAGGTCGTCACATTTTTTTTGCTATCTCTGCAAGCGGCCCTGCTTTGGTTATACAGTCTGACAGCCGTAGGTAGGAAGGACCTGCGAAACCTCTCGGTCGCGCAGCTAGGATGATGTAGTCTACTGCTATATGAGCTCCTCAGTGCGTTCAGTGTGTCCTGCATAGGGTGGGACTCGGACTCCAGCAGAGATGACAGTTTAGCCACCATCCTTCTCTCTCCTATCTCCTCCACTGGGTCAAGGCGTTGCCCCAGGACAGAGTTAGCTTTCTTGATTAGTTTGCTCAGTCTCTTCCTATCGGCTGCTGTAATGCCGTTGCCCCAACAGACCACTCCAAAAGTGATGGCTGATACCACCACCGTGTCGTACAATGTCGTAGAAGGTGTTGAAAGCACTGGAGAAGTCAAAGAACATGATCCTCACCGCGTTCCCGGGCTTCTCCAGGTGGGACAGAGAACAGTGAAGGAGGAAGATCACCGCATCCTCCACCCCAATGCCATGCTGGTAGGCGAACTGGAGTGGATCCATCGCTGGTCCCACCAGGGGGCGGAGGTGAGCAAGGAGCAGTCTCTCCAGGGTCTTCATCATGTGAGACGTCAGGGTCACTGGTCTGTAGCTGTTCAGGTCTTTGGGGTGGGAAGTCTTTGGTACAGGTACTCCACAAGATGTTTTCCACAACTGTGGTACCCTCCCCAGCTTCAGGCTCAGCTTGAAGATGTGCTCCACAATCCTACACAGCTGGTCTGCACAGGAGTTGAGAAGCTCCGCTCTGATGCCGTCCGGTCCCGAGGCCTTCCTCGCCTTGATCTTCCTCAGCATCGTCCTCACCTGGGTCTTAGTGAGGGTCAGGGTGGGAGGCTGTGTGCTGAGAGTGGGGGGTGTTGGCGGAGTGGGGTGTGGACAGCAGGTCTTGATGACTTTAGAGGCAGCAGTGGTTGTTGTGCAGGCGGGGGGGAAGGCGGTTGGTCAAACCTATTAAAAAACAGGTTCAGATTGTTCGCCCACTCCCTGACCCCCCCCCCCCCCCGGTGGCCTAGGAGGAGGTATTCTGGAGCCCAGAGATGGTTTTAAGGTTTCTCCAGACCCCGCCAATGTCGCTCTGTTGCAGTTTGTCCTCCATCTTCTTCCTGAAGCTGTCCTTGCCTTCTCTGATCTTCCTCCTCAGCTTCCTCTGTACGGACTTCAGATTCTCCCTGTTCCCCGACCTGAAGATCCTCTACTTCTCTGTCAGAAGTGTTGTAATCTCAGGGGTGATCCAGGGTTTGTTGTTCGAGCAACACCGTATGGTCTTGGTGGGTACGGTGTTGTCCCACAGAAGCCAATGTAGTCCGTGATGGTGTGAGTGAGGTCATCAATGTCCTCACCATGTGGATCGCAGAGCTGCTCCCAGGCAGTGGTTTCAAAACAGTCCTTTAGAGCGTCCATTGCCTCCTCAGACCATAACTTCACCGTGCGCATAACCGGAGGTTGTCTGTGTACTAGGGGTTTGTACACCGGCAGGAGATGAACCAAGTTGTGATCCGATCTCTCGAGTGGGGGGAGTGGTGGTGAGGTGTACGCCTCCTTAGTGTTTGCATAGAATAAGTCCAGTGTTTTATTGTCTCTAGTGTGGCATGTGACATACTGGGTGAGTGTGGGTAGAATGGGAGATAGTGAAATATGGTTGAAATCACCTGAGATGAGGAGAAGAGCATCTGGGTGTTCTGTCAGCAGCCTGCCAGTTACTGAGTGAATGGCGTCACGCGCTGTCCCTGCGTTCACCGTCGGATTTGCATAAATAACAATGCAGATCACGTGTGAGTATTCCCTCGGGAGATAGGTAGGCCACATGCTAACAGCAATGTCTTTGTTGCAGTGTTGTTGTTTAACCGTGATGTGTCCCGGTCTGCACCAGCTGTTATTGACATACTGTACATCATCACTCCTCCGCCCCTTGCCTTCCCACTGTCTGATGTCCGGTCTGCTCGTATTGCGTGGAAACCCTCCAGTTCGATGTTAGCATCTGTTGCTAGTTCTGTTAGCCACGTCTTAGTAAACAACATCATGCTAATCTCTCTGAAGACGTTCTGGTAATGAGCCATAGCCGCTAGCTCGTCAGTCTTATTGAGTAGCGATCGTACATTCCCCATAATAACAGATGGAAGGACGGGTCTGTACCTTATATTTCTCGCCCACCGTCTTGCTCCAGCACGGCATCCACGTCGTTTCTGTCTTATTTCACTCGGTATGTCGAAGTCTTGCGCTAGCATCTTGGTCCGGTTAAGTGCTAACATCTGGTCTCATCAAACAAATTTAAATATTAGACAAAGATAAGACAAGTAAACACAAAATACATTTTTTAATGAAGGTGTTTATTATTAAGGATAAAAAAAAATCCAAACCTACATGGCCCTGTAGGTTTGTAGGTTTGGTCACTTTTTCCTGTGTGGAAAAAGGGACCCCCCCCCATTAAAACATAAATTAGCTGTGGTTTATCACATCTTTGGAAATCTGAGTTCAGTTTCTCTAGCCACACCCAGGACTGATTTCTGCCACACCTGATCCTCAAAAGCTAGATATCATGCTGTGATCCAAAGAAATTCAGGAACAAATAAGAAACAAAGTAATTGAGATCTACCAGTCTGGAAAAGGTTATAAAGATATTTCTAAAGCTTTAGGACTCCAACAAACCACAGTGAGAGCCAATATCCACAAATGGTGAAAACATGGAACAGTGGTGAACCTTCCCAGGAGTGGCCGGCCGACCAAAATTACCCCAAGAGCGCAGCGACGATTCATCCAAGAGGTCACAAAAGACCCCACAACAACATCCAAAGAACTGCTGGCCTCACTTGCCTCAGTTAAGATCAGTGTTCATGATTCCACCATAAGAAAGAGACTGGGCAAAAATGGCCTGCATGGCAGAGTTCCAAGACGAAAACCACTGCTGAGCAAAAAGAACATAAAGACTCTGTTATGTTGGGAATAGGAGCCAAGGACGAGACTGAGCATTGAAATGAACACAGGTTTATTAATGATGCCTTCTCACTATACACACCTATCCGCCAGGCAGAGAGGGGGCCAAGAGACTGCCCCTCTCTCTCCCTGCCCTCTTATACCCTGGGTGGTGGCAGAACCGGAAAGGCAGAGCCACCACCCGTGTCACACACCAAAAGTTCCCCAAACCCAACACAACATTCTACCCCCCCTTCAAAAAGATCCAAAACACACTCATACAATCGAGACCCACCCCAATTTGGAATCCGAATCACACACTAAAAACCTAAACAAAAATACCTAAAAGGGGCCGATCACAATCACTCAACATAACTAAAAATTAGGGGAGGACAGGTGGACTGCCGTCCCACCCCCACACGGCAAGATGGATTATTCTGCCGTCAGTTCTAGAAAAAAAAAAGGCAGTCCAACTAAAAGAAAACAACTGCCGTGCTCCTACACTAATATGATCGATATTGTGGGCTATCAGTGTTTTAGAAAAGACAGGCAGCCAGGGAGGGGAGGAGGTGTTTTAATTTACATCAAAGAGAAATTTAAATGTCAATTGGTTGATTTGAATACTTCACTTGAATGTTTAGCTGTTAATGTATGTCTCTCACCGGTAATGAATTTCAACATCGCAGTAGTGTACAACCCACCCTCACACAATTCTTCTTTTTATAATGAATTAAGTGATCTGGTTAAACAACTTGAGAGGAGCAGAGAAACCATATTTTATTGTGATTTCAATATCAACTGGTCTGATAATAAGGAAAAACAGAAACTGAAAAGCCTCATGACTAAATTTAATTACCAACAAATGATCAAAGGACCCACCAGGATAACCAAACAATCTAGAACACTTATTGGCATGGTATTTACTAATAAACCAGAACAAATAACCAGAACCTATAATCTTGTAACTGGTCTCTCAGATCATAACATGGTTCTTGCTGTCAGAAAACTCACTAAAAAGCGACTACAGTATTTTGGAGGAGTCGATATTGACAAATCAAATTTTATTATTCCCAAATCAAAAAATGAGGAGTTTGAACATTACTTAGAGAATCAAAATTGGGAGCAGCTCATGTCTATATATGAAGTAGATGATTGTTGTAATTTTATAACTGCAACAATTACAAAGTCCATAGAAAAATTTACAAAGCAAATTAAAAGTAGACAACAGAAGATTAACCTACCATGGTTAAATAATGAAATAAGAAAACTTATGAAGAGGCGAGACTCTGCATTGAAAACATCATTAACCTCTAAACTGCAAAATGATCACCTTGTGTACAAAAGTTTAAGAAATAAAGTGGTACAAGAGCTGTGAAAATCAAAAGTATCTTATTACAATAAACTGATAAATCATGCAAAGGGTAACAACAGTTCCCTATGGAGGCATTTAAATAACTTAACTAATAAAAAAAATGTTCAGAAGGGGGTAAAGGAACTTAGAATCAATGGCAAGACCGTCAGTGACAAGGCTACTTTGGCAAATGAATTTAATTCATATTTTGTGGGCTCTGTGGAAGACTTAACAAAAAACTTTGTGCCGCCAAATGTGCTCAACAACACAAATTCCATACTTCCAACAGATTCTTTTCACATCGATGAGGTAAATGAGGAGTTAATTGCTGGTATTGTTAAAACACTGTCAAACTCAAAAACTAATGATATCTACAACATGAGCACCTCCTTTCTCAAAACGCACAGCAAAATATTAATCAAACCACTGACTCATCTCATTAATCTCTCCATTAGGTCTAGTATATTTCCATCTGGTTGGAAAAAAGCTGTCGTCATACCAGTTCATAAATCAGGCAGTAAAGACGATATATGCAATTACCGCCCAATCTCTCTTTTACCAGTCCTGTCTAAGGTTCTTGAAAAAGTTGTAGCTACACAGCTGATAGACTACTTACAAGACAGTCAACTTCTTCATCCACATCAATTTGGTTTTAGACCAGGATACTCAACAGAAACAGCAAATTGTTGCCTTATTGAAAATGTCAAACAGTCCTTGGACAGGGGTAATGTGGTAGGAGCTGTTTTTCTAGATCTCAAAAAGGCTTTCGATACTGTAAACCACAGTTTGCTTTTATCCAAAATGGTATCTTTTAACTTCTCTCCAGATACATTAGACTGGTTTGCATCTTATCTCCAGAATAGAGAACAGTGTGTAAAAGTTCATCAGGATAAATCCTCATTTTTAAACAACCGCATGGGTATCCCACAAGGGTCCATTCTTGGTCCTTTACTTTTCAGCATTTTTATTAATGACTTGCCGTTACACTGCTCAGCTGCAACATGCCAACTTTATGCAGATGATGCAGTTATTTACACAGCTGCCAAGACTCCAGCACAGGCTGCAGATGTACTGTCTACAAGTATGGTTGATGTCCAAGAGTGGCTCCTCCAGAACCATCTATTGCTGAACCTTCAGAAAAGAGTTTCAATGTGCTTTTCAATCAAAAAATATAACCTGCAATGTTTTAAAGTTAATATACATGATCATGACATCAGTTTAGTTACAGAATTCAAATACCTTGGCATTGTACTAGATCCTCAACTCAAATTTAATCTTCATATAAAGAAAATTTCAAAAACAGTAAAAAAAAATCTGAACTGCTTTAAATTAATTAGATATTACATACCTTACGAGCCTGCTGTACTGTATATGCATTCTATGGTTTTTTCTCATATGTCATACTGTTTGACAGTCTGGGCTCAAGCAGCCCCTTCCACAATAAGACATATAGGTTCATTATATAATCAAACTCTAAAAGTCTTGGACAAAAAGCCCATTAGGTGGCATCACTGTAATATTTAAAAAAAAATACAACCTATTGAGTTTTGAGAGTTTCATTGACCTCTGTTTACTGAAATTAACTTTCAAATGTTTCCATAAATCAGCACCCGAGCCACTTGCTGGTTTCATCCAAAGACAGGACAGCAGCAGAGCCACCAGGAGTTCTGTTAACAATAACTGTAAAATATTCCACCACATAACCACATTTGGACAAACAGCTTTCTCTATAAAGGGCAGTCACATCTGGAACACAATGCCAAATGAAATTAAAATAATAACGGACTTTAAAACATTCACCAAAAAGGTTAAAAACTGGCTGAAAAATAAACAAGAATGTACCCATGTATGAAATGATTGTCTGCAGGGTGAGAGTGAATGAAGGGAAGGAATGAATGTGTTTGTTTATAGTGAGTGACGAAGGGAGGGAGGCCTGAAATAGGCAAATGTGAGTCAGGTTGTTATATTTGTGTATTTATAATATTTATAATATTTATAATTGTGTATTTATAATGTATTTATAATGTTTTTTGCATTGATGTATGTGGTTATTTTTCTTTCCTTTTTTTCTTTTTACTTGTTTCTCCTTTCTAAAGCCCATCCAGGGACAAGAGTTGCAAATTAGCTAATAGCTATACACTCTGTGCAACACATCAGCTTGATTGTCATTAATTAATTGTCTATGTTTATTGCACTGTCCCTGTCAAATAAACAAATCTATCTATCTATCTAAAATAAGAGAAAATGCACAAAATAATCCCATGAACATGTACAGTGTGAACATACCGGCTGTCCCCCTTCTGTCACATGTATCAAACACACAGTCCAACCATCAGTCTCCCCCAAGAGAGGAGCCACCCACTGGATAACCGTGAGATGGTTCAACTCTGTTGTGCCTCCTCTTCCTCACCACCGGGGATGCCCCACGTTCAGGCCCAAACGCATCCTTCTTTTCCCGTGCGCGCTGCAGCTCATTAGGGTGCCTCCATGAGCTATCAGATACAGTGGGGCAAAAAAGTATTTAGTCAGCCACCAATTGGGCAAGTTCTCCCACTTAAAAGATGAGAGAGGTCTCCAATTTTCATCATAGGTATACCTCAACTATGAGAGACAAAATGAGAAAAAAAAATCCAGAAAATCACATTGAAGGATTTTTAATGAATTAATTGGTAAATTCCTCAGTAAAATAAGTATTTGGTCACCTACAAACAAGCAAGATTTCTGGCTCTCACAGACCTGTAACTTCTTCTTTAAGAGGCTCCTCTGTCCTCCACTCGTTACCTGTATTAATGGCACCTGTTTGGACTCGTTATCAGTATAAAAGACACCTGTCCACAACCTCAAACAGTCAGACTCCAAACTCCACTATGGCCAAGACCAAAGAGCTGTCAAAGGACACCAGAAACAAAATTGTAGACCTGCACCAGGCTGGGAAGACTGAATCTGCAATAGGTAAGCAGCTTGGTGAGAAGAAATCAACTGTGGGAGCAATTATTAGAAAATGGAAGACATACAAGACCACTGATAATCTCCCTCGATCTGGGGCTCCAGGCAAGATCTCACCCCTTGGGGTCAAAATTATCATGAGAACGGGGAACAAAAATCCCAGAACCACATGGGGGGACCTAGTGAATGACCTGCAGAGAGCTGGGACCAAAGTAACAAAGGCTACATCAGAAACACACTATGCCGCCAGGGACTCAAATCCTGCAATGCCAGACGTGTCCCCATGCTTAAGCCAGTACATGTCCAGGCCCATCTGAAGTTTGCTAGAGAGCATTTGGATGATCCAGAAGAGGATTGGGAGAATGTCATATGGTCAGATGAAACCAACATAGAACTTTTTGGTAAAAACTCAACTTGTTGTGTTTGGAGGAGAAAGAACACCATACCTACTGTGAAGCATGGGAGTGGAAACATCATACTTTGGGGCTGTTTTTCTGCAAAGGGACCAGGACGACTGATCCATGTAAAGGAAAGAATGAATGGGGCCATGTATCGTGAGATTTTGAGTGAAAACCTCCTTCCACCAGCAAGGGCATTGAAAATGAAACGTGGCTGACGTGGCTGGGTCTTTCAGCATGACAATGATCCCAAACACACCGCCCGGGCAATGAAGGAGTGACTTCGTAAGAAGCATTTCAAGGTCCTGGAGTGGCCTAGTCAGTCTCCAGATCTCAACCCCATAGAAAATCATTGGAGGGAGTTGAAAGTCCCTGTTGCCCAGTGACAGCCCCAAAACATCACTGCTCTAGAGGAGATCTGCATGGAGGAATGGGCCAAAATACCAGCAACAGTGTGTGAAAACCTTGTGAAGACTTACAGAAAACGTTTGACCTCTGTCATTGCCAACAAAGGGTATATAACAAAGTATTGAGATGAACTTTTGTTATTGACCAAATACTTAGTTTACCGAGTAATTTACCAATTAATTCATTAAAAATCCTTCAGTGTGATTTTCTGGATTTTTTTTTTCTTATTTTGTCTCTTACAGTTGAGGTATACCCATGATGAAAATTGGAGACCTCTCTCATCTTTTAAGAGGGAGAACTTGCACAACTGGTGGCTGACTAAATACTTTGTTACCCCACTGTAGCTGAAGATAGACATCCTCCCAAACAGCCAGCACCTGCAGCCAACCCTGGTCATCTCCTCTCCGATGCTTGACTCAAACTCTTCTTGACTGGGCCTCCTCCTGGGGACACGCCACGTCCGCAACCTGCAAAGAGACCTTACTCAGCTTCCAGTGTTCCTGTTTGGCACGTCGTTTCACCATGCTAGCCGGTCCTGCCCCACTCGCTTTCATTTCCACTGCCAGCATCGCCATTGTGACTCCCTGCTCTCTGGTCCCTCCAAGCCGAAATACAGGAGCAGATGGAGCCAGCCACTCAGCAACACCCGCCGTCACAGGCTTCCCACCATTCCGCCCAGTTCCCTCAGCTAGAGCTACTTGGGCACTGGCACCAGAACCCTCCCACGATGGCCCTGGGTGGGGTTGGTTCTGCTCTTCCTCCAGAGTGCCAGGGAAGGTCTCGTCCCACACAGCTCCATCATCCGTTTGCGGGACTGGCCAGTCCCACAAACCACAACCCGACTCATTCTTCTCCAGCCCCGCCTGTGATGGCTAAACCCAGGCCATAAAACGAATCACATCCCATAACGTTCTCTCCACTGGCAGTCACGATGAACCTCTGGTCACACACCTCCACCGACTTGTGCCTAGCCGTCCCACCATGACCAATTTTCCTCCACCATAACCACACAGCGGCGTTGAATCACCTCTAATAAGATAATGTGGGAAATAGCTCCTCACGGTTGCCCAATTCAACACGGAGCTTACCGCACCTGTGTCAATCAGCAATGGCACTGTTACCCCGTTCAGTCCCACCATACAGTAGGAACGGCCGTTAGTACTTGGGGACACAGTGTGAATAACCGTGGGAGCGGGAGGGTCTTCCTTACATCTCAGATCCCCTCACTCAAACTTGTGGCATGCTCTGGTGAAGTGATGCAAAAGTCAGCACTTGCCACAGCGTTTCTCTCTTGCCAGATACTCCCTAGCCTTGTAGCAGTGCTTGGTGGACCCACAACCCAAACACCTGGGTGTCTCTGGGGCGGACCTCATCTTGACAGCGTTGGCATAGCTCCCTTCATCATCTACGCTATCGTCACTGTCCGGGTCCACTGCTTGCACTGTCGACTGAGGTTCAAAATGGTAATGTTGTGCTCTCTCACCGAGCTCCCGCAATAGCTTGTCTGCCACCTCCAACTGCTGAGCTAATTCGATGGCCATAGACAACATCAGTTCACCCGAGAATGTAAGGCGCTTCAACCCCGTAGCCGAGCAAACAGTATGTTCCACCAGCTGGTCGCAGACCATCTCTTCCTCCAACACTCCAAACTGACAGTCTTTGTCCAGCTGGTGCAGGTCTAACACAAACCGTTGCACCAACTCACCAGTCCGCTGGCGGCGCTGTCAAAACTGAATCCTGTAGACGATGACGTTTTCCAGGGCACGGAAATGTCACGCCATTAGCTCCACCGCTTCCTCAATGCTATCACACTCGCCTAAAGTAAATTGTAAATGGTGTTCACTTATATAGCACTTCTTCTCATCTCTGGATGACCAAAGCACTTTACAGATCCTGCTATCCACCCATTCATGCACACATTCACACACTGATGGCGGCAGAGCTGCCATACACACAGAGGCGCTAGCCTGGCCACCAGGAGCAACTGGGGGTTCAGTGTCTTGCTCAAGGACACTTCGACATGCAGACTGCAGACAGAGCGGGAATCGAACCCCTGACCCTCCGATCAGTAGTCGGTCACATTACACCTGTGCCACAGCCGCTGTCCCTCTATTCCTAAATTATGAACCAGCAGCACTCATGCCCTCAACTTCTCTAGTCTTCCAAGGTCCAATGCCACCAAGTATATTTGAAAAGCGGCAAACCACCTTGCCCAAGGGACAGGCAGCTCACCAGGAAGCTCCAAAAATGGCCGAACTGATGTGACACCCGCGTCCATACCTTTTATCCTCATCACAAAATGTTATGTCGGGAATAGGATCTAAGGACGAGACTGAGTTGAACTGAACACAGGTTTATTAATGATACCTTCTCACCATACATGCGCATCCGCCAGGCAGAGAGGAGGCCAAGAGACCGCCCCTCTCTCTCCCTGCCCTCTTATACCCTGGGTGGTCACCCCCCCATGTCACACACCAACAGTTCCCCAAACCCAACACAACAGACTCGTCTCAGTTTTGCCAGAAAACATCTTGATGATCCCCAAGACTTTTGGGAAAATACTCTGTGGACTTAATTGTGGAATTACAACAATTCTGCAAAGATGAGTGGGCCAAAATTCCTGCACAGCGCTGTAAAAGACAGTCACAAAGACGGTGACAGCAGGCGTTGCGGAGCGCCCAGATCATGGCAAGACACAAAAAAACGTCACGGTCATCCACTGCAGCTGAAGAAGTCTCCGGTTGTGACAAATCCTTGCACCACTGGAAACAAACGTCATTATTCCCGGGAATAATAGCTGTGGGCAGTGGCTGCTAAGTCTAAAACCCTAATGACAACCTAAAGCTGTTCTCTACTCCACCTCTTTTTTTATTTTTGGTTGATAATTGCAAATAAATGACATTTTCCACAAAAAAATAAATCATATTTCATACAGAAAGGGTGTAAGCCACACCAAGAGCTTATTTAAATTATGACCCCCTCATACATGTTTAGTCAACCACATGGTAATTTTGTGGTGATATTAGTTGTTGGTCTCACACACAAATTTGATCTTTTAATGTGAAGGCGGAGTTTTAATGTGAAGGCGGAGAGTTTCCGTTTTGGACGGAGATAAAAGGAGGAAATGCAAAAATGTAAATCAAGTTTTTTCAGACAGACTTGCGTGCATTCTGTCTGGCTTTCTGCAATTTCTACATTGGTGACCCCGACGTTTGAAGAATGTCTAATCAAGCGACCTCTTCTGATATCGCCGCCACGGCGTCTGTATCCGCCGCGGCTCCCGCACCTGCTGTTTTTGCGGCTACCATTAAACTACCAAACTTTTGGCAGCACGACCCGGAGCCCTGGTTTCAGCATGTCGAGGCTCAGTTCCATCTGCGCGGAATAACCACAGATGTCACGAAGTATTTCCATGTCGTCGCAGCTTTGGATTCTGCCACTACTCGTCGTTTGATGGGACTGCTCCGGGACCCGCCTCACGCTGACAGCTACGTCACTCTGAAGAGGACTCTTCTGCAGCTGTACCAGCTCTCTGATATAGAGCGCGCTGATCGTCTTCTGTCTATGACTGGTTTGGGGGACAGCAAACCTTCTGAGCTGATGGAGAATATGTTGGCACTTCTTGGTTCAGGAGACAGTTTATTTCTGTTTACCCACCTGTTTCTGCGTCAGCTTCCGCCTCCAGTGCGCACTGTCCTGGCCAGCTCGCCCCTCATTCGTACTAAGGATTATCGGGGTTTGGCTGGAGAAGCGGACAGGCTTTTGCTGGCTTCTCGTCATTTGTCGGTGCATGCATTGCTGCCTGGGCAGTCTGATGGAGAAGTCTCGGTGGATGTGGCTGCAGTATCGGATCGCTGTAAGAAAGAGAGCAGCCTGTGTTTTTAATCACTGCCGTTTTGGACTGAAGGCTCGGCGCTGTATTTCACTGTGTTCTTTCCAGCTACAGGGAAACGAGAAGGCTGGTGCTCGCTAGCAGCTGCGTGCACCAGCACCAGCAATAAGCTGCTTTTTATTAAGGACTGCGCTGCTGGACATCGCTTTTTGGTGGATTCAGGAGCACAACGGAGCATCGTTCCCCCCTCTTCGGCTGACGTCACGGGATATGAACATGGACCTCCACTGGATGCTGCTAATGGTACTCCTATTCGCACCTTTGGCACCAGATTTATTACTGTGTGTTTTAACGGCCGTGAATTTAGTTGGGACTTTGTGGTAGCATCTGTAGCAGTTCCTATCCTTGGTGCAGACTTTTTGTGTGCTTACAGACTGTTGGTTGATGTAGCTAATAGATGTTTGATTGATGCTGTGTCTTTTGATTCTTATCCATGTACACTGGGTGGGGCTGGTCCACTGCTTGCTAACATGCTCGCCTCAGGAGACAGGTACCAGCGCCTTCTCTCTGAGTTTCCTGCGCTCACTGTGCCTACGTTTTCTGCGGCAGTGGTTAAACATGGGGTTGAGCGTTATATTACTACTGTGGGTCCACCTGTTTTTGCCCGCGCACGCCGTCTGGATGCTGCTAAGTTGGCCATCGCTAGAGATGAGTTTGCCAATATGGAGCAGTTGGGTATTGTGCGCCGTTCCGACAGTCCGTGGGCTTCTCCCCTCCACATGGTCCCTAAGTCAGATGGGGGTTGGCGCCCTTGTGGAGATTTTAGGCGCCTTAACAATGCTACTACCAACGACAGGTACCCAGTCCCCCATATCCAGGATTTTTCTTCACATCTGGCAGGGACAGTCATTTTTTCTAAAATGGATTTAGTGCGTGGTTATCATCAGGTGCCTGTCCATCCCCAGGACGTCCCCAAGACAGCGGTGATCACTCCATTTGGACTGTTTGAGTTCTTGAGGATGCCGTTCGGCCTTAAGGGTGCTGCACAGACGTTTCAAAGGCTTATGGACTCTGTGTTGCGGGACATGCCTTTTCTGTTTGTATACCTGGACGATATACTGGTGGCGAACGCTTCGGTGGAGGAACATGTGTCGCACCTTCGCCAGCTCTTCAGACGCCTTTGTGACCATGGACTGATAGTGAATCCCGTGAAGTGTCAGTTTGGGCTCTCAGAACTTGAGTTCTTGGGGCACAAGGTATCCCAGCAGGGTGCCGTGCCCCTCCCGGCTAAAGTCGAAGCAGTTTTAGCTTTTCCACGCCCCTCCTCTGTCAAGCCCCTGCAGGAGTTTTTGGGCATGGTCAATTTTTACAACCGTTTTATACCTCATGCTGCCCATATTATGCGTCCGCTGTATGAGGCCTTGAAGGGTAAGAGGGGGAATCAGAATCAGAAAGCTTTATTGCCAAGCATGTTTACATAAAAAACATAAACATACGAGGAATTTGACTTGACATTGGGCGCGCTGAATAAGCGCATCTCAATGACGCGGCAGCCATGGAGGCGCCTGTCAGCAGTAGAGGGTAAAGAAGGGAATGAGGGGGAAAGGGAAGTGACACAATGGGCAGAGAGAAAAAAGCATTGTTAATCAAAATAAAGCTCATTTTATGACCAAAATTGTGATTACATAGAAAAAAAAACTCTCCAATGCACAATTAGCAGACAACAGATCACACAAAAATAAAAGTTGAGAGAGACAGTGTGTGTGTATATGTGTCAGTGTATGTATCAGTCATGTGATGTTGTATGCAGTGTGTAGTGTGGGTGTGTCAGTTGCTAGTGAACAGCAGAGGGCGCCTCCTGGCAGTGGATGGATGTTATAATCATGTGATCTATAAGCAAGTCCACAGTCTATCTCTCTCATGCTTGCAGATGGCAGAGTTTGAAGACACATGGTAACACTGTCCTTGAAGAGTTCAGTCTGCTGAAACAACAGCAATTGTTTGTCGATTGTTTGGGTTAGCAGAGCTGCTTCTTCCACCTTATCTTCATCGAGGAGGAATGTAATCAGGACATTGAGTGGACTCATGAGAGGTTGTGTACTTTTGATGGGGCTAAAGCTGCACTGGCTGATGCTGCCTTGTTGGCTCATCCAGACCCCACGGCCACCATTGCTCTTACCACCGACGCATCTGATTATGCTGTCGGAGCAGTTTGTGAGCAGTGGGTGGGCAATTCCTGGGAAACTTTAGCCTTTTTTAGTAGACAGTTACGTGAGTCAGAAAGGAAGTACAGCACCTTTGACAGGGAGCTGTTGGCCCTTTCTTGGCGACAAGGCATTTCAGGTTTCTTTTGGAGGGCCGTAAATTCACCGCTTTTGTGGACCATAAACCCCTCACGTTTGCCATGGCTAAGTCCACTGAACCTTGGTCAGCTCGGCAGCAACGGCAGCTTTCGGCTATTTCCAAATTCACTACAGACATTCAGCATGTGGCTGGTAAGACCAACTTGGTGGCGGACTGTCTCTCTTGGGCCCCAGTTGCTGCTGTTCATTTGGGCATGGACTATGCTGAGATGGCTGCCGATCAGTTGTTGGACTCAGAGGTGCAGGTGCTTCGTTCCACTGAGTCCAGTTTGCAGTTGAAGGATGTCTGCTTTCAAGACAGTGGTGCCACTCTTTTGTGTGACACTACATTGGGAAAACCATGACCTCTGGTGCCTGCGGCTTGGCGTCGTCGTGTTTTTGACGCTGTTCATTCTTTGTCGCATCCTGGGGTTAAGGCTTCGGTCAAGTTGGTGAGCGCCAAGTTTGTATGGCCGGGTCTCAGAAAGGATGTGAAGACTTGGACGACAGCCTGTGTGGCGTGCCAGCGTGCTAAGGTGCGGCGCCACATAAAGGCTCCATTGGAGCCTTTTTGGATTCCGGAGCGACGTTTCGATCATGTTCAGGTGGACCTAGTTGGACCTCTTCCTCCGTCTCGTGGTTTTACTCACCTCTTCACTATGGTGGGCCGGACTACGCAGTGGCCGGAGGTAGTTCCCCTGACATCAACTACAGCATCTGATGTTGTCCGGGCATTTATCTCCTCTTGGGTGTCCCGTTTTGGTGTCCCCTTGGACGTTACCTCTGACAGGGGCCCGCAATTTACCTCTGCACTTTGGAATGAAGTAGCTGGTAGTTTGGGGGTTAAACTCCATCGGACCACAGCATACCATCCACAAGCTAATGGGCTATGCGAGCGGTTTCATCGGACTATGAAAGCGGCCCTTTGTGCGTCATTAGTGGATAGTGGATGGGTGGACAGATTACCGTGGGTTTTGTTGGGTTTGCGTTCAGCCCCCAAAGAAGACCTGCACTCCTCTTCTGCTGAGTTGGTCCTCGGTCAGACCTTGAGTGTTCCAGGGGAGTTTCTTCCTACCAGTCCAGGGTTAGGTCCCAGTGTAGTTAAGAGGCCTAAGTGTCAAGAGGAAGCTAGGGCTTTTGTTCCCGTGGCTGCACACCACTGTCTTCCTCAGTCTTACGTCCCTGACAGCCTTAGGTCGGCTAAATATGTTTTTGTCCGGCACGATGCCCATCGTTCTCCCCTGCAAGCACCTTATGATGGCCCTTTTCGGGTGTTAGAAACAGGCCATAAGGATTTTTTGGTTGAGTTGGGGACTGGTCAGGATCGGATTTCGGTGGATCGTTTGAAGCCTGCTCATGTTCTGTGTGACGATGAGGTTGAGTTAGCCCGCCCAGCTCGGCGGGGGTGCCCTCCCAACCCGGTGCCTGAGGTTGTTTCTGCTCCGGTTACAGTTGTGCCCCTTAGGACTGCGCAGTGCAGTCGTTGGGGCAGAGTAATTAGGTTGCCTAAGAGGTTTTCTTGAGTCATTTTTTTTTCTTTTTTTTTTGGATTTTGTTCATGCTGTTTTAGTTTGTTTTTTGTCAGCATGTTTATTTATGTTGTTATTTGTGTGTTCTGGGGGGGCCTGTGTGGTGACATTAGTTGTTGGTCTCACACACAAATTTGATCTTTTAATGTGAAGGCAGAGTTTTAATGTGAAGGCGGATAGTTTCCGTTTTGGACGGAGATAAAAGGAGGAAATGCAAAAATGTAAATAAAGTTTTTTCAGACAGACTTACGTGCGTTCTGTCTGGCTTTCTGCAATTTCTACAATTTATTAATATCTAACCATTTTTGAAAATTTTCTTTCTTTCTCTGCAGTATCCATGAGTAGATCCTGATTTTCTCCGATACTAAACACAGTAGTATCATCTGCAAATAGTATACATTTTAAAATCTTAAATACTTTACATAATTAATTCATTTATATCTAAGTAAATAAATATATAATATAAAATAATATTTAATATATAATATAGTGTTCAGTTATTGGACTTCTGTGCTAACCACAGTTTGTCCGTAACAAACACCACGTTCAAGCATAAGGGTGTCCATATGTGCACCTGGCACCAGGACACGCTAGGTCGCAGGTCGATGATCGATTTTGTTATCGTGTCATCAGACCTGTGACTGTATGTCTTGGACACTCGGGGGCAGCACGGTGGTGCAGTGATTAGCACTGTTGCCTTACAGCTAGAAGGTTTGTGGTTCAAAACCCCAGGCTGGCAGGGATTGGAACCTTTCTGTGTGGAGTTTGCATGTTCTCCCTGTGCTGCGTGGGTTTACTCCGGGGACTCCGGTTTCCTCCCACAATCCAAAGACATGCATGTTAGATTAATTGGCTGTTCTAAATTGTCCCTAGATATCTGTCTCCTATAGGCCCTTAGAGTAGAGGGTTAGTACTAGTAAAGCGCTTTGAGTGGTCTTTGTGAGCAGAAAAGCGCTATATAAGTACAGGTTAGTTAGTTAGTAGTTAGTTAGTAAAGAGAGGTGCAGAGCTGCTAACTGATCACCACCTGGTGGTGAGTTGGATCCGATGGCAGGGGAGGATGCCATTCAGACCTGGTAGACCCAAACGTATAGTGAGGGTGTACTGGGAATGTCTGGCTGAGGCCCCTGTCCAGGAGGTCTTCAACTCACCTCGAGAAGAACTTCAACCACATTCCAAGGGAGTCTGGAGGCATGGAGTCTAAGTGGGCCATGTTCTCCACCTCTATTGTTGAAGCAGTGGCCCAGAGCTGCGGCCACAAGGTTGTCGGGGCATCTCTTGGTGGCAACTCCCGAACCAAGTGGTGGACACCAGTGGTGAGGGGGGCCATTAAGCTGAAGAAGGAGTCCTATCAGGCTTGGTTGGCTTGTGGGACTCCCGAAGCAGCTGAGGTGTACCAACAGGCCGAGTGGAGTGCAGCTCAGGTGGTTGCTGAATCAAAAACCCGGGTATGGGAGGAGTTCTGTGAGACCATGGAATAAGACTTTCGGTCGGCCTTGAAGAGATTATGGCAAACTGTCCAGCAGCTCAGGAGGGGGAAGCAGCTCCCTGTCCACACTGTGTTTGGTGCGGATGGGGCACTGTTGACTTCGACTAGGGATATCGTCGGGCAGTGGAAGGAATACTTCGAGGATCTCCTCAATCCCACTGATACGCCTTCCACAGAGGAAGCAGGGTTTGGGGACGAGGGGGATGACTCGCCGATCACAGGGGCTGAGGTCGCCAAGGTGGTTAAAAATCGCCTTGGTGGCCGGGCCCCGGGGGTGGACGAGACTCGCCCTGAGTACCTCAAGGCCCTGGATGTTGTAGGGCTGTCATGGTTGACATGCCTCTTCAACATTGTGTGGAGGTTGGGGCAGTGCCTTTGGCATGGCAAACCCGGGTGGTGGTTCCATCCATCCATCCATCCATCTTCTACCACTTTTCCGGAGGTCCGGGTCACAGAGGCAGCAGTTCAAGCAGAGAAGCCCAGACTTCCCTCTCCCCAGCCACCTGCTCCAGCTCTTCAGAGGGGATACCAAGGCGTTCCCAGACCAGCTGGGAGACATAGTCTCTCCACCGAGTCCTGGGTCTGCCCCAGGGTCTCCTCCCAGTGGGACATGCCTGAAACACCTCAAGTGGGAGGCGTCCAGGAGGCATCCTAATCAGATGCCCATACCACCTCAACTGACTCCTTTCAATGTGGAGGAGCAGCGGTTCTACTCTGAGCCTCTCCCGGATGACTGAGCTCCTCACCCTATCTCTGAGGGTGATTCCAGCAATCCTATGGAGAAAGCTCATTTCAGCCGCTTGTATCCGCGATCTCGTTCTTTCGGTCATTACCCAAAGCTCGTGACCATAGGTGAGAGTAGGAACATAGATTGACTGGTAAATCGACAGCTTTGCCTTAGAACTAAGCTCCCTCTTCACCACAACAGACCGGTACAACGTCCGCATCACTGCAAATGCTGCTCCAATCCGTCTGTCGATCTCTCACTCCATTTTCCCCTCACTCGTGAGCAAGACCCCAAGATACTTAAACTCCTCCACTTGGGGCAGGACCCTGTCCCCAACCCGGAGAGGACAATCCACCTTTTTCCGGCTGAGGACCATGGACTCGGACTTGGAGGTGCTGATTCTCATCCCAGCCGCTTCACATTCAGCGGCAAACCGTCCCAGCAAGAGCTGAAGGTCATTGCTGGATGAAGCCAACAGGACAACATCATCTGAAAACAACAGAGATGAGATCCTGTGGTCACCAAGCATGACACCCTCCATTCCCTGGCTGCGCCTAGAAATCCTGTCGATAAAAATTATGAACAGGATCGGTGACAAAGGGCAGCCCTGGCGGAGTCCAACTCTCACTGGGAATGACTCCGACCGAGTGTTGGCAATACGAACCAAACTCTCACAACGGTCGTACAGAGACCGAATAGCTCGTAACAACAAACCCGATACCCCATACTCCCGAAGCACCCCCCACAAAAATCCACGAGGGACGCGGTCAAATGCCTTCTCCAAGTCCACAAAACACATGTAAACTGGTTGGGCAAACTCCCACGAACCCTCAACAATTCTCGAGAGGGTAAAGAGCTGGTCCGATGTGCCATGGCCAGGACAAAAACCACATTGCTCCTCCTGAATCCGAGGTTCGACCAACGGCCGGACTCTCCTCTCCAGTACCTTGGCATAGACCTTCCCAGGGAGGCTGAGGAGTGTGATCCCTCTAAAGTTGGAGCACACCCTCCGGTCCCCTTTTTTGAAGAGAGGAACCACCACCCCGGTTTGCCATGCCAAAGGCACTGCCCCCGACCTCCACACAATGTTGCAGAGGCGTGTCAACCATGACAACCCAACAACATCCAGGGCCTTGAAGTACTCAGGGCGAATCTCGTCCACCCCCGGGGCCCGGCCACCAAGGAGATTTTTACCCACCTTGGCAACCTCAGCCCCTGTGATAGGCGAGTCATCCCCTTCGTCCCCAAACCCTGCTTCCTCTGTGGAAGGCGTATCAGTGGGATTGAGTAGATCCTCGAAGTATTCCTTCCAGCGCCCGACGATATCCCCAGTCGAAGTCAACAGTGTTCCATCCGCGCCATACACAGTGTGGACAGGGAGCTGCATTCCCCTCCTGAGCCACCGGACAGTTTGCCAGAATCTCTTTGAGGCCGACCGAAAGTCTTGTTCCATGGCCTCACCGAACTCCTCCCATACCCAGGTTTTTTCTTCAGCAACCACCCGAGCTGCACTCCGCTTGGCCTGCCGGTACACCTCAGCTGCTTCAGGAGTCCCACAAGCCATCCAAGCGGGTGGTGGTTCCTTTCTTCAAAAAAGGGGACCGGAGAGTGTGCTCCAACTTTAGAGGGATCACACTCCTCAGCCTCCCTGGGAAGGTCTAGGTTCAGGTTCAGTTTCAGGTTCCTTTATTTGTACCCGTAGGTAGATTTGTTTTGCAGTCAGGTGACATCCATATTTAGAATCAGAAAATCAGAAAAGATTTACAAACCACAATTAGATTCAACATGAACACAAACACAGGCACACATGAAGCTGACTATAAACATGATAAAAATACTCAAGGCTCCATCAATCAGGACATAAGACAAAGAGATAAGAGAGAAGGGTCATATTAAAAAGTTAAAGACTAGTCAAAGAGGTTAAAAACTCAAAAGTCTAAAACCCAATAAAAGATTTAGAACCCAGATAAAAAACCTACAAAAATAAGTAAATATTTAAAAATAATAATAAATAGGTAATTAAATTATGTGCAATATATTGTTATAACTTGTTCAACTCTTTAACAGCAGCAGGAACAAAGCTGTTTTTGTAGCGCTGGGTTTTACTTTTTGGGACAGCAAACCTCTGTCTTGAGGGAAGAAGCTGAAAGTTGCAGTGCAAAAGGTGGGAGTCATCATTTAAAATGGAGGTAGCCATCCTCTGTACCTGTCTGGTGTACAGGGATGTCAGGCTCAGCTGTGACTCACCAAGCAAACGACTGGACCATCTGACTACCTGATCCAAGGATTTCCTCTGTTTCAGTTTTATCTGACCAAACCATGACACTAAAGAAAAGGATAAAACAGATTCAATAAAAGCCAGATAAAACATTGTCATTATGGTTCGGTCAATTTGGAAGCGTGCAAGTTTCCTTAAACAATGCAAATGTTGCTGACCTTTTTTGCACACCCTTTCACAGTTCTCTTCAAAGTTTAAATTACTATCAATAATCGTCCCAAGATATCTGTAGGATTGTACACATTCGGTGGTCTGGCCTTTTAGTACAGTGACTTTGTGCCTGAGAGTTTTCCTCCTAAAGTCAATGATCATAAAGTCATTAGTTTTTGTCGTATTCAGCTGCAGGTAGGAATCCTCACACCAGTGAACAAAGTCATCAACTACTGGGCCGTGGCCACTCTCACCATCCTGGAGGACACTGACAATAACTGAGTCATCAGCATACTTTATAATGTGTCTGTTGTCATGTCTGCTCCGACACATGTTTGTGTACAGGATGAAGAGTAATGGTGACAACACACACCCCTGAGGAGAGCCAGTAGAAGAGCACTTTAGGTCAGACAATGTACCATTGACCCTTACTCTCTGCGTCCTGTTGGTTAAGAAATCCAGAATCCAAACCACCAGATTATTGCTCAAATCAAATTGTTGCAGGAGCCTTTCAACTAAAATATGAGGTTGGATTGTATTAAAGGCGGAGGAAAAGTCCACAAATAAAAGCCTGGCGTGTGTCCTATTAAAATTTACACTACCGTTCAAAAGTTTGGGGTCACTTAGAAATTTCCTTATTTTTGAAAGAAAAGCACTTTTTTAAAATGAAGATAACTTTAAACTAATCAGAAATACACTCTATACATTGCTAATGTTGTTAATGACTATTATAGCTGCAAATGTCTGGTTTTTGGTGCAATATCTACATAGGTGTATAGAGGCCCATTTCCAACAACTATCACTCCAGTGTTCTAATGGTACAATGTGTTTGCTCACTGCATCAGAAGGCAAATGGATGATTAGAAAACCCTTGTGCAATAATGTTAGGTCTGCAATGCTGTAATTGCTGCAAATGGAGGATTCTTCGACGAAAGCAAAGTTTGAAGGAAAAAAATATTATTTCAAATACAAATCATTATTTCTAACCTTGTCAATGTCTTGACTATATTTTTTATTCATTTTACAACTCATGGTGGTAAATAAGTGTGACTTTTCATGGAAAACACGAAATAACTGTCTGGGTGACCCCAAACTTTTGAACAGTAGTGTAGATGTTTAAAAAGCATGTTAAACAGAGTGACAGTGGCATCCGCCACTCCTCTGTGAGGCCTATAGGCAAACTGCAGAGGATCCAATGCATGTTCAGTCTGCTTTAGGACCTCACATCTGACCAGTTTTTCAAAAATTTTCATTAAAATTGAAGTCAAAGCAACTGGTCTAAAATCATTTACCGTTTTAGGACAGCTGGATTTTGGAACGGGGACAACCACGGCATCTTTCCAGATCTTAGGCACATGTTGTGTCTGTAAGGACTTATTGAAAATGTAGTGAAACACAGGACTCAGTTCATGTGCACAGGACTTTACCAAGCACCCACATATACTATCAGGCCCCTGACTTGTCTATGCCAAGGTACTGGAGAGGGGAGTCTGGCCGTTGGTCAAACCTCAGATTCAGGAGGAGCAATGTGGTTTTCGTCCTGGCTGTGGCACTGAACACCACTCAGGTTCAGATTGGGCAGGCCGTTCCTCCCAATCATCCCCTTCCAGGTTTCACTGTCACTGCCCACGTGCACATTGAAGTCCCCCAGTAGGACAATGGAGTCTCCAAGAAGAGCATCCTCCCGCACCCCAGTCAGAGACTCCAAAAAGAGTGGATACTCTGAAACATCATTTGGTGCATAGGCACAAATGATGGTCAGGACCTGTTTCCCAACCCAAAGGCACAGGGAAGCAACCCTTTCGTCCACCGGGGAAAACTCCAATATAGAGGCAGCAAGGTGGGGGGATACAAGAATACCCACCCCTGCTCATCACCTCTCCCTCGGGGCAACTCCAGAGAAGGCCAAGCTCCAGCCCCTCTCCAGGAGACTGGTTCCAGAACCGGAGCTGTGTGTTGAGGTGAGGCCGACTATATCTAGCCGGTATCTCTCAACCTCATGCACCAGCTCAGGCTCCTTCCCCACCAGAGAGGTGACATTCCACATCCCAAAAGCCAGTTTAGAAAGCTTGGGATCAGTCCGCCAAGGTCTCCGCCTTTGACCGCCACCTGATCCACATAGCACCGGACCCCCATGATCCCTCCTGCAGGTGGTGAGCCCACTGGAGAGCGAACCTATGTAACTCCTTCGGGCTGAGCCCGGCCAGGTCCCATGGGCGGAAACCCAGCCAACAGACGCTAGCCATCGAGCCCCTCCCCAGGCCTGGCTCCAGGGTGGGGCCCCGGTAACCCCATACCAGGCGGGGTACATCAGATCCTTGTTCTAGTATTTATCATGAGAGTCTGTTGGATCATTCTTGGTCTGGCTCTTCATTCAGGACCAGTTTGTTTTGAGTGACCTTATCAGAGGCAAATTGCCCCGGACAATATAGCTCCTGGGATCACTGGGGCATGCAAATCCCCCACCACGATAAGATGACGATCCATGAGGGGATTATATTGAGTTATATTATAAGCTCTTTACCCTCTTGAGAATTCTCGAGGGTTCGTGGGAGTTTGCCCAACCAGTTTATATGTGTTTTGTGGACTTGGAGAAGGCATTCAACCGCATCCCTCATGTTTTTTTGTGGGGGGTGCTTCGGGAGTATGGGGTATCGGGCTTGTTGTTACGAGCTATTCGGTCTCTGTACAACCGTTGTGAGAGTTTGGTTCGTATTGCCAACACTCGGTCGGAGTCATTCCCAGTGAGAGCTGGACTCCGCCAGGGCTGCCCTTTGTCACCGATCCTGTTCATAATATTTTATGGACAGGATTTCTAGGCACAGCCAGGGAATGGAGGGCGTCATGCATGGTGACCACAGGATCTCATCTCTGTTGTTTTCAGATGATGTTGTCCTGTTGGCTTCATCCAGCAATGACCTACAGTTCTTGCTGGGACGGTTTGCCGCTGAGTGTGAAGCGGCTGGGATGAGAATCAGCACCTCCAAGTCCGAGTCCATGGTCCTCAGCCGGAAAAAGGTGGATTGTCCTCTCTGGGTTGGGGACAGGCTCCTGCCCCAAGTGGAGGAGTTTAAGTATCTTGGGGTCTTATTGACGAGTGAGGGGAGAATGGAGCGAGAGATTGACAGACGGATTGGAGCAGCATCTGCAGTGATGCAGACGTTGTTCCGGTCTGTTGTGGTGAAGAGGGAGCTTAGTTCTAAGGCAAAGCTGTAGATTTACCAGTCAATCTACGTTCCTACTCTCACCTATGGTCACGAGCTTTGGGTAATGACCGAAAGAACGAGATCGCAGATACAAGCGGCTGAAATGAGCTTTCTCCGTAGGATTGCTGGACTCACCCTCAGAGATCAGAATCAGAATCAGAATCAGAATCAGGTTTATTGCCATTGTTCATGTGATACACAAACTAGGAATTTGTCTTGGTGCCATGCTGCAACATTAAAAACATAATGAGAAAAAGGGATAAACTAAAAAACTAAAGGACTAGAAACGTGCAATAAGTGTAGAAAATAAGTAATAATAAGTAATAATAATAATAATCCTAGTAATAATGAGTAGTACTAGTCAAGGCAGTTTAAAAAATTAGCATGTAGCAGATAATGTGAAGTACCACATAGTGCAGTCAATAATGCAACAGAAAAACAGTGATGATTGACATGAGTCTGGTTGAGCTGCTGTACATAGTGCACGAGAGATAGGGTGAGGGGCTCAGTCATCCGGGAGAGGCTCAGAGTAGAACTGCTGCTCCTCCACATTGAAAGGAGTCAGTTGAGGTTGTATGGACATCTGATCAGGATGCCTCCTGGACACCTCCCACTTGAGGTGTTTTGGGCACGTCCCACTGGAAGGAGACCCTGGGACAGACCCAGGACTCGGTGGAGAGACTATGTCTCCCAGCTGGTCTGGGAACGACCTGGTATCCTCTCTGAAGAGCTGGAGCAGGTGGCTGGGGAGAGGGAAGTCTGGGCTTCTCTGCTTAAACTGCTGCCTCCGCAACCCGGACCTCTGGAAAAGCGGTAGAAGATGGATGGATGATCATAATATAATACAATATAACATAACATGACATAACATAACATAACAAAATATAATATAATATAATATAAAAAGCAAAGGATCAAGCCCCGAATCCTGTGGAACACCACAAGTGACTCTTAAAGTTGTGAGGTTGTATTATTCATGTGAATGCATTGATTCCGATCTTCTAAATAACCTCTTCTGCTGTACATCTGTAATTGCTGATATCATGTGAAGCCCCTGTACCGCTCTCTCTACAGTTACGTGATGATGATGCCGTTTAAGCGTCAGGCTCTGGTGGAGTTTGACAGCGTGGAGAGCGCCAAGCGCTGCGTGTCATGTGGAAACCGTGAGGCCGTCTTCATCGCCGAGGAGCAGGCTTTCTTCAACTTCTCCACCAGCCAGAGAATCACCAGACCCACCAACGCAGACGACCCTGCTAGCAGAAACCAGGTTCTGCTGCTGTCCATCCAGAACCCGCTGTACCCCATCACCACTGTAAGTCCCACATCACCCCACGTCCCCAACACACTGAACATGTCCAGGATCTTTATCGCCACTTTACTGAGTAGTTCTGTTGAAGGATACGTTTTACTATTAGTTGAGTGCATTTATAAAGAAAAACATGTTTGTAGTGAAGCAGATTTGGCCGTACTCTTAATTACTCTTGATTTTGCTGAAAATTGGTTAAACTGGCAAGACATCTGCATCCCATCTTAATCATTTATGTATTCATAGCTCTTCTATTTGCTCAGTTGCAAAGATACAAGGAAAAAGTCACAAACATGAGTAAAATCTTACAAACTGATGTGAAAAAAAATCACAAAAACTTAAATTTGAAAGTAAAAGGTCAAATGGATTTTAAAGATATCCTAAATATATGAGAAAAGATATAGATTTAATGTCTCTGCAACTTTTTCTTGTAAATTAGCAACTTTTTTGAATAAATTTGACTTTTCATATCAATCCTTAGCTTATTTTCTTATAAATTTGTGGCTTTTTTTTTTAAAAAAAACATTTTTCCTGTAAATAAGCAACTTTTTCTCATGAACTAGTGAGTTTTTTTCTTTTGTTTTTTAGAGACTTTTCTCCTATTGTTTTATTAATGAATGAGGCGGGAGCACAGATGTCCAGTGAGGTGACTAGAATGTACAGAGAAGAGCTCCATAAACCAGCGTTGGGCCACTATAGCTGCTTCCCTACATATGTCATACAGTAGACATAGTCAGTGTCTTCTTATGGTACAAAAAACTTAATTCTTGTTTCCATCCTACCCCCCACAGGATGTGCTGTACTCGGTATGTAACCCTGTTGGGAGTGTTCTGCGGATCGTCATCTTCAAACGCAACGGCATCCAGGCCATGGTGGAATATCCTCACTTCATGTCTGTCTGTTTGGGGCTTTGCTGCAGATCAACTGAAACATCTCAAAATGCATGAATTAATTTTCATTCTCCCAAGACTGGCCACACTCAAGAGGATTTTTTGGCTCGGATTTTGGCCCAATTTACCCCTACAGCCATCGAGGAAAACAAATCAGTCTGGTTTTTACAAACCATCCATCCATTCATCCATCATCCAACCATCCAACCATCATCCACCCATTGATCCATACATCCACCTATCCATCCGTCCACCCACCCACCCGCTCATCTGTCCATCCATCCATTCACCCATTCATCTGTCAATCCATCCACCCATCCATGGATGGATGGATGGATGGACATTTGCAAAAACCAAACTGATTTTTTTCCCTCGATGGATGGATGGATGGATGGATGATGGGAGGGTGGGTGAGTGAATGGATAAACGAATGGATGGATGAGTGAGTGGATGAATGGAAGGGTGGATGGATGGATGGATGGATGGATGGATGGATGGATGGAAGGGTGGGTGAGTGAATGGATAAACGAATGGAGGGATGAGTGAGTGGATGAATGGAAGGGTGGATGGGTGTGTGGATGGATGGATGGATGGAAGGGTGGGTGGGTGAGTGAATGGATAAACGAATGGATGGATGAGTGAGTGGATGAATGGAAGGGTGGATGGATGGATGGATGGATGGAAGGGTGGGTGAGTGAATGGATAAACGAATGGAGGGATGAGTGAGTGGATGAATGGAAGGGTGGATGGGTGTGTGGATGGATGGATGGATGGATGGATGGAAGGGTGGGTGAGTGAATGGATAAACGAATGGATGGATGAGTGAGTGGATGAATGGAAGGGTGGATGGGTGTGTGGATGGATGGATGGATGGAAGGGTGGGTGAGTGGATGGATAAATGGATGGATGAGTGAGTGGATGAATGGAAGGGTGGATGGATGGGTGAGTGGATGAATGGAAGGGTGGATGGGTGTGTGGATGGATGGATGGATGAGTGAGTGAGTGGACGAATGGAAGGGTGGATGGATGGATGGATGGTTGTGTGGATAGATGGGTGTGTGGATGAATGAAAGGGTGGGTGCATGGATGGATGGATGAGTGAGTGAGTGGATGAATGGATGGATGGATGGATGAATGAATGGAAGGGTGAGTGAGTGGATGGATGGATGGATGGATGGATGGATGGATGGACGGATGAGTGAGTCGATGAATGGATGGGTGGATGGATGGATGGCTCGTGAATGGAAGGGTTGATGGGGTGTGGATGGATGATGGATGGATGGGTGAGTCGATGGATAAATGGATGGATGGATGAGTGAGTGGATGAATGGAAGGGTAGATGGATAGATGGATGGATGGGTGGGAGGGTGGGTGCGTGGATGGAAGGGTGGATGGGTGGATGGATGGATGGTTGTGTGGATAGATGGGTGTGTGGATGGATGGATGGATGAGTGAGTGAGTGGATGAATGGAAGGTTGGATGGATGGGAGGGTGGATGGGTGGATGGATGGATGGATGGATGGATGGCTCGTGAATGGAAGGGTGGATTGGGGTGTGGATGGGGTTGTGGATGGATAAATGGATGGATGGATGAGTGAGTGGATGAATGGAAGGGTAGATGGATGGGTGGGAGGGTGGGTGCGTGGATGGAAGGGTGGATGGATGGATGGTTGTGTGGATAGATGGGTGTGTGGATGAATGGATGGATGGATGGATGAGTGAGTGAGTGGATGAATGGAAGGTTGGATGGATGGGAGGGTGGATGGATGGATGGATGGATGGAATGGTGGGTGAGTGGATGGATGGATGGATGAGTGAGTGGATGAATGGAAGGGTGGATGGGTGGGTGGATGGATGGCTCGTGGATGGAAGGGTGGATGGGGTGTGGATGGATGGATGGATGGATGGATGGGTGAGTGGATGATAAATGGATGGGTGGATGAGTGAGTGAGTGGATGAATGGAAGGGTGGATGGTTGGATGGATGGATGGGTGGAAGGGTGGGTGTGTGGATGGAAGGGTGGATGGGTGTGTGGATGGATGGATGGATGGATGGGTGGATGGATGGGTGGATGGGTGGATGGCACAGCTTCCACTACTGTTAATGAAATGCAGTTTAGATGAAGCCTTGATCAAAAGTACTGCAGCACTCAGAGAGTGCATATCTCTGCCAAGACGGTCTGTTGTTTTGGGGAGGCTGACAGGAAAACTCCTGGATGGGTTTTGATGTTGGTCCTTGTTCTCCGGATGAACCTGTTAGATTTTGGTGGTGATCCAGGTCAGGCTGTGGAATCTGGATGCTTTTTCACATTCTTTAACAGGAGAGATAGGACCGTGGCGCAGTACGCGCATCACATCACCTCCAGTATCTAACTGGTTCCTCTGTGGCCCAGGGGCCGCCTCTGGTGAGACTGACATCAAAATCCATCCAGCAGTTTTGGCTTAATCCTGCTAGCGTCAGACAAACCACCGCGGTCACATTCCCTCCTTGGTGGAGGTAGTTGCTGCAGGGACGTTTTGCACAGGTGGAGGAAGCTCTCCTGGGAAGGAGAGGCGGTTCCAGGCTGTCCAGGAGGAGGGTCTGTCAAATGCTGACGTGATGAGCTCAGAGAAGAACAGCCAATCCAAACGAGGCGCTTCAGGCAGATTTGTAGTCCTAAATTCTGTGGGAGCGTTTGGACTTTTTGAGCTTCCAGACCATATAATGCCACAGAAATCCAACGTAAATCAACTAAAATAATGGCAGAAAGCATAATAGGTGCTTTTTAAGACTTGATTAAGGTTTGAACCCCCTCAGGCGTGTGGCCAGTCTAGGGTGGAGGCGCTCTGGGAACAATAGGTGGCCAGGAGAGAACCGATGCTAATTGGACTCGTTGATGGCTGATCAAATTTGGATTCATTAACGCTGGCAGGGCAGATCCCTGAGGGCTGCGGCCGGCCAGCTTCTCCCTTCTGATTGGGCTGTTATCTCCGATGAGTCAACCTTAACGAGCTCGTTAACATTTCAGTCAGTGGAGGACGCTCAGAAGGCCAAGCTGGCCCTGAACGGGGCCGACATCTACGCCGGCTGCTGCACCCTCAAGATCGAGTACGCTCGGGTAAACCGCACACACACACACACTTCCAGAGTTCTCAACAAACACAAACTCAGGTGCACGCACACACACACACACTTCCAGAGTTCTCAACAAACACAAACTCAGGTGCACGCACACACACACACCCTCACTCTCAGCCCCACGCACACACACACACCCAGCGGTGCTGTGCTCTGTCGCCCCCTGCAGCCCAACAGACTGAATGTCGTCCGCAACGACAGCACCAGCTGGGATTACTCCAAACCCTTCCTCCTGCAAAGAGGTAGGCCCCCACCTTATTACTCTACCCACGCACTCACTCAGACGCACACACTCACACACACACACACACTCACACACACACCCTGACTGTCCTGTGGCTGTTGCTGAGCCTGGAGGAACATCTGGCTTTGTCCGACACATGAGCTCTGAACACCGAACACGCGTCTCCCCTGGAGGACTGCAACTGGTAACACTGGAGCCACGTGCACTGGGTGGTTCAGTTCTCCACCAGGGCCGAGGTTCACAAAGTTAGCACCAGGTACAACTGGATAAAGGGGAATTAGGTGCAAAGCTGCAAGATTAAAGGTGCAAAAATATGATCAAATATGCCCGTTTAAAAAGTCAAAAAGTCAATACAAATTTAACCAGCATCCAGATGAGGGTGACAATTAAAAAAAGTTGCAAATTTACAAGAGAAAAATTACCAGTTTATGAGAAAAAGTTGCACATTTATAAAACAAAAATAGTTTAAATCTACAAGAAAAAAGCTACAAATTTACCAGTAAAAAGTTGCAAATTTATAAAAAAAAATGCAAATTATGAGGAAAAAAGTTGCAAATTTACAAGAAAATATTTGTACATTTTTAAGAAAAAAGTTGCAAATTTACAGATGAAAAAATTGCAAATTTATAAGAAAAAATGTGCAAATTATTTGGGGAAAAGTTGCAATTTAATGAGAAAAACATTGCAAATTTACTGGGGAAAAATATTAAAATCTATAAGAAAAAAGTTGTAAATTTATTTTTAAAAAGCTGCAGATTTACAGGAAAAAAGTTGCAAATGAGGAAAAAAGGTGAAAATGTGTAACTTTTTTGCTTTTCTGCTTAGAATTGGGGCTTCAAATTCATTTCATTAAGTAGTAACAGGATTTTAAAAAGGGTTATGATGATAAATCATAACAACCCCCCATATTTACTCCTCTGAATGGAGACTGGAGGCTGGCAGGTTAACCAGGTGGATGATTCCAGGTCATGCTGCTAACGGTGGGGGGGGGGGGGGGTAGCATCCTCCCCCATCCGCTTCACATCACCTACTGCTTATGTGTCTGTCTCACATTATTCACATTATTTTTGCACCATTGTGACTCAGAACACTTCAATAATCATGAGTTCCAGTTGCTATGGAGAAGAACCCAGTCAGAGGTGGAACTCTGAGCGGCAGCGAATTCACTCTCCTGTGATGCTGAATATTTTAGCAAGACCCAGAGCTGTCAAAAACTAAATGCAATACGTGCGTTCATATGCCAGCTGAATTATTGAGCTAGATGACAGCTGCTCTGCTAAAGGCAATACAGATTTCAGTCAAAGTTCATACTATTATTGATTTAGTCGGGCATTTGAAAGGCTCTCTTGCAGCAAACTAGACTACAGTAAACTACAGTTTGGCTTCTCTCAGCCTCATCAGTCCTCCTCAGTGGTGCAGAAGTTTGGGAGTGTCATCATCATGCACAGTCGGGACCTATTATTATTTCCTACAGCTGGTCAGCCACAGCGTTATTTCATCCCAAAGTCATTTCTGATGTCTGCTTGCTAATATAGCTGAATGTTGTTTTTTTTTTTGGGGGGGGGGGGGGAATCTGATTGTATTTTTTTTTCTAAAAAGAAATTGCTGTTAAACATGCAACTATTTTTAAAGTCTGTTATCTTTGGTATTATTCAACAAATGCAAGCAATAATCATCTCATATTATGACCAACGCGACATAAGATAGACATACTGTAATTATTTTACAAGTTAGCTCTGACCGAGCAATCTGATTGGACAATAGATATTCCAGGAGTTATTATATTCCCCGGTAATCACACTCCAACCTTTCACAGAATATGTGTTGCTCTGCTTCAGCTCTGTTCTACTAATCTTTAAATTATAAAGAATATCAGTAACTTCCTACTGTTTAATATGTAAGAATTGTAATATTGTGTTGAATACCTTAATTTCAGTTTTGCTTGAAAAGACACAGTCCTAAAAATCCAGACTTCTGTGACCCTGGAAGTCCCATCCTTGTAAACATCTGCTAGATATCTCACTGCTGTTCACAACAAAATATACAAGCTAGAGCTGCTTTACTGTCTCGATTAGCCAACCATAATAACTTTGTGGTGAGGGACTCTTTGTTTCATGTGAAGAAGCCAAGAAAAAGCGAGCACAGTGCACGGAAACTAACACGGAAGTGTGCCCAGACTAAATTGCTGTTAGCCTCTAACCACTATCTAAGTCAGCTGGACTGTTTGCTGTGCAGGAACGGACAATGAAATGGACAAACTGAGGTTGTGTTTGCCGATGAGAGACTTGTAATCCCTGTTTGGTGATAACATAATCATGGATGCATAAAGGACTCCCCAACACGGCTAACAAGCTAACTGGCAAGTCATGTGACCCACATGTGACTGGCCTGTTTCATGAGTTTATTTTTTAAAATAATTCTGTTGAACCACAATTCAAAAGCATTGTCTGATTTTTGTTGGTTAATTTTCATAGAATTTTTATTTATTACCACTTTTGTCAGATTCAAGTTATTTCTGTTACCATTGTGGGTTTTTCTTTCATTAACAGAGGGGTACCAACAATTTTGTCCACGTCTGTAACTGCCGCTTTTGATACAGTGGACCATGACATTTTAATTTCTCGCCTGCAGCATCTTGTGGGTATTTCTGGTACTGTATTAGAATGGTTCAGGTCCTATTTAACCCCTTGCACTCCGGTCAATTTCCCTAAAAACGCCAAAAATCAACGTGCCCAAATTAAATCCAAAGCTGTTCTTCAACCCTTTGCAGCATCTTCATGGGGTGGGTCTCATTTAAAAGAAAACACTTTGAATTTTTTGGCAAATCAGTCATAATCTCTCTAAGTGCTCCGGCCACTGAGTTACAGTCATCTAAACATAGTGAACTTGAAGAAAATAAATTTGGCCTGGGTGTTTTTTTGGATACAAATGCTTGCAAATAACACACAGCTTCAGGTCCGGGCTGGAAAATGCAACAGAAATGTAGAACCAAGTGTTATCCAGCTGAGGTCCAAATTTTGTAACAATACCACAAAAAATGAATATTTTACACAGCTTTATACTCAGGCTGTTCCCAGGCGTTTTGGAACTGTGCCAAATTGTGCCAAATGGCACAGTTTGGAAAAACGTCTGTAACTTTTGAATGATTCAATGTAGAAGCTTCATTTTGGGCTCTAATGAAAGGTCACACTCAGGGCTGTGTCTGTGTGTGTGGGGGGGGTTGTTCCCCCCCTCGCTACAGAGGATGGACATCGGCCATCGCTACATGACGGATTAGCCTCATGTGGCGATGTGGGACAGCAGCGCAGTCACCACGGCTCCCCCCCCCCTCGCTACAGAAGAATAGCGGGGGGGGGGCATTCACGGTCTGGACGCGACAAACGACCCCTTGTACCGCGGCACACGAACTTCAGACTTCGTGCGCCGCACAGTTGTAATTTACTGATCGGTCAAAAGTCATTTTGGATTACAATTTTCAAGGATAAAGAATAATTTAGCTTATAACACCTTACCTCTTCACAGCAGCAGAGTCCTGGCGAACTTCTCTTCTTCATTGTCAGACGAACGCGACGCTGGTCCGCTCATGGTTCTGGTCTCGCGACCCGATCAAAACATAATTCCATTATTGCGATTTTGCGCTTCCATGATTGCGGTTTTTGGCAAACGATTTTTCAAAACAAATAACAGTAGTAATTAAAAATAGACTGGCAAACGCGTGTGTGTCACTCAGCCTTCGTCTTCGGCCTCCGTTGGTCTATGATGACCATAGAAGGCAATCCTAATGTCTATTCTGCTGGGACAAAAACAAAACAAAACAAGCACCGCCTGGCCGAACATGCCGATGCGCGAATGTCAGTCGCTGTCACAGAGGTTGCACTTGTGGATGGTCTCTGTGCTGCTGGGTCTGTGGGGTTCTTCCCGCGGGTCCTTTTTTCCTCTACAGCAGCAGTCTGTCTTCACCCAGCCTTAAAAAAAACAGCTTGCGAACTTTTCTGCTTCAATTGGCTCACTGCATTCACAGCTTTGGTAGGCGGGTCCTTCTTGCTAGGTTTTCAGTCATTGGTTCTTCAATATTTCAGAAACCCAATTCAAGGCTCTTATTAGTCGAATGAGAGGTCAATCAGATGATCTAATCTGTTCGCGGCTATGTCTGCAGTGGAAGAACGGATATGCAGCTCCCGCAGCTCCATCGTGCGCCCTCGTGCACTCGAGGACGCAGAGACTTGCCCGGCCGCGGTACAACGGAGTGCAAGAGGTTATCCAACAGAACCATGTGTGTAAGCCTTGCTGGCTCTGCTTCCCTGTCATGTGAGGTCCCACAGGGCTCAATTTTAGGGCCCCTGCTCTTTCACTTTATCTGCTTCCACTGGGTTCAGTTCTTAGAAAGCATGGTATCTCCTTCCACTGTTACACTGACGACTGTCAGGTTCCAATAAGGCAGAAGTAGGCCATCTCAATTAAATGACTTCTTGAATGCCTTAACGACATTAGTTTAGTTTAGTTTATTGGTGTATCAGGGACCATGTACAGAAAAAACATTAAACACAGGGTAAAGATGCTCTGTACCAGATTATAGCATTCTCACTAGTTTCCATCTGTAGTCCCTGGGGCAGGCAGGAAGATATTAAAAGAAAAACAGCACGCATAGAAAGCAATTCAGGTCTGGTTTCAGAAACTGTTGACTCTGAAACAAGCAGAGAGTAAGTTTAAGGATAAAAAAATAAGAGAGATGGCACACATAAAAAAAATTAAGGGTACAGTTTCATAATCTCTTTTGAGAGAGTGTCAATGCTGACAGCCTTGATTACTTAACGATTAAAAGTTGGATGGAAGTGAACTTCTTAAGTTTTAATGAAAAGAAGACAGAAGTGATGGTGTTTGGACCCAGTGGCTCCTGTGAATTCCCCCCCCCCCCGTTGACCTGGGCCCCTTGGCAGGTTTTGTCCAACCTCCTGTTACTAATCAGGGTTTTAAGATGGACCGTGATTTTAAACGAGATTGTCAAATTGCTACCTTAGTGAAGTGCAGCTTTTTTCATTTAAGGCAATTGCAAAGGTTCAACCCATTCTTTCTAAACAGCACTTTGAAACAGTAATCCATGCCTTCATCACATCTTGGATGGATTACTGTAACACACTTTATTTTGGAGTCAGCCAGTCTTCCCTCTCACGTCTCCAGCTGGTTCAGAATGCTGCTGCACGTCTTTTAACTGGAACACGTAAGAGGGAGCACACTATATGCTATATATACTATATACTTGGCAATAAAGCTGATTCTGATAAAGCTGATTCTGATTCTGACTACACCCATTTTAGCTTCCCGTCACTGGCTGCCCATGCACTTTAGGGTTCATTTTAAAAATTCTTCTGTTTTTAAATCATTAAATGGCCTTGCCCCGCCTTACCTCTCTGAGCTGCTCCATCTTTACACTCCTGCTCGGTCTCTCAGGTGAGCTGATCAGCTGCTTCTGGAGATCCTGAGATTGAAGCGGAAGCACAGAGGGGACAGAGCTTTTTCTGTTGCTGATCTTAAACTGTACAACTGTCTCCCTTTGCCTGTCAGACAGGCTCCCTCATTGTCCGGTTTTAAACCTTATCTTAAAACTCATTTTTACTCCTTGGCCTTCAACCAGGGGCGTAAATCCTGGGGGGGGGGGGGGGGGGCACAGGGGTCATGTCCCCCCTTCCATAAAGCTGACCCCCCCCAAAAATCACATTGTAAACACAAACATGCTTTATTTGAACAGCATAGTAATGTTCATTGAAGGCACAATCTGTGATGTATGGGAGTTGTATGAGTTGCATTTGCATATGCCACCCCATTGGTGGGCGCTGTATCCTGTGGCATCGCCAATAGTATAAGAGTGTGCTCATTGAACTGAACCAAAACGTGTACGTGTATGTGTGCGAATGCCTGAGTAAACGAGCAAGCTAATGATCTGCAGCCGTGTGTGTGTTTGTGTTTGTTCCTCCGAGTGGTAATCTAAAGTAGAAATCCACGGACATAACATCATTGGCGACGGAGATAACTTTAGGTTTCCAAGTCTCGCCGCGGTATTGACTGCGAGTGACGGATGAAGAGGAACGTTGGTCCTGGTGGGAGTTTGGCTGGGCGCGGCACGCCAGGTGACAGGACACCAGGTGATAGAACGCCAGGTGACAGGCCGCCAGGTGACAAGATTGCTAAACGCTAGCTAACTGCACGCCATGGCTGGAGTTATTGGACACATTAACCCATTCGACGAGTCGGTGGAGCAGTGGACAACCTACGTTGAGAGGTTTGAGTATTTTGTTACGGCAAATGGTATTGCAGAGGAGAAAAAGCTTGCTGTTTTCTTAAGTGTAATTGGTGCGTCAACATATGGACTTTTACGTAGCCTCGTAGCTCCAGATAAGCCGGGGGCTAAGACATATGCTCAACTCACGGAAGTTTTGAAAGACCATTTTTCTCCAAAGCCAGTTGTGATTGCTGAAAGATTTCGCTTTCATAAACGAAACCAACAAGAGGGAGAAACTGTGACGCAATACATAGCAGTCATTAAAAAGCTTTCTGAACACTGCGAGTTTGGTTTGCACCTACAGGATGCATTGAGGGATAGACTCGTTTGTCGACTGAACATGGAAGCTATCCATAAAAAATTGCTGACGGAGGAGAAGCTTACTTTTTCCAAAGCAGTGGAACTAGCCGTGTCAATGGAGACAGTAGTTCACGAGACACATCAGCTGAGTAACGCGCTGAAAGTGCATGTACTGTCACCACACGACAAACAACACACGAAATGTTCGCGCTGTGGAAAAATGAACCACAAAGAGAGCGATTGTTTTTATAAGGAACAAAAATGCCATAAATGTGGTAAGAGAGGACATATCTCGAAAATGTGCAGGAACAAAGAGACTGTAAATAAGGAGAAACCAGTGGAGTATAAAGCTAAAAAGAAAAAAAGGGTGCACCAACTGGATGTAAAAGAAATATCTAGTGATGGTAGCACTACAGACACTGAAGTGAGCCTGCATATGGTGTCTCAGCAGAGTAATTTGTCATACATGAGTGTTAAACCAAAAATTGAAGGTAAAAGGATTATTATGGAATTAGATACCGGTGCTGCCGTTTCCCTGATTTCAAGAAAACTGTATGATGCACACTTTAAGGACTTGCCCTTGCGCCAAACCCATATAATGCTGAAAACATACACGGGCGAGGTGATTCCAGCAGAGGGTGTCATCACCGTTTCAGTGAGGATGAACAAGCAGTGGGCTAGACTACCACTGTATGTGGTTCGGGGAAGCTCACCCCCACTTTTTGGTCGGGAGTGGCTGCGGAGGATTCGAATTGACTGGCGAGAAATAAAGACGGTCCGGGAGGAGACGCTAGAGGGCGTGCTACAAAGACATGCAGAGGTCTTTAAAGAAAGAATTAGGCACTCTGAAAGGCATGTAAGTAGCCATAGCGCTGAAGCCGGATCATGTGCCACGGTTTTGTCAAGCGAGAGTCGTTCCCTATGCCCTTAGGCCAAAAGTGGAGGCTGAAATTGACCGATTGTGTGAGCAGGGCATTATATCCCCTGTCAAATTCAGTGAATGGGCAACACCCATTGTGCCCGTTGTGAAAAAGAACGGAGATGTTAGGATATGTGGGGATTTTAAAGTCACAGTTAATCCTGCCCTGTGTGTGGAGAAATACCCAATTCCACGCATTGAAGATCTATTCGCATCACTTTCGGGGGGGCAGCATTTTAGTAAACTGGACTTATATCATGCCTATTTACAAATGGTGATAGAGGGAAATTCCAGAAAATATCTCACAATAACTACATCCAAGGGTCTGTTTTGTTATAACAGGCTGGCATTTGGAATTACCTCAGCACCAGCGATATTCCAGCGTGCCATGGACCAAGTCCTCCAGGGTCTGCCGAACGTTCACTGTTACCTGGACGATATATTGGTCAGTGGACAGGATCATGTGCAGCATCTGAAAAATCTGGATGCAGTCCTAGGGCGCTTGGAAGAATTCGGTTTGCGAGTACGGAAGGAAAAATGTGAATTTTTTAAGGATTCACTGGAATATCTGGGTCACGTCATTGATGCCCAGGGTCTACACAAGGCACCAGAGAAAGTCAGGGCAATTGTGGAGGCTCCTGCACCTACAGACGTGAGTCAGTTACGTTCTTTCTTGGGGCTAATTAATTATTACAGCAGATTTATCCCCAATTTGTCATCTATCCTAAGCCCACTGAATATGCTGCCGTGCAAAGGAAAACAATGGCAATGGACATCTGAATGTGCTGCATCTTTCAAAGAGGCAAAAGAGCAGTTACTCTCTCAAAGCGTGTTAACCCATAATGATCCACAACTTCCCATTCGGCTGGCGTGTGATGCATCACCTTATGGTGTAGGTAGTGTCATCTCACATATTTTCCCGAATGGACAAGAGAGGCCCATAGCTTTTGCATCAAGGACTCTGAATAAGGCAGAACGCAATTATGCCCACATTGAGCGCGAAGCTCTTGGCATTATATTTGGAGTTCGTAAATTCCATCATTATCTGTATGGCAGGCAGTTTACACTCCTTACAGATCATCGCCCATTGACTACTATTCTGAGTCCGTGCAAAGCCACACCATCTATGGCTGCTGCTAGAATGCAGCGATGGGCTCTCCTGCTAGCTGCCCATAATTATACCATACAGTACCGAGAGGCAGCTCGTCATGGAAATGCGGATGGGCTTTCACGCCTTCCATTATCAACATCATCAAGAGAGAGAATCAGTACTGTGGACAGTTTTCACATTAAACACCTAGAAGCCTTACCTGTGAACTGTCGAGAAATCTGCCGAGAGAGCAGGGGTGATTCTGTCCTTGCTCAAGTTCTGGAGATGGTCTCCACAGGTCACTTTCCGAGGGTCCAGGATGTGGCCAGCACATTGGCGCCATTCATCAGCCGGAGGGATGAGTTGACACTCCAGCAAGGTTGCCTTATGTGGGGTGTGCGCGTTGTCATTCCCTCAAAATTGAGATCACGATTGCTGTCGGAACTGCATACTGGACACCCAGGTGTTGTTAGAATGAAAGCTGTCGCCCGCAGCTACATGTGGTGGCCCGGAATTGACGCTCAAATTGAACAGGTCTCAAAAACATGCCAGTCCTGTCAATTCACACAGAAAGCACCGGGACCAGCACCACTCCACCCATGGACCTGGCCTGGATCCCCGTGGCAGAGAATTCATGTCGACTTTGCTGGGCCGTTCCAAGGCCAAATGTTTATGGTGGTTGTAGACGCCCATTCAAAATGGCCTGAGGTACACCTTATGAGTTCCACTACAACGGCTAATACCATCCAGGTGCTCCGAGGGTTATTTAGTCGCTATGGGCTCCCTGAGGTGTTAGTGAGCGATAATGGTCCTCAGTTTACCTCACACGAGTTTGACACTTTTATGAAAGGCAATGGAGTAAAGCACATTCGCTCTGCACCATTTCATCCATCAACAAATGGTCTTGCAGAACGTTTTGTACAGACATTCAAGCAGTCACTGAAGCGTTCCACTGGAACCACTTCCATACAACACCGACTGGACGCCTTTCTACTCACGTACCGTAACACTCCACATTCTACAACAAAGGAGTCCCTGTCTATGCTTTTCATGCATCGCAAGTTGCGATCTCGATTGGACCTGCTGAAGCCTAGCGTGACATCAGAGGTAGAGAAAGCACAAGAGGCACAGTGTGCGTATCGAGGAATGCATGCAAAAGCCAGAACATTCAAGGTGGGAGATCCAGTTCTTGTTCGGAATTACGGGAGAGGAGAGAAGAAGTGGATACCAGGGGTTGTTTCAGCTGAGACTGGCCCTGTATCCTACACCGTCGACATCGGCGCATCGCAGCACTGGAGGCGACACGCGGACCAGATGCTGGCCAGGGTTGTTGAATTGGATACCTCTACAGACGACGGCGGAGCTGCATCGTCGTGCATCTCAGCAGACCTGCCTGTGCTGGAAAAGACTGTTCCAGAACCAGCTACTCCGGTTCCTGTGAGTGACCCCTCACCATTACCCCAGGTAACCTCAGAGGGAAACACCACATCACCTCTAGAGACTGGTAAGAGATATCCTTCTCGTATTACTAGACCACCAGAGCATTATGTTCCATAAACTTTGTTTAAGATACTTTTAAGAGACATATATTGGACATTTTTGAATAAGATACCTTTTTTATGTGTTAGATGAGAGAGTCACGTCTCACCAAAAGGGCAGAATAAACCCTTGACTGACTCAGGGGTTTGGGATCGTCTACTCCCAGCCTCAAGGCTAGTGTGTGTTTTTAAAATAATAAAAGTTGTTTGTTTTGTGTATCTTGGGGGTGGGTACAACATTTAGTGGGGAGGAGATGTGATGTATGGGAGTTGTATGAGTTGCATTTGCATATGCCACCCCATTGGTGGGCGCTGTATCCTGTGGCATCGCCAATAGTATAAGAGTGTGCTCATTGAACTGAACCAAAACGTGTACGTGTATGTGTGCGAATGTCTGAGTAAACGAGCAAGCTAATGATCTGCAGCCGTGTGTGTGTTTGTGTTTGTTCCTCCGAGTGGTAATCTAAAGTAGAAACCCACAGACATAACACAATACAAGTGGGACAACTTAAAAAACACATTGTTTGACATTTTTAACTATTGAAGGATTAGGAACCCCCGCCCCATCCTCACAGTGGTTTAGTCCAATCTGTTTCTCCCCCATGGGCAGGACTGCTGCGGCTCTTTGCACATATGCTGACAGAGAGGCAGAGAGCAGTTAGGAGTAAGTAAGTGCATTGAAAGCTCAGGGTGCTGCTAGTGGAGGTGAGGGGGTGTTCGATCAAGGGACGTACTCATCAGAATCATGTTGGTAGGGCCAGTGTCTTCATGTGAAGTTGAGAGGAGTTTTAGTGCACTGCACAGACTTAAGAGTTGGCTTTGGGCTACTGTGGTCCAAGACAGACTGAACAATGTCTGTAATGTCCATAAGGAGAGACTGGACAAACTGGACATAAAAATGATCTGCCAGGAGTTTGTTGGCTCCAGTGGCACCAGAAGAAAAACAGTTGGTTCTTTTGTTTAGAGAGATGGAGACCAGTTTGTTCTGACATGGTGTTCCAAAGAGTGTGCAAGATAGCCCCCCCCTCCCCTCCGTTAGGAGCCAAAGAGTGCATTTACTTCAAGATACTTTGACCATTTCCTGTATAATTGCCACTATATGAAAAAAGGCCAAATAAATAAGTAAAATGTTGCAAATGTAATAAAAATGCATAGATGACCCTTTAGGTAGTCAGGAGGATGTGTTTAAGCGCACAGTCCCTGATTGCAGACAAAAACTGTTTCCTTATCTGGCATGAATGATGATGAAAAATCATCAGGATAAAAATAGCAGTTGGACATTTCTGTTTATATTGTAAATAATACATTTTATATGATAGAGTAATATTTTCAGCATTTTTTGCTGTAGAAAAGTGGTTCAAATACACAGTTGCCCATAAAGTTTGTGTATTTTTGTTCATTTTTTTCTAGATTTTGCTGCCAATTGTGTTTGTTTTCTTTGCTTATTTTGATGCATTTTTGTCTAAATTTGTTCATTTCTTCAGTCATGAGTCTTTTCGCCTCCACAGAAAGAAACATAAGTGATAATGGATGGGTATTAATCATGATTACTGTAAATTAACCCACAGTATCACTATGATTAATCAGATTAAAAGATGTTATTGTTTGACAGCCCTAGTTTAAAGACATGTTGAGATTTTGTTTTGTTGTTGCTTGTTAATAAATACATATTTTTGAAGAATAGTTTGATGTAGTTTAGTTATTCATGAAGGTATTTCTTGTAGTTCTAGAACTTATTTTGAGCTTTAAATTCTTGTAAAGCTGCTGTGGTGGGGATCAGACCAGTGTTCATGGTGAGCAAAGATATTTTGTTAGATCATATATGGTGTAATCGACACCAACCACCCAGTACAACTTTGGTATTGATGGTTGATGGTGTAAAAACCTGTAGACAGGTAGGATATGGACTAATTAGGAACAATGACAGAATTATCTAATATCATTATATAAGACATTTGAGAAAGTACCAGACAACACAGCAAAAATGGCATTTTTATGTCCCCCTCAAAAATGAAGCTGTCAGATTTTCCTGTTTATTGTCCCCCCAACAGTGAAATGGGATTTTTGCCCCACCTTCAACCCAGCATGAGACGTTGATCTCACTTGTTTTATAGCTTTTATTATATCATTTTTACCTGTCTTGTTTTATACTTTTTTCGTTGCATTTTATCTTATCTTATTCTTCCATGCCCTTCACATTCTATCTATTCCTGATGTACAGCACTTTGTATCAGCTGTAGCTGTTTTTAAAGTGCTTTAGAAATAAAGTTGGATTAGACAGAAGCTACTCAAACACATGGACGGTATGTACATAAACACTGACTTCTGCACTGGATAATATTTAATCGGTTACATTGTGTGGCGTGACAATATGCCTGTTCTTCTCTATATTATTATCATTGAGGGGTTTAGCAACAGTTTACTGGGTACACTTGGAAGGGACTATTTTTCATGGTTGAGCCAAATAAATGGTTAAACCAGGGGTCAGCAACCTTTACTACGCAAAGAGCCATTTTGAGAGATTTTTGACCAGCAAAATCTACATGGAGCCACAAGAATATCTGAGCCTGGAAATTAAAGTAAAACAGCAACGTTACCATTACAAACTGGCCTGACAGCATCAATATTAGTTTGTTTTCCTTCATAAAATTACAACTTTTTTCAAAAACTTGTGAGATTTTTGGCAGAAATTTTCTGCATTTGTAATAATTTGTCATATTTTCTTTGAAAATTTGTTGCTTTTCCAGGTAAATTTGCAGCCTCTTTCCATATAAATTTGTGATTTTTAGCCATTAGCAGTTTAGCTGACTACTTCAAGCGGGAAGTTTAATCGTAGTGACACACAGTATAACAAATGAAATGGCAACAGAGCAACAGAGACATATCTTCCACTAAGACTACGTTAAGTGTTAATATTTCTCTAGATGTCACCTTGCTCTCTGGCTGCTACCTGGCCGGCCTGTTAGCCTGCCTGCTAGCAGTTAGCCTTTAGCCTTACTTTATTAGGGATTGTTACTTTAATAGTAATACTACAGATGCCTGTTCTCGTCAAAATTGTTCATAAGATTGTGGTATTGTGACTTTAGCATTTTGAATTTGGAGATACTATAATACAAATAAAATAGGGTTGGAGAACAAATGGATACGACGTAACACTTCGATGCTTTGTGGTGGTGATTCTTTATTAAGAATTATTAAAAAAAACGTTGCAAATACAAACTATTTAGGTACAAAAGTAATAATAACCAACTGACTTTTCAGTCCACTAGATGGTGTTAAATGCTCACTGTCTGGTTAGGTCAACACATCAAAAGAATGACTGCTGAGATCTAGTCAAAAGTTGAACGGGACAAAGATCGGGATGGGAAATCACAATACATGATATCGCAGTACTCGATGTATCACAAGATCACAGTAATAGTGTACTGTGACACAAGTATCGTGATTAAAAAAAACAGCCATATGTACTTTTGTTAGCTTGGTCTGACCATAGTGCTTTTAACTGATATTTTATTGTTGTAGTTTAATTTATTTATGCTGTTGCTTTTTAAACTTATTTTCTATGGATATTGTGGTACTGTGCTATGCTGGGAGAACATAATTTAGTTTATGTGCAAGCATGCTTACTAAATGACAATAAAGAAATCTTGAATCTTGAATAATATCATATCGAGGGGCCTCTGATGATTGCCACCCTTAAAAATACATAAAAGTGAAAATTGCTACTTAGCTTTACCCGCATTTGAGCAGTGCTTCCGAGCTTCTGCAACACTGAAGCGCTGTAACTTCGGACCAGTCAGCAGTCAGATAGCGCTGTGGGTGGGCTGCTGTCCACACACACTGAGGCTTTTTAATCAGACATCCCTCCCTATGTGTTGTTACCTTCTTGTTTCAGTCAGCTGCTCCACTATCACTGGCAGGTCACGTGAATCAGAATCAGAATCAGATTTATTGCCATTGTTCATGTGATACACAAACTAGGAATTTGTCTCGGTGCCATGCTGCAACATTAAAACATGATGAGAAAAAGGGATAAACTAAAAAACTAAAGGACTAGAAACGTGCAATAAGTGTAGAAAAATAAGTAATAATAAGTAATAATAATAATAATACTAGTAATAATGAGTAGTACTAGTCAAGGCAGTTTAAAAAATTAGCATGTAGCAGATAATGTGAAGTACCACATAGTGCAGTCAATAATGCAACAGAAAAACAGTGATGAATGACATGAGTCTGGTTGAGCTGCTGTACATGGTGCACGAGAGTCAAAAGTCACTTAGTGTTCAGCAGTCTGATGGCAGAGGGGAAAAAGCTGTTCATATGCCGGGAGGTTTTAGTCCGAATGGACCGAAGCCTTCTACCTGAGGGGAGGGGGGCAAACAGCACGTGACCAGGATGTGAAGGATCGGCTATGATCCGGCCAGCACGCCTCCGGGTCCTGGAGATGTACAGGTCCTGGAGAGATGGGAGCTCACAGCCTATCACCTTCTCAGCAGTGCGCACGACGCGCTGCAGCCTTAGTCTGTCCCTGGCAGTGGCTCCTGCGTACCACACAGTTATGGAGGAGGTGAGGATGGACTCGATGATGGCCGTGTAGAACTGCACTAACATCTTGGTGGGTAGCTTGAGCTTCCTCAGCTGCTGCAGAAAGAACATCCTCTGCTGGGCCTTTTTGATGAGGGAGCTGATGGTTGGCTCCCATTTGAGGTCTCGGGTGATGGTGGTGCCCAAGAAGCGGAAGGAATCTGCAAAGGTGATGGGAGAGCCTGTGATGGTGAGGGGGGGCAGGGGGGATGTGACTTTCCTGAAGTCCACAATCATCTCTGCTGTCTTCAAAGCATTCAGCTGCAGGTTGTTGTGGCTGCACCAGGACACCAGCTGGGCCACCTCTTCCCTGTAGGCGGACTCGTCGCCGTTGGAGATGAGCCCGATGAGGGTGGTGTCGTCCGCAAACTTAATCAGCTTAACAGACTGGTGGGAGGAGGTGCAGGAGTTGGTATAAAGGGAGAAGAGTAGGGGGGAAAGTACACAGCCCTGGGGTGATCCAATGCTGATGCTAACAGAGTCTGAGACAGACTTCCCCAGCCGCACATGCTGTCTCCGGTCCGTCAGGAAGTCGGTGATCCACCTGCAGAGGGAGTCAGGCACGTTGAGCAGGGACAGCTTGTCCTGGAGCAGATCGGGGCGGATGGTGTTGAATGCGGAGCTGAAGTCCACAAACAGAATCCTGGCGTAGGTTCCCGGGGAGTCCAGGTGCTGCAGGATGGAGTGGAGGGCCAGGTTGACTGCGTCGTCCACAGACCTGTTAGCACGGTAGGCAAACTGCAGCGGGTCTAGGAGGGGTGTGGTGATGGACTTGAGGTGAGACAGGACCAGGCGCTCAAAGGACTTCATGACTACAGAGGTGAGCGCTACAGGTCTGTAGTCGTTAAGTCCAGTAATCTGTGGCTTCTTGGGGACAGGGATGATGGTGGAGGATTTGAGGCAGGTCGGCACGTGACATTGCTTAAGGGAGGTGTTAAAAATGTCTGTGAAGACAGGAGCCAGCTCTTTCGCACAGTGTCTCAGGGTGGAGGGAGACACACCGTCCGGCCCGGGGGCCTTGCGCGGGTTCAGTCTGGAGAACTGTCTGTGCACGTCCTGCTCACTGATGACAAGGGGAGGGGGGGGGGAGGAGGAGGGGGGGGACCGCTTTTGATGAATTAGGGGCTGAGGAGGCAGTGGAGCTGGGTGGAGTGGGTGAGTTGGACACAGCTGACGAGGTGTCAAAACGGGCATAGTGTTGGGACAGTCTTTGACAAAGGGCTTTGTCATCCTGACCTTTAGAAGCCTGAGGCCGATAGTTGGTGATTTGCCTCAGTCCTCTCCACACAGAAGCCGAGTCATTAGCAGTGAACTGCTGCTGGAGTCTCTCAGAATACACAGATTTAGCTCTCCTCAGCTCTCTGTTAAACCGATATTTGACCTCTCTGTAGCAGTCCCTGTCTCCACTTTTCAACGCTGCTTCCTTCTCCTTCCTGATCCGTCTGAGCTTAGCTGTGAACCAAGGCTTGTCATTAGAATATCTCACCCTGGTGCGCGATGGGAGAATGCTCTCCTCACAGAAGTTGATATATGAGTTCACAGTGTCTGTGTACTCATTAAGATCATGTGTGGCTCTTTTAAACATGCCCCAGTCAGTTATTTCCATGCATGTGTTCAGTTTCTCTCCAGCTTCACTGGTCAATTTCTTTGTGGTGGTCACAACAGGTTTAGTGAGTTTCAGTCTTTGTTTGTATGTGGGGATGAGGTGAACCATCACGTGATCAGATAGACCCAGCGCAGCGCGGGGAACAGCGCGATATGCGTCCTTTACTGAAGTATAACAATGATCCAGCGTGTTATTTCCTCTGGTTGGACATTTAATAAACTGTTTGTAGCGGGGGAGCTCGTGACTCAGATTGCTCTGGTTAAAATCGCCCACCACGATAACCAGGGAGTCTGGAAAGTTCCGCTCCGTAAGTTGGATGTGATCTGCGAGCACGCGCTGAGCTTTGCGCGTGTCCGCGTCAGGAGGGGCGTACACAGCGACGAGAATGAATGAGGCAAACTCGCGCGGGGAATAAAATGGCTTGCAGTTAATGAAAAGAAATTCCAGGGCGGGAGAACAGTGTTTGGAAATCACCGTTACATCAGAGCACCAGCTGTTGTTAATATACTGTAGAAGCACACTCCTCCTCCAATAGACTTACCGGAGCTCTCTGTGACGCGGTCAGCACGAATCAGCTGGAAACCCTCGAGGCTGATCGCGCTATCTGGAATGTTCTCATTAAGCCAGGTCTCAGAGAAGCAGATGACAGACGAGGAAGCGAGGTCCTTGAAACGCATCAGCAGTCTTAATTCTTCTACCTTGTTCAGGAGAGTATTGGCATTGGATAGAAATATGCCAGGCAAGGCTGTTCGCGAGCCTCTTTTTCGTAGTCGAGCGAGAATCCCCCCTCTCTTTCCTCTTTTCCGCCGTCTTGCTCTTTTGGCCAAACAATGGATCAGATCGGCGGCCAGAGCTAAAAAAAACGTGACCCCAAACCGTAGCCTTTGCAACTAGAAGTTGGTGCTTTTATCACATCGCAATTTAATCATCACAATCTCGTGATCAGTGGGTGGTGATAGAAATGAAGAGGTGTCTCCCTCTTCCAGACCCTGCTTATTAAACCCGTTTAAAGTCTCCTCTTCCATCCTCCCTGGCAGGGATGGAATGGAGCACCCAGGGAATTTGTATTCCCCCCCACCGAAAACCCCTTCACCAAACTGAGTCAACAAATGCACCATGGACAGGTGGCGGTCTTGGCACCTTCATTCCCTGAGAGCAGACGCCTCTCTCTGGTCCGGCTTTCTGACCATGTGCCTCTGGTCCTCCAGGACCCCACACGTGTGGCCCAGCAGCAGGTGGACTCTGGTCTCCAAGCTGACCATCCTCCGCATGCTTTACAGGGTTCCGGAATACAGTAACCCCAGCGGTAGAAAACTACGGACAGCCGCAGTTGGTTTCCTGCCGTCCCCGTGAAGGGATTCTGACTGTCAGCATGGTCAGTGGTAGGTAGACTGTGAGCCTCCATCTGCAGATAAGTAGAGCCACGTCAGCTCCTCCCTCTTCCCCTGGGGGAGTGACCTCAGGTGTGGAGCCATGCCCAGTGCTTAACACTAGTGTGACCGACTACTGATCGGAGGGTTATGGGTTCGATTCCCACTCTGTCTACAGTCTGCATGTCAAAGTGTCCTTGAGCAAGACACTGAATCCCCAGTTGCTCCTGATGGCCAGGCTAGTGCCTGTGGGTTTATGGCAACTCTGCCGCCATCAGTGTGTGAATGTGTGTGTGTGAATGGGTGGATAGCAGGAGCTGTAAAGCGCTTTGGTCCTCCAGAGATGAGAAAAAGCGCGATATAAGCGAACACCATTTGCCATTTACTTAGCTAGAAACGCTCTGTCCAAAGTCGCCCGTTTGGGGGGGCGGACCTTAACTGGAAACTTACAACAGAAAAACACAGACTTGGGACTGGGGTCTGATTTTTTTTTTTTTTCCACAATATCTTTATTGAACCTTTTTTTTTTTTTAACAAACATGATACAAACAATCAAACACTAACACTAAAGTACTACAAAAAAAAAAAATGCACTAAAAACACCAACAACCACCAACAAAATCAAATCTTCAACAATGCTCCTCTGTTTAGTCTAGACAATCCAATACATAAGTATACATATTATGTTCACCAGTTTGGAATTTACAAGGTCCACACACATCATTCACCTTCTTCTTCAAGAGTTATGTTTAAATTTTTTACATAATCAATAAAAGGTCTCCATATATTCTCAAACACAATTTCCTTTGATTTCAGTATATATGTTATTCTTTCTAATGGAAGGTTTGTTAACATCTGTCTTAACCACTGAGTCACATCTGGTCTATGAGTCTTTTTACTCTTGATATGTCTTGTAAGTCATAAAAACATGTTACAGACATGCTAACAACAGAAAAAACTTGATTTTTTTGCAGAGTGTCACTTTTAAGATTTCCCCAGACCCACTTGTGGGTTTTGTAAGAGACTGAAGTTGCATGTACAGTATATTATAATCCAGATCTCTCTAAGTCAGGTGGTAATTTGCAGCTCTGCCCTCCTAAGAGTTTCTCTTCCAGGTGCTAGGGTGGAGTCAGGTGTGATAATGGAGCCAGTTGAAAGTAGAGCGGTCATCAGGTTCCTGTACTTGAGAGGCCGCACCCCTCAAATGAAAGAGACTTATGGAGAGGACGCCTCATCGTAGGACATAGTCAAGCACTGGCATCAACAGTTCAAATGTTGTTGGACACTGATGGAAACAAGATCCATTCCCCCGGTGACCACAGGGCACCACTAGGGGTGGCAGTGGCTCAGGAGGTAGAGCAGGTCGTCTAATAGCCGGATGGTTGGCGGTTCAAATCCCGCTCTCCCCAGATATCCTGCCGTTGTGTCCCTGGGCAAGACACTTCACCCGCATTGCCTCCAGTGTCCATAACACTGGGTATGAATGTGTATAAATGTACAAAAATGTTCGGTGGTGGCTGGAAAGGCCGTTGGCGCAGATTGGCTGCCACGTTTCCGTCAGCCTGCCCCATGGCAGCTGTGGCTGCAGAAGTAGCTTGCCACTACCGTTGTCTGTCTGGAGTGAATGAATAATGTACCTATTTGTAAAGTGTCTTTGAGTATATATGATAAAGCGCTATATAAAATCGATGCATTATTATTATTATTATCCCTCAAGTGGAGGCCACCATTTTGGAGAATCACCATTCACCAACCAGCCCAAAATATCAGGATCAGTGTGGGGTCTGTGGAAAAAATCATCCATGAACATTTGCACATGCAGAAGTTGGAATGAGTCACATGCTCCCAGGCTGTTTTGGCCATGTACCAAGAAAGCTAAGAAGACTTCTTTGACAGACTAATCAAGCAGGACGAAACATGGGTCAATCACTGTGATCCAGAGACTAAAGCTCATTTGAAGCAATGGAAGCATTATGACTCAGTACCTCTGAAGAAGACACATGTCCACCCCCTGGTGGACATGGTCTTGCTCACGGTCTTTTGGAACCAGCATGGAGTATTGGTGATGGCAAAGGGTACCAGAATTACAAGGACTTACTATGCTTCACTGCTGCAGAAGGTCTTTGCCTTTTCCAAGACAATTCCCCGGTTCACAATTTGCCCAGACGGAAGCACGGTCCTGCTGCTCTGAAGTTGTTCCTCACCCCCTTAAGGTGCCTTCACACCAAATACGAATAGGCAGCGGGAATGTATACAAAGTCAATGGAAAGAGGTGAGCACATGTGAAATCGCACATTCGCACATTCACGTCTGAGGGATAGTGCTAGCTTTGAGATTCTGCTGTCACCGGAGTAAAAGTATCAACATTGGAGAGTAAACTAGTTTGAAAATGAGACTGACACTCACCTGGAGACACAAGGACTGTGAGCTCTTCAGCTGAATTGGGATGTTGGAGTTATTTACTCACAGATTCCTGCCACGGACGCGCTAACAAGGCTAGCAAGTTAGCAACAGAAACACCCATCATCTTGTAAAGTTTTGGAGACAGGGACAACATTTTCAGGTGAGCCTTCCGTCGGACAATGTAAACCTAAGCATGATGTTATTTTGGGAATTTCTACAGTAGGTTGAACACTGCTGCAGAATTTACAAAGGCAGCTTCACCTGTCTGCATCTCATTCAGACGGTGAATTCATGTCTATCCGTGTGTTTACATTGAGTTGTGTATAATGTAATTGTGCTGCACGAAAAATTCACCCATTTGAGTTTGGTGTGAAGACATCTTTGCTCTCCCAACCTCGCACTATCTGACTTCCGTCTCTTTCCAACAATGAAGTCATTTTTGAAGAGTAAGCACTTCCAAGACAATGAAACGTTGATTACTGATGTCAAGTTGTGGCTTCTGACGCAACCTGAGGACTTGTACAGGTGAGGTCTCCACAGCCGCATAAAGCAATGGAAGCGTGTGGCCCTTGGTGGTACTTATGTAGAGGAAGACTGGTAACTGGGCCGAGTTTGGTTCTCCTCAGCTGAAGGGAAATGAGTCAGGGGAAATCTTTAATTAACAGCCTTCGTCTAAAAAAAGCTTCCACATGTTCATCTTAAGGGATGGACAACTATGTATAATGGAATACGAAGACAGTCCAGGTTTTCATCCAGCCAGTCACTAATGCAGTCATTTGGAAGGAAGTCAGCTTTTGAAGGGACTGGCTAGGAAGAAAACCTCCAGTGTACTGGCTGACGTATGTTGTCCATCCCTCATCTGTTGGACCTTATTTTTGTTTTATTATTAACCTTTATTTATGTAGGTAGTCTCATTGAGAGACAAGGTCTCATTTTCAAGAGAGACCTGTCAAAACAACTCCTCACATTTTTTCAGACTTTAGTGAGGCAACAACACCTCACACTGGGAAGCTGTTGTCTTTAAATGTGAGCCGTGGCACTTAGGATGGAAACTGAGAGGCTGAAGTGGTGCTGCGGTGGCTGAAAATAGCAATATTTTTTCTGCTGAGGGGGATTATCATGGAAGCGGTGCTTAGTTCCACCTCTCACTGATCTCCCCTTATTTGGGTCGGACCCTGCCAACACTGGCCTTAGCATCAAGACCTCCATGCGTCACTGATAAGAGTCTATCCACTTTATGCCATACTATGTCCTCACACCACAGAAACCGGGAAAGACAACGTAAACAAGAAACTGGAGTTATGAGGTAATGTTACAAAGACTGGTTACACAGAGACACATATACAGCGGGGAAAATAAGTTCTGAATACATCAACATTTTTGTCATTAAACATATTTCTGATGGCGCCACTGACCTGAGATTTTCACCAGATACTGTATCAGTAACAACCCAAGTAATCCATACATACAAAGAAATCAAGGCAACTGTGTTCACAAAAGAAGTTATACTTAATGAAGTGGAAAGACACAGGGAATAAATATTGAACACTGGAACATTCACTTTATACTGTTGTACGGTACTACCAGAGGGCACCACAGGGCCATGCTACTCCCATTTGGTGTTGGCAGTGTAATAGCTTAGAGCTAAGGCACGCAGGAGGAGAACTCTTTAGTAACTGGTAGGTGTCGGTCATGTTGCACATGTCCTGCTAATTCATGTGTAAATTAGGGACTGCAGCGCCGTGGAGATGTGGATTAATATGGTCTCATTTAGAATATAGAATAAAACACTGAGTGGAAGTACAGTATATATTCTGTGTCTGGTGACTCTTTGTGCCATCAGTTACTCCAGAGTCTGTGTTAACGTGTTAGCCTTAGCCTGCTACCTCTCCGCCAATGCCTCGCCAACCGTTGCAACACGCCTGGTGAAATTCATTTAATATTTAGTAGAAAAGCCTTTGTTGGTAATAACGGCTTCCAGACGCCTTCTGTATGGAGAAACTAGGCACAGGCATTATTCAGGAGTGATTTTAGCCCATTCTTTCACACAAACTGTCTTCAAATCTTGAAGGTTCCATGGGTGTCCCTATGAACTCTGATCTTCAGTTTGTTCCATAGATTTTCAATTGGATTCAGGTCAGGTGACTGACTGGGCCATTCTAGCAGCTTTATTTTCCTTTTCTGGAGCCAGTTGAGAGTTTCCTTGGCTGTGTGTTTGGCATCATTGTCTTGCTGAAATGTTCACCCTCGTTTCATCTTCAGCATCTTGGCAGATGGCAACAGGTTCTTATCAAGGATGTCTCTGTACATTTGTCCGTTCATCTTTCCTTCAATTATATGAAGTCTGCTTGTACCATGTACTGAAAAACACCCCCACACCATGATGCTCCCACTTCCAAACTTCACAGTTGGTATGATGTTTTGGGGCTGATGTGCAGTGCCATTTCTCCTCCAAACATGCTGTGTGTTGTGACATCCAAAAAGTTCAATTCTGGTCTCATTGTCATGAATTGCCCTTGTATGAGTGTGTATGGTGCAGAACTGCGACATACCCCCTAGTTGTCAAGAGTGGTAAATATTTTTTGTCAATAGAATAGTTCAGATTTCCAAGGCTATAACTTGAAAGTGGTAAGAGATAATGGCTTACTGTCAAACAGAAAGATGTAAAATTTGATCCAAAGTTTCAGATGGTAATAAATTTACACATCTAATTTGCATAATGTCACAGCACCTCTTTAAATTCCATAACTCAGTCAAAACTGGACTTTGGATGTATTTACACAAAAAATGGTTCAGTCTTTTGACACCTTTTTTTGGACAGAGGTACCTCATCATCTTATCTTCAAAGTATATGAACAAGAAATCAGTACATTTAAAAAAAAACAAAAAAAAAATTTCTCACTTACTTTTGACAATGTCAGAGTGAGAAGGCAGGTGCAGTGTCACGCTCTGCCACTAGGGGCACGCAAATTCCCACACTCAAAGGGTTAATAACAAAAATACACAAAAACACTACATGTACACATAAAGGTAGGAATAACAGGGAAAAGGCATGGAGAAAGAGACGCCTGTCAAGAGCCGAGCCGGCTTGGTTTTCCCTGGCTCAGCCCTGATTTCTCTGTGGGTTTTGGCTCCACTGTTTATGTGCACTTTGTGTATTTCCATATCCTTAGCGACTGCCTGACCGGCAGCTGTTAGTCAGCATTGTGACCTACTTTCTCTCATGCTGCTGACAGTCTGTCGGTCCAACCACACCCCCTTGCTCTTCCTCTGACTCCATCAGCTGTTTCCAGTTCCGTTAATCATCCTTTCCAGGCCTCGCCCAGGTGTTCCCTATTTGCCATGCCAGTGGCGTTTGTTCATAAGCAGCTCTTTGCTAGACAAACGTCGCTAGATCATTGAACGAGTCACTCTTGTTTTCCACGAGGTGACCGTCAGTCTCTGAAGGACTTTGCTCGCCACTCTTCTGGAGGACCTAGATTGCTAGGCTGTGAGTAACTGTAGCGTTTCTCTGTGTGGTTGTGCCGCTATACTGGTAGCGTTTCCCTGTGCGGCACAACTGCTATGCTTTCCTCCTGTACAGCCTAGCATCTCTAAACTCTTTAGCTAGCTACCTAGCCATTTGTATGGTTTGCCCAAAACCTGTATTCAATAAATGTTTGTGTGGAACCCTTGCACTTAAATCCTCATTTCTACTTCTGTTCTCCGTGCGCAATTGTAGAGCGCACGGGGGGGGGGGGGGGTATGACAATGCCTAGATACCAGTCAGGGTAACAAACAAGGAGTAGAACTAAAGGCTGATTACTCACGTCTGAAAACTGAGGAGAGCACAGATTAGTGTCTGGTAGGAGAATGGTGCTGAAATGAACTGCATTGCTGCACGGGTTAAATAGGTACAGACTAAAGAGCTACTGAGTCCAGGTGTGGGTGGCAATAGTAGGGAAATAATTGACTAACAGGTGACAGCTGCCAAAGCCCACAAACAGGCTTTGACAGGAGGGAGTAAACAATGACTATCAAAGTAAAAGCACTGAATGTGATGAAAGAGAATCAGGATCAAATACAAGAGCAATACACTAATGGAGAAACTGAGGAAAGCTAATAATACAAACTGATAAATACTGAGACTACAAAAGAAGAATTAACACAGGGAAATAAATAGGAAAACAAGGTAATCGGTCAAGGTAACCGGAGTGGTGGCTCAGTTGGTAGAGCGTCCACCCCACACCCGGGAGGCAGGGGTTCAAATCCCGGCCGGGTCATGCCGAAGACCATATAAAAGTGGAACTTCCTGCTGTCCAACTTGGTGCTCAGCAATAATGGAATGGAGGAGGGAAATCTGTGGCGGCTGCCTTGCATGGCAGCGGCCCTCTGATTCTACTATGGGATGTGTGTGTGTGATTTACACTGTAGATAGGATAAAGCACAATTTCGTTCTACTGTACATAATTGGCTGTATTGTTGAATAACAATAAAGGGTGATTTAATTTTAATACACAGATAAGACTATATTGACACACCCAAGAACCATCACAGATACAAGATAAACAGATGCAGAAATACAAAAGATGGCATAACACAACTACGAAGCTGAGCATGGTGCCCCCCCCTTGTTCAGGATCATGACACTCATCTGACCAGAATACAGTGGTGTGAAAAAGTGTTTGTCCCCCTTCCTGATTTCTCATTTTTTTGTATGTTTTTCACACTTAAACGTTTCAGATCATCAAACAAATTTAAATTAATTAGACAAAGATAACACAAGTAAACACAAAATGCAGTTTTTAAATGAAGGTGTTTATTATTTAGGGAAAAAAAATCCAAACCTACATGGCCCTGTGTGGAAAAAGTGATTGCCCCCTCCGTTAAAACATAAATTAACTGTGGTTTATCACATCTTTGGAAAGCTGAGCTCAATTTCTCCAGCCACAACCAGGCCTGATTACTGCCACACCTGTTCTCAATCAAGAAATCACTTAAATAGGATCTGCCTGACAAAGTGAAGTAGACCAAAAGATCCTCAAAAGCTAGACATCATGCTGCAATCCAAAGAAATTCAGAAACAAATGAGAAACAAAGTAATTGAGATCTATCAGTCTGGAAAAGGTTATAAAGCCATTTCTAAAGCTTTGGGACTCCAGCGAACCACAGTGAGAGCCATTGCCCACAAATGGCAAAAACATGGAACAGTGGTGAGACTTCCCAGGAGTGGCCAGCCGACCAAGAGCGCAGCGACGACTGATCCAAGAGGTCACAAAAGACCCCACAACAACATCCAAAGAACTGCAGGCCTCACTTGCCTCAGTTAAAGTCAGTGTTCATGACTCCACCATAAGAAAGAGACTGGGCCAAAATGGCCTGCATGACGGCATTCAAAGACGAAAACCACTGCTGAGCAAAAAGAACATAAATGTCCAGCCATCTGTTCGTGACCTCAAGCTGAAGCGCACTTGGGTTCTGCAGCAGGACAATGATCCAAAACACACCAGCAAGTCCACCTCTGAATGGCTTAAGAAAAACAAAATGAAGACTTTGCAGTGGCCTAGTCAAAGTCCTGACCTGAATCCGATTGACATGCTGTGTCATGACCTTAAAAAGGCAGTTCATGCTGGAAAATCCTCCAATGTGGCTGAATTTGTCATAGCCCAAGTGTCAGTTCCGTCCACACTCGGGTCTTGTATCATATTTCCCTGGCTTTGGCAGCAGAGGATTCCTTCTAGCTCCTCGGGCTCTTATTGTGAAAGCGCCCGGGGGAGCTCCCTGCTGTCAAAGTCAGCTGCTGCGCTGCTGTCATACTCAGCAGCTGTGCTGCATCGGGGTCATTAGCTGCCAGAGATAAAAGCAGGTGCTGAATGCTCCCCAATGCGGCAGTCTCTGTTTATTCCTATGTTCCTCGGTTTATCCCTGTTAACCTACCTGGGTATCTCCTGTAAACCCATCAGTTAACGCTCCTGGTTATCGACTTATAAGGTACGTGCTGTGAGACTTTACCGCTATCGTTTTCTCGTCTGGTGCATTGGGTGCCCCCGTCTCAGACGTCACCTTTGTATTGTGTGTAATTCTGTGCTTACCCAACCTGCACTGTAAATAAACATCACTGCAAACTCACTGGTGACTGTGGCGTCTTATGGTGGTCCGTGAGGGCCACCGTGACAGTAGACTGCCGCCAGAACGCCCGGAGAAGAGGCGTCGCACGGAGACGCCATTCACCGTGAGTTTTGCTGAATTGGACTGTCTGTTCCTACCTGTCTGAATGTCTGTAGCTGGGAGTATGACATCATCCAGGGGCCGCGGTTGGCGCCTGGGCAGGCAGCTAGCGGAAGCTCTGGAGAATGTGGACAGCACCATCTTTTCCGCTACGCTGTGGAACGCTCCCAGCGACATTCATAGACATTTGGACTATGCTGAGGAGTTTCTGCTCAATCTTCCCCTCGAGTATGACGATCACCCGGAGGTGATAGCAAGGTGGGAGGAACTCGCTGCTCAACGAGCGTCACTTCGTGGGCTGGAGGAGAAGAGCAGGAAGCAGGGGAGGAGGCATCCTCGCTCCCTGCGTCGGTGTTCCGTTCCTGTCCCAGAGTAGGTCCAGGAGTACGCGCCGTCCGGGGGCCGACGACAACGTCGGCGTAATGACGCGGGCTCTCCTCAGCAGAATCCTCGGCTAGAATCCTGTCTGGATCCAGTTCCGGGTCGCCACAAGGGGTCAACCCCCTACACAGCTGTCACTCCTGCGCCTCGTCAGAGGGGAATCCCTGCAGCCTCATCTCCCCCCAGGCCTTCTTCGCCTGCTGTCCCGTCAGCGCTCCATGCCCGGCTAACCTCGGCTGTCGCCCCCTCCTCCTCGTCGCCTATCCCGGCTGCTGTGTGTCTCGGGAGCTCCGTTTCGGCGAGTCCCATCCCGGAACCTTCTCGAGTGGCCTCACCTCGTCTTCCCAGAGGGCCCTCTGTCGCCATCCAGCGGGGAAAAGGAGGAATGACGCCCCCCACAGCAGGAACCATCTCTACCCCGGGAGAAAGGCAAGTGGACGATAATTTCTCTCATCTCAATATAGTTCTGCCTTGTCTGACTCCTGGTGGTGGAGTTCGGGGTATGCAGCCCCCCGAGCTCCCTCCACCTGCTGTGGATGAAATTATTGAACCTGCTGTCTCTGTGTTCTCCCTCGCTGAGCGGTCCACGACGCCAGGCCAGCATCGTCGGATGAAGAGGGCCCCTGCAGCGCTAGAAAGCCTGGCACCGGCCCTGCATCTACGTCTCGGGCGGAGGAGAAGAGCAGTCTGCGGCCCGGAATCTGAGCCGACGGAGAAGAGTCCCCGGGTCTCCTCGCCGGAGTGGTCCGAACCAGCGGGTCAAGGGACTCCCGCCTCCACGCCATACGGGTCATCATCGTGGACAGCTGCGTGGGAGGAACCTCAGGCTGCCAATAACATCTGGTCAGCTGCGGAGCCCGACGCAGCTGAATCTGAATCTGCTGACGAGAGTCGCCCAGAACCTGGATCGTCGGAGTCCTGGGTGGCAACGTTTTCTCGTCTGGTGCATTGGGTGCCCCCGGCTCAGACGTCACCTTTGTATTGTGTGTAATTCTGTGCTTACCCAACCTGCACTGTAAATAAACATCACTGCAAACTCACTGGTGACTGTGGCGTCTTATGGTGGTCCGTGAGGGCCACCGTGACAGAATTACAACAATTCTGCAAAGATGAGTGGGCCATAGTTCCTCCACAGTGCTGTAAAAGACTCATTGCCAGTTATCACAAATGCTTGATTGCAGTTGTTGCTGCTAAGGGTGGCCCAACCAGTTATTAGGTTTAAGGGGCAATCACTTTTTCACAAAGGGCCATGTAGGTTTGGATTTTTTTTTCCCCTTAATAATAAACACCTTCATTCAAAAACTGCATTTTGTGTTTACTTGTGTTATCTTTGTCTAATATTTAAATTTGTTTGATGATCTGAAACATTTAAGTGTGACAAACATACAAAAAATGAGAAATCAGGAAGCGGGACAAACACTTTTTCACACCGCAGTATATTCTCCCAGTATTTTACTGGGTGGCAAATGTTGTGCCGCCAAATTTAAACGAGCTTCAGCATGCTTTTTCTTCAGCAAAGGAGTCTTGTGAGTTGAGTGGGCATGTCGTTTAAAACAGCAGTACCTGCTAACTCCAGGTCTTTCTGGAGCTCTCCACCAGGGGTCTTTCTCTCTTGGATAACTCCACTGGTCAACACCAAATTTATTGTCTAAGTTTTTTTAGTTGATTTAGGACAATTTTGATGTGCTGAATCCAAAAATCACATTGGTTTTGCTCAATCAGGTCAACTTGAATTATGGCCACATGTTGTTTTATACGTTTTTCTTTACATGTATGGGTATTTTTGCTTTATATGATGCAAAATTCTTTTTTATGTCTTGAAATTCTCTGAACTTTGAACAATAATGACGTAACATTCAATTTACATGTACTTACCTTTATATAAAGGGAAGTACATGCACAGTATTAAGTAAGTACTAAGTAAGTACAGGTTTTTACTTAGCACCTGACTGAGAGAAACGGATGTCATTTTTGGATTCAGCGGTGCAAAATTGTCTTAAATCAGTTGAAAAAACACAGACAACTTACAAAAAAATTATTTTTGTAACCCTTTGTAATTCTTTTGACTCCCCTGTCAGAAATCTTGCAAGGAGCTCCTGGTCGTAGCCGGTTTATGGTGAAATGATGTTGTTTCCACTTCCGAGTGATGGCACCAACAGTGCTCACTGGAACATTCAGCAGTTTAGAAATGTGCCTGTAACCAACGCCATCATTATATTTTGCAACAATAAGGTTGTAAAGGTCTAGAGAGCTCTTTGCTTCTACCCATCATGAGTTCTTTGTGGTATGACAATCTGATATTCAGAGCTTTTTAAAGGCTATCAGTCAGGACTTAACCAGCTAAAATTAATTTACACTGATAAGGAATGGGATGACTTCCTAAATTCTGATGGATTTCAGCTGGTTTCTTGGCTTTCTATGCCTTTTTGCACCTCTTTTGTCTTCTTCCTCTTCTTCTTCTTCTTCTTCTGGCTGCTCCCTTTAGGGGTCACCACAGTGGATCATCTTCAAGTTACAACCCAAGGAACTTCAAGTTCCTCAGGTTGTACATCTCAGAAGACCTGGGTTGGACTGCAAACACCAGTCATATCATCAAAAAAGCCCAGCAATGTCTTTTCTTACTGAGAACGCCGAAGAGGGACAAACTCCTTCCACCTCTGCTGAGGAACTTTTATCGCTGCACAGTAGAGAGTATCCTGACTTATGGATGCACAGTGTGGTATGCTAGCTGCAGCGGGTCATCAAGATGGCTCAGTGGATCATTGGCTCCCCACTTCCACGCCTGGATGAAATCTGCTCAAGCTGTCCCCTCCGAAGGGCCTCAAAGATCCAGAGAGACCCTACCCATCCAGGACATTCTTTGTTCACCAGTCTCCCCTCTGGCTGACTCAGAATTATGCAAACTCGAACCAACAGACTCAAACACAGCTTTTTTACTATGGCTGTGAAGAGACTGCTGAAAGAACTGGGAACACCCCCCCACCCCCACCCTGACTGCCTCAGTATTCCCAGTCCATCTGTGCAATAATTAGAACTACTGTAATAACTGTTCTCTTTGCACTTTGATGAAATGCATAGCATTTTAGCTGCACTTCACACTACATTGTTAGGTGGTTTTAATCCATATATATATATATATAGTCATTGATTTTAACATATTTATATTCATATTTATTTTAATACATACTTTATATTATAGCTGCTACAGAGTGATTGCTGCTAAACAGAATTTCGCTGTATCTTGGTGTGCAATAACAATAAAGCTTCTTCTTCATCATCTGTCTCTATCTCCCCCATCCCTCCATCTTCCTCTGGAACACCAACCCTCTCCATGTCCTCCTTCACTACATCCATCAATCTTCTCTGTGGTCTTCCTCTTTTCCTCCTGACTGGCAGCTCCATCTTCAACATCCTTTATCTCCACTATCCCTCCTCTGCACATGTCCAAACTATCTCAGCCTTGACTCTCTTACTTTGTCTCCAAACTGCTCAACCTGAGCTGTCCCTCTGTTATACTCATTTTTCTTCACATGTTCAATTCAAATTCAAAGATTTTATCTGTCAATACTACTCTACGTACAGGACATACAGGAGAGTTGAAATGGTGTTTCTGTCTTCAGTGGTGTGCACAATATAAAAAAGAAAAAGGAATAAGGCTGGAGAAACAACAGCAGTCTATGTACAGTAATGCAACCCGTAGTGCAAATGGCGACAAAAGATGAACCCAGACCTCCCATAGTGCAAATCAGGAGAAACGATTAACAATGATGAAATCCAGCAATCCTAGATACAGAAAAGTAGAGCAGTAATACTCGTAGTTGCATTTCATTGCAGTAGTGTAGGTGCAGACAGTGACAGATAGGACTGCACATGATCAGTATTGCAATAACAGACAGCAGCAGATCTGGCATTTGTGCAAATGGTTGCAGTAAAGTGCAGAGACATACAGCAGCAGATGTGTTACTGTTGGTGTGCCAGTCTTTCTGTAACCACAAGGGCTGTGCAATATGATGATATATATCGGTGACACGGTAAACATTTACCGTTTCATGTAAAACTGCATCATTTATTTCAGGATTTAAAAGACACACATCCCGTTTCTACTTGTCACTGCTCCGCCTCTCCCCCGCGGTGCGGCAGGTGTGTGCAGTTGTGGGTTCCAGCGGTTAGCAGCTAACAGCAAGCTAATGTTTTGGTCATATAGCCGCTACTTCTGTTTGCCAGGTGTGTGGGACTGTTTCCCACGTGCTGCGTCAGAGAGGATAGTCCTCTGACCTCGATTTAATTAGAGGTAACGTTAACGCCATCTCTCTCCAATTACAAAACAGAAAATGCTAAATGACGATGCTAACATGTCGCTAACAGTTATTTAATCCCTTCCACAGCATGTGGGACAGCATGTGGTGTATAGGACAGAACCCATCTCCATTTCTCTGACCCGAGGCCACACAGCTACTGTAGGTAGTGAATGCTACAGTGGGAGGCGAGTCCTCTGGTACCTCTGTGCGTTAACGCTCCTTTTCCTGTTCTATCATGCTGAGCACCAAGCCAGAAGGCAGAAAGTACTATTTTCATATGGTCTTTGGTATGACCTGGCTGGGATTTGAACCCATGACTTGCTGGTTGTGGGGTGGATGCACTACCGACTAGGCCACCACGCCGCTGTCACTAATAGGAGATATTATAGCGTATCAAACCACCGTTTCTTTCTTTTAAATCACTGCAGCGTTTCTTAATTTGGTCTGAAAAAATATTATTAAAGCTGCAAAAGTGGGTGACAGCGGCCGCATACACACTAAATAAATAAATTAATTAAAGGTGTCGGAGGAACAAAGTGGCTCTTAATGTAACTTGATTTCTAATCATTTTTAATTAGTCAAATAGTGATAACGAAGAAAGTTGAAGTCATCTCAAATGCACATTAAAAATTCAATTTATAGCAACACAGCAAAATTAAGAGGGAAACAAAAGGTGCATAAAATTAATGACATGAATATGTACAATCGATTTTTTTTTCACTATGTAATTTAAAATGTAGAAAAATAGATGATCCTTTTTGACATGATGACTAATTACTGGACCCAAGTGCAGGAATTACTACAAGAGGGAAGCAGAGACCAGTGTAAGTTCAGGAGTTTTATTGTGCAAATAAACAGTAATGGGGCGGCACGGTGGCGGAGTGGTTAGCACTGCGGCAGCACAGCAACTCCCCCTTGGCCGGGGGATCCTGGGTTCGATCCCAGCCCCCGACCAACAGTGATGTGTGTGGAGTTTGCATGTTCTCCCCGTGTCTGCGTGGGTTTACTCCGGGATTTCTCCGGTTTCCTCCCACAGGCCAAAAACATGCAAGTTAGGTTAACTGGCATCAAACTGGGGATTCTAAATTGTCCTTAGGTATGACTGTGAGAGTGAATGGTTGTCTGTCTCTCTGTGTTGGCCCTGCCATGGACTGGCCATCTGTCCAGGGTGGACCCTGCCTCTCTCCCAAAGACGCTGGGATAGGCTCCAGCCCCCCCGCGACCTGAAAAGGATTAAGCGGAAGAAGATGAATGGATGAATGAAAAAAATAAACAGTAATTGTCGTAGATTCGCCCTCACCACTGGGAAACGGCCTCGGGGAGAAGAGAGGGACAGTAAGTATTGCACGTAGAAACCATGCGCTTACTCTTAAGGAGCAGTACCCAGCTGGTGAGGTAGCTTAAAGGCCGGCCACTTCCCCGTTGGAAAATGTGTCCAGGACGGCGTCCCTGGCTTCTCCTAACACAGTGTTCGTGCCTGTGGACACTGGAGTAGGAGCCCGAGCCAAGCTGAGCAGACGTGCATGTGACTTGAATCCACATTTACAGATCCACCGTGACAGCTGAGAGGAGGTGAAGGTGGAGATGTTGCGAGTCCCTGCTGGTGATGACAGTGACATAGGCAGGTGAGCATATACGACCGGGGCGATCCACTGACAAACGGGCGAGCAGCTTTACCTGAAGCAGAACAAGGGTTTTCTCGAGACAAAACTTAATTCACAACAACAACAGCGTGGCTTGGTTGGCAGCTTTACCAAATCAGTCCCACGCCGAGCCATTCTCCACCGCTCCTTCTTATACTCCAGCCTTTCGCTCAGTTGACAAAACAGTTCGCCAAACGTAGTTTGCAAGGCGAACTGACCTAAATGAATGGGCAGTTCTCGGCGAACGTTTTTTCTGTTCGGCTCACGCATTCTGTAGTTGTGTAGATCTTTGGTCCTCTGTCAGCCGGTAGAGGACCCTAGTAACTACGGCGTAGACTGTAGCCTACTTTAGCTTCATATTACCTAAGAATTCTCCATTATACCCCTACCAAAAACAATATTTTAAGCGTGATATTGTTTTACTTACAAACTGACATAACCTCTACTCTTAAATTGATGGAATTGCTCCGAAAAGAAAATTAAGCAAAAGAATATCGCAAACTATCTTACCTAGCTGCCATCTTTGTTTGCTATGCGAGTCACCTCCAAAAGAGTTCGGCCAAAGAGAAAACGGTTCGCAGCAACTGTGTCGTTCAGTTACAGAAACTAACGAACAGTTCCAAACAGTTGCAAACTGTTTTGTCAACTGAACGCATCCCAGGACTAATGGGAGCAGTTGAAGACAATCACCCAGTGTCAGTAATCAGGATGCCCTAGTCTGCAAGGAGAGAGATATGTGTTAACATGGCTATACTAGCATCAGCACCGGATCACCCCAGGGCTGTGTACTTTCCCCCCTACTCTTCTCCCTTTACACCAACTCCTGCACCTCCAGCCACCAGTCTGTCAAGTTGATCAAGTTTGCGGACGACACCACCCTCATCGGGCTCATCTCCAACGGCGACGAGTCCGCCTACAGGAGAGAGGTGGCCCAGCTGGCGTCCTGGTGCAGCCACAACAACCTGCAGCTGAATGCTCTGAAGACAGCAGAGATGATTGTAGACTTCAGGAAAGTCACTACTCCTCTGCCCCCCCTCACCCTCTCAGGCTCTCCCATCACCACTGCTGATTCCTTCCGCTTCCTAGGCACTACCATCACCAGGGACCTCAAATGGGAGCTGACCATCAGCTCACTCATCAAAAAAGCCCAGCAGAGGATGTTCTTCCTGCGGCAGCTGAGGAAGCTCAAGCTACCCACCAAGATGTTAGTGCAGTTCTACACAGCCATCATCGAGTCCATCCTCACCACCTCCATAACCGTGTGGTACGCAGGAGCCACTGCCAGGGACAGACTAAGGCTGCAGCGCGTCGTGCGCACTGCTGAGAAGGTGATCGGCTGCAAGCTCCCATCTCTCCAGGATCTGTACATCTCCAGGACCCGGAGGCGTGCTGGCCGGATCATAGCCGATCCCTCACACCCTGGTCATGTACTGTTTGCCCCCCTCCCCTCTGGTAGAAGACTTCGGTCCATCCAGACTAAAACCTCCCGTCACATGAACAGCTTCTTCCCCTCTGCCATCAGACTGCTGAACACTAAGTGACTTATTGACTCTCGTGCACCATGTACAGCAGCTCAACCAGACTCATGTCAATCATCACTGTTTTCTTCCTGCATTACCGACTGCACTATATGGTTCTCCACAGTATCTGCTGCTGGCTAATATATATTTTAACTGTTGACCAGTATCACTTAATCTTATCCTACACTTTATTACATGTATAGTTTATTTCTCTTATCTTATCATGTTTAATGTTGCAGCATTGTACCGAGACAAATTCCTAGTTTGTGTACTACATGAACAATGGCAATAAACCTGATTCTGATTCTGATTCTGATTCTGATGGCTCACCTGCACGTCGCAAGAGGGTGCGCTCACTGATCATGACACTCTTTATTGGTTATTTAAGCAATATTACACAAGATCACACCTGGAGTTACTATATTCATGATGTCGTAATGACCTCAAGTGTAATATTGCTTTTATACAACAGTTCCACACCCACAATTTATTAAATGACAGCAATACCGGACAAAATATTAGGATTTGTTTGTTTAACCAGTTATTTTGTGCAGCTGACTAAAAATAGTCCCTTCTAAATGTAGTCAGTAACTGTTGCTAAACATCTCAGTCAGCATGAAGACGTCGATTGCCATTTCACACACATGGAAACAAATTAAATATTGTCAAGTGCAAAGGTAATAAGTGTTTATCAACATATACGGGTGCTTCAGAAGACCCCAGATCAAAATGTATCCAATGCCGTGGCGGTACCATATGTGCTCGGGCTGCTAGAGCAGCTTGGGGCCAGAGCCACTAGCTAGTAGTTAGCATGCTAGCGATTTAGCACACTTGGCACACTTTGCTCGCTTTTCTTTGCATTTTCAGATGAAACAAAGAGTCCATCACCACAAAGGTGTTGTAGTTTGTTAACCGAGACAATAATTCAAACTCTAGCACTGCCTTTTAAACAGCCATGAAACAGCTTAATGAGCTTGAAATGACAGCAGGCCTGGGGTAGACGGAGAGTTTTTTTCAAAAGGGTGGGACTTCTGTTATCGGTGCGGGAATGTGTATGTGAATGGGTGGATAGGAGGACCTGTAAAGTGCTTTGGTCATCCAGAGATGACTGAAATGCGCTATATAAGTGAATGACATTTATCATTTACTTCTGGGTCATGGATGTACAATTTCTTGTCAAAGAGCGCCTCACTCTGGAAATTAAGGTATCCATAACAGTAGTGCAACTGTCAGAGAGTTGATAGAAAAATACTGTTAGTAATTAACGGTTACATGAACACTTTTGAAGCAGAGTGATACAAATCCAGTGAAGTTGGAGTGCAATTATTGTGGAATATAATAACTCCTGGAATCCCTATAATCCAATAAAATTGCTCAGTCGGAGCTAACTGTTGTATAACTATATCTATCTATAAAGCAACGGATCTCTGTCTGTGTATCTGTGCATGTGTGTGCACGCGTGCGTGTGTGTGTGTGTGTGTGTGTGTGTGTGCACGTGCGTGCTTCCTCTCTTATCTCCTAAACTGTTCATCAGACTGGCCTCAGATTTTATAATTGCTTTGCTGAGGTTACCAGGGTGTGCATCTTCCAAATATGGAGTTGCTCAGTTAAAATATGTAATTTTTATCAGTAAAAGTTTAGCCACTGCTCCAGTTCCTCATGTTCTGGCTTCTAGAAGTGTGGGTGGGGTTTCGGATTGACTCCGTACTGGCTGGATAATATGCAGCATCACAACCAGTCACACCAGAACAAAGCAAGGAAGTGAAAGAAGAAAGAGCCAGAAAAAGGAAATACTGAAAATTTAATGGTTAAAAGAATGCACTATATTGTAAAAAATATACTATAATATTGCTGTGATTGTGTAGCTCTAAAGGATAATTTGGCATCTGCAAAGAGCACAAGGTGCACAGGTGCACTGGGGGGTGGGGGGGGGCAGCAGCCGGACTGGCTTACTGCAGTCCTTGGCAGGGAGCCAAGCCCAGCCTGCCTGGTTAACAGGAGTCTGGGCTGCTGCTCCACCTGTGCCACCACTGTCCTTTGCAGCATCATGGGTTCAACATGGGGCTCCTCGCGGTGCACGGCTATCTAAAAATTAAAAGTTAATAGTAATACCACCACGACTGTGGAGCGGAATGGCCAGATCAATTGCGTATCATATGCAGACACATATGTACACTTTGACTAAACGACAACTGTGACCAAACACACAAAAATTTATACATTTGTATTTAGGGAAAAGAGGAGTTGGAGTAAATAAGCGTTAACTTCTCCCTTCTCCTTTTCGAGCACCGTACACTGTCACTTTTATTGCACTTATTTGCTTTGTTTTTGCTTTTTTGTTTGAAATAAAGTATCTCAAAAAAGGGGGGGGGGGTATCACACGATCACCTCTTGAGGGAGCTGTGGTGGACCGACCATGAGTGCTGCTCACTCTGGATTTGATGTAGTCATTCAGGGGGGCGGAGCCAGACCATGGAGGATTTTATACATCAAGCAGGCAGTTTTAATTTTTTTAAAATTCTCAAAGGACAGAAGGTTGTACCTACATAGAATATGTAAGAGGCTTTTTATCTAACGTTTTCAGAGCATTTTTTAAAGCAATTCAACTGGTTTGAGCGTTGCCACTCCCACCAATGACCAGCTGGTAAATACAATAACTGAGATGTGAGAAGATCGAGTGTAAAACCATCATGGCTACTGTGTCTGTAAGCCACCTCCTGATTTGTCTGAAGTTGCAAATATTAAATTGTAATGTCTCAGTGATGATATGGCTCTTGAGCGAGAGCGTGGAGTCCAAAGTCAGAATTAGCAGGCTGTAAACAGCAGTGAATGTACGTGGCGGGCTGCTTCTAAACAACAGGAAACGCTACAGCTCTTCAGCAGTGACGGCCAGCTGAAGCCTCAATGATGCGCTGAGCCTTTCAAAGCTTACAGGCTTCATTCTAAGAACAGTGACATCTGGTGGCCATCATGCAGGTTCATGCACACTATTAGCATTTTATTGCTGTTTTACATAATTTTCCCTTTGTTTTGACCTACTGTGATTATGATGGGTTGTACTATAATTTATAATTGCCATATTTCCCAGCTTCAGGGTTTTTTTTTAACTTCACCTTTCCATAATGTTGGTGTCCAAAACTCAGAACACAATGTCATAAAATTACTGATCCACCAGTAGAAAAAGGATTTCATGGGATTCCGTGGACCATTCTGCAGGGTGACTGATTAAGATGGGAATGGCTGAAGTGAGTGAGTATAAATTAGCCACTGAACATCTCAGCAGATGTCTAAAGCCACTTTTCCACGAGCACCTACTCGGCTCCACTCGCCCCAACACGGTTTAGGTGGTTTTCCATTACAACTGAGAACCACCTCAAGGTGGGTGGGTTCATTACAGGAAGGAAGCCCGTTATGTTGTTGACATGCTGACGTTTTGCTGTCAGAAGCGAATACTTATTACAGCAAGAACAAAACACAAGCAATGTACAGAGTTAGCATTGATGGCTAGCTACCTAGCTAGCTCACTGTCTGCATACAGGAGACAGCGGTGATATCCTTGTTTGTTCACAGTGAACTTGCCACCAATTGGATAAATAACGTAAAAAATGCTTAAAATCGTAAAACACTCACCATCTTCCCCGTGAGCAGCCATCAGCTCAGAGGCCTCCTGGTAGACTTTTTCGTTTCAGGTCGCTCCGCTGTTGACAGCGTTAAAAAGTTCATAGGCTGAACTGGTGGTCGGATTTGGCCAAATGTGGTTTATTTTTTAATAGCAGGGATCCAAGTGCTGCAGCACCGATGGAAGAAGTGCGTGGACCGAAGGGGAGACTATTGAAAATAACCACATTTGGTCAGATTGGACCACTATGAACTTTTCAGCCCCATAGCTCCGTCTGGATTCTCTCGTCAGCCACCGAGCACAGAAGAGTCCACACCTCATCATTGGAACAGGGTGTTAATTTGTGTGTAGCCATTCACCTCGTTGATTATCGCAGAAATAATAAAAACTCACAGCCGAATTTACAAATGGTGGTTTTGAATCTTGTGAAGATGTCGCTCTTATCCGCTGACGTTACGCCCCAGCCAATCAGGGGCCTGCAGTCTGTTGACGTCACATTTTCAGCACATCTCAGCACACTTGGAACCCGACTGGAGTAGGTATGAAAGTAGTAGCTCGTACCAGGTACAAAAGGAAGACCCAACAAGCTGAGCAGAGTTGAGGCGAGTGGGGCTGAGTGGGTGCTGATAGGTATGGAAATACTGACAGATAGACGGCACGGACATGACATAGGATCCACGGGTGACGCCAGCGCACCGTGCCTACTTAAGGGGGCTGTTGGCAGGAGTCGTCCTCTTTGGCGCCCCGTCTCTAGCCAACACGTCAGCCTGTACCCAGTCCAAGTTAGCTTAAAAGCTGTTGTTCTGTGCATAACATGTGCTGCCATTCCTTTTATTAAAACCACTGTTCAGTTCAGCCACCGCCTCCGTGGTCGCTCCTTTACAGACATAACAGGTGCTAGTGGAAAATATGAAATGTTTATTGGTGCAGCAAGTTCCTCTATGATTACCTTGCTGTTGCTCTTTCCGTGTCATCATCTTAATGCGTGCCCCATGCGTTGTGTCACTGCTGTATGTCTGTGTGGGATTTGAACCCCTGCCTCCCGGGTGTGGGGCGGATGCTCTACCAACTGAGCCACCGCTCCGGTAAAATGTAACTCACGATGATGCTGGGGGTATTTCTGTTGGTTTGGGTCATAGGGGGCGGCTGTGGCGCAGGTGTAGTGTGTCCGACTGCCAGTTGGAGGGTCAGGGGTTCGCTTCCCGCTCCATCTGCAGTCTGCAGGTTGAAGTGTCCTTGAGCAAGACAGTGAACCCCCAGCTGCTCCTGGTGGGCCAGGCCAGCGCCGGTGCACGGCAGCTCCACCACCGTCAGTGTGTGAATGTGTGGCCAGCAGGATCTGTGAGGAGCTTTGGTCATCTAGAGAGGAGAAAAGGCACTATATACGGTCATGTGAAAAATTTAGGGCACCCCATTAAATATTCAGCGCTTTATTAATAAATGCTCACATATCTATGTCTAACCTTGTTTTTGTTTTTATTTGCATTTTTTAACATTTATTTTAGCCATTTTAAGTGGGAATGAATGTGGGTGTGTCCTAAAAATGATGGCGGGTGTCCTAATTTATTCCTCACTATTTGTTTAGAATTACATTTTACAGAAAGTTTGAAAAAGTCTTTAATTAATTTTTAATTGTTTAGTTGTATTACATGAATCTTCCAGTATTTTAAACACTGATATTAAATATCCATATGTTCAAATATGTTAAAAAAAAAACCACAGGCATATACAGGGTGTCCTAATTTTTTCACATGACTGTAAGTGAACACCATTTACACCGTAATTTCCCAGACTGGGATCAATAAAGTGCATCTATCTATCGTTCTTGTCAAATAAGATTACTTACATTGTGAACTGAAATTTTGGTCATATGGCGCAGTCCTGTACTGATGTATTGATACATCCCTGATCAGGGTTCCAGCAGCTATGCTGCAGGAAACCTCTTCTTTTTGTTCCAATTTTTCTCCACTAAAAGTGCATGAGGACCAAAAACAGCGATGCGTAGAAACTTGAAATGATCAGAAACTCTTCCCACTACTTTGATCCAATTCAAAATCACAACAGATTCTTCAGCTGACCACCAAATTTCATCCAGTTCTGGTAATGTTCCAGAAATCATGTTCAGGAAATGTCTGTCAGCGGAATATTTTGTTAGTGTGTGGGGAAGTCAGCGTGTGACCCAAAGCAGTCGCGTGATGTAGGGGTTAAGATACTCGTCTGCAGGAGCCCTGGGTTCAAAACCTTCTGGTACCATGTCGGTCTCCTGAAGTGCAGCGTACCTCTTGTGTGCATTTGGAAACCATGTGTCATGTACACTGAGTTTTAAATGCTGATCTACTGCTGCTGGGAATCCTTTCAATTGAACATTCATCATTGAGTTACAGTGCAAGCTAAGACAGTCGTGTGGTGTTGTGGGTCAGGAGTGTTCCTGGTGTGCGTGAAGTTCCAGGTTTGAGGCTTGCCAGGGAGGTCTTGTTCTTCTGAAGTCCAGCATGGCTCTCCTGTACTTTTTAAAGATGCACTATGTTAGATTTTCACCTCAAAATAATGTTTGCAAAATTATTTTGATGGTATGCCAACATTTAACTGTCTGAACGTCACTTCGTCCATAACCTGAGTCGCTCCACAATGCCTGCAGCAGCCGTGTTTTGGTTGGATTACTGGGGGGACGGTGGATGTGGCCTCAGTCCCAGCAGCCAATCACGGGGCACAATTTTAGCCACCAACATTAGAAAGCCCTGTGGTTGGCTGGTGGGACTGGGGTCGTGGTCACCGTGGTTGTGACCTTTTCAGTGTTCATACAAGGAACAAGAACATTGCACCGTGCTGCTTTAAAAACTAATGTGCAGTAGACCTTAGGGTTTTAAATGCTGTTGCTAAGCGATACAAGACCTTGAAGTCCACTCCTGCTTGGAACCCGATGATCGCAGCTTGTGGCTATTTTTACAGTTATTATTGTTAGTATGAGTGAATGTGCAGCGGAGTGGTGGCCCAGTGGTAAAGCATCCAGCCCATATGTAGAAGGTTGTGGGTTCACACTCCAGTCAGGTCATACCAGCCACCATGTAAAAATGGTACTTATCGCCATCTAGCTTGGTGCTCAGCTCAGGTGACTGGGGGGCATTGCATCTGGCCTAAAATCTCTGTCGCTTCAAACATGCAGATCATGGCGGAGCCGTCCTTTATCCTGATTATGAGCTGCTGCCTTCAGGGAGACGCTGGAGAGCAGTCAGACTCCTACCACACCACCATGAGCTCTCTTTAGTCCTGACATCAACAGCTCGGTTAAATAAGGAACCTGATCAGCCGAACGGGACACGAGCCTCATTTTAGCTGCTCTTAATGTTTTCTAACTTTTTATTGTTCAAATTATTTATTGATCTGATGTCATTTTATTGTGGAATATAATTATTATAACTATTTATTATTATTATTAATTTGTCCAGCCGGGTCATGCCGAAGACCATATAAAAGTGAAACTTCCTGCCGTCCAGCTTGGTGCTCAGCAATAATGGAACAGAGGAGGGAAGCTTGTGGCGGCGCCTTGCATGGCAGCGGCCCTCTGATTCTAGATATGTGTGTGATTAACATTCTAGATAACAGAAATGCCATTTCGTTCTACTGTACATGATTGGTTGTATGGACTGAATGACAATAAAGTTGGCTTTACCTTCTATTGTTAATTTTGGTATATTAACACTGCTGACTGTGTGTTGTTTTAAATTGGTACTTAAGGCGAAGGCGGAATTGTGTAGCGCTGTCATCCAAGACAAATTTCCCGTGAGGGACAGTAAAGTTTATTCTGATTGTGGTAAGGAGTGAGGCCTCCACACCGTGAGATGGAGGCAGATAATTCACTGTGGCAACCGGCAGTGTGAGTGAATCTGCAGAGTGTTGAGTTTCAGAGGGTGATGAAACACCAGAGGAATGAAAATTGTTTTATAATCGGTGTGTCTGTCCTTATCTGACAAAATCTCGTCTTCTTGTGTGTTCCAGAGCGGGGGAAGGGGAGGCGGCGTCAGGCCATACTGGGAGAGCACCCTTCCAATGGATACGGTACCGTCTGTCCGTCTGTCTGTCTGTCCGTCTGTCTGTCTGTCGCAGCTGTGTCAGTGTGATCACCCTCACACGCTCCATTCCCTCTGTAACTTCTCCATCTCCGTCTCCAGGCCCACACTGCCCCCTGCTGCCTCTGCCTGGAAACAGCAGACGCCGGAGGAGCAGTGAGGAGGTGCAGGACAGGGTCGGGTACCCGCTGCTCCTGCACAGGTCCCCCTCCGCATCCTCCTCTTCATACCTCGGCCACGGTATCACCAGCTCTGTCGCCATGGTGAGCGGCCTCCATCCCACGAAGATGAACTGCACTCGTGTCTTCAACCTCTTGTGCCTCTATGGCAACGTGGAGAAGGTGAGTGTCGACTGAGTTTAGGATCTGGTTGTCATGGGAGCAACATACTTTATGTTGTATCTTTTCAACAGACTTTCCTGTGCACACATGAAGCAGCCCTCACACATGCCGCTCTGCTGTGATGTAGACTGCCTGGCTCACCAACCCACCTCCACTCCAGCTTTCACCGTTTCTCACTGTCATGTTGTTGCGCTCCCTTGCAGCTCCTGCTGGCGTTGCAGCGACAGTGCGTTGGCTTTTCAGTGTTGGACAGGCTTCATTGCCAGCTGACGACACCATATTGTCCTCCTTGCCTTCGGTGTGTGATTTGTGGCGGCTTTAACTCTGCACATGCATTCTTTTGAGATAAAAAGATGCTGTGATTGGAGTCGTAGCACGGTCAGGGGATGCACGCTCTGTCCTGTGCTTGTGCACTTGTCATGCGAATGTAGAACTTGTTAAGCTACAGCTATTCCAGCAGCATTTCTAGTTGAAGTGCCTATAAAATGCCCCTTTTCCATGTGTTGGCACAGTTCCTCGAGGTGTTAATGGAATGCCTGACGTGCTTTGGTCAGAACGGCTCAGGATTCACATCACAACAAGCTGTTTCTGTGCATTTTGCTTTTTTATTTTTTTTATTTAACTTTTATTTTTTCAGGCAAATGCTTCAGCTCAAACTGATCTGTTTTACGAGCACGGCCTGACCAAGATGGCAGCATTTACACAGGACAATACATTAACAAAACACACAGTAAGACACCACGAACCATGCTAAAGAATATCAAATATGCAAATCTTTAAATGCTTTAAGGTGGTAATGAGCAACAGTTGAGCCAGCCCTCCATCTTCCTCACTGCTGAGATGTGTGAGTTTCTGATGGCAGCCCAGTGTTTGACGTTAGCTGGTTAGTCCCGCTGTAGTACCAGCTGTGCACGGATGTAAAGTCGTGTTTAAAAAAACACTGATGTATGTCTGGCCAGAGATAGAGGGTTAGATAATAATATTTTATCTGTAAATGATGGAAACAACACCAACGTTCTGACCCTTGCTGAGATCAAAGTAAAATATTTAAACAAAAGATGTGTTTTTTTAAACCTGCAAACACAGACCAATCACAGCGTGCCACGTTATCAAAACAAGCGTCCAGCCAATCATATTGTGCAACGTCACAAGCAGGCGCAGGACCCCGAGCACATCTGGCACCTTGTCAGTCTCATGTAAAACTGGATAACTGTGGGGATGGAAAAGCCCAAATCAAGCATTATCAGAGACGGGGCTGTGTGGTCTGAGTGGCGGACAGGACATGAGCGGTCCCTGGGAGAGAAATGCCCACAAACAATCTGAATGACTGGACGGCTAAGTCTGCTCACAACAGCTCACCGCCCCGGCCGTAGCCAGAGAACGATAAACTGCAGTAAAATAAGCCGAAGCTAGGATTATCATGTGATCACATGTTGGGCAGGTAATCGGACTGGCATTGCAGATGTCTAGCAGGGTAAATAGATAAAAGAGAAAATTTCCCACAAAAAATGGACTGCCATCAGCCAGCTAAGCTAATGCTAGCAGTCTCATCTGCTAGTTTGACAAGATCGGATGCTGACTTGAATCAGTGGGGAACGTGGATGTCTAGAAGGATCACAACATTTTACAGAAAAAAGCCATTAAAAACTCTGACTGAGCCGCTAAGCTAACTCCATAATAGCACTGTAGCTATTATACGTAAAGTGTTTCTTAAATCCACGTTTCCTGGAAAATACAACCAATCAAATAAATCAGCCTCTAGGACGTCATAGTGTGCAAGTCTCATGAGAAAAGTCTCACGAGCGAGACGACACAAAACTTGTTTAAACTTAGTTTGTTTTGAATAAAATCAGTCCACATAATTCATCTTAAAGTCCCTTGGCACTTTAAGATGATTATTCATTATCGTAACATTGAAAATAAGTCAGACAACTTGAAAAACATTCCATGGGCCCTTTAATTAGCTTTCATTCTATCATTTTAAATGTCTCCAGGCTGATTTTTATGAAGCTGCTGTGTTTGCAGGTGAAGTTCATGAGGAGTGTTCCCGGCACAGCGCTGGTGGAGATGGGCGATGAGTATGCTGTGGACCGAGCAGTGAGCCACCTCAACGGCGTTAGGGTGTTCGACAAAAAGCTCAACGTCTGGTGAGAGCCAACAATCCTTACTTCAGGGGAGTATCTGGGGGTGAAGAGCACTAGTTGTGTGGGCCATGTGTTTCCTTACCTTCGAGCTGGCCAGGTTGCTGCTGGGGTGGTCCTGGATGCTGTTCGAATGACTTATTGACTTTCCTATTCCACTGATGGACATGAGGTCCACTTACTGAACTGCAGCGGTTAACAGTAGTCCATGTTATGAAGGAACTGCTGTAAAGCTACAATCACAAAGATTCCTACGAACAATTGATTCATAAGAATCTCCCAGTTCCTATGAATTCTTGAGTTTGCAGACATTCGTGGAGCGGGCCATAGTTTCTTTCGGCTGCTGTTCAATTCACGAGCACAACCTGAGGCATTTTTGAGAAACAAGGTTCTTTTCTGTCATACGATGGCCCTAGAGTTCTTACGTTCTTTGTAAGGGTGCCTTGGGATCTTCCTACAGCAATGAATGTGGGACTGGAGTCTCTTCTGTCATACAGCGAACTCTGTTATGGAGAACAGAACTATATACAAGTGGCTGTGCCCGCATGACGTCACACTGTGGGCGGGTACGGCAGCACGCACACACTCCACACAACATTTCCCTCCCCCTTACAAAAGTGTAAGACCACACACACAATCGAGACCCTCCCCAATTTAGGAGCTGAATCATACACTAAGGAAATAATGGGGACCAGTGAACAAGAATAACCTAACACACTCATCCAAAAAAAAACAACTAAAACTGGACCATGTCTCTGAAAATATTAAAAAAAAACAATCCCATATCATACATACTCACATGCACACCAGCCGAGTATATACATATTTATATCAACAATATTTAAGGAACACCTATGTCCACTGGCAGCCAGAGGTAAAACCAGCCCAGGGTCCCAGGGTAGCCCCAAAGCATGCACGCCCCTTGCCACCGAAGACAAGACCGGCTAGGAGGCCCTGGGCAGCCCCACGGCATGTGTGCCCCTGGCCGCTGTCTGCCTCCAGGATCAAAACCAACCTCTCCTCTGAAAATGTCTCTCTTCACCACCGACTGCCTCACTCCTCGGGACCTGAAGCGCTGCTGTCCGGCACACTGTCCCTCCGAGCCTGTCGGTCTGATCCCAGCCGCTTTCAATACCGCCGTCGTGACTCCAAACACACCAGCCCCCTGTGGCTGAACTCTGGGGAGACCCAAAGCCTGCTCGTCAGTGCCGCTCGCCGACCCAGGCGTCTCACCCTAACACCCAGCACCCTTGTCCAGGGCAGCCTGAGGTCTGGCACTGAGACCCTGCCCGACCTCTACGGTGCCTGGCACCTCCTCTCTGTCATCCTAGGTGCTCCGCTGCGCTGTCTCCGTGCCCAGCTGCTGTTGCCCACTCCCAGGGTTCACAGCATCACTTTCGCCAGTGTTGTTCGCCGACCCAGGCACCTCACCACTGCTTCCAGCACCCTTGTCCCAGGTGCTGTCTCCGTGCCCGGCTGTACCTGTTCTCTCCCGGGGCTCTCAGCGTCCCTCCCGTTGACATCATTCTCCAGCCCAGGCACTTCGTTGCTGTGCCCAGCACCCTCGTCCTAGGCGCTCCACTGCGCTGTATCCATGCCCGGCTGTTGCTGCTCCCTCCTGGGGCTCTCAGCTTTGCTGTCGTCTGTGTCACTCTTCGACCCAGGCACTTCATCGCTGCTGCCAGCACCCTCGTCCAAGGCACTCCGCTGCGTTGTCTCTGCGCCTGACTGCTGCTGCTGCCTCCCAGGGTTCTCAGCCTGCATGTTCCTGCTCTCCCGCTGCCCAGTCTCCAGCTGCGGGGATGATTCCTGTCGCTGCTCTTCCTCTCTGCTGTCGTCGCTCACTATACTGTCAAACTCATCAGTGCTACGGTCCTGTACCGTGCTGAGCTCCTTGGCTGGCCTGCCATCTTCAGTGACTGGGGACTTCTCCACTCGTGGCCCCGGTCCCACCTCCACACCTAGCTGATAGCCTGGAGCTTGCTTTTGGCGCACAGTTTGCTTTATGGTTAACTTGCCCATAGACACTGAGTGGGCTGTTAGCTTCTCCAAGCTAACTAGCATAGCTCCATTTGGCGCCAACACTCCCGCCACCCACAGCTTCGTGGTCCTTGTCTGCTCGGCAAAGTACTCAGCCAGCCGCTCGACAGCATCCGCATAGCACTCCGTTTCACCCAATATACCGAGAATTCTTCAGCCTTCGGCGCTGAGATGGTGGGCCAGAAGTGCTCGTCTTCACCTCCCGTCAAGTCTGCTTAGGCCCAGCGCCCCGATGTAATCCTTGAATATGGCCACCCACTTATTTTTTTTTTAATTTCATTTGATTTTGTATACTTTATTGATCCCCAGAGGGGAAATTGATTGCATCCACCTGGATGGATGAAGCAGCCACATTACGGCACCATCCCTTTACCATTCACACACACATTCACACCTAGGGCCACTTAAGAGACTCCAATTAACCTAGCCTGCATGTTTTTGGTCTGTGGGAGGAAACCGGAGAAATCCCGGGGTAAACCCACGCAGACACGGGGAGAACATGCAAACTCCACACAGATCACTGTTGGTCAGGGGCTGGGATCGAACCAGGGACCCCATGGCCAAGGGTGAGTTGCTATGCTGCCGCAGTGCTAACCACTGCGCCACCGCACCACCCAAGTGCCCACTTAGGGCACAGGATCACTGGCTCTCCCGTGTACTCCAGAAATGGTAGCAGGGATGGAGGTAGCCCATATGCTCCCATAATTTCTCTCGTCGCCAAAATGTTATGTATGAGGAATGAGGGACTGGAGTCTCTTCTGTCATGCAGCAAACTCTACTTTATTATGGAGAACAGAACTATATACAAGTGGTCATGCCCACCTGATGTCACACTGTGGGCGGGTACGGCAGCAAACACACACTCCACACAACAGTCACGGCGCTCAAGTCATTGGTAGGAAGATCTTACGGCTTTTGGCACATTTTGTCAGCACAAATGTCGCATGAATGATATACTTCCACCTTATGAGCACCTCAGTACCACTGCCCTGTACGAATGCCCTTTCATATGGAGATTCGTGCAGCATTTCCTACAGCTGCTGTAAGGGATCCTCAAGAACAACTTAACCCCTTGACGCCTGTTGTCGCGAATTCGCATCAAACCGCTTCCGCTCCAAATGCAACCAGAATACCGTCTGTATTCCTCCACTTCCAGTTGGAGTACTTCCAACACATACCTAGGAACCTTTTGCAAGCATTAGTTTCTGGTAGGAACGGTCAGAGACGGAGCACCATCCATTTCCTGATTGCTAGGGTTAGGGTTAGGGTTATAGTTTGGCAGTCATGAGAGTTGAAAATACTGAAAATAACTTTATTGCATAAATAAAAGACTTCATACTTGAGATGGGACCAGGTGCTTTTTTACCTTTTTTTACCATAGATGCCTGTTGTCGCTAATTTGCATCATACCTAAAATTATATCTATTTTATGTGCTATAGTCAAATTAACTTTCTCAACTTAATTTAGCATCTACTTGAAAGCAAAAACACAAGTGAATTTTTTTTTTCATAATTGGAAATAAATTCAGGCGTTAAGGGGTTAAGGTATTCTTGAGGCATGCTTTCGGTCAACATCTTGCATAGTTCTTATGTTGTTCCTATGGCATTTGTGCAGACACCCTATGATAAGGGGTTCTTGTGGGGCGTTCGTAGAAATCTTGGACAAGACCATCAACCTGGCCACAAACTCACGAATGGTCTGCTACTACAGGATTCTCCTACGGCCACCTTAAGAAGATAAGATAAGCCTTTATTAGTCCCACAACGGGGAAATTCCAGGATTGCAACAGCACAGGGATAGCAACACTCAGAGCAACAATCAGAAGGCAAGAAAAAAACAAGCAAGCAAGAGCAGCTAATATACATATGTACATATTACTATAAAATATATATATACACACACACACACAGACACACAGTGCAGAGCATTGTAGCTGGATGGAATAAATATATGAATATATGAACACACAGTGCAGAGCATTGTAGCTAGATGGAATAAATATGTAAATATATAAACACCCACAGTACGGAGCATTGCAGCTAGGTGGAATAAATATGCAAGTATATAAACACACACAGTGCGGCGCAATGTAGCTAGATGGAATAATATGTAGATATATAAAAACACAGTGCGGAGCATTGTAGCTAGATGGAATAAATATGTAAATATATAAACACACACAGTGCAGAGCATTGTTGCTAGATGGGATGAAACAGCATAACCGTCTACTTAGTTATCCTACATGGTATGATTATGTGCCCATACATATTCTCACCCTCCATAGCGACCGGTATGTTCCTAGTTGTATGCCGGAGAGGACCATTGTGTAAGTCTATTGCATCTTTTGCATTCAAAAAAAACTATTAGTTTGTTACGTCTTTTTGCTATCTCTGCGAGCAGCCCTGCTTAGGTTGTACAGTCTGACAGCCGTTGGTAGGAAGGACCTACGAAACCTCTCGGTTGTGCACCTGGGATGATGTAGTCTGCTGCTAAATGAGCTCCTCAGTGCATTCAGTATGTCCTGCATAGGGTGGAACTCGGACTCCAGCAGAGATGACAGTTTAGCCACCGTCCTTCTCTCTCCTATCTCCTCCATCGGATCAAGGCGCTGCCCCAGGACAGAGCTAGCTTTCTTAATCAGTTTGTTCAGTCTCTTCCTATCGGCTGCAGTAATGCCACTGCCCCAGCAGACCACTCCAAAAGTGATGGCTGATGCCACCACCGTGTCATAGAATGACTTCAGCAGCGCCCCTTGTACACCAAAAGACCTGAGTCTCCTCAGCAGGAACAGCCTGCGCTGTCCCTTCTTGTAGAGTGCGTCAGTATTGTGTGACCAGTCTAGTTTATTGTTCAGATGAACACCCAGGTACTTATAGGATGTCACCATCTCGATGTCTGTTCCCTGTATATTTACTGGTGCTGTGAGGGGCTGCCCATGCCTGCGGCAGTCCACCACCAGCTCCTTAGTTTTCCTCGCGTTGATCTGGAGGCAGTTCCGATGGCACCAGTCCACGAAGTCCTGGATAAGCCCTCTGTACTCAGCTTCATCTCCATTGGAGATGAGGCCAACGATCGCAGAGTCATCAGAGAACTTCTGTAGATGGCAGTGTGTTGTGTTGTGTGAGAAGTCTGCAGTATAAAGAGTGAACAGGAAGGGAGCCAGCACCGTTCCCTGGGGGGCCCCCGTGCTACTGATGATCGTGTCGGACACACAGTCCCGGGTTCTTACAAACTGAGGCCGGTTCGTGAGGTAGTCCAGGATCCATGATGACAGGTGCTGGTCCACCCCTGCTCGCAGCAGCTTGTCCTTCAGGATCATCGGTTGGATGGTGTTGAAAGCACTGGAGAAGTCAAAGAACATGATCCTCACCATATTCCCGGGCTTCTCCAGGTGGGACAGAGAACGGTGAAGGAGGAAGATCACCGCATCCTCCACCCCAATGCCATGCTGGTAGGCGAACTGGAGTGGATCCATCGCTGGTTCCACCAGGGGGCGGAGATGAGCAAGGAGCAGTCTCTCCAGGGTCTTCATCAAGTGGGACGTCAAGGCCACCGGTCTGTAGCTGTTCAGGTCTTTGGGGTGGGAAGTTTTTGGTACAGGTACCACACAAGATGTTTTCCACAGCTGTGGTACCCTCCCCAGTTTCAGGCTCATGTTGAAGATATACGTCACAATCCCACACAGCTGGTCTGCACAGGACTTGAGGAGCTTTGCGCTGATGCCGTCCGGTCCCGGCGCCTTCCTCGCTTTGATCTTCCTCAGCTCCGTCCTCACCTGGGTCTCGGTCAGGGTCAGGATGGGGGGCTGTGTGTTGGGAGTGGGGGGGTGTTGGTGGAGAGGGGAGTGGGCAGCAGGACTTGATTTCTTTAGAGGCAGCAGTGGTTGTTGTGCAGACAGGGGGGAGGGCGGTTGGTCAAATCTATTGAAAAACAGATTCAGGTTGTTCGCCCACTCCCTGCCCCCCATGGCCTGGGGGGAGGTATTCTGGAGCCCCGAGATGGTTTTGAGGTTTCTCCAGACCCCGCTGATGTCGCTCTGTTGCAGCTTGTCCTCCATCTTCTTCCTGAAGCTGTCCTTGCCTTCTCTGATCTTTCTCCTCAGCTCCCTCTGTACGGACTTCAGCATCTCCCTGTTCCCCGACCTGAAGATCCTCTTCTTCTCTCTCAGAAGTGTTTTTATCTCAGGGTTGATCCAGGGTTTGTTGTTTGAGTGACGCCGTATGGTCTTGGTGGGAACGGATTTGTCCACACAGAAGCTGAGGTAGTCCGTGAAGGTGTGAATGAGGCCATCGATGTCCTCACCATGTGGATCGCAGAGCTGCTTCCAGGCGGTGGCTTCAAAACAGTCCTTTAGAGTGTCCATTGTCTCCTCAGACCATAACTCCACAGTGTGCATGGCCGGAGGTTGTCTGTGCACTAGGGGTTTGTACACCGGCCGGAGATGAACCAAGTTGTGATCCGATCTCCCGAGTGGGGGGAGTTGTGATGAGGTGTACGCCTCCTTAGTGTTTGCGTAGAATAAATCCAGTGTTTTATTGTCTCTAGTGTGGCATGTGACATACTGGGTGAAAGTGGGTAGAATGGGAGATAGTGAAACATGGTTGAAATCGCCTGAGATGAGGAGAAGAGCATCTGGGTGTTCTGTCTGCAGCCTGCTGGTTACTGAATGGATGACGTCACGCGCTGTCCCAGCGTTCGCCGTCGGATTTGCATAAACAACAATGCAGATCACGTGTGAGTGTTCTCTCGGGAGATATGTAGGCCTCATGCTAACAGCTAGCAACTCAATGTCTTTGCTGCAGTGTCGTTGTTTAACAGTGATATGTCCCGGTCTACACCAGTTGTTGTTAACATACATTATCACTCCACCGCCCCTTGCTTTGCCACTGTCTGGTGTTCGGTCAGCTCGTATCATGTGAAAACCCTCCAGCTCAATGTTAGCATCTGCTGCTAGTTCAGTTAGCCACGTCTCAGTAAACAAAAGGAGAGAGCACTCCCGGTATGTGCTATCATAACAGGAGATAGCCGCTAGCTCATCTAACTTTCCCAGTATCGACCGTACATTTCCCATGACAACAGATGGAAGGGAGGGTCTGTACCTTATATTTTTTGTCCTCCGCCTTACTCCAGCCCGGCAGCCGCGGTGTTTTCGCCTCAGTTCTCTCGGTATGTCGAGTTTTTCCAATGGGACCGGGTGGCGGTTGAATGCTAGCAGCTCTTCCCTGCTGTATTGTATCCTGCTATAAACAGTGGCTCCGTCCACCGGCTCAGGAGACATTTGGGACGATCTGTGTGTCCGTGATATACTGTAAGTGGGGTGAAAAAAAAAGACGAATCAAAAGAGAGAGGAAGGGAAAAAGACTCGGAATCGAGCCGCTGTTGCAAAAGGCAGCCTACTCGTGTGGCGCCGAGAGAAAAAAAAAAAAAAAAAAAGTCCGTACGAAATGGTCCAAAAATCATTTGTATGGTGTTTGCAGCTGTTCAAAAAGGGTATTTGTGACCATAGCTGTAACTGAAGTGAGTGCAGAACAGGCTAGTATCCCACTATTGCTGCAGGGCAGAACAAAGACTACCCTTGCCAGATATAGTCCAGGGTGGTGGCTTCCATTGTCTTGAAGACATCTGTCACAGTGGAGGGGCAGCAGCGACAGAAACTCGGCAAGCAGGAAGGAAAGAAGTCTGGTTAGCCCAACGGAATTTTCAAAATAGAATCATTGCTATGATGCCTACTCCATTAGACTTGAAGGTTTTACCCCTCAGTGTCAGAAATCACATTATCTTTTATATTTTTAAGCAATAAAATCAAATTTAAAAAGAGCTGTGAATCTCTTAAAGCTACCATCTGGAACACTCTGGTTTTAGTGGCAACTTGTGGCCACTTTCTGAACTGCAGTCCCACTTCACCTAATTAGAATTCCAAGCAGCTGTGTGGGAACCTGTTATAAAGGTGCGTTCAGACCAAATGTGAACGAGCAATTTTTTCATGTAGCCTGATTACTTTTTAACTCAATTTAATCACAGGAATAGGCATGAATTCACTGTCAGAGTGGGTTGCTGGCAGGCAAAGTTGCCTTTATAACTTCTGCAGCTGTGTCCAGCCTGCTGTGGAAAACCCCAAAACACCATCATGCTTAGCCTTACATGATCCGATGGGGTCTCACCTGAAAAAATTGTCCCTAGCTCCAAAATTTTATCTGGATGATGGGTTGTTTCCACTGCTAGCCTGCTAGCCTTGTTAGCACGTCCATGACAGGAGAAAACACTGACATTCCATTCAGCTGCAGAGCTCCTGGTCCATCTGTCTGCAGGTGAGTGTCAGTCTCATTTTCAAACTAGTTTACTCTCCAGTGTTGATACTTTTACTCCGGTGATGGCAGAATCTCAAGGCCATTACTAGCTAGCACTAGTCCTTGGATGTAAAGGCATCAATGTGCAAGATTTGCATGTGCTCGCCTCTTTCCAATGACTTTGTATGTATTCGTGCCACCCATTCGCATTTGGTCTGAAGGCACCTTTATTGTTCTGATTATTATGCTGTTTCTTCGTTTTCTGATTCTTGTTTTTCTCTGGAAAAAGTGCACAAGGAGCAAAAATGGTAATACATACAAATATAAAATTTTACATTGTGGTCAGAAAGTTGTCCCACTGCTCAAAGACCAAAAATCAAGGCACTGCGTCCATAGGTGATGCTATAATAAACAGTTTTACATTTGACCCTCACGCTTGATGCCCTTCCTTCCCCATTTACCCAGGCTAAGGACTGACACTGAGTTCACTGGCTTGTGCTCCCTGTAGCTGGGTAACCAACCTTCCCTTTTTTATAATTTTTATATTACAATTATTGTTTAATTTATGCTTTTTGAATAACCCTCAGTGTCTTCCTCACAATGAGAACCGTTTCATCTTCAGCTTCGCTGCTGAACGGCCAGATACAGGAAATCTTTTCTGCCACATGTCATCTCACTGTTCAATAGCTCACTCTAATGTTGAATTTTGGTCATAACAATGCTGCCATACTCCACCTAACAGTATAATTGGTACCTCGTATTTCACCCTGCACCTTATAATCCTTCTTTGTACAGTCAGTACTATCCATAGAGTCATAAGGATCATCATCTACAGTATTTAACCTAGTAGTAGCCTATATTGTATATAAATTTCCATCCATACATTCATCTTCTTCCGCTTAATCCTTTTCGGGTCATGGGGGGGCTGGAGTCTATCCCAGCATCTTTGGACGAGAGGCAGGGTCCACCCTGGACAGATCATCACTCCATCGCAGGGCCAACACAGAGAGACAGACAACCATTCACTCTCACAGTCATACCTAAGGACAATTTAGAATCCCCAGTTTGATGCCAATTAATCTAACTTGCATGTTTTTGGCCTGTGGGAGGAAACCGGAGAAATCCCGGAGTAAACCCACGCAGACACGGGAAGAACATGCAAACTCCACACAGATCACTGTTGGTCGGGGGCAAAGGTGAGTTGCTGTGCTGCCGCAGTGCTAACCACTCCACCACCGTGCTGCCCTGTATATAAAGTTACCTAAGCATTTTCACTTTACTTCCCTAGGTATCACCTTCTTCTATTATGCTGTGTGTATTTCTTTTGTTCGGGTTGTCTGTGTCATGCTGCTGTTTCACAGTAATTTCCCAGTTTGGGATCAATAAAGTACATCTATCTATCTATCCATCTGTCTGTCTGTGCGTCTATGACAAAGGGTATCCCATTTCTTTCAAGCACCCTCTGATACAATGAATTCAATGTGGATTTTATCATGGTGAGTGCCAGTGTCAGGTCAGGCATTGGTTTGCTTGCTACCAGACAACCATGAAAACCAGTACTACCTGTCTCATGGGTGGGGCCTTCGACAACTCAGCCGCCAACCCCGCCCTTCCGAGGGTATGGAGGATGAAACTGGGCATCCTGGCAGAACTTAAAACAATTTCTGTCACAGGTCTATGGTAGACCACTCCCAGTTACACGGGGGTGAGACTGGACATCCTGGCAGATAAGCACATCTATTGCAAGGTCTGTGGTGGACTTTTGCCAGCTGGTGCATCGTGACATGCACTACACAAAGAGCAGAGATAAACAAACCTATCATCTGGTCAGTCACTGCAACAGATACTGGAGTCAGTTTGTCTTGGCCTGTCCTTGCCACTGATAATACCTCTATCTGCCAAGAATGTGCCGCTAGTCCAGCGAAAGCTAGTGGTACTCAAATACTTTGCAAGCAATTTCATGAAATGGTCAGTCAGAAAGCAACTCATACCGGCTCGGACATTGCCCGGGTTACCAAGGTCAGGAGTTCCTGGCAGCTGAGGGTGAAGGACAGAGCTGCGTGGAGGAATCTGATCAGACCTAAATGAAACAATCATTGTTGCCCCCATCAGACTGCCATGATGATGATCTCAAGAACAGCTGGGCCTAGACTCAAAATTCTTTTATCATCCTCATCTCTGAAATCTTTCACAACTTTTCTCCACTGGTCTTATGTTCTAAAAAAGAAGTTTTATGCACCATATCTTCAAAAATGTGCCAGCGAAGTCAAAATGACCTCCTCCTAAGCCATTCATCCAAATTGCTTGAAATTACACAGAGATCATCTATAAATATCGAGAATGGAATGCTAAGTTATCCAAAAATGTCAGTCTGTTTTGATTTTCTAGACCAATCAAGTTGTACATTTTCTCTTTGGCATGTATTTTCCCACTTAACTTCTGATGTAATGATCCAAACTTGGTGAAACTTCACAGTCACAGCAGTGTCCTTCAGCAAAACACAAAACTTCATACAACTCTGTTCATGTTCCAGAAATCCTGTTTATAAAACGTCTAACAGCCTTTGTCTTGTCAGTGGAACATTTTGTTGGTGTGTGAGAAGGTCAGTGTGTGACCCAAAGCAGTGCTGTGGTGTAGGGCTGGAAATGTCATGTTGAAGACAGGGGCTGTATTTCATACATGTCACAGTGTCATCTGCTTTGGCAGGAATTCTGACACAAAAATGAATGAAAGGAATGGGGCTATGATTCTGTTTTCCACCACAGAGTGTCACCAAAACCTGAATTACAGGCTATGTCCTCCGAGGCTGCTGGGACATACTGGCACCAACTGGCTAATCATTGAATATGCTCACATTGTTTAAAGGAATTAAACTTTGTGTAATACGTTAACGCAGACTCTGTTTTTTGATAATCTGGTGATCATAAGGTGATCTGTTGACCCACTTTAAACCCATCTGGGCTTAACATGGGTGAGGAGGTTTCAGGAACACGTGGGCCATCGGCAAATTTATTCAAAAAAGTCACGCATTTCTGAGAAAAAATGTGAAAATTTATTTTTTTGAAAAGTGATAAATTTACCCCAAAAAAGTAGCAAATTTATGAGAAAAAAATGAAAATTTATGAGAAAAAAGTTGTAAATTTACAAGAAAAAAAAAGTAAAATTACTGGAAAAGAGTTACAAACTTACAAGAACATTTTTGCAAATTTACAAGAAAAAAGTCAGAAATTTATGAGAAAAAAATTAGAAAAAGTTTCAAATTAACACCAAAAAGCAGCAAATGTATGAGTCATGATGCTGAGCACAGTGTGCCGACCGTGCTCATGCTTTCTGTTCATTTCTCATTATTTCCCGTGTTTCCTCATTTCTGGGGTATGATGGACTTCGTGTTGGTTTTGGATGTATTATGTGATTTGAGTTTGTCGCTTGTTTGGGTCTGGAAGTTTTTGTTCTTAGCACTGCTACGTTGTTATTTGTCTTAGGCATCCATGATCATCTAGTTTTGTATTATAAATATTATCTGCCTGTTTGACATGAGCTCCCCACCTTTCCTCCAGTCCACTTTTTGTAATATTGATATTAGTTTTCCAGTTTTTGCATCGCTTGGGTTTTGTATTTATTTTGTCCTTGCTTTGATGCTTATTTTTCCCTTTTATATTCTGATGGAATAAAATTGGATTGATTGAGACGGAATCGATAATCAACAGGTGTTTTCCAAGTCATGAGCTATTTATTTATCTCTGATCAGAGGAGGAAAGTGTTACAGCTTGACCGTCTCACAGTCTGCCACTCATTCTCTGACATACATTCCAAGTCAGGTGTTCTTCTAGTGTTCCTCCCGTAACCCTGCCTTGGTGTGTCAGTGTAGCGTTTCGTGTCTTCATGAAATGTGCAAACTCACAGCTCCAGCACTTGGTGTCGTCAGTCCTGCCCTAAAGGCCGTTTTATGGCAGTATGAGTGAATAAGTTGGAAATTTGTGAGAAAACAATCACAAATTTATGAGGAAAAGCTGTAAGTTTAAAGTAAATAAAATGCTGAAATTTCTGAGCGTTCCAAATTTACAAGAAAATTGTTGCAAATTTATGGGGAAAAAGTTACATCTTTACAAGAAAAAAAATCATAAATTTATGAGAAAAAGTTGCAAGTTTCCAGAAAAAAGCTGCAAATGTATGAGAAAGTCACAAATTTACAAGAAAACAGCAAATTTATGAGAAAACAACTTGAAAACAGGTAAACAGGTAAAGTCCATGTGGGCAAACACAGGTGGGGCCAACATGGAGCCCACACGGACCCATAATACAGCCCAGCTGAACCTGTAGCGGGGCCCACACGGACATGCTGGCTGGGTCCCATCATTTTCTCCCTGTTTCTGTCACGTCAGCATCCACTCCTTGCTCTGCCCCCCCCCCAGCGTGTCCAAGCAGCAGGCGGTGATTCCCAGTCAGGTGTTTGAGCTGGCCGACGGCACCGACAGCTACCAGGACTTCAGCGTGACCCGAAACAACCGCTTCAGCAGCGCACAGAGCAGCAGGAACATCATCCAGCCGCCGGCCGCAGTCCTGCACTTCTACAACGCCCCGCCCACTCTCAGTCAGCAACAGCTGCACGCGGTGAGTCCTCAGCTGCCGGCTGTGTCGTTTCTTAATGAAGTTACACACAGGTCCAGCTGAATACGAGGTGCAGACAGGCTGTCCTTTATAACGATCATATTTATTTTTAATATCCGTTCTTTTTACCATCACTTTTGACAAAAATGTCGAGGAAATCAGTCATACAGTGTTTGTTCATCATTATGAAACCTAAGATTAATTGCTTAAGCGCTGTCCACACCAAGCACTGTAAAGATAACTAACTATAAAACCAAAGTTTTACCTAGAGGGCACTCAGAGAGCACATACCTCTGCCAAGGCTGTTGTTCACCCAAACTGTGCTCCATAATAAGCAGGTATGAGCTCTGGGACCATCAGCTAAAGGAAATGGGTTCCTCTGTAGCCCAAGGACCACCTGTGGTGAAACTTTCATCTAAATCCATCTGACAAACAAGCAAACAAGCAAGGCCCTTGGTGGAGGTATGCACTCTCAGATCATCACCAAAATCTAGTGGGTTCAACCTTAGGCTAAGGGCCACTAAGGGCCACCTTCTGCTGGAGGTTTCTTCCTGCTAAAAGGGAGTTCTTCCTCTCCACCATCAGCAAGTGCTGCTCACAGGGGATCGCCTGATTGCTGGGGTCTTTCTGCATCTGTGGGGGTTTCCCCTACGGGTTGACAGTGCTATGAGGGGACTGTTGTTGTGAAATGGCGCTATATAAATAAAGCTGAATTGAATTGGAGAAAATGTCATCCAAATCTGTCCAGTAGTTTTTGGCGTAATCCTGCTGACAAGTAAACAAAAACAAGCAAACAAAAACATTACCTCCTTGGATGAGAAAATATAACCTCCCTGGTGGAAGTAAAAATCATTGTAACTCAAGTGGACGATGGTGTCCACACTGCCATCGTCCACATAAAGCTGCCCCAGACCACAAACAGAACATCAGTGGTAAGAGTGAGAGGATTCAGGTCACCTCAGCCTGGGATACTAGGTGTCAGCCTATGTTGCTTGAGTGCAGAAAAGACTTTGTAGGTGTTAGTCTGCCTTGCCTGTGGGTGAAAATGACTATAGGTCTGCCCACCTTGACAATAGAGGATTGAAACAGAATTGAGATCCCGGGTAAAGTAGGCAATTCTGGCCTTGGCGCAGTTGGGCCATAACAGCACATCATTGGCTAAATTGTTCTGTACTGTCAGTCTGAGTTACCTAAAGAGGTAAAATTAGAAAAGAAGAAGGAGGGCCCCTGTATAGAGCCCTGGGGGACACCTTCAGTAATTACTTTTTTCCCGGTGGAGATCATTTTGGTGTGAAAAATCCACAGGGTTTAGTCTGAAATCAAAAACCAACAGAATAACATTACTAAAAACTAAATTCTTTCCTATCTACAGCTCTGTACTGAACACGACATTCCTGTTTTCTCAAAGTTCAAAGTTTTCAACATCAAACGTGAGTTGAAGCAGAAATTCAGTCAACCAGAAGTGTGTCTTCACATCTTAACTTAGAAACATAATTTTCCTCTCTTCTGTTTGCCCTTTTTGTATCTCCTCTCCGTCTCTACAGCCAACTCAAAGACTTTGTCTGGTTTGTTAGAGTTTGACAGTAAAACAGCTGCTGTGGAAGCTTTGATAGTCCTCAACCACCATCAGATCAGGATCCCCAGTAAGTAGTCAAGCAACTCTGGGTCCACATTGAGCGAGTGTATGTCAGTATCTGTTATAGCCTTCATGTTCACTAATCATTCCTTCCTACAGACAGCTCCAACCCCTTCACCCTGAAACTCTGCTTCTCCACATCCTCCCATCTGTGACCCAGAAATGGCAGGAATATCGTCGACTGACACCCAGCTCTCACGGACAAACCAGCAAACCAGCGGAGAAGATTATTTTTAAAAAGGAGGGGGCAGATTTCATTTTCCGTTGTGGTGCTTAAATGTGTGATTTCTGTCTTCCATGAGTCTAAAGTAGACAGTGATTCATCGAAGAGATCCATGTTACTTCTAGGTAGCACAGAGATATATAGTATTTTCAGAATATGTTAATTCCTTGAGTCAATTGCTGGTCGTTTGGTGGGAAAAAAAATAGGGATAATAAATCACACGGTTACAAAAATAATTTTTTTGTAAGTTGTCTGTGTTTTTTCAACTGATTTAAGACAATTTTGCACCACTGAATCCGAAAATGACATCCCTTTCTCTCGATCAGGTGCTAAGCAAAAACTTGTACTTACTTAGTACTGTGCATGTACTTACCTTTATATAAAGGTAAGTACATGTCAACTGAATGTTTCATCATCATTGTTCAAAATTCAGAATTTCAAGACATAGAAAAGAATTTTGCATCATATAAAGTGAAAATACCTGTACATGTAAACAAAAATGTATAAAACAACATGTGGCTATTATTCAAAAAGTTGACCTGATTGAGCAAAATCAATGAGATTTTTGGATTCAGCACATCAAAATTGTCCTAAATCAGCTAAAAAAAACTTAAGACAATAAATTTGGTGTTGACCAGTGTTATACACAGGGTGCCACCAGGACAGCAAACTGATACTAAAGTTTTCATAGTGTCATTTCAAGGTGCTTCCACACCTACAACTTTGATCCACATCAAACTGAAACATCTGAAAATCTGGATGAAACAATGTAGGTGTGAAGGCATCCTGAAGCCCCTTTCAAACTACCCCAGCAATCCAGGCAAACCCAATACAATCCAGGTTGCCTCTGTTATGTGAGTAGGGTTACCCAGGCTACCTGACCTGGGTTCATTGACCATGCAAGCACTTTTTAAATGAAGGTGTTTATTATTAAGGGTAAAAAAAATCCAAACCTATATGGTCCTGTTGTTGTATGAATGTTATGTGTATGTGCTTGGCCTTTGGCGCTTGCTGTACCTGGGTGGTGAGATCAGGCAGTCTGCGGCCAGTATATATAGTTCTGTGTTCTCTTAATAAAGGCAGTTCACTGCTTGGCATAAGACGGCTCATTAATTACAGATATAACACCTGTGTGAAAAAGTGATTGCCCCCCCCCCCCCTTCCTGTTAAAACATAAATTAACTGTGGTTTATCACATCTTTGGAAAGTTGAGTTCAATTTCTCTAGCCACACCCAGGCCTGATTACTGCCACACCTGTTCTCAGTCAAGAAATCACTTAAACAGGACCTGCCTGACAAAGTGAAGTAGACCAAAAGATCCTCAAAAGCTAGACATCATGCTGTGATACAATGAAATTCAGGAACAAATGAGAAACAAGGTAATAAGATCTGTCAGTCTGGAAAAGGTTATAAAGCCATTTCTTACGCTTTGGGACTCCAGTGAACCACAGTGAGAGCCATTAACCACAAATGGCAAAAACATGGAACAGTGGTGAACCTTTCCAGGAGTGGCTGGTTGACCAAAATTACCCCAAAAGCTTAGCAACGACTCATCCAAGAGGTCAGAAAAGACCCCACAACAACATCCAAAGAACTGCAGGCCTCACTTGCTTCAGTTAAGGTCAGTGTTCATGACTCCACCATAAGAAAGAGGCTGGGCAAAAATGGCCTGCATGGCAGACTCCCAAGACAAAAACCTCTGCTGAACAAAAAGAACATAAAGGCTCATCTTAGTTTTGCCAGAAAACATCTTGATGATCCACAAGACTTTTGGGAAAATATTCTATAGACTGATGAGACAAAAGTTGATCTTTTTGGAAGAGGTGTGTCCCATTACATCTGGCATAAAAGTATCACAGCATTTCAGAAAAGGAACATCATAACAACAGTAAAATATGGTGGTGGTAGTGTGATGGTCTGGGGCCGTTTTGTTGCTTCAGAACCTGGAAGACTTGCTGTGGTAAATGGAACCATGAATTCTGCTGTCTACCAAAAAATCCTGAAGGAGAATGTCCAGCCATCTGTTCTTGGCCTCAAGCTGAAGCACATTTGGGTTCTGCAGCAGGACAATGATCCAAAACACACCAGCAAGTCCACCTCTGAATGACTTAAAAAAAAAAAAAATGAAGACTTTGGAGTGGCCTAGTCAAAGTCCTGACCTGAATCTGATTGAGATGCTGTGGCATGATCTTAAAAAGGCAGCTCATGCTTGACAACCTTCCAATGTGGCTGAATTACAACAATTCTGCAAAGATGAGTGGGCCAAAATTCCTCCACAGCGCTGGAAAAGACTCATTGTCAGTTATCGCAAACGCTTGATTGCAGTTGTTGCTGCTAAGGGTGGTTTAGGGGGCAATCACTTTTTCACACAGGACCATGCAGGTTTGGATTTATTTTTTTTTACCCTTAATAATAAACACCTTCATTTAAAAACTGCATTTTGTGTTTACTTGTTTTATCTTTGTCTAATATTTAAATTTGTTTAACAATCTGAAACATTTAAGTGTGACAAACATGCAAAAAATGAGAAATCAGGAAGGGGGCAAACACTTTTTCACACCACTGTATGTGGATAAATGAAGTTGTCGTCACCGTCACCACATCACAGCACATCAACATAGAGCGGAAGGGAATCTAACCATTGCCAGCCGCTGCCAAGCCCAGACCAGCCCGTCGTGGGTCAGAAGCTGTGGGAGGCACCTTGGTTCTGCCCAGGATGGCTTCCCTGTTCAGCCCGCGGGGATGTGTAGGGTGCAGTCCTCTGCTCTGTGCTGCTTCATGCATCCCATTAGCCCCACATTAATGTGCACCATGTGATCAAGAAGCTTTTAACTTGTCACAGTTGAGGAGTCAACTCACTGGAATTTTCCGGTGCTATAAAGGATACAGATCTATCCTCCACTCACACATTTGTCTGAAAATACAGAACGTATTTATTTTCATGTTAAGGTAGTTGTCTTATTTTCCTTAAAGAAGGTGTCTTTATGTACCACTTAATCATCACTGTAAGGCAAAGGAGACATAAATAGGTGAGAAAAATTGTGTGCATATATCGCCATTGGCAATCTTCAAAAACTAGTTTTAAACTATCGGCACAAATTGTACTATTGTGCATCGCGAGTGATTACATAAAATGTACATGCATTTTACAACCCTGCCTGTTAAAACGGAGAATGAGCAGCAACCACTGAACAGGTCCCAATGAACCACTGATCCACACTGAGTGTGACAGAGCGACAAATTTAAGACTTATTAAAACATTAGTGGCACTTAACTCTATTGTAATATACTGTAGCTTTGTAGTCGGTGACCACGCACAGCATCCCCTGCTTCCAGGCTGACCGGCGTGTTCGTGTGACATCAGCGATGTGAGGACATGAAACCTGACACACTGGAGGACTGCACTGTTACCTGCAGAGGATCAGACCTCGCTTTGTTGGTAGTTTGAAGAAGCCACTGGGGTTGTTTAGGTGTTAGTCTATGCTGATGGAAGCAGAAATCTCAGCTAGCACACTAGTTTGAACGTGGCGTTAGGGTCTCTATAAAGGAGGAAGGAGGAGCTTATCGTCTTACTGCAGCCAGCCACCAGAGGGCAGCCATGATGAGTGGGCTTCACTTCTGGAGTGCTGTTGTGCTGCCCATCTTTATTTACAGTCTATGCCCAGCCAGCATGTCCATGTGGGCCCCGCTGTGGGTTAAAACTGGGCTGTCTTATGGGTCTCATGCGGGCTCTCCACGGGTTCAATGTTGGCCCCATCTGTGTCTGCCCACATGGACTTCACCTGTGGTACAGGTGAGCAGCAGGTGATCACCTGAAAAAAGTCTCAAATTTAAAAGAAAAAAAATGAAAATTTAGGAGAAAATTGTTGCACATTTACAAGAAAAAAGTAGTGAAATGGTGTGAAAAATGCTACAAACTTACAAGAAACGTTTAGCAAATTTACAAGAAAAAATTTGAGGAAAAAATTAGAAAAAGTTGCAAATTAAGAAAAAAGTAGCAAATATATGAGTAAATAAATTGAAAAATTTACAAGAAAAAAGCTACTTATTTATGAGAAAAACTGCAAGTTTACAATAAAAAAAAAAACTGAAAATTTTTGAGAAAGTTCCAAAATAGAAGAAAAATTGCAAAGTAATGGGGAAAAGTCAGAAATTTACAATAAAATAGCAGATTTACAAGGAAAAACATTGCAAATTTATTCAAGAGTTGCAGGATTACATTAAAAAAAGTGGCAAATTTATGATGAAGCTCAAAAATTACAAGAAAAGGTTAGCAAATTTGAAATAAAAAAGTCACAATTTCACAAGGAAAATAAACACATTTATGAGGGGAAAAGTTGCAAGTTTACAGTAGAAAAAAACGGCAAATTTATGAGAAAGTTTAAATATGTCAAGAAAATGTGTCAAATTTATGGGACTAAAAGTGACAAATTTACAAGAAAACAGCAAATTGATGAGAAAATAAGTTGAAAAGTGACCAGGTAAAGTCCATGTGGGCAAACAGAGATGGGCCAACATGGAACCTGCAGACAAACCCACATGGACCCATAAGACAGCCCAGGGGGGCCCACATGGACATGCTGGCTCTGTTGTCAGTAGTTTGCAGACTGACTTGAAGTTTGCTCTCATTTCCTGATTTTAAAACCTCAGCACACAGCTGCCTCACCCACGTGACTTCAGTGTCAACTTGACTTCTTGATAGAACACCTTCCATGCAACAAAGTGCAGCTCAGAGTGCTTCACAGTTAAAAACAATTCCACATAAAGCACAACAAAACAATAAAAAGACAAATAGACCCCCGCCCCCGCTCTCATCCAAGGCATCCATCCACCTGACCCCCAACCCACCCCAGAGCCCACCTCCTCCCACCCTGTTCCACCCCACCAAGGAATTACAGGCATAGTTAAAACATGGCTGAGGACCAGAGTGAGGGAACGCCATCATGGGGGCACCGTCAGCACCAGGAGCCGGTCTCAGCCCACGGCTGCAGAGGCACCGCCACAGGGGCCACCCCGGTCCAGGCAGACAGAGGAGTCCACACCACAACCAACAGGCCGAGACTGGACTCCCCCATCCCACCGAGCCAGGACCAGCACCACAGCAGCATCCCCACCACCAGAGCCAATCACAGCTGCCGGTGCTGAGAGCCATCCAAGGAGGAGCCACTAGAGCTGCAAATACCATAAGATAAAATAAAATTCAATAAGAAGCGGAAAAAGATTATAAATAAAAATAAAGAGAATAAAATGGTTAAAGGAATAATAAATATACCCATATATATATATATATATATATATATATATATATAGTAATGCAAAACTGAATTGAAATCTAAAAATGTAAAGATATTCATTCATTCATCTTCTTCTGCTTAATCCTTTTCGGGTCGCAGGGGGCTGGAGCCTATCCCAGCATCTTTGGGTGAGAGGCAGGGTCCACCCTGGACAGATCGCCAGTCCATGGCAGGGCAACACAGAGAGACAGACAAAATAGCCAAATAAGTATATAAACATGAATGATTAAATTAGTTAAAGCTAAACTAAAAAGGTGGGTCTTGAGCCTCCTTTTAAAACCATCAGCGCTCTCTGCAGGCCGTTCCACAGATGTGGCTGAAAAACTCCAATGATGCCTCACCGTGGGTTTTTGTCCTAACTTTAGGTATCATTAAAAGGCCAGTACCAGAGGACCTCAGGGTCCGCGAGGGACGGTATGGTGAAAACAGATCAAATAAATAAGAAGGACCAAGACCATTAAGAGTTTTATAAACTAATAAAAGAACTTTAAAATGGATTCAATAACTCACAGGGAGCCAATGCAGTGATTCTAAAACTGGCGTAATATGCCCTCTCTTTCTGGTCTTCATCAGCACGGGCTGCTGAATTCTGTCATAGTTGTAAGTTACTGATCATCTTTTTAGGAAGACCAGAAAGAAGAGCATTACAATAATCAATACGACTGGAAATAAAAGCATGCATTAGCTAGACGCTCACTATAGACTCTTGCTATATTCTTTAGATGACAAAATCCAATTTTTAAAATATTGTTAACATGCAGAATAAAACTAAGGTCAGAGTCAAAAATAACACCCAGGTTTTTAACTCATCTTGATGGAATAAGACACAATGTTTGTAATCTTGGTAAAAGTTTCTCTCTCTGGGCTTCAGGACCGATAACTAAAACTTCAGTTGTGTCCTGGTTGAGCTGTAGGAAATGCTCTGCCATCCAGGACTTAATGTCTAAAATGCAGTTAAAAAAGGACATCGATTGGTGCTGGGTCATCAGGGGAGACAGAAATGTAAAGTTGGGTATCATCAGCATAACTGCGGAAACTAATTCCGTGTCTCCTGATGACATTGCCTAGTGGTAGCATGTACAAATTAAAAAGAATTGGATCTAAACTCGAACCCTGAGGAACACCACAACCCATGTTGTATCTCTTTGATGAGTGTTCACCCAGGGTGGCATAAAATTCTCTGCCAGTGAGGTAGGATTCAAACCAGCTGAAAACGGTGCCTGACAGGCGATCATATTGCGTAATCTGTTGAAAAGAATATCATGGTCTACTGTGTCAAATGCTGCACTTAGATCCAGTAAGACCAGGACCGAGAACATGATCTTGTCCATGTTGATTCTAGGATCATTTAGAATCTTGATCAGGGCCGTCTCAGTACTGTGATTAGACGGAAAACTGGATTGAAATGTTTCATATAAATCATGAGTTTTCATACACTCATTTAACTGGTTAAAAGCTACTTTCTGTAAAATTTCACTAAAAAATGACAGGTTGGACTCTGGTCTGTAATTGTTCAGTACTTCAGTGTCTAAATTATTTCCCTTCAGAACAGGCTTGACAATGGCCGCCTTAAAAACTCCTGTGTGACGAGAATAATTTAAAATGTTCAGAACATGGTGAAGTGAAAAGCTGAGCCCACAGCTGTTCTGGGTTTCTCCTCCTACTACAGAGGTGTCAGCTGTGCACAGCTGCTGCAGAAGCTCAGGAACACCCAGGTCTGACCGCTGGGGTGCTTTAGTCTGGACAGTAAAGCTGGAGTTCCACCTCTGGTTTTTCTGTGACTGTAGTTTTTGGTAAAATTGTGACTCTCGTCTCCCACTGCAGCTGCATTTAGAAGCCAGCAAGAAGCTGCAGTTTACTGGCCTTTATTTATGCAGCTAAATAATACTTTGTGTTACTTAAGTTGTGTACGTCTCCTCAATGAATGCTTGTATTTTAAAAAAGAGTAAAAAACTCAGGGAGAAATGACATGATGAAGCAGCCAGAAGGAGCGGAAGACGGACTGAAAAACAGACTATTGTTTTTATTTTGACTAAGTTGTTTAATTAGTTTTATTGGTGTTTTATGTCTTTGTTTTACTCCATTTATATTATGAATATCATTGCTGTTATTTTCAGATAACTTGGGTACACATAATCATTTATTACATTTTATTTTACACTCTGTAAAAATGACTGAAGACACAAGCAATAAATTAAAACAAAGGTCATAGTGTCTTGGTAATGTCTTCAACCTTTTATCTTTTCTGTGCTTTACTTGAAGTTTTTGTTTGTTTTTATCCTGCACCAGTCAAAGGTCAAAGGGGTCAAAGAGCCCTGTGAGCGAAGATGAAGGGGGATTATGTTATGGATCAGTCCGTCCATCTGTCCACCCATCTGTCCGTCCGTCTGTCCGTCCCACTTTTGTGAAATCAACTCCTCCTACAGTTTTGTTCCGATTGTTTTGAAACTTGGTGCCATGGTTTGATTCACTCTGATGATGCAATATTGTAATTTTCACTCTCATCGAATGACCTTAAGGTCAGAGGTCAGATTTTTCCCTAAATTTTCTAAACACAATAACTACTGTACCAATACTGCAGCAACTACTGCAACCTGTACTGTACTTTCTGTACACCTCTGACTGCATTCCAACCCACCCAACCGCCGTCATCATGAAGTATGTGGACGATACCACCTTGGTTGGACTCATCACCAATGACAATGAGAGGACATACAGGGCGGAGGTAGAGAACCCGCTGCTGTGGTGCCAAGCAAACAACCTGAAACTGAATGTCTAAAAACCAAAGAACTCATTCTGGACTTCAGGAAGAACAGACAGGACCCCCCCCCCCCCCCCCGTCTTCCTCATAAATGGCGACCGCATGAAAACCGTCCCCACCTTCAGGTTCCTGGGCACCCACATCTCCTCTGACCTTTCCTGGACTGCCAACACCAAGAACCTGGTGAAGAAAGCCCAGCAGCGGCTGCACTTCCTCCATGTTGTGAGGAAGCACAACCTGGACCAGAAGCTGCTGCTGGCCTTCTATCACTGTTCAGTGGAGAGCGTGCTCACCTACTGTCTGGCTGTGTGGTACGCCGGCTCCATGGCCGAGAACAGGAAGGCTGTACAGAGGGTCATCAACACCGCCCCAAAAAAAATCAGCAGCAGCCCTCTGCCCTCCCTGGAAGACATCTCCAGATCCTCCTGTCTCAGAAGGATCAAGGCCATCACAGGAAACCCCTCACATCCTGCCCACCACCTGTTTGACCTGCTTCCCTCTGGACGGTTCAGATCGATCGATTTTATTTCAGTTGTGTGTTCTGTAACCATGTTTTATCTAATTCTTCTCTCTTACTTTACTGCGCAGTAGCCTGGTGGAGCTCCCACAATTTGGTTGTGTCAATACAGTAGTTGTATCTAGAACACATCTTGGACGACTTACACCCTGACCTCTGATGTTGGGTTTGGGGTCAAAAGGTCAAAGGTCAAGGTTCACATTCCCTATGTCTTATTACTGTACAACGAGTAAAGTTCGGGTCACCAAACCTTCTACACAGGCTCACCTCAGGATCCTGGCCGACAGCTATGGTTGTGTACTTTGTTGTATATTCATGGATGATGGTTTATCAGAATTTGGTTCTGCTATGGTAATTATATTGAAAAGCTGAAAACTGCTCTCCATTAGTAAGTACTGCGCTCTTCAAAGAAATCTGCGGCGGGGGATACTGCACTGGCCTCAGAGTGTTCTTGTTAAAGCATGTCCTGCCCCCTGGCTAGTGTGGCACATCCCCCAGGAACCCGTGGAGGAGAGGATGGAGGGACGTTTCCCACAGAGCCTTGAACGACCTCCTCTGTGGTGCTGCTAGCTTTACTTCTGAGTTAGCTCATGGGCTCCACTGTGGCTCTGAGCGGTTTTCTGTACACTCTAGTCACGCCACAAGACCTGTGTGGTTTCAGCCGATTCAGAGTGGATAACCTATCATGTCATTCTGGCCTATGTTGTGAATTTTTATTTTATTGTTTTGGCTAGCATATTTGTTTGTAAATATTACTTATATGAAAAACTATGAAACACTAAAACAAATGGTTTAAATTCCACCTAACATATCCTCGTATAGTCCACAACTCCAAAGAAGTGCGCCTCTGGAGCCCTGTTTTGTTTTCCTCACTGTTTCAGAACTTACCTCGTTTGCCCGTTTTTAACATATCTTTCCCCAGTTTTTCCTTATTTAGGTTCTTACCGTGTTTTCATCATGTATTTTTTAACCATCTTTTTACCCCTCGGCCTCTAAAAGGCTGTTGGGGTGTGGTCATCGCCCCGCCAGGTGGATGGGTGGCCGCAGCGTCAACACCTACATGGTATACGCAATAAATAGAGAAAGAAATGATGTAGGCTTTTCAAATGCATTCTATCAACGAACCTCGGACAAGTTTTAATTTAGGTGACCTTGAACTTATGGTCAAGGTCAGAGGTTAATTTTCCCCAAATCATTGTAAACATGGTAACTCAGAAAGGAAATGAGATAAATGTTTCACATTGATACCATAGTTCTGTCTTGGGATGACAAACTAGAATGAGCTTGAATTCTGTCAACCTTGACTCAGGTCAAGGTCACAGGTCAACACTGGCAGCTGGTAGGAGGAGGCAAAGGAGGCAGCGCTTGCTTTTACTGTCATGAGCACTAGAAGTTTCCACCATGCTCAGTCTCATGGGTTTTTCTCTACATTTATATATTTGTTGCATTTTGTGCTTTTTGGCTTCTGTAATTCTTGTACTGTTTTCTATTTTCCTGTTTATGTCTTAGTTTTGTTACACTTATTTTATATTAATTTGTACTTGTATCTCGGTCTACATTTTGTTCTTTATATTCCTACTGTTGTGTTCTCCCTCTGGGTTGACAGCTGTCAGTGGCATTTCTGGGTTTGTGCTTCCTGTGGGCGTTGCCCTGTCAGCTGTCAGCTCCGGTTGCTCCCCTCTCATTGCTCCCAGCTGGTCCAAATTATTGATCATTGTTACTTTCTGCTTGCTCATGTGACCCACACCTGTCATTACTTGTATGATTTGTTTCTGACCTTATTTAAGCACGGTTATTTTCATTTCCCCTTGCCACAGTCTTGAATTTCTTTTTCCTCATCTCCACCAGAATGCAGCCCTCGTTCAGGTACGCTAATCCGTAAGTTTACTCATTGTTTGAATTTTGTGTTGCAGCATTGTTTGGACTTCATGTTCTGTTGTTTTCAATAAATCTCACAAACTCACAGTTCAGTGCGTGGGTCTTCCTCTCTGCCCCGAGGGGCAATTCATGACAGAAAACTGCGGCCAATAGAAGATCCAGCTGCTGTGAGTTGTGGGTTTGTTTTTGTTTTTTGTTTCACTGACCTGTTTGTGGAGCTCATCATGTCCCCAGCACGCTGACTTCCATCAATCAAAGGGAGATCGGCAGCGGGGTCGCCAAGTGTGAAGGAGGAATGGGCCACCAAATTCATCCAGGGCTTTGTGGATGAAGCCCTCACCTCCCGCAGCCCAAAGAAAATCTGGGAGAAGGTGGATTCGGCGACCGCTATAGTCAAGGCACACCCTGGGTTGTGGGGGTTCCCCCAGTTTGCGGAGCTGACTGGCTACGCTCTGCGTCCTGCAGCAGTCTTTCCCCGGGCTGATGTGGTGGCTGCCCCCAGTGAGCCCAAAGCCAACGCGGAAGCACGCTCCGCAGCAGACACACTGCTCCACCACCAATTCGTCCATTCCTGCTCCAGCTCCATCAGCTCCACGATGCCGCCATCCAGCATCGGACTGCCGGAAGAATATTCCCACCTCTCAGGCAGCAACTCCCCCTTTGCCGAGGCAGAAGACTCCCGCAGCAGGGCCCGCTCAGTGTTTTTCCTCTCCGGCTGTATCATCAGCTTCTTCCCTCTCCTGCCGCCGGTGACCCTGACCCTGTTTCTCTGCCTCTCTTGCCTGAGCTTTCCCCCAGAGTCACCGAGGATTATCCAGCTTTGTTAGAGGTCTCCGTGGGTCTGGCCTCACTGCCTGAGATCGCTGTGGGTCCAGCTCCCCCTGCCGAGATCGTCGCGGGTGCTCCGTCCCAGCCCAGGACCTCCGAAGGTGCTGCTTCTCTGTTGTCTGAGGTCATCGCGGGTGCTCCATCCCAGCCTGGGACCTACATGGGTGCTGCTCCCCCTCCGGATGAGGTCTTTGTGGGTGCAGCTCCTCCTCAGTCCGGGTCTCCACGGGTGCTGTGTCCCAGTTGGGGACCGTCGTGGGTATTGTGTCCCAACCTGAAACCTACTTGGGTGCTGCGCTTCAGTGTGGGCACACAGTGGGTGTTACGCTTAAGCTGAGGGCCACCGTGGGTGCAGCTGTGGCCCAGACCGAGTCCACCAAGGGTGCAGCTATGGCCCAGTCCAGGCCCACCAAGGGTGCAGCTATGTACTAGTCTGGGACCACTGCGGGTGCAGCTCCGCTCCGGCCCGGAGCCACCGCAGGTGCAGCTCCGCTCCAGCCCGGAGACACAGCAGGTGTTGCGACATTCCAGTCCAGGACCACCAAGGGTGCTACAGGCCAGTCCGAGGGCATCATGGTTCCCTCTCCTCTTCCTGACGGCGTCATGGTTCCCCCTCCTCTGCCAGACGCCATCAAGGTTCCCCTTGCTCTGACAGACACTGTCGTGGTCCCCCCTTCTCTGCTAGATGCCGTCATGGTTCCCCCTCCTCTGCCCGAGGCTGTCGGGGTTCCCTGTCCTCCACCTGACATCATCATGGTTTCCCTGACTCCTCTATCTTGCCCGCCATTAGTTTTCACCATTGGGCAGCCGCCTCCTGGACCACCCTTTCTGTTCAGGTGGCTAAAAAAAACTCTGGCAGACCACCCGACAGACTGTGCTGTGGGGTTGGGTGGCCCACATTCTCTGAGAGGCCACCCAACTCTTTCCATCATGCTATCTGCCAGGCCTGGAACTTTGTCTGCCCACCTGAACTGTCCAGCTCTTTGGAGCTGGACAGTTGGTTGGGGGTTTTCCTGGTGTGGGTCCTGAGTGGGTTTTTTTGTTTTGTTCCCTCCTAGCCTGTTCCCCCCACCACCCACCCAGGGTGGGCTATTGTTGTGCTCCTATTGGGAGGGGGGTCTTTCTTTTTCTTTTGATGTTTCCCTAGGGTGTCTGGTTTCCACCCCTTCAGAGGGGGGCTCTGTCATGAGCTGAGCACTGGAAGTTTCCGCCATGCTCAGTCTCATGGCTTTTTCTCTACATTTATATATTTGTTGTATTTTGTGCTTTTTGGTTTCTGTAATTCGGCATTTGTTGATATTTTATTCTTTATATTCCTACTGTTGTATTCTCCCTCTGGGTTGACAGCTGTCAGTGGCGTTTCCAGGTTTGTGCTCCGTGTGGGCATTGCCTGGTCAGCTGTCAGCTCCAGTCGCTCCCCTCTCATTGCTCCCAGCTGGTTCAAATTATTGATCATTGCTACCTTCTGCCCGTTCATGTGACCCACACCTGTCATCACTTGTATGATTTGTTTCTGACCTTATTTAAGGGTGGTTATTTTCATTTCCCCTTGCCACAGTCTTGAGTTTCCTTTTCCTCATCACCACCAGAACGCAGCCCTCATTTTGGTGCATTAATCTGTAAGTTTACTCATTGTATGAACTTTGTGTTGGAGCATTGTTTGGACTTTGCCATGTATGTCCCACCGACTGCCATTGGCGAGAGGAGTAAAGCAATAAATGAACTCCATTAGGTCATCAGTGAGACACTAACAGCTCATCCAGATGGATTTCTCATCACAGCAGGAGACTTCAACCATGCAGATTTAAAGGCCCTCTTATCAAAACTACACCAACATCTGGACTTTCCAACAAGAGGAAACAATTTGCTGGACCTGGTGTACACAATTCACAAAAAAGCATACAGAGCCTCCCCCCTTCCTCACCTGGGTCTCTCTGATCACATCACCATCTTGCTAACTAACTAACTAACTAACTAACTTGCACTTATATAGCTAAGGCCTGCATACAGACCCAGAATGAAAGCCATCAGATCAACAAAAAAGCAGGTAAGTGTGTGGCCAGAGTGGGCCTCTGATGCTCTGAAAGACTGCTTCAGCACTACAGACTGGGACACTTTCAAGCATGCAGCCACTCACAATGGACACACAAACCTAGAGGAGTACACTGACGTTGTAGCATACATAGCTAAATGCACTGATGATGTCACTCACTGCAAAACCATCACTGTTCATGCCAACCAAAAGCCATGGATGACAGCAGAGTTCTACAGACTCCTGAGGGCTCGGGACGCAGCCTTCAGGGCCGGTGACACTGCAGGACTAACAGCAGCTAGAGCCAACCTGTCCCGTTTGTATCAATCAGTCTATCAAAGCTTTATTTATATAGCACTTTTCATGCAAAAAGATGCAACACAAAGTGCTTCACACATTGAAATAATACACAGTTTACCCCTCTCCCCCCACACACATACACATAGTCACAAACACGCACACACACAAATGGTTGGGCACCAAGGACCCAAGTGTGGAAGCACCATCACTAGGTAATCATCACCAGCAAGGAAAGTGCCAAATTTACAGCTACAGGAACACCAACTCTGAGGCTGCCCAAGTACAACCCGAGGGGTCGACACCTCAGGCACAACCCCCCCCCCCCCCCCCCCCCCCAGCCGGCAGACCACGACAATCACAGGCCAGCCTCTCACAATCAGAAAACAGGCACAACCCCCATGGGAGGGTCCCTCCATGAGGAAACGCCGGAGTCTGGAGAGAGCGACAAAAAGTCAGTGATAAGTAATAAGATAGTTTACTGATAAAAAAAAGACTAGGTAGTTAACCCCTTGAACTCTGTAAATTCCGCGGGCAGTCACGTCTCTGCATCTTAGTGCATCTCAGTGTGCACTGAAAAAAAAAAGCTGTAATTCCAGTCTTCCAGTACAAACACAGCCTTGTTACAACCTGAGAAAAAAGCTGTGTAATATATTCATTTTTTGTGGTATTTTTACAAAATTTTGACCTGAGCTTGAAAACACTTGGTTCTACATTTCTGTTGTGTTTTCCAGCCAGTATCTGACAGCTGTATGTTATTTGCAAGCATTTGTATCTAAAAAAACACCCAGGCGAACTTTCTTGTTACTCAGTGGCAGGAGCACTTAGAGAGATTATGACTGTTTTGCCAAAAAATTCAGTGTTTTCTTTTAAATGAGACCAACCCCATGAAGATGCTGCAAAGAGTTGAAGAACAGCTTTTGATTTACTTTGGGCATGTTATTTTTAGGCGTTTTTAGGGAAGTTGAACAGAGTTCAACAGGTTAAGATGACTAGACAAATAAAACAACACCTAAATACAGTCCAACAGACATATATTCATAAATATTAATTCGCAGTAAGATAAGTGACTGTGACATAAAATTGATTTAAAATCAGAAATTAAGAGAATTAAAATAGGAAGCTAACCTAAAGCAAGGTTAAAATAGTAGATCGTGAGCCTGCTTCATTCAAGAAGGCAAAACGACAGTACAGTAAGGAAATTTCCAGACACTTCAGCAACACCAAAGATGCACGTTCTCTCTGGTGTGGCATACAGACCCTCACCAACTACAAACCTCCAACTCAGACCTGTGCGAGTGACATCACACTGCTTAACAACCTAAATGACTTCTTTGGCCGCTTTGAAACACAAAACAGCACATCAGCACAGAAGACCACTCATCCTTCAGATGAGCAGGCTATGAGTCTGGATCTGGCTAGCATGAAGAGGACCCTCTCCAGGATTAACTCATGCAAGGCAGCTGGGCCAGACAACATACCAGGTCACAACCTGAAGGACTGTGCGGAGGAGCTCAAGAATGTCCTGGCCGACATCTTCAACATCTCCCTGAGCCAAGCTGTTGTCCCCACGTGTTTTAAAACTGCTACCATAATACCAGCCCCAAAGAAGCCTGTCCCATCCAGCTACAACAATGACCGGCCTGTAGCAGTGACCTCCATCATAATGAAGTGCTTTGAACAGTTGACCATGCAGAGCATCAAGTCCATCCTCCCTCGCTCCCACCACCCATCTCAGTTTGCATACAGGTCAAACAGATCCACAGAAGATGCCGTCACTGCTGCTCTCAATCCAGTCCTCACCCACCTGGACTCAAAGAACTCCTATGTGCGAATGCTGTTCTTGGACTTCAGCATTCAACACGATCATCCCCCAGCACCTAAAACAAAAACTCAGACACTTGGGACTCAAAACCTCTTTCTGTAACTGGGTGCTGGACTTTTTCACAGGGAGGCCACAGAACGTGCAGGTCAGCAGCAACACCTCTAAGACCATCACACTGAGCACAGGGGCCCACAAGGGTGCGTGGTCAACCCGCTGCTCTTCATCCTGCTGACCCATGACTGTGTACCAGCCTACAGCACCAACCACATCATCAAGTTTGTGGATGACATGATGGTGGTGGGCCTCATCAACAACAATGAAGAAGCCACCTACAGAAATGAGGTGAGCCAACTGGTCCAGTGGTGTAAAGACAATAACCTATTCCTGAACATGGAAAAAACCAAGGAGATTGCGGCTGATTTAAGGAGGGGTCACACATAGCATCCCCCTCTGATCATCGATGGTGCAGCTGTGGAGAGGGTGAACAGCACCAAGTTCCTGGGGGTGCACATCTCTGAGGACCTCTCCTGGTTCAGAAACACCACATCACTGGCCAAGAAGACTCAAACTCACCTCCATTTCCTCCGCAAACTGAGGAGAGCATGGGTCTCACTCCCCATCATGTGCTCATTCTACCAGGGCACCATTGAGAGTATCCTCACAGCTGCATCACGGTGTGGTATGGAAGCTGCACCGCCTCCTGCCAGAAGACACTACAACGCACAGTGAAAGCAGCCAACAAAATCATTGGTGATGCTCTACCCCCCCCCCAGACATCTACCTCACCCACCTTACCCGAAGAGCCATCAACATTGCAGGTGACACCTCCCACCCCTCACACTCCCTCTTCAATGTGAGGGGGCCCTCAGGGAAAAGGTACCGGAGCCTCTGAGCAGAAAACGGGATGCGCTTGCTCCATCCGGTCCTCTTCCCCATTTTTTGTGGTGAATAGCTCTGGGGACTGGAGTGTATGCTCTGCTGTCCATCTCCATCTGGACGATGAGCTGTTTGAGCTGTTGAATCTCTGCCTTGATTCTCACTTCCATCTCTCATCATTCCACTCCTGACACCAATTCAGTTCAATTCAACTTTATTTATATAGTGTGGAGAATGTGCTCAAGGATGAGACTGAGTTTATTCCTCAGGTTCAGCTTTATTAACAGATCACATGCTCCATCGATCTCAAAGCAAGAAAAGAGGAAGTTTCATCTCAACATCAGAGTTTTATCCCCCGGACACGAAACAGCAGTCACATGGTGTTTAATCAAACATACAGTCACATGGTACTTAATCCCGATCACAAAGTAACCCCTTTGATCCCACACCATTGTGTCCTTTAGCCTCTGGTGGTCCGGACATCTCTCCAGGTCGTCTCCCTGAAACAAAGGCCGAATCTCACACCCTTCCGTTGTCTCTCAGAGTCTCAGTCCCTTTTGTTCCATGAGACGTGAAGCACACAATAAACATACAGCAATACATTTGTGGTGAATATGTAACCAACATATTTGCCACATGACCCCCCCAAACATCTAAAATGGGACAAACAAAACCAGAGATACATGACACAATAACATTACTACATATCAATCCACCAGTTGCTTAGCTCTCAGTCTCCTGCCGTATCTGCTGAAAGCCGGTTTTGCTGCTTCAGCAGCGTCCTCCTGCTCCTGTGGATTAGAACTATTATTCAATCTCTGTGGGTGTTCTGCAGAATGCCCTCTAGGGGGTCTGCCGCGACAGGGGGCTCTCACCAACTGCACTGGTTCATCTGCCAAAACAAAAAAAGCGGGTTTGAGTCTGTTTATACAAATCAGCTCCTTTCTGTCTCCCAAATCTAGCAAAAAATGCTTCTCTCCTGTTTCCAGCACCCTGAACGGCCCATAGTAAGGTGGGCGCAAGCTGGGGCGACAAGCATCATGTCTAACAAAAACAAATTCTGCATTTTTTAAAGCCTTCGGCACAAAAACACGTGGGAAACTGTGATGAACTGGGCCAGGAAGCGTGTTTGATCCTGTGTCGCTCTGCAACAGCTGAGCGGGGGGGGGCAATTTGGCGTGGGGGTATCAGGGAGAAATTCCCCAGGCAGACGGAGAGGCTGTGCAAAAACTAACTCAGCTGGGGAGGCCTGCAAATCCTCCTTAGGTGCTGAACGCAACCCCAATAAGACCCATGGTAGTTTGTCAACCCAATTTGTATCCGTGAGCGATGCTCTGAGGGCCGCATTCAATGACCTATGAAAACGCTTGCATAAACCGTTAGCCTGGGGGTTGTACGCGGCGGTGCGGTGGATCTTTACCCCTAGGCTGCGGGCCATCGATGACCAGAGTTCGGAAACAAATTGAGGACCTGTGTCAGACGTTATGTCCGACAGAACTCCAAAACGCGCTACCCAAGCTGTTAAAAACGCGCGCACCACCTCCTCAGCTGTGGTTGATGCCAGTGGGACCGCTTCCGGCCAACGCGTGGTGCGGTCCACCATCGTCAAAAGGTGTGTGTACCCCTGTGACGACGGAAGGGGGCCTACCAAGTCGACATGCACATGATCAAAGCGCTTAGCCGGGATGTGAAGGCGCTCTAGTGTGTTTGTGTATTTTGGCTCGCTGACACGCTACACAGGCTGTCGCCCATTCTTTAACCTGTTTGCGCAACCCCGGCCAAACAAATTTCTCTCCCACCATTCTGACCGATGCGCACACCCCCGGGTGTGCCAGAGAATGGATCGAGTCAAAAACGCGGCGGCGCCATGCAGCTGGTACCACGGGACGCGGCCGTCCCGTGGAGACATCGCAGATTAGGGGAGGCATACCCATTTGCAGCACCCTGTCCTCCAGCCTTAACCCTGTTGGTCCAGACTGGAGCGCGCGCACATCCGCGTAGCTAACCTGCTCCGCGGCCATGGTTGCATAATCTAACTCTACGTGGACCGGGGCCGTGCGCGCTTCCGCGTCGCTACCCTGGCCTGTGGCCATGGCTGCAGCGTCTGCCCCCACAGGGCCTGACACCAGCACAGCACGCGAGAGGCAGTCTGCCACTACATTATGTTTACCTGCAACATGCTGGATATCGGTGGTGAACTCTGATATCGCGGCCAGCTGTCTTTGCTGCCGGCCCGACCAAGGTTCTGAAATCTTGGCCATCGCAAAAGTCAGCGGTTTGTGGTCCACGAATGCGGTGAAATGGCGCCCTTCCAGCCAGAACTGGAAATGGCGGATGGCCAAGTGTAGGGCCAACAGCTCCCTGTCGAACGCGCTGTATTTTCACTCGCTATCACGCTAGGTTTTACTGAAAAACGCGAGCGGTTGCCAGGTCCCCGCTACAAACTGTTCAACGACCGCCCCTACCGCTAAATCGGACGCGTCAGTGGTGAGGGCCACGCAGGCTGTTGGAACTGGATGTGCCAACAAAGCCGCGTTTGCCAGTGCTGTTTTGACTTGAGAGAATGCATGCTCCCGCTCAGGAGACCATTCGATTTTATTTGTGGGTTTTTGTTTTTTTAGTGCAGCATACAATGGTTGCATGAGCTGTGCTGCGCCTGGGAGGAAACGGTTATAAAAATTAACCATTCCCAAAAACTCCTGTCACGCCTTGACTGTTTGAGGTTAGGGAAAATTTGTTATTGTGCGCACTTTATCGGGCAGAGGGACCGCTCCTTCTGGCGAAACGCGATGCCCCAAAAAATCAATCTGCGCTACCGGTACCCCAAACAGACACTTCACTGGGTTAATTATTAACCCGTGCTCTGCCAGCCTCCGGAAAACTGTCGTGAGGTGGCTTTCATGTTCGTCTTCGGACATGCTGGCTACTAAAATGTCATCCAAGTAGACGAACACGAAGGGGAGGTCGCGTAGCACCGCATCCATCATGCACTTGAACGTCTGCACGGCCCCCTTGAGTCCAAAAGGCATGCGCAAAAACTCAAAAAGCCCGAAAGGAGTTATTACCGCTGTTTTGGGTATATCCTGGGCACGCACTGGAACCTGATGGTAGCCGCGCACTAAATCTATTTTAGAAAAAATGCGCGCCCCCGCCAAATGAACCGAAAAATCTTGGATGTGTGGGATCGGGTAGCGGTCGTGTGCAGTAGCGTTATTCAACCTGCGGAAATCACCGCAAGGTCGCCACGAGCCATCAGACTTTGGGGCCATGTGCAATGGTGAAGCCCAGGGGCTTTTCGAACGTCTGATGATGCCCAGTTTTTCCAGGCTGGCAAACTCCTCGCACGCTATGGTCAGTTTAGCTGAGTCCAAGCGCCGAGCTTTTGCAAAAACGGGCGGGCCGGTGGTAGTGATATAATGCTCCACCCCGTGTTTGGCCACTGTCGCCGAAAATGTTGGGACTGTTAGTGCTTGAAACTGAGTGAGGAGTGTGTGGAACTTACCACCCACAGCTGTGACGTTGGCTTGTGCAGTTGGCGGCGCCACTCGTGCTGTGCAGGGAATAGAGTGAAAAGACAAGTGCATTAACCAGACGTCTGTTAACAAGATCAACCAATAAACCATGTGAGCACAAAAAATCAGCCCCTAACATGTTGAAACTGACTGCAGCTACAACAAATGTCCACTCAAATGAACGGCCCTGCAAAGACAGAAGCAGAGTCCTCTCACCGAAGGTCTTAATCGCTGAGCCATTCGCTGCTGACACTGACACCCGGGGAACCTTGGACGGCATCAGCCGATCCGTGTAGGAAGGCATGATGAAGCTCAGCTGGGAGCCTGTGTCCACGAGGAAATTCTTCCCCGAACGTGCATCCGTCAGGTAGAGCAGCTTGTTCTCTTCCCCGAGGGCCGCAGCTGCTACCGACTCTCGGTCTTGGCGTTTCCCGAACGCTTGGAGTGGCACGGTGGGAGGCACTTGTGTGCCCTCTCTGCAAAGCGGCGATGATAGAAGCAAAGGACGTCACCCGCTCCGTGTCGCTTGGTGCTGACTGCTTCCTCCGCTCCGTGTCGCTTGGTCCTGACTGCTGCCGTCGTCGGCGCATCTGGCGCTGCAACCACTGGTCCAATGCCGTCTCCGGGCGCCGCTCCTAGCTCCGCTGCTGCAGCCAAAACCGCGCTCCGCTTGTGGGTGTCGACGAGTCACTGCGCCTCCTTTCTCAGCCCATGGTAGTCTCGCTTGGCCAACCAGGGTGAATCTGCCAGGGCAACTCTCACCGCTGGCGGCAGGGTCCGGAGGAAAAGGTCCTCGGAGTCTTTCAGCCTCAGCAATTTCACCATCAGGTCTACGGGTCTGTCGTTCTCCAACTCCGTCAACGCCAGGAGCCCCTCTGCTCGCTGTTGCACCAAGGGGGTGAAATGGCTGATAAGCGCAGTTTTCAATGCGCTGTATTTGTCGCTGTCCGGTGGGTGATTGACCAGGTCTTCCACTCTCTGGACTGTGTGGCTGTCCAGCTTCGCCACCACATGGTAGAATTTCGTGTCGTCCTTTGAGATTCTCCGGAGGTTGAACTGCGCCTCGACCGCGCTAAACCAGGAGCGCGGGCTATGCTGCCAGAAGTCGGGCAGCCGGAGTGTGGAGGCAGCCATCAGGCTGGCTTCTGCCGAGCCCCGCTCGGGAGAATTATTTCTGCTCATTTTTCGTCGTAAGGTCACCAGTGTGGAGAATGTGCTCAAGGATGAGACTGAGTTTATTCCTCAGGTTCAGCTTTATTAACAGATCACATACTCCATCGATCTCAAAGCAAGAAAAGAGGAAGTTTCATCTCAACATCAGAGTTTTATCCCCCGGACACGAAACAGCAGTCACATGGTGTTTAATCAAACATACAGTCACATGGTACTTAATCCCGATCACAAAGTAACCCCTTTGATCCCACACCATTGTGTCCTTTAGCCTCTGGTGGTCCGGACATCTCCCCAGGTCGTCTCCCTGAAACAAAGGCCGAATCTCACACCCTTCCGTTGTCTCTCAAAGTCTCAGTCCCTTTTGTTCCATGAGATGTGAAGCACACAATAAACATACAGCAATACATTTGTGGTGAATATGTAACTAACATATGTGCCACAATAGTGCCATTTCACAACAACAGTCATCTCATAGCACTTTCAGCTGTTGGGGAAACCCTCACAGTTGCAGAAAGACCCCAGAAATCAGGCGATCCCCTGTTACCAAGAGCTTGGCGACGGTGGAGAGGAAAAACTCCCTTTTAACAGGATGAACCCTCTAGCAGAACCAGGCTCAAGGAGGGGCAGTCATCTGCTGTGACTGGCTGGGGGGTGAGGAGATAGAAAAGATGACAACAACAGACATGTAGAGAGCAAACAGCACAATAGAGACTCAATCTATGGGAGAGAACAAACCGATGTTAATGACCAGCAAAAAAAAAAAAATATACACTACCGTTCAAAAGTTTGGGGTCACCCAGACAATTATTTTGTGTTTTCCATGAAAAGTCACACTTATTTACCACCATGAGTTGTAAAATGAATAGAAAATATAGTCAAGACATTGACAAGGTTAGAAATAATGATTTGTATTTGAAATAATATTTTTTTCCTGATACTCAACCTGCCCAAAGGAAGGTCAGTTTTATAGCTTCTCTAACCAGCTAAACTGTTTTCAGCTGTGCTAACATGATTGCACAAGGGTTTTCTAATCATCCATTAGCCTTCTGACGCAATGAGCAAACACATTGTACCATTAGAACACTGGAATGATAGTTGCTGGAAATGGGCCTCTATACACCTATGTAGATATTGCACCAAAAACCAGACATTTGCAGCTAGAATAGTCATTTACCACATTAGCAATGTATATTAGATATTAGAGTGTATTTCTGATTAGTTTAAAGTTATCTTCATTGAAAAAAACAGTGCTTTTCTTTCAAAAATAAGGAAATTTCTAAGTGACCCCAAACTTTTGAACGGTAGTGTATATATATATAAGATAAGATAAGATAAGCCTTTATTAGTCCCACAACGGGGAAATTCCAGGATAGGTATATATATATTTCATTGAGCGTGAAGAAAGGAGTGAGGCCCAGTGCATTATTGGAGGTCCCCCGGCTGTCTAAATCTATTAGCAGCATAACTAAGGGAGGGTTCAGAGACACATGATCCCTCTCTAATTGTAGGCTATATCAAAAAGGAAGGTTTTAACCCTATTCTTAAAAACAGAGATCGAGTCTGACTCCCAAATCCAGATTGGCAGCTGGTTCCACAAGAGAGGACCTTGATAACTGAAGGCTCTGCCTCCCATTGTACTTTTGGAGATTCTAGGTATTACAAGTAATCAAGCATTTTGGGAGTGTGGTGCTCTGTTAGGATATTAGGGTATTATCAGATTTTTTAAATAAAAAGGGCCCTGATTGTTCAGAGCTTTGTAAGTGAGAAGAAGGATTTTAAACTTAATTCTAAACTCTATGGGAAGCCAATGAAGGGAGGCCAGAACCGGAGAGATATGATCTCTCTTTCTAGTACCTGTTAAAACTCTTGCAGCAGCATTTTGGATCAATTGAAAACTTTTTAAAGATGCTTTAGGACAACCTGATAATAAAGAGTTACAATAATCTAATCTAGACCTAACAAAAGCGTGGATCAGTTTCTCAGCATCACTCTGAGACAAGATGCTCCTAATCTTGGCAATATTATGTAAATGATAGAAGGCAGTCTTAGAAATGAATTTAATATGTAATTGAAAGACAGATCTTGATCAAAAATAACTCCAAGGTTCCTCACAGAGCTATTAAGAGAAAGAGTAACCACATGCAAACTAAAAGTTTGATTTGGAAAGGTATTTCTAAGGTTTTTTTTGACCAACAAGGATGACTTCAGTCTTATCTGAATTTAATAGCAGGAAATTACAAGTCATCCAAGCTTTGATTTTATTAAGACAGGCTTCTAACTTGGCTAATTGATTACTATCATTTGGCTTCATTGACAGGAATAATTGTGTGTCATCTGCATAACAATGAAAATGTATACAGTGCTTCCTAATAATGTTGCCTAACGGAAGCATATATAAACTAAAAAGAGTAGGGCCAAGCACAGATCCCTGTGGAACTCCATGACTAAGCTTCGAGTTGAAAGAAAACTCATTATTGACATGAACAAACTGGAACCTATCAGACAAATAACATCTAAACCACTGCAACGAATAAACATAGACAATTAATCAATGACAATCAATCTGATGTGTTGCACAAAGAGTGTATAGCTATTAGCTAATTTGCAACTCTTGTCCCTGGATGGGCTTTAGAAAGGAGAAACAAGTAAAAAGAAAAAAAGGAAAGGAAAAGATTAAAAAAAATGAAAACAGAATACACAATAACCACATACATCAATGCAAAAAAGATTGTAAATACATTATAAATACACAATTATAAATATTATAAATACACAATATAACAACCTGACTCACATTTGCCTATTTCAGGCCTCCCTCCCTTCGTCACTCACTATAAACAAACACATTCATTCCTTCCCTTCATTCACTCTCACCTGCAGACAATCATTTCATACATGGGTACATTCTTGTTTATTTTTCAGCCAGTTTTTAACCTTTTTAGTGAATGTTTTAAAGTCCGTTATTATTTTAATTTCATTTGGCATTGTGTTCCAGATGTGACTGCCCTTTATAGAGAAAGCTGTTTGTCCAAATGTGGTTCTGCGGTGGAATATTTTACAGTTATTGTTAACAGAACTCCTGGTGGCTCTGCTGCTGTCCTGTCTTTGGATGAAACCAGCAAGTGGCTCAGGTGCTGATTTATGGAAACATTTGAAAGTTAATTTCAGAAAACAGAGGTCAATGAAACTCTCAAAACTCGGTTGTATTTTTTTAAAATATTACTGTGATGCCACCTAATGGGCTTTTTGTCCAAGATTTTTAGAGTTTGATTATATAATGAACCTATATGTCTTATTGTGGAAGGGGCTGCTTGAGCCCAGACTGTCAAACAGTATGATATATGAGGAAAAAACCATAGAATGCATATACAGTACAGCTACTTCATAAGGTACGTAATATCTAATTAATTTAAAGCAGTTCAGATTTTTTTTTTACTGTTTTTGAAATTTTGTTTATATGAAGACTAAATTTGAGTTGAGGATCTAGTACAATGCCAAGGTATTTGAATTCTGTAACTAAACTGATGTCTTGATCATGTATATTAACTTTAAAACGTTGCAGGTTACATTTTTTGATTGAAAAGCACATTGAAACTGTTTTCTGAAGGTTCAGCAATAGATGGTTCTGGAGGAGCCACTCTTGGACATCAACCATACTTGTAGACAGTACATCTGCAGCCTGTGCTGGAGTCTTGGCAGCTGTGTAAATAACTGCATCATCTGCATAAAGTTGGCATGTTGCAGCTGAGCAGTGTAGTGGCAAGTCATTAATAAAAATGCTGAAAAGTAAAGAACCAAGAATGGACCCTTGTGGGATACCCCTGCCGTTGTTTAAAAATGAGGATTAAGTCCAACTTAGTGTTCTAATCTATCAAGTAGAATATTATGATGGAGAGTATCAAAAGCTGCACTAAGGTCTAAAAGGACAAGTACAGAAACAAGTCCATTATCAGATGCAATGAGGAGGTCATAAGTGACCTTCACTAAGGCTGTTTCAGTATTATGATGGATTCTAAACCCAGATTGAAACTCTTTAAGTAAAGCATTTAACCTCTTGCACTCCGGTGTACCACGGATGGGCACGTCTCTGCGTCCCTCTAGAGACGCAGAGACGTGCCCATCGCAGAGGGATGCAGAGACGTGCCCATCGCAGAGGGACGCAGAGACGTGCCCATCCCAGAGGGACGCAGAGACGTGCCCATCCCAGAGGGACGCGTCCCTAGGACGCACGAGGGCGCTGCGTCCAAGCGCGCACTGAAAAAAAAAAGCTGCATTTCCATTCTTCCACTACAGACACAGCCGCGAACAGATCAGATATGATTGACCTCTCATTCGACTAATAAGAGCCTTGAATTGGGTTTCTGAAACCTTGAAGAACCAATGACTGAAAACCTAGCAAGAAGGACCCGCCTACCAACGCTGTGAATGCAGCAAGCCAATTGAAGCACAGAAGTTCGAAAGCTGTTTTGTGTAAGGCTGGGTGAAGAGAGACTGCTGCAGCAGATGAAAAAAAGGACCTGCAGGAAGAACCTGCCACAGACCCAGCAGCACGGAGACCACCCACAAGTGCGACCTGTGTGACAGGGACTGCCATTCGCGCATCGTCCTGTTCAGCCACAGGCGGTGCTTTTTTTTTTTTTTTATTCCAGCAGAATAGACGTTTAGGATTCTCTTCCATGGTCATCATAGACCGACGGAGGCCGACAACGAAGGTCGTAAATCATTCGCCAAAACCGCAATCATGGAAGCGCAAAACCGCAATAATGGAATTATGTTTTGACCGGGTCGCGAGACCAGAACCACGAGCGGACCAGCATTGCGTTCATCTGACAATGAGGAAGAGAAGTTCACCAGGACACTGCTGCTGTGAAGAGATAAGGTGTTATAAGCTAAATTATTCTTTATCCCTGAAAATTGTAATCAAAAATGACTTTTGACCAATCGGTAAATTACAACTGTGCGGCGCACGATGTCCAAAGTCCGTGCACCGCGGTACACGGTTCGTGCGCCGCGTCCAGACTGTGAACACCCCCCCCCGCTACTCTTCTGTAGTGAGGGGGGGGAAGCCGCGGTGACTGCGCCACGGTCGCCACATCGCCACATGAGTCTATTCCATCATGTAGCGATGGCCGATGTCCGTCCTCTGTAGCGAGGGGGGGGACAACCCCCCACACACACACACACAGCCCTGAGTGTCTCCTTTCATTAGAGCCCAAGATGAAGCTTCTATATTGAATCATTCAAAAGTTACAGACATTTTTCCAAACTGTGCCATTTGGCACAACTCAAAAACACCTGGGAACTACCTGAGGAAAAAGTTGTGTAATATATTCATTTTTTGTGGTATTGTTACAAAATTTTGACCTCAGCTGGATAACACTTGGTTCTACATTTCTGTTGCATATTCCAGCCCGGATCTGAAGCTGTGTGTTATTTGCAAGCATTTGTATCCAAAAAAAACACCCAGGCCAAATTTATTTTCTTCAAGTTCAGTATGTTTAGATGACTGTAACTCAGTGGCCGGAGCACTTAGAGAGATTATGACTGTTTTGACAAAAAATTCAAAGTGTTTTCTTTTAAATGAGACCAACCCCATGAAGATGCTGCAAAGGGTTGAAGAACAGCTTTTGATTTACTTTGGGCACGTTATTTTTTGGCGTTTTTAGGGAAATTGACCGGAGTGCAAGGAGTTAACTGCAGGTGGTCAAATAATTGCATAGCAACAACTCCTAAGATTTTTGAAATGAATGAGCGATTAGAGATTGGCCTATAGTTAGCTAAAACTCCTAGATCCAGCGTTGGCTTTTTGAGTAAGGGTTTAATTACAGCAGTTTTAACCCCTTAACGCCTGAATTTATTTCCAATTATGAAAAAAAAAAAATTCACTTGTGTTTTTGCTTTCAAGTAGAGGCTAAATTAAGTTGAGAAAGTTAATTTGATTATAGCACATAAAATAGATATAATTTTAGGTATGATGCAAATTAGTGAAAACAGGCATCTATGGTTAAAAAAAAATGGTAAAAAAGCACCTGTTCCCATCTCAAGTATGAAGAATCTTTTATTTATGCAACAAAGTTATTTTCAGTATTATCAACTCTCATGACTGCCAAACTATAACCCTAACCCTAACCCTAACCTTAACCCTAACCCTAGCCCTAACCCTAACCCTAGCAATCAGGAAATGGATGGTGCTCTGTCTCTGACCGTTCCTACGAGAAACTAATGCTTGCAAAAGGTTCCTAGGTATGTGTTGGAAGTGCTCCAACCGGAAGTGGAGGAATACAGACGGTATTTTGGTTGCATTTGGAGCGGAAGCGGTTTGATGTGAATTTGCGACGACAGGCGTCAAGGGGTTAAAAGCCTGCGGTACAGGGCCTAAAGTTAATGAAGAATTGAATATTTGAAGAATAAAGCTATTGTAGAGGATGTGCTCAAGGATGAGGCTGAGTTTATTTCTCAGGTTCAGCTTTATTAACAGAACGCATACTCTAACAATCTCTAAGCAAGAAAAGAGACAGATCAATATCACATTGCTCTTTTATGCTCCTGAACATCGAAACTCAAGTCACATGGTGTCTAAGCAAACATACAGTCACATGGTACTTAATCCAGTCACAATGTAACCCTTTTGTTCTTCCACCATTGTCCCTTAGCCTTCGATGGTCCGGAAATCCCTCCAGGGCACCTCTCTGAGACAAAGGCCAAATCTCACACCTTCTCGATATCTCCTGCAGACTCAGTCCTTTTGTCCCTCGAGACGTGCAGCACACAATAAACATACAGCAATACATTTGTGGAAAATATGTACCCAACATATGTGCCACACTATCAATAAATGGGAAGACTGTGGGGTCACCCCCCACAGCCTACATACTAGCATAGCGCTCAGCTGGAGCAAGTAACAGAACAGTGAGATGTATGGACTGTTATCAATAGGTGGAGAGGAATTCCAGCCAGTAATCCTCCTATTGTTATGTGTGACTCTCAAGTGCAAATGTCTTCCTGTCAGTAATCCTCCTATTGATGTATGTGACTCTCAAATGCAAATGTCCATGCTTACTGCTGTGAATGTATTGTCTGTAGTGGGGTATTTAAACTGCATATCGCTCTGTAACTCATTCTCTCTCTTACTGCTCAACTGACCACACGATTGCCTGAGAGCCTGAGAACTCGCTCTGGCGCATCTGCACGGCGCTGGAGTGAGTTCTGTGATGGCGGGATGAATGATAAATAAACACCCTTAAAAACTCTCAGTTTGCCCCTCATTATTCCATGCCACCACATTGGTGACTCCGAGAAAGAACACGCTGATGACAAGCGAACGCAGCACCCAGCGGTGATTCTCCAACGACAAGCGAACGCAGCAGCCTGACGCAAATGGACTGCCCTCCCTTCTGCTACAGGGAGACCGTGACGCAGAGCCACCACCAGGCGAACTCTCCGGAGCTCATCCATGACCGGGAAAGCTGCAGACAGCGTCATGGTGCACCCCTCGCCTGAGATCGGGACATCCACGCTGAGACCGGCCGAGGGACACAGAATGCCTACTCCCTCTCACCACCCCTCCGCATCTACACGAGCCCGAGGGACAAAGATCGTCTACTCCCTCTCACCGCTCCAAAACACCAAGACCCACACAGCGAACGACGCAACAGCTTCAACAGGGATGACCATCGGGGCCGACGACGCTGATCTCCAGCAAGCTCCCTGACCCTGACTTGCCTCTACAGCCGTCCTGCCACGCACCGAACCCCGCACGCACACTGGGGGGTTATGAGGACAGCGCACCACGCACGGGACAATACCGGCTCCACACAGACCGCCATCGTCCTTCACCGCTGCACACAGAACCTTCAGGGCTGCTCACACACCTGAAGCACGCACGCAGCTCGCTCACAGGATTTTGTATGGGTCTCAGCCACGGCGCACAAGGGAATTCAGCCGCCTGCTGTCCCCGAGGACTTTAGGGCTGCGCGCACACCTAAAGTCAACATGCCAAGTCCCTCACTGCTGCAGCTCCTTTTTTTCTTCATGGCCGTAAGAGGAGTCAGAGACAAATTTTCCTTCCCACAGCTGTTGTGGATCTCCGCACGTTCAACGGGACAGCCCCTCAACATCGTGGATCCACATGCAATTTTTGCACAGCCCAGACAACTTCGTTCCTGGGCCGGCACTTGCTACCCCCACCCTCTCCCTCCACCTCTGCCTGCACAGAGCTTTCCCCGCTCGCTACCAAAGCCGGACTATCGAGGCCTCAGCTTCCTGCTGAGCCCTCTGGGGGGGAGTGTGTGGGGTCACCTCCCACAGCCTACAGACTAGCAGAGTGCTCAGCTGGAGCAAGTAACAGAACAGTGAGATGTATGGACTGTTATCAATAGGTGGAGAGGAATTCTGGCCAGTAATCCTCCTATTGTTATGTGTGACTCTCAAGTGCAAATGTCCATGCTTACTGCTGTGAATGTATTGTCTGTAGTGGGGTATTTAAACTGCATATCGCTCTGTAACCCATTCTCTCTCTTACTGCTCAACTGACCACACGATTGCCTGAGAGCCTGAGAACTCGCTCTGGTGCGCCTGCACGGCGCTGGAGTGAGTTCTGTGATGGCGGGATGAATGACAAATAAACACCCTTAAAAACTCTCAGTTCGCTGCTTATTATTTCATTCCGCCACAAAGACTTCTTTAAATAACCTGGTAGGAATAGGGTCTAAAAGACAAGTTGAAGGCTTGGATGAGGAAACTATTTTGTCTAACTCTAAAAGGTCAATTGGAGTAAACTGATCCAAACAGACATCAATTGAAGGAGTTGTAGTAGTTACTGTATTTAAGTTAACGGTGTGAAGAATCTGACTGATTTTATCTCTGATACATGAAAATTTATTATTGAAAAAGTTCATAAAGTCCTGACTAGTAAGCTCTAAGGGAATGCTAGGATTGACAGAGTCCTGACTCTTTGTCAGCCCGGCTACAGTGCTGAAAAGAAACCTGGGATTATTCTTGTTCTCTTCTATTAATGCAGAATAATAACTCGTTCTAGCTTTTCTAAGAGATTTTTTTTATAAATTAAAAGATGATTTCTCCATGCCTTTTTACAACTTGGCCAGGGGACTACAGATGAAAACTAGCCTTTTGGCTAATTCTGGCTTTTTTTAACCATGTGTAATCATGTGTTTTATGAAATTGCATTGTCCCTTTTAAAATAAACTAAACTAAAAAAAAATAGATTTCATCTAAATTAGTGGAACGCCATTTTCTTTCTAATTGATGAGTCTTCTGTTTTAAGCTATGAGTTTCTGTATTAAACCAAGGGGATAGGCCACCAAGTCTAGAGTCTGATGCAGAGAAGCTGAAACACTATCCACCATGTTATCAATTACAGAAGGAGCAAGCTGTCTATAGCTTATTTCTGTTGTGTTGACACATGGCATAGAGGAAACAATCTGCATAAATTTGGTAACAGCATCATCTGAGAGGCATCTACTGTAGTAATATTTTTCTTTAGGAGCCAAATAGTCAGAAATAGTAAAATCAAAGGTTAACAGACCATTGTCTGTTAACCTTTGACAGTACTCTGTCTGACAGTACAGGGTTATGAGGAGACACTACAAGATTTTCTATTTCTATGCCATATGTCAGAACAAGGTCCAACGTATGGTGGAGATAATGGGTAGAATTTCCTACTTTCTGAGAAAACCCAATCGAGTCTAATATTGAATTAAATGCCACATTAAGGCAGTCACTATCTACATCCACATGTATATTAAAGTCCCCTACTATAATTATTCTATCTGATTTCAGCACTAAATCAGCTAAGAATTTGGCAAATTCGGATAAAAATTCTGAGTAGGTTGATGGAGGACAATAAACTATGGCAAATAAAACTGGGTTTAGCCTAAAATTGCTACAATGCCCAATACTGAGGACCAGGCCCTCAAAGGAATTATAACATGTTTTTTGCTTTACATTAACTAGTAATTTGGAATGGTAAATTGTTGCTACTTCTCCTCCACGACCAGAACTTCTGGGATTTTGACAGTTTAAATAACCAGAGGGAGTTGATTCATTCAAACCAACATAATCCTCTTGCCCTAACCAAGTCTCTGTAAGGGAAATTAAATCAATCTGATGATCAATTAACAGATCATGGACTAACAGAGACTTGGGAGTTAGAGACCTAATATTTTACAAACCACATTTAATTTTTAAATTATGAGGAGGAACAGAGGCCAAATCTTTGGCCTCTGTTCGTCTGTCACCAGTGTGACATTTGACAGGTTCACACAATGATGAGAGAGTATTTGGAACATACTGTACTAGGCATTTATTTCATCATTGCCAAATTACACAAAACAGAAGGAAGGTCATTCACACAGAGACTCATCTCACTTAGGGTGACACAGACATGTTATGCTTTGTTCATTCATTCATCTTCTTCCGCTTAATCCTTTTCGGGTCGCGGGGGTGCTGGAGCCTATCCCAGCATCTTTGGGCGAGAGGCAGGGTCCACCCTGGACAGATCGCCAGTCCATCACAGGGCCAACACAGAGAGACAGACAACCATTCACTCTCACAGTCATACCTAAGGACAATTTAGAATCCCCAGTTTGATGCCAATTAACCTAACTTGCATGTTTTTGGCATGTGGGAAGAAACTGGAGAAATCCTGGAGTAAACCCACGCAGACACGGGGAGAACATGCAAACTCCACACAGATCACTGTTGGTCAGGGGCTGGGATCGAACCCAGGATCCCCCGGCCAAGGGTGAGTTGCTGTGCTGCCGCAGTGCTAACCACTCCACCACCGCGCCGCCCCGTTATGAATATTAAGTCAGAGCCCCGGGCCTCTATGCAAGTAATTAAGGGTATATAAGTGAGATGCACAGTGGCCTGGGAGCTCTTTGATGAGCCTGATTTGTTAGAGAGAAATAAAGTCTGTGTTGATCCAGCTCGTTGCCTCGCCTGATCATTCTCTCTACACTGGTGACCCTGACGTGCCATGGAAGGCGAAACGAGCACCTCGGAGAAAGCCTGGAGAGGAAACACCAGCGCCGCATGTGTTGTTTCAGTCAAGCTCCCGGATTTTTGCCTGCACGACCTGACAACGTGGTTTTTACACACTGAGGCGCAGTTCGCTCCCCGTGGGGTAACAACAGACGAGATGAAGTACTACTATGTGGTCGCTATGCTGGATGCGGCACCACACAGCAGGTGGCAAGCCTGCTCCAAGAGCCGCCGGTCTGAGGAAAATACGAGGCGCTCAAAAAGATGCTGGTCCAGCACTACACCCTTTCGAACAGTGGCAGAGTGGAGAGGTGCTTAACACGTTCAGAGTTAGGGGACAGATCAGCCGTGGAGTTGATGGAGAGCATGTTGGCATTGAGGGGCAAAGATGATGAATCCTTCCTGTTCGCCCACCTGTTTATCAGGAACCTCCCGGCTGCAGCAAGGGCAATCCTGGCAAACTCGCCACTGCTGGCAATGAGGAACTACTGCACACTAGCACAGGAAGCGGATCACATCATCCTAGTGACCAGAATCTTCGTCGTGAATGCAGCATGAATGCAGAATCCATTTCGGATCAGACGCACAACGATGCTTGCCACTGTGCCAATTCAAGTGGTCGGGAAAAGCCAAGGCCAGCAGTCAGTAGCAGCTGCGACTGCTGGCAACAGAGACAAGCTGCTATACATCACAGACACACATTCGTGGAGATGGTTTCTGGTGGACTCCGGCTCACAGAAGAGCCTCATCCTGCGTTCAACTCAGACAGGGTGGCAGGTCGAAGCGGTCCTGAGCTGACAGCCACCAATGGATCAGACATAAGGACATTTGGTGAGCGGATACTGACAATATGCTTGCATGGGCGCAACGTCCAGTGGAATTTCATTATAGCCGCATGTGCCTCCCCCATTTTGTGAATAGATTTCCTATGTGCTCATGGTTTATTAGTTGATGTTGCTAATAGACGACAGGTGGATGCTGTCTCTTTTGATTCTCTGCCCTGTACAGCTCGGGGAGCCGGGTCGACAACACTGGCCATCGTTACAGCTCAAGGGGATAAGTTCCAACAGTTACTCGCCCAGTTCCCAGCACTCACTGTTCCGACGTTTTCAGCGGCAGTAACCAACCACAGGGTCGAGCATTTCATCACCACCAAAGGACCGCCCGTATTTGCACGACCTTGGTGCATGGACACAGCTAAACTGGCCAGCGCCCGCGAGGAGCTTGCCAACTTGGAGAGGTTGGGCATCGTCAGGCACTTGACGATGTGGCCTGTGGGCATCACCGCTTCACATGGAGCCTAAAGCTGACGGGTCGTGGCGACCATGCGGTGATTTCCAGCGATTGAACAATGCTTTGGCACACGATCGCTACCCTATTCCCCATATCCAGGATTTTTCCGTGCACCTGGCAGGGGCGCACGTTTTTTCCAAGGTGGATCTGGTCCGCGGTTACCATCAAGTTCTGGTGCAAACAGAAGATGTCCCAAAGACGGCGGTAATAACTCCGTTTGGCCTTTTCGAATTTTTGCACATGCCATTTGGATTAAACGGCGTGGCACAGACCTTACAAAGGATGATGGACGCAGTGCTGCGCGATTTACCCTTTGTTTTTGTCTACTTGGATGACATCCTAGTAGACACCGTGTCTGAGGACGAACACATTGCCCATCTCAAGATGGTTTTCCAGAGATTGGAAGCACACAGTTTGATAATCAACCCAGCAAAGTGCCAGCTCGGCGCAGCAGTGATTGATTTTTTGGGGCACCACATTTTGCCGGAGGGCGTGATCCCATTACCGGACAAGGTGCACACGCTGTCGGACTTTCCACATCCACAGATGGTGAGGGCACTTCAGGAGTTTTTGGGAATGGTGAATTTTTACAACCATTTCCTTCCCTGGGCAGCCCAGCTGATGCAGCCATTGTATGCCGCGCTTAACCAGAGTGGTGGCTCAGTTGGTAGAGCATCCGCCCCACACCCGGGAGGCAGGGGTTCAAATCCCGGCCAGGTCATGCCGAAGACCATATAAAAGTGGAACTTCCTGCCGTCCAGCTTGGTGCTCAGCAATAATGGAATGGAGGAGAGAAATCTGTGGCGGCACCTTGCATGGCAGCGGCCCTCTGATTCTACACTTGGGATGCGTGTGATTAACGCTGTAGATAGGTAAAGCACATTCTCGTTCTACTGTACATGATTGGTTTACAGTTGAATGACAATAAAGGGTGATTTAATTTAAAAAAAAGAAACCTGTGGACAGCATCGACTGGACTCCAGAGCGGGGTCAGGCTTTTTTGAACGCCAAAACAGCACTGGTAAAGGCTGCGTTGCTGGCGCACCCAGATCCATCTGCATGGATAGCGCTTACAATGGATGCATCTGATGTGGCCATAGGGGCAGTGGTGGAGCAGTGCATCACAGGTTTGTTGCAGCCACTCGCATTTTTCAGCCTAACTTTGCGCAACAACGAGCGCAAATACAGCATATTCAATAAAGAGTTGCTGGCTCTCCACCTAGGGACATGCCATTTCCAGTTCTGGCTGGAGGGGCGCGACTTCACCGCGTCTATTGACCACAAGCCACTGATGTATGCCATGGCCAAGGTCTCGGAACCGTGGTCAGCCCGGCAGCAATGGCAGCTGGCTGCAATCTCAGAGTTTACTACTGACATTCGGCATGTTGCCTGTAAACTCAACATGGTGGCCGACTGCCTCTCGCGCACACTGGTCGCCCCGGTCTACGTGGGAATAGATTTCCCCACCATGGCCACGGAGCAAGCTGGGGATGCGGACATTTGCGTGCTCCAGTCTGAACCAACAGGGTTAAGGCTGGAAAGTAGGGTACTGAAAGAAGGGTGCCCTCTCCTACTCTGTGACGTCTCAGGCTGCCCGAGCCTGGTGGTCCCGCACTCTTGGCGCCGGCGTGTTTTTGAGTTGGTCCACTCCCTGTCGCACCTGGGAGTGCGTGCTTCAGTGAAACTAGTGGGGGCGAAGTTCGTCTGGCCGTGTTTGCGTAGACAGGTGAAAGAGTGGGCTGCAGCTTGCGTTGCGTGCCAACGAGCAAAGATGCATAGGCACACCAGAGCTCCCCTCGAGCCGTTCCAAACCCCGGCTAAGAGGTTTGACCACATCCACGTGGATCTGGTGGGGCCCCTTCCGCCATCGCAGGGGTTCACGCACCTTTTGACGATTGTGGACCACGCCACACACTGGCCCAAAAGGGTACTGCTGGCTTCTACCACGTCCGCGGAAGTGGTGCATGCTTTTTTGTCAGCTTGGGTGGCACGTTTCGGGTCTCCATCGGACATCATGTCCGACAGAGGCCCACAGTTCATTTCAGAACTCTGGTCCATGATGGCCTGGAGCCTGGGGGTCAACATCCACCGCACTACCGCGTACAACCCCAAGGCTAACGGGTTATGTGAGTGTTTCCACAGGTCACTTAAAGCAGCACTCAGGGATTCACTCATGGACACAAATTGGGTATTCCGCCTGCCTTGGGTTCTTCTAGTGTTGCGTTCCGCACCGAAGGAGGATTTGGCAGCCTCCCCACCAGAACTCATTTTTTCCCAACCGCTGCAGATCCCCGAAAAATTTTTACCAGACACCCCCGCGTCCAAGGCCGAGCCGCCCACACATTCTCTACGTAACACAGAGGTGGGGAGAGTACCGGGTCCGGCCCACCACTGTTTTCCCCGCACATTCGTCCCCAAAAGTTTGCAGAATGCCTCCTTTGTTTTCGTCAGGCATGATGCGCACCGGACCCCGCTGCACCCGCCATACGATGGGCCGTTCAGAGTGTTGGAACCTGGGGCAAAACATTTCGTGTTAGACTTGGGGGGATGTAGAGAGACTGTCTGCATTGACAGGATAAAGCCCGCTTTTGTGTTGGCAGATGAGCAGGTGGGTGTTGGCCCAGGCCTCCCCAGCATGACGTCCCTTGTTGGGGGCTCCGCAGGTTGGTGATTCCTCAGCAGGGACCTGCACATATGAGAGGATGTGTTCCCCTCCCCCTTTCCCCCCACAGACTGACATGCCCTCCGGTTGCGCCCCACCAGGCAGGGCAATTTGCTGGATCGGCGACCCCCTGCTACAGCTGTTATGGACTCCGGCTTAAGCCCAAGGAATGGGGGGGTTAAGGCCCATTCTGGGTGTTCGGGGGGGGGGGGCAAGGTGTTAGACTTTGCCACTGAGAGAGTAATGGACCATGAGAGGAGAGGTCACCGGGGGGGTCCAGACGGAACAGCAAAGGCTAGGCACCCCCCAGGAGAAGAGGAGACGCTGGGCCGCCAGGAGACAAGTGACGTGCGGCACCAGCGTAATGTCATGTCAATGTGCTGCACAGCTTTGTCATGAAATGAATATGAAGTCGAGCCCCGGGCCACTATGGAAGTAATTAAGGGTATATAAGTGAGATGCACAGTAGCCTGGGAGTTCTTTGATGATCCTGATTTGTTAGAGAGAAATAAAGTCTGTGTTGATCCAGCTTGTTGCCTCACCTGATCATTCTCTCCTACAGTCTTCCCATTTATTGGTAGCTCTATTATTCAAATAATCAATTTCTTCACTGACATTAGGCCATGTCCCGCAGGCTTTTAAAACTGCTGTAATTAAACCTTTACTTAAAAACCAATGCTGGATCCAGGAGTTTTAGCTAACTATAGACCAATCTCTAATCTGCCTTTCATTTCAAAAATCTTAGTTGTTGCTACATAATTATTTGACAACTTGCAGGGAAAGGGTTTATTTGAAGAGTTTCAATCAGGGTTAAAAATCCATCATAGTACTGAAACTGTCATAATTAAATACCAAGGAGGCTTAACCTCTTGCACTCCGGTGTACCGCGGACGGGCACGTCTCTGCGTCCAAGAGCGCACTGAAAAAAAAAAGCTGCATTTCCGTTCTTCCACTACAGACACAGCCGCGAACAGATCAGATATGATTGACCTCTCATTCGACTAATAAGAGCCTTGAATTGGGTTTCTGAAACCTTGAAGAACCAATGACTGAAAACCTAGCAATAAGGACCCGCCTACCAATGGCTGCGAATGCAGCAAGCCAATTGAAGCACAGAAGTTCGAAAGCTGTTTTGTGTAAGGCTGGGTGAAGAGAGACTGACTGCTGCAGATGAAAAAAGGACCTGCAGGAAGAACCGCCACAGACCCAGCAGCACGGAGACCACCCACAAGTGTGACCTGTGTGACAGGGACTGCCATTCGCGCATTGGCCTGTTCAGCCACAGGCGGTGCTTTTTTTTTTTTATTCCAGCAGAATAGACGTTTAGGATTCTCTTCCATGGTCATCATAGACCGACGGAGGCCGACGACGAACGCTGGGTGACACACACGCGTTCGCCAGTCTTTTTGAATTACTACTGTTATTTGTTTTGAAAAATCGTTTGCCAAAACCCCAATCATGGAAGCGCAAAACCGCAATAATGGAATTATGTTTTGACCGGGTCGCAAGACCAGAACCCCGAGTCCGTAACAAGCGGACCAGCGTCGCGTTCTTCTGACAATGAGGAAGAGAAGTTCGCCAGCTACGCTGCTGTTGTGGACAGGTAAGTGTTATAAGCTAAATTATTCTTTCTCCCTGAAAATTGTAATCAAAATGACTTTTGACCGATCGGTAAATTACAACTGTGCGGCGTACGAAGTCCGAAGTCCATGTGCAGCGGTACACGGTTCGTGCACCGCATCCGGACCGTGAACGCCCCCCCCCCCCCCCCGCTACTCTTCTGTAGCGAGGGGGGGGCCACAGTGGCCGCGGTGACTGTGCGCCGCGGTCACCACATCGCCACATGACTATTCCGTCATATAGCGATGGCTGATGTCCGTCCTCTGTAGCGGGGGGTGGGGGGGTGGAGTTGTTATCTTCTACCATTACAAAATATTTTAGAATAATTTTTAGTGCACTGTAGGTTATTTTTTCTTGTAAAAAAAACCACACATTTTTTACGTGGCATGCTTCTTTGTGTGTGGAGGCTTGTTTGTTCATTCATTCATTCATGAATGAATAAACAACCCCCCCCCCCACACACACACACAGCCCTTAACCTTTCATTAGAGCCCAAGATGAAGCTTCTATATTGAATCATTCAAAAGTTGAATGAATGAATGAATGAATTGAATGAATGAATGAATTTATTTATTTCGGATAGTACAGTACAGGTTAAAAGAATCTGTATAATATAACAACAAGGTCAAATTAGACAAAGACTCCTCCTACTATACAATTCCCCGTAAGTTATCCGAAATGGGTGATGGCTGAAGCCGCAGCTTATATTGCCCACCCATATTCCATTCAAGAATTCAAAAGAGAAAAACAAGACAAGAGCGATTACAATTTAAAACAAAGCTAAGACAAAATGTGACTGAGAGAAAAAAGAAAACTAAGCTAGGCTAAGTTAAGCGGTTACTATTCAAAAACAAATCTAAGACAAAATGTCACAGAGAAAAAAAAGAAAAAAAAAGTTACAGACGTTTTTCCAAACTGTGCCATTTGGCACAATTTGGCACAGTTCAAAAACGCCTGGGAACAACCTGAGAACAAAGCTGTGTAATATATTCATTTTTTTGTGATATTGTTACAAAATTTGGACCTCAGCTGGATAACACTTGGTTCTACATTTCTGTTGCATTTTCCAGCCGGATCTGAAGCTGTGTGTTATTTGCAAGCATTTGTATCCAAAAAAACACCCAGGCCAAATTTATTTTCTTCAAGTTCAGTATGTTTAGATGACTGTAACTCAGTGGCCAGAGCACTTAGAGAGATTATGACTGTTTTGCCAAAAAATTCAAAGTGTTTTCTTTTAAATGAGACCAACCCCATGAAGATACTGCAAAGGGTTGAAGAACAGCTTTTGATTTACTTTGGGCACGATATTTTTTTGGCGTTTTTAGGGAAATTGACTGGAGTGCAAGGGGTTAAGAGTAGGGCGAACCACTTCAGATTAACACTCAGACGCAAGGAGAAAATTTAACACCACTTTAATGAAAACCCAAAAAACACATACTAAATACGCCAACTTAATAAACACCAACTTAAATATCAAAAGACAGGTGCACACTGGAGCCACACGTAGCCTGAAAGAGGAGAAAAGAGAAAGGATATTAATGACTTGAAATTTATCAATCAGGGAATAATAACTGAGGAGGCGAGTTGTACAACACAAGCAGAGAGTCCGGCAGGGAACGCCAGCATGGAACATAAACGGGGTGAGACTGGAGACTGCAGGGAAGGATGAGGAAATGACTGAGTGACCTGGCTGAAAGAGCTGTTGTCTTGGAGAGAGTTGGTACAGGCGAGGGCGCACAGCCCCAGAGACACACTGCTGGAGTGGCAGCAAACCTGAGAAGATGAGGAAACAGGAGGTAAGACAACAGGAACAATAAATTCACCAAACAACATGAACTGGAGTTGTTTCTGGCAGCAATACCCAACGACCCAGCAGCAGGGTCTTCACACAGTGGCTCTTAAATACACTGGTAGATCAGGAAGCAGCAGGTGTGTCAGTCACACAGGTGTGCTGATGAGCTCTGGAGCCAGAAAACACAGAAACAGGAAGGGAGGGGGTAGGCACGCTCGCCTGATCATCACAGAAACAGCTTTAGTGAAGGTCACTAATGACCTCCTTATTTCATGTGATAATAGACTCGTTTCTGTATTTGTCCTTTTAGACCTTAGTGCAGCTTTTGATGTTATCGATCATAACATTTTACTTGATAGACTAGAACAGGGCTTCCCAAACTTTTCAGCCCACGACCCCCAAAATAATGGTGACAGAGACTGGCGACCACCAATATCCCCGGAGGTGACTGATACATCAGGAAATGTGTGCACAGTTTGATATATCTGTAGATTCATCTAACTGCAAAGCATATTTCCCTTTCTTCATTCTGTCAATCAACTGACACTTTATGTCCTGGGCCATGTCTGTGATGCGCCGAGATATGATCCCGTCAGACAGCGGCACTGCTTCCAGCTCTCATGCCTGTTTATCCCCACGCATTGTCCGACTCATAGCGATACCAGCAGGTTTTATTAGGGTTTCTCTGATTGTGTGTGGCTTTTTTGCCTGTGCAATTAAATATGCCACCTGACACACAGAAAGACACACAGAGATTTCTTGATATACTATATCGTCGGCCTCCGTCGGTCTATGATGACCATGGAAGAGAATCCTAAACGTCTACTCTGCTGGAACAGCACCGCCTGTGGCTGAACAGGCCGATGCATGAATGGCAGTCCCTGTCACACAGGTCACACTTGTGGGTGGTCTCCGTGCTGCTGGGTCTGTGGCGGTTCTTCCTGCGGGTCGTTTTTTCATCTGCTGCAGCAGTCAGTCTCTCTTCACCTGCCTTGAGCTGTCTGGTCAGGGTGCCTCTCCATTTGGAGCGGTCCGTTGCAAGGTCCACCCAGCGCTCTGTGTTGATATCCAGGGCCTTCATGTCTCTCTTGCAGACGTCTCTAAAGCGCAGCTGTGGGCGGCCATCGTCTCTCCTGCCAGTTGCCAGTTCTCCATAGAGGACGTCTTTGGGGATTCTGCCATCCTCCATACGGTGAACGTGGCCTAGCCAGCGGAGCCTGCGCTGCCTGAGTAGAGTGAACATGGAGGGAAGGCCGGCGCGGGACAGAACTTCTGTGTTGGGCACTTTGTCCTGCCAGGATATGTCCAGGATGTGGCGAATGCAGCGCAAGTGGAAGGAGTTCAGTCTCTTTTCCTGCCGGGCGTATGTTGTCCACGTCTCACTCCCATAGAGCAGTGTGCTGATGACGCAGGTGTTGTACACTGCCATCTTCGTCTTGACAGAGAGTTTGGGATTCTCCCACACTCGTGTGGTGAGGCGAGCGAGTGTGAAGGCTGATTTTCCAATCCTCTTGTTGATCTCTGTATCAAGGGAGAGGTTGTTGCTGATCGTGGACCCCAGGTACGTGAACTGATTCACGACCTCCAGCTCGTAGTCATCAATGGTGATGGTTGGTGGTGCTTCTGTGCCTTGCGCCAAGACGTTAGTCTTCTTCAGGCTGATGGTAAGCCCGAAGTCCTTGCATGCCTGGGAGAAGCGGTCCATCAGGGTCTGAAGCTCCTGCTGTGTGTGGGTTGCGACTGCAGCGTCGTCTGCGAACAGCATGTCTCTGATTAGAGCCTCGCGTACTTTGGTTCTGGCTTTCAGGCAGGCAAGGTTGAAAAGCCTGCCGTCAGATCTTGTGTGCAGGTAGATTCCCTCTGTTGCTGTGCTGAAGGCATGCCTCAGGAGCATAGCAAAGAAAATCCCAAAGAGGGTTGGCGCAAGTACACAGCCCTGTTTCACTCCGCTGCGTATGTTGAATGGCTCTGAGACGTTGCCATCATGCTGCACTATCCCCTGCATGTTGGTGTGAAACGATTCGATGAGGCTTTGCAACTTTGGTGGGCATCCTATCTTTGGCAGGATCTTGAAAAGGCCCTCTCTGCTGACCAGATCGAACGCTTTGGTGAGGTCGATGAAGGCGACGTACAGAGGCATGTTCTGTTCTCTGCATTTCTCCTGGAGTTGGCGGATGGAGAATATCATGTCTACCGTCGATCGCTCAGCGCGGAAGCCACACTGAGACTCGGGGTAGACACGTTCGGCAAGCTTCTGTAGACGAATGAGAACAACTCGTGCGTAGACTTTGCCAACAACGCTGAGGGGGGAAATGCCCCTGTAGTTGTTGCAGTCGCTTCTCTCCCCTTTGTTTTTGTAGAGGGTGATGATCTTGGCGTCCCTCATGTCCTGTGGTACGGCACCTTCCTTCCAGCACTGGCAGAGGACGTCATGCAATGGCAGCAGTAGGGCGGTCTTGCAGTGCTTGATCAGGTCAGGGGGTATGCCGTCGTTGCCGGGTGCCTTGCCAGCGGCCAAGCTATCAATGGCCTTACTGAGTTCGTCGATGGTTGGCTCAGCATCAAGTTCGTCCATGGATGGCAGGCAGTCGATGGCATCAAGGGCTGACGGTGTCACGGTGTTCTGTCTAGAGTAGAGGTCGGAGTAGTGTTCCACCCATCTCTCCATCTGCTTGTTCTTCTCTGTGATCATCTCCCCAGTGGAAGATTTGAGGGGGGCCGTCTTGCTCTGAGCCGGACCAAGTGCTTTCTTGATGCCATCATACATACCACGGATGTTCCCTGTTATGGCAGCGGTTTGAATGTCTTGGCTGAGCTGAGTCCAGTACTCGTTGGCACAGCGCCGAGCAGTCTGCTGAACTTTGCTTCTCGCAGCCCTGAGAATCTGGAGATTCTTCTCATTTGGGTACTTCTTGTACTCAGCAAGTGCTGAGCGCTTGGCTTCAATGACGGGAGTCATCTCGGTCAACTTGGCATCAAACCAGTCCTGTGACTTCGAGGTCTTCCTCCCAAAGGTAGCCAAGGCTGTGCGGTGGATGGTGTTTCGCAGCTCTTCCCACTTCTGCTTTGTAGATTCTCCTCCTTGTGGTACACCAAGTTCCTTCTCAAAGGTGGAGGCAAACTGCTCAACAAGTTCTGGTTGAGCCATCTTGCTGGTGTCAATCCGTGCCTTTCCAGGTTGTCTAGCACGATGGAATTTCTTCAGCTGCAGCTTGACCTTGCAACACACCAATGAATGGTCTGTGTTGCAATCTGCACTCTGGAACGAACGGGTGATTAGCACGTTCTTCAGTGAGGTGCGCCTGGTCAGGATCAAGTCTAGCTGGCGCCAGTGCTTTGAGCGCGGATGTTGCCAGGAAACCTTGTGTTGGGGCTTGGTCTTGAAGAACGAGTTTGTGATGCACAGATCGTGATATGTGCAGAACTCGAGCAGCCGCTGTCCGTTGTTGTTCGTTCTGCCCACGCCAAAAGGTCCAAGACAGGAGGGCCAGGAGTCGTGGTCAGCACCCACTCTGGCATTGAAGTCTCCAAGGAGAATGAGTTGTTCAGAGTTGGGGGTGATCCTGACAGTTGTTGTGAGATTCTCATAGAACTCGTCTTTTGCCTCTGGTGTGGCTGTCTGTGTTGGGGCATACACACTGACGAGGGTGACTGGGCCTTCAGTGGTGTTCAGGCGGAGGGTGAGGAGTCGTGCAGAGCCAGTGCTGCCCGGTTCCACCATCTTCAGCAAAGTGTTCTTTACTGTGAAGCCCACTCCGTGTTCCCTGTGTTCGTCACTGCCCTTTCCCTGCCAGTAGAACGTGTAGTCCTTCTCTTTCAGTGTGCCTGCATCAGCTAACCGTGTTTCCTGGAGAGTGGCGATATCCACTCCCAGTCTCTTCAGCTCATTATTGATGATGGCAGTCTTCCTGGTGTTGTTGATGTCCTTGAGGTTAGCAGCGAGTCCTGTCATCATAGTGCGGACGTTCCAAGTTCCCAGTTTTAGAGTTGGTCTCTTTTGTTTTATTGTCTTGCCTGGTGCAAAGGTTCTCAGCCTGCTGTTTGGATTTCTCCTTATCCCCATGCACCCAATGAGGAAAGCAAGCTGTGGCGGGACAACACCTTATTGGCTGGGGGCTGCCCAGCTTGAGGCGGGCGGTAGCTGTCCAGTGAGATCTGATGATCCCTCCCACCGTCGGGAACAACCCCTGGCGCCACGCTCTACGCCAATTGAGCAGTGGCTTATAACCGGTAACTGTCATTCCCCGTGTTTTGTCTACGCCAAAGGCGAAGCTGGAGTGTCCTCTCCAGTGGTCCGGTGTTCTACCTTCCAGCATTGGGCGTTGGTAGGATTCAAGCCTGGGCAGGAAGATATGGAGGACAAGATGTTGCCCATGCAGCATGTCCCCCCTCTCCACATCACTGATGAATCCAAAGGAACAGCAGGGCTGCTACAGTTTGGCACCAGCGCCGTTGCAGGAGCTGCCAGAACGATGTTGAGCACAACATAGAACTGCCTTAGGGGCTCCGACTCCGGATTTTTCCTCAGGGTTGACTCCCAAAGCCTTTCCGTATATATATATATATATATATATATATATACGGAAAGGCTTTGGGAGTTGATGGCCTTTCTGATGGCATTTCTCCGCTCTCTGCTGCCATCTATGCTGGCCTCTTTGTGTTGCCTTTGGTCGGTATTAACCACCATTTCATTTTTAAAAATAATATCCTAGGCTTAAAGCGTAGTGTTGATTTGAGCTGTTCAGATGAAATCGACTGGTGCACACTGACCTGTGATGTTTACTGCCACGCAGTTAAAGTGACATGTCACCTGTGTTCACCTCAGGAGGATTCTGAAAATCATCTTGCATCCCCCCCCCCCCCCAGCGACTTGGGACCCTCCCGGGGGGTCGGGATCCCCACATGGGTACCTCTGGACAAGAACACCTTAACATAAGATAAGATGAGCCTTTATTAGTCCCACAATGGGGAAATTCCAGGATTGCAACAGCACAGGGATAGCAACACTCAGAGCAACAATCAGAAGGCAAAAAAAAAACAAGAGCAGCTAGTATACATATGTACATATTACTATAAATATATATATATATACAGTATATATACACAGACACACAGTGCAGAGCATTGTAGCTAGATGGAATAAATATATAGATATATTGTGGGAATGTGAGAATGACGAGACAGGTTTCTCTCAAGTCAGGTTTATTCACATTCACCATCATCTCAAAGAAGAAAGAGAACAACACAGGAAACTCTCGTCCTTAAATACCAGGACTCTCACAGTTCACAAGTCAAATGCATCACAGACACGTTGCATTATAATTGCCAGTAACAATGCATCCCCTCTCACTGATATCCCCCACTGTCTACAATGCCATCCATCCATCTTCTACCGCTTTTCCGGAGGTCCGGGTCACGGAGGCAGCAGTTCAAGCAGAGAAGCCCAGACTTCCCTCTCCCCAGCCACCTGCTCCAGCTCTTCAGAGAGGATACCAAGGCGTTCCCAGACCAGCTGGGAGACATAGTCTCTCCACCGAGTCCCAGGTCTGCCCCGGGGTCTCCTCCCAGTGAGACGTCCCTGAAACACCTCAAGTGGGAGGCGTCCAGGAGGCATCCTAATCAGATGCCCATACCACCTCAACTGACTCCTTTCAATGTGGAGGAGCAGCGGTTCTACTCTGAGCCTCTTCCGGATGACTGAGCTCCTCACCCTATCTCTGAGGGTGAATCCAGCAATCCTACAGAGAAAGCTCATTTCAGCCGCTTGTATCCGCAATCTTGTTCTTTCGGTCATTACCCAAAACTCATGACCATAGGTGAGAGTTGGAACGTAGATTGACTGGTAAATCGACAGCTTTGCCTTAGAACTCAGTTCCCTCTTCACCACAATAGACCGGTACAACATCCGCATCACTGCAGATGCTGCTCCAATCCGTCTGTCGATCTCTCACTCCATTTTCCCCTCACTCGTGAATAAGACCCCAAGATACTTAAACTCCTCTACTTGGGGCAGGAGCCTGTCCCCAACCGGGAGAGGACAATCCACCTTTTTCTGGCCGAGGACCATGGACTCGGACTTGGAGGTGCTGATTCTCATCCCAGCCACTTCACACTCAGCGGCAAACCGTCCCAGCAAGAACTGTAGGTCATTGCTGGATGAAGCCAACAGGACAACATCATCTGCAAACAACAGAGATGAGATCCTGTGGTCACCAAGCATGACACCCTCCATTCCCTGGCTGCGCCTAGAAATCCTGTCCATAAAAATTATGAACAGGATCGGTGACAAAGGGCAGCCCTGGCGGAGTCCAACTCTCACTGGGAAAGACTCCGACCGAGTGTTGGCAATACAAACCAAACTCTCACAACGGTCGTACAGAGACCGAATAGCTTGTAACAACAAGCCCGATACCCCATACTCCCGAAGCACCCCCCACAAAAATCCACGAGGGACGCAGTCAAATGCCTTCTCCAAGTCCACAAAACACATGTAAACTGGTTGGGCAAACTCACACGAACCCTCAAGAATTCTCGAGAGGGTAAAGAGCTGGTCTGATGTGCCACGGCCAGGACGAAAACCACATTGCTCCTCCTGAATCCGAGGTTCGACCAACGGCCGGACTCTCCTCTCCAGTACCTTGGCATAGACCTTCCCAGGGAGGCTGAGGAGTGTGATCCCTCTAAAGTTGGAGCACAACCTCCGGTCCCCTTTTTTGAAGAGGAGAACCACCACCCCGGTTTGCCATGCCAAAGGCACTGCCCCCGACCTCCACGCAATGTTGCAGAGGCGTGTCAACCATGACAACCCAACAACATCTAGGACCTTGAGGTACTCAGGGCGAATCTCGTCCACCCCCGGGGCCCGGCCACCAAGGAGATTTTTTAACCACCTTGGCAACCTCAGCCCCTGTGATAGGCGAGTCATCCCCCTCGTCCCCAAACCCTGCTTCCTCTGTGGAAGGCATATCAGTGGGATTGAGGAGATCCTCGAAGTATTCCTTCCACCGCCCGACGATATCCCCAGTCGAAGTCAACAGTGTCCCATCCGCACCATACACAGTGTGGACGGGGAGCTGCTTTCCCCTCCTGAGCCGCCGGACAGTTTGCCAGAATCTCTTTGAGGTCGACCGAAAGTCTTGTTCCATGGCCTCACTGAACTCCTCCCATACCCAGGTTTTTGCTTCAGCAACCACCCGAGCTGCACTCCGCTTGGCCTGCCGGTACACCTCAGCTGCTTCGGGAGTCCCACAAGCCAACCAAGCTTGATAGGACTCCTTCTTCAGCTTAATGGCCCCCCTCACCACTGGTGTCCACCACTTGGTTCGGGGGTTGCCACCACGAGATGCACCGACTACCTTGCGGCCGCAGCTCTGGGCCGCCGCTTCAACAACAGAGGTGGAGAACATGGCCCATTCAGACTCCATGTCTCCAGACTCCCTCGGAATGTGGTTGAAGTTCTTCCGGAGGTGGGAGTTGAAGACCTCCCGGACAGGGGCCTCAGCCAGACGCTCCCAGCACACCCTCACTATACGTTTGGGTCTACCAGGTCTGAATGGCTTCCTCCCCTGCCATCGGATCCAACTCACCACCAGGTGGTGATCAGTTGACAGCTCGGCACCTCTCTTTACTCGGGTGTCCAAGACATACGGTCGCAGGTCTGATGATACAATAAAATCGATCATCGACCTGCGACCTAGGGTGTCCTGGTGCCAGGTGCACATATGGACACCCTTATGCTGGAACATGGTGTTCGTTATGGACAGACTGTGGTTAGCACAGAAGTCCAATAACTGAACACCACTTGGGTTCAGATCGGGCAGGCCGTTCCTCCCAATCACCCCCCTCCAGGTTTCACTGTCGTTGCCCACGTGCGCATTGAAGTCCCCCAGTAGGACAATGGAGTCTCCAAGAGGAGCACCCTCCAGCACCCCAGTCACAGACTCCAAAAAGGGTGGGTACTCTGAAACATAATTTGGTGCATAGGCACAAATGATGGTCAGGACCCATTTCTCAACCCGAAGGCGCAGGGAAGCAACCCTTTCGTCCACTGGGGAAAACTCCAATATAGAGGCAGCAAGGTGGGGCGATACAAGAATGCCCACCCCTGCTCGTCGCCTCTCGCCCGGGGCAACTCCAGAAAAGGCCAAGCTCCAGCCCCTCTCCAGGAGACTGGTTCCGGAACCGGAGCTGTGTGTTAAGGTGAGGCCGATTATATCTAGCCAGTATCTCTCAACCTCGTACACCAGCTCAGGCTCCTTCCCCACCAGAGAGGTGACATTCCACGTACCAAAAGCCAGTTTAGAAAGCTTGGGATCAGTCCGCCAAGGTCTCCGCCTTTGACCGCCACCTAATCTACATAGCACCGGACCCCCATGATCCCTCCTGCAGGTGGTGAGCCCACTGGAGGTGTCTACAATGCATCCTTTTTAATCCTTTAATAACACCCGCACATCCTTGCAGCTTCCTGTTATCTCCAAAGAAGCTCTGCCTTTGTTCTGATCTAAAATGTGAGTACAAAGTAGGTCACATATGTGTGTCCACCACACCAGCCCCCCCAACATTTTAGAACAAACAAGAGAACAAACAAGAGAATAACAACATGCATGCCGTGATAGAATCAATACACATCAGTCCACATGCTGTTTAGGCTTCAGTCTCCTGCCGTATCTGCTGTAGCTGGGATTCAACGTCTCTGTGGCGCGGTCTGGGGGTTTGCCGTCTGGGGGTGGAAACCTTTTGTCAGTCCCTGCGGGTGTTCTGGGGAAGCATTACTCTGTGAAACCCCCCGTTGGGGTCTACCTCGCCGCGGTGCCTTTGCCAACAACACTTGCTCATCCGCCACCACAAAAGTGGGTTTGAGTCTGTTTATGCCAACTTTTTCTTTCCTACCCCCCCAAATCTAGCAAAAACTGCTTGTCCCCTGTTTCCAGCACTCTGAACGGTCCGTCATAAGGCAGTCGCAGCGGGGTTCGGTGGGCATCGTGTCTGACAAAAACAAACTCTGCGTTCTTCTAAGCTTTAGGCACAAAAACGCATGGAAAACTGTGGTGCACGGGGCCGGGCAGCATGCTTGATTCTATGCTACTCCGCAACAGCTGAGACGGAGAGGTGTCTGGCACAGGGTTAACTGGGAGAAACTCCCCAGGCAGCCGGAGTGGCTGCGCAAACACGAGCTCCGCTGGGGAGGCTTCTAAGTCCTCTTTAGGCGCAGAACGCAACCCCAATAACACCCACGGTAACTTGTCTACCCAATTTGCATCCGTCAGTGACGCTCTGAGAGCTGCTTTCAATGACCTATGAAAACGTTCGCATAACCCGTTAGCCTGCGGATTGTACGCGGTTGTGCGGTGAATTGTGACACCCAGGCTGCGGGCCATTGTCGACCAAAGTTCGGACACAAATTGAGGGATGATCTCTAACCCTAACTCCGAAACGTGCCACCCAAGCTGTTAAAAACGCGCGCGCTACCTCCTCGGCCGTGGTTGATGCCAGCGGAACCACTTCAGGCCAGCGCGTGGTCAGAAGGTGTGTGCACCAATTGTCAGAAGGTGTGTGCACCCTTGTGACGGCAGGAGGGGTCCTACGAGGTCCACATGAACGTGATCGAACCTCTTGGCCGGAATGTGAAACGGCCCCAAAGGAGCTCTCATGTGCCTGTGTACTTTGGCCCGTTGACACGCCGTGCAGGCTGCTGCCCACTCTTTAACTTGTTTGCGAAGACTCGGCCACACAAATTTCTCTCCTACCATTTTGACCGACACGCACACTCCCGGGTGCGCCAAAGCATGAATCGAGTCAAAAACGCGGCGGCGCCATGCAGCCGGTACTACTGGACGCGGCCGTCCAGTGGAGACATCACAGATTAGGGGGGGCATACCGTCTTGCAGCACCCTGTTCTCCAGCCTTAACCCTGTTGGTCCAGACTGGAGCGCGCGCACATCCGCGTCACTAACCTGCTCCGTGGCCATGGCTGCGTAATCTATTCCTACGCTGACTGGGGCCGCCACGGCACGCGAGAGGCAATCTGCCACTACATTCACTTTGCCCGCCACATGCTGAATATCAGTGGTAAACTCTGAGATCGCGGCCAGCTGCCTCTGCTGCCGGCCTGACCACGATTCGAAAACCTTGGCCATCGTGAATGTTAGCGGTTTGTGGTCAACGAACGCGGTGAAACGGCATCCTTCCAGCCAGAACTGAAAGTGGCGGATGGCCAAATGGAGAGCCAGCAGCTCCCTGTCGAACGCGTTGTATTTACATTCGCTATCGCGCAAGGTCCTGCTGAAAAAGGCGAGGGGCTGCCAAATCCCGGCTACATGTTGCTCCACGACCGCCCCTATGGCCACATCTGGCGCGTCAGTAGTGAGCGCTAAGCGGGCTGTTGGGTCTGGGTGTGCCAACAACGCAGCCTTTGCCAAGGCTGCTTTTACCTCCGAGAACACTTGGTCCCGCTCCAGGGACCACTCGACCTTATCCGCGGGTTTCTTTTTTTTGAGCGCGGCATACAGCGGCTGCATGAGTTGCGCCGCGCAGGGGAGAAAACGGTTATAAAAATTCACCATTCCCAAAAACTCCTGTAATGCCCTGACCGTCTGCGGCCGGGGGAAACCTGCCACCCCGCGCACTTTGTCAGGAAGCGGAACCGCTCCTTCGGGGGAGACGCGGTGTCCTAAAAAAATCGATCTGCGCCACCCCGAACTGATACTTCGTTGGGTTGATTATTAACCCATGATCTCCCAACCTTCGGAAAACTGTGGTCAGGTGTTTTTCTTGTTCGTCTTCGGACGCGCTGGCTACCAAAATATCTTCCAAGTAGACGAACACGAAAGGGAGATCGCGAAGCATCGCATCCATCATGCGTTGGAACGTCTGTGCAGCCCCTTTAAGCCCGAATGGCATGCGTAAAAACTCGAAAAGGCCAAATGGAGTTATTACCGCTGTTTTGGGTATGTCCTCAGCGCGCACTGGAACTTGGTGGTACCCGTGGACCAAATCTATCTTTGAAAAAATGCGAGCCCCTGCAAAATGAACGGAAAAATCTTGGATATGCAGGATTGGGTAGCGGTCGTGCGCTGTAGCGTTGTTTAACCTGCGGAAATCCCCACAAGGTCGCCATGAGCCGTTAGCCTTCGGGACCATGTGTAGTGGGGAAGCCCAAGGGCTATTTGAATGCCTGATTATGCCCGACCTCTCCAGGTTGGCAAACTCCTCGCGCGCTATGGCTAGTTTAGCTGCGTCCAAGCGGCGAGCTTTTGCAAAAACGGGCAGTCCGGTAGTGGTAATAAAATGTTCCACCCCATGTTTAGCGACCGTTGCCGAAAATGTGGGGACCGTGAGTGCTGGGAACTGAGTGAGCAGTGTGTGGAGCTTACCGCTTGCAGCTGTGACATTGGCTTGTGCTGTTGGCGGGGCCACTCGCGCTGTACAGGGGATAGAATCAAAAGAAAATGCATTAACCAGGCGCCTGTTAGCGAGATCAACCAACAAACCATATGAGCACAAAAAATCAGCCCCCAACATATTGAAATTCACTGCTGCTATGATAAAAGTCCACTCAAACGTACGGCCGTGTAGAAACAGAAGCAGAGTCTTCTCACCAAAGGTCTTAATCTCCGAGCCGTTCACTGCTGCCACCCGGGGACCTTTGGAACCTGTTAGCATGTCCGCGTAGGAAGGTGTGATGAAACTCAACTGGGAGCCTGTGTCCACGAGGAATTGACTCCCCGAGCGTGCGTCCAATAAGTAGAGCAGCTTGTTCTCCTCCCCGAGGGCCGCAGCTGCTACCGACCCCCGGTCCTGGTGTTTCCCGAACGCTTGAACTGGCACGGTGGTACACATTTGCGTGCCCTCTTTGCAAAGCGGCGATGGTAGAAACAAAGGGCGTCTGATCCACGTTCCCCGGCCCCTGCCGCCGCCGTCGTCGGTGTATCTGGCACTGCTGCCCCTGGCCCCCTGCCATCTCCGGTCGTCGCGCCGAGTTCTGCTGCAGCGGCCGCGCGCTGTTTGCAGGCATTGACAATTCACTGCGTCTCCCAGCCCAGCGCACGGTAGTCCCATTGGGCCAACAGTGGCGAACTGGCTAGGGTCACTCTCGCCGCTGACAGTAGGGTCCTGAGGAAGAGGTGGGTGAAAATAAAGTGGTCGTCGTCAGAGCCTTTTAACCTCAACAACTTCTCCATAAGGTTCGCGGGCATGTCATCTTCCAACTCCGTCAGCACCAGGAGTCGCTCTGCTTGCTCCTCCACCGAGGGGGTGAAGTGCTGGATGAGTGCAGCCTTCAACGCGCCGTATTTGTCACTGTCCGGCCTCTGGTCGATCAGGCTCTCCACATGCTGGGCCGTGTGGTTGTCCAGTTTTGCGACCACATGGTAGAATTTTGTGTCGTCTACCAATATCCCCCGGAGGTTGAACTGTGCCTCAACCGCATGGAAACAGGAGCGCGGATTGTTTTGCCAAAAGTCCGGTAGCTGGACCGTAGCGGCATTCGCTTGGCTGGGGGCTCCTGATGAGGCTGGCCCGGGGGAAGTCTCCTCTCGCTGCATGCTCGTCTTGGGTCACCAGTGTGGGAATGTGAGAATGACGAGACAGGTTTCTCTCAAGTCAGGTTTATTCACATTCACCATCATCTCAAAGAAGAAAGAGAACAACACAGGAAACTCTCGTCCTTAAATACCAGGACTCTCACAGTTCACAAGTCAAATGCATCACAGACACGTTGCATTATAATTGCCAGTAACAATGCATCCCCTCTCTCCGATATCCCCCACTGTCTACAATGCATCCTCTTTAATCCTTTAATAACACCCCCACATTGTTGCAGCTTCCTGTTATCGCCAAGGAAGCTCTGCCTTTGTTCTGATCTAAAATGTGAGTCACAAAGTAGGTCACATATGTGTGTCCACCACAATATAAATATAAACACACCCAGTGCGGACCATTGTAGCTAGATGGAATAAATATGTAAATACATAAACACACACAGTGCAGAGCATTGTTGCTAGATGGGATGAAACAGCACAACCGTCTACTTAGTTATCCTACATGGTATGATTATGTGCCCATACATATTCTCACCCTCCATAGCGACCGGTATTTTCCTAGTTGTATGCCGGAGGGGACCATTGTGTAAGTCTATTGCATCTTTTGCATTCAAAACTATTAGGTTGTTACGTCTTTTTGCTACCTCTGCGAGCAGCCCTGCTAAGGTTGTACAGTCTGACAGCCGTTGTTAGGAAGGACCTGAGAAACCTCTCGGTTGTGCACCTGGGATGATGTCGTCTGCTGCTAAATGAGCTCCTCAGTGCATTCACTATGTCCTGCATAGGGTGGAACTCGGACTCCAGCAGAGATGACAGTTTAGCCACCGTCCTTCTCTCTCCTATCTCCTCCACCGGGTCAAGGCGCTGCCCCAGGACAGAGCTAGCTTTCTTGATCAGTTTGTTCAGTCTCTTCCTATTGGCTGCGGTAACGCCACTGCCCCAGCAGACCACTCCAAAAGTGATGGCTGATGCCACCACCGTGTCATAGAATGTCTTCAGCAGCGCCCCTTGTACACCAAAAGACCTGAGTCTCCTCAGTAGGAACAGCCTGCGCTGTCCCTTCTTGTAGAGTGCGTCAGTATTGTGTGACCAGTCTAGTTTATTGTTCAGATGAACACCCAGGTACTTGTAGGATGTCACCATCTCGATGTCTGTTCCCTGTATATTTACTGGTGCTGTGAGGGGTTGTCCATGCCTGCGGCAGTCCACCACCAGCTCCTTAGTTTTCCTCGCGTTGATCTGGAGGCAGTTCCAATGGCACCAGTCCACGAAGTCCTGGATAAGCCCTCTGTACTCAACTTCATCTCCATTGGAGATGAGGCCAACGATCACAGAGTCATCAGAGAACTTCTGTAGATGGCAGTGTGTTGTGTTGTGTGAGAAGTCCGCAGTATAAAGAGTGAACAGGAAGGGAGCCAACACCGCTCCCTGGGGGGCCCCCGTGCTACCGATGATCGTGTCGGACACACAGTCCCGGGTTCTCACAAACTGAGGCCGGTTCGTGAGGTAGTCCAGGATCCATGATGACAGGTGCTGGTCCACCCCTGCGCACAGCAGCTTGTCCTTCAGGATCATTGGTTGGATGGTGTTGAAAGCACTGGAGAAGTCAAAGAACATGATCCTCACCACATTCCCGGGCTTCTCCAGGTGGGACAGAGAACGGTGAAGGAGGAAGATCACCGCATCCTCCACCCCAATGCCATGCTGGTAGGTGAACTGGAGTGGATCCATCGCTGGTCCCACCATGCGGCGGAGGTGAGCAAGGAGCAGTCTCTCCAGGGTCTTCATCAAGTGGGACGTCAAGGCCACCGGTCTGTAGCTGTTCAGATCTTTGGGGTGGGACATTTTTGGTACAGGTACCACACAAGATGTTTTCCACAGCTGTGGTACCCTCCCCAGCTTCAGGCTCAGGTTGAAGATGTACGCCACAATCCCACACAGCTGGTCTGCACAGGACTTGAGGAGCTTTGCGCTGATGCCGTCCAGTCCCGACGCCTTCCTCGCCTTGTTCTTCCTCAGCTCCGTCCTCATCTGGGTCATGGTCAGGGTCAGGATGGGGGGCTGTGTGTTGGGAGTGGGGGGGTGTTGGTGGAGTGGGCAGTGGGCAGCAGGACTTGATGTCTTTAGAGGCAGCAGTGGTTGTTGTGCAGTCAGGGGGGAGGGCAGTTGGTCAAACCTATTGAAAAACAGATTCAGATTGTTCGCCCACAACCCTGCCCCCCCCCCCCCCCCCGTGGCCTGGGGGGAGGTATTCTGGAGCCCAGAGATGGTTTTGAGGTTTCTCCAGAGCCCACTGATGTCGCTCTGTTGCAGCTTGTCCTCCATCTTCTTCCTGAAGCTGTCCTTGTTGTCCTTGTCCTTGTTGGATTTAATGGAATTTCATTGCAGTGGTTTAGATCTTTTTGATCTTTTAGGTTCCAGTTTGTTCATGCCAATAATGAGTTTTCTTCCAACTCAAAGCTCAGTCACGGAGTTCCACAGAGATCTGTGCTAGGCCCTATTCTTTTTAGTTTATATATGCTTCCACTATGCAATATTATTAGAAAGCATTGTATATATTTTCATTGTTATGCAGATGACACACAATTATACTTGTTAGTGAAGCCAGATGACAGTAATCAATCAGTCAAATTAGAGGTGTGACGACGGAGTGTCACCACTGCCATGGTCCTCTGTAATTAAATATTATATTATACTGTATGTGTAAAAGGATTTGTAATTTTCAAATGTCAACATGTATTGTAAGATATAAAATGCACATATAGTTTGAGATCTGTTTTTGGGTGAATTCAAGTCTATTTGTGTGAGATAAATGTTAATGTTACTTATGTTAATTGGGTGAGGCAAATGAACAATCTGAGAACCACATACCTTTGCCAGCATGCTTCCTGGTGGTGTCTGGGCAAAAGATTCCCCAGGGGTTTGAGTGTCCTTTAAAGGATGCCAGGAGGAGGAAGTATGTGATGGTTGAGTAGAGGGGGAAGATTAGTGGATTTAATCAATCAATCAACTTTATTTATAAAGCACTTTAAAAGCAACACTCGCTACACAAAGTGCTGTACAGCAAGAGAACATAAAAGCAGGGCACTAACACAAAGGGCGCTAACACAAGAACCACAGTAAAAAATTCATAAATAAAATAAAAAGTAAAATAAATAAAAATCCATTTCATTCAATAAAATCAATGTCTCATACTAGGTCGAAGGCCAGGGAGTAAAAATGTGTTTTAAGGCGTGTTTTAAAAATGGACAGTGAAGGTGCTTGTCTGATGTCCAGGGGTAAATCATTCCATAACCTGGGGGCCATGATCGAAAAGGCTCTGTCCCCTCTGAGCTTGTGCCTCGCCTTTGGAACCTCCAAAAGCAGCTGTTCAGCTGACCTAAAGGATCGGGTGGGAGCGTTGGGATGCAGAAGCTCAGAGAGGTAAGGTGGAGCAAGACCATTCAAGGATTTAAAAGAATTTTAAAATGAACTCTAAAATACACAGGCAGCCAGTGGAGTGAAGCTAAGACGGGTGTGATGTGATCTCTTCCACGTGTACCTGTTAAAAGACGAGCAGCGGCATTTTGAACCAGCTGCAGACGGGAAAGAGATGACTGGCTGACAGTGGCGTAAAGTGCGTTACAGTAATCCAGCCAAGATGAAATAAAAGCATGGATTACTGTTTCCAAGTCTGGTCTAGAGAGAATGGGTTTTACTTTTGCTAAACGCCTTAGATGAAAGAAGCTGGATTTTACCACAGAATGAATCTGCGTGTCTAATTTAAAATCATTGTCCATGATAAAACCAAGGTTCCTAGCTGTGGATTTAACATAAGGAGTAAGGGGGCCCAAGTATACAGGAAGGGACTCACAGAGGCGGCTAGGTCCAAACACCTTGGCTGCACGGTGGCGCAGTGGTTTAGCACTGTGGCAGCACAGTTTTACCCTCGGCCGGGGGATCGCGGGGATCATGAGATTGTGGGTTTGATCCCAGCCCCCGACCAACAGTGAGCTGTGTGGAGTTTGCATGTTCTCCCCGTGTTGCGTGGGTTTACTCCGGGATTTCTCTGGTTTCCTCCCGCATACCAAAAACATGTAGGTTTAGGGCACTCGCGCACGCAGCAGCCAGTGGCTTGTCACCAGACTGCAAACCAAATCTACCTACAGGTACAAAAAAAAAAAAAAAAAAAAAAAAACACAGTCACTTCGATCTTCTTATCATTAAAATTTAGGAAGTTTAGGGCCATCCAAGACTTTATGTCTTCAATACACACCAGGAGTGAGTTTACTGATGAGGCAGCTTTTTGTTTTAGAGGGACATAAATCTGACAGTCATCAGCATACAGGTGGAAAGAGATACCATGCTTTTTAAAAATGGAACCCAGAGGAAGTATGTACAGAGAAAAAAGCATGGGTCCTAGAATTGATCCCTGTGGGACCCCGTAAGGCAGAGGAGCAGAAGAGGATTCAAACCCAGACATGCTAACTTTAAAAGTCCTGTCTGACAGATAGGATCTAAATCAGTTGAGAGCAGTGCCACAAATGCCCTCTAGGTGCTGCAAATGGGAAATTAAAACATGATGGTCCACTGTGTCAAAGGCAGCAGTTAAATCAAGCAGCACAAGAACAGCATATTCACCTGAATCACATGCCAAGAGAATATTGTTAAAAACTCTTAATAAGGCTGTCTCTGTGCTATGAAGAGCTTTGAAAAAAGATTGAAAAATCTCCAAAATACCGTGTTCATCCAGAAAACATTTCAGCTGCATATAGACAATTTTCTCTAAAATTTTTGAGAGAAATGGCAGCTTGGAAATAGGCCTAAAATTTGCCAACATGGTATGATCGAGACCAGGTTTCTTAATCAAGCACTGTACTACTGCATGTTTAAAACTTGCAGGAACCACACCAGATGACAGCCTGCTGTTCAAGATGGCAAGAACTGACTGGCCTCTACTGGGAAGCACCTCTTTAAAAAGTCTAGGAGAAACAGCATCACAGGGAGACCCTGAGGGCTTAATGTGGGTAACCACGTCATCTAAAAACAACAGAGTCACAGGTTCAAACTGATCAAAACCAGCAGAACAAGGGACAGAGACAGAGGGATCAGAGGCAGGAGGTGAGATGAGAGCCCTGCTGGTGGCCACCTTATCAATAAAAAAGTTCATCAAATCATTGCATAACTCAGAGGAGGCTCCAAACAGTCAGTCTGTGGGGTGTTAAGAACAGAGTCAATAGTGTTAAATAAAACACGTTGATTATGACAATGAGATAAAACAATATTAGCAAAATATTTGCTTTTTTCCTGCTTGACAGTATTTTCATACTGATGCCAGCAGTCTTTTAAAATCTGCAGTGACACCTGCAGTTTGTCCTTCTTCCATCTGCGTTCAGCTCTGCACCACTCCTGTCTGACTGCACCAGTTCTGTCATTGAACCATGGCTCAGGTTTGGATTGAGGCTGCTTGGTTTTAAGTGGAGCCACAGAGTCCAAGATGGTTTGGCAGGAGGAGTGAAACCAGGAGCTGAGTTCCTCCACAAAGGCAGCGGAGAACCGACCGGCAGTGGAAGGGTTAAAAATCCAGCAGCGCTGAGCAGGATTTAGTATGTAAATTAGGGTTTAAACTATTTATTGTATCATTTATGATGCTTATTTATTGTGTAAATATTGTGGGAAATTATTTATGTATTTATGAATCTTTTTAGATACTATTGGGTTTATGTGGGAATGTGGAATATTTATTGTCTTACCTGGGATTTTGGCATGTTCCAGTTAGACTAATTATCTCACTAAGTATATTAACAGGTGTTTTCCATTTGGTTGTTGTTGGGGGTTGGATGTTCAACGTAAGTTGTTGCCTGCAAAATATTTTTGTAATAAATGGGAAATGCTTGTTGCAAATTCTGGAAGTCTCACCATTCTCTGTGATGTGCTCTGACCGCTTGGGATACGTGACAAGAGGTCTGACTTAAGGAAATTAAAGCTTGGATGACTTGTAATTTCTTGCTATTAAATTCAGATAAGACTGAAGTCATTCTAGTTGGTCCAAAAAAAACCTTAGAAATTCCTTTCCAAATCAAACTCTTTGTTTGGATGCAGTTACTCTTTCTCTTAATAGCTCTGTGAGGAACCTTGGAGTTAGTTTTGATCAGGATTTGTCCTTCAATTCACATATTAAATTTGTTTCTAAGACTGCCTTCTATCATTTGCGTAATATTGCCAAGATTAGGAGCATCTTGTCTCAGAGTGATGCTGAGAAACTAATCTAGGCTTTTGTTAGCTCTAGATTAGATTATTGTAACTCTTCATAATCAGGTTGTCCTAAAACATCTTTAAAAAGTCTTCAGCTGACCCAAAATGCTGCAGCAAGAGTTTTAACAGGTACTAGAAAGAAAGATCACACTCTCCGATTCTGGCCTCCCTTCATTGGCTTCCCATAGAGTTTAGAATTAACTTTAAAATCCTTCTTCTCACTTACAAAGCTCAAAATAATCAGGCTCCTTTTTATTTAAAAGATCTGATACTACCGTATTATCCTAACAGAGCACTACACTCCCAAAATGCAGGATTACTTATAATACCTAGAATCTCCCAAAGTACAAAGGGAGGCAGAGCCTTCAGTTATCAAGCTCCTCTCCTTTTGAACCCTCCCTTAGTTATGTTGCTAATAGGTTTAGACAGCCGGGGGACCTCCAACAATGCACTGGGCTTCGCTCCTTTCTTCACTCTCAACAGAAATATTTTTGCTGGTCATTAACATCTGTTAGTTCTCTCCCATAGATTGAGTCCCCATCATGCTGTTTGCTCTCTACATGTCTGTTCTCTTCTTCTTCTCTATCCCCTCACACCACAGCCAGTTGCAGAAAATGACTGTCCTTCCCTGAACCTGGTTCTGCTGGAGAATTATTCCTGGTAAAAGGGAGTTTTTCCTCTCCACTGTCGCCAAATGCTGCTCACGGGGGATCGCCTGATTGCTGGGGTCTTTCTGCAGTTGTGGGGGTTTCCCCTACAGTTGAAAGAGCTATGAGATGACTGTTGTTGTGAAATGGCGCTATATAAATAAAGTTGAATTGAATTGAAATGTCCTCAGTTGCTTGTTATGTCAGTTATAAGAGCCAGAGACCGAGTATTAAACTGGACACAGGTTTTAGTGACACAGTCACTATACATGTGCATCCATCAGGCAGAGAGAAGGCCAAGAGATCGTCCCTCTCCCTCACAGCCCTCTTATACCCTGGGTGGCAGCAGACTCGGAAAGGTGGAGCCACCACCCATGTCACACAATAAAAGGTCCCCCAAAACCCAGCACAACACTCCCCCCTCTCCTTTCAAAAAGGTCCAAAACACACACATACAATCGAGACCCTCCCCAATTTAGAACCCGAATCACACACTAAGAAAACTAAACAAAAATACCTAAAAAGGGCCTATGACAGTCACTCAAAACAACTAAAACTAGGGGAGGACAGGTGGACTACCGTCCCACCCCCACACGGCAAGACGGATTATTCTGCTGTCTGTACTAAATTAACAGTCCAACTAAAAGAAAAAAACCGCCGTGTTCCTAAAATAATAGAAAAACACAAAACAATCCCCATGAACAGAACTAAATAACATATGGGTTGTCCCCTTTCCATACACATGCATTACACATACTGTCTAACCGTCAGCTTACCCCAGCCGATACCGATACTACCTGAATAACATCTTTCATCCAGTCATTGTGCCCCTGCATGAACAACGCAGGACCAATTTCATCTTCATGGACAACAGCGTTCCAGTTCATTAAGGTTGCATCATTAGGGAACGGCTGCTGGAGGCTGAGGTACCTCAAATGCAGTGGCCTGAATCCCATAGAAAACCTATGGGATCAGCTAAGTCGCTGTGTAGAGACTCGTAACCCTGCACCCCACAACCTCAATGACCACCCTTCAAGAAGAGTGGAATGTCATGCCTCCGCCGACAATAAGTCGACTTTTGAACAGCAGGAGATGTTGTTGTCAAGCTGTAATTGATGCTCAAGGGCACATGACAAGTTATTGAGACACTGACATTTTTTGTTGTGGTATACCCACCACTGTTGTTGGCTTTTGTTTCAATAAATTGTTTGAGATGAGGACATCACCATTGCATGCTTCTACTTAAATGCCCTACTTTCATGATATTATTATTATTGTAGCGTGAACCTTTTACATTTTCCTTAAATTTCACCCGAAAGCCAAATACCCCTAACTTTTTGAGAGGAGTGTAGACTGCAGTTGTTGTTTTTCCAGCCTTATTCCTTTCTTTCCTTTGTTTTCTGATATTGCGCACACCACTGAAGAGAGAGAAACGGCATTTCAGTTTTCCTGTATGTCCTGTACATATTGTAGTATTGACAAATAAAATCTTTGAATTATTAACATTATGACAGTAAGTAAGTAAAATTTATTTATATAGCACTACTCACAGAAAGAATCACAAAGTGCTACACAATAAAATAAAACACACAATCACAAATACAACAATAAAGGCATTAAAAACAGAAAAACCATAATCCACAATCAAACTAATAAGCCTGTTTAAACAGGAGAGTCTTCAGCTGCTTTTTAAAAGCGTCAACAGACGTACACAACAGTGTCAACAGGCATAAACCTGGGCAGCTGGGTGGACTACCGGTAGACCCTGCATGGTTGAGCAGCTTATCCTGCGACTGTAGACAACCATGGTCTGCCTCAACATTTTAAAATTGAGTCATTGTTACGGTTTAACTTCAGGGGGCCTCTGGCGAGCCCGTGGTGCGCGCACCCCTGGAGGCGCTGGTTGCAGTGGACCTGGGTGCTCTCTTGCAAAGTCCCATTCCAGGTCCCACACTGGCCTGGTCGGTTCCTGTGCCGCAGTTTCATCTGGGGCAGCTGCTTTTACCTTTCGTAGACATCTGGAGGGCCATCTCGAACTATTGGCCATCTGGAAGGTGGCTGGCCCCAGCTGCGTGGTGATCACCAGTGGTGACTGGAGCATTTGTGGGTCCAGGCGTTCGGATCAGCGGACCCAAAAGCAATCAAGCACTGCGAGCGGCGATATGTTCTGCTGCACCCAGCGCTGCTGCTCTCTCGTCCTGGATGCTGGTTGCTGTTGTGATGGCGTGCCATTCACGCCAGAGGCAGGACGTGCCCTGGATTGGCATTGCTCTGCTGGGTCCTGCTCAGCCACAAACTCTATCTCCTGCAGCGCTGCAGCGGCTCCCTGAGGCTTATGCTGGACGAGGATCTGAGACAAGTCCAATTTACACCCTCTCTCTCCTGTTGCTGGCTGTGGTTGCGGCGGTGTGTTGCTTTCACAGGTGACATTGATGCGTGCCAGGTTATCATCGTTCACCAAGGTCCCTCTTGACCACAAACTCCCTCTCCTGCAGCTCTGCAGCGGCTCCCTGAAGTTTATGCCGGGCGAGGAGCAGAGGCGAGTCTGGTTTGTGCCCTCTCTCCATCTTCTGGCATTGCTGCCCTCTGGCTGGGCAGGGGCACACTCTTGCTCGGTGTGTCGGGGAACCACAGTTACCGCACATTTGGCATCCCATGATGTTTTTTTGTTCTGTAACGTTTACCTCTGCGTCCTCCAAGAAGGTTGCGGTGTAGTCAAGTTCTTCTGCCAGGGAAACGGCTCGTGGTTGCAGGGTCTGTTGTTGTTGGTCACCTAGCTGTGATGTTAGCTTGTCCCGGCCTCCAACTGGAATGCTATCTCCACCGCCTTCGCCAGTGGCAGGTCGTCCAGCACCATCAACAGCTTCATCCACAGCCATGGGTTGCTGGTGTGCTCCGCTAGCTGGTCCTTCACCATTCCATCCTCTAGTTGCCCAAACCTGCACGTGCTTGGCAGACAGCGGAGGTCTGTGATGTACTGTCAGGTCATCTCTCCCGCTCCCTGTCGGCGTTGGTGAAGCTTGATTCACCTAGCCACCTCACTCTCTGGCCGGGGTACCAGACACACTTCCATCTTCTGGAAAAAACATCCTTTTTTTTCCTCAAGAAAACCAATTTTTCTCCTCGTTGCCATTGTTGTGTCTTAGAATGAGGGACAGCGGAGTCAGTGGCAGTGCTTAATGGTGGCTTTATTAAAAGACAGCTGGTAGCACGTGTTACACACAAACAAGCTAGCACACGAACTATAACAGGGTACAGGCTGGCGTGTTACTAGAGGTGGAGCACCAAAGAGGACGGGCTGCCACCAACAGTCCCTTACTATAGATACGGCGTGATGACATCACCCGTGCCTGCGCCATCACGTCCGTGCTGCGTGTTGTTATTATAGGCATGCATAACACATGCCACTTGTGTGGCGGGGATGTTTTCATTTTCATTTTTAAAAAGTTTAAACCAGAAACTACTGCATATGTTTTGGATGTTGTTTCAGCTTGTCAAAAGATGAACTAAAATTTTATAATCTCAACTTTTCTCACTCCAGTTTATAGGGGTGCTGAGTTTAAATTTAAGGGTGCTACAGCACCACTAAACAAGGCCTACTGCCACCCATGGTACCTGTCATATCTGCAAGTTAGGACAGCAGAGGTGGTGGCTGCACTGAAGAGTGACTTTATTAACAATAAGGCCAGCAGCACATGTAACATACAGAACAGTAGCTAAGCTAACTCTGGGGAGGGACAGGTTGGTGTTTCAGAAGAGGTGGAGCGCCAAAGAACCCGAGCTGCCGCCAACAGTCCCCTAATATAGGGCTGGCCATGATGATGTCATCTGTGCCTCCATCATCACGTCCGTGCAGTCTGTTGTAATATGGTGCTTCACAACATTCACCCCCCCCCCCACACTCCCACCCAGGAAAACCAAAAACATTATGAACATTTATGAATTCTTGAACAGTCACAGCAGTAAAGTGAACAGAACCTGAGCCACCGGATAGACCACTGGTTGACCTGGCACAACTGAGTGGGTTATTCTGCCACTTTTGAAGCAGTCGGGTCCACTAAACAGTCTTCGGAGTCACTGCTGTGTTTTTAGCTCAGTGGGCTTCTGGTGAGCCCGTGGTGGGCGTAGCCCTGGAGGCGCTAGGTGCGGCAGATCTGGGTGTTCTGTTGCAAAGTCCCAGTCCAGGTCCCACACTGGCTGGATCACCTCCAGCAACGCGGCTTGATCTGGGACAGCTGCTTTTACCTTTCAGACAGTCCAGATGTTCGGACCCAAACCCAATCAAGCGCTGCAAGCAGCGATCTGTTCGGCAGCACTCAGCACTGCTGCTCTCTCATCCTGTTCCTGGTTACTGTTCTGGCAGCGTGCCATTCATGCCAGTGGCAGGATGTGCTCTGGATCAGTGTTGCTCACCAGGGTCTGCTTTTACCATGAACTCCCTCTCCTGCAGCTCTGCGGCGGCTCCTTGAGGCTTATGCCAGGCGAGGATCAGAGGTGAGTCCAGTTTGTGCATTCTGTCTGTGTTCTCTCTGCAGTGTCAAGCTTGGAGCAGATGTATCCTCGTCAAGGTGTGTTGTGCTCCCATCATCAGCGGTCAAACAGTGTCCCTGATAATCATGTATTGAAAAGCCCAATTCATAGAAAAGTTTGCACCCCAGGATGTAGTTTCCGTGTCTGGCTACCTGAAAGGTGAACACCGGGAGGACTCTTGACCCATAGCGAACCGTCAGCATTATGGTGTTAGTCGTGTTGATCAGCACACCTTGGCAAAGTGATTAAGCTTGCCACATCATTGGTATTGCTGCCCCCTGGCCAGGCAGGATCGCACTCGCTCTCGGTGTGTCAGGCAGCCACAGTTACCGCACAAATAGTGTCTCATGATGTTCTTCAGTCTCACGGTGTCCACCTCAGAGTCCTCCGTGAAGGTTGTGATGTAACTGGTTCCTCTGCTGGGGTAACTGCGTGTGCTAGTGGGGTGTGTTGTGGGTTACCTAGGTGTGATATTAGCTTGTTGGTGCCTCTAGCTGGAATACTAACTCCACCGCCTTCACCAGGTCGTCCAGTGCCATCAGCAGCTTTGCCCGCATCCGCAGGTTGTTGGTGTGCTCCACTAGCTGGTCCCACGCAATTTCGTCCTCTAGTTGCCCAAACCTACATGTGCTTTCCAGACAGCAGCGGTCCACAACATACTGCTGGGCCCTCTCTCCCGCTCTCTGTCGGTGGAACCTTATCATCCTCGCCAGCACACTTTTGGGTGTCATGAAATGTCTGTCTAGAAGCATGACTCACTCCTCGTATGTGTCTGCTGGTCCCAAAGAGCTAAGCATCCACTGTCCCTCCATAAACTCACAGAAAAAAAAATGTAAAAAAAAGTGAAGTCATGTAAGATAAGATAAGATAAGATAAGATAAGATAAGATAAGATAAGCCTTTATTAGTCCCACAACGGGGAAATTCCAGGATTGCAACAGCACAGGGATAGCAACACTCAGAGCAACAATCAGAAGACAAGAAAAAACAAGAGCAGCAAGTATACATATGTACATATAATTATATAAACACACAGTGTGGATATAACTCTATTTGAATGGAAAACTTCACTCAGATAGCTTAGTTATAGCCAGCGATTTTATTGAGTATTTAATCAAATTGGTACAACAACTAGGTCTGAATTTTACCCCAACATACCCGCACCAAGTTAAAATAAATCATGAAATTGATCTAAACCTTAAACCCACAAATGAGGTAAAGCTTAGCAAAATGTTATCATCTCTATCAAGTTGAAGAGCGAAGGATATTCATGGACTGGACACTGTATTCCTGAAAAATAAAGATGCTTTAATAATTCCAATTACAAAAATAATAAATCAATCAGTACATGAAAATATCTTTCCTGATGCTCTGAAACCTGCCATTGTAACCCCCATACACAAAACTGGAGACAAACAGAAAACTAGTAATTACAGACTGATAAGTATAGTTCCTGTTTTGTCAAAAGCCATTGAAAAGGTGGCAGTAGACCAGCTGGCAGAACATCTCGAATCTGCCCAGCTGTCATGGTGCGGTCCTGATGGACCACAAATGAGACACTATAGGCAACCAGTGAGTTTGCGTATTTATTAAAGGACTGACAATGATACAAAATAATGAGCCTCGTGGGGCAAAGCACAAATAAAGACTAAAACACACTACGATATACTGAGAACTAGGAAGACTCATGGGAGACAAGGATACAATACTTACATGTGAATAGCGAGGTCGCAGCCCAGAGTGACAGAAGCTGCTCCCTTAAATAGGGCAAGATGATTAATCAGCTGATGAGGGTGTCATCAGCTGAATCAAAACCAGCTGTTACTGCTTAGCTCTGACAGCCAGCAGCCCCACAGAGATGCTATCAGAATAAGAGCTCTGAGAGCCCACCAGAAATAAATACAGAATGGGAGGAAAATACTGCATGACCCGAGTGCGGACGAGATCGGCACTCAGACCATGACACCAGCTGCTGCATCCCATGCAGTTTGGTTTCAGGCCGAACCACTCAACAGAGACTACATGTTGTTACTTTATTGAAATGATTAAAGAAAATCTAGACAAAGGGGGAGTGATAGGAACCATCTTTTTTTCGACCTGCATAAAGCCTTTCATACTGTAAATCACTGTCTTTCTTTCTAAACTATCAGGATACAAACTGTCCATGAATACCCTTATCTGGGTAAAATCATATCTATCTGGTCACTCCCAGTGTGTGTGCATAAACAATACTGTATCCCAATCAAAGGCACGCACCATAGGAGTACCACAAGGTTCAATTTTAGGCCCACTGCTGTTCATTTTGTATATTAAAGATTTGCCATCAGTATGTGAAAACTACACAAAAATTCAGATGTATGCAGATGACAGTCATCTACACACATGGGAAGGAAGCCAAACAAGTGGCTGATAAGTTAATGATAGCAATGGAGAAAGTGTCAAAAAGGCTTAATCAATCATGCCTCACTCTGAACGTAGGGAAAACAGCTACCATGTACTTTACCAACAAACAAAATCAGACACACTATCCAAGAATAAGTGTAAATGGAGCAAATACAGAAAATGTAGCAGATTTTAAGTATTTGGGTGTCACATTAGATCCCACACTTAGCTTTTAAAAGCACATAAAATGGATGAGCCGCACTCTGAAATATAACCTTGCAAACTTTTGTTGCATCAGAAACGCACTTACTCTAAAAGGATCAAAAACCTTTCTGAATGCCATGATTTTGACACATTTCTCCTGCTGCATCTCATGCTGGTCACAAGCCAACAGTACGACTCTGAAACCCTTGGAATCCCTGTATGAACAATCCATCAAAATTCTGGATAAGAAGACAAAACAGTATCACCATTGTGGTTTACTTATCATACACAAGATGTTAAGCTTTGAAAACATGATCATGTATGCAAATATACGGTTGGTCTTTAAAATTATACATGGTTCTGGACTTCCGGTCTGGACGCCATGGCGACTGCAGCTTAACACTGAAGCTCTCAGACTCAATCCAGGATAACACCTTGAAAATCAAACTTAACGGATTTTTGGAGGAGTGAAAATCAAAAGACAAAATCATCATGTCTAAAGGAAAACAGAAGAAACTGAAATTCTCCAGGCTAGGACACGTATCGGCCGGAGAATCTGAACTGGAAGATCCCCGTTCAGAAGACGAGGAGCTGGTGATAGCTAACAAAAGGGTTAGCCTGAAATCACTATTTGAGGAACTACGACGATTTCGCCGAGATGTTACGGCCGAATTTCGGGAATTCAGAGAAGAATTGAAAAGGACAAACAGCAGAGTGGACCAGGCCGAGAACCGAATCTTGGAAACAGAGGATCGAATAAAAGTGCTCGAAGATTCTGTGCTGGACCTACGCAAAAGACAAGCAGCTATAGAGGCTAAGCTAACCGACCAAGAAGGAAAACAAAGAAGAGACAACATAAGAATTCATGGTCTGATAGAAGGAACCGAAAATGGTTTTAACTCAATGGCAGAATGCGTGGAATCCTTACTAAGAGAGAAATTGGATATTCCACAAACCACCGACTTGAAGATAGAAAAGGCACATCGTTCATTAGCCGCTAGGCCGGCGGCGGAAGCGCCCCCACGTTCGGTGTTGGTAAGATTTTCCAATTTCAAAATAAAACAAGAGGTTGTAAGACTGGCCTGGCAGAAAAAAGGATTTATGCACCAGGAGAGAAAAGTCTACGTGGAACACGATTACGCCCCGGAGGTCCTTAAAAAGCGCAGGGAATACAATGACGCGAAAAAGGTGTTAAGAGAGAAGAAATTGCGCTTTCAGACACCATTTCCTGCGAAGTTAAGGGTCTTCTACGGCGATGAAACGTGTCTCTATAATTCGGCGGAAGAAGCAACAGCTGACATGGCGAGAAGAGGGCTCCCGGTAACGGTGTTTAAACCCGCAGCAGACCCGAGTGAGAAGATCAAAGCGCAAACATGGACAACACAAAGACCCTCAAAATCCACGGACCAGCAGCGGGAAACCCAGCACCAGAGCGTCGCGGATAAACTATCCGTTTTCAGGTTGGAATAGCGACCTTTTTTTTTTTTTTCTTTCCCTTCCTCTTGAATCAATCCGCACATCCAACCCCCCTCATACAAGGTAACAAACATTAAAGGAGATGCATATTCAGCATGTGGTAAAACATTTCATGGAACAATCATATTATTTGAAACAAATAAGTCTTTGTAATAAAAAAAAAAAAAAACTTGTTAAAATAGAAATGTGACAATAATCCACATGTTCTGCTCATACTAACAAATACTGTTTTTGCGTGAATGTTTGATGTGATGGGGGTGGGAGGGTGCACACAATTTCACAGGGTTTAGGCATAAAAGGAAAAAAAAAAAAAAATCATTACAAGTTTGGATTGGGTTCTGAAACTCACGTTAAAAGCATGGGACTACTTTCAGTGGTACGAGAGGGCCCTCAACACGTAACAGAGTTTGAGGAATTTCCCTCAGGGCCTTCACTCCATCAAGGCTCTTACAGGGTCTTTAAAAAGACCTCAGCTCAGGAAGTTCTTTTGACAGTTTTTTGTTTTAAAGTTTTTTACACTATGTTCTTAATGTTTTTCTTGTTTTTAATGTTCTTTCAGTTTCTGAGTAGCACAAAAGAGGGCCACCACACAGTTATACTAAACAAAACAACACAATGGAGAAACAGGGTGTAACCAAAATAATTTCATATAATGTAAAAGGGATCCTGAATCCAGTTAAAAGATCCAAGATTCTAGGCAAAATGAAAAAAGACAAAGCAGGAATAATACTTTTACAAGAAACCCACCTAACAGACGTGGAACACAATAAACTCAGTAGACAAGGGTTTAAAATGATCTCTTCATCTTCATATAAATCAGGGAGGAGGAGGGGAGTAGCGACATTGATATCAACCAAAATTACATTTGAAAAAAAATCAGAACACAAAGATAAAGAAGGGAGATACAGTTTGGTAACTGGGCGGCTAGAGGGAGAAGATATCACCCTGCTGAATGTGTATGCTCCCCCAGGGGCTAACTGGAAATTTTATAAAAATGTATTCGACCTAATGATAACTAAAGCTCAAGGTTTAGTGATATGTGGTGGGGACTTCAATCTTAGACTGAATCCATACTGGGATGCTTCTGGTAATTCCCCACATCAAAATAACACCCAAAACAGGAAGACTCGGATGCTACTAAAAGAAATGGGAATCTGTGATGTGTGGAGGGAACTCAACCCCAGTGTAAAAGACTATACATTTTACTCAACTCCACATTCATCTTACTCAAGGATTGACTATTTTTTTATGTTTAATAGAGACATTGGTAGAGTAAAAACATGTAAAATAGGACTGATGGATCTCTCCGACCACAGTCCGATCTACATGGACTTAAATATCCAAAAATACACAAATAATACATTTTCTTGGAGGTTAAATTCAAATGTCCTGAAAGGACCATTGAAAGATGAATTGGAGTCAGATATTCTCAGATATTTGGAAGATAACGATAATGGAGAAGTATCCCCTTTAATACTGTGGGATGCATGTAAAGCTGTAATAAGAGGAAAGATTATTGCAAAACTGGCAACCCAAAAGAAACTAAGACAAGAAAAACTATCCACATTAGAGTCAGAACTTAGGAACCTAGAAAAAGAACACAAAGGCAACACTCATTCTACTGACTCGCTCAAGATTAAGGAAATTAAAAACCAAATAAATGAGATCTACACAATAGAAATCCAGAAGAAACTTACATTTCTGAAACAAAAATACTATGAAGCAGGCAGTAAATCGGCAAAATTGCTAGCCTATAAATTGAGGAAACATCAAACAGAAAGAGCAATCTACAAAATCAGAGACCCAGTATCAAAGGAAATAAAATTCAGAATTCAGGATATTCTTAAAAACTTCGAGAATTACTATAAGAACTTATACTCCCACAAAAAACATAAAAACGCATCCGAGGCATTCCTAAACACATTAAACCTTCCCCAACTTACGGAGTCACAAAATAAAACACTACTGTCAGAAATACATTCTAAAGAATTGGAAAAAGCAATTATGAAACTTAAAGCTAACAAATCCCCAGGAGCTGATGGCTATACAGCAGAGTGGTACAAAACCTTTAAACAGCAACTATCTCCTCTCCTCCTGAAAACATTTAATTATGTCCTCCACACAGGGGAAATCCCCCCCTCCTGGAGAGAAGGGGTCATTGCAGTTATACCTAAACCTGAAAAGGATAAACTAGAGTGCTCCAACTACAGACCAATCAGTGTACTAAATCAGGACTATAAGCTTTTTACCATTATCCTTGCCAAAAGGTTAGAGAATATACTGACAGACCTAATTCATTTAGACCAAACAGGTTTTATAAGACAAAGACAGACACAAGACAACATTCGACGCACTTTACACATAATTCATCATATAAAAAAATATAACTTAAATGCAGTCATATTAGGATTAGATGCTGAAAAAGCATTTGATTCGGTTGACTGGTCTTTTCTATACAGAATCTTATCCAGTTTCAATTTTCATAACAACTTCATTAGAACTATACAGGCATTATATAAAAAACCAACAGCTAAAATAAGGATTAACGGTAATTTATCATCATCTTTTGAACTGGAAAGAGGATGTCGTCAGGGCTGCCCCCTGTCTCCACTGCTCTTTGCAATCTTCATAGAACCTCTGAGCCAATGGATAAGACAAAACCAAAAAATTCAAGGTATTACACTTGGTCAGAAGGAACATAAAATAGCACTCTTTGCTGATGACATTTTAATATACCTAGGGCAGCCGGACACTTCTTTACCAGAACTAACCTCAGTTTTTTCAGAGTATGGAGATTTATCGGGGTACAAATTAAATATGCATAAAACCCAAGTTTTAACATTCAACTATGACCCAAATCATTATTCACTAAGCAAACTCAAAACTAACTGGGAGTCGGAATCTATGAAATATCTGGGGGTCAATATCCCGAAACAACTCAACAAAATTATATCACTAAACTATGATCCACTGGTGACAAAAATAAAATCTGACCTAGCAAGATGGAATATGATACCATTCTTGGGTATTGCACAAAGAATTGAAGCAGTCAAAATGAATATACTTCCACGTCTTCTATACCTTTTCCAAACAATACCGGTAGAACCTCCCAAAAAAACATGGCAGGAGCTGGACAGAAGGATCTCAAGATTCATATGGCAGGGCAAGAGACCTAGAATCAGATATAGAACCCTACAGCTAAACAAAGACAAAGGTGGGCTCGCGCTGCCAAATATCAGGGACTACTTTAAAGCCGCACAAATTAAAACTTTAGTAGAGATATGTAACCCAGTCTACTCTGCACAATGGAAGGAGATCGAATGCCAAATAACAAGTGACATCCCCCTACAGGCGATAATAGGGAACAATGTCTTACCTAAGCTTTTGAATAACACTAACCCGTGGATAGAGACCCCGCTAAAAATTTGGTTTAAGATAGTCAGAGAGAATCAAACTAAAGAGCCCTATCGACTTCTGCAATGGATCGCCTATGATCAGGACTTTACTCCTAATAAAACAGACACCAGATTTAAAAAGTGGAAGGAGAAGGGGCTGATAAAATATTACGATTTTTTTAAAGGGCAAATCTTAAGAAGTTTTGAAGATTTGAAAAAACAAGGCCTAATAAATCAAGACCTTTACAGGTTCTTCCAGCTTAGACACCACATAAACAATATACTTAAAAAGGAGGTTTTGGAAAGGGCCCAGTCAGGTGTTCTGAAGGTCTTCTTAATGGCATATAAAGGGATCCCAGGGATCAGATACATTTCTAAAATATACCAAGGTCTTCAAGACTTAAAAGGAGACAACACATCTTATATAAAAGAGAGATGGGAAAAAGAGGGGAATTTCACTTTACATCTGGAAATATGGGAAAAGCTAAATAAACAGCAATGGAAAAGTACCTCATCCCTGCAGTGGAGAGAATTTGGATGGAAAAACTTGGCAAGATTTTTCAGAACACCTGCACAAATCAAATTTACCCATAAGGGATTGAACTGTTGGCGCTTGTGTGGTGAAAAGACTGCAAATCATTTTCATGTGTTTTGGTCATGCCCAGTTATCCACCAATATTGGACCAATGTACAGACAATATTGGGGAAAATATTCAAAATTACAGTTCCCTTTTCTTTTGTAACTTTGTATTTGGGTTTACTACCGGACTCACTGGAAAGACGAGGAGAAAAATACTTATTCAATGTTTTAATATTGGCAAGCAAAAAAGCTCTAACTAAAAAATGGATGTTGAAGGACTGTCCTACACCTGAAGATTGGACTAACGTGATCCAAGACATTTACTCGATGGAAAAGTTGACATTCGCACTGAGACAGGACATGGATGGGTTCATGAACTTTTGGCAACCCTGGACCGCATATGTGTCTTCCATTAGATCTAATCTTTGACAAATACCATTTCAATAATGGTTCTGCTCTTTGTTCCAATGCTACTCAGATGCTCTTTTATCTTTATTTACTTACTTTTTCTTTTTGTTTGTTTTTTACTGGTTTGTTTGGGTTTTTTTTTGTTTTTTGTTTTGTTTTTTTTTCTCTTTAATTTCACTTTTTCTTTCACTTTAAAAAAAAAAAAAAATAAGGGGTGTTGTAAGAATTAATCTTCCAATGTTGTCAGATATCAGAAAATAAGGGAACATGTGATGAAAATGTAAACACTGCATTGCTGTAACGACCTGTATACCCTTTACAAAAACTTAAATAAAAAAAAAAAAAAATTATACATGGTTCTGTACCCCCACCTCTTAAGACTTTTGTGTACCTGACTTCTGAACAAAATAGCAGAATAACAAGGACTTCCTCTAGGTGACATTGTTGCATCCCCCTACGTAAAACTGCTTTTGGACAATCAGCCTTCTCATACAAAGCTATAACGGAATGGAACAAGCTCCCCACTGCTTTGAAGACAAGAACAAATTACAGAGACTTTACCACAGAGACTAAAAAATGGATTTTAGGTAATCAAGTCTGCCAACATTGACTCTTTGAAACTGTATTCTTAAATTTGTGTGTGTGTGTGTGTGTGTGTGTGTGTGTGTGTGTGTGTGTGTGTGTGTGTGTGTGTGTGTGTGTGTGCTGTTCTCTTATCTTTTTACCTTTAAACTTACTCCCTGCTTGTTTCAGGGTCAACAGTTTTTGAAACCCGACCTGAATTGCTTTCTATATATGCTGGTTTTTTTAATATCTTCCTGCCTGTCTCAGGGACTACAGATGGAAATTAGTGAGAACGCTATAATCTGGTACAGAGTGTGGTTTATATTAATCATATATTCCATACCTACATATGTATAGACATATTAAGATGTTTAGTGATTACATATGTGGAATGACCTCACACCTCAGAACAGGACAGCGGTGGAGACCAGATCGATCTCCCTGACCACTCAGGGTCAGGTGGAGGAGACGGAGGACAAAGGAGGGGGGATTAAGTTAATGCGGGATGTCAGCTTTGATATGCAATGTCTTTTGTTGTGTGTAGGTATAAGTATGAAGGTCTGACTGTGTCCGACCTCTTATTCTGCTTCTGCACTGAGATGAGACTTGTTAGAGGAGCGAAGCTGATATTAAACTTTGGTTTATAAGTCACATCGCCTCGTTATTTCAAGCTCTTCTACACTGGTGACCCTGACATGAGGATGGAACAGAGACATTCTCCCGCGATTGACTCATCAGAGGCGACCCAGGCAAGCGCCGGTGCCCATGCAGACAGGGGAACAGATGGACGATGTTCCCCCACGGCAGAAGCTACAGAGAGGGCTCAACCGAGCACCAGCCCCGCCGTGAGAGCAGAAGAAAGGCGCTCTCACCCGGCGGACACATCAGGGACGGCCCACACAAGCGCCGTCACCGTCAAGCTGCCAGACTTCTGGCAAGAAGACCCGAGCTCGTGGTTCCAGCAAGCTGAGGCTCAGTTTGCACTGGCGGGCATAACGGCAGACAACACAAAATTTTATCACATTGTCGCCAAACTCGACGCTGCCACGTCGAGATGTGCCTGGAGCATAATCCAACGGCCGCTCGCCCATGACAAATACAGAGAGCTGAAGGCGACCATCGTCGAGAACTTCGTCCCCTCAGCCGAAGAGAGAGCAGAGAAGATCCTGGCGATCTACGGCCACAGAGGATGCAGACCCAAGGCCCTCATGGAGGACATGCTGCAGCTCAAGGAAGAGGACAACGACAACTTCCTCTTCCAACATATCTTCCTCAGCACTCTGCCGCCACACAGGAGAGGGATGCTGGTCAACATGCGGTGCAGCACCCAGCAGGACTTCCACATGCTGGCCCACGAAGCGCAGCGACTCATCAACGCCTGCGGGGAACAGGTGGCCACAGCAGCATCCTCAGATCTCAGCGCGGATGCCCAGAGCAGCGGAGAACCACAGACAACCGAGCAGAGCCCGCCCACCATGGCGGCAACACGACCAAGACGCAGCAGGCGGAACGACATCTGCTATTACCACCACCGTTTCGCCGAGGGGGCGTACAAATGCGTTCCCCCCTGCAAGTTCAAAAGTTCGGGAAAACGCCAAAGCCGAGAACCGTTAACGGCTGCGGTTCTCGGCGAAAAAAAATAAGCTTCTTTATGTGACTGACGGACACACCGGGAGACAGTTCCTGATCGACACCGGAGCTCAACTGAGTTTTATCACCCCTTCCCACGCAGACCGGGCCACGGGTCCCCGGGGTAATGGGGCGATGGCAGCCAACGGCTCGATCATCGACACTTACAGTGAAAGGAGCCTGCCTCTTTGCATTCACGGCCGCAACTATAGATGGACATTTATTGTAGCGGTGGTGAGTTTTAACTTGTTGGGCGCTGATTTTTTGTGTGCACATGGGTTGTTAGTCGATCTAGCAAATAGACGCTTGGTTAATGTCATTTTCTTCTATCCCCTGCTCAGCTCGAGTTTCTCCACCACCCGTGCAGGCCAACGTCACAACAGCAGGAGGTAAGTTTGACCAACTCCTCACCCAATTTCCAGCACTCACAGTTCCAAAATTTTCAGCAACAGTAGCGAAACACGGGGTTGAACACTTTATTCCCACAACGGGCCCACCCGTGTTTGCCAAAGCTCGGCGCTTAGACGCGACCAAGCTCGCCATAGCACGGGACGAGTTTACCACCCTGGAAAAATTAGGCATTATTAGACGCTCAAAAAGCCCCTGGGCATCGCCACTCCACATGGTCCCGAAAACCGACGGTTCTTGTAGACCGTGCGGCGATTACCACAGATTAAACAATGCGACAGCGCATGACCGCTACCCAATTCCTCACATCCAAGATTTCTCACTACATCTGGTGGGTGCGCGCATTTTTTCTAAAATAGACCTGGTCCGCGGCTATCACCAAGTCCCCGTTCGAGCGGAAGACATTCCTAAAACGGCTGTAATAACCCCTTTCGGTCTTTTTGAATTTTTGCGGATGCCGTTTGGCCTCAAAGGCGCTGCTCAAACCTTTCAGCGTATGATGGACGCGGTATTACGCGACCTCCCCTTCGTGTTCGTCTACCTCGACGATATGCTGGTAGCCAGCCCGTCGGAGGAAGAACACTAACAACACCTCACTACAGTTTTTCAGAGACTAGAAGAGCACGGGCTAATAATCAACCCAGCCAAATGCAAATTCGGCGTGTCACAAATTGATTTTTTGGGGCACAGAATTTCACCGAAGGGGGCAGTCCCATTGCCAGACAAAGTCCACGCGGTAAAAAATTTTCCACGACCACAAACGGTCAAATCGCTGCAAGAATTTTTGGGAATGGTGAATTTTTACAACCGTTTCCTCCCCCACGCAGCTCAACTCATGCAGCCCCTGTATGCCGCGCTCAGAAAACAAAAGCCTTCCAACGCGGTCGAATGGACCCCGGAGCGCAAACGCGCCTTCGCGGAAGTAAAAAGTGCTCTAGCGAATGCCACATTGTTGGTTCACCCCGATCCCTCGGCCCGCATAGCGTTAACCACAGACGCTTCAGACCTGGCCATAGGGGCAGTCGTGGAACAACATGTTGGCAGAACCTGGCAACCTTTAGCATTTTTTAGCAAATCTTTAAACCAAACTGAGTGTAAATACAGCACTTTTGACAGGGAGCTGCTAGCCCCTCATTTATCCATCCGCCACTTACAGTTCTGGTTAGAAGGGCGGCGTTTCACGGCTTTTGTAGACCACAAACCGCTCACTTTTGCGATGGCTAAAATTTCAGAACCGTGGTCAGGCAGGCAACAAAGACAGCTAACTGCAATTTCAGAGTTCACCACAGACATTCGACATGTGGCAGGCAAACTTAACGTGGTAGCAGACTGCCTCGCTCGTGCTGTGACATCGCCAGAGCACGAGGAGACAGATTATATTACCTCAGCCGCAGAACTCTTTGCCAACGCGGACGCGTACGTGGCCCCAATTCACGTAGGGATAGATTACGCAGCCATGGCAGAGGAACAAAGCAGCGACGCAGACATGCGCGCGCTCCTGTCTGGACCAACAGGGTTAAGACTGGAGGAAAGGGGTTTACGTGACGGTGTACCCCCCCAATCTGCGACGTTTCAACCGGCCGACCTCGCCCGGTAGTCCCAGCTGCATGGCGCTGCCGCATTTTCGACTCGGTTCACTCCCTCGCGCACCCAGGGGTGCGCGCCTCAGTTAAAATGGTCGCCGAAAAGTTTGTTTGGCCGGGCCTGCGCAAAAATATAAAGGAATGGGCAAAAACTTGCATGTCTTGTCAGCGCGCCAAAATACACAAGCACACAAAAGCCCCTCTAGAGCCTTTTCGAATCCCAGCCAGAAGGTTTGACCACGTTCATGTCGACCTCGTGGGACCACTACCTTCGTCTCAGGGTTTCACACACCTGTTAACAATGATAGACCGTACTACGCGCTGGCCTGAGGCGGTCCCTCTGGCGTCAACCACAGCGGCGGAAGTCGCTCGCGTTTTTTTGACAAACTGGGTGGCACATTTCGGTGTCCCATCGGACATCACGTCTGATAGGGGACCTCAATTTGTCTCAGAGCTTTGGTCAGCCATGGCCAGCAGCTTAGGGGTGACAATTCACCGCACCACCGCATATCACCCTCAGGCTAATGGGTTATGCGAGCGTTTTCACAGATCTTTAAAGGCCGCCCTCAGGGCCTCGCTAACGGATACAAATTGGGTAAATAAACTTCCCTGGGTTTTATTGGGGTTGCGTGCTGCGCCTAAAGAGGATCTAGACGCCTCCCCAGCAGAATTAGTTTTTGCACAACCTCTCAGACTCCCAGGTGAGTTTTTACCAGAGAACCCAGAGCCTGGGCATCTTCCAGCCCTGAGGCCTTTAGGCAGCAACGGACCGGACACTCTCTCCGGACCGGCACATCACTCTTTCCCACGGGTTTTTGTCCCCCAAGCTTTAAAAAATGCCGAGTTTGTTTTTGTTAGGCATGAAGCTTTAAAATCAACCCTCCGTCCACCATACGACGGACCATTCAGAGTGCTGGAACCTGGTGATAAGCATTTTGTGCTTGATTTAGGGGACAGAAAAGAAACAGTCAGCATTGACAGACTTAAACCTGCTTTCTTGTTGAGAGACGAACCTGCACGGGTGGCGAGGGCACCTCGGCGGGGTAGACCCCCCAAGAAAAGAAACTCAACCCCCCTGCAGGGAACAAATAACCACTCTCCTCCCCAAGCTGCAGATTCCTTACAGGAGGGTCCCACCAGGACGCCCAAGCGGACCCACAGCAGATTCGGGAGAAGATTAAAACCCAGACGGCACAGGGACTGATGCAAAATTGACAAAGAGTGTTAACTATGTTATCAGATTGTGCCGTGACAGTTTTAAGGCTGATTTGTGACATTACTATACTGTTGTTGTTACCACTGAATTTTCTACAGGATCATGCTGCATAACCTGAGGGGTAGCATGACTGCTGGAAAGATTTTTTCCTTGTTTTCCCTGTCAAGATGTTTAACAGTATAATATGTCATGGAGATTATCTTAAACTGTAAACTTAATTTGATTGTCCTTTTCTTAGTCGTTTGGGGGGAGCTGTGGTTTATATTAATCATATATTCCATACCTACATATGTATAGACATATTAAGATGTTTAGTGATTACATTTGTGGAATGACTTCACGCCTCAGAACAGGACAGCGGTGGAGACCAGATCGATCTCCCTGACCACCCAGGGACAGGTGGAGGAGACAGAGGGCAATGGAGGGGGGATTAAGTTAATGCGGGATGTCAGCTTTGATATGCAATGTCTTTTGTTGTGTGTAGGTATAAGTATGAAGGTCTGACTGTGTTCGACCTCTTATTCTGCTTCTGCACTGAGATGAGACTTGTTAGAGGAGTGAAGCTGATATTAAACTTTGGTTTATAAATCACATCGCCTCGTTATTTCAAGCTCTTCTACACAGAGCATCTTTTTCCTGTGGTTAATGGATTTTTTTCTGTACCTGATCCCTGACAAATAAACCAATAAACTAAACTAAAATACCCAGGCTGTGAATCAGGATCGCCCACAGCCACGTCTCGCTGACTCTAGCTAGGTCCATATTCCATACATGCGTACAGAATGACTCAATCCAACGAGGCCGTAGGATGGGTGGCTCACCCGGGGTCACGAGGAACGGAGGTGGGGGTATCAAGTACGCTTTCATGTCGATATTAAAAAGGTTTATCCTCGTCGTCATTGTTATGTCTGAGAATTAGGACAGCGGAGGTGGTGGCTGTGCTGAACAGTGACTTTATTATCAGATAAGCTAGTAGCACTTTGAACGTACAGTATAGCTTCTATTCTAACTTTAAGGAGATACAGGCTGGTGTTTAAGTAGAGGCAGAGAGCCAGAGAGGCAGTCTCCCGCCGTCAGTCCCTTAATATAGGGCTGGACGTGATGATGTCATCCATGATGCCTCCATCATCACGTCTGCACAGTGTGTTGTAACATAGTACTTCACAACAGCGCACAGCCCCTGCTGAGAACGGACATTGACGTGACAGTGAGATTCACTACAGACGGGAGGGTCGGCAACACTCTTAAACTTGACTGTTTATTGCCAGTAGGCCTTTTTTTTTTAAAACAAGGGCGGTATTCACCAATTTATCATAAGGTACAAACATAAATAAGGTACAGATTTGCAAGAATAAAGGTGTAAAGATATGATGAAAGATGGCAATTTAAGAATTAAGAAAGTCACAAGCTACAGAAAAGATGAGCGTTACACATTTACAAGAAAAATTGTTGAAAATTTACAGGAAAAAAATTGTACATTTTTGAGGAAGAAAGATGCAAATTTACTAGCAAAGTTCCAAATTTATAAGAAAAAAAACTGCAAATTTAAACAAAGACGTGCAAATTGTTGAGACAATTTCTGGACATTTCTGAGAGAAATGTCACAAATTGATGAGAAAAAAATTGCAAATTTAAAAACAAAAACGTGCAAATTTAAAAGAAAAAAATTGATTTACAAGAAAAAAGATTAAAGTTTACATGAAAAAAGTGTGATTTTTGAGGAAAAAAGCTGCAATTATAGGAGAAAAAAGTCAGGATATTTTGAAGAAAACTCGTGAATTAACGGGGGAAAAAATGTAAATTTAAAAGAAAAAATGTGAAACTGATGAGAAAAACGTTGCAATTTTTAAACTGCATTTTTGCTCTGAGTCGGTCAGTGGTGTTACGCCGTACGTCAGTGGGCGGGGCCAAGGCTCCGTAGAGGACCGCATGGGCAGCTCTGGCAGCACGGTGACGTCACAGCGGTCTGTCATTATCAGCAGGTCAAGAAAGATGGCGGCGGAGGAGAGCCGATCGAAGCGGCGGAATCACAATAACAGCGTCTTTGAAGAAGGTACGTGGACACAGCTGGGGACGGAGGCGCTGTTACCGGGGGGGACGCACAGCGGCGGGGCTCGGTGCGCCCGCCGCGCGCTCCTCGGCGTCTTTGTGACCGTAGGAGAAAACGACACCGCAGCGACGCGCCGCTCCGACCAGTAATCGCATCAGCGCTTTGCATCCCGAGCGGTAGACTGGTGCTGCAGGCGCTGGGTGAGCAGTTGCCGTTACGGAGGTTCTGCTGGAGTCCGGCGGCACCTGTGCTGGCAGCGGGAGCTCGGCGCCGCCCCGGGACGCGGTCCGCCGAGCCGCCCGGCTGCCCTCACCTGCGGCTGGTTGTTGTTAGCGCGCCGTTAGCCTCGGAGCTAAACGTGCCGCCGGTGCTGCCGCTAAACAGCCGCGCACCGATGGCGCTGAAAGCCGCTACGGTGCAACAAAAGAGTTGTCTGGCAGCAGGTTATAGTTTACAGGAATTATTGTAGCACGAAATTGCGGAATGATTAATTGAATATGACAAGTCTAAGGTGATGAATTGAACGTGTGATATTTTTAGTGCTCAGTTGTGAACTTGGGTCTTATGGTCTTCAGTCTCCGTAGGTCGTAGACCTTTTACTGAGTTCCACTGAATACATTCCACTGCTAGCATCAAAAGAGAAAGCTTTATTGTGGAGGAACAGGAGACTAATAAATGCTAATAAAAGTGCTCCACAGAGTTCTGGTGTGTGGACCATCCATCCATCTTCTTCCGCTTAATCCTTTTCGGGTCGTGGGGGGGCTGGAGCCTATCCCAGCATCTTTGGGCGAGAGGCAGGGTCCACCCTGGACAGATGGCCAGTCCATCGCAGGGCCAACACAGAGAGACAGACAACCATTCACTCTCACAGTCACACCTAAGGACAATTTAGAATCCCCAGTTTGATGCCAATTAACCTAACTTGCATGTTTTTGGCCTGTGGGAGGAAACCGGAGAAATCCCAGAGTAAACCCACGCAGACACGGGGAGAACATGCAAACTGCACACACATCACTGTTGGTCGGGGGCTGGGATCGAACCCAGGATCCTCCGAACAAGGGTGAGTTGCTGTGCTGCCGCAGTGCTAACCACTCCTCCACCGCGCCGCCCGATAGGCACCAAGTCTGCTCTTCAACGTATTCACTGTTGGAGCAGTCACAACGTCCTCAGAGTTTTTGAAACCTGGAATGGACTACCTATTAGAAAAACATTTCTGTCGCTTACTCTTACAACATCTTCATTTTTTTTAAACTTCAAGCTATGTCCTCTGGTGAATACGGGGCTATCATCCTGCTCCACAGAACGGAGATCAACCTGTAAATGCCATGAAGGTACTTGTAGACTGCAATAATGTCTCCCCGAACACGTCAATACTGCAGTGTTGGAAGCTTCAACTCACGTAGCCTATCATGTGGTAGATGCTGAAGTCCTGGGACCAGCTTTGTCGCACATCTTCTAGAAGTTTTTCTTGCCTAGCATATATAGGAAGAACAACTGTATTACAGTACTCCAGATGAATCCTGACAAATGATTTGTACCGTGTGTTAAAAATCTCTTTACCTAAGAAACCTCTCTCTACCTTATCAGTCCCAGCTGCTGATTGGCTTTATTCACTTGCTTCTCTATGTGGGTATCAAACGTGAGTTGATTATCCATCCATACTCACAGATCCTTCCCTTCCTTAGTTTCCTCTAAGGTAACTTCGCCTAATTTGTACTTGTATTTGGCATCGTGCCTCCCAAGGTGCATCCCTTTGCATTTAGTGGCATTAAACTTGATTTGGCACCGTTCAGCCCGAGCCTGCAGTTGTTCCAGATCATGCTGAAATGACTGTTGTTGGTGGACATTGTTGACAACAAAAAAGACCTTAGCATCGTCAGCAAACAAAGCAGTATAATTATGCACAACTCCCGGCATGTCATTCACAAAAAGGACAAAGAACAGGGGGCCCAACACGCTGCCCTGGGGGACTCCTGACAGTACATGTGTCCATTCGGATGCAGCCTCATTAACAATTACTCGTTATTTCCTTCCTGTGAGAAAACTCCGGCTCCAGCTGAGGAACTTTCCCATAATTCCGTAGCCTTTAAGTTTAATGAGAAGTCTCTCATGAGACACGCTATCGAATGCCTCTGCAAGTTTGAAAACGTAGTCAGTGTCTCAAATATTAAATCTCACCTTTGAATGTCCTCAAAACTTTTTAGACTTGATTTTAATTTTTTTCTATTATGCACGTGCAGTACAGGTGATCTTTAAAAATGGAATCCACCTTATTCCTAGCCCCCATGATGCCTTTCATGAATTATGGGCGCAACTTCCGGTACTAGTTTAGAATGTGTGATTGTCACTGAAACGGGGCACTTTTCCTTATTAAAAACAATAACTTCAGCATCAAAAATGCGGGAACATGGCCTTTTGCACCTCAAAAAGAGTGATATAATCATACCACTTCTCACAGCTATGGAGGGATGGAAGATGACGTTAGAAAGGGGCCTGGCACACAGCAGCTGTCAGTTAGCTCCAGCGCTGCAAACAAATCAAAGCTCTGAGATATATCAATGTCTCCACCGCAATAAAGTCGGCTGCATTTTGTTAAAAGATGTTGGACATAATTAGATTTACCTCAGAGCAGATGTGGAATCCAGTCAGAGCCACAAAGAACCACAGCAGCGTTCTTGGCTGTTTTGATGTCGGCAGCTGCAGCTGTCGGTTTTACCCCGACATGAATGCTGGTTATTTAACTTAACACGTACAGACATTTTCTGACAATTGTTCAGAATTATATTGATCTATATTTTGTGATCATTTAAAAATTAATGCATGCTGAAGCTGCTAATATCAAGTCCATATTGTTCCAAGGCAGTGCAGTGCAATGAATGCAACCCCCCCCCAAAAAAAAAAACTATTTATCTTTCTTAAATCATTAAGCCTTAGAAAGCAAACTGTTACTAGTTTTTATTTTACTTCATGCAGCCTTCGTTCTGGTGACATGTGTGACGCATAAGCGTCAGATCTGTGGCATTCATTCAAGTGACAGCATAGCTGCTGCTCGTGCATCTGTACCACCGATCACACCAACAGTCCCGTTCAGTTTTCAGGGCATCATCTACGCATTGGTGGTGAGAAGCCTCCGTTTATCCAGTCTATGGCACCACCACCAACACCAGCAGCAAGTAGCAGAACGACGCCAAAACATTCAAAAATACAAAAACTACAAGAGCTGAAATCAGCTGCCGCTTGAGTGCAAAACACGTATGTGGACTATACATTAAAATCAATTTGATGAACCTTTAAAACACCATTTTAAATGCCCCACTACTCCACTCTTGCTGACTGGTTTAGCACTACTGCAGCCGCAACCAGAAGCCCCACCCATAATCGTTGCTACAGTGGCACCCCCAGGAAGAAGGTGGATATGTTGACAACATAAATTTATTTTTAATAATTTAATTCCAAAAGTAAACTTTCATGGTATTACCTTACAAGTGAGCGTAAATGTTTAAATAATTGTTTTAATTTTGGTGGTTATGATTATATCTTATGAAAATAAGAAATCTGCTAACTCAGAGTAGCAGAATATTTTATTTCTAGCTTGACTGACTTGAAACAGCATAGACATGGCGTTTCTTCTGAGGCTTTCGTCCACACAACCACAGTCATGGAAAGTCCGACAGCTGTCCACGAGACAGTCATTGACCCAGAAAGTCATGGCTGAAAAGGCTCTTCACAGAGCAGAGAGCTGTATCAAAGCAGGTCAATGGAAAGATGCATGAAAGGGAAAAGTGTGGTAGAGAAAAGTGCACGAGCAGCAGGGAGGACATTTCTGTATTGTAAATCCTTGTTTTGGATTTATCTCAGGGAATATTATGAGATGCTATATTTGATATACCTTATTATCTTTTAACTATTGCTCTGAGTGTTGCTATCCCTGTGCTGCTGCAATCCTGGAATTCCCCCAATGTGGGACTAATAAAGGCTGATCTCGTATATGATTTGAAATCATAACTATAAAAATGAACTCAAAGGACTGAAACGTTTCCCTTTTAAGGAATATAAAATACATGAAAGTATTCTTTTGGAATGAAATCCTGAAAAATCAGTGAAAATGTTCCCATTTCTCTTTTCTCCATGTTTCCCTAATGCATATTGATCTGGAGGACCTTAGGTGAGCCGAGTTCCATACAGCTGAGCTGAGTTTTCTGAGGAAGTCTCAGATTGAGCTGTTCTTCTGACACGGTGAAAAGCAGCCAGATGTGGAGCCACTGTGGGCCATTGGGCCTGATGGGGGAGGGGATCTGAGCGGCTTTGACCGGGACCCACATTATTCTGATAGAGAGGCCGTCTCTTTCTGGCCTCCCAGTGCATCCTTTTGGGGTGTTGTGGAGGTGAAGGTTGTTGAGAAGGAAGACTTGGCATCTTCTGCTGACACTGCTGCCCCTTAGACCCGGACTCCTGTACAAGCAGATGGATGACTGGATGGACAGCTTTAATGTTTCCTTACATGGGCTTTACAGTGAACTGCCCCCCCCCCCCCAAAAAAAAAAAATCAGCAGTAAAGCAGGAGCTTTATTGAGGTTACCATTGTAACCATTGTACTTGCATACCAGGAATCCTCTAACTTTGCTCATTAAATACATAAATTATCAGATTGAGAACTGACCCAGAATCAGTGACAGTGGTGCATTTTGATTGACGTTGTGGTGTAGTGTCAGCGGTTGTTCTAGCTGTCCAGCTGTCGCTCTCCACTGACGTCAGTGAAGTTGTGTTTCACGTCATACATGTTCAGGATTAGCGTTTCACTCGAGTCGCTGGCGTATGTCCTCGCCTATGAAAGCTGCGACAGCCTCTGGTGTTTTTTGGTCACGCTGAGAAGTGAATGCCAACTTCACCCTGGACGTGTTTTCCAGTGCAGTTGGCTTCTGCTCGGGTGTTTTTGCTGGCGTCATATCTGGGTGATGCCTCGCTAAATGGTTTCTGAGGTCTGTGGTATTCCTGCACTATTTCACTTCCGCCTTGTAAGTCTTGCACGCAGCTTTGGTTTTGTCGAGCTCTTGGCAGTTCTGCGTCTGAAATACTGTCACGCATCTGCCTTCAGGATTGATGTTCACTGCCGCCAGGATGGTCCATGCTCACTCGCCCAGATCCCTCTTGCAAGTTTCACACATGCAAGAAAGCGTTATATTAAAAGATTGTGTGTTTTTTTTTTTTAAATCAGTTTTTAAATGAGAATTGCTCCAAATCTTTTGAACTCGCTACACTAATTACTGCTACACTGCTCCTTACACTCCTACACTTCCATGGTGATAATCTGTGTCTCACAAGAAACTTTCAAACTACAATTGGGAAACTGCAGTTGGGGGTTCCATTAGCATAAACTAGTGCATAACCATGCATGTCGTAGAAAGCAAGTGTAAGCAAGCATTTCTGCATGCCTGTAGAAAGTTATTGTCACCCTGGCAACAGTTACCCTGGTGAAATCTCCCTTTGATCTTTGACATCACCACTCATTCGGTGATGCCTGCCTTTGATCTTTGATGATGTGTCTGCCTGGCAACAGTAACCATGGTGATGCCTGCCTTTGATATATGACGTCACTCGGCTGCCTTTGATCTATAGCGTCACTCATTCTGTGATGCCTCCCTTCATCAGGCAGGTATGGTCACTGTGACATCATAGATGCACGTCTGTGTGTTTATGATGTCATAGCTGTGGCATAGCTAAGGACGTTCATTAAAGAGTTCCCCTGCTAAATTTCCACATATCCGGGGAGGCTGAAATTCTGGGTTGCACACACTCGTAACCTCAGCAAAGCACGTATAAAATCTGAGGCCAGTCCGGTGAACGGTTTGGGAGATATGTGCGGAACACACAGACAGAGGTTTCTTAAATTATAATATGATTAACACCACAACAACCCTCCATGGCTTTTTCAAACGTTAAGGTCTGCTCTACCACAGATAACGGTGCATTTTTCCGGTGTATGGAGTTTCAGGTTCTCACATTGCTGATGTTACGTGAACATGTGCTGTGAGCCTGGAAGCTGGGAATGATGGCCGCTAATGATTAGATGAGTCACTTGCATTTTTTCAAGTTTTTTAATTTTGTCAACTGTGTCAAAATCATCATATCAGTGGTTGATTGGAATCCACTGATCTGTAGAGTTCAATGGTTGCTGCTCTCTGTCCTCCAGTTGCTAAATGCACCTGACATTTGACATAATTGCTGTCATATTTTTTCATATCAGCACTGAATACTTTCATTTTTACAAGAAGACACGAGGTGTGTATGCATCCAGCGACACACGAAGCAGGATATTTTTTTCCAATGGGGCTGTCGTGGAAAAAGAGGTGAAGTGCACATTAATGCAGGGTGAACTCGGAGCAAGCACAGAGTGGAGCTGAACAGAAAGAGTGCCCCATGCAGAACTGTGTCCCACAGCTTCCGGGCGTGGTCAGAGTTGCTGCAGACTCCACAGGAATGAGCAGAAAAATGTTCTTAAAAGAAATCTGTCACTCTCAGCCACTGTGATATTTGTGTGATTGTGGCACCAGATAGTACCGGGTTTGCCTGGATTGCCGGGTTACTCTGAAAGGAGCTTAAAGGGAATTCTTAAGGCTTTAATTGGTTATCTATATTTCCTATTCCTCAGTCTTAATAAATTATTTTCCTAATTACAGCATTCCTTAAAGGAGACCTATGATGAAAATTTAATTTTTTGTCTGCTTCTGTCCATTTATTTTGGTATCTGAAGATGCTACCAATGACGGAACACTAAAAAACAAACAACCTAGTGTCTTGGCCTTGCAGACTTCCTCAGCAGCATACCTAGCATTAGCGGAGTTAGCCATTCACTTGTTTGGGATTTTTTTTCCCGCGCTGTTTGTACCTCGGGGACCGGGCAAATCATTTTGTGAACTCACATCACACACTCCTGTCTCTCATACATTTTCAACATTGTCAGCCAATTTATATTCCTTCGCTCAGTCGGTCTTCCCCACCAGAGCCAATAGCTAACCAGCTAACAGTAGCCTTAAATGCCCCCCCCCCCAAACTTCTTGGTATTAATGAATGGGGGGGGGGGTGAACTGGGGCTTAGGAGCATTTAACAAAACAAGAACTGAATGCCTGATTCTGAGAAAGCCTGCTTCATTTTAACTCCATGTGTGAGCAGCGCATCATGAGTCGCCTTAAATATTCTCTTTTAATGAACCTAAGACCTTACACGTCCATCAAGGTGTACAGCATTTTGGACTGGAACATTTTTAAAACTGACAAAAATGGCCACACAAGCATCCTCAGTATTTTATGATGCTTCTGTGTCGTTATACCCATGTGGAGATTACGATCAGTAGTATGTGTGTTATAACCAAGGCTAGGTTTGAAGACAGTAGTTCAGTAGTGTCAGGGTCCACCGTAGAGATCACCTGTGGAAGTCGTACCAGCGGCTCCACACGTCAGTCATGCTGGGAATGCATACGTGTGTGTGAATGTCACCTCAGCAGACGGGCTGGGAGCTCAGCTGCAGGTGTAGGCAGAGCACAGGAACGTCTGCGAGTGTAATGACACATCGGAAAGCTGTAATTACCAGGGTTGTGCAGTGAGTAGCTTGGAGTCGTCTGGAATGAGCGTCCTGGATTCCTCAGGCCAGTCTGGCTCATTTAACGAGCAGGGATGTTTGTTGCAGCTTTAGCATCTGTCAAACCCTGAGCTGGGAGTTCCAAAACGTCAGGGCTTCAGCGTTTATAAGGTCTTTATTTTCCTATATACAGCTGCATCTGAATAAATGAGAATGTCATCGAAAAGTTAATTTATTTCACTAATTACATTCAAAAAGTGAAACTCAGATAGATTAATTACACGCAGAGTGATATATTTCAAGTGTTTATTTCTTTTCATTTTGATGATTATGGCTTACAGCTCATGAAAATCCAAAATTCATTTTCTCAAAAAATTAGAGTAATGCATAAGAGCAATTAAAAAACATTTTTAATAGAAATGTTGGGAGACTGAAAAGTCTGTCCATGTACCACTCAGTACTTGGTCGGGGCTCCTTTTGGATTAATTACTGCATCAATGTGGCGTGGAGGTGATCAGCCTGTGGTTCTGCTGAGGTGTCATGAAGGTCCAGGTTGCTTTGATAGTGACCTTCAGCTCGTCTGCATTGTTGGGTCTGGTGTCTCTCATCTTCCTCTGGACAATCCTCCATAGATTCTCTATGGGCTTTAGGTCAGGAGAGTTTGCTGGCCAATCAAACACAGTGATGCCATGGTCATTAAACCAGGTTTTGATACTTTTAGCAGTGTGTGTGTGTGTGGGGGGGGGGGGGGGTGCCAAGTCCTGCTGGAAAATGAAACCAGCATCTCCATAAAGCTTGTCAGCAGAGGGAAGCATGAAGTGCTCTAAAATTTCCTGGTAAACTGCTGTGCTGACTTTGGACTTGATAAAAACTCGGTGGACCAACACCAGCAGAAGACGTGATTCCTTATATCAGGTGCCAAGTCCTGTCGTTTAGAAATCAAGGTCCCAGTCTGTGGAGAGGCACAGAATCCAAGTTGAGAAGTTTCCACAGTCAGTGATGATTTGAGGAGCTCTGTCATCTGCTGGTGTTGGTCCACTGGGTTTTATCAAGACCAAAGTCAGTGCAGTCGTCTACCAGGAAATTGTAGTTCCAAAAGCTGGTTTATTGACCATGGCATCACTGTGTTTGATTGGCCAGCAAACTCTCCTGACCTAAACCCCATAGAGAATCTATGGAGGATTGTCCAGAGGAAGATGAGAGACACCAGACCCAACAATGCAGACAAGCTGAAGGTCACTATCAAAGCAACCTGGACCTTCATGACACCTCAGCAGAACCACAGGCTGATCACCTCCATGCCACATTGATGCAGTAATTAATCCAGAAGGAGCCCCGACCAAGTACTGAGTGGTACATGGACAGACTTTTCAGTCGGCCAACATTTTTATTAACCCCTTATTGTTCCCGTCAGTGTCCAGCCAATGTAAAACGTCCCAAGGACGGAACACCGGAATGGTTTAGGTTTTAAAATCTTTTTAATCATTTCTTATGTAATATTCAAATTTTTTTTAGAAAACTGAATTTTGGGTTTTCATGAGCTGTAAGTCAAAATAATCAAAAATAACCGAAATAAATACTTGAATTATATTACTCTGTGTGCAGTGAATCTGAGTTTCACTTTTTGAATTGAAATAGTAAATTAACGATGATATTCTAATTTATTGAGATGCACCTGTATTTGAGGCCGTTCATTTGTAAATTTTGAACTCTTCATAAATGTGCACATTTTTTGCTGTAAAAGTCTTTTAACTTTTTTATTGAAAATTTGTGGCTTTTTCTCGGTTAACTTTGCAACCTTTTAGTTTTTTTTTTATTAATCTTTTTCCTATTAAAGTGACACTGCACCAAAAATCACGTTTTTTTTCTGTTAACATGTCTGTAATGTGTTTTTTTGTGACTTACAAAACGCATCAGGAGCAAAATCAGACCTGAATCCCAAGTCTGTTTTTCTGCTGTGAATGTCCACTTAAGTAAGCTCCAGTCCCAAAAATGGGAGTTTGGACAGAGCGTTTCTAGCTACGTAAGCCTTCCTGCTTAGCCTTAGCCTAGCTTTGTGTTATAACCAATCAGGCTGAGCACTGGGCGTGACTACAGACCTGAGTTCACTACCCCAGGGGAAGAGGGAGGAGGCGAGGAGCAGCAGGATTCAGGAATGCTAGTGGTAGCTCAGGTGCGTGTTGAGGTCGTGGTTCCACGGCAGTAGGCGGGCGCACCGGACCACCGGCCTGCAGTGAGCTACCCAGCGGGCACCTGTCAGCCCCCAAATGGGACTGCCGAGAGCTAGCTTGCTTTGGCCAGAGTCGACGGTGGAGGGGGGCGCCGCATCCGCTGGTTCGCCTTTTTCACTCCCATGCAGGAGAGACTCGGACGGCGACCAGCCAGAGGGGACGCCGGTGTTGCATCCCTCTTCCTGGGAGCACGTTTCTGAGGAGCAATGCTATGATACCACACACAAACGACAAATATAACATTGTAGCCAATGTCATAAGCCTTTATATGATTATACGATTTTACAAATAAAAAAAGGGGGGGTGCTTTCTGCCACAGACATGCTTTTCTTGACACAACACTGGCCTTGCAGCATCCGTTACTGGTGGGTGGAAATATGGGTGGAGCTCATTAGAATATTCGTAGATCCATGCATACTTCAGTAGGTGGGAGATGTAAAAGCTCATTCCAAGCAATTCTAAGGCAATGAAAGTTTTTTGTGGGTAAAAAGCCACAAATTTTGGGAAATATACTTTGGTTTTTGAAGTGATTTTAGAGCCCCCGGAGTGCGTCTTTAAGTTTGGGTTTTTTTTACTGCAAAGTTTAGAAGTTTTTCCTTATAAATGAGCAACTTTTTTAAATAGATTTTTTTGTTAAATTTTTTTCTTAAATTTTTGCCTTTCCATAGTAAATTTGTGACATTTAAATGTACATTTTTTTCCCTAATAAATATGCCAAGTGTGCTTGACCCCAGACATTTCGGTCTACAAGGGTTGGTGTACCTACTAGTGAAGCGCTTTGAGTGCTCTTTGTGACTAGAGAAGCGCTATATAAGTACAGGTCCTGGTCCATTTCCAGAAGGGGAGGTGGTGTGGGCAGCAAAGCTCCACATGTCCATGGGGTCTGCAGCCAGGACCTTCTAGTTTATCTCCGCACATGCAGCGTGCTGCGAGTGGCTGTGATGTCATGTTCGTGTTCTTCTGTCCATGCGAGTCTTTTTTGGACCATGACCAGTTCACAGTGGAGTCTGATTTTTATATTAATGTGAACTGCCACTCAGAAATTTGGATCAGAGCAGGAAGTTCTACTTGACCACCTGCAGTCTGATCAGTCTTTGACTTTGCAGATCATGATGTCACTAAAATAAAGAGGAATCCCCAAAAATCACAATGGGGGCATTTTAGTCAAAGTCAACTTTATTGTCAATTCTGCCATATGTACAGCACATACAGACAGGTGAAATTATGTTCAATTCAACTTTATTCATGTAGCGCCATTTCACAACAACAGTCATCTCATAGCACTTTCAACTGTAGGAGGAACCCCCACAATTGCAGAAAGACCCCAGCAATCAGGCGATCCCCTGTGAGCAAGCACTTGGCGACGGTGGAGAGGAAAAACTCCCTTTTAACAGGAAGAAACCTCCAGCAGAACCAGGCTCAGGGAGGGGCGACTGGCTGGGGGGTGAGGGGATAGAGAAGAAGAAGAAAAGAACAGACATGTAGAGAGCAAACAGCACTACGGGGACTCAGTCTATGGGAGAGAACAAACAGATGTCAGTGACCAACAAAAATATTTCATTGAGAGTGAAGAAAGGAGTGAAGCCCAGTACATTATTAGAGGTCCCCCGGCTGTCTGAACCTATTAGCAGCATAACAAAGGGAGGGTTCAGGGTCACATTATCTCACCTTAACCCTTTGAGTGTGAGAATTTTGCATGCCTCTAGTGGCAGAGCGCAGCACTGCGCCTGTCGTGTCACTCTCACATGATTGTCTGCGTTGGGGCCTGCATTGGAGAGTTGTACCAAATTGTACTGATTTGCCAGTTTCAAAAAGTGGCAAACATCCGTTGGAGGACTCAGTGGATGACACGTAATACACCAAAGAAGAACTCATTTCCTTTTTCTGTTTGTAGCATTTAGCCCAGACAGCTAATATGGCTACGATTGGTCACCGTCACTTTTTTGGCTTTGTACGCAGAAAATAGCCACCGGATACAAGCAAAATTTATGTGGGGTAATCATAAGACTTTGTAGATGTGGTAGAGACTTTAAATGGCCGACAGAATGCAAAATATGGACCATGATTGTTGAAAACACAGCAACCACGCCAGCCAGCCAGCCAGCCCCCCTTTGTCAAAAGTAAGTGAGGATTTTCTGGGGGGTTTTTTTGTTTGTTTTTTTTATATTGTACTGATTTCTTGTTCATATACTTTGAAGATAAGATGAGGTACCGCTGTACAAAAAAACGGTGTTAAAAGATTGAACCATTCTTTGTTTAAATATGTCCAAAGTCCAGTTTTGACTGAGTTATGGAATTTAATGAGGTGCCATTACATTATGCAAATTAGATGCGTAAATTTATTCCTATCTGAAACTTTGGATCATATTTTACATCTTTCTAATTGACAGTAAGCCATTATCTCTTACCACTTTTAAGTTATAACCTTGGAAATCTGAACTATTTTATTGACAAAAAATATTTACCACTCTTGACCACTAGGCGTTATGTTGCAATTCGGCGACAAACACACTCAAAAGGTTCACTATAGGCTATATCAATAGGAAGGTTTTAACCTTATTCTTAAAAACAGAGATCGAGTCTGACTCCTGAATCCAGATTGGCAGCTGGTTCCACAGGAGAGGAGCCTGATAACTGAAGGCTCTGCCTCCTATTGTACTTTTGGAGATTCTAGGAATTACAAGTAATCCTGCATTTTGGGAGCTTAGTGCTCTGTTAGGATGATAGGGTAGTATCAGATCTTTTAAATAACAAAGGGCCTGATTATTTGGAGCTTTGTAAGTGAGAAGAAGGATTTTAAGCTTCATTCTAAATTCTATGGGAAGCCAATGAAGGGAGGCCAGAACTGGAGAGATATGATCTCTCTTTCTAGTACTAGTAGAGACCCATGGTGCAGCAAGGTACACAATAAGTAGGAAATATGAATATAAAGTATAACACCTAACACCAAACATTAAACATCAAACATCAGAAGCTAACTAAAAATACTAAGGGTGCAAAATAACTCTATATGATAAGAATTAGGACAGCATGTGGTGACGTATCAGGGCACATAGAGGGTTTAAATGGCATGAGGTGCAAAGAGAGCAGTCTGTTGCTGCATAAAGTGGCAGCCCTGAGATCACTGTATGTGGGAGTGAACAGTACCTGGGGATGGTAGAGTTCAGTTGTTGAAGGGAAAGGGGGAGAGTCAGAGTCCAGGAGTCATGTGGGGGGGGGGGGTGCAGAAGGGGGAGAGAGTTGAGCTTCCTGACAGCTTGGTGGATGAAGCTGACTTTGAGTCTGCTGGTCCTGGCCTAGAGCCTCCACAGTCTCCTCCCTGATGGCAGCAGACTGAAGAAGCTGTGTGATGGGTAGGTGGGGTCACCTGCAATGCTAAGCACTTTGTGGGTGAGGCAGGTGCTGTAGATGTTCTCAAGGGAGGGGAGCGAGGCACTGACAATCTCAGCTATTCTCACTATGCGCTGGAGGGTGTTGTTGCAGGACGTGGTGCAGGCACCGTACCACATGGTGATGCAGCTGGTTCAGATTTTTTTTTTCAGGTTTTTAATAAATGATGTTGGGAATGGATTTTTTTTTTCTTTGACTGAGTACGCTTCAGCTTGACTCCCCACTTACACTTGAGAAACTGTTTTCCCCCTCAGGCGGCCCGTGTGTTGCATGGAGAAGACTGGAACACCAAATTAACCAGATCAGTGATCTTTTCCTAAAGCCTCGCTGCACACCCCGTGATTCCAATGGCATCATCAGATGTTTTGTTGCTGGTACATTATTTACATGCTGCCCCGCAGGAAGTGATGGTTCTGAGCTACATGCTGGAATCACAGCGGTCTGCAGAGCGCTCACATGGCCTCACCAGCTGACCTGAATGAGGACGCTGTGCTTCTTCCCCTGAGGGCACAGGACGCTCAGGCTGGCTTGGTTAGCAGAGAGGTCACATGACTGAGCTGCAACTCAGCAGGGACACAGGTTGGGGGGGGGGGGTATGACGAACCCATTCCTTTTATTTCAAAGAAAACCTTTTGTTTTTTTTCCATCCTGGGAATCAAAGACTAAGATGAAAATTGTTTGTCACCAAATTAACACTGGTGTGAAGCCAAACTAATTCTGTGTGACCGGTCAGGCTGCCTTTTTCAGGAACAGATCCTTCCTTTTCTCCGCGTGTGCTGCCATATTTCATGTGGGGCGGTGCGTAGCGCTGGAGGCTGCTTTAATTACTCTAGAGCAGGTGGGGGGAAATGAAAATGTTTATTTTTTGTAGAGAAAAAAATCAATTCATTCAGTTTTCATTTATTTAAAAAAATCTTCCAGACAGAAATGTTTGAATACCGATTTAAGATGGATTCCTTGCCCAGCTCTAAGTGAAAACATGCCAATACTCCCATTAGTCCACAGTGGTTCTCTACTGTTTCAAGAGGAAGAAATGATAAACCCTCCTGTCTTCTATCCAGGCCGCTGTGACTTAAATTATTCCCGTAACGGTTACAGTGACCTGAGGTCTGCTGGAAGCTTTGGCTCTACTTGACATGCTCTGACTACATATCGGAGTGAAACCAACAAAAATAAAGCACTGACAAATATTTGGGTCCACCCAATACATCATTTAACTTCTGTCTTTTTTAGGCTGTGCATCAACTACATTTTTTTAAACCAGACAGTCAGTGACCCTGTTTGCATGGTCACAAGTAAACCGATCACACTGGTCAACACCAAATTCATTGTCTAAGTTTGTTTTTTTAGCCGATTTAGAACATTTTTGATGTGCTGAATCCAAAAATCTCATTGGTTTTGCTCAATCAGGTCAACTTTAGGAACTATGGCCACATGTTTTTTACGTTTTTGTTTACATGTACGGGTATTTTTGTTTCATATGATGCAAAATTCTTTATTTCTTGAAATTCTCTGAATTTTGAACAATGATGAGATAAGATAAGATCAGCCTTTATTAGTCCCACAATGGGGAAATTCCAGGATTGCAACAGCATAGGGATAGCAACACTCAGAGCAACAATCAGAAGGCAAGAAAAAAAAACATCAAGTAAACATATGTCCATATTACTATAAATGTATATATATAGACACACAGTGCGGAGCATTATGGTTGGTTGGTGAATGTGCAGCAGAAAGTCTTAAGTTCTCTCTCCGCGGATGCGGCGGGCCAGCTGGAAGTCTTTGGGCATGATGGTGACCCTCTTGGCGAAGAAGAGACCACCAGGTGGGCCTCGCTGGTCTCCTGCAGAGCCATGACGGCGAAGCTCAGGAAGCGCAGGACGGTCTTGAAGTCCTGAGCGATCTCCCTCACCAGGCGCTGGACGGGCAGCTTACGGATGAGCAGCTCCGTGGATTTCTGGTAGCAACGGATCTCTCCCAGAGCCACGGGCCTGTGACGGCGAGGCCTCTTCACTCTGCCGGTGGCCAGAGCGCCCCTCCGAGCAGCCCTGGTGGCTAGCTGTCTCCTGGGGGGCTTTTTCCTCCAGTAGATTTTATGGGCGGTCTGCTTGGTTCTTGCCATCGCCCTTTATTATTCTGTCTTATATTTCTTGCACACCGCCTAAATTCCAGCCCGGCACCCGCGTCGTTTTCGCTACAGCTCCCGGTATGTCGAGTTTCCCATTAGCACCGGGCGGCGGCCAAGTGCTAGCTAGCACTAGCTCCTCCCCGCTGTAACGTCTCCCGCTGCAAACAGTGGCTCCGTCCGCCGACCCGGGAGACCCCCGGGGCGATCCGTGCGTCCGTGATATATATACAGATTGAAAGGTGTAGAAAGAAGAAGGAAGATTAAAAAAAAAAAGGCTGTTGCAACGGGCAGCCGACTCGTGTGGCGCCACTGGTCCGGCGGAACCGGAAAAAATACCATTCAATTTACATGTACTTGTCTTTGTACTTGCCTTTATCAATGTCTACTCTTCAATTTACAGTACAACTGTACAACTGCTTACAATTTAGCATAAAAACCTGACCTGATCGAGAGAAACAGATGTCATTTTCGGATTCAGCTGTGCAAAATTGTCTTAAATCATTTGGAAAAAACACAGACATCTTACAGAAACATTATTTTTATGTTGTGTTATAATCAGCTTCCTAGAGTTACCTGATTATTCAAACTGTCATGTAAGGAGAGTAATTATCAGTTAAAGGCCATTATTGGTTTATGAGAAGACGGATTAACACACCTAGTTTATTTGCCCATTAAACTGTTTACTCGGTGCATGTAAACATCATAAGCTGTTTATTACCTTTATCTGTTTACTCCATAATGGGTTTACTCGTGACCATGTAAACGGGGTCATTGACAGAGTAGCTCATTGTGGTCTGATGAATTCACCCCAGCGGTTCTCAGATCTCCTGACCTTTGACCTTGACTTTAACTACAGCCTAGATGCAGACCCATTTAGGATGTGCTTAAAGTCAAGGTCAGTTGCCTAGGAAGAGTATTGTTTTTCCTGAAATCCTAAAAGCCCAGATCTCCTGACCGTTGACCTTGAGCACAGCTTGGATGCAGAACCACCTGAGGATCATTGTCAGTTTGGTGAGCATCGGGGCAAATGTGGACAGACAATGGGTGACGGATAAGATAAGATCAGCCTTTATTAGTCCCACAATGGGGAAATTCCAGGATTGCAACAGCACAGGGATAGCAACACTCAGAGCAACAATCAGAAGGCAAGAAAAAACAACATCTAGTAAACATATGTCCATATTACTATAAATGTATATATATAGACACACAGTGCAGAGCATTATGGTTGGCTGGTGAATGTGCAGCAGAAAGTCTAAGCTCTCTCTCTGCGGATGCGGCGGGCCAGCTGGAAGTCTTTGGGCATGATGGTGACCCCCTTAGCGAAGAAGAGACCACCAGGTGGGCCTCGCTGGTCTCCTGCAGAGCCATGACGGCGAAGCTCAGGAAACGCAGGACGGTCTTGAAGTCCTGAGCGATCTCCCTCACCAGGCGCTGGACGGGCAGCTTACGGATGAGCAGCTCCGTGGATTTCTGGTAGCGACGGATCTCTCTCAGAGCCACGGGCCTGTGACGGCGAGGCCTCTTCACTCTGCCGGTGGCCGGAGCGCCTCTCCGAGCAGCCCTGGTGGCTAGCTGTCTCCTGGGGGGCTTCTTCCTCCAGTAGATTTTACGGGCGGTCTGCTTGGTTCTTGCCATCGCTCTTTATTATTCTGTCTTATATTTCTTGCACGCCGCCTAAACTCCAGCCCGGCACCCGCGTCGTTTTCGCTACAGCTCCCGGTATGTTGAGTTTCCCATTAGCACCGGGTGGCGGCCAAGTGCTAGCTAGCACCAGCTCCTCCCCGCTGTAACGTCTCCCGCTGCAAACCGTGGCTCCGTCCGCCGACCCGGGAGACCCCCGGGGCGATCCGTGCGTCCGTGATATATATACAGAGTGAAAGGTGTAGAAAGAAGAAGAAAGATAAAAAAAAAAGGCTGTTGCAACGGGCAGCCTACTCGTGTGGCGCCACCGGTCCGGCGGAACCGGAACCGGAAAACCGTAACCGGAAAACGAAAAGATGCATCACAAGAACTCCTTTCGGCTTCACCAGAATGAGCTAAAGACTAATTAATTGCACATTCTTCAATGATTAATTGTGATTAATTCTTAAACTTGAAAGAATCAACAAAATAGAAGTGCACTTTGGCATCTTTTACTTGCATTTTGTTACGACCTTCAATTCAATTCAATTCAACTTTATTTATATAGCGCCATTTCACAACAACAGTCATCTCATAGCACTATCAACTGTAGGGAGGACCCCCACAGTTGCAGAAAGACCCCCAGCAATCAGGCGATCCCCTGTGAGCAAGCACTTGGCGACGGTGGAGAGGAAAAAACTCCCTTTTAACAGGAAGAAACCTCCAGCAGAACCAGGCTCAGGGAGGGGCAGTCATCTGCTGCGACTGGCTGGGGGGAGCCAGTCTTGTCTCAGGGGGAGAGGGGGTAACAAATGACCAGGTGGAGTTGGTTTGCAAAGCAAAAGTATAATGAGTTAAATGAAGGCAGCATTAAAAATAAGTTGTACATAAAATGGTTGGAAACAAAGGCCTGAGTGATACTGTCATAATTAAGAAATAAACATAACCAAAAGAATTTCAACTTAGCTGATGATGACAACTTCCTATCTAAGGCAGGTAGGAGTAATATAACAAAACCAAAGTAAACTAAATTACCTACACTGACTATCCAAGCTGAAATACACTAGGAGCTGTACCTCTAAACTTTCTAAAATGTGACCAGCAAAGTTACCTGCATGAGTGTTGATGGAAATCCTTAAACCTGGGCCCAGTCTGCCAACCTGGAAGAAAACAGACATCATTTAAGGGATGGCAGGACAGAGGAAAATAGATGACTAAAATATAACAAGTTCCTAAGTGCCCTGGTGTGCCTGGGAAGAAAGGAAAAGCACACGAGTGTCACATGGTCCACACAGAAAAATACAGCTGTGGACAAAATTGTTGGTACCACTCTGTTAATGAAAGAAAAACCCACAATGGTCACAGAAATAACTTGAATCTGACAAAAGTGGTAATAAATAAAAATTCTATGAAAATTAACCAATGAAAATCAGACAGTGCTTTTGAATTGTGGTTCAACAGAATTATTTTAAAAAACAAACTCATGAAACAAGCCTGGACAAAAATGATGGTACCCCTAGAAAAGATTGAAAATAATGTGACCGTAGGGACATGTTCAACCAAGATGTGTCCTCTAATTAACATCACAGGTGTCTACAAACTTGTAATCAGTCAGTCGGCCTATTTAAAGGGTGACAAGTAGTCACTGTGCTGTTTGGTGACATGGTGTGTACCACACTAAACATGGACCAGAGGAAGCAAAGGAGAGAGTTGTCTCAGGAGATTAGAAAATTATAGACAAGCATGTTAAAGGTAAAGGCTATAAGACCATCTCCAAGCAGCTTGATGTTCCTGTGACTACAGTTGCACTTATTATTCAGAAATTTAAGATCCACTGGACTGTAGCCAACCTCCCTGGGCGTGGCCACGGGAGGAGACGGACAATACGAATGTAACAAAAGAGCCCAGAACAACCTCTAAACACATTCATGGTGAACTCCAAGGTCAAGGTACATCAGTGTCAGATCGCACCATCCATCGTTGTTTGAGCCAAAGTGGACTTCATGGGAGACGACCAAGGAGGACACCACTGTTGAAAACAAATCATAAAAAAGCCAGACTGGAATTTGCCAAACTGCATGTTGACAAGCCACAAAGCTTCTGGGAGAATGTCCTATGGACAGATGAGACAAAACTAGAACTTTTTGACAAGGCACATCAGCTCTATGTTCACAGACACAAAAATAAAGCATACCAAGAAAAGAACACTGTCCCTACTGTGAAACATGGAGGAGGTTCTGTTATGTTGTGGGGCTGCTTTGCTGCATGTGGCACAGGGTGTCTTGAATCTGTGCAGGGTACAATGAATCTTCACGACTATCAAGGTATTCTTAGAGAGAAATGTGCTGCCCAGTGTCAGACAGTTGGTGTCAGTGCAGGTCATGGGTCTTGTAACAGGATTATGACAAACACACAGCTAAAAAACACCCAGAATGGCTACGAGCCAAACATTGGACTATTCTAAAGTGGCCTTCTATGAGCCCTGATCTAAATCCTATTGAAGATCTGTGGAAGGAGCTGAAACCTGCTGTCTGGAGAAGGCACCCTTCAAACCTGAGACAACCTGGAGCAGTTTGCTCATGAGGAGTGGGCCAAATACCTGCTGAGAGGTGCAGAGTCTCATTGACAGTTACAGAAATGGTTTGACTTGCAGTGATTGCCTCGAAAGGTTGTGCAACAAAATATTAAGTCTAAGAGGTACCCATCATTTTTGTCCAGGTCCGTTTCATGAGTTTGTTTTTTAACATAATTCTGTTGAACCACAATCCAAAAGCATTGTCTGATTTTCATTGGTTAATTTTCATAGAATTTTTATTTATTACACTTTTGTCAGATTCAAGTTATTTCTGTGACCATTGTGGGTTTTTCTTTCATTAACAGAGGGGTACCAACAATTTTGTCCACATGTGTAGAGTTTAAAAACTCAGTGTCAGGACCAGTTAGGACAAAGACCCTCGAAGTTCGCATTTGGAAAATTAGTCCCCTCTGGCCAGTAGGAACAGAATAGCATACTGCTCAGCTTAATCACAGCCCACCCTGACTCAATTACCTCATCTGGACTTGACAGGCGGAGCCTTACCTTGCGCATTCATACCACTGACTCCTGATCCGGTCCCATTATGGACGCAATCCAGACTCCGCAGCGCACAGTTCAGTTCTCATTAATGTTCTAATCCCCACCTGGTCCGGACCACTGTGGATCGAATCCAGCTTGTCAGATTTGTATCAGCCCTAATTACAACTATACAGGAACCAATTTGTGATGGATGCCGGATCCAGTCCACAAGGAAATGCTGCGGTACCTCGCGGAATTTAATGTGTGTTCATTAAAAACAATTTAAGGATGGTCCATTATTCTTTGAGGTCTACTCCTCCACCACTGTGTCAGAGAAAGTAAAAACTTTGGCACAGCATACAAACACTTCATAGAATTGAAATTAACCCAATGACTGCCACAGGCGCTCTGTAGCGCCATAAGCCCCTAGTGGTCAAGATTTTCTTCAAGAAAATATTCAGTTCAGATAGCGAGTTCCAAGGCTATAACTTGTAAGTGGTAAGAGATAATGGCTTACTGTCAAATAGAAAGATGTAGAATGTGATCCAAAGTTTGACATAGGAGTAAATTTACACATCTAATTTGCATAATGCCACGGCAGCCATATCGGATTACATAACTTTCAGTCAAAAGTGGACTTTGGACATATTTACACAAAGAATAGTTTTGCTTTTTGTCACCTTTTTTTTTGTTTTGTTTTAGGCATTTTGTTATCTTTAAAGTATATGAACCAGAAAATCAGTGCAGTGTAAACAAACAAACAAATTTGTCACTTACCGCTGGCCAGGCGGTTCGTTTGCTTCATCCTTTTGTGGCATTCTGGTTGTTATTTTCTCTTTTGTCGGTCATTTTATTTTTCCCCTTCACATCCAGAAACTGTTATGATATTCCACCTCAATTTCACTTTTATCCCACTGCTATTTGTCTTACATGACGACATGGAACCGGTGTGATTGTTCTCAGACTCAGAACTCAGAAAAGATTTATTGCCAAGTACATTAACAGATACTGATAACAGATCACTGATAACATACGAGGGATTTGACTTGATACAGAAAATGAACCTGCATTTCCGGTGACACGGCTGCATCTGAAACGCGCCTGCCAACAGGAGAGTACAGGTAGCATGGGAAATAATACAATAGGAAGGAGCAAAAAAATCATTGATTTCAGAATAGTGGTCATATATGATCAATATTATGATTACAAAGGAAAAAAAGCCCTCAATGCACAATCAGCAGACCAAAAAAGTTCACAGGACACAAAGAGAGCAGTGAGTGAATCGTCTTTATCATCAGTTTGTGGATCAGTATGAATGTAATGTTGAAAGTAGGTGTTGTATCAGTTAAGAACAACAAGGACTATTTGGCAGGAGATGTTTTGTGTGGCTGCTGGCATTGTCCTTGGCCATGCAGCTGCCTGTCCGAAGGCCATGAGCTCAATGTTTTGAAAACAAAGACTGCAGATGATCAGGAGGATTTTTGTGAGGGAGTCAGATTAAGTCGAATAGTACTGATCACAGAGAGGAAAAACTTTATATTCTCTTACAGATTCAGTACTTAATCCTTCATTGCTGGGCGTTGAATCCATCGTGGATGGCCCTAAGCGTAATCATGATGTAATCCACCTTCCGAGACAGTTCTCCATTTGTCGCTATCAGGGTCCTCTCCATTTTTTCAATTTGATGGATGCACCTCGCCTGGCCAGCATTTTGATAGGTTGTATCCATCTTCAACAATTTGCAGTACACCAGGACAATCCCAGATCCAATCAGAACGATCCCAATCACCATTACTACGAAGACGTACAAATCTTCTACATCTTCGATAAAAAGATCAGTCAGGCACAAGAGTTTCCAATTACTTGTCTCCCGTAAATAGCCTGCAGCAGCCGTTCCTGCGGGGCAAACAACCTCCCCCGGGGCACTTTTCCTCGTTGAAAAGATAGTGTCAATTGCGTTCAAAGCCCAGCTTATTAATTCCATAATTTCTTTCGATAATCAGCAGTAAAGACGCAGACAGACGACAGCAAGCTGGGATCCAGTTAGTTTGGGGAGAAGGAGATAAGTCAGAAGCAAGAGAGAAGAGAAAGGCTTCTGCTCTCTTTGGGGGCATCGCCCCCAGTGACATGGCACTGGGGGCGATGGCAGGTGAACATCAACCAGCTTTGCCCACCTTCTGTTATAACAAAATGTATATATTTACCTTCAGAAGCTAAATAATCTCTTCATCGTTGGCAAATTTGGGAGCAAATGCTTCCTCAGTCTTGTAATCGAGTAAGATCTAGATTTGTTTACAAACTCTTCTTCTCTGGTGAGGTTCAGGATGGTTCTATGTCCGCCATAAGTCCTCCAAGGCAAGAGCAGTAAGCTATACGTGTCTGCCACCTTGTGAGGTGGAATCCTTTGTACAACTTAAATCAACTGGGGAGTTTTAGGCCACATCATATAACATCACATGACAGGCACAGCGCTGCGCCAGTGGCAGTGGGGGTGCTATCTGTCCATGAAAGCTTGCCACAATAAGGGTTAACAGGCTACTGGTGTATTAAAAATCCAGGTGGAGAGCCGGTGTAGGTACCACGCTTCTTTGAAGCGTGATCTCAATCGGTTGTCCTTGGTCACTCTTGGGTCTTTCTCGAGATCTTGCATTATTTTGTGTAATTCAATTTCTCCAGGATTTCACAATGTTGTGATCACGTCAATTCACGCAAAATCAGCCAATCAGCGTGACTATTGTGCGACCTTGCAACTTTGTCCAATCACCACAACTTTCCCGCAATTTTGGCCAGTTCTTGTCAACTTCTGCCAATTTCACCAGTCAAATTTGTCTCTGAGTGGTGCTCAAACACTCAGTCTAACCAATCAAATGCAATATGTTCACTTCCGTGTTTACAGTGAGTATTAATGGAACACATCAGCAAATAGTGTTGATTTAAAAAGAAAAAAAAAAACCATGAGGTTTCCAACACCGTCCCTTCCTCTGTCTCCCTCAGCCTGCCGGTGGACGTCTCGCCACATCTCCGTCCTGACCGCGTGTACGAAGTGCTGGGTTTGTGTTGAAAAACGTCTGCCTGCCTCAGAAGCACTCCATCACGGGAGCGCATGTGAGGACAGACGCCATAAAACCACAAACAAAATGAGCAAATCTAACACTACAGCCAGTGTTTGAACATTTTATCCATCTTTAGAGGTAAAATCATTACTACATCTGGTCAATAAGCTTTAAAGCTGTGAGTCTTCCATCTGGACATGACACAGACCCCCACCCACACACACACACACACACACACACACACACACACACACATAAATGAAAGATGCGTGTCTGAAGAGACAGGTGTGTGTGTGTCAAGACATGCAGCAGACAGACGGGTAGGAGTTGGGCACGGAAAGAGAGAGAATGTTGTATGCATTTTTTTTTTTTCAGAAAAACACGGATTCCAATAGACAATACAGAGCAACAAAGTAAATTATTTTTCCCTCTCCGCTCGGTACCGAGTGGTTGGGGACCGTAGGGAGTTTTCAAATGAAGGTGCTGCCAATAATTTACAAACCTCTATTCTTTAACATGCATTCAATACAATCCAGCTGTTGTAATGGATATTGTGTTAATGTCTGTTGCTGTTGCACAAAAGAGTTTTACTGTATAGCAGAAGTTTCTACTTAATTTACAGATCACTGTTTAATAGGAAATGTTTGACAATCCTGTGCTTTTTGTTGTACTGTTATATAGAATACTGTATCACTGCAGTAAGGTCAGGCATTGGCTTGCTTGCTACTGGATAACCATGAAAACCGGTACAACCTGTCTCATGGGTCTGGCCGTCGGCCACTCAACCGGCATCCCCGCCCTTCCGAGGGCGTGGAGGGTGAAACGGCATCCTGGCAGAATTAAAAACAAAATCTGCCACAGGTCTGGGGTGGACCACTCCCAGTTACACAGGGTGAGACTGGACATCCTGGCAGATAAACACATCTGTTGCAAGGTCTGTGGTGGACTGTGCCAGTCGGTGCATTGTGACATGCACTACACAAAGAGCAGAGATAAACAAACCTATCATCTGGTCAGTCACTACAACAGATACTGGAGTCAGTTTGTCTTGGCTTGTCCTTGCCACTGATAATACCTTTGTCTGCCAAGAATGTGCTGCTAGTCCAACAAAAGCTAGCAGTACTCAAATACTTTGCAAGCAATTTCATGAAATGGTCAATCAGAAAGCAACTCATACCGGCTCGGACGTCACCTGGGCTTACAAGGTCTGCGCTGATCTGTTCACACTCCGCCAGGCAGCGAAAAGTAAGCTAGGAGCAGGAAGACAAAAGAAGAGGAAAACGGCAACCTTGTGTGTAGCAGAATGGAATGTATACACTCTGTTGGACGGAACAACATCACAGCGCCCAGAAAGACAAACCACGCTTGTGGCCCTGGAAATGAACAGGTACAATGTAGACATAGCTGCACTTAGTGAAACAAGATTGCCTGGATATGACAGCTTGGAAGACCATGGGTACATCTTCTTTTGGAGTGGGAGATAAACTCAAGAAAGGAGAGAAGCAGGAGTGGGCTTTGCAGTTAGAAAGGAGATAGCAGCAATGCTTGATGAGGAACCGGTGCCAATCAATGACAGGATAATGACTGAGACTCCCACTACAGCGGAAGATGTGCGCCACACTCATCAGTGTATATGCCCCAACAATGATAACACAGAGGAGGTGAAGGAGGAGTTCTACAATTATTTATATGAGACTATCAGGCGTGTACCGACTGATGACAGGCTGATACTCAGAGATTTTAATGCCCGAGTTGGTTCGGACACCGAGAAATGGAAAGGAGTGCTAGGCAGTTATGGAGTAGGCAAGTGCAATGCTAATGGAGAACTTCTACTTGCACTATGTTCAGAGTACAACCTTGTGATAACCAACACTGTATTTAAGCACAAGAACACACACAAGAAGACATGGATGCACCCAAGATCCAAGCACTGGCACTTATTAGACTACATCATAGTCAGGCAGAGAGACATAAGGGATGTATTGGACACCAGAGCAATGAGAGGCGTGGACTGTGGCACTGATCATGTTATGCTGAGATCTAGATTAAGGATTTGGAGACGAAAACAACACTGCAGGACAGGTACGAAGCCACCATGGAAGCTAAACACTAGTACACTGAAAGGCCAAAAGAAACAGGAAGAACTTGCACAGGAAATGGATGAAAACTTGAAAGACTGGGACAGCAACAACTCAGAGAATAACATAGAAGAGAAATGGGCAACACTGAAGGATACAGTGTATCGGCCTGTGAGTGATGTATTAGGCTACCCTGAGAGGAAACATCAAGATTGGTTTGATGAGCATGATGAACACCTGAAGAAACTACTAGAAGCGAGGAATACAGCTAGGCAGGAAAACCTACAGTGTAACAGAAGGTCGAAGAAGAAGAAATACTCAAAGGCTCAGATTGAGCTACAGAAGTACACTAGAGAGATGAAGTCCAACTGGTGGGATGAAAAAGTGGAGAAACTTCAGACTGCAGCAGACAGGAAGGACATGAAAACATTCTTCACAGGTTTGAGAGAAATCTACGGCCCTAAACCAAGAAGATTGATCCAACTAAAGGCTATGGATGGTGAAACGGTTTTGCAGGAGAAAGACAAGATCCTGGACAGATTTGCAGACCACTTTGACCAACTACTAAACAACCTTGGAGATCTCACTGAAGAGGCTAAAGAGCTCTAGTGCAGCGACCAGCTGTATCAAGTCTGGATGAACTAATGGCAGCTATCAGGACAACACAGGATGTTAAAGCTCCAGGAAGGGATGGAATTCCAGCAGAAGTGTGGAAATTTGGTGGTGTTCAGCTGACCAACTGCCTGCACAAGCTCATCCAAGAGATCTGGCATGCCCAGAAAGTACCTCAAGACTGGAAGGATGCAAATATTGTGCCTTTGTTCAAGAAAGGTGACAGGAAGGATTGTGGAAATTACCGAGGTATATCACTGCTAGCCACTGTTGGTAAGATTCTCTCACGTGTACTACTTAACAGACTCAGTGAACACATCTCGCAGAATGTACTACCGGAAACCCAGTGCGGCTTTAGAAGTGGAAGAAGCACAATGGACATGATTTTCTGCTTGAAACAGGTTCAAGAAAAGTGTATCGAACAGAACATGCCGCTTTATGTAGTCTTCATAGACTTCAGTAAAGCCTTCGATACTGTTTCGCGACAAGGACTTTGGCAGGTACTCAAGAAATATGGTTGTACAGAGAAGTTTGTCAGCCTGATCAAGGCACTCCATACAGGTATGCAAGCAAATGTGGCAATGAGTGGTTCAGTATCTAAAGACTTTTCAGTAAACAACGGGGTGAAACAAGGGTGTGTGCTGGCATCTACACTTTTCTCGCTATATATGGCAGCCATGCTTGAGGTGGCCTTCAGAGACACTTCAGAAGGAGTATACATTCAAACAAGGAAAGAAGCAGACTTGTTCAATGTGGCACAGTTTAAAGCCAAGAGTAAGACATCGATAAAGGTAGTAAGAGAAATGCTCTTTGCCGACGACAGTGCTCTAGTTGCACACAGCGTGGAAGATATGCAATCTTTAGTGGAGAAATTTGCAAGAGCAGCTAGCCAATTCAGTCTCCAAATCAACATCAAGAAGACAGAGTGCCTTTAACAACCACCAAAGTTCCAATTATCAACATCACTACCAGAAGAGATCAGCATTGGTACAGAGCCACTAGTCAAGTGCAAGACTTTCAAGTACCTAGGGAGTACTGTTTCAGAGAATGCTAGGCTGGAGGATGAACTATCTCAGAATGTGAAGAGCGACTGCTGTGTTTGGAAACTTGAGGGAGAGACTGTGGAACAATCGACATGTCTATCCGTGTGAAATGCAAAGTATACAGAGCAACAGTACTGGCTACTCTGTTGTGCGGTGCTGAAACTTGGTCTGTCTATAGAGTGCCGATGAAGAAACTCCACACGTACGTGACGACACCTTCGAACCATAATGAACATCTCATGGAAAGACAAGATAACCAACATAGAAGTGTTGAAACGAGCTGGTCTACTGTCAATGGAGGACATGCTAATACAGATGAACCTGAGATGGCTCGGACATGTTGAGAGGATGGACCACCAGCGTCTCCCTCGGCAGTTACTCTACTCACAGTTATGCGAGGGCAAACACAATCAGGGTAGACCAAGGCTCAGATTTAAACACACTGTAAAAAGAAACTTGAAGAAGTTGGACATAGACAGGAGTTCCTGGCAGCGGAAGGCTAAGGACAGAGCTGTGTGGAGGAATCTGATCAGACCTAAATGAAACAGTCATTGTCGCCCACGACAGACTGCTATGATGATGATGATGACTGCAGTAAACTGGAAAACACCCCATCTGCTTTAAAATTTCAAAGAGTCAAAGATTTTGTCAGTACTACTATATATACGGGACATAACAGGAAAATTGAAATGGTGTTTCTCTCTCTCTCTTCAGTGGTGTGGACAATATATTAAAAAAGAAAAGGAATAAGGCTGGGGCAAAAGAAAATGGCAACAACAGCAGCAGTCTATGTACAGTAATGGTACCCGTAATGCAAATGGTGACAAAAGATGGACCCAGACCTCCCATAGTGCAAATAGAGTTAAACGATTAACGATGATAAAACCCAGCAATCCTAGAGGGAATGCACTGGAACAGAATTCTTGGTAGTTACAGGACCGTTACCATAGTAACACAACACTGAGTGGTAATCACATGTGACAGCTTTATTTTGTATGTAGCAAAACATAAAAATCACACAAAATATTTAGTCACAGCAGTGCACGGACTACCTTGTTTTACTTTAGATGTTAGTACCACACCATTTACTTGACTGTAGTGATGTGTGGGTACAGACCAAGGAACATTTGGTAAGTGAAAAACTGATCCAGAACCTTTATGTATTTATTTCATCTTTTGTCAATTAATACAAGATGGAATGAAAAGATTAGCTCTCCACAATGCAAGTACAGTGTTTCCTCTGGCTTAAAGACCTTGGTGCAGTGGCAACATATTTTTTTGGAGGGGGGGGGGGAGACATGACACTATTGTAACCAGAATATGTTAATTTTATACTATTTATTTCTTTTTTTTAAATTTTGCACAGTAACTTTGCATATGTAACTTACCATCTGAAATATTGTACAACCGAGGCTTGAATGTTGGAATATTGGGCCAGTTGGGGTCCCACCCAGACGACCTTCTTCTTCTTTTAGATTTGATTGGCGTTTGGCAACCAGCTTACAGGTGCATTACCGCCACATACTTCACTCTGTATAATCACTCTCACCCAGACGTGCCGTGTTTGGACTTTTTGCTGGTGCCATCCTTCTTCCCTTCTCTCCTTCCTCTGCTCTCACCTCTCCTGGACCCTCTGCCTGAACATTTTCTTCTCCTTGGCTCCTCTCTTCTGTCTCATCTTTCCCTCTCTGAGCTCTGTCTAATTCAGCTTCTCTCTCTGTCTATGGTGGTATACAAACAGGTTAGAAAATACCAAGTGTCATGTTTTGTCCTGCAGGATTTTTTTGTCATGGTTTACATAAATGACAAATATGTGTATTTTTTACATTTTTATTCTAGTGGGATTTTTTTCATTGAGAGAGTAGGGAAGGGAAAAATATTCATGACAGTAATTTACTCATGCATATTTAAATTACATGATCAGAGGTGGGTATAGTAGCCAGAAATTCTACTCATGTAAAAGCAGTGCTTTGAGATTAACCCACTTCAGAACTTGAGTAATGACTTTGGTCTTGAAGGTTTGAGGTTTTTCCTCAAATATTTTAGACAATTTCCTATTATAGTGTTTCTACTTTTCATCTGTAAAGTTAGCTAAATTTGAAACCATTTTCCTCAAATTTGTAATTTCCTCTTGTAAAATTGACTTTTCTTGTACATTTGAGACTTTATTAATTTTTGGATTATTTTATGGCTAATTTTTGTCTATTTTTTAAAAATAAAATTACTGTTTTTTTTTAACAAATTTGAAACACTGCTAATTTTTTTTCACTTTTTCCTTATAACAATTTACATTTTTGACCATAATTTTACAGAGCCAGAACAGAATAATAATTTAACTCTAATTTCAAAGAAAAAAAATTGTATTTAAATAAATAAACTTAAATGACCAAAGATGCAGTTATTTCTGTTATAATATTTCTTTATAGTTTTTTAGAAATCTCTTCACCACCCAGACAGCAGGAAAAACCTCCCTTACTTTGAAATCCAAATGTTGGTATGTTTAGTTTGTCTGAAGGCTGCTGACGGATTAAAGTCATTGACTTTGTGAATTTCGGTCATCTTAACTTGCCAGGTACATAATAGCAGGGATGTGATTTTTCCGCTCATTTGCGGAATTCCGCCTTTTTTATCTTCCAAAATAAAAAAAAAAAATTCCCTTAGTAATCCCCTAACGACGCGCCTGATTGGCTGATCGTCCTTGCAGTGACCAATGAACACGGCTGTTTCTTATCTTAATCCTATTTTATTCTTAATCCTTTGTTTTCCTCGCTCTCCTGTAGCTGAACTTGAATTGCAGTGATGTCGGTGATTGAACGTAAAGATGCTCCGAGAATCAAAGAAATTGACAAGATCGTGAAAAACAAATTTCATTGGGATTGGCTAGAAAAGGAGATTGCAACGGATGTTGGTAAGACAACTGTGACAAGTTTATTTAGCGATTTCATACGGAAAATCGACCGTGCTGGGAAGGCGATATGCACGTGGTGTAACGACACCATTGACTATGGTGGAAGAGGATTTAAGTCTCTTGAGAGTCATGCTAAGAGCAGAAAACATGCACAACAGGTGAAATTGAGGTCCACTAATTATTCAATTGCTGGAACTTTCGGTGTTCAAAAAAAACCCATCGAAACTATACGGCCCCCACCCTTTGTTGACGACACGATCGGACCCGGAAATCGAAAGGAAGGATCCACCTCAACAACCAGTGCCAGTTGCGGATAGTGAATTTGGAGGTATGTGAAGATATATTTTTGTATACATGTCATCTAGTTAATATTTTCTTCATCATGCCTGCTGAAGATGTTTTGGACTTTATTTAAAAAATATTTTTAACGCCACACATACTTAGAATTACGTTTATGTTTGTGCTTTTCTGTCTTCCCTAATTAATATCAGATATGGATTTTGTCATCTATTATGTTACTGAATGATAATTGCTTGCTTGCATGCACATATATGTATGCTTCTACAGTTAAATGTTTGTAGTCTCGTTTGTATTGCTCGAAAAAAGGAAATATTATGGATGATACAGTAAATTATATAATCGTGTATTTTGTTTATTGTTATATTAATTTTATTAATAACGTACTATTTTTTGTGGTAGATTTTAGATACGTTTTGCATGTTTGCACATTTCAGGTTTCTGTATGTTGACTTTCGGTGAATGCAGTTTCAGACATGTTAGTCAAGTGCATGATTGAAGTTGATGTCTAAATTTACTGCATGAGGTATTTTTTTTATGAATTTCATTAATTAATATCTTTACTTCGACCCATTATGACAGAGTAGAAACACCACAGTGTACACACACATTATCTTTTGCCATTTCATTTCCAGTACTTTGGAAATTAGGTTTATGTGTTTATTATTATTCATACTGAAAATAATACTCATTGTATAGAATGAATCCATTGAAAACTACCTCGTTTATGAATGTTTATGAAATCTTACTAAATTGCATGATAATCATAACATTGCATGGTATTTTTAATAAATTAAAGTTAAAAGGATGCTGATTTGCATGTTCAGTGTTGGAGCAATGTTTTATCTTTGTACTGATTTTGTTTATCAGGCGATGCTGTTGGGAGTGTTGGCTGAAGATTCTCTTCCATTCACCATGGCACCAGAACTCATCAGCTTGACAAAGGAATTTGCAAGAGACCCCAAGGCTCTTAATGGATTATCCATGGACAGGACAAGCGCCTCCTACAAAATGAAGTATGGCCTGGCTGAAAGTATGCATGACGACACAGTTGAATACCTCAAATCCTGTCACTTCTCAATGAACATTGATGAGTCCACAAGCCACAACCATCATCGTGTGCTGTGTGTACTAGTGAGCTATTTCTCGCCTTCAACAAAATCTGTTGTTGTGGAACACTTAGCAAGTCTAAGTGTTATTAAAGTTGACAGTATGTCTCTGTACAATGAACTGACGGCAAACCATACTAAGAACTGTATCCCCTGGAGGAATCTGATGTCAGTGGTGGATGGATGTCGTGTGCAGTAATTGCGAGGTTTGAAGTCGGGAGGTGGAGACCCGTCTACGAGAGGGACCTGCACCCACACCTTCTAGACATAGATGGAGACAGCTGGCACTCGTATTCACATGCCTTCCAAGCATTTTGCAAGCGGTTTGAGTTCAAGATTGAGTCACTTCACACTGACCTCTTCAGCGACTTCAAATGGAGCGTGGATCTGAAGGAATCTCTCCAGGAGATCTGCTTCCTGACTGGTATCCCATTTACCATGCCAGAGATGTTTGCAACTCACAGATGGCTCTCAATTATGATTGTGTCCATGTCCACCTTGCGCCTTCTAGATGCATTTACAATCTTTTACTTCTCTTTCCTGGGTACAGAAGACAAGGAGCTCTATCTCTCAACCATCCACTCCATCTATCACAGGAAAGATCTGTCTCTTGAAGTCAAGACCAAGCTTAAGGAGATTCAGACATCCTTGGGCAAGAAGCAAATGACCGAAGATGGGAGGAAGTGAAAAACAAGAATCTTCGAAAAACTCTTCTTCACAAGGTTGGACATTCTATTGACTCTCAATTTCTACACAGCAGTTCTGCCCTTGCTGAAGAACTATGTGACAACATTTGAGTGTAAGACACCTATGATTCACAAACTCAATGACAAGTTTCTTTTTTCAAAAGATTCTTGTCTTGTTTCTTGAAGCCAGAGGCTCTGCAAGATGTCAAACTCTCAGACATCAAGATTGACAACAAGTCCAACCAGCTGAGAGACAAAGATGTCTTCTATGGGGGTGTGAGCACCAAGCTCATGCAGTCATCGCAAAAGTCTTCAGTTGTCACCAGCTTCAAAGCCAAAGAAGCATACCTGTCATGTGGGAAATATCTTCAGAAGAAGTTGCCATTGGACAACAAATTGTTAAAAGCAACATCAGCCCTTGACCCTGTTGCCAGAGGACACAGTACCACCCTCACCCAACTGAAGAAGCTGCCTGCATTGGTCACCAATGTTTTGGAGGATTCAGAGCTTGAGAAGTTTGACTTGGAGATCAGAGCCTACCAAATTGACAGTGACCTACCAGCACCACTGGACCAGGATGGAAAGGCTGTTGAGCTTGATCGTTGGTGGGCTCAAGTCTTCTCTTGAGGAAATTACCCTACTCTTGCCAAGATGGTGAAGGCCCTCATGAGCTGTTTTCATGGACCGCAAGTACAGGGTGCTTTCAGTGTGATGGGAGATGTCTTGATCCTGAATGCCAAAGCTTGCAGAATGGACATCTCTACTTACAGCTCCATTCAGACAGTGAAATATGCTCTGAGGGCCAGGAAGACCACCTCTGTAGAACACTTTGGTAGAAAAGACATTCTGATGGATCCAGTGAAACCCACAGTGTGCTTCAATCTGAGAACACATCTAAGAGGTATTGTGAAGAGAAAGAAGCTGATGCAGCCATGCTCTCGGCAAAGCGGAAGCAACTTGAAGTGAAAATGGATGCCCAAATGAGCAAGTCTGCTTCAAGGAAGACGGTTCAAGCTGTTCAGAAACAAGCCAGGAAGACCCACATTAAGGCATTGAAGTCCAAAATTTAAAAAAAAAAATGTACTGTAGATATAGGGGAATATGCTGAAATGGACTTGGAACTTTGTATATTTTCTGTAGATATGTTGACATTGATGTTGAGGAGAAAAAAATAGCAAAACAATTTAGTTAGATTACCTTTATGATTCCAAAGAGTTTGAAATTGACAGTGCACAGTGGACATTGACTCATAACTTTTGAATATTTCTAAGACTTAGATACATCATTATGCAAAATCAACTGCTCAAGACTCAATGGAGATTGAAACTGATGATCTGAAATAAATGCTGAAATTATAAAAAGTAATGGTATGTTGGAATTTTATTTCTATTATGGAATAGATAAAATTAACTGATTTTGATTTGATCAAGTGTTAAAGCATGTGATGGATAATACTTGTTGGAATATTTTAGGAATGCTATCTTCTTGGAACATAAGTCAATATTATACAGTAATAAGTGGCATTCAGCTGTTTGTTTTACGTCATTTAAGCACAGTTCTGGTACTTAAAAATCATAAAAACCCAGGTGCTTCGGGGAGCTATGCACCCCGAACCCCCCTCAACGGGGCTCTGCCCCGGACCCCGCTGGGGGACTATGTCCCCCAGACCCCCTGCAAAATTTTCAGATAATTTCAACAACCCCAAATCACATCCCTGTAATAGCAAATATAACTTAATATTGTAGTGGCTAGTTAGCACTGCGGCAGCACAGTAACTCACCCTTGGCCATGGAATCCCTGGTTTGATCCCAGCCCCTGACCAACAGTGATCTGTGTGGAGTTTGCGTGTTCTCCCCGTGTCTGCGTGGGTTTACTCCGGGAGTTCTCCGGTTTCCTCCCACAGGCCAAAAACAGGCAAGTTAGGTTAATTGGAGACTCTAAAGTGGCCCTAGGTGTGAATGTGTGTGTGAATGGTAAAGGGATAGCACCGTACCATGGCTGCTTCATCCATCCAGGTGGATGCCCTCAATTTCCCCTCTGGGGATCAATAAAGTATACAAAATCAAAAATTCATCAGTCCCCCTTGCCTTTCCCTTCATATGAAGCCAGCTGCATATGAATTCTAACCACATCTGTTAGCTAAGCGACTCTTCCATTATTGTTCCCGTTACCAGCGGGTTAAAACCATCATCAATGCTTCCAGTACTTGCATACCTCTTCTAATTTTTTTTCCATGTTTTAAAGTACTTTAATAAACTCACATTTCTCTTGGACAGTGACGCTAGCGAGACACTCTGCCTGGTGACTGGAGCGGTCACGTGGGCAGGGCACTTCTGAACTCTGCGTGAATGACGAGCACGCGCATTGTTCATGTGCGCGCTTGTGGACCGTCATTGCTTCATATATTTTTCTTAAATTTACAGTATGTTTCCTCATAAGAGTGGCGGTAAATTTTCAGGGGTGGCGAGCTGCCACCCAGAAATATCACCAGAGGAAACCCTGAAGTAGGTACTCTGTGTACTGCTTTGATTGAATACTGTGTGTATTTTTTGTGTTTTGCTGCATACACTGTAATACTGCCACTCATTTTTGCCACTCAGTGTTTATTAACTGTCATGAGTTCTGTTCGGTGACATCCTATGCATACCTTCTATACAGAAAACTAGAGATGTAATACCCGTAGTTGCAGTTCAGAATCAGATAGCTTTATTGCCAAGCATGTTTACAGTGTAAACAAATGAGGAATTTGACTTGACATTGGGCACGCTCGATAAGTGCCTCCAATGACGCGGCAGCCATGAAGGTGCCTGTCATCAGTGGAGGGTAAAGAGGGGGAATGGGGGAGGGAATGACACAATGGGCAGAGAGAAAAAACATAGTTAATCAAAATAAAGATTACATAGGTAATCAAAATTGTGATTACATAGAAAAAAACCCTCTAAGCATGATTAGCAGACTAATACAGATCACACAATACAAAGGAGCAAAGAGAGACCAGTGTGTGCAGTCAGCATGTAATAATCAGTGTGAGTGCAGTGTTGAATGTATCAGTTGCTGGTGTACAACAAAGGGGGCGCCTTCTGCAACGATGGTTGTTATGTTCATGTATTCAAAACACAGATAAGCATGTCCCAGTCTCTCTCTCTTCGTGCATGCCAGATGGCAAAGTTCTTTATTAGACACATGATAGCGCTGTCCTTGAAGAGTCCGGTTTGCCGAACAACAGCAATTGTTGTTATTGTTTGGGTTAAAGAGAAGCCAAAACACCTTCCAGCACAATCTCTGCACCTGGAGGAACGAGTTCCCAAGGACGTCGAATCAAGGCCAGATGAGCACAGTTACTTGGAGCATAGTAATTTCCACTCTCATGCAATTCTGTGCATCACAAATAATTCAATTCACAGGCTTAAATCGCTGGTCGAATTGATGAAGGAGCTTCGCCGGGATCCGCATTTTGACCAGCTCTTCCAACTTTATTAATTTCCGATACACTAGGAAACTCCGGAGCCAAACAGTAGAAATCTTGTGATCATATCCAAACAGATAGATGTCTTCTGCATCTTCAATCGAATCACACAGACACATGAGTTCCAATTAACCCATGAGTCACACATTTGGGCTCCCCCAGGCCCGATTTCCTGTTGAAAAGGTGGTGTCAATTGCATTTAAAGCCTGAAATTCCATTTTTTCCGTTTTTCCGTTTGGATTGAGATCAGCGAGAAGGAGCGAGACACAGACACAGACGAAGCAAGCTGGGATCAGTCAGGGAGGCGGGAGGAGGAGAGGAGTGAAAATGCGACTGCTCTCTCTGAAAGCCGGAAGAAAGCCAGTTCAGTGCGATAGTGTAGGTGCAGACAGTAACAGATACGACTGCACATGATCAGTATAGCAATGACAATCAGACAGCAGCGGATATGACATTTGTGCAAATGGTTGCAGTTAAAGTGCAGAAACATACGCCAGCAAATGTATTACTGTTGGTGTGCCAGTCTTTCTGTGCCAGCAGCTGAGGTAGTTATTGTGCGGGAGATTGTGTTATGGTCCGGGAGAGTGGACAGAGTTCAGGGTCCTGATGGCCTGATGAACGAAGCTGTGGAGCGGGCCCGGAGGCTACAGTACCTTTTCACCAAGGGCAGGGAGCTGAAGAGAGAGTTTGAGAGGTGGTAGGTGTTACCTGCGATGTTGATGGCGGGTGAGGTATATGTCCGAGGGAGGGGGGGGGAGCGGGGCACCTGTGATCTTGCTGGCTGCTTTCACTGTGCATTGTGGTGTCTTCCGGCAGGAGGCAGTGCAGCTTTCATACAACACTGTGATGCAGCTGGTGAGGATGCTCTCAAAACCAGTAGAAAGAACACATGATGGGGGGGGGTGGGACTCATGTTCTCCTCAGTTTGTGGAGGAAATGGAGGCAGGTTTGAGCTTTCTTGGCCAGTGATGTGGTGTTGTTGGTCCAGGAGAGCTCCTCAGAGATGTGCACTCCCGGGAACTTGGTGCTGCTCACCCTCTCCACAGCTGCTCCATCAATGATTGGGGGGGGGGGGTGTACAGTATGTCCACTCCTGAAGTCGAACACAATCACCACCTTGGTTTTTCCCACGTTCAGGAAGAGGTTATTGTCTTTGCACCACTGGACCAGTTGGCTCACCTCATTTCTGTAGTTGGCCTCCTCGTTGTTGGTGATGAGGCCCACCACCGTGGTGTTGTTTGCAAACTTGATGACGTGGTTGGTGCTGTAGGCTGGTACACAGTCATGTGTCAGCAGGGTGAAGAGCAGTCAGCTGAGCACGTACCCTTGTGGGGGCCCCTGTCCTCAGTGTGATGGTCTTGGAGGTGTTGCTGCCAACCTGCACGTTCGGTGGCCTCCCTGTGAGAAAGTCCAGCACCCAGTTACAGAGAGGTTTTGAGTCCCAAGTATCTGAGGTTTTGTATCAGCTGCTGGGGGATGATTGTGTTGAATGCTGAACTGAAGTCCAAGAACAGCATTTGCACGTAGGAGTTCTAAAATTTGTAATTCTTCCACAACTTTTAGAGCAAAAAAGTCCTATTAAAACATCACAACTTTTTTTTTTAAAATGCTCCAGCGAATTCAAGCTTTTTTGGGCCGTAACAATCATAAAAACATTCTGCAAAATCCTGGAGGGACTGATAATTCTTGTGATTTTGTATTTCAAATTCTATTCTTATCTATGTCGCTTAAAAACACAAATGGAGCTGGTAGGTATGGACACGAGACTACAGACTGCATCCGGAATGGACTGCATCCGGAGTCGGTGTAAATCCAGGGCTAGAGGTGCCAGTGCAGTCAGACCCAAGAAGTCAGTCTGGTGCTGGATGAAGGAGCAGACAGCCATTGCACAGAGAGAGATGGACACCAAATCAGGGAGAGCTGCACAACTAGGTGATAGATAGATAGATAGATAGTTTATTTCGAACACAAAAAAATATAACAAAAAACAAGCAAATAGCAAATGCAATAAAGTTACAGTATACAACTGTTCGAAAGGGAGAAGGAAGAAGTGAACACTTTATTAATTCCAACTCCTCTTTTCATCGATACACCCATGTGAATTTTATACAAATTACTACCTTTAATACCCCAAGTAAACAATTTACTGTATTTTTTTCAGATCAACATTAACACCAGTCCATTCTAACATACAATGAAGTCTATATTTCAAAACCAGTCTCAAACGACACAGACACACACAGTGCTGTCCCACCCACCATTCCATAGTGTCCCATAATGTCCCAGAGTGAACATAATGAATCGTACATATAAATACTACCCTTCTAACATATATCCTTTCAACAAATGGTGCTTATACCTCTTTTTAAATTGATTTCTGTTTGTACATAGTTTCAGTTCCGGCTCCAGACTGTTCCACAAATCCACCCCACAGACAGATATGCACAGACTTTTCTTGGTTGTTCGTATCTTGGGTTTTGTGAAGTTTAAGTCTCCTCTCAAATTATGATCGTCTCTTTTTTTAAATATTTTTTGTATATTAGTTGGGAGTTGATTGTTAATTGCCCTGTACATTACTTGTGCTGTCTTAAATTTAACTAAATCGATGAACTTTATGACATGTGACCTTCAAGAACAACGATTGGTATGGTCTCTATATCCTGCATTGTTTATTATCCTTATAGCTCTTTTCTGTAATGTGCATATTGCTTGTAGGTTGGTCTTGTAGGTGTTTCCCCAGACTTCTACACAGTAGTTAAGATAAGGTAAAAACAGTGAATTGTACAATAAGACCAATGATTTATAGTCCTAGATGTGTCTTGTCTTCCCCAGTATGCCTATACATTTTGCTAATTTAGCCCGGATGTGACTGATGTGAGGTTTCCAGCAGATTTTACTGTCTAGCGTCACCCCCAGAAACTTATTTTCCTGTACTGTTTGTATTCTGGTATCATCTATCGTTATCATTATTTCATGATTTATTTTATAATTTCCAAACAACATAATCTTTGTTTTTTTTAGATTTAGAGATAATTTATTTTTGTTGAACCACTGCGTTAATTTTTCCATTTCAGTTGTGACCACCTCTAAAACCTGCTGCAAATTCTCACCGGTGCAAAGGATATTTGTGTCATCCGCAAACAAAATAAATTTCAGAATTTTTGATACTTGGCATATGTCATTTATATACAAAATAAAGAGTTTGGATCCCAAAACTGACCCCTGGGCCACACCACAAGTGATGTCCATGAAGGGTGATTTGTGCTCTCCAATTTGTACAAATTGTTGTCTGTTACTTAAATAACTTTCCACCCAACTCAGACCTACCCCTCTTATCCCATACCTTTCCAGTTTCCTTAGCAGTATTCTGTGGTCAATGGTGTCAAAAGCTTTCTTTAGGTCTATAAATACTCCTACAGCAACCTTTTTTTTGTCTATACAACTAGTAATTTCTTCTATAAGTTCGATCAGTGCCAAAGATGTAGATTTATCTGCTCTAAAACCATACTGGCTGTCTGTAAGGAGGTTGTGTTTTTCAATGAAATCATCCAGTCTCTTAGTGAATATTTTTTCAAGTATTTTGGAGAATTGTGAGAGTAAAGAGACTGGCCTGTAATTTGTGAAACAATGACTGTCTCCTGTTTTGTAAAGAGGTGTTACTTTTGCTATTTTCATTTTGTCTGGAAATGTACCAGTTTGAAAGGACAGGTTACAGATGTGGGTGAGTGGCTTAACAATTCCCTCAATTACTTTTTTCACTATTGTCATGACAATTTCATTCCAGTCCGTTGATTTTTTGTTCTTAAATTTACTCACAGTCTCGATAATTTCCTTTTCAGTAACAGCACCCAAAAAGATTGTGTTTGGATTTCTATCTTCTATTTCATTCACAGAACCACTGTGGTTTGTTTCTGTTGTCACTATTGATTTTGCTAATTCAGGACCAACGTTTACAAAAAATTTATTGAAACCACTGACCACATCTTCCATATTATTAATCAAACTGTCGTTTTCGATAAAATATTCTGGATAATTTGCATTCTTAGGACGATTACTAATAATCCCCTTGAGTACTTGCCATATTCCTCTTATGTTATTTTTGTTATCCTCTAGTATTCTGTTGTAATATTCTTTCTTACAGGTCCTCATTATAGTAGTAAGCTTATTTTTATATCTTTTATATTTGATCTCAGCTTCCACCGTTCTGCATTTAATGAATTGTTTATATAATGTATTCTTCTTTTTACATGCATTTATTAACCCCTTGGTGATCCAAGGAATATTTTTTTGTTGTTGTCTGTCACTGTATTGTTTTATAGGACAGTATTTATTGTACAATGATTGAAATATTTGTAAAAATTTATCATATGCTTCATTTATGTAATTTTCATCATAAACTATCTTCCAATCTTGTATTAATAATTCCTTTGTCAGTAAATACATTGATTCTTCGGTTCTTATTCTTTTATATTTAATATTTTTGGTATACTTTTTCTTCCTATAATCACATTGATAGACAACAAAAATCGGCAGGTGGTCGCTGATATCATTCAATAAAAGCCCACTCCTGATATTATTTTCCATAATGTTTGTGAATATGTTATCTATTAGTGTGGCACTGTGTGACGTGATTCTGCTAGGTCCTGTAATTGTTGGATGTAAGCCCATACTGTACATTGTGTTGATAAATTCTTCTGTCAAACTGTTGTTTTGAGTTCATCAGATCTATATTTAAATCACCACAGATGAACATAACTTTATGAGTTAGTTTTGCATACATTTTTTCCATCCAGTCCTTAAATAAGTCAATGTTTGATCCAGGTGTTCTATATCCACAGCTCACTACTATATTCTTCACATTGTCCAGACAGATTTCTATTGTAATACATTCAAATAAATCATCCACAGTTACTGACAGATTTTCAACAACCTTGTATTTCAAGCTCTTGTCAACATAAATTGCAACTCCTCCTCCTTTTTTCACTTCTCTATTTATATAATTTAATTCATAGCCATCCATGGTAAAATCCACTCCTTTCTCTTCACTGAGCCACGTCTCTGATATTGCCACAATATTGAAGGGCTCTTTAAACTGATTTAAATAATCTTTAATGTTATTAAAGTTTGCATAGAGACTTCTGCTGTTGAAGTGGATCATAGAAATATTGAAATCAGATGTGACCATTGTGTTAAACTGTTCATCTGTGTAATAATTACAGTCATTATTGATTGAGTTAAAAAGATTATTATCAGGGTCTATGTCATATTCTACGTCCTGTGGGTTGTGCTCTGTGTATTCAAAAACTTTCAGTTCCTGTTGTACCTGTTTGATGATTTTTTGATTCATACTGTAGAATGTTTTGTTGCAGATGAAGAAAATCCTTCAGTGTCCTATAATTGTCTGAATTGCTGCTGTGCCTCCAGATCGTATTTGTCCAGTTCCATAATATTACGGATGTTAATGACCTTGGCTTCTTCAGGCGATCCGTTTAATTTGATGAATATTTTACAGTTTGATGTCCAGGTGTTTTGAATTTTTTTCTGCTTTTTCATGTATCTTGCTTTCCTGGCTATTTCTGCGTTCTCTTTCGTGAGGTGCTCGTTTATGAAGACGTTGGTTCCGTTCAGCTTCTTACCTTGTTTCATTAGCGCCATCTTGTGTTTTTTGTTTACAAACCTCATGATCACAGCAGGTTTGTCGCCGTTTTTCCTGGGCAGAGGGTGGCAGGACTCGATGTTGGTGCAGTCCAGCTGGATTCCTTTTGACTGCATGAAGGCCGTCACCTGTTGCTCAGCGGATTCCTCATCCAGCTGACTTCCACTGCTGTCTGCGGCCACTGCTCTCGCGTATGATCGGGGTTTGATGTGGAGCCCCGTGATGATCACGTCGTTTGCCCGAGTTCTCTGGTCCATCTCAGCCAATCTGCTTTCCAGATACGCCAGCCTCTTGTCTTTTTCAGCGTTCTGGCTGCGCAGCGCTTTAATTTCTTCCACGAGGTCCAGTATACCTCTTTGTTGTGATTTTAGAGCAGCCATTTCTTCTGCCAAGAAATCCAGCGCTTTTTTTATCTCATCATCATTTGGCAGAGCTCTTTTGGGACCCATTATTCCGACCGATGATCTCTGATTTGGATAAAAACGCACGTGGGAGTAATCTCTTTGTTTGAGCGCGAGGGGCGGGGGGGGGGGGGGCGCGGGGCCGCTTCACAAGTTTCACCAGTTACTACTGGCAAATTCCTCGTTACTCTTCACGAGCAGGTTCACTCCCCAGCGGCAGCAGCAAAAAAAAGCTCAAAACGCCAGCTCCAAACTGCGTTCTAACTGCGTTTAACTGCCTTTTAAAGAGTCACGAACAGGGAGCTCTTACCTGTGCGTCCTCACTCGTCCTCACCCGGAACCGGAAGTTATGAACAGAAAAGTGAGCAACTTTGTCAAAACAACAGACAAAAGTCCTTGGGCTGTAACACATTTTCAGTCATTGAAAATACTTGTGGCTGTCTTATTCAACAAAAATACTGCCAGAGCAACATACACTTGATAATTTTCAGTTAATTTTAAAAGAGGGTCAATTTCTCCATAAAACTACCATTTTTAATTCTTAATTGATTTCCAGAGCTGCTGATCTTAAAAGGAACTCCGATTATATTGGCATGTTAGCTCTATATGCTTTATTTTTATGTTAGTAACATAACTAGAATATAATTTTTTGAAAATAATTCCCAGTTTTATATATTTTTAAAAAACTATGATGTAAATCGCCATTTTTGTTTACGTCGCAATGCATTCTGGGTAGTGACGTAGAATGGTTGCAGCCGTTTTTTCTGTCTTAAATAAGCCAAGAAGCGAAGCTACGAACTACTGCCATTTGTCAGTGAAAATGCCACATTGTGGCTTTTGGATGTAATTTCCAATGAAAGGGAAATAAAGAGAGCAGGGTGAGCCTCCATAGCTTTCCTAAAGAGGGAAAGTGGAGGAAAAAGTGGGGCGGCAGCGGATCAGCAGGTAGAGCAGGTCGTCTAATAACCCCATGGTTGGCGGTTCGCATCACGCTCTCCCCAGATATCCTGCCGTTGTGTCCCTGGGCAAGACACTTCACCCGCATTGCCTCAAGTGTCCATAACACTGGGTATGAATGTGTAAAAATGTTTAAATGCTCGGTGGTGGCCGGAGAGGCTGTTGGCACGGATTGGCAGCCACATTTCCCTCACTCTGAGTGTCTGTGATCACGCGCTACAGCGCACGCTTGATAAAGCTCAGAAAGCTGATAAAGATGATAAAGCTGGCAGTCATTTGGATCGACTGTGGAGCGCTGCTTATGGACGTTCAATCCGCAGTCTGAGAAAGCAACAGAGAAATTGCTTTATGTTGCTGAGAGTCCATGTTTATCAGTTCAGTGCCCATCATGCTTGTGGACAATTTTTTGTGTTTGAGCATTCTATTGTAAGTAAATCAACAATATATAAGTTTCACCTTAAAATAATGCTTCCTCAAGTGCACGCTTGAAACACTCAAAGCGGACAGACACTCAAGCGCACGCTATATCGCTCAAGCGTGCGTTTGAGCGATATAGAGCTTTATCATAGCGTGATAAATATATATCAGCTTTACCGTGATTCGCTTGAGTGTGCGCAAAGTGCACACTCGTGCACTTTGAGCAATATAACGCACTCACCGACCACTTTATTAGGTACACCATGCTAGTAACGGGTTGGACCCCCTTTTGCCTTCAGAACTGCCTCAATTCTTCGTGGCATTCCCCACACCATTACACCACCAGCCTGAACCATTGATACAAGGCAGGATGGATCCATGCTTTCATGTTGTTGACGCCAAATTCTGACCCTACCATCCGAATGTCGCAGCAGAAATCGAGACTCATCAGACCAGGCAACGTTTTTCCAATCTTCTATTGTCCAATTTCGATGAGCTTGTGCAAATTGTAGCCTCAGTTTCCTGTTCTTAGCTGAAAGGAGTGGCACCCGGCGTGGTCATCTGCTGCTGTAGCCCATCTGCCTCAAAGTTCGACGTACTGTGCGTTCAGAGATGCTCTTCTGCCTACCTTGGTTGTAACGGGTGGTTATTTGAGTCACTGTTGCCTTTCTATCAGCTCGAACCAGTCTGGCCATTCTCCTCTGACCTCTGGCATCAACAAGGCATTTCCGCCCACAGAACTGCCGCTCACTGGATATTTTTTCTTTTTTGGACCATTCTCTGTAAACCCTAGAGATGGTTGTGCGTGAAAATCCCAGTAGATCAGCAGTTTCTGAAATACTCAGACCAGCCCTTCTGGCACCAACAACCATGCCACGTTCAAAGTCACTCAAATCACCTTTCTTCCCCATACTGATGCTCGGTTTGAACTGCAGGAGATTGTCTTGACCATGTCTACATGCCTAAATGCACTGAGTTGCCGCCATGTGATTGGCTGATTAGAAATTAAGTGTTAACGAGCAGTTGGACAGGTGTACCTAATAAAGTGGCCGGTGAGTGTATATCAGCTTTATCAGGCGTGCGCTATAGCACTTTATCATAGACACTCAAAGCGTGCGCTTTGACAGATATAGCGCTTTATCATAGCGTGATTAATATATTTATATATACAGTATACTGTATATCAGCTTTATCAAGCATGCGCTATAGCTTCGCTTCTTTGTATAAGACAGAAAAAACGGCTGCAACCATTCTACGTCACTACCCAGAATGCATTGCGACGTAAACAAAAATGGCGATTTACATCGTAATAAAGTTTCTTAAAAATATATAAAACTGGGAATTATTTTCAAAAAAATTGTATTATAGTTATGTTACTAACATCAAAACAAAGCATATAGAGCTAACATGCCAACATAATCGGGGTTCCTTTTAAGGGTGAGTTTACAGTGCATCCGGTTCCAAGGTTGTCGTAGCCAGGAGCGGCACTGGGGTTAAGCTCCCAGTGCTCATAAAATGCTCCTTATGGCGTGCGTCTCGAAAAGCCTCTGACAACTAAGTCCAACTCCTAGTCTGCCTGTGTGGTTTAGTCTCTAAGCCCGGCGGAACTGCTTTTACTAATAGGAGAAGGGGCGAGGGCGGATCTCGGGCGCCTTAAAACCAGATGCTTCGGGTAGATGGTGGCTCGTCAACCTGAGAAGGTAGCCCATCTAGGGGAAGGTAAACCCTGATTTCAAACCTCTGCTGCCTTGCGGCATACCCGGTCACGGGAAAGGCTTCGGGAGTCAACCCTGAGGAAAAATCCGGAGTCGGAGCCCCTAAGGCAGTTCTATGTTGTGCTCAACATCGTTCTGGCAGCTCCTGCAACGGCGCTGGTGCCAAACTGTAGCAGCCCTGCTGTTCCTTTGGATTCATCAGTGACGTGGAGAAAGGGGACATGCTGCATGGGCAACATCTTGTCCTCCATATCTTCCTGCCCAGGCTTGAATCCTACCAATGCCCAACGCTGGAAGGTAGAACACCGGATCACTGGAGAGGACACTCGAGCTTCGCCTTTGGCGTAGACAAAACATGGGGAATGACAGTTACTGGTTATAAGCCACTGCTCAATTGGCGTAGAGCGCGGCGCCAGGGGTTGTTCCCAACGGTGGGAGGGATCATCAGATCTCACTGGACAGCTACCGCCCGCCTCAAGCTGGGCAGCCCCCAGCCAATAAGGTGTTGTCCCGCCACAGCTTGCTTTCCTCATTGGGTGCATGGGGATAAGGAGAAGTCCGAACAGCAGGCTGAGAACCTTCGCACCAGGCAAGACAATAAAACAAAAGAGACCAACTCTAAAACTGGGAACTTGGAACGTCCGCACTATGATGACAGGACTCGCTGCTAACCTCAAGGACATCAACGACACCAGGAAGACTGCCATCATCAATAATGAGCTGAAGAGACTGGGAGTGGATATCGCCACTCTCCAGGAAACACGGTTGGCTGATGCAGGCACACTGAGAGAGAAGGACTACACGTTCTACTGGCAGGGAAAGGGCAGTGACGAACACAGGGAACACGTAGTGGGCTTCGCAGTGAAGAACACCTTGCTGAAGATGGTGGAACCGGGCAGCACTGGCTCTGCACGACTCCTCACCCTCCGCCTGAACACCACTCAAGGCCCAGTCACCCTCGTCAGTGTGTATGCCCCCACACTGACAGCCACACCAGAGGCAAAAGACGAGTTCTACGAGAATCTCGCAACAACTGTCAAGATCATCCCCAACTCTGAACAACTCATTCTCCTTGGAGACTTCAATGCCAGAGTGGGTGCTGACCACGACTCCTGGCCCTCCTGTCTTGGAACTTTTGGCGTGGGCAGAATGAACGACAACGGACAGCGGCTGCTCGAGTTCTGCACATATCACGATCTGTGCATCACAAACTCGTTCTTCAAGACCAAGCCCCAACACAAGGTTTCCTGGCAACATCTGCGCTCAAAGCACTGGCACCAGCTGGACTCGATCCTGACCAGGCGCACCTCACTGAAGAACGTGCTAATCACCCGTTCGTTCCAGAGTGCAGATTGCGACACAGACCATTCATTGGTGTGTTGCAAGGTCAAGCTGCAGCTGAAGAAATTCCATCGTGCTAGACAACCTGGAAAGGCATGGATTGACACCAGCAAGATGGCCCAACCAGAACTTGTTGAGCAGTTTGCCTCCACCTTTGAGAAGGAACTTGGTGTACCACAAGAAGGAGAATCTGCAAGGCAGAAGTGGGAAGAGCTGCGAAACACCATCCACCGCACAGCCTTGGCTACCTTTGGGAGGAAGACCTCAAAGTCACAGGACTGGTTTGATGCCAAGTTGACCGAGATGACCCCCGTCATTGAAGCCAAGCGCTCAGCACTTGCTGAGTACAAGAAATACCCAAACGAGAAGAATCTCCAGATTCTCAGGGCTGCGAGAAGCAAAGTTCAGCAGACTGCTCGGCACTGTGCCAACGAGTACTGGACTCAGCTCAGCCAAGACATTCAAACCACTGCCATAACAGGGAACATCCGTGGTATGTACGATGGCATCAAGAAAGCACTTGGTCCGGCTCAGAGCAAGACGGCCCCCCTCAAATCTTCCACTGGGGAGATGATCACAGAAAAGAACAAGCAGATGGAGAGATGGATGGAACACTACTCCGACCTCTACTCTAGACAGAACACCGTGACACCATCAGCCCTTGATGCCATCGACTGCCTGCCATCCATGGACGAACTTGATGCCGAGCCAACCATCGACGAACTCAGCAAGGCCATTGATAGCTTGGCCGCTGGCAAGGCACCCGGCAACGACGGCATACCCCCTGACCTGATCAAGCACTGCAAGACCGCCCTACTGCTGCCATTGCATGACTTCCTCTGCCAGTGCTGGAAGGAAGGTGCCGTACCACAGGACATGAGGGACGCCAAGATCATCACCCTCTACAAAAACAAAGGGGAGAGAAGCGACTGCAACAACTACAGGGGCATCTCCCTCCTCAGCGTTGTTGGCAAAGTCTACGCACGAGTTGTTCTCGTTTGTCTACAGAAGCTTGCCGAACGTGTCTACCCCGAGTCTCAGTGTGGCTTCCGCACTGAGCGATCGACGGTAGACATGATATTCTCCATCCGCCAACTCCAGGAGAAATGCAGAGAACAGAACATGCCTCTGTACGTCGCCTTCATCGACCTCACCAAAGTGTTTGTCAGGATCTTGAAAAGGCCCTCTCTGCTGACCAGATCAAAGATAGGATGCCCACCAAAGTTGCAAAGCCTCATCGAATCGTTTCACACCAACATGCAGGGGATAGTGCAGCACAATGGCAACGTCTCAGAGCCATTCAACATACGCAGCAGAGTGAAACAGGGCTGTGTACTTGCGCCAACCCTCTTTGGGATTTTCTTTGCTATGCTCCTGAGGCATGCCTTCAGCACAGCAACAGAGGGAATCTACCTGCACACAAGATCTGATGGCAGGCTTTTCAACCTCGCCCGCCTGAAAGCCAGAACCAAAGTACGCGAGGCTCTAATCAGAGACATGCTGTTCGCAGACGACGCTGCAGTCGCAACCCACACACAGCAGGAGCTTCAGACTCTGATGGACCGCTTCTCCCAGGCATGCAAGGACTTCGGGCTTACCATCAGCCTGAAGAAGACTAACGTCTTGGCGCAAGGCACGGAAGCACCACCAACCATCACTATCGACGACTACAAGCTGGAGGTCGTGAATCAGTTCACGTACCTGGGGTCCACGATCAGCAACAACCTCTCCCTTGATACAGAGATCAACAAGAGGATTGGAAAATCAGCCTTTACACTCGCTCGCCTCACCACACGAGTGTGGGAGAATCCAAACTCTCTGTCAAGATGAAGATGGCAGTGTACAACGCCTGCGTCATCAGCACACTGCTCTATGGGAGTGAGACGTGGACAACATACGCCCGGCAGGAAAAGAGACTGAACTCCTTCCACTTGCGCTGCATTCGTCATATCCTGGACATATCCTGGCAGGACAAAGTGCCCAACACAGAAGTTCTGTCCCGCGCTGGCCTTCCCTCCATGTTCACTCTACTCAGGCAGTGCAGGCTCCGCTGGCTAGGCCACGTTTACCGTATGGAAGATGGCAGAATCCCCAAAGACGTCCTCTACGGAGAACTTGCAATTGGCAGGAGAGACGTTGGCCGGCCACAGCTGCACTTTAGAGACGTCTGCAAGAGAGACATGAAGGCCCTGGATATCAACACAGAGCGCTGGGAGGACCTTGCAACGGACCGCTCCAAATGGAGAGGCACCCTGACCAGACAGCTCAAGGCGGGTGAAAAGAGACTGACTGCTGCAGCAGATGAAAAAAGGACCCGCAGGAAGAACCGCCACAGACCCAGCAGCACGGAGACCACCCACAAGTGCGACCTGTGTGACAGGGACTGCCATTCGCACATCGGCCTGTTCAGCCACAGGCGGTGCTGTTCCAGCAGAGTAGATGTTTAGGATTCTCTTCCATGGTCATCATAGACCGACGGAGGCCGGAAAAAAAAAAAAAAAAAAAAAAAAAAAAAAAAACCCCAGTACATCCAGAAAGTCTTCACAGTGCTTCACTTTTTCCACATTTTATGTTACAGCCTTATTCCAAAAGGGATTAAATTCATTTTTCCCTCAAAATTCTACACACAATACCCCATAATGACAATGTGAATTTTTTTTTGAGATTCTTGCAAATTTATTAAAAATAAAAAAAACTAAGAAATCACATGTACATCAGTATTCACAGCCTTTACCATGAAGCTCAAAACTGAGCTCAGGTTCATCCTGTTTCCACTGATCATCCTTGAGATTTTTCTGCAGCTTAACTGGAGTCCACCTGTGGTAAATTCAGTTGATTGGACATGATGTGGAAAGACACACACCTGTCTATATAAGGTCCCACAGTTGACAGTGCATGTCAGAGCACAGACCAAGCATGAAGTCAAAGGAATTGTCTGGAGACCTCCGAGACAGGATTGTGTTGACACCCAAACCTGGGGAAGGGTACAGAAAAATTTCTGCTGCTTTGAAGGTCCCAATGATTTTGATTGATTGATGGTCCCAATGATTTCTAACCGGAGTGGTGGCTCAGTTGGTAGAGCATCCGCCCCACACCCGGGAGGCAGGGGTTCAAATCCCGGCCGGGTCATGCCGAAGACCATATAAAAGTGCAACTTCCTGCTGTCCAGCTTGGTGCTCAGCAATAATGGAATGGAGGAGGGAAATTTTTGGCGGCGCCTTGCACGGCAGTGGCCCTCTGATTCTACACTTGGGGTGTGTGTGATTAACACAGTAGATAGGTAAAACACAATCTCGTTCTACTGTACATGATTGGTTGTACAGTTGAATGACAGTAAAGGGTGATTTAATTAACTTAATTTAATGATTTAATTTTGATTGAGTTTTCAATTGGTGTTACTCTGAAAAGAACATAAATTAATGAAAGGACAAAATGCATTTTGAAATTCTGATGGGGGTTTGCATGAAATTAAGTTTAAAGAACTTATACCAGGAATATTCTGAAAAATTAAGTTTAAACAGACAGTCACCCACGCTGACTGCATACACGCGCACGCACACACACACACACACATATATATATATTATACACAGACACGCGTGGACAAAATTGTTGGCACCCCTCTTTTAATGAAAGAAAAACCCACAATGGTCACAGAAATAACTTGAATCTGACAAAAGTGGTAATAAATAAAAATTCTATGAAAATTAACCAATGAAAATCAGACAATGCTTTTGAATTGTGGTTCAACAGAATTATTTTAAAAAACAAACTCATGAAACAGACCTGCACAAAAATGATGATACCCTTAACTTAATATTTTGTTGCACAACCTTTTGAGGCAATCACTGCAATCAAACGATTTCTGTAACTGTCAATGAGACTTCTGCACCTCTCAGCAGGTATTTTGACCCACTCCTCATGAGCAAACTGCTCCAGTTGTCTCAGGTTTGAAGGGTGCCTTCTCCAGACGGCATGTTTCAGCTCCTTCCACAGATCTTCAATAGGATTTAGATCAGGGCTCATAGAAGGCCACTTTAGAATAGTCCAATGTTTGGCTGTTAGCCATTCTTGGGTGTTTTTAGCTGTGTGTCTTGGGTCATTATCCTGTTGCAAGACCCATGACCTGCGACTGACACCAAGCTGTCTGACACTGGGCAGCACATTTCTCTCTAGAATACCTTGATAGTCTTGAGATTTCATTATACCCTGCACAGATTCAAGACACCCTGTGCCAGATGCAGCAAAGCAGCCCCAGAACATAACAGAACCTCCTCCATATTTCACAGTAGGGACAGTGTTCTTTTCTTGGTATGCTTCATTTTTGCATCTATGAACATAGAGCTGATGTGCCTTGCCAAAAGTTGCAGTTTTGTCTCGTCTTTCCATAGGACATTCTCCCAGAAGCTTTGTGGCTTGTCAACATGCAGTTTGGCAAATTCCAGTGTGGCTTTTTTTATGATTTGTTTTCAACAGTGGTGTCCTCTTTGGTCGTCTGCCATGAAGTCCACTTTGGCTCAAACAATGACTGATAGCACGATCTGACACTGATGTACCTTGACCTTGGAGTTCACCATGAATGTGTTTAGAGGTTGTTCTGGGCTCTTTTGTTACCATTCGTATTATCAAATCAAAAATCAAATCAGCCTTTATTGTCATTGCTGTACATACTACAGTAGTGCAGGCAAGATGAAATTGCGTTTCTCTCGGCATCCATATAAGTAAAAGAACATGATTTAAGACACACTCACACATATCTTCACCCCCCACCCCACCGCATCCATTTACGCATCCCCGAGACATACTTGAAAAACTAACTATAATATACAAATAATGTGCATAATGTCCGTAGGTGCAGTAGTGTATACGAGAGATTCCAGATCAACAGCATCCTAACAGCTTGTGGAAAGGAGCTGTTAATCAGTCTGGTGGTTCTGCCTCTGATGCTCCGGAATCGTTTGCCAGATGGCAGAAGTTCAAAGTGTTTATGCAGAGGGTGAGAACGGTCCTTGACAATGTTAAGTGCCCTGCTCCTACAACGGTTCTGAAAACGTTCTTGGACAGAGGGGAGGGAGACTCCAATTACCCTCTCAGCTCCCTTAACTATCCTCTGCAGGGCTTTTTTGTCTGACATACTGCAGCTGGAGTACCATGTAGCAATGCAGTACGTCAGAACACTCTCCACCACACCTCTGTAGAAGGTCCTGAGGATGCAGATGGGGAGAGAGGCCTGTTTGAGTTTCCTCAAGAAGTGCAGTCTCTGCTGAGCCCGCTTCCTAATCCCCAAGGAATTCTTGCTCCAGGTCAGGTCCTGCGAGATCTGCACTCTGAGGAACTTGATGTTCTCCACTCTCTCCACTAAACGGCCGCCGATGCTGAGGGGGACGTGTTCAGGCTGTGACCGCCGGAAGTCGATAATCATCTCCTTCGTTTTGTCCACGTTGAGCTCCAGATTGTTCTCCCTGCACCAGCCCTCCAGGTCTCTCACTTCTTCCCTGTACATTGATTCCTCATCCCTCTGAATAAGTCCCACCACCATGGTGTCGTCTGCAAACTTAATAATCTGGTTCCCCTTGTGTCTGGATACACAGTCATGTGTTAGAAGTGTAAACAACAGTGGACTGAGTACACAGCCTTGAGGGGATCTGGTGCTCAGCGTGACAGAGTTGGAGATGTTGTTTCCAACCCGGACAGACTGAGGTCTCTCAGTCAGGAAATCCAGGATCCAGAGACATGTGGCAGTGTTCAGACCAAGAAGGAGTAATTCTCCATCAGTCTCTGGGGAATAATGGTGTTGAATGCTGAACTGAAATCAGTGTACAGGAAGGAGTCTGGCGCAGGTGTCTTTCTGATCCAGGTGGGTGGTGACTATAGCATCCTCCCTGGAGCGGTTTGAACGATATGCAAAACGAACAATATCCGTCTCCTGCGGCCATGTCCAGGGAGGTTGGCTACAGTCCCGTGGATCTTAAATTTCTGAATAATATGTGCAACTGTAGTCACAGGAACATCAAGCTGCTTGGAGATGGTCTTATAGCCTTTACCTTTAACATGCTTGTCTATAATTTTCTTTCTAATTCAATTCAATTCAATTCAACTTTATTTATATAGCGCCATTTCACAACAACAGTCATCTCATAGCACTATCAACTGTAGGGAGGACCCCCACAGTTGCAGAAAGACCCCAGCAATCAGGCGATCCCCTGTGAGCAAGCACTTGGCGACGGTGGAGAGGAAAAACTCCCTTTTAACAGGAAGAAACCTCCAGCAGAACCAGGCTCAGGGAGGGGCAGTCATCTGCTGCGACTGGCTGGGGGGTGAGGGGATAGAGAAGAAGAAAAGAACAGACATGTAGAGAGCAAACAGCACGATGGGGACTCAATCTATGGGAGAGAACAAACAAATGTTAATGACCAGCAAAAAAAAAAAATATTTCATAGAGAGTGAGGAAAGGAGTGAGGCCCAGTGCATTACTGGAGGTCCCCCGGCTGACTAAACCTATTAGCAGCATAACTAAGGGAGGGTTCAGAAAACACATGATCCCTCCCTAATTGTAGGCTATATCAAAAAGGTAGGTTTTAGCCCTATTCTTAAAAACAGAGATCGAGTCTGACTCCCGAATCCAGATTGGCAGCTGATTCCACAGGAGAGGAGCTTGATAACTGAAGGCTCTGCCTCCCATTGTACTTTTGGAGATTCTAGGTATTACAAGTAAACCTGCATTTTGGGAGCGTAGTGCTCTGTTAGGATGATACGGTAGTATCAGATCTTTTAAATAAAAAGGAGCCTGATTGTTTAGAGCTTTGTAAGTAAGAAGAAGGATTTTAAACTTAATTCTAAACTCTATGGGAAGCCAATGAAGGGAGGCCAGAACCGGAGAGATATGATCTCTCTTTCTAGTACCTGTTAAAACTCTTGCTGCAGCATTTTGGATCAGCTGAAGACTTTTTAAAGATGTTTTAGGACAACCTGATAATAAAGAATTACAATAATCTAATCTCGAGCTAACAAAAGCGTGGATCAGCTTCTCAGCATCACTCTGAGACAAGATGCTCCTAATCTTGGCAATATTACGCAAATGATAGAAGGCAGTCTTAGAAACAAATTTAATAAATTTAATAATCTCCTGAGACAACTCTCTCCTTTGCTTCCTCTGGTCCATGTTTAGTGTGGTACACACCATGTCACCAAACAGCACAGTGACTACTTGTCACCCTTTAAATAGGCCGACTGACTGATTACAAGTTTGTAGACCCCTGTGATGTTAATTAGAGGACACATCTTGGTTGAACATGTCCCTATGGTCACATTATTTTCAGTCTTTTTCTAGGGGTACCATCATTTTTGTCCAGGCCTGTTTCATGAGTTTTTTTTTTTTTTTAATAATTCTGTTGAACCACAATTCAAAAGCATTGTCTGATTTTCATTTTGGTTAATTTTCATAGAATTTTTATTTATTACCACTTTTGTCAGATTCAAGTTATTTCTGTGATCATTGTGGGTTTTTCTTTCATTAACAGAGGGGTACCAACAATTTTGTCCACGGCTGTGTGTGTATACAGTATATATATGTAGTGTGTGTGCACGTGCCTCACATACATATGCCCTGCCTCTTATTTGTTGCTGTCTATTGTTACTGTGAGGTGCTTGGGTGCACGTGTGTGTATGCATACACAGTACTTTTCTTGTGTGACATTTGATTGTCTTGTTTTGTAACACCTTAACTCTTGCACTTTAGCATATCCACTTTGTACAGTTTCATAGCACTTGTTTTGCTTGTGTATGATTGTGTGTTTCTGTGACCTGCTGGGGGACTACAGATGCAAATTAGCAGTACTGATAAATCTGGCATTCTTACATTTGTATTAATGTTCATTAGTATGTAATGTCCCTTTCAAATAAACATTAAACTAAATTATTCCTGCTTTAAGTGGGATATGTGTGTGCAGGATGAGGTCAACCTGAGTACCAGAGGATCACTTTAGTGTAGCGTAAATTTAAACACTGAAAAACAAGAACTGCTCTTGTTTACAAGTTGAGCCAGCTTCTGAGACAAACCAGTCAGCACTGCCAACACCACCTCAGGGAGTGACCTGACAGAATAAATTGTTTAAATGCATTAATTGGTCCACATTAATCAAAAAAGTTAATTGTTTAATTATCCTTGCCCTACATTTACAAAACCAAACATCCCAAAAATAGTTAGAATGAGAGCTAACAGAGGACATTGGGAAGCCTTGGTTCATTTCAGTTGCAGCAAGAGTTAAGGATTGCTTAATAATATGCTATAAATGAACATAAATGTAGAGCCCAAGAACTGACATTTACTGTTTAACAGGGGACATTTGATGAAGTGTTCACTTTTATGGTTTTGATAGATGAATATGGAACACAACCCTGTCACGTTGCTGGGGTACGTCTTGTTCTCTTCAGCTCTCATTCAGTGTCCCGTGCAGTTGTGATGTGAGAAGTGGATCTCTTAGGAAGGATAAGCTTCTCCATCTTTATCTCTACTCATTTTGATGATGTTGGGAGTCGACATCTAGCCCTGTCATGGTAGTTAAGGTATTGACTTATTTAGCTAAATAATTTACATCTCTCCATCCTTGTCATCAGTCAGCTTGTCCGGGGGTCTGAGTCGCTGGGACAGCAGTCCAAGCAGAGCAGCCCAGACTGCCGCCCTGTTCCGTAGCACCATGATCCTTCCTGCAGGTGATGAGCCCACTGCAGGGCAGACCCATGGGACCCTTTGGCCCCCCATACTGGGCAGGGTGCAGTGGGTCCTTGTAACATTTTTCATGGGGATCCACTGGCTCTTTACTCACAGCTGACCGAACATTCCTTCAACCACAGATGTTTGTGGTGAACTGTTGCTCATCAGCATTTAAAGAAGCACACACAGAAATTGGATATTGTGAAGAAGGGTGTTTAATATGGGTGAAAAATGGTGCTTCAGTATTTAAACCCTGGGGTGTTTTGACCACAGCACGTCACATGTGGGGAAACCGTGCATCATGTGTGATTCCTCATTTATTCATTTGTCACATGCAGACAGACCTGATTTGATTATCAGCTCCTCTCTGATTAGTGCATAAAGCAAAGTACCGAAGAGTCATGCGTCAGTGGAAGATGGGGAGATCATCTCTCTGTAGGGCAGTGAAGTATCCCTGCTGCCATACAAGGCCAGCCCAGAGCTGCCCTCATCCACAGGAGCGGCAGCACGGACCCATGAGTCTGTGTGTTTACTGTAAAGCCCCACCAGCCTTGCCATCCTATAATAGCACTGACTCTGTGGGCCGAGCTGCGGTCTTAATTAGAGATGGCCAGGAAGTGTTTTTCCACCAGGAAGTCTTGTCTTCTCAACATTGATTCTGGTGCGGACTCTCGGCTGTGAGCACGCCAGCCAGGCTGCAGACGAGGGACCAGAACCACTGAAGTCCGTTTGTTGAAGGGAGTGAACATTTTTGTGGTGAAGCTGAAACCAGTGAACTTGTGCACTGATGCCACACTGCTGCATTGCATTTTGACACCATGTGTCACGGCTATAAAACCAAAATATTTCCACCCTCCCAACATGGATCCTGTTTCAGGTAACTCCAGCAGTAGAGCGGCTGCAGCCTTCCCCCACCATGTTTGTTTTGCGGTTTAGCACGTGACGTGGGTCGGCTGTGAAACGGTGTGACGTCATTTAATGTCCAGATCAGAATAACACGATATTAAATTTTACCCAGGGATCAAAATATGCCCCAGTATAACAAGGAACACCCCCAGTACCTAATCCAGTGTTTCCTCTGGCTTAAAGACCTTGGCACGGTGGCACCATATTTTTCCTGGGGGGGTGGGGGCAGTAAACATAGCGGCATATTTTAATTTTATACTATTTATTTCTTTTTAAAATTTTACACAGTAACGTTGCATATGGAACTTACCATTTGAAGCATTGTACAACCGAGGCTTGAATGTTGGGCCAGTTGGGGTCCCACCCTGACATCCTGTGTTTAGACCTTTTACTGTTGTTCTCCTCCCTCTGCCTGAACACCTCCCTCTCCTTGGCTCCTCTCTTCTGTCTCATCTTTCCCTCTCTGAGCTCTGTCTAATTCAGCTTCTCTCTCTGTCTATGCTGGAATACAAACAGGTTAGAAAATATTGAGTGTCATGTTTTGTCCTGCAGGATTTTTTTTGTCATGGTTTACAGAAATGACACAAATATGTGTATTTTCTGTATTTTTATTCTAGTGTTTCTTTTTTCCATTGAGAGAGTAGGGAAGGGAAAAAAAACATTCATAATAATAATGTACTCATGCATACTTAAATTATATGATCAGGCGGGTACAGTAACCAGAAATTCTACTCATGTAAAAGCAGTGCTTTGAAATTAATAATTAAAAGCAGACAACCAAACATTTCTACTTGAGTTAAGGGAACAAAGAGCAGCCACTTAAAAACTTGAGTAATGACTTCAGTCTTGAAGGTTTGAGGATTTTCTCCAAAATTTATAACAATTTTCTTAGAGTTTTCTACTTTTCTCTGTAACTCTAAAGTTGAAACCATGTTCCTCAGATTTGTAATTTCCTCTTGTAAAATTGACTTTTCTTGTACATTTGAAACTTTATTATAAATTTGTGGATTATTTTGTCTAATTTTTGTCTGTTTTTTTAAATAAAATTATTGTGGTTTTTTTTAGATAAATGTGAAACAGACTGTGGTAATTTTTTAAAACTTTTTCCTTATAACAATTTACATTTTTGACCATAATTTTGCAGTCAGAACAGAACAATAATTTAACTCTGATTATAAAGAAAAATATTAATATTGTATTTAATGAAATAAATTAAGATAAGATAAGATAAGATAAGCCTTTATTAGTCCCACAACGGGAAAAATCCAGGATTGCAACAGCACAGGGATAGCAACACTCAGAGCAACAATCAGAAGGCAAGAAAAAAAACAAGCAAGCAAGAGCAGCTAATATACATATGTACATATTACTATAAAATACAGTATACAGTATATATATATACACACACACACAGTACGGAGCATTGCAGCTAGGTGGAATAAATATGCAAGTATATAAACACACACAGTGCGGAGCAATGTAGCTAGATGGAATAATATGTAGATATATAAATATAAATATAAACACACCCAGTGCTGAGCATTGTAGCTAGATGGAATAAATATATAGATATATAAATATAAACACACACAGTGCGGAGCATTGTAGCTAGATGGAATAAATATATAGATATATAAATATAAACACACACAGTGCGGAGCATTGTAGCTAGATGGAATAAATATATAGATATATAAATATAAACACACCCAGTGCGGAGCATTGTTGCTAGATGGGATGAAACAGCATAACCGTCTACTTAGTTATCCTACATGGTATGATTATGTGCCCATACATATTCTCACCCTCCATAGCGACCGGTATGTTCCTAGTTGTATGCCGGAGAGGACCATTGTGTAAGTCTATTGCATCTTTTGCATTCAAAAAAAACTGTTAGTTTGTTACGTCTTTTTGCTATCTCTGCGAGCAGCCCTGCTTAGGTTGTACAGTCTGACAGCCGTTGGTAGGAAGGACCTATGAAACCTCTCGGTTGTGCACCTGGGATGATGTAGTCTGCTGCTAAATGAGCTCCTCAGTGCATTCAGTATGTCCTGCATAGGGTGGAACTCGGACTCCAGCAGAGATGACAGTTTAGCCACCGTCCTTCTCTCTCCTATCTCCTCCATCGGATCAAGGCGCTGCCCCAGGACAGAGCTAGCTTTCTTAATCAGTTTGTTCAGTCTCTTCCTATCGGCTGCAGTAATGCCACTGCCCCAGCAGACCACTCCAAAAGTGATGGCTGATGCCACCACCATGTCATAGAATGTCTTCAGCAGCGCCCCTTGTACACCAAAAGACCTGAGTCTCCTCAGCAGGAACAGCCTGCGCTGTCCCTTCTTGTAGAGTGCGTCAGTATTGTGTGACCAGTCTAGTTTATTGTTCAGATGAACACCCAGGTACTTATAGGATGTCACCATCTCGATGTCTGTTCCTGGTGCTGTGAGGGGTTGTCCTTGCCTGCGGCAGTCCACCACCAGCTCCTTAGTTTTCCTCGCGTTGATCTGGAGGCAGTTCCGATGGCACTAGTCCACGAAGTCCTGGATAAGCCCTCTGTACTCAGCTTCATCTCCATTGGAGATGAGGCCAACGATTGCAGAGTCATCAGAGAACTTCTGTAGATGGCAATGTGTTGTGTTGTGTGAGAAGTCCGCAGTATAAAGAGTGAACAGGAAGGGAGCCAAAACCGTTCCCTGGGGGGCCCCCGTGCTACTGATGATCGTGTCGGACACACAGTCCCGGGTTCTCACAAACTGAGGCCGGTTCGTGAGGTAGTCCAGGATCCATGATGACAGGTGCTGGTCCACCCCTGCGCGCAGCAGCTTGTCCTTCAGGATCATCGGTTGGATGGTGTTGAAAGCACTGGAGAAATTAACTTAATTAACTTAGAAATTAACTTAAATGACCAAGGATGCTGTTATTTCTGTTATAATGTTTCTATATATTTACAGTTTTTAGAAATCTCCTCACCACCCAGACAGCAGGAAAATCCTCCCTTATTTTGAAATCAAATGTTGGCACGTTTAGTTTGTCTGAAGGCTGCTGACAGATTAAAGTCACTGACTTGGTGAGTTTCGGTCATCTTAACCTGCCAGGTACATGACAGGGAACTGTAGCGACTCTAAAGACATAATTCACCACAATATGTGTCTCATGTACAGAATGACCTGTTTAGGCAGTTATAGTTGTGCTCTCAGGCTTTGTCATCAGGCACCTCTCTAGGCAGCCGCTGAAGGACCTCAGGTTAGAGCTAGCGTTTTTAGCTGTTGCTTTTTGTCACTGCCGCTGGAGAATAAAAACGTCACGCCTGCTTGTGTGAGGAAAGAGAGAAGTTGCCAGTCTCTTCATTCCTGCAGTTCCTACAGAACATAATATTGTAGTGTCTGGTGAAATAGATCCTCAGCAGTTCATCAGTCCCCCGACTTTCCCTCCATATGAAGCAGCTAACCACATCTCTTAGCTAAGCGACTCCTCCATTATGGCTCCTGCTTCCAGCGGGTTAAAACCATGATAAACACCAGTGCTTACATACCTCTTATGGTTTTTTTCCCATGTTTAAGGTACTTTAATAAACTTTTGTTTCTGTTGGACAGTCACGCTTAGTGAGACGCTGTTTGCTGACTGACTGGAAAACTCGTGTGGGCGGAGCGCTTCTAGACTCCGCGCGGATGACGGCCACGCACGTTGTTCATGTGCGCGCTTGCAGAAAGTCAGTGCTTCATATATTTTTCTGAATAAATTCATATCGCCTTGGGGTGGCGGTAAAATTCCTGGCGATGCGGCCCGCCACGAAGTAATGTTACTAGAGGAAACCCTGTAATGTGGAGTAGGAGCAAAAATGTCTTCCATATGAGACAGTTGCAGCACTGTGGACGTGGTCAGAGCTGGGGCTGCACCATCTAAGGAGAACGTGTGATGTGCCAAGTTGTTGTTGAATATTATATCTATATGGTGTGAGATATGGAAACAAGTATATCATGTTAATGTCACCACACTCCACGTGCTCCACCCAGACTCTTCTCCATAATTAAATAAATGACACATTTGTAACGGTTCCCAGCCCCCGACCAACAGTGATGTGTGTGGAGTTTGCATGTTCTCCCCGTGTCTGCGTGGGTTTACTCCGGGATTTCTCCAGTTTCCTCCCACAGGCCAAAAATATGCAAGTTAGGTTAATTGGCATCAAACTGGGGATTCTAACTTGTCCTTAGGTGTGACTGAGAGTGAATGGTTGTCTGTCTCTCTGTGTTGGTCCTGTGATGGACTGGTGATCTGTCCAGGGTGGACCCTGCCTCTCACCCAAAGATGCTGGGATAGGCTCCAGCCCCCCGCCACCCAAAAAGGATTAAGCGGAAGAAGATGAATGAATGAATGAATGAATAACTGTTTCCTTATAACTTTGCATGTTTTTTCTCATAAATTGTGGCCTATTTAATTGTAAATTTGTGTTTTTTCCTTGTAAGTTTGACTTTTTTCAGAAATTTGCTACTTTTTTCCTCAACTTTGCAACTTCTTCTCATACATTTGCAGTTTTTTTCTTGTAAATGTTCTTTTTTCTGACTGCAGTGCAACAACACGGAGGCCGTTCAAATGCTTCTTCAGAATGGTGGCGTGTGAATGTAAAAGTCCATGAAAAACTCATTTGCTGTTATGATGTCACTGCTGAAACCTTCTTTTGTGATAGACATATTGCCCATGTTGATATCCCAATAACATTTCTATACACACTACTCACAAAAAGTTAGGGATATTTGGCTTCCAGGTGAAATTTATGGAAAATGTAAAACGTTCACGGTACAGTGATATAATATCATGAACGTAGGGCATCTAAGCAGAAGCATGCAATGGTGATGTCCTCATCTCAAACAATTTATTGAACCAAAAGCCAACAACAGTGGTGGGTCTACCACAACAAAAAATCTCAATGTCTCAAAAACTTGTCGTGCCCTTGAGCGTCAATTACAACTTGACAGCAACGTCTCCTGCTGTTCACAAGTCGACTTATTGTCTGCTGAGGCATGGTATTCCACTCTTGGGGAAGGGCGGCCCTCAAGTCATTGAGGTTGTGGGCTGCAGGGTTACAAGCCTCTATGTGGCCACTCAGCTGATCCCATAGGTTTTCTATGGGATTCAGGTCTGGAGAAAGTGCAGGCCACTCCATTTGAGGTTCCCCAGCCTCCAGCAGCCGTTCCCTAATGATGTGACCTTGATGAGCTGGAGCATTGTCGGCCATGAAGATGAAATTAGGCCTGTGTTGTTCATGCAGGGGCACAATGACTGGATTAATGATGTTATTCAGGTATCAGCTCGTCACTGTACCATTCACTAGGTGTAGGGCAGTTCTGTATTGACTAGACACAACAGACCAGACTGTAACACCACCACCACCGAAGGCTCATCTGGTGACAGCAGTGGCTGATGCATAGCGCTCTCCTTGACATCTCCAACATCGTTGGCGGCCATTATTTCTGCTCAACATGAATCGACTTTCATTAGAGAACACCACTGAGGCCCACTGGTCCCTTGTCCAGCATAAATGCTCCCTGGTCCATGCAAGACAATGATGCCTTGCCTGGTGGTGTGGTCAGGTACCCTTACAGGTCTTCTAACACACAGACCTCGCTGATGTAAATGGTTTTGAATGGTCTGATGTGACACTTGGGTTCCTGTCACCTCCCTTAAATGTGCCTGGAGTTGAGTGGCATTTATCATCTGGTTCTGCAGGGCACTGTTCCCAGTGAAGCGGTCATCAGCGTGGGATGTGGCCAAAGGAAATCCACTTCTATGCCTTTCTGTGACTCTTCCAGTCTCTTTGTCTCTGTTGCAACCTGCTGATAACACTCTATGCTCAGTGGCCACTTCTCTCTGAGAACATCCTGTTGGAAGCCCTGCAGTGGTGAGGTGCTGATCAGCTGTTAGGTGTCGTCTTGGTCTCATGATGTCAAAATGTGAACAGCATGATGAAGAGGCCATGTCCCGCTACGAGAGTGTCTTCAGAGAGATTAGCATGATGTTGTTTACTGAGATGTGGCTAACAGAACTAGCAACAGATGCTAACCTTGAACTGAAGGGTTTCCATGCAATACGAGCAGACTGGACACCAGACAGTGGGAAGGCAAGGGGCGGAGGAGTGATAATGTATGTCAAGAACAGCTGGTGCAGACCGGGACATATCACAGTTAAACAACAACACTGTAACAAAGACATTGTGTTGCTAGCTGTTAGCATGCGACCTGTGTATCTCTGGAGGGAATACTCACACATGATTTGCATTGTTATTTATGCAAATTCGACAGCGAGCGCTGGGGCAGCGCCTGACACCATCCACTCAGTCACTTACAGGCTTCTGACAGAACACCCAGATGCTCTCCTCCTCATCTCGGGTGATTTTAACTGTATCTCACTGTCCTCCATTCTGCCCATGTTCACCCAGTATGTCACATGCCACACCACAGACGATGGAACACTGGACTTATTCTCTAAGAATACTAAGGAGGCGTACACCTCATCGCCACTCCCCCCACTCGGGAGATCAGATCACAACTTGGTTCATCTCCTGCTGGTGTACAAAACCCTAGTACACAGACAACCTCTGGTCATGCGCACGGTGAAGATATGGTCTGAGGAGGCAATGGAGGCTCTAAAGGACTGTTTTGAAACCACTGCCTGGGAGCAGCTCTGCGATCCACATGGTGAGGACATCGATGGCCTCACTCACACCATCACGGACTACATCAGCTTCTGTGTGGACAACACTGTACCCACCAAGACCATACGGTGTTGCTCGAACAACAAACCCTGGATCAACCCCGAGATAAAATCACTACTGAGGGAAAAGAAGAGGATCTTCAGGTCGGGGAACAGGGAGATGCTGAAGTCCGTACAGAGGGAGCTGAGGAGGAAGATCAGAGAAGGCAAGGACAGCTTCAGGAAGAAGATGGAGGACAAGCTGCAACAGAGCGACATCTGCGGGGTCTGGAGAAACCTCAAAACCATCTCTGGGCTCCAGAATACCTCCCCCCAGGCCATGGGGGGCAGGGAGGAGGTCAATCTGAACCTGTTTTTTAATAGGTTTGACCAACCGCCCTCCCCTCCACCTGCACACCAACCACTGCCACCTCTACAGTCATCGAGACCTGCTGTCCACCCCCACCCCCCCAGCACCCCCCCCCCCATTCCCAGCACACAGCCCCCCAGCCCCAACCTGACCCTCACTAAGACCCAGGTGAGGACGGAGCTGAGGAAGATCAAGGCAAGGAAGGCCTCGGGTCCGGACGGCATCAGCGCAAAGCTCCTCAAGTCCTGTGCAGACCAGCTGTGTGGGATTGTGGAGCACATCTTCAACCTGAGCCTGAAGCTGGGGAGGGTACCACAGTTGTGGAAATCATCTTGTGTGGTACCCGTACCAAAGACTTCCCACCCCAAGGACCTGAACAGCTACAGACCACTGGCCCTCACATCACACCTGATGAAGACCCTGGAGAGACTGCTCCTTGCTCACCTCCGCCCCCTGTGGGACCAGCGATGGATCCACTCCAGTTCGCCTACCAGCATGGCATCAGGGTTGAGGATGCAGTGATCTTCCTTCTTCACCGTTCCCTGTTACACCTGGAGAAGCCAGGGAACATGGTGAGGATCATGTTCTTTGACTTCTCCAGTGCTTTCAACACCATCCAACCGATGATCCTGAAGGACAAGCTGCTGTGTGCAGGGGTGGACCAGCACCTGTCGTCATGGATCCTGGACTACCTCACTAACCGGCCACAGTTTGTGAGAACCCAGGATTGTGTGTCTGACACGATCATTGGCAGTACAGGGGCCCCCCAGGGAACGGTTTTGGCTCCCTTCCTGTTCACCCTTTATACTGCGGACTTCTCACACAACACAACACACTGCCATCTACAGAAGTTCTCTGATGACTCTGCGATCGTCGGATTCATCTCCAACGGAGATGAAGCTGAGTACAGAGGACTTATCCAGGACTTCGTGGACTGGTGCCATCAGAACTGCCTGCAGATCAATGTGAGGAAAACTAAGGAGCTGGTGGTGGACTGCTGCAGGCATGGGCAGCCCCTCACAGCACCAGTAAACATCCAGGGAACAGACATTGAGATGGTGACATCCTACAAGTACCTGGGTGTTCATCTGAACAATAAACTAGACTGGTCACACAATACTGACACACTCTACAAGAAGGGACAGCGCAGGCTGTTCCTACTGAGGAGACTCAGGTCTTTTGGTGTACAAGGGGTGCTGCTGAAGACATTCTACAATTCGGTGGTGGCATCAGCCATCACTTTTGGAGTGGTCTGCTGGGGCAGTGGCATTACAGCAGCTGATAGGAAGAGACTGAACAAACTGATCAAGAAAGCTAGCTCTGTCCTGGGGCAGCGCCCTGACCCAGTGGAGGAGATAGGAGAGAGAAGGATGGTGGATAAACTGTCATCTCTGCTGGAGTCCGAGTCCCACCCTATGCAGGACACACTGAACGCACTGAGGAGCTCATTTAGCAGTAGACTACATCATCCTAGCCGCACGACTGAGAAGTTTTGCAGGTCCTTCCTACCTGCGGCTGTCAGACTGTATAACCTAAGCAGGGCTGCTCACAGAGATGGTAAAAAAAAATGTTATGACCTAATAGTATTGAATACAAAAGACACAACAAACTTGCACAAAATGGTCCCCTCCAGTATACAACTAAGGCAATATCAATCGCTACGGAGGGTGACAATATGTATGGGTACATATTCATAGTATTACTATTATTATTATTATCTACTAAATAGATGGTTATGCTGTTTATTCCATCTAGCGACAATGCTCCGCACTATGTATATACACACATAGACAAAATTGTTGGTACCCGTCTGTTAATGAAAGGAAAAACCCACAATGGTCACAGAAATAACTTGAGTCTGACAAAAGTGGTAATAAAGAAAAATTCTATGAAAATTAACCAATGAAAATCAGACAATGCTTTTGAATTTTTGTTTTGTTTGTTTTTTGTTTTTTTTGAATGCAAAAGATGCAATAGACTTACACAATGGTCCCCTCCGGCATACAACTAGGAAAATACCGGTCGCTACGGAGGGTGAGAATATGTATGGGCACATAATCATACCATGTAGGATAACTAAGTAGACGGTTGTGCTGTTTCATCCCATCTAGCTACAGTGCTCTCCACTGTGTGTTTATATATTTACATATTTTTTTTTCCACCTAGCTGCAATGCTCCGTACTGTGTGCTTATATACTCATATATTTATCCCATCCAGCTACAATGCTCTACACTGTGTGTCTGTATGTGTGTGTATATATATATATATATATATATATATATATATATATATATATATATATATTTATAGTAATATGCACATATGTATATTAGCTGCTCTTGCTTGCTTGCTTTTTTTTTTCTGGCCTTCTGATTGTTGCTCTGAGTGTTGCTATCCCTGTGCTGTAGCAATCCTGGAATTTCCCCGTTGTGGGACTAATAAAGGCTTATCTTATCTTAATTGTGGTTCAACAGAATTACTTTAAAAAACAAACTCATGAAACAGGCCTGGACAAAAATGATGGTACCCCTAGAAAAGACTGAAAATAATGTGACCATAGGGACATGTTCAACCAAGATGTGTCCTCTAATTAACATCACAGGTGTCTACAAACTTGGAATCAGTCAGGCTGGACTTTATATTTCTTGTTGAGACTTGGCAGAGAAGTGAGGAATTTACCTCCTTCATTGAACTTTGTCCACCGGATTGTACCTTCTCCCATGCTCCGAGATTGACAGGCCACGGCGGTGGTCTGGCCATCGTGAACCGGAGCCGCTTCGTTACACGGACGGTGAGCCATGGAACTTTTTTATCGTTTGAACTGATGATTTTAAAAATCGGCTCCTCAGACCCATTTTATTGTTTTAATTTACCACCCTCCAGAAGTCAATGCCTCTTTTTTTATCTGAGTTTAGTCATTTTTTTTTTTTAACTTCTGTTATTAAATTTGAGCAGATTTTATTACTTGGAGATTTTAATTTGCATATTAACGATCCCAATTTCAATTTTGCAATTAATTTCTTGAGTATTACTGAATCGTTTAATTTTGGGGCGGCAGTGGCTCAGCAAGTAGAGCAGGTCGTCTAATAACCCGATGGTTGGCGGTTCGAATCCCGCTCTCCCCAGATATCCTGCCGTTGTGTCCCTGGGCAAGACACTTCACCCGCATTGCCTCCAGTGCCCATAACACTGGGTATGAATGTGTATAAATGTATAAAATGTTTGGTGGTGGCCAGAAAGGCCGTTGGCGCAGATTGGCTGCCACGTTTCCGTCAGCCTGCCCCAGGGCAGCTGTAGCTGCCACTACCATTGTCTGTCTGGAGTGAATGAATAATGTACCCATTTGTAAAGCGTCTTTGAGTATATATGATAAAGCGCTATATAAAATCGATGCATTATTATTATTATTATTTGTTTTGTGTCTATCTGGCCCTGCACATATACATGTGGACAAAATTGTTGGTCCCCCTCTGTTAATGAAAGAAAAACCCACAATGGTCACAAAAATAACTTGAATCTGACAAAAGTGGTAATAAATAAAAGTTCTATGAAAATTAACCAATGAAAATCAGACAATGCTTTTGAATTGTTGTTCAACAAAATTACTTTAAAAAATAAACTCATGAAACAGGCCTGGACAAAAATGATGGTACCCCTAGAAAAGATTGAAAATAATGTGACCATAGGGACATGTTCAACCAAGATGTGTCCTCTAATTAACATCACAGGCGTCTATAAACTTGGAATCAGTCAGTCGGCCTATTTAAAGGGTGACAAGTAGTCACTGTGCTGTTTGGTGACATGGTGTGTACCACACTAAACATGGACCAGAGGAAGCAAAGGAGAGAGTTGTCTCAGGAGATTAGAAAGAAAATTATAGACAAGCATGTTAAAGGTAAAGGCTATAAGACCATCTCCAAGCAGCTTGATGTTCCTGTGACTACAGTTGCACATATTATTCAGAAATTTAAGATCCACAGGACTGTAGCCAACCTCCCTGGACGTGGCTGCAGGAGGAGACGGATAATACAAATGGTAACAAAAGAGCCCAGAACAACCTCTAAACACGTTCAAGGTGAACTCCAAGGTCAAGGTATATCAGGTTCAGGTTCAGGTTACTTTATTTGTTCCTGTAGGTAGATTTGTTTTGCAGTTTGGTGACATCCATATTTACAAACCACAATTACATTTAACATAGACACAAACGCAGGCACACATGAAGCTGACTATAAACATGGTAAAAGTACTCAAGGCTCCATCAATCAGGGTATAAAGACAAAGATGAGAGAAAAACCAGAGATAAGAAAGAGGGTCATATTAAAAACTTAGACTAGTCAAAGAGGTTAAAAACTCAAAGGTCTAAAACCCAATAAAAGATTTAGAACCCAAATAAAAATCCTACAAAAATCAGTAAATATAAAATGGAGTTAATAAATAGGTACCTAAATTATGTGCAATATATTGTTACAACTTGTTCAACTCTTTGACAGCAGCAGGAACAAAGCTGTTTTTGTAGCGCTGGGTTTTACTTTTTGGGACAGCAAACCTCCGTCTGGAGGGAAAAAGCTGAAAGTGGCAGTGCAAAGGGTGGGAGTCATCATTTAAAATGGAGGTAGCCATCCTCTGTACTTGTCTGGTGTACAGGGATGTCAGGCTCAGCTGTGACTCACCAAGCAAACAACTGAACCATCTAACTACCTGATCCAAGGATTTCCTCTGTTTCAGTTTTATCTGACCATGTGTCAGTATAGGCAGGGGTGTCATGGGGAGTTGGCAGGAAGAGGGAGCTGGGGGTTTAAGGGAGATGTATTGTGATGTGAAATGTCATGCAGATGTGAGATGATCTGTTGAGTTTATAAGGAGAACCTGGCTTGACTGATTCAGACTTTCTGTGTATGGATGATGTGAGAGTGTTAATAAAGCTTCGTCTGTTCGTAAACCAGCCTCATCATTTCCCACACTCTCCACACTGGACAGTGTCAGTGTCAGATCGCACCATCCGTCGTTGTTTGCGCCAAAGTGGACTTCATGAGAGATGACCAAGAAGGACACCACTGTTGAAAACAAATCATAAAAAAGCCAGACTGGAATTTGCCAAACTGCATGTTGACAAGCCACAAAGCTTCTGGGAGAATGTCCTATGGACAGATGAGACAAAACTGGAACTTTTTGGCAAGGCACATCAGCTCTATGTTTACAGACGCAAAAATGAAGCATACCAAGAAAAGAACACTGTCCCTACTGTGAAACATGGAGGAGGTTCTGTTATGTTGTGGGGCTGCTTTGCTGCATCTGGCACAGGGTGTCTTGAATCTGTGCAGGGTACAATGAAATCTCAAGACTATCAAGGTATTCTAGAGAGAAATGTGCTGCCCAGTGTCAGACAGCTTGGTCTCAGTGGCAGGTCATGGGTCTTGCAACAGGATAATGACCCAAAACACACAGCTAAAAACACCCAAGAACGGCTAAGAGCCAAACATTGGACTATTCTAAAGTGGCCTTCTATGAGCCCTGATCTAAATCCTATTGAAGATCTGTGGAAGGAGCTGAAACATGCCGTCTGGAGAAGGCACCCTTCAAACCTGAGACAACTGGAGCAGTTTGCTGATGAGGAGTGGGTCAAAATACCTGCTGAGAGGTGCAGAAGTCTCATTGACAGTTACAGAAATGGTTTGATTGCAGTGATTGCCTCAAAAGGTTGTGCAACAAAATATTAAGTTAAGGGTCCCATCATTTTTGTCCAGGCCTGTTTCATGGGTTTGTTTTTTAAAATAATTCTGTTGAACCACAATTCAAAAGCATTGTCTGATTTTCATTGGTTAATTTTCATAGAATTTTTATTTATTACCACTTTTGTCAGATTCAAGTTATTTCTGTGACCATTGTGGGTTTTTCTTTCATTAACAGAGGGGTACCAACAATTTTGTCCACGCGTGTATATTTATATATTTAGGTGTACATAGTGGGGGAAAAAAAATATTTAGTCAGCCACCAATTGTGCAAGTTCTCCCACTTAAAAGATGAGAGAGGTCTCCAATTTTCATCATAGGTATACCTCAACTATGAGAGACAAAATGAGGAAAAAAAAAAAAATCCAGAAAATCACACTGAAGGATTTTTAACGAATTAATTGGTAAATTCCTTGGTAAAATAAGTATTTGGTCAATAACAAAAGTTCATCTCAATACTTTGTTATATACCCTTTGTTGGCAATGACAGAGGTCAAACGTTTTCTGTAAGTCTTCACAAGGTTTTCACACACTGTTGCTGGTATTTTGGCCCATTCCTCCATGCAGATCTCCTCTAGAGCAGTGATGTTTTGGGGCTGTCACTGGGCAACACAGACTTTCAACTCCCTCCAAAGATTTTCTATGGGGTTGAGATCTGGAGACTGGCTAGGCCACTCCAGGACCTTGAAATGCTTCTTACGAAGTCACTCCTTCATTGCTCGGGTGGTGTGTTTGGGATCATTGTCATGCTGAAAGACCCAGCCACGTTTCATCTTCAATGCCCTTGCTGGTGGAAGGAGGTTTTCACTTAAAATCTCACGATTCATGGCCCCATTCATTCTTTCCTTTACACGGATCAGTCGTCCTGGTCCCTTTGCAGAAAAACAGCCCCAAAGTATAATGTTTTCACCCCCATGCTTCACAGTAGGTATGGTGTTCTTTCTCCTCCAAACACGACAAGTTGAGTTTTTACCAAAAAGTTTATTTTGGTTTCATCTGACCATATGACATTCTCCCAATCCTCTTCTGGATCATCCAAATGTTCTCTAGCAAACTTCAGACGGGCCTGGACATGTACTGGCTTAAGCAGGGGGACACATCTGGCACTGCAGGATTTGAGTCCCTGGCGGCGTAGTGTGTTTTTGATGTAGCCTTTGTTACTTTGGTCCCAGCTCTTTACAGGTCATTCACTAGGTCCCCCCCATGTGGTTCTGGGATTTTTGCTCACCGTTCTCATGATCATTTTGACCTCACGGGGTGAGATCTTGCGTGGAGCCCCAGATCGAGGGAGATTATCAGTGGTCTTGTATGTCTTCCATTTTCTAATAATTGCTCCCACAGTTGATTTCTTCACACCAAGCTGCTTACCTATTGCAGATTCAGTCTTCCCAGCCTGGTGCAGGTCTACAATTTTGTTTCTGGTGTCCTTTGACAGCTCTTTGGTCTTGGCCATAGTGGAGTTCGGAGTCTGACTGTTTGAGGTTGTGGACAGGTGTCTTTTATATTGATAATGAGTTCAAACCGGTGCCATTAATACAGGTAACGAGTGGAGGACAGAGGAGCCTCTTAAAGAAGAAGTTACAGGTCTGTGAGAGCCAGAAATCTTGCTTGTTTGTAGGTGACCAAATACTTATTTTACTGAGGAATTTACCAATTAATTCGTTAAAAATCCTTCAATGTGATTTTCTGGATTTTTTTTTTCTCATTTTGTCTGTCATAGTTGAGGTATACCTATGATGAAAATTGGAGACCTCTCTCATCTTTTAAGTGGGAGAACTTGCACAATTGGTGGCTGACTAAATACTTTTTTGCCCCACCGTATGTATATTCACTGCTCTTATTTTCTTATCTTCTGAATTATTGCTCTGAATGTTGCTATCCCTGTGCTGTTGCAATGGATCAGCGTTCTCGTCGCGCCCTCCGCCAGTACCGCGCCTGGGGAAGCTAATGATCCTACCAGCAGACTAAATTCGAAGAGACGACGCCTCTGTGCCAAGTCAAAGAAGAATCCTAGTCACAGTCCTAAAGCCGAAAGCAAACAGCCCCAAGAGCACTTTGTGGTAGGATCGGCCCTTCGCATATTACAACTAAACGTTGAAGGCCTATCTGCAGCCAAGCGAAGCCTTATCGAAGTCCTCGCCTTCCAACATTCGATTGATGTAATCTGCCTCCAAGAGACTCATATTGGCACAGAGGAAGCTGGCCGCTTCACCATCAAAGGCTTTGACCTCCTGTGCTATGTTCTACATGCTAAACATGGACGTGCCACCTATGTGCATTCTGACATAGTTGAAGCAAATCACCTGATAACAACACATTTCTCAGACACCATAATCATTGGTGGCTTCCATATTGTCAATGTGTACAAGCCCCCTAATGCCAACTGGGATCTGCAGGTCTTTCCCACCCTACCCCACCCTGCCATCTATGTGGGGGACTTTAACAGCCATCACCCTGACTGGGGGTACCCAGCAGTGGACAGTGATGGGAAGGCACTTTCAGACTGGGCATCCAGAAATGACCTCGCTTTGATATACGACCCCAAACAAAGAGGAACCTTCCACTCTGCTAGGTGGAAGAAGGACTATTCTCCTGACCTGTGTTGGGTCAGCTCTTTGAATGGGGAGCCATATCCTACACAGATCCTCATTCTTGATGATTTTCCACACAGCCAACACCGGCCCCTGCTTGTACACATTGGCCTACAACTTCCAGTCATATACAGCCCAAGGAAGATGCGCTGGAACTTCCGCAAAGCCAACTGGAAGAAATTCAGTGAAACTCTGGACCGGAGCGTTGTTACCATCCCACTCCACACCATCACTGTAGATGAAGCATACAACCGCTTCTGCAGCGCAATCTTCAAGGCTGCCCATACTGCAATCCCACGAGGCTACCGACCCCTCTATGTCCCATGTTTGGACGGAGAAAGTGCTGCCCTCCTACAATCCTATCAAACATCAGGGGACCCAGAGATAGCAGACCATCTCATTGAATCGCTAAATACAGCTCGGCGAAAGAAATGGGAGGAGACAGTTGCTGACCGGAGCTTTACCCACTCTAGCAGGACATGTTGGAGCCTCATCTGTCGCCTAGGAGCTGCACAGAAGCCCCCTAGCCAAAGCCGAGCATCCGTCACACCCAACCAAGTTGCATCCCACCTACTGACTATCGCCAAAGCACCCCAAGACAAAGACACCAGAAGAGCAGTTACAACTGAGCTAAAAAAACACCAAAAAATGCCTGTAGAGGAAACGAACCCTGAACCCTTCGAGGCTGCTGAACTGGAGAAAGTCCTACAGAGCCTGAAATGTGGAAAGGCAGCAGGATACGATAACATCTTCCCAGAATTCATGAAAAATCTTGGCCCCCGAGCCCTAACCTGGTTGACACAATTCTACACAAGGATCACACAAACAAACTCGATCCCAAAGAAATGGCGGACAGCAAAGGTCATTGCCATCCCAAAACCTGGCAAAGACCACAAACTACCAGCAAGCTACCGCCCAATCTCCTTACTCAGCGTTCCTTACAAAATCATGGAGCGCCTAATACTGCAACGCATTTCCCCAGAAGTAGAGGATATTCTAAGTGTGGATCAAGCAGGTTTCCGCAAGGACCGCAGTACAGGAGAACAAGTACTGGCCCTAACCACCTTCATCGAAAATGGCTTCGAGAGCAGACTGAAGACAGGGGCTGTGCTTCTCGATCTTACAGCCGCCTATGATACGGTCTGGCACAAAGGCCTCCTCCTGAAACTTATAAAGGCGATCCCTGCTTGGGCAACAGCAATTATAAAAACCCTGCTGACCAACCGAAGGTTCAGAGTCCACCTCAGTCAGAAGACAAGTGCATGGAGAATGCAGAAAAACGGACTCCCACAAGGCTCAGTTCTAGCTCCAACTCTGTTCAACCTCTACATAAACGACCTGCCTACTACAAAATCCCGCAAATTCACCTATGCAGACGACATCTGTTTGGCATTCCAAGCACCAGACTTTGAACCACTGGAACGGGTGCTCATGGAAGATCTTGTCAAACTGGACCAGTTCTGCAAAATCTGGCGCCTAAAACCAAGCCCAGCAAAAACCGTCTCCAGTGTATTCCATCTCTACAATGCAAAAGCTGCCAGAGAACTAAACATCCACCTGAGCGGACTCAAGCTTAAGCATGCCCCAAATCCAACTTATCTTGGAGTGACCCTTGATAGGACCTTATCCTTCAAGGAACATCTAAAGGGGACGGCTGCTAAGGTGAAGGTACGAAACAACCTGCTCTGCAAGCTCGCTGGTGCAAAATGGGGGGCGGCAGTCTCCACCCTGCGCACCTCAGCACTGGCCCTTTCATACTCTGTAGCAGAATATTGTGCCCCTGTCTGGTCCAGGTCATCTTACACACACCATGTAGACACCCAGCTCAACACAACCATGAGAACTATAACTGGAACAATCCGCTCAACACCACTCCCCTGGCTCTCTGTACTGTCAAACATAGCCCTTCCACACATCCGGCGAGCAGCTTTAACTCAAAGGATGCTCCAAAAAGTTAAAGATTCTCCTCACTTACCAATCCATGCAGATATCTACACTCCACCCACTGCCCGACTTTCATCCAGACGGCCGATTTGGAAAAACCCTCCCCCAGCTGACTTTACCATCCAGACAGCTTGGCAAGAGGAATGGGAGACCAAGGAGGTCCCAAACAAACAGCTGGTGATAAACCCCAACCAACAGGTCCCGGGCACCAACCTCCCAAGGAGACAGTGGTCTACACTCAATCGCTTCAGGACTGGACATGGCCCCTGCTTGGCCAGCCTTCACAGATGGGGCAGTAGCCCTAGCCCACTGTGCGCATGTGGAGAGGAGCAAACAATGGAGCACGTCATAGAGGCTTGCCCGCTCCAAAGACTGGAAGGAGGATTACACACCCTCCATACAGCAAACCAGGAGGCAACTGCTTGGCTTAAGGACTTTGCATTCGCTAAATAATAAATAATGTTGCAATCCTGGAATTTCCCCATTGTGGGACTAATAAAGGCTTATCTTATCTTATCTTATCTTATCTTAAGAAGACTGTTTAAATACCAATTCTAATTGAACCAGAAAATTTCTTTGTCCATTCATGGATCAAACATCTGTTGTGAATTTTGCCATTAAGGACCTTGTTAGAGAACAGCAATTTATGCAAAAAGTACTGAAGCATTGAACAGTTGGACATGCACGTTCAGAATGTTAGAGAAGGTCAAATTAAGTTCACCTGTAAAGGTTGTAGTGCATTTCAGGTGCATCTTGAAATTTCACCCGAAAGCCAAATATCCCTAAATTTTTGTGAGTAGTGTATTGTGCAGCCCTGGCCAGAGCACACCTTCAATCTCTGTTTGCACTACTTGAACCTGGAGCCAACTGTAGGGGACGCAAACTTTAGTGGGCAGGACAGAGCAACCCTGCAGTGTTTTGTTGTGGGGTGTGGAAACCTTGGTTGGTGGTCAGCTCAGTACGTGGTTCCTTTGGCTGGATAAAACCATTGTTCTTGATGTTTCAGTTCAGAAAACAGTGTGTGTCTGGCAGGAGCTTCAGTTGTTCTTGTTTCTTCTCAGGTCATCAGGTGTTGAGGTGGAGCACGTCCCAGATGAAGTGTGAGGCGGTGGATGACGACCTTCTGGAGGAGGAGATTGAGGATGAGGTGGGCGTAGCCCAGCCAGTGCAGATTGTGGTGGCGGATGAGGACGAGCATTCATTCTATCTTCAGGAGGAGGCGCTGGAGCGACTGCTGCTGCAGGAGGAGGTGCGGGACCTCCACGTGGTTGTCGTCTCTGTGGCTGGAGCATTCCGCAAGGGCAAGTCCTTCCTGCTGGACTTCATGCTACGCTACATGTACAAAAAGGTATGACAACGACTGGGGGAATCCAAATTAGGGCTGCAGCTCTCCATTATTTTAGTAATCGAGTAATTTGTCAGTGTAACCGAAGGATTCGTTAAGTAATTGGATACTTTTTATTTTTACTGCATTGAAGAAGGTTGGATTGACCAATATTTGCGGAACCTTCTTTCCTAAAGAACAGCAACAATTGTACCAAACACTCAGTAGCACAGGTACACATTTATTGAAATGCTTATTGTAATGCTTATTGCATAGAATGTAACTTTAAACGTTACGTTGTACCATTAAGTTCCATTTTATAGTGTTAGCTTCAACTCACAACCTAGCTAACATTTAATAGATACCGTTATTAGTTCTTTGGCCCTATAGTAATTAGTGTAGCTGACTATATATGGGTGGTGCGGTAGCGCAGTGGTTAGCACTGCGGCAGCACAGCAACTCACCCTTGGCCATGGGATCCCAGCCCCTGGCCAACAGTGATCTGTGTGGAGTTTGCATGCTCTCCCCGTGTCTGCATGGGTTTTCTCTGGGAGTTCTCCGGTTTCCTCCCACAGGCCAAAAACATGCAGGTTAGGTTAATTGGAGAGTAAAAGTGGCCCTAGGTGTGAATGTGTGTGTGAATGGTAAAGGGATAGCGCCGTACCGTGGCTGCTTCATCCATCCAGGTGGATGCCCTCAATTTCCCCTCTGGGGATCAATAAAGTATACAAAATCAAATCAAAAAATCAAATATATTCTAACATCTCTTATCAGGTACCTTGTCTCAGTCTGCTGCTCATGCATGATGTGGCTGGATGCCGTCTGCTGAGACACTAACATTGACTTTGTGGTATGCTAGCTCACCACTTAGCTCTACGATAGATACACTGCTCAGTCTTTTCCTTCAATCTGAGCTTGAATTGATCCCAGACTTGAGATACTTTTTTGTCGTTTTCTCTGACTTTCTTCCTTCTTGCTGTCACTCTGTCGCTCTGACATCACACCATTAAACAATGCCACGTCTTGGTTACATAGCATGACCAGAAGAAGGTCATATAGACTGGAAGTGTTTTGTGAAACGAAGCTTCAAATCACAGATTTATGAATCTAGGAATTTTTGTAATTGAATTACTGGAATTATTTGAGTAATTGTTACAGCCCTAAACCAAACATTCCTCAAACAAGTGCAGCATTGAGGAGGGATTATGGGGTGCCGTCACTGTGTATTAAAGTGTTATATGTATTATATGTGTTATAAAGTAACCTGTTGACCATTATCATGATATCGATCAGGGCAATCAAGCCCTCACTAAACCTAGACTTTAATAAGGCAGGCTTCTTGGATTATAAAACTCGTCTGGGTGTGCTGGGGCTGCAGGACGCAGGTTAACACGGCCATTAGACCTGTAACAATAATGACTAAAATGATTTATTGTAAGAGGAATAAAAATGACCACGAGAAGTTTTCTGGCCACGATAAGTCACCGTTTGTGTGTGCATTTCTTTACCTTGTCCACCAACATTTTCCTTCTGAACAAGTGAACCAGCGAGCTGAAGGGTTCGCTCACAGTTTCAGCTTTGTCCTGACTGAGTCTAAAAATCTGCTCCTTTTTAACAGCGTGATCACTTTGCCCAATAAAGCCCTCAGTTTTTGCCTGATTGAAGAAGTCTGCTTACTGCATGCATATATATATTACATGCACACATATACAGTGGTGTGAAAAAGTGTTTGCTCCTTCCTGATTTCTCATTTTTTTTTGTATGTTTGTCACCCTTAAATGTTTCAGATCATCAAACAAATTTTAATATTAGACAAAGATAACACAAGAAAACACAAAATGCAGTTTTTAAATGAAGGTGTTTATTATTAAGGGGAAAAAAGTCTAAACCTACATGGCCCTGTGTGAAAAAGTGATTGCCCCCTAAACCACCCTTAGCAGCAACAACTGCAATCAAGTATTTGTGATAACTGGCAATGAGTCTTTTACAGCGCTGTGGAGGAATTTTGGCCCACTCATCTTTGCAGAATTGTTGTAATTCAGCCACATTGGAGGGTTTTCCAGCATGAACCGGCTTTTTAAGGTCATGCCACAGGATCTGAATCAGATTCAGGTCAGGACTTTGACTAGGCCACTCCAAAGTCTTCATTTTGTTTTTCTTAAGCCATTCAGAGGTGGACTTGCTGGTGTGTTTTGGATCATTGTCCTGCTGCAGAACCCAAGTGCGCTTCAGCTTGAGGTCACGAACAGATGGCTGGACATTCTCCTTCAGGATTTTCTGGTAGACAGCAGAATTCATGGTTCCATTTACCACAGCAAGTCTTCCAGGTCCTGAAGCAGCAAAACAGCCCCAGATCATCGCACTACCACCACCATATTTTACTATTGGTATGATGTTCCTTTTCTGAAATGCTGTGATACTTTTACGCCAGATGTAATGGGACACACACACACCTTTCAAAAAGTTCAACTTTTGTCTCGTCAGTCCACAGAGTATTTTCCCAAAAGTCTTGGGTATCATCAAGATGTTTTCTGGCAAAACTGAGACAAGCCTTTATGTTCTTTTTGCTCAGCAGAGATTTTTGTCTTGGAACTCTGCCATGCAGGCCATTTTTGCCCAGTTTCTTTCTTATGGTAGAGTCATGAACACTGACCTTAAGTGAGGCAAGTGAGGCCTGCGGTTCTTTGGATGTTGTTGTGGGGTCTTTTGTGACCTCTTGGATGAGTCGTCGCTGCGCTCTTGGGGTAATTTTGGTCGGCCGGCCACTCCTGGAAAGGTTCACCACTGTTCCACGTTTTCGTCATTTGTGGACATTGGCTCTCACTGTGGTTCAAGGGAGTCCCAAAGCCTTAGAAATGGCTTTATAACCTTTTCCAGACTGATATGTCTCAGTTACTTTGTTTCTCATTTGTTCCTGAATTTCTTTGGATTGCAGCATGATGTCTAGCTTTTGAGGATCTTTTGGTCTACTTCACTTTGTCAGGCAGGTCCTATTTAAGTGACTTCTTGATTGAGAACAGGTGTGGCAGTAATCAGGCCTTGGTGGGGCTAGATAAATTGAGCTCAACTTTCCAAAGATGTGATAAACCACTCATAATTTATGTTTTAATGGCAGGAGGAGAGAATCACTTTTTCACACCACTGTATATGTACCCGTGTGTCACACATATGCCCCACCTCTTGCCTTTGCTGTTTGTTGTTGCTGTGAGGTGCTTGGGTGCATGTGTGTGTACACATTCACAGGACTTCGTGTGACATTTGAATGTTTTGTTTGTAGCACCTTAACTCAGTACTTTAGCATATCCACTTTGGACAGTTTTAATGTAGTTGTTCTTCTCGTGTATGATTGTGTGTGTGTTTTTGTGACTCGGCGGGGGACGACAGATGCAAATTAGGAATATTGCTAAATCTGGCATACACACGTGGACAAAATTGTTGGTACCCCTCTGTTAATGAAAGAAAAACCCACAGTGGTCACAGAAATAACTTGAATCTGACAAAAGTGGTAATAAATAAAAATTCTATGAAAATTAACCAATGAAAATCAGACAATGCTTTTGAATTGTGGTTCAACAGAATTACTTTAAAAAACAAACTCATGAAACAGGCCTGGACAAAAATGATGGTACCCCTAGAAAAGATTGAAAATAATGTGACCATAGGGACATGTTCAACCAAGATGTGTCCTATAATTAACATCACAGGTGTCTACAAACTTGGAATCAGTCAGTCGGCCTATTTAAAGGGTGACAAGTAGTCACTGTGCTGTTTGGAGACATGGTGTGTACCACACTAAACATGGACCAGAGGAATTCAATTCAATTCAATTCAACTTTATTTATATAGCGCCATTTCACAACAACAGTCATCTCATAGCACTATCAACTGTAGGGAGGACCCCCACAGTTGCAGAAAGACCCCAGCAGTCAGGTGATTCCCTGTGATCAAGCGCTTGGCGACGGTGGAGAGGAAAAACTCCCTTTTAACAGGAAGAAACCTCCAGCAGAACCAGGCTCAGGGAGGGGCAGTCATCTGCTGCGACTGGCTGGGGGGTGAGGGGATAGAGAAGAAGAAAAGAACAGACATGTAGAGAGCAAACAGCACGATGGGGACTCAATCTATGGGAGAGAACAAACAAATGTTAATGACCAGCAAAAAAAAAAATATACTGTATATATTTCATAGAGAGTGAGGAAAGGAGTGAGGCCCAGTGCATTACTGGAGGTCCCCCGGCTGACTAAACCTATTAGCAGCATAACTAAGGGAGGGTTCAGAAACACATGATCCCTCCCTAATTGTAGGCTATATCAAAAAGGTAGGTTTTAGCCCTATTCTTAAAAACAGAGATCGAGTCTGACTCCCGAATCCAGATTGGCAGCTGATTCCACAGGAGAGGAGCTTGATAACTCAAGGCTCTGCCTCCCATTGTACTTTTGGAGATTCTAGGTATTACAAGTAATCCTGCATTTTGGGAGCATAGTGCTCTGTTAGGATAATACGGTAGTATCAGATCTTTTTTTTTTCCACAATATCTTTATTGAACCTTTTTTTTTTTTTTTTTTTTAACAAACATGATATAAACAATCAAACACTAACACTAAAGTACTACAAAAAAAAAAAAAAAAGGATGCACTAAAAACACCAACAACCACCAGCAAAATCAAATCTTCAACAATGCTCCTCTGTTTAGTCTAGACAATCCATTACATAAGTATACATATTATGTTCACCAGTTTGGAATTTACAAGGTCCACACACATCATTCACCTTCTTCTTCAAAAGTTATGTTTAAATTTTTTACATAATCAATAAAAGGTCTCCATATATTCTCAAACACAATTTCCTTTGATTTCAGTATATATGTTATTCTTTCTAATGGAAGGTTTGTTAACATCTGTCTTAACCACTGAGTCACATCTGGTCTATGAGTCTTTTTCCATAATAGTGCAATACATTTTTTGGCATTAAGCAAACTGAGGTCTATGAATGTTCTTTCACTTTTATTAAAATTATGCTTTTCTGGGTACAGACCCAACAAAAACAATTTAGGATTCAATATGATTTGTTTTGAGATTATTTTTTCAATTGTTACCCTCACCTCTTCCCAAAACATTCTTATTAATCTACATTCCCATAAACAATGAAATAGGGTTCCTTTACTTTCCATGCATTTTGTGCATGTATCTGGTATATTTTTGTTATATCTATTTAACTCCTCCGGTGTAACATACATCCGCATTAACCATTTGAAATGTATCAATTTAAGGCGTACATTTATTGATTTGGTTTGAGCTTCTGTACAAGCCAATTCCCATTGTTCCTCTGAAATTTCAGTTTGCAGATCTTCTTTCCAGTAGTTTAATCTTTTCAGTGAATTTTCACTTGAAGATAGTGTCAATGAGTTATAAAACTCTGAAATAATACCCTTTCTTTTACTATCTTTCATCATCATTTTTTCCAAGGATGAATAAATAGGTCGAGTGAGAACATTATTTTGATTTGATCGAATAAAGTTTCTAAGTTGAAGATATTTAAAAAAATGTGTTCTATTGAGATTAAATTTGATCCTCAGCTCTTCAAAAGACATTATGTTATCTGCACTTGGCAAATATAAATCCTGAATCTTTTGTATCCCTTTTAAATTCCATACTTTAAATACAGCGTCCGCTCTCCCTGGTTTAAAATATTGATTACCCCATATTGGACTAAATTGTGACAGTAACTGTGGTTCTTTTAAATAGTTTTTAGCTTCACACCATATTTTGATCATATGCTTTACAAATGGATTTTTAACTTGTTTTTGTAATTTTTTTGCCGAATCTGAGTATATGAATATGGGAAGAGGTAAAGGTAAATTGTATGATTCCATTTCAGTCCAGTGAGGGAGATCATTTGATGAAAAATAATATGTCATAGACCTCAGTTGTGCCGACCAATAATACAACATAAAATTTGGACATTTCAGACCTCCACGATCAAATGGTAAATATAATAAAGACAGACGTAATCTAGCCCTCCTGTTGTTCCATATAAATTCCACTAACTTTTTTTTTATTCTTGAGAATAAATCTAAAGGTGGTGATAAGGGAATGTATTGAAATAAATAAAGTATTTTAGGTAAAATATTACTTTTAAGTATATTGATTCTCCCGATCATCGACATTGGTAGTGACATCCATCTCTGAGTTAACTCATTAATATCTGACATTAAGGCTTCATAGTTGACACTGGCGACTGATTCTAGCTTAGGCACAATTTGAATTCCTAAATATTTAAACTGATTTACAACATTGAATTGATTTACCTCAGGGGCTGGGTAATTTCTCTGGGTCTCATTTAGCATTAATATTGAAGATTTAGTTTTATTTATTTTATATCCTGATATTTCCCCAAAATTCTTTATTAAATTCAACAAGGTTGGAATTGATTTTTTTAGATTCGACATAAACAAAATTATGTCATCGGCGTACAGGGAGATTTTATGTTCTGTTGGTCCAACTTTAATTCCATATATTTGTGAATGTAAACGTATCGCTATCGCTAAAGGTTCAATTGCCATAGTAAACAGTAAAGGTGAAAGTGGACAGCCTTGTCGACATCCTCTATTGATTTTTATTGGTTTTGAAATATTGTTATTTGTTAGGATTTCTGCTGTAGCATTATTGTATATTATTTGAACCCATTTTATGAAATTATTTCCAAGTCCAAACCTTTGTAGGACTTCAAAAAGAAAGGGCCATTCAACTCTATCAAAGGCCTTTTCGGCGTCCAGTGATAGGAGAGCTGTTTCCGGTGCTTCTTTATTAAAATAAATAATATTAAATAGTCTTCTTACATTATGGAAGCCTCGTCTTCCCTTTATAAAGCCATTCTGATCTCGATTAATAATATTTGGTAAAATTTCTTGTATTCGTCTTGCTAAAATTTTACAGATTATCTTAAGGTCGGCGTTTAATAGGCTTATTGGTCTCATATTTTCACATTTATTAGAGGGCTTACCTGGTTTTGGCAGCAGTATAATTAAGGCATTATTTATGTATGATGGTAAATTATTATTTAGAAATGCTTCTAAAACCATTTCCAAAAAAGGTTTTATTAATTTATTCTTAAATTTCTTATAAAGGTCAACTGGAAGACCATCTGGTCCTGCACTTTTTCCTGATTTCATATTATCACTGGCTAGCCCAACTTCTTCTTGACTAATTTTAGACTCCTATATCTCCCTGTTTTCATTTGGAATACACGGTATAGATAGTTCGTTCAAAAACCCATTTAGTTTTGTTAAATCAAGTTCATTTTTAGTATCATATAATTTTTCATAGTAATCTCTAAAGGCTCTGTTAATTTCTAAAGGATCTATAACTACCTGTCCGTTACTTATAATACTAGTAATTGGTGTTTTAATTTCTAATTGTTTAATCTGCCATGCCAATAATTTTCCTGATTTTTCACCTTGTTCATAAAAAGATTGTTTCAATCTTAGAAGACTCGAGGCAGCTCTATTCGCTGATTTTTTGTCGTATTCAGCTCTCAAAATCAGTAATTCATTCTCCAACCTTGGATCACTTCCTGCATACACTTTTTCCTGAAGACTTTTCATTTTATGTTCCAATTTAGCTCTCTCCTCTCGAGTCTTCTTAGATTTTGATCCTGTATAACTAATATATGTCCCCTAATAAAAGCTTTGAAAGCCTCCCACTTTACACATGCTGATGTTTGTGTAGTATTGATGTCAAAGAACTCGTCTATCTGTTTTTCTATATACTTGACAAATTCCTCATCCTGAAGCCATTTATGCTGAAATTGCCATCTACCTGATTCCTTTGTCAATTTTTTATCTACATATATTAGACAACAGGGTGCATGATCAGAGATCACGATGTTATCATAAAAGCAGTTTTGAATCTTGGATCTTAATTCTGTGGAAATCAAAAAATAATCAATAAGTGAGAATGTCTTGTAGGTACTGGAATAACAAGAATAGGCTTTAACTTGTGGTTTCATTTCTCTCCATATATCTAACAATCTCAATTCTTTCATAAAATGATTAATAGTCATCCTACATCCATTGTGCGTACAATCCAGCCCTGTTGATCTATCTATACCTGGATTCAATGTACAATTAAAATCCCCTGCTATTATATGTTGCCCTGTAAGTGATGATAAAATAAGAAATAAATTAGCAAAGAACTTTTGATCATCTATATTGGGACCATATAAGTTCACAAGATTTATATTTTCTAATAGCAAAGAACCTTGAATGATTACATATCTTCCAAGTTTGTCTCCAATTACATTTTTCACTTGAAAAGGAACTGATTTATGTATGAGAGTCATAACTCCCCTGGCCCGGGATGAAAATGATGAGGTGAATACACTTCCTTGCCATCTACTCCTAATTCTTTTTATATCCTCCTCTATTAGATGAGTTTCTTGTAAAAACACAATTTTTGAACCCATGTCTTTTATTTTATTCATAACTTGTTTAAGTTTTTTTAAATTTTGTAGACCTCTGCAATTCCATGAAGTTAAATTAAGATTAACACTTTGGTTTATGATCAATAGAGAGTTTGGGATTACCTTGCAGTGTAAACATGCTCATACAGAGAAGCAAAAACATGAGTGGTTGAACATTCATCCTACAAACTACACACAAACAAATTCCCCCTTCCCACACTTGTGGCGAACCCCCCAAAATCAAAAGAAAAATTCCGTCTCCCGATATAGCCATCGACCGCTCCACACCCACGGGGAACAGCCTAAGCCACTCCTTCTTCATCCTCCCAATCACCCTAACTCTACTGCTTTTAATGACGTAACATTAACTCTCCTCTGTAGTTTTCCAACTTAACTCCAAAATTTTTAACAACTTTGTACATCATAGTTTTTTTTGTTTGTTTTGTTTTTGTTTTTTTTAATATATAATACAATCTATATTTTGTAAACTTGCTGTTTACTTCAAGTCAGTCAGATGCCTGTGCAAATGCTTAATTATTCTACCTTATATTTTGTTCATGCTTAGCTCCCACCAGTCTCTTCTTCTTCTTTGATCTTCTTGATGAACTCCTGCGCCTCCTCTGGGGTCTTGAAGATGTGGGTTCTGCCCTCATACGTGGTCAGCAGTCTCGCAGGATAGATTACACCATGACGAATCCCAAGGTTGCGCAGCTCCTTACGTATGGGATCAAACTGCTTCCTCAATTGTTGGATTCCTGTGGCCAGATCTGGGTAGAACCGCACCTGCTGATCCTGGTGTTTAATCTCTCCTTTAGCTCGTGCAGCGTTGAAGATCTTCATCCTGTCTCTGTTGCTAAGAAACTTCATAATTAAGGTCCTCGGCGGTCCCTTATCTCTCCGTGGGCCAATACAATGTGCTTTTTCCAGAACCACTGCTGATTGCAGCTCCACGCTGCCCAGCACCTCCGGAATCCACTTTTCCAGAAAGGAACATACGTCCCGACCTTCTGATTCCTCTGGAAGACCCACCAGCCTCAAGTTATTCTGTCTCGACCGAGATTCCAAATCCAAAATATTATCTTCTAGGCATTTTTTTTTTTTTTTCCAAAGTGCGCACCTTTAATTGAAGACGGGTGACGTCATCTTCAGCACTAGCGAGACGGAGCTCCATCTGCGCCGTTCGTTCTACACAGTCACCCAATTCCTTTCTTATTCCTTCCAACGCTGTCATAATCCCATCAAATCTAGAGGAAAAGTCCGCTCTCATTGAACTCATGGCAGCCATCAGCGCATCTGCGCCGTTCCCCGCAGATATCGCACCGTTACCAGCCTCCTCCGCCATATATGGAGTTTTGTTTGCTGCGTCACAGACCTGAAAGTCCGTTAATTTGGACTGTTTCGGCGGCTCGCTTTTTCCTTTACCTAGTTTTCCAGCCTTAGGTTTCGCCGACATATCCTCGCCCAAACGCTGGGATACGTTCTGTCCCAAATGAGAGAGTTATTTGCCGATTTTTTTCTCTAGGAGCAGAGCAGAGTGAAACACGTCCGTCTTACGTGGCAGCCATAACCGGAAGTCAGTATCAGATCTTTTAAATAAAAAGGAGCCTGATTGTTTAGAGCTTTGTAAGTAAGAAGAAGGATTTTAAACTTAATTCTAAACTCTATGGGAAGCCAATGAAGGGAGGCCAGAACCAGAGAGATATGATCTCTCTTTCTAGTACCTGTTAAAACTCTTGCTGCAGCATTTTGGATCAGCTGAAGACTTTTTAAAGATGTTTTAGGACAGCCTGATAATAAAGAATTACAATAATCTAATCTCGAGCTAACAAAAGTGTGGATCAGCTTCTCAGCATCACTCTGAGACAAGATGCTCCTAATCTTAGGAAGCAAAGGAGAGAGTGGTCTCAGGAGATTAGAAAGAAAATTATAGACAAGCATGTTAAAGGTGAAGGCTATAAGACCATCTCTAAGCAGCTTGATGTTCCTGTGACTACAGTTGCACATATTATTCAGAAATTTAAGATCCACGGGACTGTAGCCAACCTCCCTGGACGTGGCTGCAGGAGGAAACTTGATGAAGAATGGTAACAAAAGAGCCCAGAATAACCTCTAAACACATTCAAGGTGAACTCCAAGGTCAAGGTACATCAGTGTCAGATCGCACCATTCGTCGTTGTTTGAGCCAAAGTGGACTTCATGGGAGACGACCAAGGAGGACACCACTGTTGAAAACAAATCATAAAAAAGCCAGACTGGAATTTGCCAAACTGCATGTTGACGAGCCACAAAGCTTCTGGGAGAATGTCCTATGGACAGACGAGACAAAACTGGAACTTTCTGGCAAGGCACATCAGCTCTATGTTCACAGACACAAAAATGAAGCATACCAAGAAAAAAACACCGTCCCTACTGTGAAACATGGAGGAGGTTCTGTTATGTTGTGGGGCTGCTTTGCTGCATCTGGCACAGGGTGTCTTGAATCTGTGCAGAGTACAATGAAATCTCAAGACTATCAAGGTATTCTAGAGAGAAATGTGCTGCCCAGTGTCAGACAGCTTGGTGTCAGTCGCAGGTCATGGGTCTTGCAACAGGATTATGACCCAAAACACACAGCTAAAAACACCCAAGAACACCCAAGAATGGCTAAGAGCCAAACATTGGACTATTCTAAAGTGGCCTTCTATGAGCCCTGATCTAAATCCTATTAAAGATCTGTGGAAGGAGCTGAAACATGCCGTCTGGAGAAGGCACCCTTCAAACCTAAGACAACTGGAGCAGTTTGCTGATGAGGAGTGGGCCAACATACCTGCTGAGAGGTGCAGAAGTCTCATTGACAGTTACAGAAATGGTTTGATTGCAGTGATTGCCTCAAAAGGTTGTGCAACAAAATATTAAGTTAAGGGTCCCATCATTTCTGTCCAGGCCTGTTTCATGAGTTTGTTTTTTAAAATAATTCTTTTGAACCACAATTCAAAAGCATTGTCTGATTCTCATTGGTTAATTTTCATAGAATTTGTATTTATTACCACTTTTGTCAGATTAAAGTTATTTCTGCGACCATTGTGGGTTTTTCTTTCATTAACAGAGGGGTACCAACAATTTTGTCCACTAATGTCCCCTTTCAAATAAACATTAAACTTAAACCGGTTGCATTAGAGAGCGATACCAGGAAAAAACCCGCTGAGAATGGACCGTAAGGTCCGTGGAGTTGAAGGTTTACTGTGTAGTTATCTACTGTACCATCTGAGATGTTTGTTCTAAACAAACAAATAATGCTTACTGATGACATAAAGCCACATGTCCCAGTTGTGTGTGGGAAGGTGTTTGTTTATTTATGTTTATTAATGTTTTATTTAGGATATTTTAAAGATTTTTTTTTTCAACATTTCTATTCTAGTGTTCTTCATAAATCAAAGTTCAAAGCTCTCTTAAAACTTGTACGTAGACTGTTATCATCACATTACTATATCTGGCGCATAAAATGGTCTTCATGACATCAATGATATTATCATTTATTGCGATAACTTTGGGGGAAATTTATTGTCCATCAAAATTTGTTATTGGTACAGGCCTAATGGCCAGTAATGAAATAAAACTTGATTTCATGATTTGATGATGCCAGTACTGACCGTAATACTCCAGAGTTGTGCCTCATGTGCCAAGGGACCTTTGGAAGATATCCAAAGTAAAGGGCTTCTCTTGGATATGAAAAAAAGAGTTCAGTATTGTGAAGGTCAGCCCTATCTTTACCATATTTTTTTGAACAATCACTTATTATCCAATAAATGCATCAAGCAGAAGTTTGCTTTTGGAAGTTGGCAGGATGCAGAGGCAACTTGACCTTTGAACATAGAGCCTTATTCTACATTGAGCACTGAGGAACATTGTGGACCGTTTCATTGCAGTAAAGAGGATTTTAGTCTGCCACAATGCTGGGTCTGTAGCCAGAGTTCACCGTGTCTGCTTCCATGTCATGAGACAACTAGGGGTCTAATGAGCTTTGCCCCAGCATGTCAGGCCATGGCAGCCTGTTCACACCATGGTAACAACCTGAAGGACTGGGTTATATAGGGCTGGACCAAATCTCCATATTTTAAAATGTATAGATGTATTTAGACTGCAACACAGAGTGACCCGGTATTGTTTATATCGATACTCTGTCTACTTTCTCCTTTCCGTCTGTCCTGCATCTTTGCCCAACAACTTCACCCCACTACACCAACCTTGCTCTGAATGCACAGCGCCCCCACCCACTGACCCACGTGGCTGCCCAAAAAATTCACGCTATAGAGTAGCAGTCCCCCAACGTTTTTACTTCAGACTGGTAGCAAGTAAAAAAAAAAAAAAAAATCTGCAGGGGTGGAGGTTCAGTAAGTAAAGTTTATTTATAAAATGCTTTTCACAGACATATAGTCAAAAAGCACTGAACAATACAGCAGAATAAAATCGAATAATATGAATGAAATAACACTGTGAGTAGACCCCAATAGACCTGTGAGCTATTCCATGCCTGGCTGAAGTCAGTGGAAGCCATGGTCCAGGCATCCTGCCCAAGAAAGTGCCTCTGGTCTCCAGACAGAGCTGTGAGCTTTTGGCACTACACACAGCAGGTCTAAGTAACTATCAGGATGCACAATTTAGCCACAGACCTCATCTAGTCATTGGTGAGTTGAGTGTAGTGTCGTGGATTCAACTTTTACCAATTAATGTCCCTTTGATCTGGTGAACAAATAAAAAGCTGTAGTCCATAGATGCATTTTTTTTATGAGTTATTATGGTTAAGAAAGGAAAAGACGTGTAACACTGCAGATTGACGGGGCCACAGGAAAGATCTCTGAGGTCTCAAAGTGCAAAATTTTAATACAGTAACAGATAAGCATGGAATGCTGACTCAGCAATTCTTCAAGTGTTCTGTGAGAAACGGAGCCTGAGTGTCTGTCAGTGTTAACCTTGAGGGTGAGACACCGTGTCCAAGCACAGTATGCTTTGTAATACCAGGAACAAAGTGTACAATTAAGGTATGCAATAAAGGAATGTTTGACAGCAATATTGAATGACATTATATGAAACTAGAAAAGCACTCAGAGAGCAGATACCTCCGCCAAAGCTCCTTCCATCCCTCATGGATCACCTCCAAAATGTAATGGTTCGTGTGCAGGCCATGAGCCAGTTCTGGTAAAAACTGTATCAAAGCCTGTCCAGTAGTTTGGGAGGATTCTTGCTAACACTCTGTGAGAAGATAAGAGCCTTGGCTGAAGCATGCATTCTGGGATCATCACCAAAATTAGAGATGAACAAGATGCAATAATATATTGCACATAATTTAGTTACCTAGTAATGTTATTTTATATTTACTTATTTTTGTAGGTTTTTTATTTGGGTTCTAAATCTTTTATTGGGTTTTAAACTTTTGAGTTTTTATCCTCTTTGACTAGTCTTTAACTTTTTAATATGACCCTTCTCTCTTATCTCCTTGTTTTTTTCTCTCATCTCTTTGTCTTATGTCCTGATTGGTGGAGCCTTGAGTATTTTTATCATGTTTATAGTCAGCTTCATGTGTGCCTGCATTTGTGTTCATGTTGAATGTAATTGTGGTTTGTAAATATGGATGTCACCTGACTGCAAAACAAATCTACCTACGGGTACAAATAAAGGAACCTGAACCTGACCAAAGTTAGAGAACGAATTACTGATTCTGAGAGCTGAATATGACAAAAAATCAGCGAATAGAGCTGCCTCGAGTCTTCTAAGATTGAAGCAATCTTTTTATGAACAAGGTGAAAAATCAGGAAAATTATTGGCATGGCAGATTAAACAATTAGAATTTAAAACACCAATTACCAGTATTGTAAGTAATGGACAGGCGGTTGTAGATCCTTTAGAAATTAATAGTGCCGCGGATGGCAGCCACTGGCTTCTGCTCTCTGATGTTTTTGATAATTTTGTGTGTTTTTTTGGACTTCTGCTCTTCTGTCCGAGTCACCTATTCAAGGGAGGAACTACTTTCTCTCAGACTACCTTCCAATGCAACTTCTCCGCCAGCTGCTGCTGCTGATCTGAAGTTTTTTCAGTCGATCTTAGCTGTGGGAGCAGCGGCTATTGGCGCTGGCCGGAAACGAAGGCGGCGTGGTAAACGTGCCGGTGCGCTAGTCAGGCTGAAGAAACGAGGATTTCACACGCCGCTCCCATCGATCCATCTGGCAAATATCCGCAGTTTGGCGAACAAAATGGATGAACTGCTGCTCCTGACTCACAAAAACCGGGATTTTAGCAGATCTGGCGCCCTTTGTTTCACGGAGTCCTGGCTGAGTGAACACATCCCGGACAGCGCGGTCCGCCTGGACGGATTCCAACTGTTTTGCGCTGATCGCAGCCGAGAATTCTCTGGAAAGACTAAGGGTGGTGGAATCTGCTTCTACATAAACGAAGGTTGGTGTACTGATGTCACACTGTTGAAGAAGTTTTGTAGCCCTAACCTAGAGTCACTGTTCATAAACTGTAAACCCTTTTATTCACCGCGAGAGTTCTCCACGTTTATTCTGGTCGGAATTTATATCCCGCCTGCTGCTTGTACAACAGAGGCACTGCAGCACCTCGCTGACCAGATAGCAGACGTGGAGGAAAAACATCCAGACTCTCTGCTTATCATTCTGGGTGATTTCAATAGAGCTAATCTCACAAATGAGCTTCCTAAATACAGACAGCATATTAAATGTCCCACCAGGGACACAAATACACTTGACCACTGTTACACAGTTTTAAGAAACGCCTATCATGCCGTCCCCCGTGCAGCTCTGGGTTTCTCTGACCACTGCCTGCTCCATCTTATTCCAACATACAGACAGAAACTAAAAACTTCCAAGCCTGTTGTAAGGACTGTGAAGAAATGGACTGAGGAATCAAAGCTGGAGTTACAAGCCTGCTTTGACTGTACAGATTGGAGTGTTTTTGAAGCTGCAGCCATTAACTTAAATGAACTCACTGACACTGTGACGTCATACATCTGTTTCTGCGAGGACATGTGTGTGCAGACCAAGACCTTCTGCACATACAACAACAATAAACCCTGGTTCATTCCTAAACTGAAGCAGCTACGTCAGACCAAGGAGGAGGCCTATGAGGTTGTTGCATATGACGTCAGGGGGCGTGCCGCACTGGCCCGTTAGAGTGAGCCGCCATTTTGGATGGCAAGACACAGCAGCAGCAGGGTGAAATAAACCACATAGCTCACGTGTATCTACAAACTCCGCAAAATGGTGTACTCCTGTTGTTCCCCCTGATAAGAGGATAAGCGGGGAATTAAATGGCCGGTGTGAAATGCAAAAAAAAAAAAAAAAAAAAAAAAAAGTTGGATTTTTGAATAATTACCTTCACTGACGTAATCTCTCGCTTTGTCATAACGGGCTGCAAGGTGGAGCAGTGGTTTAGCACTGTGGCAGCACAGTTTTACCCTCGGCCGGGGGATCGCGGGGATCATGAGACCGTGGGTTTAGGGCGCTCGCGCACGCAGCGGCCGGTGGCTTGTCACCAGACTGCAAACCAAATCTACCTACGGGTACAAATAAGTAACAAAAAAAAACAAACTTTGTGGTTTGGGGGCGCCTCTCTGCTTGCTACGATGCACACATGAAAGGGGAGAAAACTATTGTACATGTGCATAAAATCAGGTACGTTTTAACGCGGCGCGCCGTGGAGAGCCTTTAAAAAAAAAAAAAAAAACACGCAGCGCGCTTCACTCACCTCTGAGTGAGGAGCTGCTGTTGTTTTCCGACGCGTTAAACAGCCAAGAGTTCACATCATCCACATCCTTTTCCGCTGACACGTTTTCCGATATTTTTTCCTCCTGCTCCCCTTCGTGTTTTAAAGATATCATCTCATCGTTTGCCCCCAAATCATCCCCGCTGAGCAGATTACTCCAGTCATTGTTCTGCTAATTGCTCCAGCTGTTACCCCACACCCGTCACCTCCGTTCAACTGAGGCATTTCAGCACACCAGAGGAGTGCACAGGAGAAAGATTAAAAAAAACTTGTCTGCTGTTATGAATGCTGACAATGAATCCACTGAATGTGACAGACATTGCAGACACAGTTTCAGAGGCCATAGTGTCAGCTGTTGAAGAGGATGATAGGATGTTATTATGTCAGATTGTGACTGTGTGTTCTCCTCACTCATTCTGATCGCTAAACAGTACAAGTTACGCCTGGGTTGTCACAGTGCAACTGCTGCTCTTGCCATCCAAAATGGCGGCACCTACGGCGTGTTTATGTTTACCCCCGCGAGTCACGTGATTTTTACGACCCTACGCAAAGACTCCATAGGACTGGTGACTGGACTCTGTACAAGTGGGCCAGAAACATGCTGACGAAGGAGATCAGGCTTGCTAAGAGGAGCTACAGTGTGAAGTTACAAAAAAACTTCTCAGCCAACAACTCTGCTTCTGTCTGGAGAGGCCTGCAGAATATCACCAACTACAGGAGACCATCCCCCCACCCTGTGGAAAACCTCCAGCTGGCTAACGACCTAAACAGCTTTTACTGCAGGTTTGAAAAGAACCTACAGTTCTCACCTCCCACCCACACAAAAGGTTTATCTGCAGCCCCAGGAACTCCATCCCTCCTCCACTCTGACCTCCCACCAGCACTAATGATCTGTGAAGAGGAGGTGCGCCGGGTCTTTCAGAGACAAAAGATCAAGAAGGCTGCAGGACCTGATGGTGTGTCTCCGTCCTGCCTGAGAGTCTGCTCCATCGACTTGGCCCCCATCTTCACCCGGATCTTTAACAGATCACTGGAGCTGCGTGAAGTGCCTTCCTGCTTCAAATGCTCCATCATCATTCCAGTTCCCAAGAAACCCTCTGTTACAGGATTAAACGACTACAGACCTGTTGCCTTGACCTCTGTGGTCATGAAATCCTTGGAGAGATTGGTGCTGAACCACCTGAAGGTCATCACAGGCCCCCTGATGGACCCACTGCAGTTTGCCTACCGGTCAAACAGGTCAGTGGATGATGCAGTGAATATGGGACTACATTACATCCTGCAACACCTCGACTCCCCAGGGACGTACGCCAGGATCCTGTTTGTCGACTTCAGCTCAGCGTTCAACACCATCATCCCAGGCATTCTTCATCAGAAACTCCTCCAGCTCAAGGTGCCCCCCTCCACCTGCCAGTGGATCTCCAGCTTTCTGACTGACAGGTGGCAACAGGTGAAGCTAGGGAGATTTACATCCAGCTCCCGAAAAATTAGTACTGGCGCCCCCCAAGGATGTGTCCTTTCCCCACTGCTCTTCTCCCTCTACTCCAACGACTGCACCTCAGAGGACCCTTCGGTGAAGCTCCTGAAGTTTGCGGACGACACCACAGTCATCGGTTTGATCCGGGATGATGATGAGTCTGCATACAGGCGGGAGGTGGAGCAGCTGATCCTCTGGTGCAGCCAGAACCATCTTAAACTTAACCCAGCCAAAACGGTGGAGATGACTGTGGATTTCAGGCGACACCCCCCTTCATTCCCCCCACTCACCATCCTCAACAGCACAGTGTCCACTGTGGACTCCTTCAAGTTTCTGGGTACCACAATCTCCCGGAACCTGAAGTGGTCCTCCCATATAGACACTGTCCGGAAAAAGGCCCAGCAGAGGTTGTTTTTTCTGCGTCAGCTCAAGAAGTTTGATTTGCCTCAGGAGCTGCTGGTTGTCTTCTACACCGCCATCATCCAATCTGTCCTCTGCTTTTCCATCACTGTCTGGTTTGGATCTGCCACTAAACAGGACAAGACCAGACTGCAGCGGATCATTAAGTCTGCGGAGAGGATCATTGGTACCGACCTACCCTCCATTGAGAACTTATATCGGTCCATAACCAGGAAACGGGCAGGAAACATCTGTGCTGACCCATCACACCCCGGCCACAAACTGTTTGAACTTCTATCTTCTGGTCGTCGTTACAGATCACTGAAGGTCAAAACCACCCGTCACAGGAACAGTTTCTTTCCTCAAGCCATCACTCTGATGAACTCCTAACATTCACCTAGTCCTACCTGTTGCTGTACTCATGACTTTTCATCCATTATTACATTGCACATAACTCTCACACTGCTTTTTACTTCATTCACATTATATCACTGAATCTGAGTCCACATTGAAATACTGTGTGATTGTATATTTTTTCATATATTTCTGCAAAGTGTGGTTAGTCTGAGTAAATAACTGCATATATTCCTGTATATATTTGCATCCTTTTATAGAAACGTGGACAGACTGTAATTTACTGTACATACTCTGTCATTGAATCCTTATTTAAATCCTCCACCTGAACAATGAGAGCAAGTTTTTAGCCAAAGTCAAATTCCTTGTATGTGTTGTGCATACTTGGCCAATAAAGCTGATTCTGATTCTGATTCTTTAGAGATTACTATGAAAAATTTTATGATACAAAAAATGAAACTGACTTAACAAAACTAAATGGGTTTTTGGACGGATTATCTATACCGTGTATTCCAAATGAAAACAGGGAGATACTGGAGTCTAAAATTAGTCAAGAAGAAGTTGGGCTAGCCACTGATAATATGAAATCAGGAAAAAGTGCAGGACCAGATGGTCTTCCAGTTGACCTCTATAAAAAAATTTAAGAATAAATTAATAAAACCTTTTTTGGAAATGGTTTTAGAAGCATTTCAAAATAGTAATTTACCACCATACATGAATAATGCCTTAATTATACTGTTGCCAAAACCAGGTAAACCCTCTAATAAATGTGAAAATATGAGACCAATAAGCCTATTAAATGGGGAAATACTGGAATTTCCCCATTGTGGGACTAATAAAGGCTTATCTTATCTTATCTTATCTTATCTTATCTTAAATGCTGACCTTAAGATAATCTGTAAAATTTTAGCAAGACGACTACAAGAAATATTACCAAATATTATTAACCGAGATCAAAATAAGATAAGATAAGATAAACCTTTATTAGTCCCACAATGGGGAAATTCCAGGATTGCAACAGCATAGGGATAGCAACACTCAGAGCAACAATCAGAAGGCAAGAAAAAACAACATCTAGTAAACATATGTCCATATTACTATAAATGTATATACTGTATATAGACACACAGTGCAGAGCATTATGGCTGGTGGATGTGCAGCAGAAAGTCTAAGTCTAAATGGCTTTATAAAGGGAAGACAAGGCTTCCATAATGTAAGAAGACTATTTAATATTATCTATTCTAATAAAGAAGCACCGGATACAGCTCTCCTATCATTGGATGCCGAAAAGGCCTTTGATAGGGTCGAATGGCCCTTTCTTTTTGAAGTCTTTCAAAGGTTTGGACTTGGAAATAATTTCATAAAATGGGTTCAGATAATATACAATAATGCTACAGAAGAGATCCTAACAAACAGCAATATTTCAAAATCAATAAATATCAATAGAGGATGTCGACAAGGCTGTCCACTTTCACCTTTACTGTTTACTATGGCAATTGAACCATTAGCGATGGCGATACGTTTACATTCACAAATATATGGAATTAAAGTAGGACCAACAGAACATAAAATCTCCCTGTATGCCGATGACATAATTTTGTTTATGTCAAATCTCAAAAAATCAATTCCGACTTTGTTGAATTTAATAAAGAACTTTGGGGAAATATCGGGATATAAAATAAATAAAACTAAATCTTCAATATTAATGCTAAATGAGACCCAGAGAAATCACCCAGCTCCTGAGGTAAATCAATTCAACGTTGTAAATCAGTTTAAATATTTAGGAATTCAAATTGTGCCTAAGCTAGAATCAGTCGCCAGTGCCAACTATGAAGCCTTAATGACAGACATTAATGAGTTACTTCAGAGATGGATGTCACTACCAATGTCGATGATCGGGAGAATCGGTATACTTAAAAGTAATATTTTACCCAAAATACTTTATTTATTTCAATACATTCCTTTACCACCACCTTCAGATCTATTTTGAAGAATTAAAAAAAAGTTAGTGGAATTTATATGGAGCAATAGGAAGGCTAGATTACGTCTGTCCTTACTATATTTACCATTTGATCGTGGAGGTCTGAAATGTCCAAACTTTATGTTGTATTACTGGTCAGCACAACTGAGGTCTATGACATATTATTTTTCATCAAATGATCTCCCTCACTGGACTGAAATGGAATCATACAATTTACCTTTACCTCTTCCCATATTCATATACTCAGACTTGGCTAAAAAATTACAGAAACAAGTTAAAAATCCAATTGTAAAGCATATGATCAAATATGGTGTAAAACCAAAAAATATTTAAAAGAACCACACTTATTGTCACAATTTAGCCCAATATGGGGTAATCAATATTTTACACCAGGGAGAGCGGATGCTGTATTTAAAGTATGGAATTTAAAAGGGATTCAAAAGATTCAAGACTTATATCTGTCATGTTCAGATAACATAATGTCTTTTGAAGAACTGAGGATTAAATTTAATCTTAATAGAACACATTTTTTTTTAAATATCTTCAGCTTAGGAACTTTATTCGATCAAATCAAAATGATGCTCTCACCCAACCTACTTATTCTTCCTTAGAAAAAATTTTGACGAAAGATAGTAAGAGAAAAGGTATTATTTCAGAGTTTTATAACTCATTGACACTATCCTCAAGTGAAAACTCACAGAAAAGACTGAATTATTGGAAAGAAGACCTGCAAACTGAAATTTCAGAGGAACAATGGGAATTGGCTTGTACAGAAGCTCAAACCAAATCAATAAATGTACGTCTTAAATTGATACATTTTAAATGGTTAATGCGGATGTATGTTACACCGGAGGAGTTAAATAGATATAACAAAAACATACCAGATATGTGCACAAAATGTATGGAAAGTAAAGGAACCCTATTTCATTGTTTATGGGAATGTAGAAAAATTAGAGTGTTTTGGGAAGAGGTGAGGGTAACAAATGAAAAAATAATTTCAAAACAAATCATATTGAATCCTAAATTGTTTTTGTTGGGTCTGCATCCAGAAAAGCATAACTTTAATAAAAGTGAAAGAGCATTCATAGACCTCAGTTTGCTTAACACCAAAAAATGTATTGCACTATTATGGAAAAAGACTCATAGACCAGATGTGACTCAGTGGTTAAGACAGATGTTAACAAACCTTCCACTAGAAAGAATAACAGACATACTGAAATCAAAGGAAAATGTTTTTCAGAATATATGGAGACCTTTCATTGATTATGTAAAGAAATTAAACATAACTTTTGAAGAAGAAGGTGAATGATGTGTGTGGACCTTGTAAATTCCAAACTGGTGAATGTATAATATGTATACTTATGTAATGGATTACCTAGACTAAACAGAGGAGCATTGTTGAAGACCTGTCTTTTAGTGGTTGTTGGTGTTTTTAGTACATTTTTTTTAAAAGTAGTTTAGTGTTAGAGTTTGAGTGTTTGTGTTATGTTTGTAAAAAAAAAAAAAAAAAAAAAAAAAAAAAGGTTCAATAAAAAATATTGTGGAAAAACCTGAACCTTAAAATGTAATGTTCTGTTCCCCAAGAACTATCTATGGTGAAAATTTCATCCAAATCCATCCAGTAGTTTTTGCGTAATCCTGCTAACAGACAGACAGACAACCCTGATTACATAACGTCCTTGGCGGAGGTAATAAGAAAGGAATTACCATTGCATAATGCACAGTAAACCTTACTACAGCAGGGGTGTCAAACATGCGTCCCTTGGGCCAAAACCAGCCCATGGGATGAATTTGCAAAGTGTGAAGACTACTGCCGTTTTTATCCCCCGCTGGTCGAAGACCGACGGCTCGGATCTGATGATTTTTTTTTTTGCAGGAGTTATAGCCCCTGACGTATGATCTCCTATTTCACCTCAGTTAATAGATAGTAACTGTCTTGTGAAATCAGCTCCTGCAACAGTTTTGTTCAAAATGCTTTGAAACTTGGTGCCATGGTTTGATATACATTAATGATGCGCATATTGCAATTTGACTCTTGATTTGTGCAGGAATTATAGACTTTGAGGTCAAAGTCAGAGGTCAGTTTTTCTCTAAATCTTATAAACGTGATAACTACTGAAAGATGATGTAGGCTTTTAAAACTGATACAATATTTGTCTCTAAGACACATCTTGGATGGCTTACACCCTGACCTTTCTATCGGTTTGGAGTCAAAAGGTCAAACATCAAGGTCTTCTACACAGCAACTCAGCTGATCCCATAGGTTTTCTATGGGATTTAGGTCTGGAGAAAGTGCAGGCCACTCCATTTGAGGTACCCCAACCTCCAGCAGCCATTCCCAGGTTTTCCTCTGGTAACATTTCTGGTTGGCAGCCCGCCACACTTAAAATTATCCCACTACTCTATGGGGAAATACAACTTTAAGAAAAAAATGTGAAGGAATGATGGTCCGCAAGCGCGCACACGAACAACGCGTGTGACCGTTATCCTCATGGAGTTCAGAAGCGCCCCGCCCATGTGACTGGTCCAGTCACCAGAGTGTCTCGCTATTAGCGTCACTGTCCGAGAGAAGCATGAGCTTATTAAAGTACTTTAAATGCGGGGAAAAAAAGCAGAAGAGGTATGTAAGCAGTGAAGGCATTTAACCCGCAACGGGGGCAATAATGGAAGAGTCGCTTAGCTAACAAGTGTGATTAGGAGCTTGAGTTGGTTCATTTTGTCTTCTTTTTAATTATTAGTTTTTTGTTTTTCTTATTTCAGACAAGAATAAAAAGATATTTTTACCTTTACCTTAGTTAATATTAATTAACTCATTTATGTTCATGATGTACCTGGCAGGTTAAGATGACCGAAATTCACAAAGTCAGTGACTTTAATCCATCAGCAGCCTTCAGACAAACTAAACGTACCAACATTTGGATTTCAAAAGAAGGGGGATTTTTCCTGCTTTCTGGGTGGTGAAGAGAGTTCTAAAAAAAAACATATAAATATATAGAAATATTATAACAGAAATAACTGTATCTTTGGTCATTTGATGAAGATAAATAGATACATCCATAGATGCGCCGGGACACATCATCAGTGATGTTTCCTGACGTCATCGGGTGTTTCGGGTCTCACAACATCAGACACCCTCAATCAGGCGATCCTGGCTGGGTCGCCAGAAAGAGGCTGCAGCTCTTTCTGCAGCCTCAGTGGCAGATTTGATGGCCTTCCTTTTAGCAACTCCTTTAATACCAAGGAGAGTGTAAATTTTGCACAGGGAGCGGGCAGCAAAGCCTCGACATCCCACCTCTATGGGCTCACAGTGTGCTCTCCAACCATTCCTCTGGCACTGTTCTGCCAGTTCTTGGTATTTGAGCCGTTTGCGTTCATTGGCCTGTTCTATGCGCTCCTCCCAGGGAACTGTGAGCTCCACTAACAGAACCTGCCTGGAAGAGGAAGATGTTAGTACCACATCTGGCCTAAGAGATGTTGCTGTTACATAATCGGGGAACTTAAGCTGCTTTCCCAAGTCAATTCGCAGGTCCCAGTCTGATGCTGAAGAGAGCAGACTGGCTGATGGTCTACGCTGTGGTCGGGGCCTCTCTCCAGCTTTAACGAATGTAATTTTCCTTTGGCTACCGACCTGCTTACTGTTTGCCATGGCGCTGGAGATGGTCTCCGCTACACACTTTAGCACTTGGTCATGGCGCCAGCGATATCGGCCCTCTCCAAGAGCTGTTGGGCAACTGCTAAGAATGTGTTCAAGCGTGCCCTTTCCTGAGCAGAGAGGACATGTTGGCAGCTCGCTCTTACCCCAGGTATGCAGGTTTGCCGGACTGGGTAGCACATCATATACTGCTCGGAGCATAAATTGGATGCGCTGAGGCTCTGCATTCCAGATGTCATTCCAGGTCAGCTTCTTATCCACTACTCCCTCCCATTTTGTCCATGCCCCCTGCTGCCGCATGCCTACCATCCTACCAGTCCTCACTTCTTCAACACCTGCTCTCACTTCCTGCAGGATTAACTTGCGTTTGTCCTTTCCCTGGACTTTATCGTAGCGCAGCTGTGGGATGGAGCCCAGCCCTGCATGTCCTATTGCCACCGTGCCCACCAGAGCTTTGTGTCTCAACCGAGATTCTGCAAGCTCCAACCCCTCTTGAGCTCTCCACTTCCGACCTGTCCTCACCACAATGCCTGCTGCTGCCACTCTCGAGTCTCTAGAGTCACGATAGGCTAGTACCTCTCTTGTGCGGGAAACCTTGAACTCCTCTTCCAAACTACTAATAGGAAGCTGGAGTTTGTTGCTCCTGCCATAAAGCGCCGCACTACTGAAGCTATGTGGTAAACCCAACCATCTTCGAAGGTAGGAGCTGATCTTCCTTTCCAGGGTCTCCACTGTAGACAGAGGCACCTCGTACACCAGCAGAGGCCAGAGGATACGGGGCAAAATGCCATGTTGGTACACCCAAGTCTTGAACCTGCCGAGAAGGCCAGACTTATCCACGGTCAACAGCCATGTTTCCAATTTCCTGATGGTAGTTCGAATGGATGCTGTGTCCCTGAGACTACAGTCAAAGACCTTCCCTCGGCTTGTGACTGGTTTCTCTGTGATAGATGGTATCACAATGCCATCCAGATGGAAACGGAACTTATCCACCACTTTCCCTCTTTTCAGGGCCATAGATCTAAACTTTGATGGCTTAAAGTTCATTCTTGCCCAGGAAATAAGTTTTTCCAGGCCTTGAAGAATCCACCTACTACCAGGCACTGATGTAGTAGTAACTGTCAGATCATCCATGAAAGCTCTAATGGGAGGCTGCCGGATTCCTGACCTTGAAAGAGGTCCTCTACATTCGACCTCCGCTGCTTTAACCAGCATGTTCATGGACAGGGTAAAAAGGATAACAGAAATGGTACAGTCTGTTATAATCCCTTTCTCCAACTGGTGCCAATCTGAGGTCAAGCTGCCAGAGGTGACTCTGAGTCTAAATTGACCATAATAGTTCAGAATGAGAGCCTTGATCTTACTGGGTATGTGGTGTTGGTCCAGCGTGATATCGACCAGCTTATGGGGGATTGACCCGTAAGCATTGGCAAGATCCAGCCAAAGCACCACTAGATCTCCATTTCCCTCCCGTGCCTCTCTGATCAGCTGAGTGACCACTCCAGTATGTTCCAAACACCCTGGTACACCTGGGATTCCACCCTTCTGTACTGATGTATCGATATAATTGTTCTTCAGAAGGAAGTGGGTCATTCTCCTAGACAAGACACTAAAGAAGATCTTGCCTTCCACGCTGAAGAGTGAGATAGACCTGAACTGCTCCAATTTAGATGACCTCTCTTCCTTGAGAATTCACACTCCCTCTGCCCATCTCCACTGCTCTGCTACAGTTCCTCTTCGCCAGATCACTCTCAGTATCTTCCATAGGATTCTCAGGAGCTCTGGGCAATGCTTGTATACTTTATAAGGTACTCCACTGGGGCCTGGAACAGAGCTGGCTCTTGCCGCTGCCACCACTTCCTGAACTTCCTTCCAGGTGGGTTCTGAGGTGTTGAACTCCACCAGAGGGTCTGGAATGTCCAAAAGAGCTCTCTGAGGTCCCAGATCCTGCTCTCTAAAAGGATCACTTAGGGTATTATGCAAGAAATGGTCAACTTCCTCCTTAGAACACTCCAGTCTCCCACTGCGCTTCTGCCCTGGCATCTTCCTCATAAAGCCAAATGGATCTGCCAAGAATGCAGTTCGTCTCCTGGCTCTCTCAATCCTCCTCCTCCAATGCCATTCAGCTCTACGCAGGGTCATAAGCTTCTTCCTGATGGCATGTCGAAGCTCAGCAAGTGGTGGCTTCTCCTCCTCTGCTGCTGCTTGAAACTGTCTTGTCAGCATCCTCAACTCTTTCCGCAGCTGATGAATCCTGCCAGCCCTACGGCTCTTAGTGTAAATAGACCTGCCAGCTCTGCGCTCCATAATGCCAAACCTCTCTACCCCAAAACTCATAATGATGGTCGTCATGCTTCGAAGTTGACTAGCCACATCTCCCTTTGCTATTGTTCTGATGATCTCTGCTGTATCTTCATCAAACTGTTGCCACAATTGATGCTGCTTTGCTGCAGGCCACTTAATCCGATGTTGCTTGACTACTGTGCTTGGAACTGGGGCACTGGACACTTGGAGGTTCTGGGCACTGTGGGGTGACTCCGGGCCGGGCTCCTCCTGCGTCTCACCAGGTGTAATTCCTGTGCGTTGTGCCACAGCCCCCTGAACCAAGCATTTCATCCGGGTCTGATGGATTTTAAGGCCTCATTCGTTTTTACAGACTTTGCCACAGATGCATCTACTCGCCGTTATCGATAGTCTGTTCTCCAAGATCGTCATCCTAAGGTCCGTCCTAGTGGGGTGCTCATCCTCCCCCCCTCTCGGGCACCCCTGGGGGTATGTCTCTGTGGGTTGATCTGTAGCTTAGATGGGTTCTTCTTCACAGAAGATGCAAGTTGGGCTGCTAACCCTCCCTGCCCCAGTTGCCGTCTCTCCGTGCTGTCCACTGTCTCTCCAGTTGTCACCAATCTATACTTGGTTGTCACCCAACCTATTCTTGGGAGTCACTGACTAAGCCAGATGCAAAGATGAATAGATACATCCATAGATGCGCTGGGACACATCATCAGTGATGTTTCCTGATGTCATCGGGTGTTTCAGGTCTCACAACATCAGACATCCTCAATCAGGCGACCCAACCAGGGTTGATCAGACCCTGACTTGTGTCCCAGCAGCATTGGCCCACGATTCTGACCTCTTAATCCATAGCCACCGAGAAGCTCTTTCTGCAGCCTCAGTGGCAGATTTGATGGCCTTCCTTTTAGCAACTTCTTTAATACCAAGGAGAGTGTAAATTTTGCACAGGGAGCGGGCAGCAAAGCCTCGACATCCCACCTCTATGGGCTCACAGTGTGCTCTCCAACCATTCCTCTGGCACTGTTCTACCAGTTCTTGGTATTTGAGCCGTTTGCGTTCATTGGCCTGTTCTATGCGCTCCTCCCAGGGAACTGTGAGCTTCACTAACAGAACCTGCCTGGAAGAGGAAGATGTTAGTACCACATCTGGCCTAAGAGATGTTGCTGTTACATAATCGGGGAACTTAAGCTGCTTTCCCAAATCAATTCGCAGGTCCCAGTCTGATGCTGAAGAGAGCAGACTGGCTGATGGTCTAAGCTGTGGTCGGGGCCTCTCTCCAGCTTTAACGAATGCAATTTTCCTTTGACTACCGACCTGCTTACTGTTTGCCATGGTGCTGGAGATGGTCTCCGCTACACACTTTAGCACTTGGTCATGGCGCCAGCGATATCGGCCCTCTCCAAGAGCTGTTGGGCAACTGCTAAGAATGTGTTCAAGCGTGCCCTTTCCTGAGCAGAGAGGACATGTTGGCAGCTCGCTCTTACCCCAGGTATGCAGGTTTGCCGGACTGGGTAGCGCATCATATACTGCTCGGAGCATAAATTGGATGCGCTGAGGCTCTGCATTCCAGATGTCATTCCAGGTCAGCTTCTTATCCACTACTCCCTCCCATTTTGTCCATGCCCCCTGCTGCCGCATGCCAACCATCCTACCAGTCCTCACTTCTTCAACACCTGCTCTCACCTCCTGCAGGATTAACTTGCGTTTGTCCTTTCCCTGGACTTTATCGTAGCGCAGCTGTGGGATGGAGCCCAGCCCTGCATGTCCTATTGCCACCGTGCCCACCAGAGCTTTGTGTCTCAACCGAGATTCTGCAAGATCCAACCCCTCTTGAGCTCTCCACTTCCGACCTGTCCTCACCACAATGCCTGCTGCTGCCATTCTCGAGTCTCTAGAGTCACGATAGGCTAGTACCTCTCTTGTGTGGGAAACCTTGAACTCCTCTTCCAAACTACTAATAGGAAGCTGGAGTTTGTTGCTCCTGCCATAAAGCGCCGCACTACTGAAGCTATGTGGTAAACCCAACCATCTTCGAAGGTAGGAGCTGATCTTCCTTTCCAGGGTCTCCACTGTAGACAGAGGCACCTCGTACACCAGCAGAGGCCAGAGGATACGGGGCAAAATGCCATGTTGGTACACCCAAGTCTTGAACCTGCCGGGAAGGCCAGACTTATCCACGGTCAACAGCCATGTTTCCAATTTCCTGATGGTAGTTCGAATGGATGCTGTGTCCCTGAGACTACAGTCAAAGACCTTCCCTAGGCTTGTGACTGGTTTCTCTGTGATAGATGGTATCACAATGCCATCCAGATGGAAACAGAACTTATCCACCACTTTCCCTCTTTTCAGGGCCATAGATCTAGACTTTGATGGCTTAAAGTTCATTCTTGCCCAGGAAATAAGTTTTTCCAGGCCTTGAAGAATCCACCTACTACCAGGCACTGATGTAGTAGTAACTGTCAGATCATCCATGAAAGCTCTAATGGGAGGCTGCCGGATTCCTGACCTCTACATTCGACCTCCGCTGCTTTAACCAGCATGTTCATGGACAGGGTAAAAAGGATAACAGAAATGGTACAACCTGTTATAATCCCTTTCTCCAACTGGTGCCAATCTGAGGTCAAGCTGCCAGAGGTGACTCTGAGTCTAAATTGACCATAATAGTTCAGAATGAGAGCCTTGATCTTACTGGTTAAGTTAATTCATTTAATTAAATACAATTTTATTAATATTTTTTCTTTGTAATCAGAGTTAAATTATTGTTCTGTTCTGGCTCTGCAAAATTATGGGCAAAAGTGTAAATTGTTATAAGGAAAAAGTAAAAAAAAAATTACCAGTCTGTTTCAAATTTATTAAAAAATAATTTTATTTTAAAAAGTAGATAAAAATTAGCCATAAAATTATACACAAATTTATAATTAAGTCTGAAATGTACAAGAAAAGTCAATTTTACAAGAGGAAACTACAAATTTGAGGACAATTGTTTCAAATTTAGCTAAATTTACAGAGAAAAGTAGAAAACTATAAGAAAATTGTTATAAATTTTTGAGAAAAGCCTCAGCAACTCACCCTTGGCCATGGGGTCCCTGGTTTGATCCTCAGCCCCTGACCAACAGTGATCTGTGTGGAGTTTGCATGTTCTCCCCGTGTCTGTGTGGGTTTACTCCGGGATTTCTCCGGTTTCCTCCCACAGGCCATAAACATGCAGGTTAGGTTAACTGGAGACTCTAAAGTGGTCCTAGGTGTGAATGTGTGTGTGAATGGTTAAGGGATAGCGCCGTATCGTGGCTGCTTCATCCATCCAGGTGGATGCCCTCAATTTCCCCTCTGGGGATCAATAAAGTATACAAAATCAAAAAAATCAAAATTAAAAAAAAAACCTTCAAGATTGAAGTCATTACTCAAGTTTTTAAGTGGCTGCTCTTTGTACCCTTAACTCAACTAGAAATTTTGGTTGTCTACTTTTAATTATTAATTTCAAAGCACTGCTTTTACATGAGTAGAATTTCTAGCTACTGTTCCCACCTGATCATATAATTTAAGTATGCATGAGTACATTATTATTATGAATTGTTTTTTTTTCCCTTCCCAACTCTTTCTCAATGGAAAAAACCCCAAAACAAAACACTAGAATAAAAATACAAAAAAAAATGCACATTTTTGTCACTTATGTAAACCATGACAAAAAAATTCTACAGGACAAAACATGACACTTGATATTTTCTAACCCGTTTGTATACCACCATAGACAGAGAGAGAAGCTGAATTAGACAGAGCTCAGAGAGGGAAAGATGAGACAGAAGAGAGGAGCCAAGGAGAGGGAGGTGTTCAGGCAGAGGAAGGAGAGAAGGATAACGCCAGTAAAAAGTCCAAACACAGGACGTCCAACTGGCCCAATATTCCAACATTCAAGCCTTGGTTGTACAATACTTTAAATGGTAAGTTCCATATGCAAAGTTACTGTGCAAAATTTAATAAAAGAAATAAATAGTATAAAATTAACATATTCCAGTTACAATAGTGTCATGCCCCCCCCCATCCTGAAAAAAAATGTCGCCAAGGTCTTTAAAGTGCTGATGACACAATTTTGACTTTTTTTTTTGCATGTTGGGTAAACCCAAAAGTCATTGTCGATGATCAGTATAATATTTACAACGATGCCTGTATAAACTAGTTATCATCAAAAAACCACAGCCGCTGACTGGACTGTGGTGCCGCCCACCGAATGAAGGGCGGCACCACCATGATATCAGTGACAGAATGGATGCCGGTGGTGTTGACTGGAATGACAGCAGCTTTGTAGCTCACAGTTTCTCTGGTGTCTTGTTTTAATTTTATGGCTATGCCTTCACGTTGTGTCGCAGGCTCAGATAAACAGCAGGCCGTGAAAGACCACATCACACGCTTCAGCTCCAACTGTCATAAGCTTCCTCATGCGCTTTTACACAGGAGGAGCGCAAGAGGAGGGGAAGGATTAATGGATTTACACGCAGCTTTGACCTACTTTCTGTGAGCGCATGCTGACAGCTCGCCAGTCCAGGCACACCCCCTCTCTCATTATTACCAGCTGATTTCCACTCTCGCTGATCATCTTTCCCGGTCCTCGCCCAGATGCTTTTCATCACACCATCACCAGCAGTGCGTGTACTTAGCGGCCGTTTGCCAGTCACACACTGCTGGTCCATAGTATTGTCATCTGTGCTGTTAGTCTGCCAGTATTTTCAGCACTCTCACGACGTGTTAGTCACTCCATGTTCGCCGTGGTTCTTGTGCGTCCTTGAAGCAATATCGGTTCTGGGGCGCACCTGTGGCTAACACGTCTCCTCTTATTCGTTCTCTGGGTGATGCCGGTCCCCGAACGCCATCAGTCAGTGTGTTTGTGTTTTTTGTACGTCTTGACCTTTTTTGGAATTGTCTGTCATTCTATATTAAATGTGCTGTGGTGAACCCTGCACATAAATCCTCATTATTTTATCCTCCCTCTATGTGCCCTGCGTAAGAGCGCATGGAGGGTCATGACAAGAAATGCACGAGGAGGGTCATGATGAATGGATTTACACGCAGGATTCACCACAGCACATGTATTGAACATCAGACTGATGACAACAGTTGCCCAAAAGGTGAAGACTTACAAAAATAAACAGAAACACTTACAGCTGGCGTTGGGGGCTGACATCGCCCAGCGAACGTGGAGAAGAGACATGTTAACCACAGTTGTGCCCCAGGGCTGGCATCACTTCAAGGGGCGCAACAGAACTACGGCTGTGTGGAGTGGCTAACACATCGTGATAGTGTTGACAATATCGGCTGGCTGACAACAGGCAGATGATGCACACAAACCATGAACAGCTGATTGTTAGAGAGAGAGGGTGTGTGGTCGGACCGGCAAATCTTGGACAGTGCCCTCCTGAAAGTGGGTCATAACGCACATAAAACACATGTACAAAACAAAAACAACAAGAACTCAAAATATAATGCATAATAAACCCAATGCCTGAGCCACAGAGAATACACTGCTATGATTTTATTGAAAAATCAGGTTTAAATAAATTATATTTATGAACAAATAATTTGTTGCAATATCTGTAACAAAAGCATACCACTCGGTGTTCCCCTGCCGTGTGTTTGTCGCTGCTGCTGCGACGGGCGTGTGTGCCTCTCCACCGTCACTCTTTGAGTCTTGACTTGCTAGGCACGATGCCCGCTTGGCACGGCTCAAACCTATACGGTCTGATGCCCCCAGATTCTTTATTGTAATCCCATTCTTCAAAACTATAATCATCTGAAGATTGAACAACCCAAACCAATTCCAGACTGCATGTGCTGGAACCATCGTCAGTGTTTTCTAATGCTTCCATCCTGTGTGTACAATGGGCAGCCAAGCACTGTGTTCTGTCGATGATGTCACAACATGGCTGGGGGGTTTCCCAGACACTGACGCAATTTGTGACGTGGTGCTCATGAAAACGTTGGATATTCGCAAGAAAAAAAGCCTGTTTGACTTAGAACTGCACAGACCAACCTATTTCGTCATGTTGTATTATGTGTTGAAAAATTAGATGAAATCAAAAACGTGTCATCAGACCTTTAAGCCAGAGGAAGCACTGTTTCCTAATGATGCAGCCTTGATGGGCTGGAGCATTGCTGTCCATGAAGATGAAATTAGGCCTGTGTTGTTCATGCAGGAGCACAATGACTGGATTAATGATGTTATTCAGGTAGTATCGGCTTGTCACTGTACCGTTCACAAGGTGTAGGGCAGTTCTGTATTGACTCGACACACCTGCCCAGACTGTAACACCACCACCACCAAAGGCTCGTCTGGTGGCAACAGTGGCTGATGCGTAGCGTTTTTCTTGACATCCCCAACATCGTTGGCAGCCATCATTTCTACTGAATGTGAATCAACTTTCATCAGAAAACAGCACTGAGGCCCACTGGTCCCTTGTCCAGCGTAAATACTCCCTGGTCCATGCAAGACGGTGATGCCTGTGCCTGGTGGTGTGGTCAGGTACCCTTGCAGGTCGTCTAGCACAGGGGTTCCCAAACTTTTCAGCCCATAATGGTGACAGAGATTGGCGACCCCCACGATCCCCGGAGGTGACTGAAACATTTAAAAAAAAAACCTGTACACACAGGACTCGCGCACTAATAAGTGTAAACAAACACGGGCATAACAACACAAAAGAACAGAACAGCCTGACAACCATGATATGATTTTACATATAACAATTTACTGAACCATTAAAGCAGAAGACATGAATGTAATTTCCATGTAATTTAGGAGTTGTTGCTGTCGTGCAAACTTAATTTTGACACAGTGCTTTCATTTCCATGTCAGTTGAACAATCAGTCAAAGTAATAGCCGTAAACTGTAGCATTACATCAACATGTGAACATTGTTACGGTGATGTACACTACTGTTCAAAAGTTTGGGGTCACTTAGAAATTTCCTTATTTTTGAAAGAAAAGCACTGTTTTTTCAATGAAGATAACTTTAAACTAATCAGAAATGCACTCTAATATCTAATATACATTGCTAATGTGGTAAATGACTATTCTAGCTGCAGATGTCTGGTTTTTGGTGCAATATCTACATAGGTGTATAGAGGCCCATTTCCAGCAACTATCACTTCAGTGTTCTAATGGTACAATGTGTTTGCTCATTGCGTCAGAAGGCTAATGGATGATTAGAAAACCCTTGTGCAATCATGTTAGCACAGCTGAAAACAGTTTAGCTGGTTAGAGAAGCTATAAAACTGACCTTCCTTTGAGCAGGTTGAGTATCTGGAAAAAATTATTTCAAATACAAATCCTTATTTCTAACCTTGTCTATGTCTTGACTATATTTTCTATTCATTTTACAACTCATGGTGGTAAATAAGTGTGACTTTTCATGGAAAACACAAAATAATTGTCTGAGTGACCCCAAACTTTTGAACAGTAGTGTATATTTTGGCAAACTATGTTTCAGCATTAATCTCACCTAATGAGATGGGTGGGCAATATGCGTGGAGCATGAGTCAATTCTGGGTTTAATTTTGGAGATGCCCACTCGGAGATTATCCTCCACGTTTAGACGCCATCTGTATTTATTTTTCATATGTGTCAGTGCTGAGAAAGTCTTTTCACACAGGTATGTAGAGCCAAACGGCATCAGTGCGTCCATCATGGACAGCTGTGGATCTTCTCTGTCCACTGAAATCCAGAACTCGGCAAGCATCTTTGAATGAAAAGCTGTCTTTAGCGTGCGGTCACTTGACAGCTCAATCAGTGCGTCCTCCACGTCGGATGCAGATGACTTGCGGCCATAACAGTGAATGGTGATCTTATCCAGTCATATTTTTCTGGAGTTGTTTCCTTGGGGAAAAACTTGTTAAAGTGTTCCAGGAGGGCTTGAAGGTGGGTACTGATGGACGTCTTCACAGTGTTAACTCTCAGATTGTTTTCCTCCATGAACTCCTCCAGCTCAGGAAACATATCAGTCCTGCCCATCTCAACTCGTGCAGTCCAGCGATCCACTTTCCTTTTGAATGCACAGATTTTATCATTCAGCAACATGATGCTTGTGTTTTCAAATTGCAGTGGCATGTTAAGTCTGTTCAGTCTGTCAGATATGCAGGACAAATACGCTAGCCTTGTTAAGCAGTCAGGGTCAGTCAGGTGGTCAGCGAGCTGGGACCTGTTCTCCATCAGAAATAAGTGCACCTCATCCCGCAGTTCATACAGGGGGCTGAGGACATTTCCTGGCGAAAGCCACCTGACCTCTGTGTGGAACAGCAGGCCCCGATGCTCCCGTCCCAGTTCACTGCAGAGAGTAACGAACAGCCTGGTGTTGAGTGGGCGGGATTTTATGTAGTTGACCATTTTTATGGCATTCTCAAGAACACTCTTAAGATCTGGGTCGAGCGTTTTACCTGCAAGAGCGTCTCTGTGAATAATACAGTGTGTAAAGTTTATGTTTGGTGCCACTTGTAAGACTCCTTCTTTTAATCCTTTCTTTTTCCCAGCATTGCTGCAGCACCGTCTGTCCACACACCGATGCACTCATCCCAAGACAGTCACTCTGCTTTTAGTTTGTCGTCAAATTTTGTGAAAATGTCCTCACCTGTGCACTTTACATCCAGCGGGGTGCAAAACAGCAGGTCCTCGTTAAGTTTTCCATCAAAACTGCGTCTGATGAAAACAAGCAGCTGGGCTGACTTTGATATATCTGTGGATTCATCTAACTGCAAAGCATGTTTCCTTTCTTCACTCTGTCAATCAGCTGACACTTTATATCCTGGACAATGTCCGTGATGCACCGGGATAGGGTCCCGTCAGACAGCGGTACTGCTTCCAGCTCCCGTGCCTGTTTATCCCCATGCATTATCCGACTCATAGCAATAGCAGCAGGTTTTATTAGGGTTTCTCCGATTGTTTGTCGCTTTTTTGCCTGTGCAATTAAAGATGCCACCATGCCATGTGGACAGGCACAGAATCTAAGTTGCTTGCGGTTTAGTGTGAAGTTTCCACAGTCAGTGATGATTTGAGGAACCAGGTCATCTGCTGGTGTTGGTCCACTGTGTTTGATTGTCCAGCAAACTCTCCTGACCTAAACCCCATAGAGAATCTATGGAGGATTGTCCAGAGGAAGATGAGAGACACCAGACCCAACACTGCAGACGAGCTGAAGGTCACTATCAAAGCAACCTGGACCTTCATGACACCTCGGCAGAACCACAGGCTGATCACCTCCATGCCACATTGATACAGTAATTAATCCAGAAGGAGCCCTGACCAAGTACTGAGTGGTACATGGACAGACTTTTCAGTCGGCCAACATTTGTATTAAAAAACTATTTTTTAAAATTAATTTTATGTAATATTGTAATTTTTGAGAAACTGAATTTGGGGTTTTCATGGGCTGTAAGCCATAATCATCCATCCATCCATCCATCTTCTTCTGCTTAATCCTTTTCGGGTCATGGGGTTTTAAAATAAAAAAACACTTGAAATATTTCACTCTCTGTGTAATGAATCTATATAATATATGGGTTTCACTGTCTGAAATGAGTGACAGAAAAATGTTGAAGTTTTTCATGATATTCTAATTTTTTGAGATGTAGCTGTAATCAAATCTCAGGTTTTATCTGAACCAGTGGTTCATGTCCCTAAACATTCTGTGCATTTCCAAAAATATAAGAGAAACTGTGGGAAAATGAACAAATTCTCAGAGTTAAATGCAAAAACCATTGTTTGCCAAATTTACTTGGATACTGAATAGAATAAAATGTGGCGGTTTTTTTTTTCTTTTTTATTTATTTTAGAGTAGTAAAATGGCAATTCAGTGGTGTTCTAAAAGACTATTGTTAATGAGAACATGGATGGATACTTCATTTCACTGTTTTGGGGGGGGGACATTTTCTCAACAGTAAATACTGAGGGGGACACTATACTATCGTGTTATTGTCATCTGGGCCCTGTGCGTTTAGGGACCCTATTTGTGTAACGGGGAAGAGTTCAAACCCTGTCAGATGAAAAAAAAATTTAAGCCATAAAAGAATTTCACCAGCATCCATATGAATGTTGCCAGTTAACAAGAAAAAAGCCCCAAATTTACAAGAAAAAAGTAGCAGATTTATGAGAGAAAAGTTGTAAATTTAGGTGTAAATAGTAACGGGATCTGCGCCACACAAGGACATGGCCTTGATTCCCACATGGGATTAATAAAATATACCAAATATTAATTGATAATGTGTCCTCCATTTTATAATTCATCCATAAAAAGGGTAAAAATCTCTATAAACAAAACTAGATGCATGATGTGTTGTCCCAGTATCTCAAACCTTCTCCATAACTTCATCTGGGTGTGACATCACATTCAGAGCCCAACATTCTCTTCTCCTCCCAGTCTTCTGATTCGTGGCTCGGTGGCGAGGAGGAGCCTCTGACCGGCTTCACCTGGAGGGGCGGCTGTGAGAGGGAGACCACGGGCATCCTGGCCTGGAGCGAGGTGTTTGTGGTTGAGAAGCCTGATGGCAACAAGGTTGGTCCACCAGCACCATCGCAGCATCCCCTTACTCCCTCTGAACATGTTTGTCATCTTCCAGTGCATTCGATCAAATCAGGTGAAACATTCTGGACAAAGATGCTGTCTTTTCTTTTTTAGGTTGCAGTTCTGCTAATCGACACACAGGGGGCGTTTGACAGCCAGTCTACCATCAAAGACTGTGCCACACTGTTTGCTTTGAGCACCATGACCAGCTCTGTTCAGGTGAAGTTTGCATATGGGATCACTGTGTAGGTGTCAGTATTGCACCGTTGGAAACCCTCCGTATTTGGTCCTGCAGGTTCCTCGAGATTCACCTCCACTATACAGATGTGAGCGAGTAGTGGAGCTCAGGAAACTGCACCACTGATTTAATTTCTTATGGAAGGATCCAGAACACATCTTCCCTAAAGGAAGTGGTGCAGGTGACATATCCCAGAGGAATTCCTCTTTTGCTCAGAGGTTGGAGGGTGATGACTTGAATTACAGGTTTGAAGGTGCAAGTCTGCCTTCCCTAAGAGTGAAAAAGACTATATAAAGGTGTGAGTCTACCTTGCCTAAATGTGAAAAGAAAATGGGTTTGTCCACGTTGACATTAAATACCGAGAGTTCCTGGGTAAACAGGTGATCCTGGCCTTGGTCTAGTAGGGCCGTAACAGAAAATGGGGGCTGGTCTGGGATTTCTCAACTGCACCACTGATTGATTTCTTATGGAAGGATTTGTAACGGGTCCAAAAGTTCAAACCTCTGTGAAAATTGCTTTCACACTCTAAACAAGTGACATGAAAGTGTCAGATTGGTGTTGTTGGATGTTTAAAAGGCTGAGGTCTTCACTGCTGATGTGTTCCAGGTGTACAACCTGTCTCAGAACGTCCAGGAAGATGACCTCCAGCACCTTCAGGTCAGTAAGACACACAGGACCACTTTACTTATCTATGGCCTGAGAAAAAACGTCAAAATAAACACTCTGCATGTAAAATATGAAGCAAGGACCTTGGTATCCCTTGGTATCCCTACACCAGTCACATCTGTGACTGGTGTAGGGATATTTAATAAAATATTGTGTGATAAGGTACAGGAATTATTTATTTTATTTAATAGTGGGTGTGCAAGGGGACAGCGTTAGACCGTCACTCCTAGACTCGCTAAATAAAATAAATAAGCACTCGTAAAAAGGGGCACCAGTCCTAAAGGACACTCATATTAAACTTAGTTTTAATTAATTTTGTACCTTCAATTACTTAATGGATCAGTCTCAAAATTTAAGGGAGTTCTTTTCCTGCCGTGATCTAAGAAACATGTACAGTGGGGCAAAAAAGTATTTAGTCAGCCACCAATTGTGCAAGTTCTCCCACTTAAAAGATGACAGAGGTCTCCAATTTTCATCATAGGTATACCTCAACTATGAGAGACAAAATGAGTGAAAAAAAATCCAGAAAATCACATTGAAGGATTTTTAATGAATTAATTGGTAAATTCCTCGGTAAAATAAGTATCTGGTCAATAACAGAAGTTCATCTCAATACTTTGTTATATACCCTTTGTTGGCAATGACAGAAGTCAGACGTTTTCTGTAAGTCTTCACAAGGTTTTCACACACTGTTGCTGGTATTTTGGCCCATTCCTCCATGCAGATCTCCTCTAGAGCAGTGATGTTTTGGGGCTGTCGCTGGGCAACACAGACTTTCAACTCCCTCCAAAGATTTTCTGTGGGGTTGAGATCTGGAGACTGGCTAGGCCACTCCAGGACCTTGAAATGCTTCTTACGAAGTCACTCCTTCATTGCCCGGGCGGTGTGTTTGGGATCATTGTCATGCTGAAAGACCCAGCCACGTTTCATCTTCAATGCCCTTGCTGGTGGAAGGAGGTTTTCACTCAAAATCTCACAATACATGGCCCCATTCATTCTTTCCTTTACACGGATCAGTCGTCCTGGTCCCTTTGCAGAAAAACAGCCCCAAAGCATGATGTTTCCACTCCCATGCTTCACAGTAGGTATGGTGTTCTTTCTCCTCCAAACACAACAAGTTGAGTTTTTACAATAAAGTTCTATTTTGGTTTCATCTGACCATATGACATTCTCCCAATCCTCTTCTGGATCATCCAAATGCTCTCTAGCAAACTTCAGACAGGCCTGGACATGTACTGGCTTAAGCAGGGGGACACGTCTGGCACTGCAGGATTTGAGTCCCTGGTGGCGTAGTGTGTTACTGATGGTAGCCTTTGTTACTTTGGTCCCAGCTCTCTGCAGGTCATTCACTAGGTCTCCCCGTGTGGTTCTGGGATTTTTGCTCACTGTTCTCGTGATCATTTTGACCCCACGGGGTGAGATCTTGCCTGGAGCCCCAGATCGAGGGAGATTATCAGTGGTCTTGTATGTCTTCCATTTTCTAATAATTGCTCCAACAGTTGATTTCTTCACACCAAGCTGCTTACCTATTGCAGATTCAGTCTTCCCAGCCTGGTGCAGGTCTACAATTTTGTTTCTGGTTTCCTTTGACAGCTCTTTGGTCTTGGCCATAGTGGAGTTTGGAATCTGACTGTTTGAGGTTGTGGACAGGTGTCTTTTATACTGATAACGAGTTTAAACAGGTGCTATTAATACAGGTAACGAGTGGAGGACAGAGGAGCCTCTTAAAGAAGAAGTTACAGGTCTGTGAGAGCCAGAAATCTTGCTTGTTTGTAGGTGACCAAATACTTATTTTACTGAGGAATTTACCAATTAATTCATTAAAAATCCTTCAATGTGATTTTCTGGATTTTTTTTTTCTCATTTTGTCTCTCACAGTTGAGGTATACCTATGATGAAAATTGGAGACTTCTCATCTTTTAAGTGTGAGAACTTGCACAATTGGTGGCTGACTAAATACTTTTTTGCCCCACTGTACCTGTCTGGTTAAGAAGTTTATGATCTTTTAAGAGCATTAGTTTCCTGTAGGGCGGATGCTATCCACATGAACTGTCCATGTTGGCGATCTGGACTCCGAGTTTTTATGGTCCATTTAAGCCTTTAAAAGTAAATTCTGATCCTTACCATCTCTGCAAGAGGCAACTGTTTACATTGGGGTCCTGGGAAAAGCATTCTTGGTCAGGCCTTGAATGAGGGTTGCTTTAGTATGAAGAAAAGTGAGATTCCTGTAGAATGAAGAAAAGTGAGATTCCTGTAGAATGGAGGAAAGTGAAATTCCTGTAGAATGGAGGAAAGTGATCTTCTGGATTGGTTTGAGGAGACGTTGATGCTACACTGGGTTCAGTGTCTGATGTCAAACTAGATTCTGACTGGACGCTTTTTGAGCATGTGACATATGATGCTCATATCAGGATGTCTTTTACCGCTGAGCTCAACCCAGCAGGAAGCCACATGAGCCAGACAGCAGCTGGTGCTGAAAGCTGAAGAGTAATGTAAGGTGGAATTTCTCTTCATCTTTGGTCCCTGTTGTTAAACCAAAAGAGTTGGTATTTCCTCAGATATTTATGTCTTCCACGTTCCTGTTGATCTGCTTTGTTTAGCAGATATCGGCACTAAAGTTGTTCTCAGTGTAATATGACTAAATGGCAACTCCACTGTTAGTGCTCCAAATGACCAAAAACCTTTGAAAAACTAGACAACACTGTCACATTCTGAAACTTAAAGCGTACCTGTGGTGGTCGTGAAAAAAAAGATATTATATTGAGCCCCTGTCTCACGTTCTAGTTCAAGTTTAAGTTCAAATTCAAGTTCAAAGCAATGTGATATAAATCCATTGCTGATGTGCTGGTTCAGCTATGTCAGCAAAACATGCGAGCAGCCATACTAGCGGCTACATGGCCTTCCAGGACGCTTCCTGTGACGTAATATCGTTGGCACCACGATCTGGATCATTATTGGCTGAGCCTGGAGTGCCCGGATGAGCAGTGGCTTTCGAGAAATTCAAATTCAAACGTTTATTTCAAACTCAGGGTTCATATTAAATGCAGAACTAAAACGAGTAGAAAATAAATAAATAAATGCTTAAATTCAGCGGGTCGTCTCGTCTGATCTGAGGTCGTAACGGCCGCCAGACGGCAGATGATTCGGCTCCTCCCTCGCCGCTATACAGAGCAGCAGACACTCGGCGCTCTTGTAACAACAAAAACACACAATGCGATATGGATATCGCAACATGGCGGAATGTAAAGCCTTTGGATGTCTCAATAATAAGCAAAAAAACAAAAACACTTCTTTTGTGTACCCAAACCCAGCTCACCTTGTCAGAAGATCGTAGCGGAAAAGTGATTGCACAATCTCGGAACAGGGCACAGACGTCTCCTTTCAGACGAAATTGCGTTGTGTGTGAGGACCACTTCGTCACTTTCACCCTCAGAAGACCTTTCTGGCTCAAACCTGTAGCCATGTTGGACGAATTCTTCCTCAGAGTCCGACAATTTAGTCATAATAGAATAAAAACACTCACATAAGCACCCTAGACGCTCATACAGGCGGAGTATTGGCAACGAAGTGACGTCACATCCACATGTGTCATGGCTGCATGCAGAGTTTTCATTGGCTGGCCATGCCTGCGGTCGTATTTGCATATTTCTCTGGTGGTATATGGCTGGCAATAATTATTTAACCAAATAACGAATACTTTGCCTAATGTTTTCAAGTTGAATGCGTTTAGACGACCACGACAGGTACGCTTTAAGACTTGGTTACTCAAAAAGGAAAAAAATTCACGTATCTTGTAACAAACAGTTTAATCTAGGAACGTTTTTTTTTTTTTTTTTCTACACTCCTCATCCACAATTTAAAAGTCCAGCTTTTAACATTACAGGTCAGGAAGGAAAGAGTCATGTAAAAATGCGATTAGTCACAGTTAAAAGGGGACAGATTATGACTTTTACCCCTCCACATGTTGACTGTTTCCAGAAGTGTTAATGAAATGTCTGTGGCATGCTTGGTCCAAACACCTCAAGGTTTAAATGCTACAGCAGCACCATCTTTCACACAGATTAAACACCCTTGTTCATAACGACATGTTTTGGTGCATGTTTCTTTAAATTCTAATGAGCCTCAGGTCACCCAACCCTCTCGCTGTAGTACTTCTTAGATCTGGGGTTGAGGCTAATGTTCGCTAGAGGTGGGACAAAAGATTGATTCAGTGATGGATCGCGATACTTGGTAGTAACAATGATGCACCGATCCCTAAACGCATGGATTGACCTTTATTATTTACACACATGGACAAAATTGTTGGTACTCCTCTGTTAATGAAAGAAAAACCCACAATGGTCACAGAAATAACTTGAATCTGACGAAAGTGGTAATAAATAAAAATTCTATGAAAATTAACCAATGAAAGTCAGACAATGCTTTTGAATTGTGGTTCAACAAAATTACTTTAAAAAATAAACTCATGAAACAGGCCTGGACAAAAATGATGGTACCCCTAGAAAAGATTGAAAATAATGTGACCATAGGGACATGTTCAACCAAGATGTGTCCTCTAATTAACATCACAGGTGTCTACAAACTTGTAATCAGTCAGTCGGCCTATTTAAAGGGTGACAAGTAGTCACTGTGCTGTTTGGTGACATGGTGTGTACCAGACTAAACATGGACCAGAGGAAGCAAAGGAGAGAGTTGTCTCAGGAGATTATAGACAAGCATGTTAAAGGTAAAGGCTATAAGACCATCTCCAAGAAGCTTGATGTTCCTGTGACTACAGTTGCACATATTATTCAGAAATTTAAGATCCACAGGACTGTAGCCATCCTCGGTGGACGTGGCTGCGGGAGGACACGGATAATATGAATGGTAACAAAAGAGCCCAGAACAACCTCTAAACACATTCATGGTGAACTCCAAGGTCAAGGTACATCAGCGTCAGATCGCACCATCCGTCGTTGTTTGAGCCAAAGTGGACTTCACGGGAGACGACCAAGGAGAGGACACCACTGTTGAAAACAAATCATAAAAAAGCCAGACTGGAATTTGCCAAACTGCTTGTTGACAAGCCACAAAGCTTCTGGGAGAATGTCCTATGGACAGACGAGACAAAACTGGAACTTTCTGGCAAGGCACATCAGCTCTATGTTCACGCACTGTCCCTACTGTGAAACATGGAGGAGGTTCTGTTATGTTGTGGGGCTGCTTTGCTGCATCTGGCACAGGGTGTCTTGAATCTGTGCAGGGTACAATGAAATCTCAAGACTATCAAGGGATTCTAGAGAGAAATGTGCTGTCCATTGTCAGACAGCTTGGTCTCAGTGGCAGGTCATGGGTCTTGAGTCAGGATAATGACCCAAAACACACAGCTAAAAACACCCAAGAATGGCTAAGAGCGAAACATTGGACTATTCTAAAGTGGCCTTCTGTGAGCCCTGATCTAAATCCTATTGAAGATCTGTGGAAGGAGCTGAAACATGCCGTCTGGAGAAGGCACCCTTCAAACCCGAGACAACTGGAACAGTTTGCTGATGAGGAGTGGGCCAAAACACCTGCTGAGAGGTGCAGAAGTCTCATTGACAGTTACAGAAATGGTTTGATTGCAGTGATTGCCTCAAAAGGTTGTGCAACAAAATATTAAGTTAAGGGTACCATCATTTCTGTCCAGGCCTGTTTCATGAGTTTGTTTTTTAAAATAATTCTGCTGAACCACAATTCAAAAGCATTGTCCGATTTTCATTGGTTAATTTTCATAGAATTTTTATTTATTACCACTTTTGTCAGATTCAAGTTATTTCTGTGACCATTGTGGGTTTTTCTTTCATTAACAGAGGGGTACCAACAATTTTGTCCACGTGTGTATCAAAGGAAACACACTTGATCTTGTTTTTACTCTTGGTCTTGATGTGAACAGCGTCTTGTGTCAGACCATTTTTGTGTTCTTTTTAATTTATCATTTAAATCAGTCTGCTACACGGGCAAGCATGTAAAATGCTCTCGTGTGATTGTCCAATTTTCAGCTAAGAAATTTTCTGCTGCCTTTGACAGCAGTGTGGTTTTATCTTCTGATGAAGACACTGAGAGCCTGGTCTGCTCTTTTAACTCACACTGTTCAAGCATCTTAGATGTAGTTGGTCCCCTGAAAACCAGGACTGTCTGTGCTGTTAATTTATCCCCCTAGTTAAATGAAGATCTCTGTTGTTTTAGACATAAATATCGGAGGGTGGAAAGACTGTGGAAGTCCACTAAACTTGAGGTACATCGGTTGTACCTTAAGGAACTGTTAATTGAATTTAACAATATGATTTAAACGGTAAGGACTTCTTATTTTTCCAACATCATCTCCTCCAGTAGTAACAATCCAAAGATCCTCTTCAGCACAATAGACAGTATAGTTTACCCCGTCACTTCTGTGCCCCCTGTTCATTCAATTATTGACTGTAACAAGTTTCTTTCCTTCTTTGTTGACAAGGTCACTGCTGTTAGGGTTGGTTTTACTCCTTCCTCTTCCCCAATCTTTGATTGTCCCAAAAGACAGGCCATTTTAAGTTATTTTACCCTGAATTCTTTTGAGGATTTGTTAGTGTTGATGAGCTCCATGAAATCCTCCTCCTGCCCTTCAGATATCTTGCCTACCTCAATGTTAAGAGGTTATTGGCTCAGTGGGTACATCTTTGGTTAATATCATTAACAGTTCACTTGAATCTGGTTGTGTCCCCTCATATTTTAAACAAGCAGTTGTGCAGCCACTTTGATCCATCTGTTTCTAAAAACTTCAGGCCAATTTCTAAGCTTCCTTTTATTTCTAAGCTTTTAGAAAAAGTTGTTGCTAAACAGCTCACTGACTTTCTGATTGAACACAATATTTTCGACAAATTTCAGTCAGGTTTTCATCAAACACTTGACAGAGACCGCTCGTCTCAGGGTGTCGAATGATATTTTAATGCCATCAGACTCTGGCAAATGCTCTGTTTTAGTGTTATTAGATCTTACTGCAGCATTTGATACTATTGATCATTGTGTTTTGTTACAAAGGCTTAGAAATTGGGTAGAGATTTCTGGAAAAGCTCTGGATTGGTTTTCCTCCTACCTTTGTGGTAGGAGTTTTTCCGTGGCTGTTGGCTCTTATTCATCTGACTCTGCTCCTTTAACCTGTGGGGTGCCTCAGGGTTCTATTCTGGGTCCACTTTTATTTGCCCTGTATATGCTGCCACTTGGTTCTGTCATCAACAAATTTAAAGGTGTGTCTTTTCACTGCTTTGTTGATGTAATTGTTTTTTTCTTTTAAACCTGACCATGTTGACAATTTAAAAATTATTCATGATTGTCTGTCCACAATTAAGAACGGGATGTCTAGTAACTTTTTGCATCTTAATGCTGACAAAACTGAAGTCTTTATTGTAACACCTGATAATCTAATTCCTTAGATGGTTAATAGCATTGGTTCATTAAGCTCTAATATACGGTCTAATTTAAAAAATCTTGGTGTCATTTTTGACCAATCAATGAGTTTTGATCGGCATGTGAAATCTCTGACCCAGAGTTGTTTTTTCCACCTTAGGAATATTTCCAAAATTAGGTAATTGGTTTCCTACAGTCAGTTAGAAATTATTATTCATGCCTTTGTTTCTTCACGTTTGGACTACTGTAATGCTCTTTTCACACGTCTTACTAAATCCATTTACACCACCTACAGTTAGTCCAGAACTCTGCTGCTAGATTACTAACTAGGTCTAGTAGATTCTGTCACTCCCTTTTTGGCCTCCTTCCATCGGCTTCCTGTAAATTATAGAGTTGATTTTAAAGTTCTTGTTCTTACTTACATAGCTATTCATGATGAGGCGCCTTCTTATATCAGTGACCTGCTCCATCTACACCATCCCAGCAAGTCTCTCAGGTCTTCTAATCAGAATCTACTGGTAGTTCCTAGCACTAGGCTCAGAACCAAAGGCCATAGAGCCTTTGCTGCTGTTGCTCCCAGACTTTGGAACTCCTTACCTTTTGAACTTAGATCTGCACCTTCCATTGGTGTTTTAAAGAAGCAACTAAAGCCCCACCTTTTTAGCCTGGCTTTTTAATTAACTGTGCTGATTGTATTTTTTATCTGCTTTTGCTGTCTACTTTGTTCTTTTACTGCTTTATGTGCCTGTGTTTTTATTTGCTTTATTTACCATGTTAAGCACTTTGTGACTCTGTCTGTGAAAAGTGCTCTATAAATAAATGCATTATTATTATTATTATTATTGTCAATTTTACCTGTTTTGTTTTATACTTTTTTTAGTTGCACTCTGTAGTTTTTTTATATTTATATTTTACATGTCCTTATGGCTGTGTTGTGAGACATGTATATGTTGGACACTGCATATGTGATTTAACCACGATGAAGGAGAGCCAGCCCCCTGCGGTGCGGAGCCACAGAGCCTGGACCCCCTGCGGAGGACAGGGGACAGAAGACTTCCTGACCACTGAGGCTCGGGAAGAGAGAAGGGGGAGTTATGTAAATAAAAGGCTAATGAATGTGAATAAAGAGACTTTGATATAGATGTGTGATTTCCCCCGCGAGGGAAATGGTTTGATGTGAGAAGGTTTAAATGAGAGAACTTTGGTGTGTTCACTCTCTTTGTTCGCTGCTCAAGAATAAGAGCAGACAGTGGAATGATTTCTTGAATAAACTGAAATGAAAGACAATTCGGTTTCGTTATTCAAGTCTCCCCACATTGGTGACTGACGACGTTGAGAATGAACGAAGAAATTCTCAGGGTCCCGGACTCACAGCGCTCAGAGCTGGCGAGCGCAGTGGCCGTTAAGCTGCCTGATTTCTGGCAGGATAACCCACGGTCGTGGTTTCTGCAAGCAGAGTCGCAGTTCGCGCTCGCAGGAGTAACGGTGGATGACACTAAGTTCCACCATGTCATCGCTAAACTGGACAACAGCACAGCTCGGTGCGTGCAAAGCTTGGTGGAGCAGCCACCCGCGACCGACAGGTACAGCAAGCTGAAATCCACCCTCATCAAGTTTTTCACCCCCTCGGCTGAAGTGAGGGCGAGGAGGATCCTGTCTTTGCTAGACCAAGGTGGACACAGGCCGAGCGCCCTGATGGAGGAGATGATACAGCTGAGAGGGTTGGACAACGATGATTTCATTTTTCAGTTCATCTTCCTCTCCAACCTCCCGGCGCATGCGAGAAGCAAGCTGGCCGGCAAAAAGTGTCACACCCTGGAGGAGTTCCGGGAGCTGGCCCAGGAGGCAGACGGGATCCTGGACGCCTGCGGCGGGCAAGCAACCACAGCAGCGACCCGAGACAGCGGGGAGCCAGAGGCGGCAGAACCAGGCTGGCCGACGATGGCGGCAACACGGCCGCGACGAGGGGGAGCCAATAGCCCGGCGACAGAGGCGCGGGCACGACACAGCGGAGGAGAAGATCTCTGCTTTTACCATCGGAGGTTCGCAGAGAAGGCACGCAGGTGTGTGCCGCCCTGCATCTTCAGGAGTTCGGGAAACGGCAAGACCGGGGGTCGCTAGCAGCTTCGACCCTCGGAGAACGCAACAAGCTGCTCTACATCACGGATGCGCGCTCCGGACGAGTGTTCCTCATTGACACCGGAGCACAAGTGAGCTTCATCACCCCAACATACGCGGACCGGGTAGCTGGACCCCACGGTGACGGAGCTACAGCGGCAAATGGCTCGAACATCAACACCTACGGGAGAAGGACCTTGCCTTTATGCTTACATGGCCGCACATATGAATGGACTTTTGTAGTAGCGGCGGTGAGTTTCAACATGTTGGGCGCGGATTTTTTGTGTTCACACAATCTGTTAGTTGATCTTGCTAATAGACGGCTGGTAAATGCACTCTCTTTTTACTCTCTCCCCTGTTCAGCTCGAGTGTCCCCGCCACCAGTACAGACCCACGTCGCTACAGCAGGTGGTAAGTTTCACACACTCCTCACCCAATTTCCAGCGCTCACTGTGCCCACTTTTTCAGCGACGGTCGCGAAGCACGGGGTGAAACACTTCATCCCCACTTCTGGTCCTCCCGTGTTTGCAAAAGCTCGGCGCTTGGATGCAGTTAAGCTCGCCATTGCGCGCGAGGAGTTCGCCAGCCTGGAGAGGCTGGGCATCGTTCGTAGGTCGAAGAGCCCGTGGGCTTCGCCGCTGCACATGGTACCGAAAGCCGATGGCTCCTGGAGACCGTGCGGGGATTACCGCAGGCTAAACAACGCTACGGCACACGATCGTTATCCCATCCCGCACATTCAGGATTTTTCGGTGCACCTGGCGGGGGCGCGCATTTTTTCAAAGATTGATCTAGTTCGCGGCTATCACCAAGTCCCGGTCCAACCGGAGGACATTCCTAAAACAGCGGTAATAACCCCGTTCGGACTTTTCGAATTTTTACGCATGCCGTTTGGTCTCAAAGGGGCGGCGCAAACATTTCAGCGGATGATGGATGCCGTGTTACGCGATCTCCCTTTCGTGTTTGTGTACCTCGACGACATTTTGGTCGCGAGTACTTCAGAGGACGAACACGAAATGCACCTCACAGCAGTTTTTAGGAGGCTGGGAGAGCACGGCTTAATAGTTAACCCAGCCAAGTGCCAGTTCGGCGTTGAGCGGATTGATTTTTTGGGTCACCGCGTCTCCCCGGAGGGAGCGGTTCCGTTACCAGAGAAAGTACGCGCGGTAGCGGATTTTCCCCGTCCACAAACGGTCAAATCACTACAGGAATTCTTGGGGATGGTGAATTTTTATAACCGGTTCCTGCCCCACGCAGCTCAAATCATGCAACCGTTATATGCCGCGCTCAAAAAACAAAAGCCGACCCAGGCGGTCGAATGGTCCCCGGAGCGGGAGCGCGCGTTCACAGAGGTTAAAAAAGCCTTGGCTGACGCTGCGCTCCTGGCCCACCCAGACCCTGCAGCACGTATCGCGCTGACGACAGACGCTTCAGATTTAGCCATAGGGGCCGTTATTGAGCAACAGGTAGCCGGAGTTTGGCAGCCTTTGGCTTTCTTTAGCAAATCTTTAAGCGCGGCTGACGAAAATACAGCGCGTTTGACAGAGAACTGTTGGCGCTGCATTTGGCTATTCGTCATTTCCAGTTCTGGCTGGAAGGACGGTGCTTCACCGCTTATGTGGACCACAAGCCGCTCACATACGCCATGGCCAAAATTTCAGATCCGTGGTCCGGCAGGCAGCAGAGGCAGCTGGCCGCAATCTCGGAATTTACCACTGACATTAGGCACGTCGCGGGCAAATTCAATGTAGTAGCGGATTGTCTCTCACGCGCGTTCACGACCCCGACACGCGCAGAGGCAGAACGGGCCACCGTGACCGCGCCGCAGGAGAGCGGCACGGTGGCGCGCGCAGCCCCGGTGCACGTGGGTATAGATTACGCAGCCATGGCAGCGGACCAGGGGGCGGACGCAGACGTGCGCGCGCTCCAGTCTGGACCAACAGGGTTGAGGCTGGAGAGCAAGTGTTTACAAACCGGTATGCCCCCCCTGATCTGCGACATGTCGACGGGGCGCCCGCGTCCGGTGGTTCCGGCCACGTGGCGCCGCCGTGTTTTTGACTCGGTCCACTCACTGGCGCACCCGGGGGTGCGCGCGTCGGTGAAACTAGTGGCGGAAAAGTTTGTTTGGCCGTGCCTGCGCAAGCACGTGAAGGAATGGGCAAAAACCTGCATTTCCTGTCAACGGGCCAAAATTCACAGGCACACAAGAGCCCCGTTAGAACCGTTCCGCATTCCGGCCAGAAGGTTCGACCATGTGCACGTCGACCTTGTGGGCCCCCTACCGGCATCACAGGGGTTCACGTATCTTTTGACAATGGTGGACCGCACCACACGTTGGCCGGAAGTGGTCCCACTTGCGACGACCACGGCCGCGGAGGTGGCTCGCGTTTTTTTAACGGCTTGGGTGGCGCGCTTCGGGGTTCCGTCGGACATTACGTCCGATAGAGGACCGCAATTCATCTCTGAGCTGTGGTCAGCGATGGCCAACGGCTTAGGAGCCAAAATTCACCGCACTACGGCTTACCACCCTCAGGCTAATGGTTTATGCGAGCGTTTTCATAGGTCTTTGAAGGCAGCACTCAGAGCGTCGCTCACGGATGCAGATTGGGTAAATAAACTCCCTTGGGTTTTATTAGGGTTGCGTTCTGCGCCTAAAGAGGACTTAGACGCCTCCCCAGCGGAGCTGGTATTCGCACAAACTCTGAGGCTGCCGGGCGAGTTTTTACCAGAGCACCCAGAGCCCCCACCTCTCTCTGCTCTGGGACCGTTAGTTGGCACGGGGGCAGACACGCTCCCGGGTCCGGTTCATCACGCTTTTCCACGAGTTTTCGTCCCCAAGGCTTTGAAAAATGCCGATTTCGTTTTTGTCAGGCGCGAAGCCCTTAAAGCAACGCTCAAACCACCTTACGAAGGGCCATTTCGAGTGCTGGAGGCAGGTGATAAGCAATTTGTGCTAGATTTTGGGGACAGAAAAGAGACAGTCAGTATTGACAGACTAAAACCTGCTTTTGTCATGAAGGACGTGTCTGTACCGGTCGCGGTGGCGCCTCGACGAGGCAGGCCCCCGCAGAGGGCAATTAACCACTCTCTTCCTCAGTCAACAGACCCGGAGCAGAACAGCACCGCAGGCAAGGCGGGGCCAACGCACAGCAGATTCGGCAGACGGCTGAAGCCCAAGCGGCGCACAGACTGAATGTTGGTGTTGATTATTCAGTAGTGAGTAAGGTGCTATTAAATTTTGGGAATTAGTCTGTTCTTCATCGTTTGGGGGGGGGTTATATGGCTGTGTTGTGAGACATGTATATGTTGGACACTGCATATGTGATTTAACCACGATGAAGGAGAGCCAGCCCCCTGCGGTGCGGAGCCACAGAGCCTGGACCCCCTGCGGAGGACAGGGGACAGAAGACTTCCTGACCACTGAGGCTCGGGAAGAGAGAAGGGGGAGTTATGTAAATAAAAGGCTAATGAATGTGAATAAAGAGACTTTGATATAGATGTGTGATTTCCCCCGCGAGGGAAATGGTTTGATGTGAGAAGGTTTAAATGAGAGAACTTTGGTGTGTTCACTCTCTTTGTTCGCTGCTCAAGAATAAGAGCAGACAGTGGAATGATTTCTTGAATAAACTGAAATGAAAGACAATTCGGTTTCGTTATTCAAGTCTCCCCAAAGTCCTTGTCATTTTATCTATTCCTGATGTACAGCACTTTGTATCAGCTGTAGTTGTTTTTAAAGTGCTTTAGAAATAAACTTTGATTTTATATAATTCTTGCGTGATCTTGTATTTTGAGCTCTGTTCTTATCCATGCTGCTTCAAAACACAAAAGGAGCTGGTAGGGATGGACGTAAGACTCCATCTGCCCTGCATCTGGAGTTGGGTGTGAATCCTGGGTCAGGTCCAGACCTTCACTGGGACATGTCATAGAACTGGCAGGGATGAAGCTGGGAGGGCGGCATCATTTCAGTGATTCTCCGTTCTTGGAGAAGAAGCACAGGCAAATGAAAATGGCTCACTGACTTGACACCAAGGTGAAGTCTAACAAACTAACAGTGTTGTTTTGTTGGTCGTCACTCCAGATACTCACATTCATGTGCAAAAGCACTGACAGTGACATTTTCACCATATGTCCCCTTTTTGACGATGCAGGGGATTTCTAGATGAGAAGTCACTGCTGCTGTGAGGAATATCGAGTGTTGGTAACAGCTAGTTGTTCCTTGGAAAAAAGCCATTTTCACTCAAACGGTTACCATTAAATGGATAAATGGCACTAGAGGCCAGAGGGAGCATTTTTCCCCCCAGCAGAGATCAATAGCACCAGTGTGGCTTCTCAGAGCTCAGCGGAATGAGATGAAATCTAGGCCTTCAGTTTTCATTTCAAGGGGAAATTCATTCATTTGCATGTACCTTCTCCCCAAACAGAGATGTTTCAGTGTAGCATGCAGTGGCTCTTCTGTTCTTCTTGGGCAGATGTAGCTCAAAGTAACGATGAGATGAGCACATCTGTACTGAAAGTTTAGAATTCAGCTTGTGGTGCTTAGTTGGTTTTAATCTGTGTGGATGTTTCCTCTCCTCAGCTCTTCACCGAGTATGGACGACTGGCTATGGAGGAAGTTTATGAGAAGCCCTTTCAGGTTCGTTTTCATTCCCCGTCTCTCTAGCACTTACCTCCACCACGTTCTGTTTCACCTGATCTGACCACGGCTCACAATGCCATCTGCAAACATCGTGGTCTGTAAGTCTGTCCATCACTGTGGCAAACAAGAAGGGGCTCAGAGCAAATCCCTGATCCTTCCCCTACCTTGAATCTACATCACTCCTGCAGCACACATCACCACCCTCTCACTGTCCTGCACCACCCTCACATACAGGTGCATCTCGATCAATTAGAATGTCATCAAAAAGTTGATTAACTTCAGTAATTCAATTAAAAAAATGAAACTCATGTAGTTTCATTACACACAGTGATGTATTTCAAGTGTTTATTCCTTTTAATTTTGATGGTTTTAGCTCATAAAAAACCCAAATTCATTTTCTTAAAAAATTTGAATATTGAAAAAAATAATTTTTAAAATGGATTTTTTTGTTCGGGGCTCCTTTTGCATGAATTATTGCATCAGTGCAGCATGGCATGAAGAAATAGCAGATTACCTCTTTCCAGATGAAGTAAATTTTACATTCCTTTGGAACTCACAGTCCCAGAGTCTGGAGGAAGAGTGGAGGGGCACAGAATCCAAGTAACTTGAGGTTCAATGTGAAGTTTCCACAATCAGTGATGGTTTGGGAGCCATGTCATCTGCTGGTGTTGGTCCACTGGGTTTATTGAGTCCAAAGTAATCAGTTGTCTACCAGGAAATTTTAGAGCACTTCATGCTCCCTCTGCTGACAAGCTTTATGGAGAAGCTGGTTTCATTTTCCAGCAGGACTTGGCACCTGCCCACACTGCTGCCAAAAGTACCAAAAGCTGTTTTAATGACCATGACATCACTATGTTTGATTGGCCAGCAAACTCTCCTGACCTAAACTCCATAGAGAATCTATGGAGGATTGTCCAGAGGAAGATGAGAGACACCAGACCCAACAATGCAGACGAGCTGAAGGTCACTATCAAAGCAACCTGGACCTTCATAACACCTCAGCAGAACCGCAGGCTGATCACCTCCGTGCCACGCCACATTGATACAGGAATTAATCCAAAAGGAGCCCCGACCAAGTACTGAGTGGTACATTCAGGTTCAGGTTACTTTATTTGTGCCCGTAAGTATATTTGTTTTGCAGTCTGGAGACATCCATATTTACAAGCCACAAATTACATTCAACATAGACACAAACACAGGCAGACATGAAGCTGACTATAAACATGATAAAAATACTCAAGGCTCCATCAATCAGGGTATAAAAAGACAAAGAGATGAGAGAGAAACCAGAGGTAAGAGAGAAGGGTCATATTAAAAGTTAAAAACTAGTCAAAGAGATTCAATTCAATTCAATTCAACTTTATTTATATAGCGCCATTTCACAACAACAGTCATCTCATAGCACTATCAACTGTAGGGGGAACCCCCACAGTTGCAGAAAGACCCCAGCAATCAGGCGATCCCCTGTGAGCAGCACTTGGCGACGGTGGAGAGGAAAAACTCCCTTTTAACAGGAAGAAACCTCCTGCAGAACCAGGCTCAGGGAGGGGCAGTCATCTGCTGCGACTGGCTGGGGGGTGAGGGGATAGAGAAGAAGAAAAGAACAGACATGTAGAGAGCAAACAGCACGATGGGGACTCAATCTATGGGAGAGAACAAACAAATGTTAATGACAAGCAAAAAAAAAATATTTCATAGAGAGTGAGGAAAGGAGTGAGGCCCAGTGCATTACTGGAGGTCCCCCGGCGGACTAAACCTATTAGCAGCATAACTAAGGGAGGGTTCAGAAACACATGATCCCTCCCTAATTGTAGGCTATATCAAAAAGGTAGGCAGATCTTTTAAATAAAAAGGAGCCTGATTGTTTAGAGCTTTGTAAGTAAGAAGAAGGATTTTAAATTTAATTCTAAACTCTATGGGAAGCCAATGAAGGGAGGCCAGAACCGGAGAGATATGATCTCTCTTTCTAGTACCTGTTAAAACTCTTGCTGCAGCATTTTGGATCAGCTGAAGACTTTTTAAAGATGTTTTAGGACAGCCTGATAATAAAAAATTACAATAATCTAATCTCGAGCTAACAAAAGCGTGGATCAGTTTCTCAGCATCACTCTGAGACAAGATGCTCCTAATCTTGGCAATATTACGCAAATGATAGAAGGCAGTCTTAGAAACAAATTTAATATGTGAATTGAAGGACAAATCCTGATCAAAAATAACTCCAAGGTTCCTCACAGAGCTATTAAGAGAAAGAGTAACCGCATCCAAACTGAAAGTTTGATTTGGAAAGGAATTTCTAAGGTTTTTTGGACCAACAAGAATGACTTCAGTCTTATCTGAATTTAATAGCAGGAAATTACAAGTCATCCAAGCTTTGATTTCCTTAAGACAGGCTTCTAACTTGGCTAATTGATTACTATCATCTGGCTTCATTGACAGGTATAATTGTGTGTCATCTGCATAACAATGAAAATGTATACAGTGCTTTCTAATAATGTTGCCTAACGGAAGCATATATAAACTAAAAAGAGTAGGGCCTAGCACAGATCCCTGTGGAACTCCATGACTAAGCTTTGAGTTGAAAGAAAACTCATTATTTACATGAACAAACTGGAACCTATCAGATAAATAAGATCTAAACCACTGCAAAGAAGTTCCATTAAGTCCAACATAGTGTTCTAATCTATCAAGTAGAATATTATGATTGATAGTATCAAAAGCTGCACTAAGGTCTAAAAGGACAAGTACAGAAACTAGTCCATTATCAGATGCAATGAGGAGGTCGTTAGTGACCTTCGCTAAGGCTGTTTCAGTACTATGATGGATTCTAAACCCAGACTGAAACTCTTCAAGTAAACCATTTCCCTGAAGGTGGTCAAATAATTTCGTAGCAACAACTCTTTCTAAGATTTTTGAAATGAAAGGGAGATTAAAGATTGGTCTGTAGTTGGCTAAAGCTCCTGGATCTAGCGTTGGCTTTTTGAGTAAGGGTTTAATTACAGCCGTTTTAAAAGCCTGCGGCACATGGCCTAAAGTTAATGAAGAATTGATTATATGAAGAATAAGGCTACCAATAAGTGGGAAGACTTCTTTAAATAACCTGGTAGGAATAGGGTCTAAAAGACAAGTTGAAGGTTAAAAACTCAGAGGTCTAAAACCCAATAAAATATTTAGAACCCAAGTGACATCCTACAAAAATAAGTAAATATAAAATGGAGTTAATAAATAGGTACCTAAATTATGTGATAGATAGATAGATTAGTTTATTTGACAGGGACAGTGCAATAAACATAGACAATTAATCAATGACAATCAATCTGATGTGTTGCACATAGAGTGTATAGATATTAGCTAATTTGCAACTCTTGTCCCTGGATGGGCTTTAGAAAAGAGAATCAAGTAAAGAAAAGAAATAAAGAAAATACACAATAACCACATACATCAATGCAAAAAGATTATAAATATACAATTATAAATATTATAAATACTATAAATACACAATTATATATATTATAAATATTATAAATACACAAATATAACAACCTGACTCACATTTGCCTATTTCAGGCCTCCCTCCCTTCGTCACTCACTATAAACAAACACATTCATTCCTTCCCTTCATTCACTCTCACCCTGCAGACAATCAATTCATACATGAGTACATTCTTGTTTATTTTTCAGCCAGTTTTTAACCTTTTTAGTGAATGTTTTAAAGTCCGTTATTATTTTAATTTCATTTGGCATTGTGTTCCAGATGTGACTGCCCTTTATAGAGAAAGCTGTTTGTCCAACTGTGGTTCTGCGGTGGAATATTTTACAGTTATTGTTAACAGAACTCCTGGTGGCTCTGCTGCTGTCCTGTCTTTGGATGAATCCAGCAAGTGGCTCAGGTGCTGATTTATGGAAACATTTGAACGTTAATTTCAGAAAACAGAGGTCAATGAAACTCTCAAAACTCAATAGGTTGTATTTTTTTAAAACATTACAGTGATGCCACCTAATGGGCTTTTTGTCCAAGATTTTTAGGGTTTGATTATATAATGAACCTATATGTCTTATTGTGGAAGGGGCTGCTTGAGCCCAGACTGTCAAACAGTATGATATATGAGAAAAAACCATAGAGTGCATATACAGTACAGCTGCTTCATAAGGTATGTAATATCTAATTAATTTAAAGCAGTTCAGATTTTTTTTTACTGTTTTTGAAATTTTCTTTATATGAAGATTAAATTTGATTTGATTTGTGCAATATATTGTGACAACTTGTTCAGCTCTTTGACAGCAGCAGGAACAAAGCTGTTTTTGTAGCGCTGGGTTCTACTTTTTGGGACAGCAAACCTCCTTCTTGAGGGAAGAAGCTGAAAGTTGCAGTGCAAAGGGTGGGAGTCATCATTTAAAATGGAGGTAGCCATCCTCTGTACTTGTCTGGTGTACAGGGATGTCAGGCTCAGCTGTGACTCACCAAGCAAACGACTGGACCATCTAACTACCTGATCCAAGGATTTCCTCTGTTTCAGTTTTATCTGACCAAACCATGACACTAAAGAAAAGGATAAAACAGATTCAATAAAAGCCCGATAAAACATTGTCATTATGGTTCGGTCAACTTGGAAGCGTGCAAGTTTTCTCAAACAATGCAAATGTTGCTGACCCTTTTTGCACACCCTTTCACAGTTCTCTTCAAAGTTTAAATTACTATCAATAATCGTCCCAAGATATTTGTAGGATTGTACACATTCGGTGGTCTGGCCTTTTAGTACGGTGACTTTGTGCCTGGGAGTTTTCCTCCTAAAGTCAATAATCATATCTTTAGTTTTTGTCGTATTCAGCTGCAGGTAGGAATCCTCACACCAGTGAACAAAGTCATCAACTACTGGGCCGTGGCCACTCTCACCATCCTGGAGGAGACTGACAATGACTGAGTCATCAGCATACTTTATAATGTGTCTGTTGTCATGTCTGCTTCGACACATGTTTGTGTACAGGATGAAGAGTAGTGGTGACAACACGCACCCCTGAGGAGAGCCAGTAGAAGAGCACTTTAGGTCCGACAGTGTACCATTGACCCTTACTCTCTGCGTCCTGTTGGTTAAGAAATCCAGAATACATGGACAGACTTTTCAGTCAGCCAACATTTCTGTTAAAAATCCATTTTTTAATTAATTTTATATAATATTCAAATTTTTTGGAGAAACTGAATTTGGGGTTTTCATGAGCTGTAAGCCATAACCATGAAAATTAAAAAAAAAAAAAAAAAGAAACACTTGAAATGGGCGGCTGTGGCACGTTGAAGTGTGGCTGACTACTGATCAGAGGGTCAGGGGTTTGATTCCCACTCTGTCTGCATGTTGAAGTTTCCTTGAGCAAGATGCTGAACCCCCAGTTGCTCCTGGTGGGTCAGGCCAGCACCGGTGCCTGGCAGCTCCACCACCATCAGTGTGTGAATGTGTGGACAGCAGGATCTGTGAAGAGCTTTGGTCATCTAGAGAGGAGTAAAGTGTGGTGTAAGTGAACACCATTGACCATGTCACTCTGTGTGTAATGATTATATGAGTTTGATTTGTTGAATTGAATTACTGACTTAAATCAACTTTTCATTGACATTCTATTGTCTTTATGGAGACACACATGTACTTCTCTGCCACTCCTGACTCATGTTCAGGGCAGCACAGTGGTACAGTGGTTAGCACTGTTGCCTCACAGCTTAAAGTGTCAGGTTCATATCCTCAGGCTGGCAAGGGTGGGAACCTTTCTGTGTGGAGTTTGCATGTTCTCCCTGTGCTGTGTGGGTTTACTCTAGGAGCTCCAGTTTCCTCCCACAATCCAAAGACACATATGTTAGGTTAATTGGTCATTCTAAATTGTCCCTAGGTATCTGTGCCCTGTAGGCCCTTAGAATACAAGGTTAGTACTCGTGAAGTGCTTTGAGTGGTCTTTGAGACTAGAAAAAAGCGCTATTCAAGTACAGGGGCCTCATGTTCAAAGGGTACTTACGCACAAAAACATGGCGTATGTCCTTTTCCACGGAAAGCTTCAGATGTATCAAGAATGAAATGACCGTGGAAATATGCGCAGCCCCACACCAACTTCATGGCTGGCATACGTACGTTTCCACTGTTATTGGTCCGTTGGCGACACTTACAGGTGATGTTGGGAGACTGATAATGATGTGAAAATTATTGTACACACCAGAGACACATGATGAACAAACATCCAAGTGTTCTTAGATGAGTGGATATAAAAGCAAGCACAAACAAGTGCAGAAAATGCCTCTAACAACAATGGCGTTAGCATTATTCGAGGATATTGCAAATCACGCAGTGAGAAGAGAAAGGGTATTTAGAGACAGAAGATTTTCTGGCTCAGGATGATGACTGGCTTGTCAGCTGGTTTAGGTTTCCACAGGCAGTCCTTGTGGAACTGTGCTCAGAGCTATGGCTGCTCTTGGAGTGCAGCATGGCTAGAAGCCGTGTGCTGCCCATCCCAGTGCAGTGCTGACAACACTGGTGTTCCTGGCAACAGGGGCATTCCAGAGGGAGCTGACAGACCAATCAGAAATTTCCCGGTCAACCCTGAGCTGAGCTATGCCAGCTGTGTGGGATGGCATTATCCAGCTGTCACCCAGGTACATCATATTAAGATAAAATAAGATGAGCCTTTATTAGTCCCACAATAGGGAAATTCCAGGATTGCAACAGCACAGGGATAGCAACACTCAGAGCAACAATCATAAGGCAAGAAAAAGCAAGAACAGCTAGTAAACATATGTACATATTACTATATACTGTATATATACAGTATATATATATATAGACAGTGTGGAGCATTATGGTTGGTGAATGTGCAGCAGAAAGTCTAAGCTCTCTCTCCGCGGATACGGCGGGCCAGCTGGAAGTCTTTGGGCATGATGGTGACCCTCTTAGCGAAGAAGAGACCCACCAGGTAGGCCTCGCTGGCCTCCTGCAGAGCCATGACGGCGAAGCTCAGGAAGCGCAGGACGGTCTTGAAGTCCTGAGCGATCTCCCTCACCAGGTGCTGGATGGGCAGCTTACGGATGAGCAGCTCTGTGGATTTCTGGTAGTGACGGATCTCTCTCAGAGCCACGGGCCTGTGATGGTGAGGCTTCTTCACTCCGCCGGTGGCCGGAGCGCTTTTCCAAGCAGCCTTGGTGGCTAGCTGCTTCCTGGGGGGCTTTTTCCTCCAGTAGATTTACGGGCGGTCTGCTTGGTTCTTGCCATCGCTCTTTATTATTCTGTCTTATATTTCTTGCACGCCGCCTAAACTCCAGCCCAGCACCCGCGTTGTTTTTGCTACAGCTCCCGGTATGTCAAGTTTCACCGTTAGCACCGGGTGGCGGTTGAGTGCTAGCTAGCACTAGCTCTTCCCATATTCCCATACAATGTAGCTGAACAGGCCAACATCAAAGCGTAATTTGCAGTGGGAGCCAGTTTTCCTAATGTTATCAGAGCTATGGACTGCACACACATTGCTATAAAATCACCTTCTCAATATGAATATATGTATATTAACTGGAAACATTTTCATTCTATCAAGGTAGAAATTGTGATGCACAAATGCGACTAACCAACATTGTTGCAAGGTGGTTTGGTTCAATGCATGATTCATTCTAATGAACAGCATTGTTGGGAACAAACTACAAGCTGGCACTGTGGGCTGGGTGGCTTCTTGGTGAGTAAATTTATGTAATTTTTATAAATAACCCACCTCATGCACAACACCCCTGTGCACCCCCAAGTATCACCCTGTCTTCAAAGCTTTATTAGAGTTATTGGTTAGAGTAAGTGACTTCCTTTTTTTGCTGGTTAAACTACAGTTTCACAGCATTCTACCAAGCTCCCAACTGCCTGTGTGTACAGTAGTTATGTGAATAATAATAATAATCATAAGAAGAAGCCAACTTTATTGTCATTCAGTCCATACAGCCAATCATGTACAGGAGAATGAAATTACGTTTCTCCTATCTACAATGTTAATCATCTAGAATCAGTGGGGTTGCTGCCATGCAAGGCGCCACCACAAACAACGTCTCCTTCCCCCATTCTATTATGCTGAACACCAAGCTAGAAGGCGGGAAGTACCATTTTTATATGGTCTCTGGTATGACCCGGCTGGGGCTTGAACCCCCCCCCCCCCCCCCAACCTCCCGGCTGTGGGGCGGATGCTCTACCAGTAGTCTCCCACTCCAGAAAGGGTACAGTCTCACCCATTCCCCGGCACACTTCATTCATTTACAATAGTGTGTGTGTAATCCATGTAAGATGAATATAACTATGAAGGAGGAGAGTTGCAATTTGGACATAAAATATGTACTTGTGGAGTCTAGTCTGATCAGCTTTCAACTGACAGGTGACCGTGGCTACCCATTAAATAGGTTCATATTGTCTTCTTTTTCATGACAGTTTTCCTTTAATTCAACCAGCTGATCCAGCTGGCTGGTCACAAATCTCAGCGATCAGCTGATGCTTCTTAGGACGACTGCAGACGTCAGTGGAAACGTGTCAAGTTAAATAAACGTCTTCTCATCCCTGTCTGAATAAAGGAAGACGGTAAACTAATCTTATAGGGCTGTGAGCAGCCTATTGAATTCCCTGTATTTGGCGCTAATGCCGGAGGACAGCATGCCAATCAAAACGTTTACATGTCTCTACCTCATTCAGGGGCACCTCCAACTCACAGTCCGGGAAATTCCATTAAATCCATTGTTTTTGATCGTGGATGCAGGAGAATCAAATGTGCAGCGCTTGTATATATCTATTTGCATATCTATCTGAATCTAATTGCATATTTAAATGGAGGCGTGTCAAGGGAGGAGTCCGGCATTTCCTCACGTGTGTTCAGTTACAAGTAGATTGGGATGGACACAAAGGAAATGTGTTTGGATTCCTGCGTACAGACGATTTCCCACATCTGGATTTTATTTTTTTTTGGTTACAGCATTTTCTTGACTTAAACATATGTACATCATCTTTCAGTAGGAAATCCATGCAAGTCTTTGTACATGAGGCCCCTGATCGTTACCCAAATTTTGTCCAAACCGTCTTAATTACATTTGAATAATAACTCAAATTAAATTGAATAATAAAAAATGCATCATTAAAACAGTGCCCATGGAAATCCACAGCAGTGAGAGACTTGATAGTATTTTGTGTTTCTACATATTTTTCACAGATTTATATGCCTCCACAATAGGAAATGATATGTGATGATATGGCTGGTTTAGCTTTTTAGCCTGGTTCAACGGTTAATTCAAAGTTCAAGAAACTGTGAGACCACTGCCTGCAGTCTCACTTTTTATGCTTGAATAATCATTTTCAGATTTGAATTCTCCATTCATTTGTTGGAATATTAACAGAATATAAATGGTCAGTGACGGCCCTGAAGTGAATCACTCTCTTCTCTCTATTCATTTCTGCAAAGGACTCTGGGATTGACACCCCCCAAAGCAGCTTAGCCAATAGTGGCACTTAACTGAAGTTGTTTGTCGAACACTAAAGACAGTACTGTGCAAAGGTTTGAGGCATCTTCTCTTTTTAACTATTTTCTAGGAAAATGGGAGATAGGTGCAAACATACAGTTGAAATACAGCATACAGGACAAAACAGTTGTTCCGACTACCTTTATTCTTCAACAGAGCCTGAACTCTCGTCTGTAGGTTTTCTTGTGATTTCTTTCAAAAGTCTTGAGGATTCTTGAAGTTCTCTGGATGACTTTTGTTCCATTTTCTGTCAAGATAATCCCACGTTTTATATTTGGATTCATCTTTCTATAAAACTTGCTTCCACCTATTTACAGTCCAGTTCTTGTCTAATGTGGCATACCTCAGCCTTTTCTTCCTGTTCCCATTACATTAGATAGATCTTTATTGTCACTACATAAAATATCAACAGTGAAGTGCAGTTTAGCAACTCTCCAGTAGCAGTAGTGTAAATAAAATAAAAACAATAAAACAGAAAACGATGCAGACAGTAATTGTTGTAAGGCAATTGTGGAGGGGAGGAGGAGGTTGGGGGAGAAGGGGAGGGGGTGCATCAATCCTAGGAGGAATGGGATGGAGGTGGGGTAATACTTTTCACAGCCTGGGGAAAGGAGCTGTGTTTCAGTCTGGTTTTGCTTTAATTGTCCAGTATCTTTTTCCAGAGGGGAGGGAGAAAAACGGTGAATGTCCGGGGTGAGTAGGGTCCATGGACATGCTCTTGGCCTTCTTTTGAAATCTGCCAGAATAAATGTCTTCGAGAGGGAGTAGTGTGGTACCAGTAATTTTCTCTGCCGCCCTCACCACCCGCTGCAGGTCCTTCCTGTCCTCTGCGGTGCTGCTTCTAAACCACACTGTACAGTAGTAGTTCTGGAGGCTCTCAGTGGCTGCTTTATAGAAATTCAGCAGCAGGTGATGAGAGAGGTGAGCTTGCCTTAACGTCCTGAGGAAGTAAAGTCTCTGTTGTGCCTTCCCCACCTGATAGGAGATGTTAATGGACTAGGTGAGGTCAGCCAAGATGTGAACACCAAGGAACTTAAAGCTCCCTACTCCCTCTACTACCGCTCCATTAATGCAGAGGGCCCATTCCTAAACAATGACTTCCTGGCAGCCACTTTTCCACTGATGCCGTTGTGGTGAGGCTTTGGTCAGTGGTAGATGGACCAACTGTAGGGCCAGGTGCCCCTCTCTGGTTCTGAGTCAGGTCTTGGATGGATTTCTAAACATCAATTTCAGATCCTGTTCATCTGCTGTAGATGGTTTATTAGGACACACATTTCTTCTTTGTCCAGTTTCCTCAAGAAATTCTAGGAATATGTGGACAGTGTTTAGGTTCAAGGACTAGGCTAAAAATTAGTATTAAAAAAAACAGCTACTGTAAAAAAAAAAAAAGACTTTGAAAAACCTTGGGAAAAACCGGAGAACTATTTCTTAAAAAAACAAAACAAAACAACACACAAGTCTGGCTTGATGTAAGCATCCATCCATCCATTCTCTACTGCTTATCCAGGGGTCCAGGTTGCGGGGGCAGCAGTCCAGGCAGTGTAATCCAGACTGCCACCTACTTCACATAGCACCATGATCCCCATGATCCCGCCTGCAGGTGGTGGACCCACGTGCATCCTTTGGGTACGCTAGGTCCTTGATGTAACTTTTATTTGTTTTTACCATGGAGATCAACTGCCCCTTATGGATCATCACCTTATCATGGTGGGGGGTTTGTGTGCCCTTGTGGTCCCAGGAGCGATGTTGTCCGGGGCAATTTGCCTCTGGTAGGGTCACCCAAGACAAACTGGTCCTGGGTGAAAGGCCAGACTAAGAACGATCCAATAGACTCTCATGATGAATGCTCAAACAGGGATCCAGTGTACCCTGCCCGGTATGGGATTACCGAGGCCCAACCCTGGAGCCAGGCCTAGAGGAGGGGCTCGATGGCTAGTGTCTGGTGGCTGGGTTTCCGCCCATGGGACCTGGCCCGAAGGAGTTACATGGGTCCGCCCTCCAGTGGGCTCACCACCTGCAGGATGGACCATGGGGGTCCGGCGCTGTGTGGAAGAAGTGATGGTCTGATCCCAGGTTTCCTAAACTGGCTTTTGGGATGTGGAATGTCACCTTTCTGGTGGGGAAGGAGCCTGAGCTGGTGCATGAGGTTGAGAGATACCGGCTAGATATAGTCGGCCTCACCTCAACACACAGCTCCGGTTCCGGAACCAGTCTCCTGGAGAGGGGCTGGAGCTTGGCCTACTCTGGAGTTGCCCCAGGAGAGAGGCGACGAGCAGGGGTGGGTATTCTTGTATCCCCCCACCTTGCTGCCTCTATATTGGAGTTTTCCCCGGTGGACGAAAGGGTTGTTTCCCTGCACCTTCGGGTTGGGACACGGGTCCTGACCATCATTTGTGCCTATGCACCAAATGATGGTTCAAAGTACCCACCCTTTTTGGAGTCTCTGACTGGGGTGCTAGACGGTGCTCCTCTTGGAGACTCCATTGTCCTTCTGGGGGACTTCAATGTGCACGTGGGCAATGACAGTGAAACCTGGAGGGGGGTGATTGGGAGGAACAGCCTGCCCGATCTGAACCCGAGTGGTGTTCAGTTATTGGACTTCTGTGCTAACCACAGTTTATCCATAACGAACACCATGTTCAAGCATAAGGGTGTCCATATGTGCACCTAGCACCAGGACACCCTAGGTTGCAGGTCGATGATCAGTTTTATCGTGTCATCAGACCTGCAACCGTACAGTGGGGCAAAAAAGTATTTAGTCAGCCACCAATTGTGCAAGTTCTCCCACTTAAAAGATGAGAGAGGTCTCCAATTTTCATCATAGGTATACCTCAACTATGAGAAACAAAATGAGGGAAAAAAATTCCAGAAAATCACATTGTCTGATTTTTAAAGAATTTATTTGCAAATTATGGTGGAAAATAAGTATTTGGTCAATAACAGAAGTTCATCTCAATACTTTGTTATATACCCTTTGCTGGCAATGACAGAGGTCAAATGTTTTCTGTAAGTCTTCACAAGGTTTTCACACACTGTTGCTGGTATTTTGGCCCATTCCTCCATGCAGATCTCCTCTAGAGCAGTGATGTTTTGGGGCTGTCGCTGGACAGCACAGACTTTCAACTCCCTCCAAAAATTTTCTTTGAGGTTGAGATCTGGAGACTGGCTAGGCCACTCCAGGACCTTGAAATGCTTCTTACGAAGTCACTCCTTCATTGCCCGGGCAGTGTGTTTGGGATCTTTGTCATGCTGAAAGACCCAGCCACGTTTCATCTTCAATGCGGCATCTTCAATGGGGCGGCAGTGGCTCAGGAGGTAGAGCAGGTTGTCTAATAACCCGATGGTTGGCGGTTCGAATCCCGCTCTCCCAGATATCCTGCCGTTGTGTCCCTGGGCAAGACACTTCACCCGCATTGCCTCCAGTGCCCATAACACTGGGTATGAATGTGTATAAATGTATAAAAATGTTTGGTGGTGGCCGGAAAGGCCGTTGGCTCAAATTGGCTGCCACGTTTCCGTCAGCCTGCTCCAGGGCAGCTGTGGCTGCAGAAGTAGCTTGCCACTACCATTGTCTGTCTGGAGTGAATGAATAATGTACCTATTTGTAAAGCGTCTTTGAGTGTATATGATTAAAGCGCTATATAAAATCGATGCATTATTATTATTTATTATTAATGCCCTTGCTGATGGAAGGAGGTTTTCACTCAAAATCTCACGATACATGGCCCCATTCATTCTTTCCTTTACACGGATCAGTCGTCCTGGTCCCTTTGCAGAAAAACAGCCCCAAAGCATGATGTTTCCACCCCATGCTTCACAGTAGGTATAGTGTTCTTTGGATGCAACTCAGCATTCTTTCCCCTCCAAACACGACAAGTTGAGTTTTTACCAAAAAGTTCTATTTTGGTTTCATCTGACCATATGACATTCTCCCAATCCTCTTCTGGATCATCCAAATGCTCTCTAGCAAACTTCAGACGGGCCTGGACATGTACTGGCTTAAGCAGGGGGATACGTCTGGCACTGCAGGATTTGAGTCCCTGGTGGCGTAGTGTATTACTGATGGTAGCCTTTGTTACTTTGGTCCCAGCTCTCTGCAAGTAATTCACTAGGTCCCCCCGTGTGGTTCTGGGATTTTTGGTCACCGTTCTCATCATCATTTTGACCCCACGGGGTAAGATCTTACGTGAAGCCCCAGATGGAGGGAGATTATCAGTGGTCTTGTATGTCTTCCATTTTCTAATAATTGCTCCCACAGTTGATTTCTTCACACCAAGCTGCTTACCTATTGCAGATTCAGTCTTCCCAGCCTGGTGCAGGTCTACAACTTTGTTTCTGGTGTCCTTTGACAGCTCTTTGGTCTTGGCCATAGTGGAGTTTGGAGTCTGACTGTTTGAGGTTGTGGACAGGTGTCTTTTATACTGATAACGAGTTCAAACAGGTGCCATTAATACAGGTAACGAGTGGAGGTCAGAGGAGCCTCTTAAAGAAGAAGTTACAGGTCTGTGAGAGCCAGAAATCTTGCTTGTTTGTAGGTGACCAAATACTTATTTTCCACCATAATTTGCAAATAAATTCTTTAAAAATCCTTCAATGTGATTTTCTGGATTTTTTTTTTCTCATTTTCTCTCTCATAGTTGAGGTATACCTATGATTAAAATTGGAGACCTCTCTCATCTTTTAAGTGGGAGAACTTGCACAATTGGTGGCTGACTAAATACTTTTTTGCCCCACCGTATGTCTTGGACACTCGGGTAAAGAGAGGTGCAGAGCTGTCAACTGATCAACACCTGGTGGTGAGTTTGATCGGATGGCAGGGAAGGAAGCCATTCAGAACTTGTAGACCCAAACGTATAGTGAGGGTGTGCTGGGAACGTCTGGCTGAGGCCCCTGTCCAGGAGGTCTTCAACTCCCTCCTCCGGAAGAACTTCAACCACATTCCGAGGGAGTCTGGAGACATGGAGTCTAAATGGGCCATGTTCTCCATTGTTGAAGCAGCTTCCTAGAGCTGCGGCCGCAAGGTCGTCTGTGCATCTCATGGTGGCAACCCCCGAACCAAGTGGTGGACACTGGTGGTGAGGGGGACCGTTAAGCTGAAGAAGGAGTCCTATCAAGCTTAGTTGGCTTGTGGGACTCCCGAAGCAGCTGAGGTGTACCGGCAGGCCAAGCAGAGTGCAGCTCGGGTGGTTGCTGAAGCAAAAACTCGGGTATGGCAGGAGTTCTGTGAGGCCATGGAACAAGACTTTCGTTCGGCCTTGAAGAGATTCTGGCAAACTGTCTGGCGGCTCAGGAGGGGGAAGCAGTTCCCTGTCCACACTGTGTATGGTGCGAATGGGGTGCTGTTGATTTGGACTGGGGATATCGTCGGGCAGTGGAAGGAATACTTAGAGGATCTCCTCAATCCCACTCATACGCCTTCCACAGAGGAAGCAGGGCTTGTGGACGAGGGGGATGACTCGCCTATCACAGGGGCTGAGGTCACCAAGGTGGTTAAAAATCTCTTTGGTGGCCGGGCCACGGGGGTGGACGAGATTTGTCCTGAGTACCTCAAGGTCCTGGATGTTGTAGGGCTGTCATGGTTGACACGCCTCTACAACATTGCGTGGAGGTCGGGGGCAGTGCCTTTGGCATGGCAAACCGGGGTGGTGGTTCCTCTCTTCTAAAAAGGGGACTGGAGGGTGTGCTCCAACTTTAGAGGAATCACACTCAGCCTCCCTGGGAAGGTCTATGTCAAGGTACTGGAGAGGAGAGTCCGGCTGTTGGTTGAACCCTGGATTCAAGAGGAGTAATGTGGTTTTCGTCCTGGCTGTGGCACATCGGACCAGCTCTTTACCCTCTCGAGAATCCTCGAAGGTTCGTGGGAGTTTGCCCAACCAGTTTACATGTGTTTTGTGGACTTGGAGAAGGCATTCGACCGCGTCCCTCGTGGTTTTTTTGTGGGGGATGCTTCAGGAGTATGGCATATCGGGGTTGTTGTTACGAGCTATTCGGTCTCTGTACGACCGTTGTGAGAGTTTGGTTCGTATTGCCAACACTTGGTCGGACTCACTCCCAGTGAGAGTTGGACTCCGCCAGGGCTGCCCTTTGTCACCGATCCTGTTCATAATTTTTATGGACAGGATTTCTAGGCGCAGCCAGGGAATGGAGGGTGTCATGCTTGGTGACCACAGGATCTCATCTCTGTTGTTTGCAGATGATGTTGTCCTGTTGGCTTCATCCAGCAATGACCTAAAGGTCTTACTGGGACAGTTTGTCGCCGAGTGTGAAGTGGCTAGGATGAGAATCAGCACCTCCGAGTCCATGGTCCTCAGCAGGAAAAAGGTGGATTGTCCTTTCTGGGTTGGGGACAGGCTCCTGCCCCAAGTGGAGGAGTTTAAGTATCTTGGGGTCTTATTCACGAGTGAGGGGAGAATGGAGCGAGAGATTGATAGACGGATCAGAGCAGCATCTGCAGTGATGTGGACGTTGTACCGGTCTGTTGTGGTGAAGAGGGAGCTGAGCTCTAAGGCAAAGCTGTCGATTTATCGGTCAAACTACGTTCCTACCCTCACGTATGGTCACGAGCTTTGGGTGATGATCGAAAGAACAAGATTGCAGATTCAAGCGGCTGAAATGGCATTTCTTCGTAGGATTGCTGGACTCACCCTCAGAGATGGGGTGAGGAGCTCAGTCATCCAGGAGAGGCTCAGAGTAGAACCGCTGCTCCTCCACGTTGAAAGGAGTCAGTAGAGGTGGTATGGGCATCTGATCAGGATGCCTCCTGGACGCCTCCCACTTGAGGTGTTTCAGGCATGTCCCTCTGGGAGGAGACCCCAGGGCAGACCCAGGACTCGGTGGAGAGACTATGTCTCCCAGCTGGTCTGGGAACGCCTTGGTATCCTCTCTGAAGAGCTATAGCAGGTGGCTGGGGAGAGGGAAGTCTGGGCTCCTCTGCTTGAACTGCTGCCTCTGTGACCTGGATCTCCAGAGAAACGGTAGAAAATGGATGGATGGATAGAGATCAACTGTACTGCTCTTGGTCTTCACCCGGGACCAGTTGCCCCCGACAACATAGCTCTTGGGATCATTCAGGCACTCAAACCCCTCCACCACAATAAGGTGGTGATCCATGGAGGGTCATTACAAGCAGTGCATAAAAAACTAGAGGGCACTTGGAGAGCGCCAAGGCTCCGAAGCGTCTGCCAGTCCTCAGTCCCTATGTCCATCTCTCCGTTGATCCGTACCTGTATCCATACTTCCAAATTCATCCAAGAGGTTTTTTTTTTTGTTTGTTTTTTTTTTTTGTAACTCTGCTGACAGACAATCACATTACATTGCAAGATAGGGTCTTGGCAGAGGTATGTTCTCATGTATCACTGGCAAAATCTAAGGGGTTCATCCGCAGCCCCAGGGCTACCTCTGATGAAAATTTCATCAAAATCCAACCAGTAATTTTTGCATAATCCTGCTAACAGACAAGCAAACCGCCCGCTCACACATGAGGGTGTGCCTCACTGTTGCACAGTTCTGCATACTGTTTACTTCCTACACTGATCCAGGATCAATAAAGTGAATGTGTAACACTTGTCAGACTCTGATGTTCCTGATCCGGGACTGGAGTTACCCCTACGAACATCCATATGGTCTGAAAGGAGGAGAGAGCTTCCTGGAGAAACGGTTACAGGTATCTGTCATCACCTAAACCTTCCCGCATTTTCTTCCCCCAAATTTGTTTGAACTGCTGTTAAAGCGCCCGGTGTTAATTTGTCCGCCGCCATGCTCAGGTGAAGCAGAACCAACACGAGGAGCTGCAGAACGTCCGGAAACACATCCACTCCTGCTTCTCAAACATCAGCTGCTTCCTGCTGCCGCACCCAGGCCTCAGGGTGGCCACCAACCCCCACTTTGATGGCCGTCTCAGAGGTAAAGTTTGGGACTACTGGGACTCCAGATTCTTTGCAGCTAGACACAAGAATAATTGTTGGATTATTATTGTTTTAACTAAAGCTAACTCAAATAGGCCACTTTCAGAAAAACAACATCCAGCGCCGACATTTGTGTTAGTGTGGATTAACTTCATATCTTGTTTTTCATAGCTTTTTTGTGCTTTTTAAAGTGCTTGTGCAAGATTTGTGTTTTGTGTCTGTGTGTTTAGACATTGACGAGGAGTTCAAGAAGGAGCTGGTGAACCTCGTCCCGGCGCTGCTCGCTCCAGAGAACCTGGTGGAGAAGGAGATTGGAGGAGGGAAAATCACCTGCAGAGACCTGCTGCACTACTTTAAAGTAAGTTTCCATGTTTGTTGACCGTGCAGTTTATGACAGGACTGTGTGGGGACTTGAGTTCACTTAATGCAGGGGTGTCCAATCATGTGCCATGGAGGGTCAGGACCCTGCAGGTTTTCTCTTCTGCCCAGTCTCGTCAGCAGGTGTTTTCACTGATCAGCAGTCATTGGGAAGAAGGGTAGTGAAATCTGCTGTGGAAGACACTGGTTGGAGGTAAAGCCTGCAGGGTCTTGGCCCTCCAAGGGACATGATTGGACACCCCTGACTTAATATGACTTTAAAGTAGAACTAAAGGGTGGAAAACATTTTGTTTTTTTAAGTTTTCTTGACGACTGTAAAACCCGAGTAAGCAGGATAATTGTCATTTTTGTTCAGCTTTTTAAGGACAGGGCGGCACAGTGGCGGAGTGGTTAGCACTGCGGCAGCACAGCAACTCACCCTTGGCCGGGGGATCCTGGGTTCGATCCCAGCCCCAACCAACAGTGATCTGTGTGGAGTTTGCATGTTCTCCCCGTGTCTGCGTGGGTTTACTTCGGGATTTCTCCGGTTTCCTCCCACATGCCAAAAACATGCAAGTTAGGTCAATTGGCATCAAACTGGGGATTCTAAATTGTCCTTAGGTGTGACTGTGAGAGTGAATGGTTGTCTGTCTCTCTGTGTTGGCCCTGCCATGGACTGGCAGTCTGTCCAGGGTGGACCCTGCCTCTAGTCCAAAGATGCTGGGATAGGCTCCAGCCCCTCCACAACCTGAAAAGGATTAAGCGGAAGAAGATGGATGGATTTTTAAGGACATTTATTCTTTCATTTTTCTCCTTTACAGCTTAATTTTTTTTTTTTTGCCTCTGTGGCTACCACTGCTCTTTGTGAATCTAGAGAAAGCCGATGATAGGGTGCCAAGAGAGGAAGTGGGGTACTGTATGAGAAAGTCAGGAGTGGCAGAGAAGTATGTAAGGGTGATGCAGGACATGTATTAGGACAGTGAGACGGTGGTGAGGTGTGCTGTAGGAGTGGCAGATGGATTCAAGGTCAGGTGGGGTGACATCAGGGATCAGTTCTGAGCCCCCTCTTGTTTCCATGGTGATGGACAGGCTGACAGACAAGGTCAGGCAGGAGTCTCTGTGGACCATGATGTTTGCAGACGATATTTTGATCTGCAGTGAGAGTAGGGAGCAGGTGGAAGAGAACCTGGAGAGAAGAGGAATGAAAGTCAGTAGAAGCAATACAGAATACAAGAGTGTGAATGAGAGAGGCAGGTGTAATGGTGAAGATGGAAGGAGTAGAGGTAGTGAAGGTAGATGAGCTTAAATACCTGGGGTCAACCGTCCAAAGAAATGGAAAATGCACAAGAGAGGAGAAGAAGAGTGCAGGCAGGGTGGAGTGGATGGAGACGAATGTCGGGGTGATTTGTGTCAGAAGGATAGCTGCAAGAGTGAAAGGGAAGGTTTACAAGACGTTAGTGGGACTGCTATGATGTATGACTTGGAGACGGTGGTGCTGACAAAAAGACAGGAGGCGGAGCTGGAGGTGGCAGAGTTGATGATGTTAAGATTTTCTTTGGGAGGGACTAGGAGGGACAAGATGGTTATATCAGAGGGACAGCTCAGGTTGAGCAGTTTGGAGACAAAGTAAGAGAGGCAAGGCTGAGATGGTTTGGACATGTACAGAGGAGGGATAGTGGAGATACTGGATAAAGGATGTTGAAGATGGAGCTGCCAGGCAGGAAGAGAAGAGGAAGACCACAGAGAAGATTGATGGATGTAGTGAAGGAGGACATGGAGAGGGTTGGTGTTCCAGAGGAAGATGAAGGGAGAGGAGAGATGGAGGCAGATGATCCACTGTGGAGACTCCTGAAGGGAGCAGCTGGGAGAAGAGAACACCGCTTCCATCGCTGTCAAAAAATGTTAGGAAAAAAAACCCTCAACTGCAACTGTCAGGGTTGCTGGGCAACAGGGTAGCATGTGGTCACGCAAACATCATCCAAAGACTAGACCATAATCTTTTTTTTTAACCATCTATGGACTAAACTCTCATTTTTAGATTCTTTTACAGTCGTCCTTTTAAATGTGTGGCCACCGTCGGCTTGTCTACAAGGCTACACCTGAATTTGTGTATGATCAGCCCAGTGCTGGCTTGGCCATATTTGCATGGTCATCTATGGCCAGCCATTTTGTGGAGTGACATAACATGGGGGCGTAACTTGCTGAGGGAGTGTCACTAGTTGAAGGGGTGCTAATGGAGGGACAAGATTAGAAATGAGTGTATCAGAGGAGCACAGCTCGGGTTGAGCGGTTTGGAGACAAAGTAAGAGGCAAGGCTGAGATGGTTTGGATATGTGCAAAGAAGGGACAGTGGAGATATTTGACAAAGGATGTTGAAGGTGAAGCTGCCAGGCAGGAGGAAAAGAGGAAGACCCCGGAAAATTCATGGATGTAGTGAAGGAGGACATGGAGAGGGTTGGTGTTCCAGAGGAAGATGAAGGGATAGGGTGAGATAGAGGCAGAGGATCCTCTGTGGAGACCCCTGAAGGGAGCAGCCAGAAGAAGAGGCTACCACTGCTGTGGCTCTCTCCAAGTGTTGCTGTTCACCTGAGGGGTCAGTTGCCAAGTCATTTACCAGGGCTCCTGGCTCTTCTGTCACATCACGTCTCTTCTACCTGCTGCTCATACCATGTAGTCCAGCACAACCTGTCGCATGCAGTGCCAGCTGTGGGGGCCTGAGAAGGCACCTTGAAAATATCGGTCTTGGTGCCCTGACACTGCTGGACCTGCCCTTCCGGTCCGGGGAGGGTGCCCACTGGGTTGGTAGTTTACCCAGGGCCTAATGATAAGGGCAGATTAACATTTTCATGTTGACGGTCAACTACCAAGTGGAGTGGAGCCCCACTTGGAGGCACTCAAGTCTATCACTGATACCTCCTGTGGCAACTCCTGCATCTGCACTCATTCTCAGATGTACTGGCACCGCCTTTCCTCTGATTCAGATGAGAGAAGCTTTTGGATTGTGCAAGGACCACCCAAAGAAGCTTCAATGTCCTGGCTGAGGTCGTCAGTATCATCATCACACTCGGTCCTATTTTGTTTTTCACAGAGTCAACTGGGACGCCAGTGTAATCCTGGTGACAACGAAACAGGGTTATGCTAGATACCGGTTATAAGCTGAGCTCATGGTGTTAACAGCCCTGTGCCTGGGATCATACCCAACAGTGGGAGCGACTGTTTAGTTTCATTTATAGCTACCGCACACTTAAGTCAGGCAACCCCTGATCAGTAAGGTGCTGCTCTTCACCAGTTGCTACCAGTATGAGTATGCAGGGATAAGTGCTCTGTCATTCATCCACGAAACCTACAATGAATTTTGCTACGTGGAATATGCAGCCCATGACCCATGGAATGAGTATGGACTCTGATGTAGCTGATGATGTGCAGGCTAGAAAGACTACTGTGATTAATGGTGAATTGCTCAAGCGTGGTGTACGTTGCTCTGCAGGAGACTGAATCTGGTACCATCAGGGAGGAGAATTGCACCTTCTACTGGTTTGTTCACCCTGCTGGAGAATGAAAAGTGTACAGCACTGGGTTTGCCATAAAGAATGACATGCTTGGAGCTATCCAAATACCTGAATGTGAATCTGACTTTCCTTCCTTTGGCTGAACACAAGGCAAGGTTATACTAGTTATATCGGCATATGTCCCCACTCTGAAAGGGGATGAGGAAGTGAAAGACTCCTATCTACACCTCGAGGAGCTCGTTGGGCAGTCACCTGACAATGAAAGACTGGTTTTGCTGGGAGATATGAATGCTCACATTGGTGATGACCATGAAGCTTGGCCTGTCTGTATAGGCAAGTTTGGAGTGCGTTGCATGAATGGGAACGGTTAGTGGCTGCTGGAGTTCAGTTGCAGGACCATTTTAGTGATCAAAACACTGTTTCCCAGATCAGCTCCCCATAAACTCTCCTGGTGTCACTCCAGATCAAAGAAATGACATCAACTTGATGGTCAAACATGCTCATAGATCTGAAGTGTTCAATACCAGAACCTTGCGTGGTGCAGATTGTGATACAGATCAGTCTGGTTATCTCCTACATAGCTCTTCAGCCTAAACTCTGTATCACCATCAACAGGAGAGGTCTGTCAAAGTAGACATTACTAAAGTCTCATTGCCTGACCTCCAGGATTCCTACTGTGGGCAGCTATCCATCAAGCTGGATGAGCTCCCTGAGACCGCAGTAGATCCCGAGAGTTACTGGACAGAACTAAAGTCAGTTATCCACACCACAGCTGTCATGGTGTTTGGAAGGAAATGAGCAAGACAGCCTGATTGGTTTGTTGTTTCCAGACCAATGTTGCAGCCTGTTCTTGAGGTAAAAAGAAATGCCATGCTTAGGCTGAAAGCATGTCCAATCAGACAGGCCTGCGAATATCACTGTGCTGCCCGAGCTGATACCCAACGACCTGTCAGAAAATGTGCTAGAGATTACTGGGAGTCACTGTGAAACCATTGAGACTGCAAGTGATGGTTGGGATATCGGAGGCATGTACTCTATCAGGAAAGCAACTGGACCAGCAGTACAGGGTATCAGTATTCAACAGTATTTGTGGAACAGTCTGGAGCCGGAACTGAAACTATGTACAAACAGAAATCAATTTAAAAAGAGGTATAAGCACCATTTGTTGAAAGGATATATGTTAGAAGGGTAGAATTTATATGTACGATTCACTATGTTCACTCTGGGACATTATGGGACACTATGGAATGGTGGGTGGGACAGCACTGTGTATATCTGTGTTGTTTGAGGCTGGTTTTGATGTATGGACATCAATGTATGTTAGGATGGATGGGTGTTAATGTTGATTTGTAAAAAATACAGTAAATTGTTTACTTGGGGTATTAAAGGTACTAATTTGTATATAATTCACATGGGTGTATCGATGGAAAAGAGGAGTTGGAATTAATAAGTGTTCACTTCTTCCTTCTCCCTTTCGAACAGTGTATACTGTTACTTTATTGCATTTGCTATTTGCTTGTTTTTTGTTATATTTTTTGAGTTCGAAATAAACTATCTAACAACGGAAAGATGGTTCTGCTATTACAGATAAATCAGAGAACCTTGAACAATAAATAGAGCACTCTTCTGAACTCTGGTAGCGAGAGTGCTGTCTCAAAAGAACCAATAGACAGTCTAGCTCAAACAGCACCCATTGACAATCTTGCCGATGAATCTAATCTAGATAAGGTGAAAAAGACTATTCTGAATCTGAAGAATAACAAGACCACAGGTGAGGATGGAATACCTGCTGGATTCACAGACATGGCCGAAGTCTGAATTGGTGTGAATTTATTTTCACCGTCAGAGCTCAATACTTCCTGAGTTATTAAAAATAAAAGCCCTCTACAGCGATTCACTTTTCACAATGTGCTTTTATTATGAAATGCCATCAACCGGATATACTTGTCTGAAATCAGCAACATACAACTGTCATCATCCGGATTTTTTTCAACAGGATACAGTTAGTCCCAATGGGGCAGATGCTCTGCCTAGAGGTAGAGCATCTGCCCCATTGGGACTAATTGTATCCTGTCGAGGATCCTGTATCCTGTTTAGGGTCACCCTAAACCGGCTACAAACTGGAGTTGGACGGTTCAACTCCCTTATGCACCGTTGTATTACACCTAATAGCACCTGCCTATAAGATAAGATAAGATAAGATAAGCCTTTATTAGTCCCACAACGGGGAAATTCCAGGATTACAACAGCACAGGGATAGCAACACTCAGAGCAACAATCAGAAGGCAAGAAAAAAAAACAAGCAAGCAAGAGCAGCTAATATACATATGTACATATTACTATAAAATATATATATACACACACACACACAGACACACAGTGCAGAGCATTGTAGCTGGATGGAATAAATATATGAATATATGAACACAGTGCAGAGCATTGTAGCTAGATGGAATAAATATGTAAATATATAAACACCTACAGTACGGAGCATTGCAGCTAGGTGGAATAAATATGCAAGTATATAAACACACACAGTGCAGAGCAATGTAGCTAGATGGAATAATATGTAGATATATAAAAACACAGTACGGAGCATTGTAGCTAGATGGAATAAATATATAGATATATAAATATAAACACACCCAGTGCAGAGCATTGTAGCTAGATGGAATAAATATGTAAATATATAAACACACACAGTGCAGAGCATTGTTGCTAGATGGGATGAAACAGCATAACAGTCTACTTAGTTATCCTACATGGTATGATTATGTGCCCATACATATTCTCACCCTCCATAGCGACCGGTATGTTCCTAGTTGTATGCCGGAGAGGACCATTGTGTAAGTCTATTGCATCTTTTGCATTCAAAAAACTATTAGTTTGTTACGTCTTTTTGCTATCTCTGCGAGCAGCCCTGCTTAGGTTGTACAGTCTGACAGCCGTTGGTAGGAAGGACCTACGAAACCTCTCGGTTGTGCACCTGGGATGATGTAGTCTGCTGCTAAATGAGCTCCTCAGTGCATCCAGTATGTCCTGCATAGGGTGGAACTCGGACTCCAGCAGAGATGACAGTTTAGCCACCGTCCTTCTCTCTCCTATCTCCTCCATCGGATCAAGGCGTTGCCCCAGGACAGAGCTAGCTTTCTTAATCAGTTTGTTCAGTCTCTTCCTATCGGCTGCAGTAATGCCACTGCCCCAGCAGACCACTCCAAAAGTGATGGCTGATGCCACCACCGTGTCATAGAATGACTTCAGCAGCGCCCCTTGTACACCAAAAGACCTGAGTCTCCTCAGCAGGAACAGCCTGCGCTGTCCCTTCTTGTAGAGTGCGTCAGTATTGTGTGACCAGTCTAGTTTATTGTTCAGATGAATACCCAGGTACTTGTAGGATGTCACCATCTCGATGTCTGTTCCCTGTATATTTACTGGTGCTGTGAGGGGCTGCCCATGCCTGCGGCAGTCCACCACCAGCTCCTTAGTTTTCCTCGCGTTGATCTGGAGGCAGTTCCGATGGCACCAGTCCACAAAGTCCTGGATAAGCCCTCTGTACTCAGCTTCATCTCCGCTGGAGATGAGACCAACGATCGCAGAGTCATCAGAGAACTTCTGTAGATGGCAATGTGTTGTGTTGTGTGAGAAGTCCGCAGTATAAAGAGTGAACAGGAAGGGAGCCAGCACCGTTCCCTGGGGGGGCCCCCGTGCTACTGATGATCGTGTCGGAAACACAGTCCCGGGTTCTCACAAACTGAGGCCGGTTCGTGAGGTAGTCCAGGATCCATGATGACAGGTGCTGGTCCACCCCTGCGCGCAGCAGCTTGTCCTTCAGGATCATCGGTTGGATGGTGTTGAAAGCACTGGAGAAGTCAAAGAACATGATCCTCACCATATTCCCGGGCTTCTCCAGGTGGGACAGAGAACGGTGAAGGAGGAAGATCACCGCATCCTCCACCCCAATGCCATGCTGGTAGGCGAACTGGAGTGGATCCATCGCTGGTTCCACCAGGGGGCGGAGATGAGCAAGGAGCAGTCTCTCCAGGGTCTTCATCAAGTGGGACGTCAAGGCCACCGGTCTGTAGCTGTTCAGGTCTTTGGGGTGGGAAGTTTTTGGTACAGGTACCACACAAGATGTTTTCCACAGCTGTGGTACCCTCCCCAGTTTCAGGCTCATGTTGAAGATATACGTCACAATCCCACACAGCTGGTCTGCACAGGACTTGAGGAGCTTTGCGCTGATGCCGTTCGGTCCCGACGCCTTCCTCGCCTTGATCTTCCTCAACTCCGTCCTCACCTGGGTCTTGGTCAGGGTCAGGATGGGGGGCTGTGTGTTGGGAGTGGGGGGGGTGTCGGTGGAGTGGGGAGTGGGTAGCAGGACTTGATTTCTTAGAGGCAGCAGTGGTTGTTGTGCAGACAGGGGGGAGGGCGGTTGGTCAAATCTATTGAAAAACAGATTCAGGTTGTTCGCCCACTCCCTGCCCCCCGTGGCCTGGGGGGAGGTATTCTGGAGCCCCGAGATGGTTTTGAGGTTTCTCCAGACCCCGCTGATGTCGCTCTGTTGCAGCTTGTCCTCCATCTTCTTCCTGAAGCTGTCCTTGCCTTCTCTGATCTTTCTCCTCAGCTCCCTCTGTACGGACTTCAGCATCTCCCTGTTCCCCGACCTGAAGATCCTCTTCTTCTCTCTCAGAAGTGTTTTTATCTCAGGGTTGATCCAGGGTTTGTTGTTTGAGTGACGCCGTATGGTCTTGGTGGGAACGGATTTGTCCACACAGAAGCTGAGGTAGCCCGTGAAGGTGTGAATGAGGCCATCGATGTCCTCACCATGTGGATCGCAGAGCTGCTTCCAGGCAGTGGCTTCAAAACAGTCCTTTAGAGTGTCCATTGTCTCCTCAGACCATAACTCCACAGTGTGCATGGCCGGAGGTTGTCTGTGCACTAGGGGTTTGTACACCGGTCGGAGATGAACCAAGTTGTGATCCGATCTCCCAAGTGGGGGGAGTTGTGATGAGGTGTACGCCTCCTTAGTGTTTGCGTAGAACAAATCCAGTGTTTTATTGTCTCTAGTGTGGCATGTGACATACTGGGTGAAAGTGGGCAGAATGGGAGACAGTGAAACGTGGTTGAAATCGCCTGAGATGAGGAGAAGAGCATCTGGGTGTTCTGTCTGCAGCCTGCTGGTTACTGAATGGATGACGTCACGCGCTGTCCCAGCGTTCGCCGTCGGATTTGCATAAACAACAATGCAGATCACGTGTGAGTGTTCTCTCGGGAGATATGTAGGCCTCATGCTAACAGCTAGCAACTCAATGTCTTTGCTGCAGTGTCGTTGTTTAACAGTGATATGTCCCGGTCTGCACCAGTTGTTGTTAACATACATGATCACTCCACCGCCCCTAGTTTTGCCACTCTCTGGTTTTCGGTCAGCTCGTATCGTGTGAAAACCCTCCAGCTCAATGTTAGCATCTGCTGCTAGTTCAGTTAGCCACGTCTCAGTAAACAAAAGGAGAGAGCACTCCCGGTAAGTGCTATCATAACGGGAGATAGCCGCTAGCTCATCTAACTTTCCCAGTATCGACCGTACATTTCCCATGACAACAGATGGAAGGGAGGGTCTGTACCTTATATTTTTTGTCCTCCGCCTTACTCCAGCCCGGCAGCCGCGGCGTTTTCGCCTCAGTTCTCTCGGTATGTCGAGTGGGGACCTACTGAACAGACTGAGTCTTCCATCCTTGGCCCACCTGAGAACACACTGCTTGACCAGCACAACCCTAAAGGCCATTACATACTCCACAAGAACAGAGAAATTTTTTTCTTTTTCTTGTGGTAACAAGAACAAAGTTCTTTCTGTCCAGGATATTTCTTACTAAACAATAAACTCAAGTGCAGAACTCCTGGGAAATTCACATTTCTGACCAGTCACACAATAGATTTTGGACACCACGTAAGAAAAAGGTTCTGCTACGATGATGTACCAAGAACAAGCTGCAAGAACTCCCAAACCAGGACTGCAAGAACAAAATGGCGTCATTTTGTTCTTGCAGCCCTAACTCAGGATTTCCACTGACTCTGGATGCAGTATGTCATGGCTGCGATCTGGCCTCCGCAGCATGTAGTTCCAGGGTTTAAAGTTTTCCGGCACAGTGCCGGATTTCTGGCATGTGCAGTTTATTTATTTTTTTTTTTTTTTTGCTGCAGGGAAATTTACTTTCTATTTCTTCACTTTTTTTTTTTTTTTTTAAAGTGTGTTGTTAGTACACTGTGGCTTTAAATGTCACCAAAGCAACCGTTTTATGGCTGTTTCTCGACAGTCACCTGTGGAAAGACTGGCGGGAGTGACTGGTGAGGTTTAGTCTCAGCTGTGGCTGAGAACACACGTTAGTTACCTCTGTGTCTGCCTTTGCTTGCCATAAATCACCCGCTGCTTGTGATATTCTCTTGCTAGGAGAGCGCTTGTGTTCCTCCATATTTGTTATTCTGTATTTTCTTGAGATGATATGATGTCATGGGTTGTTTAAGGACAGAATCATTGTTTATGCTAAAGCTAAATGCTACCTGCGATTAAGCTAAGAATTGTGCTAAATGCTAATCGGCATGCTGCCAGGTGGACTCCAGTTAAGGAGTCAGCCTGTCATTGTGTGAAGAATAAACCCACACTGTTTTCTACTGTTCATTCATAAATATCAGAGGCATGTATTTTATGAAAAGCTTATTTATACACCCTGCTTTACCAGGAACTGTGGATTAACCAGTCAGTGTAAAATGTGATGCATTTTGTTCTCTATAATTCATAACGCAGTGAATTTGAAGTAATTGTGTTTTCGTCTACAGTGGTGTGAAAATGTGTTTGCCCCCTTCCTGATTTCTCTTTTTTTTTTTGTATGTTTGTCACACTTAACTCTTTGAGTGTGTCTGTCACCGAATTGCATCATAACCCCTAGTGGTCAAGAGTGGTAAATATTTTTTGTCAATAAAATAGTTCAGATTTCCAAGGCTGTAACTTGAAAGTGGTAAGAGATAATGGCTTACTGTCAATTAGAAAGATGTAAAATATGATCCAACGTTTCAGATAGGAATAAATTTATGCATCTAATTTGCATAATGTTGCGGCACCTCTTTAAATTCCATAACTCAGTCAAAGCTGGACTTTGGACGTATTTACACAAAGAATGGTTCAGTCTTTTGACACCGTTTTTTGTACAGAGGGACCTCATCATCTTCAAAGTATATGAACAAGAAATCAGTACGATATTAAAAAAAAAAAACCCATGGCCCCTGTCCGGGAGGTCTTCAACTCCTACCTCCGGAAGAACTTCAACCACATTCCGAGGGAGTCTGGAGACATGGAGTCTGAATGGGCCATGTTCTCCACCTCTGTTGTTGAAGCGGTGGCCCAGAGCTGCGGCCGCAAGGTGGTCGGTGCATCTCGTGGTGGCAACCCCCGAACCAAGTGGTGGACACCAGTGGTGAGGGGGGCCATTAAGCTGAAGAAGGAGTTTTATCAAGCTTGGTTGGCTTGTGGGACTCCCGAAGCAGCTGAGGTGTACCGGCAGGCCAAGGCCTTAACTGGGCAAGGCCTTAACTGGGGGACACTGAGCTGGCTGCAGTGCCTGAAACACACCGAGGTGTCAGGAAGATGACTACTTTCTGCTTCTTTTAGATTTGATTGGTGGTTGGCAACCAGCTTACAGGAGCATTACCACCACATACTTCACTCTATATCATCTTATAGTCTTTTGTAATATTTGTGCTTTTTTTAGCTAAAGGAATATAATGGCAGTGAATGGAGAAGTTCTCCCAACGCTTGTTTGGCTCCCTCAACTTTTAAGCCTAAAACTTCAGCATATTTTCAGCTAGAAAAGCTATTTTACTTTGACTATACTAAACCTTTATGCAAACATTGCTTCGTTTTAGGTAGAAGGTTTCACACCCATGACAGTTTCTTGAACCAGTCGTGGGTTTTATCAGCCTGAGGCTTCACTGCAGCAGCTGGCACGCCTCAGATGTGCAGTTTGGACAGGGAAGGGAGCTGCAGGAGGCTCAGATTTCTGCCTACTGCAGCTTTAGTGAACGACTGTGACGTCAGTTTTACTGCTACTTCTCACTGTTGTATCTGCTCTTTTGTCTCTGCTCCAGGCCTATATGAAGATCTACCAGGGGGAGGAGCTCCCTCATCCCAAGTCCATGCTGCAGGTCGGTTCATTCTTCCCTCTCGGACCAGCGGCTCGGTCTGCTGCACTTCTCTTCATCATGCTCTACCACAGGGCTGTCAGTCACTGTCAATCAGCGTTATGGTTGCTCAGAAAGGGCGGATCACACACCCCGCCCCGGGTTTTCCATGGAACCAGACTAAAAGTATCTCTCCAAATTCAACACTTGAAATGTCTTCAGTTTATGTAATAATGTAATTCTATCTTATTTGTGTTCTTGATAGAAAGTTGAAACAATTCTATAACTAGAAAAGCACTCGGAGAGTGCAGACCTCCGCCAAGTGCCACAGTTCCCCCCCATACAGTGTTTGTGTGTACATTTTCAGATTCCTTGACCATGAAAACATATGACTAGCAATTGGATTGACAATGATAGGGTTAGTGGTTTAGTAGTTATTCACGAAAATGGCATTTTCTGTAATGGCGGTTTTCTTCTGGACGGTGATCCGGATCACCACCAAAATGTAATCATCTATAGGACACCCCATTTCTGACAATCTGTGAAAATTTCATGAAAATCCGTCCATAAGTTTTTGAGTTATCTTGCTAACAAACAGACAGACAAACCAACGCCGATGAAAACATAACCTCCTTGGTGGAGGTAAAAATGAAGTCTTGAATCGCCAGAAACATCCACTGCAGGTTTAATAAGGCACCACTCTATTTTTGGTCCCGTTTGGGAAGAGCTTTTCTCTTGGAAGGAAAGAATTCCCAATATTTGGGAGTTGGGCACGCCTGACTCATTATTGTGAGCAGTGCTGTCTCTCAGCACAGCTGTTTTGTTTTTTTTGGTTGGTGGGGGGGGGGTCACATTACCTCCCTGTATGGGACTCATGTTTCTTATCAGCATTTCTTTTGCTTGTTGTTTTCTCCCTGATTAAGTTGGGATCTTCATTGAAAGGTAACGAGAAGCAGTATATCAGCGGTCATTTTCATACAACACAAACCCCACCAGTGAGTGTGGTGGTGCGTTATTAAATCCCTTGAGTGTGTAAAACAAAATGTGGAACTGAGGAAGTTGAAGTGAAATCACATTGAATGACACACTCGGGGAGATGTAAATGCCCTATAAAAACAAATGATGGCCTTTTCCACAGAAACACCTGTCATGGATTTAAAATGGCTTGAAAATCTGGTTTGGTTTGGTTTCAGAATGCCAACGTAACTTGGGTTCCTTGAGTGCAAAGCAAAGACGGTGGTGTGGTCTCTTTTCAGTACAGACATGGACTCACTTCCTGTCTGTCTTTAAACTGCGTTCTGCACCAGTTTTTCTTTGGCAGCCTTCCCACCTCCATCACTCAACTGGGAAACAACTTGGGGAGGTAATGATGTCGAAGCACTGCCACTCTGTGGTTGGATGCCGTGACAAACCCGCAGTGCACTGTCGGACACGGAGTGTGTCACTGTACTGTGATGCAGCGCAGAATCATGTTTGGAAGAGAATCATTTTCTTCTTAAGCTCTCGCAGGTCGGATACGGCCGGCAGACCTGGCGTTTGATGGGTGCTCTACAATAATGCATTCAGTTCATTGTCTGCAGAGCCTTAAAAGGCCTTAAATGTCTTCATCCAAAATTAAGACCTTTTGCCCCCCTCACTGTTTGACCTTAAATCAGACAAAACTTTTACCGTTTCAGGTCAGTTAGGATTTCCAAAATTATTTCTATTTGCTGAATAATTTTTGTTAGAAAATTTTTTTGACTTTCTTCAAAGTCAGAAGTTTCCATGTCCTCAGTATTTGGCAGCGTTGCCTTGAAACTGTCTGACTTGGGTCAAACGTTTTGGGTCTCCTTCACAAGCTTCTCTCAACATTTTGCTGAAATTTTGGCCCATTCCTCCTGACAGAACTGGTGGAACTGAGTCAGGATTGTAGACCATCTCGTTCTCACACGTCTTCTCAGTTCCGCCCACTAATTTTAGATCATCTAGATCAGGGCTCTATGATGGCCACTCTAAAACACTGACTTTGTCCTGAAGCCACTTTGAAACTAATGGCTTCCTCCTGGCTGAGTGGCCTCTCAGCCCATGCTGGTACAGGACTCGTTTCTCTGTGGATAGTGACACTCTGTCACCAGCTTCAGCCAGCAGCTTCACAAGCTCTTTTGCTTTTGTTCTGAGGTTGAGACACACGTTTCGCACTAAAACACGTTTGTCTCTGGGACACAGAACCTGTCTCCTTCCTCATCAGTATGATGGCTGGACATTCCCATGGATTCAAGAATTCAAAGGCTTTATTATCATGTGCACAGTTAAGAAATGCAGCATTTCCTGAGCAATGAAATTCTTACTCTGCTGTCCGCAACAAATGCCAAGGTAATAAATACGCATCAATACCAATACTAGTAAAGGTAATAAACACACCTTAATACTAATAAATACACAGTGAAAGCAATTAGGACAGTTGAAGCAGTTAAGACTAGAGGGAACAAGAAGAATGAAGATTCACTGGGCGTTTATATGTGTGTAGAAGTGTTTGAACAGATGAATATGGAACCTTCAGGCATCTGCAAATTGTACCCAAGGATGAACTAGTCTTGTGGAGGTCCACAATCCTCTTCCTGACATCTTGGCTTTGTTCCCCCCATGATGTCACATTAGGAAGCAGTGTGTTTGAGGTGTTGCCAGTTAACCTATCAGACACTTCCAAAGCCACAATATCACCATCTGGACTTACCCCAGATGTTTTAAGGCACAGTCATGTGTATACAAACTTCTGACCTTGAAGAGGGTAATTAAAAAAAAAAAAAAACTCAAACAAGTATTTTAGCAAATATAAAAACTATAGAATAGAATAGGCTTTATTGTCATTGTACAGTACAACAACTGTTGCCTATTTCTATTTAGCAAATAGAAATCATTTTGGTAATCCGAACTGACCTGAACAGGACGGATTTAGTCTGATTTAATGCCAGACAGTGGTATGTAAACTTCAGGCTTCAACTGTACATATAAGGGCTGGGATAATTAAAGCGTTAACTTTTTCAAATAATGTGGGGCCAGTTAAGACACTAAACAAAACTGGCCCTGTCCCTGAGGTGGTGTCGGCACTGGTGACTGGTTTGACTCAGCAGCTGGCTCACCTTAAAAAAAGGGTAGATCTTCTTTTCAGCATTTAAGTTTACACGATATTAAACAGACCATCCAGTACTCAGAGTGACCTCATCCTGCGCATTTAACCCCACATAAAGCACGCTCACCTGACCTAGCATCATTGATTGGGATTACTTGCACACATGTATGAAGAGGGGGAGTTTCTGTCAGTGAGTTAAGAAAAACACGCTCCAATATAAAGTGAATAAAAGCTTCTAACTCAGCTCTGGAAATCGGTTAAGGATTGCTTTGTTTATACTTTTAAGGGTTGAGATAATTAGGAAAGTTACATTTATAATTTCAGCGCCAAGGTTTTTAAAGAAAATATTCAATTTCGATATCAAGAATTCAAAAGGTTGTAGCTTGGAAGTGGTTGGAGATGACGCCATACTGTAAATGAGAAAAATGTAGAATATGATCCAAAGTTTGTGATGGGAATAAATATACTCTTCTAATTTGCATAATGTGATGGCAGCCATATTGGATTACATAACTTTCAGTAAAGCTGGACTTTTGGTATATTTACATAGATATTTTTTGGGAGGGGGTTGCAGTTTTTTGTTATTTTACCCTCAAAGTATTTGAACCACGTCCAGAAACTCACATTTATCTTCTGATTTATTCCACCTTGACCTCGGGTAGGCAGCGCCATTGAACCATGTTGGTTGAATGACATGCTGCTCCGGTCCGTCTTGTGCTGTCGCAGAAGGTAAATATTAGTCTTCAGAACTGTCCTTAGAAGCTAAATAATCCCTTTTAGAATCAGTTGGCCACTGACTTCCTCTTTGACAGTTTCAAAATGAGAATGGTACTTTGGGGATGTCCTCTGCATGCACTGGGACCTGGTGGTAACCACAGACCAGATCCACTTTTGAAAAAATGCACGTCCCTGCCAGGTAGATGGAAAAATCCTGGATGTGTGAGATGGGGTAACGATCGTGTTCCGTGGCGTTGTTTAAGCATCAGAAATTGCCGCATGGCCGCCACAACCCATCAGACTTGGGCACCGTGTGCAGCGGGGATGCCCAAGGGCTGTTGGAATGACTGACGATGCCTAAGCATTCTAAGTTAGCAAACTCCTCACGCGCAATGGCTGGTTTAGCCACATCCAGGCAGCGAGGGCGCACAAACACGGACAGACCTTTCGTGGTGATAAAATGCTCGACCCCGTGCTTGGTTACAATGCAGAAAAAGTGGGCACTGTGAGTGCTGGGAACTCGGAAGGCAAACACTGGTACTTACCCCCTGGAGCTAGAATATCTGCGTGTGTTGGTGGCCCAACTCCCCGAGCTGTGCAGGGCAAGGAGGAAAATGATACAGCGTCCACTAAACGCCTGTTGGCAACATCAACAAGTAATCCATGAGCACACAGAAAATCAGCACCTAAGATGGGGACCGAACATGCAGCTATGACAAAGTCCCACTGGTAATTGGGTCCATGTAAACATACAGTCAACATCCTGATGTGGGATCCATTTCCGGCCGTTAAAGATGGCCAAAAGCCTTCTGCCAGCCTGTCTGCACTGATTGGCAAAATGAGGCTCTTCTGGGAGCCAGAGTCTTCCAGAAAACATCTCCCCAAACGTGTGTCCATGATGAAAAGCAGCTTCTCTCTGTCACCAGCGGTCGCAGCTGCTGCTGACCGCTGGCTGTCCCGTTTCCTGTCTTCTTGAAGTTGCACGGTGGCAGACAACGTTGCGCTTCCTTGCCAAAACGGTGGTGATAAAAACACAACGTCCTGGCCTTGTTTTTCCGGGTGGCCGTCCTGGCCACCACCATCAGCTCCTCGCCCTTGCAGGGCTCCACCAGTGATCCCAGTCTCACTGCCTGAACGCTGGAAGCCTTGTTTGCCAGTATGATGCGGTCTGCCTCCTCTGCCAGTGCGTAGTAGTCCCTGGCCACCAGCAGCGGTGAGTTAGTGAGAATCGCTCTCGCAGAAGCCGGTAGGTTTCTGAGGAAGATTTGGGCAAAAAGGAAAGATCTGTCGTCCGTACCCATCAACGAAAGCATGCTGTCCATCAGGTCCACAGCCGATCTGTCTCTTAGCTCCTAGTGGGTGAGGAGCTTTTCTGCCCTCTCTGCGTCTGAAAGGGTATAACGGCGCAGCAGTAGCTGCTTGAGAGCGTCTTATTTTCCTTGGGCTGGTGGGGCTCAGAGTAGACTCATTGTGCGCTGCGTGGTGCGCGCGTCCAGCAATGCCATCACATGATAGTACTTCGTGTCGTCTGCCACAACTCCACGGAGGGCGAAATGGGCTTTCACATGAATAAACCAAGCGGCCGGGTCGTGAAGCCAAAAGTCCAAGAGTCTGACTGCAACAGCGCATGCAGCAGTGGGAGACTCCAACGGGAGTGTCTCCGTGGTGGTGCTCGTTCCATTTTCCATTTCACATCTCTAGATCACCAATGTGGAGGAAGAAAGCAGACGAGACACGAGCTGACGACATAGAACTCTATTTCTCCTCCAACAAATATAACAGACTCACTGTGTCAAAGCAAACTGCTTTATACGTTTTCTTCCCGCCTCTGGCACCCAGGGTAAACACATTAACATGCCAGTTACGAAGTGTGAACACAACACACACATTAACATACACGTTACAGAGCAAGGCTTAGTACAATACATTTGCACTCTGGTGCCCTTGGCTGGCCCCCCAACACCCCGAAGTACTGGGTGGAGTGTCATCTCCTTTGTGTCACCACAATATTCAATTTCAATATCAAGAATTCAAAAGGCTGTAGCTTGGAAGTGGTTGGAGATGACGCCATGCTGCAAGTGAGAAGAATGTGGTATATGATCCAATGTTTATGATGTGAGTAAATATACTCATTTAATTTGCATAATGTGATGGCAGCCATATTGGATTACACAACTTTCAGTAAAACTGGATTGTTGGCATATTTACATAGATATTTTGGGGGGAGGGAGGTTGCAGTTTTTTGTTATTTTACCCTCAAAATATTTGAAACAGAAAACCAGTAGGACGTAAACAAACAGTGGTAGAAACATCGAACCTACCATGCCATCTTGCGCGCGTCGTCCATCCTGGTCTTTGGTCCGTATTGTGTCCATCACTTTCTCTACCACGTCCAGAAACTCACATTTATCTTCTGATTTATTCCACTTTGATCTTTGTTAGGCAGCACCATTGAACCATGTTGGCTGAATGACATGCTGCTCCAGTCCGTCTTGTGCTGTCACAGAAGGTAAATATAAGCCTTCAGAATTGTCCTTAGAAACTAAATAATCCCTTTTAGAATCAGTTGGCGAAAATCAGAGCCAGTGTTTCGTCAGTGTTGATCGTACACCTCGCAATCGTCCATGCTTCTCTTCTTCTGAATTCCGATACTTGCTTCCGGTTCTAACTGGATTTTTCGGAACTTTACATAGACATCCACAATGGAATTGTGATTTAAGCTATATGTGTGCCATCTAGTGATGTAAAATGGTTAGTACATCCGGGATTATTTTTTGTGTTCTGACCTACTTTCTCAGCATCACGTGGGTGGTGCCGTACTGCAACTATTGCACCTAGAAGCACTGACTTCCTCTTTGACAGTTTCAAAATAAAAATGGTAGTTTTGCAGATAAATCAACTGCCTCTTTATAATGAAATGGAAAAAAAAAATTACAAATTTCAATCGTTGAAATGTATTAAATTGATATGCGTTCATGATTATCATGTGGTTTATGTTGTTTTAGCAGGATTTTTGTTTGAGTCACAACTAAATTCAATGAATACAAATGCAATTACATTTCTAAAATATACAGCGGGGAAAATAAGTATTGAACATATCAGCATTTTTCTTATTAAACACATTTCTAATGGAGCCATTGACCTGAAATGTTCACCAGATATCAGTAATAACCCAAGTAATCCATACATACAAAGAAAACAATGTAACTGTGTTCACAAAATAAGTTATATTTAATAAAGTAGAATGACACAGGGAATAAGTATTGAACATATGAAGAAAAAGAGGTGCCAAAAGGCATAGAAATCCAAGAAACCAGCTGAAATCCATCAGAATTTAGGAAGCTATCCCATCCCCCATCAGTGCAAATTAATGTCAGCTGGTTAAGTCCTGACTGATAGCCTTTAAAAAGGTCTGTGAATATCAGATTGTCACACCACAAAGAGCTCTCTCTAGACCTCCGCTACCTTATTGTTGCAAAACATAATGATGGCATTGGTTACAGGTACATTTCTAAACTGCTGAATGTTCCAGTGAGCACTGTTGGAGCCATCATTCCGAAGTGGAAAGAACATCATTTTACCATAAACTGGCCATGACCAGGAGCTCCTCACAAGATTTCTGATGAAGGAGTCAAAAGAATTATCAGAAGAGTTATCCAAGAGCCAAAGACCACTCATGGAGAGCTCCAGCAAAACCTGGAGTTAGCAGGTACTGCTGTTTCAAAGAAAACAATAAGTAATACACTCAACTGACATGGGCTCTATGGCCGCTCACCTCGCAAGACTCCATTGCTGAAGAAAAAGCATGTTGAAGTGCTTTAAAACTTTGCTGCACAACATTTGGGCAAGCCAGTAAAATACTGGGAGAATATAGTCTGGTCAGATGAGACCAAAATTGAACATTTTGGATGCTACAACACACAGCATGTTTGGAGGAGAAATGGCACTGCACATCAGCCCAAAAACAGCATACCAACAGTGAAGTTTGGAAGTGGGAGCATCATGGTGTGGGGGTGTTTTTCAGCACATGGTACAGACAGACTTCATATAACTAAAGAAAAGATGAATGGCCAAATGTACAGAGACATCCTTGATAAGAACCTGTTGCCATCTGCCAAAATGCTGAAGATGAAACGAGGGTGGACATTTCAGCAAGACAATGATGCCAAACACACAGCCAAGGAAACTCAACTGGCTCCAGAGAAGGAAAATAAAGCTGCTAGAATGGCCCAGTCAGTCACCTGACCTGAATCCAATTGAAAATCTATGGTACAGATTTCATAGAAGACACCCGCAGAATCTTCAAGATTTGAAGACTGTTTGTGTGGAAGAATGGGCTAAAATCCCTCCTGAGCAATGCCTGCACCTAGTTTCTCCGTACAGGAGGTGTCTGGAAGCTGTTATTACCAACAAAGGCTTTTCTACTAAATATTAAATGAGTTTCACCAAGCGTGTTCAATGCTGATTCCCTGTGTCATTCCACTTTATTAAATATAACTGGTTTTGTGAACACAGTTTTCTTGATTTCTTTGTATGAATGGATTACTTGGGTTGTTACTGATATCTGGTGAAACTCTCAGGTCAATGGCTCCATCAGAAGAAAAATGTTGACGTGTTTAGTACTTATTTTCCCCGCTGTACGTCTTTTTCGTTGATTCTTTTACGCAAGTTTAACACTTAGTGGCAAGTAATCATAGAAGAATGTGTGATTACTTTGTCAAATTTTTTTAAATCGATGGCAGACAGCCCTACTACATAGATGTATAAAATAATTTGATTGATAGATACGTGGCACTTGTAGGTGATTCCGGCAAAGCCAAAAGGAGCGAATGCAATGACATGGTGTCTGTCCAGCCACATTTCACAGGATGGGAATTGCTAGTCCTCCTTGGCATTTTCCCCAATGCTCACCAAACTCACTCACAATGATCCTCGCGAGGGTCTGCATCCAGGTTGTGCTCAAGGTCAAAGGTCAGCAGATCTGGGCATTTATGATTTCACAAAAAAAGGTACTCCTTCTAGGCCATTGGGTACACTCCAGACGGGTTTGTGTCAGGCCGTGCTTCAGGTCAAGGTCAACGGTCAAGAGATCTGAGCACTCTTGGGGTGATTTCTTCAGGCCGGAATGAGCTGCTGCATCGTTGACGGTCTGGTTGGATTGATGCATCATTGTGAGTGCCAAGAATCACAGTACTGTGCCCCCCCTCCTCCTAGTGACAATGCACATTAATACAGAAAAAGGAAGAATTTATAGTACATTGAGTGGTGAGCATCCTGATGGAGGAAAATATGGGTGAAGAACTCCTGACTGAAACAGAGTTACTAACATGAGTTTTTACATAAGTATATGTTTAGATATTGAAATATTCAACCTATTCAACAGTATTGCATGTTTTCCCCAGCCCAAGACCTGATGCTGTGCAGTAGCTTTGTTAGGGGTACGAGATGAAGCCAGAGTTGAGTTATCATCATGCCGGTATTCAAAGTGGCCAATCAGGATGATGAATCTAACCTCTGACAGGGGACCAGTGGTCAGTACTGAGCTTTATTTAGCCTGCCAAGCCAGTCCATCTAATCCCTGCTTTTCTGTACTCGTACATTCTCTTCACCTCAGTATCCTCAGCATCTTCAGAAGAAGTTAAAGGTTGTAACACGACATTTCCCTCCTCTTTTGTTCCAGGCAACAGCTGAAGCAAATAATCTTGCAGCTGTAGCAGGATCCAAAGACATGTACAACAAAAGCATGGAGCAGGTAACGCATGCCCGATTCCACCAAACCAACCCTGATTTGGACTGTCCACTTTAACGTCCCGTTACGTCTCTGTCCCAGATCTGTGGTGGAGACAAACCCTACATTTCCCCAGCAGAGCTGGAGCGCCGTCACATGGAGCTGCGGCAGGTGTCTGTGTGCCATTTCCGCTCCATCAAAAAGATGGGCGGCAAGGATTTCTGCCAGCGTTACCAGGAGCAGCTGGAGGTGGAGCTCGACGAGGCCTACGCCAACTTCAGCAAGCACAACGACGGCAAGAACATCTTCTATGCTGCACGGACGCCTGCCACGCTCTTCGCCGTCATGTTTGTCATGTACGTGGTGTCGCTAGTCACCGGATTTGTGGGCATCAGCTCCGTGGCCACGCTGTGCAACCTGGTGATGGGGGTGGCCCTGACGGCACTTTGCATCTGGGCCTATGTGAAATACTCTGGAGAGTTCCGTGAGGTCGGAGGCGTCATCGACCAGGTGGCTGAAACCCTCTGGGAACAGGTGAGAGGAGCAGACTTTACTGTGGTCACCTCTACTATGATGAGAGCGGCTTTTGACAATTTCCGGGGGGGGCGGGGGACTGTTAAACAGTGGCAAGAAAGAGTGAATCTTTGGAATTTCCTGGTTTTCTGCATTAATTAGTCATAAAATGTGATCTGATCTACATCTTTGTCCCAAGTCTAGACCAACACTACGGCCCTCATTTATCAAAGGTGCGGAGAACTCGGGACACATTTGGGTGTAAATATGATCGTACAAGAAGGTCTCCGTGGTATTTATGAAACCATGAGTATCTGGCCAGTCTCTATACGGTTGTTCACTGTGATGAATGTGATGATGGATCCGAGTGTCATTTGAATTCTACGTCTTAAGTCTCACTCTCACAGTTAGCAACACAGCGGAACATGAGACAGCAGAAAGAGAAACTTTATACAGTGGAAATTGACAAGAGAAGTGGAAGACTAATAAAGTAGTATCATTGACCTCAAAAGTCACTTTAAATGTAAAAGAACACTTCATGGGGTGCCCAGCACGTTGGTTTGATCAGCTGAGGATTATAATGTAAATGTGTTGTTTGACTTGATGGCTGACGACATGTTGACCATTTTGTCGTTTTAGAGCAGACTTGTCAAGCGTCCCCTCACCAGAAGAGCTGCCTGATGTGCAGCTGTCCACATTTCTCTAGAAGAAAAGCACAGGGCAAAATACAATAATTTCCCCACACCTTCTCTGCTAATCCGGAGGAGGCTTTTTTTTTTTTTTAACCGCAATACAGCGGATTTCCTCGGCCAGACATTTCTGTGCGAAAAGCTCTGTTGTGGTTTAGTTAACAGATAATTTGTAAGGGAAAATTATTACGAGATACTGTGCTACATAACGGAAAACTTAGTCAAAGAAATGCTTTCATCCTCTATCGCTTAATCCTTTTTGGGTCACGCGGGGGGAGCAGCCTGGAGCCTATCCCAGCATCTTTGGTCAGAGGCAGGGTCCACCCTGGACAGGTCAGCCGTCCGTCACAGGGCCAACAGAGAACCATTCACTCTCACAGTCAGACCTGGGAACAGTTTAGAATCCCCAGCTGATGCCAGTTAATCTAACCTGCCTGTCTTTGGCCTGTGGGAGGAAACCGGAGTATCCGGGGTAAACCCAGGCAGACACGGGTCACGGGTGGGATTGAACCCGTGACCTTGCTGTGTTGCCACAGTGCTAACCACTGCTCCACTGTGTTGCCCCAAAGAATTCTGGGGGCTTTTTTGCCCCAAAGAATAGTTTTTAGAATATTATTTTAGCACAGTTCCCACACAGGCTCCTTACAGTACAGATACATAAATACAGTAATGAAGCAACTGAAAAAACTGCAGCTCAACTGCAACGGTAAAAAAGGCTTCAGAAACAAAATTCAGCTTTATACATTCCATCAATAATTTTTTTTTAATTCTGCTTAAATGTGTGTTAATATTTGCTGCAGTGGCGTAAATATAGCTAAAACCTTTATATTTAATAAAACTGCCTGTTTAGTCTTTCAATATAAAAACTAGGACTGCGTGATATGACCAGAATTTCTTGTCCTCATACTAGTAATCTTATATCCCGATAATGACGCACTGCTCACAAAAAGTTTGGGATATTTGGCTTTTGGGTGAAATTTCTGGAAAATGTAAAAAGTTCACACTACGGTGATATAATGTGAAAGTAGGGCATTTCAGTGGAAGCATGCAGCAGTGATGTCCTCATCTCAAACACTTTATTGAACCAAAAGCCAGCAACAGTGGTGGGTACACCACAACAAAAAATGTCAGTGTCTCATTAAGGCTACGTGTCCACTAAATGCATTTTTTTGTTGCCCGACCACCCTGAACGTCTTTTTTTTTTCCAGCATTTGTGTGCTGTGCTCTGGAAAAAAGTCTGTGCTCTGTACCGCAGCAACAGCTTGTCACTCACAGCTCAGCACTTCTGCTTTTCCTATGGTCAGACTTTCCACCTATTTTTTAATAGCAGTCTCTAAATAACAATGGACAGGACACGTATTCTCGCATTGGTAGCAGCTCTGGATGCAAAATCTTATAACACAGAAAACAGGAGTCTGAGGAGAGACTGTATCGGCGTCCTATGTCCTGTCCTTCCCTGATTGGCTGCTTAGAAAGATCTGACATTGACGAGCTCAGCTGTAGTCTGAAAAGTTGACATTTTTTCAGTTCTGAGTGCCCTGAGCACCACAACAAGAAGTGGCCACCGCAGAGAGCATTTCAGCACCAAGGGCGTTCAGTGCTGTAGAAACTGGATTACATAGAGAATGACTAGACAATAGTCACCCACAACTGGGAGGAAAAAAACACAGTTGGTGGACACGCAGCCTAACTTGTCATGTGTCCTTGAGCATCAAGTACAGCTTGACAACAACGTCTCATGCTGTTTACCAGTCAACTTGTCAGCTGAGGCATGGCGTTCCACTCTTCTGGAAGGGTGGCCCTCAGGTCATTGAGGTTGTGGGCTGCAGGGTTACGAGCCTCTATGTGGCCACTCAGCTGATCCCATAGGTTTTTTATGGGATTCAGGGCTGGAGAAAGTGCAGGCCACTCCATTGGAGGTTCCCCAGCCTCCAGCAGCCGTTCCCTAATGATGTGGCCTCGATGACCTGGAGCATTGTCAGCCATGAAGATGAAATTAGGCCTGTGTTGTTCATGCAGGGGCACAATGACTGGATTAATGATGTTATTCAGGTAGTATTGGCTTGTCACTGTACCAGTCACAAGGTGTAGGGCAGTTCCGTGTTGACTGGACACACCTGCCCAGACTGTAACACCACCACCACCAAAGGCTCCTCTGGTGACAACAGTGGCTGATGCGTAGCGCTCTTCTTGACGTCTCCAACATCGTTGGCCATCATTTCTGCTCAGCGTGCATCAGCTTTCATCAGAGAACACCACTGAGGCCCACTGGTCCCTTGTCCAGCATAAATGCTCCCTGGTCCATGCAAGACAATGATGCCTTGCCTGGTGGTGTGGTCAGGTACCCTTGCAGGTCGTCTAACACACAGACCTCGCTGATGTAAACGGTTTTGAATGGTCTGATGTGACACTTGGGTGCCTGTCACCTCCCTTAAATGTGCCTGGAGTTGAGTGGCGTTTATCATCTGGTTCTGCAGGGCACTGTTCCCAGTGAAGCGGTCATCAGCGTCTGTGTCTAACCCTTGGGATGATGTTTTCATACTTGGGACTTTGATGTAGATCAGATCACGTTTTATGACCAGTTATTGCAGAAAATGAGGTATTTCCAAAGGGTTCATCTCTGGTTTTTGCTGCTGTCTAATAAAGTGGCTGAACCAGTTTTATCTGCATGACAAACATAAACATGCTTGTTGTCCTTTTTTCCCTAAAACCGCCTCTTTATTTTGTTGCTTAATGCTTCCAGAGGACTCCACGAAAGGTGAGCACTTGACACAACTGTTTTGGGTTTTCACAAACAGGGCAATTATGTTTGTTCAATTTTTTTTTTTAAAGTGCCACAAAAGCCATTATGGCAGAGGGACGTAGCTTCCTACTCCAGTCTTCATGCCTTGAAAAGTCTTTAAAAATACCTTAAATTTGTTGAGTCATTCATATAGAGTGGAGATCAGAATTGGAGAACAGTGTATTAATACTTGATTTATTCCGTCCGTCCATCTTCTACTGCTTTTCCAGAGGTCTGGGTGGCAGAGGCAGCAGTTGAAGCAGAGAAGCTCAGACTTCCCTGTCCCCGGCCAGCTGCTCCAGCTCTCCAGAGAGGACACCAAGACTCAAGAACCAAGCGTGTTCCCAGGACACGCTGGAGAGACCAAGTCTCCCAGCTGACCTGGGAACGTCTTGGTATCCTCTCTGTTTTATTCTAGCATGTTGTTCTTCATGGTTCAGAATGTGACAGAACGTCAGCTGTGGCTGTACCACTGCTGTACTAGCAGGGTTTAATAACCAGGGCACTGCAACACAAACTTTTATTTTGTAAAAAAAAAAAAAACCAGTGATCAAAACTAGAGAACAGTGACCACTGTGTCAGAAGAGAACATTTAAAGGTTTTTTTTTAGGGCTATAGAACTCATAAATGAGCAGGAAGTATAGAGGCCCTTCTTTGAACGCGTTCAGCACATCTGGGCCCACAGGACATCACTGGTTTCTCACACTGCTCTGGTTTGATCTTGGTCCATTCTTCAGTCTCCTCCACAATTCAGTGACTGAAGCGGGTTTCTTGGCCATGACTTTGTCTCCAAGGACTTTTCCACAGATTCTCTATGGCAGGGGTGTCCAATCACGTGCCAGGGAGGGCCAACATCCTGCAGGTTTTCTCTTCTACCCAGTCTCTTCAGCAGGTGTTTTCACTTATCAGTGGGAAGAAATTCAGTGGAATCTGCTGAGGAGGACACTGGTTGGAGGTGAAGCCTGCAGGGCCTTGGTCCTCCGTGGCACATGACTGGACACTCCTGCTCTATGGGTTCAGATCTGGATTTTTTCATTGTTTCAGTATTGCTGGATCCGGGAACTGTTTAACGTGTTTTGCAGTGTGACAGGGATCATTGTCTTGCATGAAGATCGTGGGCTGATTGGGAGACAACTGCAGTGAAGGAACTGCATGTTGCTGAAGGAGGTCCACACAAACCTCTGCATTCAGCTGCCTCTGTGCAAGAGGCCCAACTGCTGCTGCAGAAAACACCCCCGAAGTGACACTTGCTCCTCCACATTTAACTGACTTCTCCACACACGCTGGCTTCAGGCTCTCCCCAGTCTGATGTTGAACATCTTGTTTCCCATCAGACCCAAATAAACTGAACTTGCTCTCGTCACTGAAGCTCACTGTGGACCACTTCTCCTGGGTCCACACATGCTCCTCAGCAAAGGCAAGTCTAGCCTCTTTAACCCCCGCAGGGCAAAGCCCAGAGGGGTTGAAGAACCAAGGAGGATTATGTTATGGGTCAGTCCGTCCATCCGTCTGTCAGTCTGTCCATCCGTCCCACTTTTGTCAAATCAAGTCCTCCTACAGTTCTGGTCCAGTTGTTTTGAGACTTGGTACCATGGTTTGAGATACTCTGATGATGCGCATGTTGTACTTTCATTAACTGTTTTTTCTTTTACAGTATAGATGTTTGTGTTGAAGTGCCTTGGTGATTGAAAGGCCCTGCTGGTCCAGCAGTGGTACAGCCACCGCTGATGTTCACATTCTGAACGATGAAGACAAACATAATGAATCAACTGTTAACGCAATGTTCTCCAGCTTTGGTCTCCACTGTAAATTTGTGACTTTTTCTCGTGTCTTTTTTCACATAAATTCACATTTTTCATATTAAAAATTCATGTAAAAATATATTTCTTCTCATAAATTTTCATCATTTTTGTGCTAAGTTGCCACTCTTCTTCCTCAGTGAAGTCCATCTACATTATTGATTTTCAGAAATGGGCCTTACAAATTTTGAAATGTTTCATGTAAATGAACAACCTTTTTGTTCATAAATTTGCAGTGTTTTTATGTCAGTTTCTTTTTGTTATGAATACGCAGCTACGCTGTCACCATGATTACTGTATCGATGTTTATTGTATAAAAATGTTCACTTGCCTTCATGCTGCCTTCACGTTCTTCCTCCTCCTTGTGTTTAATCGGTTTGCGGGCACATATCAGGGGATGGGTCTCTCATTTATGCAGCTTGCAGGCGTTTGGTTTGGTGTTTTAAATGCTCCATTGACATCACTCCTCCACAGGTCAAATTGCCTTGAATTAAGAGGCAATTAGCTAACCAGCTAATGTTAGCTGGTTAGCTCCTAGCTCGGCTAGCTAGCACGGGCTGAGCCATCATAAATTCATCTCAAAGAAGAAATGAAATACAGCATCAGTGGCTTCAGTGGTTGATAGGATATGACAATCAGACCAGAAACAATTCTGAATGAGTGACCGTTGGTCCGGGTCAGAGTTAAACAAGCTAAAATAATATCGAAGAGTGACGTATGTGGTGAAGTGCTGGCAGGAGAACGAGGATTCCAGTGAGGCTGGTTCCAGTTTATAGCAAAGAGTGATCGAAACCAGCTGCAGTCAGACAGTTAAGCCAATGATGGGCCAAGCTCATGCTAACGGGTCAATGTTCCGTCACAGCAAAAACATCATGAAATAAGCCAGAATGATGTGACATATATTATGGACTGTGAATTAGTGAGCCAGATGAAAACAGGGATGTTTATTAGGGTGACTGAAATTCAAAATACCAATAAAGGTCATGCTTGGCAAGCTAACTCTGTATTAGCACGTGTAGCTCTGAAGCTCATGCCTTGGGCTCAGAAGCCTGGGGTGGGGACTGAATCCTCACAGCAAATAAGACGGTGCAGGTTTTAACTGAGGCTGGATCAGCAGTGGCGTAGGGAAAAGAAACCCAGAAGACCAAAACCAGCTTCTGCCCAATCTGCCGACATGGGTTTATATGCCAATATAATTACTCCTAAGTGAAGAGAAATGTTACTATTTTTACTGCAGTCATATGACCCAAAGTATTTTAGAAGGTTAAAACCCGCCAACACACCACGGTTTATGTAATGGTGGTGGTCACCCTCGACAGATTGCTATGATGATGATGATGGAGGTGAAACTTGCGCTACAGGTGTGTCTCAATAAATCAGAATATCATAAGTTAATTCCATCCATCTTCTACCGCTTTTCCGGAGGTCCGGGTCGCGGAGGCAGCAGTTCAAGCAGAGAAGCCCAGACTTCCCTCTCCTCAGCCACCTGCTCCAGCTCTTCAGAGAGGATACCAAAGCATTCCCAGACCAACTGGGAGACATAGTCTCTCCACCGAGTCCTGGGTCTGCCCCAGGGTCTCCTCCCAGTGGGACGTGCCCAAAACACCTCAAGTGGGAGGCGTCCAGGAGGCATCCTAATCAGATGCCCATACCACCTCAACTGGCTCCTTTCAATGTGGAGGAGCAGCGGTTCTACTCTGAGCCTCTCCCGGATGACTGAGCTTCTCACCCTATCTCTGAGGGTGAGTCCAGTAATCCTACGGAGAAAGCTCATTTCAGCCGCTTGTATCCGCGATCTCGTTCTTGCGGTCATTACCCAAAGCTCATGACCATAGGTGAGGGTAGGAACATAGATTGACTGGTAAATCGACAGCTTTCCCTTAGAACTAAGCTCCCCCTTCACCACAACAGACCGGTACAACGTCCGCATCACTGCAGATGCTGCTCCAATCTGTCTCATTCTGTCACTCCATTTTCCCCTCACTCGTGAATAACACTCCAAGATACTGTACTTAAACTCCTCCACTTGGGGCAGGAGCCTGTCCCAAACCCAGAGAGGACAATCCACCTTTTTCCAGCTGAGGACCATGGACTCGGACTTGGAGGTGCTGATTCTCATCCCAGCCGCTTCATACTCAGCGGCAAACTGTCCCAGCAAGAACTGTAGGTCATTGCTGGATGAAGCCAACAGGACAACATCATCTGCAAACAACAGAGATGAGATCCTGTGGTCACCAAGCATGACACCCTCCATTCCCTGGCTGCGCCTAGAAATCCTGTCCATAAAAATTATGAACAGGATCGGTGACAAAGGGCAGTCCTGTCTGAGTCCAACTCTCACTGGGAATGAGTCCGACCGAATGTTGGCAATATGAACCAAATTCTCACAACGATCGTACAGAGACCGAATAGCTCATAACAACAAGCCCAATAAGATAAGATAAGCCTTTATTAGTCCCACAATGGGGAAATTCCAGGATTGCAACAGCACAGGGATAGCAACACTCAGAGCAACAATCAGAAGGCAAGAAAAAACAAGAACAGCTAGTATACATATGTACATATTACTATAAATATATAGACACAGTGCGGAGCATTGTGGTTGGTGAATGTGCAGCAGAAAGTCTAAGCTCTCTCTCTGCGGATGCAGCGGGCCAGTTCGATGTCTTTGGGCATGATGGTGACCCTCTTGGCGTGGATGGCGCACAGGTTGGTGTCCTCGAAGAGACCCACCAGGTAGGCCTCGCTGGCCTCCTGCAGAGCCATGACGGCGGAGCTCTGGGAGCGCAGGTCGGTCTTGAAGTCCTGAGCGATCTCCCTCACCAGGCGCTGGAAGGGCAGCTTATGGATGAGCAGCTCCGTGGATTTCTGGTAGCGACGGATCTCTCTCAGAGCCACGGTACCGGGCCTGTAACGGTGAGGCTTCTTCACTCCGCCGGTGGCTGGAGCGCTTTTCCGAGCAGCCTTGGTGGCTAGCTGCTTCCTGGGGGGCTTTTTCCTCCAGTAGATTTACGGGCGGTCTGCTTGGTTCTTGCCATCGCTCTTTATTATTCTGTCTTATATTTCTTGCATGCCGCCTAAACTCCAGCCCGGCACCCGCGTCGTTTTCGCTTCAGTTCCCCGGTATGTCGAGTTTCTCCATTAGCACCGGGTGGCGGTTGAGTGCTAGCTAGCTCTTCCCTGCTGTATCGTCTCCTGCTGTAAACAGTGGCTCTGTCCGCCGACTCGGGAGACCTTTGGGGCGATCTGCGTGTCCGTGATATATATATATATATATATATATATATATATATATATATATAGTGAAAGGTGTAGAAAGAAGAAGGAAGATAAAAAAAAAAGGCAGTTGCAAAAGGCAGCCAACTCATGTGGCGCCGCCGGTTCTGCAATACCCCATACTCCTGAAGCACCCCCCACAAAAAACCACGAGGGACGCGGTCGAATGCCTTCTCTGAATCCACAAAACACATGTAAGCTGGTTGGGCAAGCTCCCACAAATCCTCAAAGATTCTCAAGTAGGGTAAAGAGCTGGTCTGATGTGCCACAGCCAAGATGAAAACCACATTGTTCCTCCTGAATCCGAAGTTCGACCAATGGCCAGACTCTCCTCTGCAGTACCTTGGCATAGACCTTCCCAGGGAGGCTGAGGAGTGTGATCCCTCTAAAGTTGGAGCACACCCTCCGGTCCCCTTATTTGAAGAGAGGAACCACCACCCTGGTTTTCCATGCCAAAAGCACTGCCCCCGACCTCCATGCAATGTTGCAGAGGCATGTCAACCATGACAGCCTTCACTTCCGGTTATGGCTGCCACGTAGGACGGACGTGTCTCGCTCTGCTCTGCTCCTGGAGAAAAAAAATCGGCAAATAACTCTCTCATTTGGGACAGAACGTACCCCAGCGTTTGGGCGAGGATATGTCGGCGAAGCCTAAGGCTGGAAAACCAGGAAAAGGAAAAAGTGAGCCGCCGAAACAGTCCAAATTAACGGACTTTCAGGTCTGTGACGCAGCAAACAGGGCTCCATATATGGCGGAGGAGGCTGGCAACGCTGCGATTTCTGCGGGGAATGGCGCAGATGCGCTGATGGCTGCCATGAGGTCAATGAGAGCGGACTTTTCCTCTAGATTTGATGGGATTATGACAGCGTTGGAAGGAATAAGAAAGGAATTGGGTGACTGTGTAGAACGAACGGCGCAGATGGAGCTCCGTCTCGCTAGTGCTGAAGATGACGTCACCCGTCTTCAATTAAAGGTGCGCACTTTGGAAAAAAAAAAATAAATCTCTGGAAGATAATATTTTGGATTTGGAATCTCGGTCGAGACAGAATAATTTGAGGCTGGTGGGTCTTCCAGAGGAATCAGAAGGTCGGGACGTATGTTCCTTTCTGGAAAAGTGGATTCCGGAGGTGCTGGGCAGCGAGGAGTTGCAATCAGCAGTGGTTCTGGAAAAAGCACATCGTATTGGCCCACGGAGAGATAAGGGACCGCCGAGGACCTTAATTATGAAGTTTCTTAACAACAGAGACAGGATGAAGATCTTCAACGCTGCACGAGCTAAAAAAGGAGAGATTAAACACCAGGACCAGCAGGTGCGGTTCTACCCAGATTTGGCCACAGGAATCCAGCAATTGAGGAAGCAGTTTGATCCCGTACGTAAGGAGCTGCGCAACCTTGGGATTCGTCATGGTGTAATCTATCCTGCGAGACTGTTGACCACGTATGAGGGCAGAACCCACATCTTCAAGACCCCAGAGGAGGCGCAGGAGTTCATCAAGAAGATCAAAGAAGAAGAAGAGACTGGTGGGAGCTAAGCATGAACAAAATATAAGGTAGAATAATTAAGCATTTGCACAGGCATCTGACTGACTTGAAGTAAATAGTAAGTTTACAAAATATAGATTGTATTATATATTAAAAAAAAAACAAAACAAAAACAAAACAAACAAAAAAAAAAAAACTATGATGTACAAAGTTGTTAAAAATTTTGGAGTTAAGTTGGAAAACTACAGAGGAGAGTTAATGTTACGTCATTAAAAGCAGTAGAGTTAGGGTGATTGGGAGGATGAAGAAGGAGTGGCTTAGGCTGTTCCCCGTGGGTGTGGAACGGTCGATGGCTATATCGGGAGACAGAATTTTTCTTTTGATTTTGGGGGGTTTGCCACAAGTGTGGGAAGGGGAAATTTGTTTGTGTGTAGTTTGTAGGATGAATGTTCAACCACTCATGTTTTTGCTTCTCTGTATGAGCATGTTTACACTGCAAGGTAATCCCAAACTCTCTATTGATCATGGACCAAAGTGTTAATCTTAATTTAACTTCATGGAATTGCAGAGGTCTACAAAATTTAAAAAAACTTAAACAAGTTATGAATAAAATAAAGGACATGGGTTCAAGAATTGTGTTTTTACAAGAAACTCATCTGATAGAGGAGGATGTTAAAAGAATTAGGAGTAGATGGCAGGGAAGTGTATTCACCTCTTCATTTTCATCCCGAGCCAGGGGAGTTATGACTCTCATACATAAATCAGTTCCTTTTCAAGTAAAAAATGTAATTGGAGACAAATTTGGAAGATATGTAATCATTCAAGGTTCTTTGCTATTAGAAAATATAAATCTTGTGAACTTATATGGTCCCAATATAGATGATCAGAAGTTCTTTGCTAATTTATTTCTCATCTTATCATCACTTACAGGGCAACATATAATAGCAGGGGATTTTAATTGTACATTGAATCCAGGTGTGGATAGATCAACAGGACTGGATTGTACGCACATTGGATGTAGGATGACTATTAATCATTTTATGAAAGAATTGAGATTGTTAGATATATGGAGAGAAATGAAACCACAAGTTAAAGCCTATTCTTGTTATTCCAGTACCTACAAGACATTCTCACGTATTGATTATTTTTTGATTTCCACAGAATTAAGGTCCAAGATTCAAAACTGCTTTTATGATAACATCGTGATCTCTGATCATGCACCCTGTTGTCTAATATATATAGATAAAAAATTGACAAAGGAATCAGGTAGATGGCAATTTCAGCATAAATGGCTTCAGGATGAGGAATTTGTCAAGTATATAGAAAAACAGATAGACGAGTTCTTTGACATCAATACTACACAAACATCAGCATGTGTAAAGTGGGAGGCTTTCAAAGCTTTTATTAGGGGGCATATTATTAGTTATACAGGATCAAAATCTAAGAAGACTCGAGAGGAGAGAGCTAAATTGGAACATAAAATAAAAAATCTTCAGGAAAAAGTGTATGCAGGAAGTGACCCAAGGTTGGAGAATGAATTACTGATTTTGAGAGCTGAATACGACAAAAAATCAGCGAATAGAGCTGCCTCGAGTCTTCTAAGATTGAAACAATCTTTTTATGAACAAGGTGAAAAATCAGGAAAATTACTAGCATGGCAGATTAAACAATTGGAAATTAAAACACCAATTACCAGTATTATAAGTAATGGACAGGTAGTTATAGATCCTTTAGAAATTAATAGAGCCTTTAGAGATTACTATGAAAAATTATATGATACCAAAAATGAACCTGATTTAACAAAACTAAATGGGTTTTTGAACGAACTATCTATACCGTGTATTCCAAATGAAAACAGGGAGATATTGGAGTCTAAAATTAGTCAAGAAGAAGTTGGGCTAGCCATTGATAATATGAAATCAGGAAAAAGTGCAGGACCAGATGGTCTTCCAGTTGACCTTTATAAAAAATTTAAGAATAAATTAATAAAACCTTTTTTGGAAATGGTTTTAGAAGCATTTCAAAATAATAATTTACCATCATACATAAATAATGCCTTAATTATACTGCTGCCAAAACCAGGTAAGCCCTCTAATAAATGTGAAAATATGAGACCAATAAGCCTATTAAACGCCGACCTTAAGATAATCTGTAAAATTTTAGCAAGACGAATACAAGAAATTTTACCAAATATTATTAATCGAGATCAGAATGGCTTTATAAAGGGTAGACAAGGCTTCCATAATGTAAGAAGACTATTTAATATTATCTATTTTAATAAAGAAGCACCGGATACAGCTCTCCTATCATTGGACGCCGAAAAGGCCTTTGATAGAGTTGAATGGCCCTTTCTTTTTGAAGTCCTACAAAGGTTTGGACTTGGAAATAATTTCATAAAATGGGTTCAAATAATATACAATAATGCTACAGCAGAAATCCTAACAAATAACAATATTTCAAAACCAATAAAAATCAATAGAGGATGTCGACAAGGCTGTCCACTCTCACCTTTACTGTTTACTATGGCAATTGAACCTTTAGCGATAGCGATACGTTTACATTCACAAATATATGGAATTAAAGTTGGACCAACAGAACATAAAATCTCCCTGTACGCCGATGATATAATTTTGTTTATGTCGAATCTAAAAAAATCAATTCCAACCTTGTTGAATTTAATAAAGAATTTTGGGGAAATATCAGGATATAAAATAAATAAAACTAAATCTTCAATATTAATGCTAAATGAGACCCAGAGAAATTACCCAGCCCCTGAGGTAAATCAATTCAATGTTGTAAATCAGTTTAAATATTTAGGAATCCAAATTATGCCTAAGCTAGAATCAGTCGCCAGTGTCAACTATGAAGCCTTAATGTCAGATATCAGTGAGTTAACTCAGAGATGGATGTCACTACCAATGTCGATGATCGGGAGAATCAATATACTTAAAAGTAATATTTTACCTAAAATACTTTATTTATTTCAATACATTCCCTTATCACCACCTTTAGATCTATTCTCAAGAATAAAAAAAAAGTTAGTGGAATTTATATGGAACAACAGGAGGGCTAGATTACGTCTGTCTTTATTATATTTACCATTTGATCGTGGAGGTCTGAAATGTCCAAATTTTATGTTGTATTATTGGTCGGCACAACTGAGGTCTATGACATATTATTTTTCATCAAATGATCTCCCTCACTGGACTGAAATGGAATCATACAATTTACCTTTACCTCTTCCCATATTCATATACTCAGATTCGGCAAAAAAATTACAAAAACAAGTTAAAAATCCATTTGTAAAGCATATGATCAAAATATGGTGCGAAGCTAAAAACTATTTAAAAGAACCACAGTTATTGTCACAATTTAGTCCAATATGGGGTAATCAATATTTTAAACCAGGGAGAGCGGACGCTGTATTTAAAGTATGGAATTTAAAAGGGATACAAAAGATTCAGGATTTATATTTGCCATGTGCAGACAACATAATGTCTTTTGAAGAGCTGAGGATCAAATTTAATCTCAATAGAACACATTTTTTTAAATATCTTCAACTAGAAACTTTATTCGATCAAATCAAAATAAAGCTCTCACTCGACCTATTTATTCATCCTTGGAAAAAATGATGATGAAAGATAGTAAAAGAAAGGGTATTATTTCAGAGTTTTATAACTCATTGACACTATCTTCAAGTGAAAATTCACTGAAAAGATTAAACTACTGGAAAGAAGATCTGCAAATTGAAATTTCAGAGGAACAATGGGAATTGGCTTGTACAGAAGCTCAAACCAAATCAATAAATGCACGCCTTAAATTGATACATTTCAAATGGTTAATGCGGATGTATGTTACACCGGAGGAGTTAAATAGATATAACAAAAATATACCAGATACATGCACAAAATGCATGGAAAGTAAAGGAACCCTATTTCATTGTTTATGGGAATGTAGATTAATAAGAATGTTTTGGGAAGAGGTGAGGGTAACAATTGAAAAAATAATCTCAAAACAAATCATATTGAATCCTAAACTGGTTTTGTTGGGTCTGTACCCAGAAAAGCATAATTTCAATAAAAGTGAAAGAACATTCATAGACCTCAGTTTGCTTAATGCCAAAAAATGTATTGCACTATTATGGAAAAAGACTCATAGACCAGATGTGACTCAGTGGTTAAGACAGATGTTAACAAACCTTCCATTAGAAAGAATAACATATATACTGAAATCAAAGGAAATTGTGTTTGAGAATATATGGAGACCTTTTATTGATTATGTAAAAAATTTAAACATAACTCTTGAAGAAGAAGGTGAATGATGTGTGTGGACCTTGTAAATTCCAAACTGGTGAACATAATATGTATACTTATGTATTGGATTGTCTAGACTAAACAGAGGAGCATTGTTGAAGACTTGATTTTGTTGGTGGTTGTTGGTGTTTTTAGTGCATTTTTTTTTTTTTTTGTAGTACTTTAGTGTTAGTGTTTGATTGTTTGTATCATGTTTGTTAAAAAAAAAAAAAAGGTTCAATAAAGATATTGTGGAAAAAAAAAAAAAAACCATGACAGCCTTACAACATCCAGGGCCTTGAGGAACTCAAAGCGAATCTCGTCACTCCTGAGGCTCGGCCACCAAAGAGATTTTTAACTACCTTGGCGACCTCCGCGAGCCGTCCCCCTCGTCTACAAGCCCTGCTTCCTCTGTGGAAGGTGTGTCTGTGGGATTGAGGAGATCCTCGAAGTATTTCTTCCACCGCCTGACGATATCCCCAGTCGAAGTCAGCAGCGTCCCATCCGCACCGTACACAGTGTGGACAGGGAGCTGCTTCGCCTCCTGAGCTGCCGGACAGTTTGCCAGAATCTCTTGGAAGCTGACCAAAAGCCTTGTTCCATGGCCTCACCGAACTCCTCCCATACCCGAGTTTTTGCTTCAGCAACCACCCCAGCTGCTGCACTCCGCTTGGCCTGCTGGTACACCTCAGCTGCTTCGGGAGTCCCACAAGCCAACCAAGCTTGATAGGACTACTTCTTCAGCTTGATGCCCCCCCGCCACTCCACTGGTGTCCACCACTTGGTTCAGGGGTTGCCACCATGAGATGCCCCGACGACCTTGCAGCCGCAGCTCTGGGCCGCCACTTCAACAACAGAGGTGGAGAACATGGTCCATTGAGACTCCATGTCTGCAGACTCCCTCAGAATGTGGTTGAAGTTCTTCCGCAGGTGGGAGTTGAAGACCTCCCAGACAGGGGCCTCAGCTAGACATTCCCAGCACACCCTCACTATATGTTTGGGTCTACCAGGTCTAATCAGTTGATGGCTCTGCACCTCTCTTTTCCCGAGTGTTCAAGACATATGGTCACAGGTCTGATGACACGATAACTAAATCAGTCATCGACCTGCGACCTAGGGTGTTCTGGTGCCAGGTACACACACAGGACTTTGACTAGGCCACTCCAAAGTCTTCATTTAGTTTTTCTTAACCCATTCAGAGGTGGACTTGCTGGTGTGTTTTGGATCATTGTCCTGGTGCAGAACCCAAGTGCACTTCAGCCTGAGGTCACAAACAGATGGCCGGACATTCTCCTTCAGGATTTTTTGGTTGACAGCAGAATTCATGGTTCCATTTACCACAGCAAGTCTTCCAGGTCCTGAAGCAGCAAAACAGCCCCAGACCATCACACTACCACCACCATATTTTACTGTTAGTATGATGTTCCTTTTCTGAAATGCTGTTACTTTTACACCAGATGTAATGGGACACACACCTTCCAAAAAGTTCAACTTTTGTCTCATCAGTCCACAGAGTATTTTCCCAAAAGTCTTGGGGATCATCAAGATGTTTTCTGGCAAAACTGAGACAAGCATTTACGTTCTTTTTGCTCAGCAGTGGTTTTCGTTTTAGAACTCTGCCATGCAGGCATTTTTTGCCCAGTCTCTTTCTTATGGTGGAGTCATGAACACTGACCTTAACTGAGGCAAGTGAGGCCTGCAGTTCTTTGCATGTTATTGTGGGGTCTTTTGTGACCTCTTGGATGAGTCGTTGCTGCGCTCTTGGGGTAACTTTGGTCAGCCGGCCACTCCTGGGAAGGTTCACCACTGTTCCATGTTTTCACCATTTGTGGATAATGGCTCTCACTGTGGTTCGCTGGAGTCCCAAAGCTTTAGAAGTGGCTTTATAACCTTTTCCAGACTGATAGATCTTAATTACTTTGTTTCTCATTTGTTCCTGAATTTCTTTGGATCGCAGCATGATGTCTAACTTTTGAGGACCTTTTGGTCTACTTCACTTTGTCAGGCAGGTCCTATTTAAGAGATTTCTTGACTGAGAACAGGTGTGCCAGTAATCAGGCCTGGGTGTGGATTGAGAAATTGAGCTCAGCTTTCCAAAGATGTGATAAACCACAGTTAATTCATGTTTTAACAGGGGGAGCGTTCACTTTTTCACACAGGGCCATGTAGGCTTAGGTTTTTTCCCCCTTAATTTTTAACACCTTAATTGAATCGGTGAATTCAAAAAGGGCCCAAGTCCACACTTTTTCAATGGGGACTTGGGCCCCTTTTGAATTCACCGATTCAATTTAAAAACTGCATTTTGTGTTTACTTGTGTTGTCTTTGTCTAATATTTAGAGTTTGATGATGTGAAACATTTAAGTGTGACAAACATACAAAACAATGAGAAATTAGGAAGGGGGCAAACACTTTTTCACACCACTGTATTATGAGTTTCTTTTTTTAATTGAACTGTTGAACTAAGTTAACTTTTGATGACATTCTGGTTTATTGAGGTGCTCCTGTACCTCAGCTGACCTGCTTCTCCTTCTCCTCCAGGTTTTCTCCAAGCTCTTTGAGGTGGCTCGGAGTCGTGTTCCTTTGGGTAGTCTGATCCCGACGCCGCGGCTCCGGCTCTCTTCCAACAACAACGTCAAGAAGAAAAACTAGCAGCTCGCTTGTTGTTTCCAGTCACCTTCAGTCCTCATCACCTTCACCCTCTGCTCGGTCCTGAAACACCGGTTCGAGACGTTTGAGTTGTAGAAGATGGCTCCAGGGCGCGCTGGCTCTGAGTTTAAGGACTCGCTGTAGATGAGGACGAAGCAGTTTGGTGTGTTTTACTGTCACTGGGGTGGGTGGGGCTTACATTATTTATTAGGGGGCGGGACCATTCTGTCAGTCACCTCGGGGTGTGTTGTCACCACTCAGATGGCGTCTCCACAGCCATTCCAGTCACGTGAACGTATGTCTGAAGAGCATGGCCACAGACCCCTCCCCATCTTCCTCTTCACCTTCCATCGCCGGGTGGCATCAGGAGGAGGAGGAGCTCCCACCAAAGTTTACAACAGGTCGAGGCTGGGACAGCAGCGGGGTTTCTGGGGAACATTCCAGTTTGGACGAGTTTCTGTGCAGCTTCAAGCCAGGTTGAAGAGGTTAAATTCCTTTAATCACTGCATGAAAACGTAACGAGTTCAGCCTCCGTGTGAGGATCAGACCGTGAAACTACACGTGGACGTACCGTCACTTCCTGCTGCCAGGTGGCGCCCATCCTTAAAACGTCTGAAACAAATTGGTGTCCCTGAAACTGACGGTTCATCCCGACATCTGCATGTCACAGGTCGTCTCCGACCAGCAGCACATGTGGCTCTTCTCCCGTTTTTACCCGTTTTCACAGAATAAAATGAGTGCAACAAACTACAATCGTTTCTCATAAATCTGTAGATTTTTCTCATTAATTTGGGACTTTTTCCAAATAAATTAGCAACTTTTTTCTTCCTAATTTGTGACTTTTTCTTATAAACTCTTAATATATTTCATATAAATTTGAAGCTTTGTGTAAATTTAGAACTTTTAAATTTGTTTACAACTTTTGTCATAAATTTGAGACTTTTTTTAATGTCAAACATAATTAACAAATTAGTTTTTTTCCCTATATAAATGCAACCATTTTTCAAAAATAAGTCACTATAAAATGATGGAATTTTATGAGAAAAATGTAATAAATTTATATAAGAAATTCTGCAGTTTTACCCATGAAAAGTGATAAATTAACAAAGAAAAATATAATAAATTTATGACAATAGCTGAAAATTTATGGCCAAAATACTCAAAATTTAGGGAAAATGTTGCAATTTTGTGAAGGGAACAAACAGCAATTTGACAAGAAAAAAGTCACAAATTCACCAGAAAAAGCTACAGTTTTGTTAGAAAATGGTTGCAAAGTTATATGAATATGAAAAAAGCAGCATTTTTAATTAACAGTCACACAAAACCGTCTTATGAGAAGAGCGTTAGATATGGCAAGAAAATGAAAAAAGCTTTCAACTTTATTGCGTAAAATGTCACAAATTTACAGGGAAAACGGCTTCAATTTTATATGATAAAGCTATTAAATTAGCAAAGAAAAGTCTGCCAGATTTAGGAAAAAGGCAGAACACATTTATGCCAAAAATATAAAACTTTGGAGAAAACATAAAGCCAACTTTGTCATCCAGCCAATCATGTACAGCGGGACGGAATGACGTTTCTCTGATCTACGATGTGGGTCACAGAATCAGAGGGTCGCTGCCACGCAAGGCGCCGCCACAAACTTCCCTCCTCTGTTCCATTATTGCTGAGCGCCAAGCTGGACGGCAGGAAGTTCCACTTTATCTGGTCTTCAGCATGACCCGGCTGGGACTTGAACCCCGGCCTCCCGGCTGTGGGAACTGAGCCTCCACTCCGTTTTTTAAAAAACCCACACAACTTTACAAGTAAAAAAAAAAAAAAGACAAATGTTTTACAAATAATCAAAAATTTACCAGAAAAAGTAGGAATATGTGCAGAAAAAGGTCAGTAAATTTAGGGTAAAGCTGCAAACGTATAAGAACAAACTCCTGATCCTGACGTTTCCAGACCAGATTGTCGTCGGGTTTCTGCAGTTTTCAGGCTCACATATTTCTGACCATTTTTATCCAAAAATCACTCACAGTGGCTCTTAGTGTAGTGCAGGTTGCCGACCCCTGGTCTCGCTTCACATGTTTTACTTGAATAAATGAAGAATCAGAAAAGTTAAGTTGGAGCCCCTGAGAAGATTTCCTTCTTAAATTACCGTTTGCAGCCTTTATCCAAGCGGAAGTGGCTGTGGTTCCATCGGTGATGTAGTTGGAGGTGAAAACCGTTGTGGGTGGTGTTTAAATTCCAGTCACCTCAGTGTTGAGGGTGGAAGTGATGAGCAGGATCTGCTGGGTTTTCGTCTTTGTTCTTCCAGTCATCGCCTGGACTCTTACTCTGCTGTAGGTCACATCGTCTGTTCCTGGTTCCCCAGTAGATGGTTCATTTCACTGCAGAGAAGGTGATAAGTCTGTAAACTTTAAAGCCAGCGCTTCAGTTTAAACTGCTTTTACATAGAACATTCATCCATTCATCTTCTTCTGCTTGATCCTTTTCGGGTCGCGGGGGGGCTGGAGCCTATCCCAGCATCTTTGGGCGAGAGGCAGGGTCCACCCTGGACAGATCACCAGTCCATGGCAGGGCCAACACAGAGAGACAGACAACCATTCACTCTCACAGTCAGACCTAAGGACAATTTAGAATCCCCAGTCTGATGCCAAGAACATTCTAACCTGAAATGCAAGAGCAGGTGAAGTGAAAGTTGAAGAGAAGCACACCTGGTCAGTCTGCTCAGACCGTATCGATGAAGCCTCGCCATATATGTGGTGACCAGAGAACACCCTGAAATAAGATTCTGTCAGTCTCACCGTATTTCCTACAAAGTACAAGGGCTGTTCATTAAAGATCCCCCCTGACCCACTTCTGGTTAGTGTAGGAGGCTGGAATGTCGTGTGTCTAATAATCCAGATCTCTGTAGGTCAGGTGGTAATTTTCAGCTCTGAACTCCTAAGAGTTTCTCTTCTACAGGAGCTAAGGTGGAGTAAGGTGTGATAACGGAGCGGTCATCAGCTTCCTGTACTTGAGAGGCCACACACCAGGAGAGAGGTTCCATGAGATGAAAGAGACTTATGGGGAGGACGCTCCGTTGTATGATGTAGTTAAGCGCTGCAATCGACAGTTCAAGTGTGGTCAGACATCCATTCCTGGGCGCCATTGATGAAGGCACCATCTGGCAAGTGGAGGCCACTGTTTTGGAGGATCATTGCATCATCTTTGATCAAGTAGCCTAAGCTGTGAAGATCAGTGTGGGGTCTGAGGGAAAAATCATCCATGGCCATTGAACATGTGGAAGCTGTCTGCATGATGGATTCCCCAGTGGCTCACACCTTTCCAGAAACGGGAACAAGTCACCTACTCCCAGATTCTTTTGGCCATGTGCCAAGAAAACTAGGAGGACTTCTTCGACAATCTAATCATGTAGGATGAAACATGGGCCCACCACTATGATCCAGAGACTAAAGTCCAGTCAAAGCAATGGAAGCATTATGACTCACCACCTCCGAAAATGGCACGTGTCCAACTCTCAGCAGGCAAGATCATGCTCACGTTCTGTTGGGACCAGCATAGAGTACTAATGATGGATTTCTTGGCGAAGGGTACCACAATTACCAGGACTTACTACACCTCACTTCTTCAGAAATTGCAAAATGCCATCAACACTGAGAGGCGTGGCATGGTGAACAAAGGTGTCCGCCTACTCCCAAGACAACGCCCCAGTTCACAACTCGCAGGCTGACCAGATGGAATCATGCTCCTGTGGCTGTGAAATATTTCCTCACCCTGCTTCCTCTCCTGACCTCGCACCGTCTGACTTCCACTTCCTCTCAAGCATGAAGTCATTTTTGAGGGCAAGCACTTCCAAGATGATGAAACACTGATTTGTGAGGTCAAGTCTTGGCTTCTGACACAACCTGCAGACTTCTACAGGTGAGGTCTTCACAGCTGCATAAAGCAATGGGAGACGTGTGAGACCCTTGGTGGTTCCTACGTAGAGACAGACCAATAACTGGGCCAAGTTTGGGTCCTCCCAGTCCATGGGAAGTGAGTCAGGGGAAATCTTTAACGAACAGCCTTCGTGAGACTGTAATTGTGTAAAAATACTGACATAAGTCGGAGTCGGGTACCATGGGTTAAAAACTATGCTCCAGTACACACAGTATTTTTGGAAGAGGACTAAATCACGAGTTTTCATCTTTCAAATGTTTATCTTACAAGCCATGAAAGGTTTCAAATCATGTATATTTTAATAATGAAATGGCTGCATAATCCTCTGCAGGTAAATGAATACACATGGACCTGATTGAAGGGCAGTTGCAGTTTTTCTGGCTTAGCAAAACTTAATCTTGTACAAACGCAGTAAAACAGAAAACTAGCATCAGTGAGGTTAAAGTCCACACACACACACACACAGTGTTTTAGTGGGCCGCCCAGGTCTGTTAAGTCGCCACAACTATGATTTGTTGCTCATTTTTGCCTTGGTGTCAGAGATGGAAAAAAAAAACATTTGATCACTGATTTGGTAATGCGCTCGCTCTTATTTTGAAAGTTTGCTCAGATCAGATGTGAACTACATGCGTTTATTTTAAAGTCAAACCATGCTGCTAGTTATCTGGATATACACACACCTACGTGGTACCGGCCATCCTGGATCTCAGATGGAAAGCATATCAATAAATCCTCAACTCATCGTAATGTCCAGGCCTGCTAGTTGCTCAGTAATGAGCTGGGAACTAGGTCGACCTTTCTCCATCTGTCAGATCAGTGACAGTCTGATTCTGAACTGTGTGGTTCCAGATTTCAGCACTTATCCAGAACAGAACAAGACTGCTGCTACCAGCAGCTGTCCAAGCTTACGAAGTCTACGTAGAACCAACCTCTGAGAGTACTTCAGAGACTTGTTCACTTTTGCACTTGTTTTGGTCAGATTGTCAAGGGTGAAAAAAAGAAAAGTCCATCTCGGCGTAACACACCAGAGATACAAAGGTGCTAACTGGTAATTGACCTTTCAAAATAAGAGCGCGCAGTCCAAAAGAATGACCAATAGATATACTAATACAAAAAAACAGAAGTATAGCAAATTCTACTTGTGACAGCTTGTCCAAGTGTTACCTACCTGTGTGAAAATGGTCTTATTTACTGTTAAACCAGCCGATCAATTAAGGCTAATCGAACAACCAGTTTAAGGAAATGTGACACTTGTTAGGCTTTATATTTTAAGGTTTTTTTTACATGTGACATGGCTGTGCTGCACAGTTCCTCCCCCAAACCAACTTCCATTAGTTCCTCTGACTTTGAGGTCGAACTGAAAGTAATAGAAGCTGCATTTCCCTAAAGCCAGCCAACTGATGAAGTCTCCATCTGCTAGTGGACTGTTTAACTATCACCATGGTGGGGTTTCCCCATTTTCATTTAATTTCTTAAAGAGTTAAGCATTTTGAGAAACCGCCTGAAACACTTGGTTTGTAAGATGTTCAGAGTGTGTTTGGGGAACCCCTCCAGCTCTGTTCCAACCTACCAGGGGTAAAAAAAAAAAAAAAAATGCTGACTCTTCATGTAGTCTTACGATATCATGATGCTCTATCTGGTTATTTTGATTCTAAGTATTAGCATTTTGTTGAAAATCTACAAGCCTTTTAAAACAGTAGTGGTCCCCAACCTTTTTCAGGACCCACTGGGGAGGTGAAAATGTACGAAAACAAGCACACCTTTGTTACGAGGCCTGGCCTTGTTTTTCTTTGGGGGCGATCCCGTCTGGTGCAGTTGGGGGGGGGGGGGGGGGGGGGTCAGTCCAGTCCTTCTGTGGAGGTCTCGGGATGCTCCACACTGGCTTCAGTCGAGGGCATCGATGGTGGCGAAGCTGCCCCAGGTGCACTTTCAGGTCAGTCGGTCTTCCTGTGTATGCAGGGTTCTCAGGTGGGAAGAAAATATCAGGTACATTTTCCAAACAAAACCCTTTGATAGTCAATCCAGAGGAACAGAATGACTGATTTGTTTCTCCACTATCCCACAGGTGGGGACCACTGCAAGGATTTCTTTAGGACTTGTGTTTAGAGACATTTGTTGCCAGTATGTAGCAGAGCATCATAGCACTTCAGGAATCTTCCTAGTTTGGATTTTCCCAGTTGGTCACTAAATGTTGTCAAATGGCCTCACCCCTGTAGTTTTATTTTTGACCATAACAACATTCTCATAAAGTCTGAAAACCAAGATAGACACCTCCCGTTATCGTGTTTACTCTGTTGGGGTTGCTAGCTTGAGCTTTCACTTCCTCTCGTTCCTGGGCACAGTCATTTTGAGTCCTTAACTCCTCTTTAACATTTGGATATTGCCAACTGCCCAATGTTTTTGGCCAGAAATCAGACTTCAGTGTGTGTGTGTGGCATTGGATATCTTCCAGCGCCTAACAGGGAAAATCCCACCAAGGAGAACCCGTGGACCACGCTGTCGCAGCCTAAGCTACTCTGACCTAGAGGCGTTTGGAAGAATGATTGAAGTTCTCATGAGTGTAGATGTCACTACATCACGGTTTTCTCCCTTGGTTGTGTTGTAGTCATGACGAAGACGGGCAAATACCAAGTCAAAAACAAGACCACTGTGCATTTACGTTGCGCTTTCAGCTTGTTCTTGACCCCTTAAAATCTGGGTCTTGGCCTCATCTTGGTGTGGTCTAGACTAGAATACTTGTTTTGACGTTTTTCAGTCATTCCTTCTCTTCCTGCTGACATACCTGAAGGGCCAAAGCGCCTTGTCTTTAAAGCATCAAAAGCCATTCCCTGAAACACATAAAACCATTTGGGCCGTCACCCGGCCCACCTATCGGAGCCCTGTATCATGGTAGAGTCGTGAGGGCTGTTCCTTTATAAAGCCAAATCTGTGACTCGGCTCCATGGTTCATTCCAAATGTCGGCCTCCACATCCTCAGTTTACTGGCTTGTCATTCCATCGGCCACCATCACCGCTCTGTGCTTTTTGGTTTTTGTACAGTTTTTTTACAGCCTCATCAACACACAGGGCATGTGTATGAAATATATATACATATATAAATATAAATTTTCTAGATCTTTTTGTAGCTGGAAGAACGGTTGGGTGGTAGACCAGATTCAGTTCACGTGGATGTAAAGGAATGCTTTCGTGATTTGTGGATATGTCTAATAGATTCCTTTTTATATATATTTGTACATTTAATCTGACATGAGCACTGCGATTCCACCCCCTGCTGGCAAAAAACGTTTATAATCGGGACCTTTCTTTTGTCTTCTGTTGCATTTTAAAGTTATTTTGGTTAATTTATTTTTCAATACAATATTAAACCAAACTCCTTCAACACACAATCCAGTGTTGGTCTTTTTTCTTTAGTGTTTTACAGTTTGTATAAAATGCAAATGTTCCCAGCAGAGCAGACGTCATGACGGAGCAACTGACTGACGTGATTAGCATGACACCAGGTCCTGAAGAGCCTCCGTCCAGCCATCCATCCAATTTAACCACTTAACCCTTTCAGACAGATCACCAGTCCATGACAGGGCCAACACAGAGACAGACATTCACTCATCACACCCAAGGACAATCTAGAACCCCAGCTGGTGCCCTTCTGACCTTCTGTCTTTGGACTGTGGGAGGAAACCAGAGTACTGAGGCGGCATGCAAAAATGAGCAGCAGTGCTGTGGTTTTAAGCAGGTTTTATTAATCATACCGCCGTCACGGGAACTCGGCTCCAGCCATAGCGTGAGCAGGCTGAAGCCGAATTCCTCAGGCTCTCAGTGAAGAGGGGACACAAAATCTGTGTCCTACAGCAGGGTTGAAGTCAGATTGAGAGAGAGAGATTGCGTTACAGAGTTGCACCTTAAATACTTGATCATAACAATACATCAAAGAGACGTACCCCACAGTTTAGAATGATCAAAGGGACAACAGAACAGGCAGGAGGTATTTGCATTTGTAAGACATACATCACAATGGGCAGATTAGCTAGACCTCGCTCCAAGTGTCAGACAAAGAGGCTAACCAGCACATCTACATATGTAAGATGCTCAGAAAAAGCACAGTAAGGACAAGCCATATGCACACTATACCGAATGGCGCATTACATCACAATACATGCATGTTTGCATCACAAATACATGAATGGCACATTGCATCTCAGTAGTGTAGCAGGAAAACAGAGAAAAGAGGGCTGAGTGTCCTTAGTCTGTTGTGGGGTTAAAACGAACCGCCACAGTACCTGGCAAAAACTCACACAGACATGGGGGAACATGCAAACTCTACACGGAAGAGTCACCATTGGCCCGGGGGGGTTCAAAACCCACGACCTTCTTATTGTGAGGCTACAATGCTGTGTGGTGGCCTACTGGTTAGGGATGTGGACTGGTGAACAGAGGGTCGTGGGTTCGATCCCTGGACCAGCAGGATCAGATCTGGGTGGGTCGGATAACAGAGCAGTGTTTGCCCCACCCTCCTTAACCCCAACTGCTCCGGAGCTGCTCAGTGGCCAGTGTGTGGTTGGACTGGGCAGCTTCCTGGTGTGAATGTGGAACTGAGTGTGAACAGGGCGTCCTTGAAGAAGAGAGGTTGGCTCTCAGTGGAACTACTCTGGATAAATAAAGATAAAATGCTAACCACTACCCATGAAGAGCCTATAGTCGGGCTCCTCAAATGGTGGACCCACAGGCTCTCCCGTCTGGACCCAAAGCCTTTTTGATACCATTTGTTTTTTTTGGGGGGGGGGGGACTTGTTTCATTTTCATGTAAGAAAAACGTGAAACTCAAACATTGTAGTGCTATAAGATGAATGTTGTGAAGTGGCGCTAGATAAATAAAGCTGAATTAATGGATACCAGCCGGACAGTTAATGGTGTCAAGGACAGCATTGCGGTCTGACTAGGGTTGCCACCCGTCCTGTAAAATACAGTACAGTACAGTATTGTATTGTAATACAGTACAATACAGCTTTTTACACAAAAATAACGCGTCCTGTAACGCAGCAGCATCTCATCCACATTCTGCATGTTGCCCTCCGACTCGGTAGTTGTTGGTTGAGTCGTTTCCTTTTATGCACCACATGTGAAGTCAGTGCCCAACAGCGATTGGATGAGAGCTATGCTACATGTTCACTGGTTCCATCATTTCTTCTGCTTCCCATTCATTGTGTACTGGAAATGCAGTGGAAAGCATTTGGGTCCGGACCGGTGAAAACTAGACTGCAGTGTACCAAGCTGGCCGTGGGTTCCCCTGCCGCTCATTTGCATAAACATTACAATTGATCATGATATTTTCTGTACGGTCATGCACTGAAGGCTGCACTCTTGTGCGAACCAGCGGTTTTTGATGTCAAATAACAGATCCATGAACTGAACTAACTATTTGTCACATGAAGTGATGTTAGAAACACTTTTCACTGGTTTTAAAGATATGGCAACCAAGGACACCATATTGTCCAGTAGCAGTGGAGAGCTGAAGACCGTCCAGGGACAGACCCGTCGACAAAATCCAGTGAACCAGCCAGCTGGAGGGAAGAGAAGCAGATCTGTACGTTAGCTGTTGTTGTGACAACATGACGGAGAATTTAATTAGCACCGTTTCAGGAAACCCGATACTATATGACCAGTCCATGCCATCATATAGAAACAGCATACAAAGGAAGGAGGCGTGGAGAGCAGTGGAACATGGCCTCATCCAGCCGAAGCTCACCAACCAGGCGGTCAGATCCTCCATGCACTGTGTGGGTCTGTAGGATTTGGTGAACCCAAAATCAGCGGTGACAACGAGTCGCCTTTTGTAGCACAAATATAGCAGCGCCATTAAAAACGATCAATCTGCTCATGGTTAATGACCGCTGCGGTATTTCCTCCCACATTGCTCTGACTCCACCAATCCCAGAACTCTACCGGCCCCCTGCCCACACTTCACTGGTTCCAGTGACTGATTTCTTCCAGAAAAATCCACACCAGTGGACACTTACCTGTAGCCCGGCAGGCTCAGCAGCAGCTTGTTGGCTAACCAGACCAACATGTCTGCAGCTGCACCGTGTCCCGATGGTCCACCCTGTGCAGCTGTCAAATGTAAAGGTTTGCAGAAGTTCCAACATGAGTGGGAAGAACTGAATGATTGGTTTGACAGTGTAAAAGAAAATGAGTACAAGGCAAACTGCAGAGTATGGCGGCGGGTGTTCTCCGTGGCGAATGGTGGTCCTGGGAGATGTGTGGCAGCACGCTGCAGGAGAACAGTAATGTTCTCGTAATACCAGGGCAGAAGAACCCAAACTGCAGTCTCTCAATTCTTCATCCCCAAGCGTCTCCTGAGACTGATGTGGCTACAGCAGCTGAGTTAGCCCAGGTCTACAGTAGTCTGCACACCTGATGAGGAGGAGGATGACGAGAGCAATATTTCAGTCACATGTATTTATAGTAATATCACTTGGTCTACAATCAGGGTCGATGCACATTTTACAAGGTCAAATTCAAGCTCGTTAAGGGTTATTTTCAGCACCTAATAGCTGGAATAAATTACATATTTACAGGAATACACATCATTCTATTCAGTCATAACTATTCAGTCTGATCCCAATTTGGTGAAAGAAAGATTTACAATTTCAAGCATTTAACTAAAATTCATATGTTAATATGTATGTAATAATATTGTAATGTCAGGGCTGTGAGAAGGGGCAGGGATTCTCCTGGCATGCTTTGCACTGTGGAGGATTAAAAGACTGTCATTATCTGAATGTTCTAAGCATTGTGCCATTATAATTCAATTCAACTTTATTTATATAGCGCCATTTCACAACAACAGTCATCTCATAGCACTATCAACTGTAGGGAGGACCCCCAGAGTTGCAGAAAGACCCCAGCAATCAGGCGATCCCCTGTGAGCAGCACTTGGCGACGGTGGAGAGGAAAAACTCCCTTTTAACAGGAAGAAACCTCCAGCAGAACCAGGCTCAGGGAGGGGCAGTCATCTGCTGCGACTGGCTGGGGGGTGAGGGGATAGAGAAGAAGAAAAGAACAGACATGTAGAGAGCAAACAGCACGATGGGGACTCAATCTATGGGAGAGAACAAACAGATGTTAATGACCAGCAAAAATATTTCATTGAGAGTGAGAAAAGGAGTGAAGCCCAGTGCATTACTGGAGGTCCCCCGGCTGTCTAAACCTATTAGCAGCATAACTAAGGGAGGGTTCAGAGACACATGATCCCTCCCTAATTGTAGGCTTTATCAAAAAGGTAGGTTTTAGCCCTATTCTTAAAAACAGAGATCGAATCTGACTCCCAAATCCAGATTGGCAGCTGGTTCCAAAGGAGAGGAGCTTGATAACTGAAGGCTCTGCCTCCCATTGTACTTTTGGAGATTCTTGGTATTACAAGTAATCCTGCATTTTGGGAGCATAGTGCTCCGTTAGGATTATAGGGTAATTGCGGCGGCATGAAATAAAGCGGCGTTGTTGGAGGTTTTAAGTAGAGTTTTATTATATCATACCGCCGTCACGGGATCCCCTCTCCAGCCCAAGTGTGTGCAGGCTGGATGGGGATCCTCTGGCTCTCAGAAGACACAGAGTGCGTGTCTGCAGCAGAGGTTGAAGTGTGTGAGTGAGAGGAAGTGTTACAGAACCTGTGCAGTATTTATACCCAACTCAAACAATACATCAAAGCAGATTCACAGCAGTTGGTCTGATCAAAGGGACTGCAGAACAGGCATGAGATATTTGCATTTGTGAGACATACATCACAATAGGCAGATTTGCTAGACTTTGCTCCAGCTGCAGAACAAAGGGGTTAACAGACACATCTACATATTGATCTGAGTCTCTAGGTCACAGTAAGGACAGGACTCATGAACACAATGCATGAAAGGTGACATTATCACAGTAGTGTAGCGGAAAAAACCAGGAGTAGCGAGTTGTCTGTCCTTAGTCTGTTTGTGGGGGTTTTCCCAAACCGCCACAGTAATATCAGATCTTTTAAATAAAAAAAGGGGCCTGACTGTTTAGCGCTTTGTAAGTAAGAAGGATTTTAAACTTAATTCTAAACTCTATGGGAAGCCAATGAAGGGAGGCCAGAACCGGAGAGATATGATCTCTCTTTCTAGTACCTGTTAAAACTTGCTGTGTGGGACACATATGTGGGTTTCACAGACTTCATATGTATATTGCTGTTCTTCACGTCTCAGAATGAACAATAGAACGGAGTCTCCTGGAGACAACAGCAGGAGACCTGGAGGAAGATGTATTGTGTCTTGGGATTGAAAGACAATGTGACTCTGTGCTTTGATGTCCTGGGAAAGAGGATGTATTGTGTCTTGGGATTAAAAGCTGGGGTATAAAAGGACAGAAGTGGGGGATGCTCTTCCTCTTTTCTGTTTGGAGGATGTTGGAGATATGTGAATAAACCTGATTTGAGAAATAAACTCAGCCTCATCTTTTCACGCTCTCCACACTGGTGACCTTAAGACGTATCATGGACGAAAGAAATTCCCCCGAGCCGGACTCGCCAGGAACCAGCCAGGCGAACGCAGTCTCAGTCAAACTACCAGACTTCTGGCAGGACAACCCGTCCTCCTGGTTCCACTTGGCAGAAGCGCAGTTCGCTCTCCGGGGAATAACGGCAGATGACACAAAATTCTACCACGTTATTGCCAAGCTCGACAACCGCACGGCGCGACATGTGCAGAGTCTGGTGGAGCGCCCACCGGCCAACGACAAATACGGCGGGTTGAAGGCTGCGCTCATCCACCGTTTCACTCCTTCAGTCCAGGAGAGAGTGGAGAGACTCCTGGCCCTGACTGACTTGGGAGACAGCACACCCGTCGACCTGATGGAGGACATGCTGAGGCTGAGAGGCGCAGACGACAGCGACTTCCTTTTCACCCACATTTTCCTGAGAACCCTTCCGTCAGAGACGAGAGCGACCCTGGCCAGTTCACAGTTGTTGGCCCAGCGGGACTTCTGCGTGCTGGCCCAGGAGGCGCAGCGGATCCTCAACGCCAGCAGACAGCGCGCCGCCACCGCAGCAGCGGCAGGACTCGGCGCGACGGCCGGAGATGGCAGGGGGCCAGAGGCGGCGGCAGCAGACCCACCGACAACGGCGGCAGCGAAGGCCAAACATCGCGGAGGAGACGACCTCTGTTTCTACCATCGCCGCTTTGCAGAGAGGGCACGCAGGTGTATACCACCATGCCAGTTCAAGAACTCGGGAAACGCCAGAGCCGGGGGTCGGTAGCAGACGCGGCCCTCAGGGAACAGAACAAGCTGCTCTACTTGACGGACGCGCGTTCCGGGAGGCAATTCCTCGTGGACACAGGCTCCCAAGTGAGTTTCATCATGCCAACTTATGCTGATCGGCTGGCAGGCCCCGGGAGCCACGGAGCATCAGTAGCGAACGGCTCAAGGTTTAAGACCTTCGGTGAGAAGACTCTGCTTCTGTCCCTACACGGCCGTACATTTGAGTGGACATTTGTTATAGCTGCGGTGAGCTTCAACATGTTAGAGGCTGATTTTCTGTGCTCACATGGTTTGTTAGTTGATCTTGCTAATAGGCGCCTGGTTAATGCACTTTCTTTTTACTCTATTCCCTGTGCAGCCTGAGTGACCCCGCCCACAGCACAAGTCAACATCGCAACGGCAAGCGGTAAGTTCCACACACTCCTCACTCAGTTTCCAGCACTCACGGTTCCCACGTTTTCAGCGGCCGCCGCTCAACACGGGGTGGAACATTTTATTACTACCACCGGTCCTCCCATTTTTGCAAAAGCTCGGCGCTTGGATGCAGCTAAACTGACCATAGTGCACGAGGAGTTCGCCAACCTTGAAAAGTTGGGCATCATCAGACGTTCGAAGAGCCCTTGGGCTTCCCCGCTTCACATGGTCCCTAAAGCCGACGGCTCGTGGCGACCTTGCGGTGATTTCCCCAGGTTGAACAACGCTACAGCGCACGACCGCTACCCAATCCCGCATATCCAAGATTTTTCCGTCCATTTGGCAGGGGTGCGCATTTTTTCCAAGATAGGCTTGGTCCGCGGGTACCACCAAGTCCCAGTGCACGCTGAGGACATACCCAAAACAGCGGTAATAACTCCGTTTGGCCTGTTCGAGTTTTTGTGCATGCCGTTCGGGCTTAAAGGCGCCGCGCAGACGTTCCAACGCATGATGGACATGGTGTTGTGCGATCTCCCCTTCGTGTTCGTCTACCTGGACGACATCTTGGTAGCCAGCGCGTCCGAAGACGAACACGAAAATCACCTCACGGCAGTTTTCCGGAGGTTGGGAGAGCATGGGTTAATAATCAACCCAGCGAAGCGTCAGGTTGTGGTGACACAGATTGACTTTTTGGGGCACCGCATCTCTCCAGAAGGAGCGGTTCCTCTGCCGGACAAAGTGCGCGCAGTAACAAATTTTCCCCAGCCACAAACGGTCAAAGCAATTGGGAATGGTGAATTTTTATAACCGTTTCCTCCCCCATGCAGCGCAGCTCATGCAACCACTGTATGCCGCGCTTAAAAAACAAAAGCCCACAAATAAAATCGAATGGTCTCCGGAGTGGGAGCGCGCATTCTTGGAGGTCAAAACAGCCCTGGCAAACGCTGCGTTGTTAGCACACCCAGACCCAACGGCCCGCATAGCGCTTACTACTGACGCGTCAGATGTGGCCATAGGGGCGGTCGTGGAACAACATGTTGCCGGGGCTTGGCAGCCGCTCGCTTTTTTCAGCAGGACTTTGTGCGATACCGAGCGAAAATACAGCGCGTTTGACAGGGAGCTGTTAGCGCTCCACTTGGCCATTCGCCACTTCCAGTTCTGGCTGGGAGGACGCCGTTTCACTGCGTTCGTCGACCACAAGCCACTGACTTTCGCGATGGCCAAGTTTTCAGAACAGTGGTCAGGCCGGCAACAGAGGCAGCTGGCCGCAATCTCGGAGTTTACTACCGATATTCAACACGTAGCGGGTAAACTAAATGTAGTGGCAGACTGCCTCTTGCGCGCCGTAACTACTCCAGTCCGCGTAGGGGAAGATTATGCAGCCATGGCCGCGGAGCAGGCTAGCGGCGCGGAAATGCGCGCGGCCCCAGTCCGCGTAGGGATAGATTATGCAGCCATGGCCGCGGATCAGGTTAGCGACGCGGACATGTGCGCGCTCCAGTCTGGACCAACAGGGTTAAGGCTGGAGGACAGGGTGCTGCAAGATGGTATGCCCCCCCCAATCTGCGATGTCTCCACGGGATGACCGCGTCCGGTGGTGCCGACCGCGTGGCACCGCCGCGTTTTTGACTCGATTCATTCTCTGGCACACCCGGGGGTGCGCGCGTCGGTCAAAATGGTAGGAGAGAAATTTGTATGGCCGAGCCTGCGCAAGCAGGTTAAGGAGTGGGCTGCAGCCTGCATGGCTTGCCAACGTGCCAAGATACACAAACACACTAGAGCTCCCTTGGAGCCGTTTCACATCCCGGCTAAGAGGTTTAATCATGTGCATGTTGATCTCGTAGGCCCCCTCCCGCCGTCACAAGGGTGCACACACCTTTTGACGATGGTGGACCGCACCACGCGTTGGCCGGAAGTGGTCCCACTGGCATCAACCACAGCCGAGGAGGTGGCACGCACGTTTTTAACGGCATGGGTAGCGCGTTTTGGAGTTCCGTCGGACATTACGTCCGACAGAGGTCCTCAATTTGTTTCCGAGCTTTGGTCAGCGATGGCCCGCAGCCTGGGGGTAACGATCCACCGCACTACCGCGTACAACCCACAGGCTAATGGTTTATGCGAACGTTTCCATAGGTCATTGAAAGCAGCCCTCAGAGCGTCGCTTACGGATGCAAATTGGGTAGACAGGCTACCATGGGTTTTATTGGGGTTGCGTTCTGCACCTAAAGAGGATTTAAAAGCCTCCCCAGCCGAGTTAGTTTTTGTGCAGCCACTCCGGCTGCCCGGGGAGTTTCTCCCAGATAATCCTGCGCCAGAGTGCTCCCCCGCTCAGCGGTTGCAGAGCGACACGGGATCGAGCACGCTTCCTGGCCCCGTTCATCACAGTTTCCCGCACGTTTTTGTGCCTAAGGCTTTAAAAAGTGCGGAGTTTGTTTTTGTCAGACATGATGCCCACCGCCCAACCTTGCGCCCACCTTACGATGGACCGTTTAGAGTGCTAGAAACAGGAGATGAGCACTTTTTGCTAGATTTGGGGGGCAGAAAAGAAATGATTGGCATTAACAGGCTCAAACCCGCTTTTGTGTTGACTGACGAAGCTGTGCAGTTGGCGAGGGCTCCTCGGCGCGGCAGACCCCCCAGGGAGCTCTCCCCAGACCTCCCACTGGGAGTGATTAACAGTTCTAATCCCCAGATAGCAGCCCCCCAGCAGGATGGCGCCGCGAGAGTGGTAAAGCCCGCTTACAGCAAGTTTGGAAGAAGATTGAAGCCCAAGCAGCTCATGGACTGATGTTTGTGATTTTATCATGATATGCAGATTGTGTGAGATTGTTCCATCTTAGACGTTTTTGGGGGGGGGTCATGTGGGACACATATGTGGGTTTCACAGACTTCATATGTATATTGCTGCTGTTCACGTCTCAGAATGAACAACAGAACGGAGTCTCCTGGAGACAACAGCAGGAGACCTGGAGGAAGATGTATTGTGTCTTGGGATTGAAAGACAATGTGACTCTGTGCTTTGATGTCCTGGGAAAGAGGATGTATTGTGTCTTGGGATTAAAAGCTGGGGTATAAAATGACAGAAGTGGGGGATGCTCTTCCTCTTTTCTGTTTGGAGGATGTTGGAGATATGTGAATAAACCTGATTTGAGAAATAAACTCAGCCTCATCTTTTCACGCTCTCCACAGCTGCAGCATTTTGGATCAGCTGAAGACTTTTTAAAGATGTTTTAGGACAACCTGACAGGTATAATTGTGTGTCATCTGTATAACAATGAAAATGTATGCAGTGCTTTCTAATGATGTTGCCTAGTGGAAGCGTATAGAAACTAAAAAGAATAGGACCTAGCACAGATCCCTGTGGAACTCCATGACTGAGCTTTGAGTTGGAAAAAACTCATGTTTGAACTGTGTGATAAGACCAGTTGTGATAGTGTTGTTTTCCTTGTGTGTAAGAGATTACGTGTCTGTCTCCCTGAGTGAAATGAGTGTCCGTATGAATGACCTCCCCTCTGTTCTGTGTAATGAATGAGTGGAGAATAAATGTCTGTTGTGTCACAAATCCTCTCTCATTATATGTGTGAACCCTGGAAACGTCACACTGGTGTCAGGAGTGGGATTATTGAGAGAGAGAAGCGAGGATCAAGGCAGAGATTTAGCAGCTCATCGCCCAGATGGTGGTCGAGACAGGCAGCAGAGCAGACACGCCAGCCCCCAGATCTGCTCGCTGTGACGAATTGGGAAAGCAGACCAGACGGAGCAAGCGTACCCCACTTTCTGCCTTTTTCAAGGCAGGGCGGTGCTATGTATGGAATGAGTGAACTGTCTCATGCTGAACAGCAAACTGAACTTTATTACAGGAAAACAGGATTACATACAGCGGCTGCAGCCCATCTGACTTCATCCCCTGTGACACACAACGCTGGCTACGGCAAGCCCCAGCAGCCAAACCCACACACATTTCCCCCCCTTCAGAAAAAAATGTAAACAATATATATAACTTAACAAATCAACCCCCGTATTATATCTTAAAGAACACAGTTTTTTTTTTCCACTTACAACTAGGGTCTGCGGGTGGACTGCTGCTAGACCCAGCAGGCTAAGTGGATTATTTTGACACTTTTATTAGCCACGCTCCTAACTAAAGTCTTGCTCTGAGAGAGAGCAGTCGCATTTTTCTTCCCTCCTCCTGTCTGCCTTCCTGACCTATTCCCAGCTTTGCAATGTTGCGTTTTTGTCTGTGTTTAGTCGCTCTTCTTCTGCTGAATCTTAATCTAAACGGAAATTATGGATTTGGAAGCGGCTTAAATGTGCTATTGTCACTATTTTTCAACAAGAATCGGGCCAAGGGGGAGCCCAAGAATTGGAACCTGCGAGGAGACTCATGGACATTGGAATTCATGCGTCTGTGGAGATTTGGCAGGAAACATTATTGGTTATGATCTCAGGACTTCTATTTTTGGCTGTGAAGTTCCCTGATATATCAGAAATTGAAGGAAGGTGAGAGAGCTGATCAAAGCGGACCCGGCAAGTTCCTTCATCAAATTCAACCAGTTGGGGAGGGCACGAGTAGCGGCAAACGGTGAACTGAATGACAGTGATTCAGCGGAGGAATACATCTGGAGCCCTGTGCTCTCCATGGAATAAAGTTTAAGCCTGCACATGGAAATTATGAAAGCACAGAATTGCACGGGTGAGGAAAAATCTGTTCTCTGAGTGCACTGTGCAGATTTGATTTGACCTTGTCTTTGGTGCCCTGTATTTACATTCCTCCTGATGAAGATAAGCGGAAGGAGCAGCTATGCCTGCTAACCCAAACAATCGACACAGTTGTTGTTTCAGCAGATGAACGCTCAAGGACAGTGCACCATGTGACAATTTACCATCTGCAAGCAAGAGCGAGAGACTCTAGACTGCTTAGATCACATGACTTTAACATCTATCCACTGCCAGGAGGCGCCCTCTGCTGTTCACTAGCAATTGACACACCTACACTATTGCATTCAACATTACACTACTGATACAATTACCGATATACAGTATATTCACTGCTCTTATTTTCTTCTAAATTATTGCTCTGAGTGTTGCTATCCCTGTGCTGTTGCAAGGCTGGAATTTCCCCATTGTGGGACTAATAAAGGCTTATCTTATGAGTGGATGAGGCAGCCACTGGTGCGGCGCCCAACCCTTTCACCATTCACACACATTCACACCCGGGGCCACTTTAGCGTCTCCAATTAACCTAACTTGCATGTTTTTGGCATGTGGGAGGAAACCTGAGTAAACCCACGCAGACACGGTGAGAACATGCAGACGCCACACAGATCACTGTTGGTTGGGGACTGGGATTGAACCCGGGATCCCCCGGCCAAGGGTGAGTTGCTGTGCTGCCGCAGTGCTAACCACTCTGCCACCATGTTTCACAAGGCATGAATTCAGTGAGTGAGTTGCAGACGGGTGGAGTTGCCTTTATAACTTGTGCAGCTGTGTTCTACCTGCTGTGGAAATTCCCAAAACACCGTCATGTTTAGGTGTACGTGAGGTACGTAGGGGTCTCACCTGGAAAAATTGTCCCTGCCTCCAGAACTTCACCTGGATGACATTTGTTTATGATGCTAGCCTGCTAGCCCTTGTTAGCATGTCCATGGCAGGAGCTTGTGGGTAAATGAAAGCACTATGGCTGTGTTGTGGTACATTTATATGTTGGACACTGCATATGTGATTTAACCTCACGATGAAGGAGCCTATAGGTGTGAACAAATGGTTTATGGTGGAGATGTGTGTCTTCCCCTGTGAACAGAAGACTTCCTGACATCTGAGGCTCGAGAGGAGAGAGAGGGGAGTAATGTAAATAAAAGGTTGATTAATGTGAACAAAAGGTTTATGGTGGAGATGTGTGTGTTCCCCTGCGAGGGAGTTTGTTTGATGTGAGAATGTTTAAAGGTGAGCACTTTGCTGTGTTCCAGTCTCTTGTTCGCTGCTCAAGGATGAGAGCAGACTGTGGGAATGACTGCTTGAAATAAACTTGAATAAAATGCAATTCAGTTTCGTTATTCAAGGCTCCCCACAAGCACCAAGGTGCAGCTGCCTCAGTGCGACCTCTACTGGCCCCCCATAGTTATTGCAGTACCTTTTTTGGCTGCTCCATTGAGGGTATAATGGTGTTACATTTGTGTTTATTTTGAAAACAAAGCCTTTTCTCAAAATACTGGCAAATTGAAAGTCCAGAAAAGATGGCATATACAATGATACGAGCCTTTAGTTCTACTTGATTTTGACTGGGCGAGCTGAAAAGCTGGTAACTGTGGGCTATATTAATCATATATTCCATAACCTACATATGTTGAAGCATGTGGAAATGTTTAGTAATTACATATGTAAAGCAACTTCACACCTCTGAAAGGACAAAGACTCTCAACTGCCAAGTGAAGAACAAAGACGTTCCCAGACACTGCGGTGGAGACCGGAGGAGCTACCCTCACCCCCCTAGGGCGAAGAGAGGAAGTACCAAGACAATGGGGGGATTAAGATAATGAGGGATGTCAGCCTTTGTTATGCATGTCTTTTGTTATGTGCAAGTATAAAGTCAGTGAGCCGGAGATATTCGGTCTCTTTTTTTCCTTCTGCTACCTCTGCACTAGATGAGACTTGTTAGAGAGCTGATAAATAAACTTTGGTTTATATATCAAATCGCCTCATCATTTCAAGCTCTTCTACACTGGTGACCCCTGACGCGAGTATGGACCTGAGGCGTTCCCCCGCAATCGACTCATCCGTGGCGACCCAGGCAGACGCCAGCGCCCACGCAGACAGGGGAACAGATGGACGTCTTTCACCCCCGGCAGAAGGGATTGAGAGGGCTCAACCGAGCACCAGCACTGCTGTGAGAGCCGAAGCAAGGCACTCTCACCCTGCGGACACAGCAGTGATGGTATACACGAATGCCTTCGCTGTCAAGCTGCCAGACTTCTGGCAAGAAGCCAGAAGCCTGGCGGTCTACGGCCACAGAGGGTGCAAACCTAAAGCCCTCATGGAGGATTTGCTGCAGCTTAAAGAAGAAGACAATGACAACTTCCTCCTCCAATTCATATTCCTCAGCACGCTGCCGCAACACATGAGAGGGACACTCGCCAACATGAGATGCAGCACCCAGCAAGACTTCCGTGTGCTCACCAACAAAGCTCAACGGCTCGTCAACGCCTGCAAGGAGCAGACACCCACAGCAGCATCCGCAGGCCTCAACGCTGATGCCCAGAACCACGAAGAACCACACCCCACTGAGCAGATCCAGCCCGCGGTGACAGCGACACGGCCAAAACGTAACAGACGGAACGACGTCTGTTATTATCACCACCGCTTCGCCGAGAAGGCCCACAAATGCGTTCCCCCCTGCAAATTTACGATTTCGGGAAAACGCCAAAGCCGAGAGCCGTTAACGGCAGCCGTTCTCGGCGAGAAGAGTAAGCTGTTATATGTGACGGATGGACACACCGGCAAGCAGTTCCTCATTGACATAGGAGCTCAGCTGAGTTTCGTCATACCCTCCCAAGCAGATCGAGCCATGGGCACACGGGGCAACGGAGCGGTGGCAGCCAACGGCTCCAACATCGACACTTTCGGCAAAAAGAGCCTGCACCTCCACATCCACGGCCGCAACTACAGAATCAGAATCAGAATCAGGTTTATTGCCATTGTTCATGTAGTACACAAACTAGGAATTTGTCTCGGTGCAATGCTGCAACATTAAACATGATAAAATAAAAGAAATAAACTAAACATGCAATAAAGTGTAGAATAAGAGTAAGTGATACTGGTCAGCAGTTAAAATATATTAGCGAGCAGCAGATACTGTGGAGAACTATATAGTGCAGTCGGTAATGCAGGAAGAAAACAGTGATGATTGACATGAGTCTGGTTGAGCTGCTGTACATAGTGCACCAGAGTCAATAAGTCACTTAGTGTTCAGCAGTCTGATGGCAGAGGGGAAGAAGCTGTTCATGTGACGGGAGGTTTTAGTCTGGATGGACCGAAGTCTTCTACCTGAGGGGAGGGGGGCAAACAGTACGTGACCAGGGTGTGAAGGATCGGCTATGATCCGGCCTGCACGCCTCCGGGTCCTGGAGATGTACAGATCCTGGAGAGATGGGAGCTTGCAGCCGATCACCTTCTCAGCAGTGCGCACGACGCACTGCAGCCTTAGTCTGTCCCTGGCAGTGGCTCCTGCATACCACACGGTTATGGAGGTGGTGAGGATGGACTCGATGATGGCTGTGTAGAACTGCACTAACATCTTGGTGGGTAGCTTGAGCTTCCTCAGCTGCCGCAGGAAGAACATTCTCTGCTGGGCTTTTTTGATGAGTGAGCTGATGGTCGGCTCCCATTTGAGGTCCCTGGTGATGGTAGTGCCTAGGAAGCAGAAGGAATCAGTAGTGGTGATGGGAGAGCCTGAGAGGGTGAGGGGGGGCAGAGGGGTAGTGACTTTCCTGAAGTCTACAATCATCTCCACTGTCTTCAGAGCGTTCAGCTGCAGGTTGTTATTGTTGCACCAGGACGCCAGCTGGGCCACCAGATGGACATTTGTTGTAGCGGCGGTGAAGTTTAACTTGTTAGGCGCAGATTTTTTATGTGCACATGGGTTATTATTGGATCTAGCGAATAGACGCTTGGTTAATGCACTGTCCTTTGCTTCTATTCCCTGCTCAGCCCGAGTTTCTCCACCACCTGTGCAGGCTAGCGTCACCACGGCAGGAGGTAAGTTTGAGCAACTCCTCACCCATTTTCCAGCACTCACAATTCCCAAATTCTCAGCTACAGTGGCTAAACACGGGGTTGAACACTTTATTCCCACAACGGGCCCACCCGTATTTGCCAAAGCTCGCCGCTTAGACGCGGCCAAGCTCAACACAGCTCGGGACGAGTTTACTACCCTTGAAAAATTAGGCATTGTTAGACGCTCGAAGAGCCCTTGGGCCTCATCACTTCACATGGTTCCGAAATCCGACGGTTCTTGGAGACCGTGCCGAGATTACCGCAGATTAAACAATGCGACAGCGCATGACCGCTACCCAATTCCACACATTCAGGATTTTTCACTACATCTGGCGGGTGCGCGCATTTTTTCAAAAATAGACCTGGTCCGCGGTTATCATCAAGTCCCAGTTCGAGCAGAGGACATTCCTAAAACAGCTGTAATAACCCCTTTCGGCCTTTTTGAATTTCTGCGAATGCCTTTCGGCCTCAAAGGCGCTGCTCAAGCTTTTCAGCGGATGATGGACGCGGTATTATGCGACCTTCCTTTTGTTTTCGTCTACCTCGACGACATGCTGGTAGCCAGCGCGTCTGAGGAAGAACACGAGCAGCACCTCACTACGGTTTTTCAGAGACTAGAAGAGTACGGGTTAATAATCAATCCAGCCAAATGCAAATTCGGCGTGTCACAAATGGATTTTTTAGGACACAAAGTCTCTCCGAAAGGGGCAGTCCCACTTCCAGACAAAGTTCACACGATAAAGTTTCCCACGGCCACAAACGGTCAAATCGCTGCAAGAATTTTTAGGAATGGTTAATTTTTACAACCGTTTCCTCCCCCATGCAGCTCAGCTCATGCAGCCCCTATATGACGCGCTCAGAAAAAAGAAAGCTTCCAACACGGTCAAATGGACCCCGGAGCGCGAATGCGCCTTCGCGGAAGTAAAGAGCGCTCTAGCTAATGCCACATTGTTAGTTCACCCCGATCCCTCGGCCCGCATTGCACTAACCACAGACGCTTTGGACCTGGCTATAGGGGCAGTGGTAAACAACATGTCAGCGGGATCTGGCAACCTTTAGCATTCTTCAGCAAATCACTAAACCAAACTGAGCGTAAGTACAGCACTTTTGACAGGGAGCTGCTAGCGCTTCATTTATCCATCCGCCACTTCCAGTTCTGGTTAGAAGGGCGGAGTTTCACGGCTTTTGTAGACCATAAACCGCTCACCTTTGCTATGGCTAAAATTTCCGAACCGTGGTCAGGCAGGCAACAAAGACAGCTGGCTGCGATTTCAGAGTTCACCACAGACATTCGACATGTGGCAGGCAAACTTAACGTGGTAGCAGACTGCCTCTCTCGCGCTGTGACATCACCAGAGCGCGAGGAGACAGATTATACTACCTCAGCCGCAGAACTTTTCACTAACGCGGACACATACGCAGCACCTATCCATGCAGGGATAGATTATGCAGCCATGGCAGAGGAACAAAGCAGTGACGCGGACGTGCGCGCACTCCTGTCTGGACCAACAGGGTTAAGGCTGGAGGAAAAGGGTTCACGCGATGGTGTGCCCCCCCTAATATGCGATATTTCAACCGGCCGACCTCGCCCGTTAGTCCCAGCCACATGGCGCCGCCGTATTTTCGACTCAATTCACTCCCTCGCGCACCCAGGTGTGCGCGCCTCGGTTAAAATGGTCGCCGAAAAGTTTGTGTGGCCAGGCCTGCGCAAAAACGTAAAAGAATGGGAAAAAACTTGCATTTCTTGTCAGCGCGCCAAAATACACAAACACACAAAAGCCCCTCTGGAGCCTTTTCCGATCCCAGCTAGAAGGTTCGACCACGCTCATGTCGACCTCGTAGGGCCACTACCCTCCTCCCAAGGTTTCACACACCTGTTAACAATGATAGACTAGAAGCAGTCCCTCTGGCGTCAACTACAGCGGAGGAAGTCGCTCGCGTTTTTTTGACAAACTGGGTGGCACGTTTCGGCGTCCCATCGGACATCACGTCCGATAGAGGGCCTCAATTTGTCTCAGAGCTTTGGTCAGCCATGTCCAGCAGCTTAGGGGCAACAATTCATCGCACCACCGCTTATCACCCTCAGGCTAATGGGTTATGCGAGCGTTTTCACAGGTCTTTAAAGTAGAACTGAACTGAACGGCATTGAACGGCACTGGGTGATAGTACATACAATTATAAAGATAATTTATCATTGGCACCCCCTCCACAAATCCCGAAATCTTGGAGAAAATCGCGATTTAGAATTTCCCGCCCTGAAAAATCAGACAAATCCGCCGAAGCGCAGCCGGAGTTGAATGAATGAATGAATGAATGAATTTATTTCGGATAATACAGTACAGGTTAAAAGAAACTGTATAATATAACAACAAGGTCAAATTAGACAAAGACTCCTCCTACTATACAATTCCACGTAAGTTATCTGAAATGGGTGATGGCTGAAGCCGCAGCTTATATTGCCCACCCATATTCCATCCAAGAATTCAAAGAAAAAAGAGTAAACAAGACAAGAGTGATTACAATTTAGAACAAAGCTAAGACAAAGTGTGACTGAGAGAAAAAGAAAACTAAGCTAAGCTAGGTTAAGCGGTTACTATTCAAGACAAATCTAAGACATAGTGTCACAGAGAGAATAAAAAAAAAACTAAGCTACAACACAACACAGGCTGGAAATGTCAATCCTTATGTGAGTTTACATGTCGTCTTGTAAATATGTTTGGAGTATTTCTTCCTTTAGTTTTTGTTTAAATTGTCCAAGCTTTGTACATGATTTTAATTCAGGTCCAAAATCGTTCCATAGTCTGACTCCTTGCACTGAAACACAGTGTTGCTTGGTGGTTGTTCTCACTGTAGGCTTTTGAAATATACATGTTCCTCTGAAGTGATATCGTTTCTCCCTTGTTTGTTCTCCCTTGTTTGGATATTTGCGGGCAGTGATAAATTCTTCACTTTGAACATCATTATTGCGGTTTTAAAGTCAACCAGATCTTTCAACTTGAGAGTTTTTTGTTTAAGAAAAAGTGGGTTTGTTGGTTCCCTGTAAGCTGCTTTGTTTATTATTCTAATAGCTCTCTTTTGAAGCATAAAGAGTGGATATATGTTTGTTTTCTATGTATTCCCCCATACTTCATTACAATATGTCATGTATGGGAGTATTAATGAATGATACAAGGTGTATAGTGTGGGTTGATTCAGCAAATATTTCACTCAGTTCCGCGTGACGTCATGAGTGTGACCCAGTCCTCATGTTTACCATTGCGAGCACGTCGACACTGGTTGTTTTTGGTGCATTTTGTCGTGATAGTCGACTACAAAACACTTCCAACACCTGGGAAGATCTGTTCAGTGGCCAAGGAAAGCTGTCATGGCGACGAAAGAAAAGAAAGGGGGAGGAAAAGCGACCGGGAAGCGATGCGTTTCTAGATATACAGTGATTCATCACTTATCGCGTTTAATGGGGACCAGAACCGACCGCGAAAAGTGAAAAACCGCGAAGTAGCGTCACCCCCCCCCCCCCCAAGGGCGTCACAAGCACTATTTTGCACAAAAAGGCACAAGAGAACAGCAAAAAGTGCCACTAAGCAACACGAGCGATAAAGAACAATGAATGCGGTCTTCCTTCGCTTGGTAAAACGTCTCAGCCAATCAGCTTGCGAGGTAAAACGTCTCGGCCAATCAGCTTGTGAGATTCCCGAGCGGTGAAGAGGTGGGCGGAGAGGAGTGGAGCGGTGGTCAGAGAGGTAGATTTTGAGCTGTGCGGGCTCTCCATGTTGATACCTGATGTTCTAATGAGAAGGCAGGGAGACTACATTAGAACACCAGGTATCAACACGGAGAGCCCGCTCTCCCCGGCTCCCCAGCCCGCTTGGGAATCTCGCAAGCTGATTGGCCGAGACGTTTTATCTCGCAAGCTGATTGGCGGAGACGTTTTACCCAGCTTCGCTCCCTGCCGAGCGCCTATACCCAGCAAAGGAAGACCGCATTAAATGCGATAAGTGAGGGATAACTGTAATAAGTTGGAAAAATGCTGATGTTTTTTTTTCCCCCTTTCTTTTTTATTGTTAATTTTCCTTATCCTGACACCCCAAACATGCCAAAGTAAAGACTCACCATTCTGTATTCAATAAGCGACTCTCCTCCCCATCACTGCTGCGGTCTGAGTCGGTGCTGGAATCCCCCGAAAATTCTGGCTCTAATCTGTACGGCTCGATGCCTCCCTCGCTCTCTTCCTGTTCACTTGACACTCCTGCATCCTCCTCTGTCTTGTCACCGATCCTGAATGCCTCTTCACTCTGAAAACTCTGGTGTTCTTGACTGCTGGAACTGCTATCATCTGCCTTTGTTGTTTTGATAAGGCTCACACTCGTGACGTCACGCAGCGTCGTCTGCACTACTTCCGTTTTTTTTTTTTTTTTTTTGTTACTTATTTGTACCCGTAGGTAGACTTGGTTTGCAGTCTGGTGACAAGCCACCGGCTGATGGCCGCTGCATGCGCGAGCGCCCTAAACCTACATGTTTTTTTTGGTGTGCGGGAGGAAACCGGAGAAATCCCGGAGTAAACCCGCGCAACACGGGGAGAACATGCAAACTCCACACAGCTCACTGTTGGTCGGGGGCTGGGATCGAACCCACGATCTCGTGATCCCCGCGGTCCCCCGGCCGAGGGTAAAACTGTGCTGCCACAGTGCTAAACCACTGCGCCACCGTGCAGCCAACAAACTTCCGGTTTGTTTGGCACTGCCAGCCAGAGGCAAAAGTTTATCGGCTTATAGCTTGGCCATCGCACGGCCTAAAAATTTCTTTTATGTGTTGAAAAATACAATAGGTAATAAGGAATTAATCTGCTATTCTACTTTTTTGGCAAAAAGGTGAGTTCAGTTCTACTTTAAAAGCCGCCCTCAGAGCCTCACTAACGGATACAAATTGGGTAAATAAACTTCCCTGGGTTTTATTGGGGTTGCGTGCTGCGCCTAAAGAGGATCTAGACGCCTCTCCGGCAGAATTAGTTTTTGCACAACCTCTCAGGCTCCCAGGTGAATTTTTACCAGAGAACCCAGAGCCAGGGCATCTTCCAGTCCCAAGGTTTTTAGGCAGCAGCGGACAAGACTCTCTCCCCGGTCCAGCTCATCACTCCTTTCCATGGGTTTTTGTCCCTCAAGCCTTAAAAAACGCTGAATTAGTTTTTGTCAGACATGAAGCTTTAAAACCAACTTTCCGCCCAGCATACGATGGGCCATTCAGAGTGCTGGAACCTGGTGATAAACACTTTGTGCTTGATTTTGGGGTTAGAAAAGAAACAGTCAGCATTGACAGACTTAAACCTGCCTTCTTGTTGAAAGACGAGCCTGCACAATTGGCGAGAGCACCTCGGCGGGGTAGACCCCCCCAAGAGAAAAGACTCAGCCCCCCTGCAGGGAACAATTAACCACTCTCCTTCCCACGCTGCAGATTCCTCACAAGAAGGTCCCAGCAGGACGCCTAAACCAACCTACAGCAGTTTTGGGAGAAGATTAAAACCCAGACAGCACAGGGACTGATGCAAACTACTCCACAATTGTTCACTAATTGTGCTGCAACAGTTTAGGACTGACTTATGATTTTACTATGCTGTTATGATTACCACTGAACTCTCTTAGGAGCATGGCTGCTGGAAAGTTTCTTCTGTGGCAAGAGATGTAACACTTAGTATGTCATAGTAATTATCTTAGACTGTGAATTTTTCTATTGTCTTTTCTTAGTCGTTTGGGGGGGGGGGGCTGTGGGCTATATTAATCATATATTCCATAACCTACATATGTTGAAGCATGTGGAAATGTTTGGTGATTACATATGTAAAGCAACTTCACACCTCTGAAAGGACAAAGACTCTCAACCGCCAAGTGAAGAACAAAGACGTTCCCAGACACTGCGGTGGAGACCGGAGGAGCTACCCTCACCCCCCTAGGGCGAAGAGAGGAAGTACCAAGACAATGGGGGGATTAAGATAATGAGGGATGTCAGCCTTTGTTATGCATGTCTTTTGTTATGTGCAAGTACTGTACATATGCATGATGAATATACATCATGTGGACACCCTGTAGTTTCCCCATTGTGGGACTAATAAAGGAATCAAAATCTTAAAAAAAAAAAAATCTATTTGCGTGTTTATGCGGAGGACAGAAGCCACATCACACCCAGAGTTCGTATATTCACGATACTGAACTCACTCTTGTGTAATATTGCTTAAAATATACATATGTATGCAGTGGTTCTAAAAAATCTACACACCCCTGCTCAAATCCAGGTTTTTGTGATGTAAAGTCAGACCAAGATAAATCATTTCAAAACTTTTTCCCCCATTGACGACCTATAACCTGTACAACCCAACCGAAAACCACAGTGACATCTTTTAAGGGGAAAAAAAACACAATTTTTTTTTACAATAACCTGGTTACATAAGTGTGCACATCTGGGGATGTGGCTGTGTTCAGAATTAACCAATCACATTCAAACTCATGTTAATGGGAGTCAGCACACAACTGCCACCATTTAAAGAGCCTCTGATTAACCCCAAATAAAGTTCAGCTGTTCTAGTAGGCTTTTCCTGACATTTCTGTAGTCACATCTTACAGCACAAGCCATGGTCCACAGGGAGCTTCCAAAGCATCAGAGGGATCTCACTGTTCAAAGGTATCAGTCAGGAGAAGGGCACAAAAGAAGTTCCAAGCCATTAAATATGCCATGGAACACACTGAAGCCAGTCACCATCCATCCATCCATCTTCTTCTGCTTAATCCTTTTGGGTCGCGGGAGGGGGGTGGGTGTCTGGAGCCTATCCCAGCATCTTAGGGCGAGAGGCAGGGTCCACCCTGGACAGATCGCCAGTCCATCGCAGGGCCAACACAGAGAGACAGACAACCATTCACTCTCACAGTTACACCTAAGGACAATTTAGAATCTCCAGCTGATCAAGTAGAGAAAATATGGCACAACAGTGACATTACCAAAAACTGGACGTCCCTCCCAAACTGATGAAAAGACAAGAAAAAAACTGGTCAGGGAGGCTGCCAAGAGGCCGACGGCAAGATTGAAGGAGCTGCAGGAATTCCTGGCAAGTACTGGCTGTTTAGTACATGTGACAACAATCTCCTGTCTAGGTTGGCAAGAACAGAAGTCTTTAATGAATGAATCTTTATTTTTGGAGAGATTAAAAGTAAAGATTAAAAGAAAGGAACTGAATAATATAACAAAGGGGGAAAGAAAATCCAACAAGGTCAAATTAAACAATAACTCCTCTGATTATACAGTTCAACATAAGTTATCTGAAATGGGTGATGGCTGAAGCCGCAGCTTATATTGCCCACCATATTCCATCCAAGAATTCAAAAGAAAAACAAGACAAGAGTGATTGCAATTCAGAACAAAGCTAAGACAAAATGTGACAAAAAACTAAGCAACAACACAACGCAGACTGGGTATGACAATCCTGATGTGATTTTACATGTCATCTTGTATATACACTACCGTTCAAAAGTTTGGGGTCACCCAGACAACTTTGTGTTTTCCATGAAAAGTCACACTTTTATTTACCACCATGAGTTGTAAAATGAATAGAAAATATAGTCAAGACATTGACAAGGTTAGAAATAATGATTTGTATTTGAAATAATTTTTTCCTTCAAACTTTGCTTTTGTCAAAGAATCCTCCATTTGCACCAATTACAGCATTGCAGACCTTTGGCATTCTAGCTGTTAATTTGTTGAGCTAATCTGGAGAATTCTGACACAATGAGCAAACACATTGTACCATTAGAACACTGGAGTGATAGTTGCTGGAAATGGGCCTCTATACACCTATGTAGATATTGCACCAAAAACCAGACATTTGCAGCTAGAATAGTCATTTACCACATTAGCAATGTATAGAGTGTATTTCTGATTAGTTTAAAGTTATCTTCATTGAAAAAAAGTGCTTTTCTTTCAAAAATAAGGAAATTTCTAAGTGACCCCAAACTTTTGAACGGTAGTGTATGTTTGGAGTATTTCTTCCTTTAGTTTTTGTTTAAATTGTCCAAGCGTTGTACATGATTTTAATTCAGGTCCAAAATCGTTCCATAATCTGACTCCTTGAACTGAGACACAGTGTTGCTTGGTGGTAGTTCTCACTGAAGGTTTTTGAAATATACATGTTCCTCTGAAATCTTATTGTTTCTCCCTTATTTGGAACAACTTTTGGATATTTGAATTGAATTGAATTCAATTTATTTATTTCGGATAGTACATTACAGGTTAAAAGAAACTGTATAATATAACAACAAGGTCAAATTAGACAAAGACTCCTTCTACTATACAATTCCACGTGAGTTATCCGAAATGGGTGATGGCTGAAGCCGCAGCTTATATTGCCCACCCATATTCCATCCAAGAATTCAAAGGAGAAAAAAGAGAAAAACAAGACAAGAGCGATTACAATTTAAAACAAGGCTAAGACAAAATGTGACTGAGAGAAAAAGAAAACTGAGCTAGTCTAAGTTAAGCGGTTACTATTCAAAAACAAATCTAAGACATAGTGTCACAGAGAAAAAAGAAAAACTAAGCTACAACACAACACAGGCTGGAAATGTCAATCCTTATGTGAGTTTACATGTCGTCTTGTAAATATGTTTGGAGTATTTCTTCCTTTAGTTTTTGTTTAAATTGTCCAAGCTTTGTACATGATTTTAATTCAGGTCCAAAATCGTTCCATAATCTGACTCCTTGCACTGAAATACAGTGTTGCTTGGTAGTTGTTCTCACTGTAGGCTTTTGAAATATACATGTTCCTCTGAAGTGATATCGTTTCTCCCTTGTTTGGAACAACTTTTGGATATTTGCGGGCAGTGATAGATTCTTCACTTTGAACATTATTATTGCGGTTTTAAAGTCGATCAGATCTTTCAACTTGAGAGTTTTTTGTTTAAGAAAAAGTGGGTTTGTTGGTTCCCTGTAAGCTGCTTTGTTGATTATTCTAATAGCTCTCTTTTGAAGCATAAAGAGTGGATATATGTTTGTTTTATATGTATTTCCCCATACTTCATTACAATATGTCATGTATGGGAGTATTAATGAATGATACAAGGTGTATAGTGTGGGTTGATTCAGCAAATTTTTCACTCTGTGTAATATTGCAATTGATTTGGATACTTTACCTTTAATATAATTAATATGTGGCTTCCAACACAGTTTGTTATCAATTATTACTCCAAGAAATTTAGTTTCGGATACCCTTTCAATCTCTACACCATTTACACTGAGTTTGGGTACTGGGTAGTTGTGATGGTTGTTAAAGACTATAAATTTTGTCTTGCTTAAATTGAGCGTTAATTTGTTTGAATCAAACCACAGTTTAAACTTTCCTAATTCCTTTCCGAGTGTATCCAGAAGTTGTTCCAAATTGTTTCCACTGCATAGCAGATTAGTGTCATCAGCAAACAATATTAAGTCCATTTTTTCTGAAACTTTATATATCGTTTATATACATATTGAATAATAATGGTCCCAAAACTGAACCCTGTGGGACTCCACAGGTGACCTTCAGTAGCTCTGAGTTTTTGTTGCTAACACATGCAAACTGATATCTATTCTTTAAGTAACTACTTAACCAGGACAGTGCTACCCCTCTTATACCACAGTTTTGTAATTTCTTTAATAATAGATTGTGATCTACTGTATCAAATGCTTTTTTAAGATCCAGGAATACTCCAACTGAATACTCTTTATTTTCAATGGCTGTTGATATTTTTTCTGTAAATTCCATTAAGGCATATGCTGTTGTCCTTTTGTGTCTGAACCCATATTGCTGCTCACACAATAAATCATTCTTCAGTATGAAGTTGTCAATTCTCTCATAGAATATTTTTTCAAGTATCTTGGAAAATTGGGGATATTTGTCTCTGTACATTGCTGAATTCATCATTCCCTCTATCCCGACTAGTCTCCCAGTACCTGCAGCTGAAAAACATCCCCACAGCATGATGCTACTGTGACAGAGATCATCCTGCGCAGTTCGCCCCACACGGGACACGAACCCGCGACCTCTCAGTCAACTAACACAGTTCGAGCATGGGAGACACAGCACGATCGCGCTGAGCTAAAGGTCCGACCGGTAGCTCAGCGCTACCGATACTGTATGAGGCTTTGGGAGGGAGGTTTACTAACGTTCTACGCCGAACAGTACTAGTTGGCATCCGTTACACTCTCCCCCCTAAACCTCACTCCCATGCCGGGTTCACGGCACCAGTGTGACAGAGATCATCCTGCGCAGTTCGCCCCACACGGGACACGAACCCGCGACCTACCAGTCAACTACACAGTTCGAGCATGGGAGACACAGCACGATCGCGCTGAGCTAAAGGTCCGACCGGTAGCTCAGCGCTACCGATACTGTATGAGGCTTTGGGAGGGAGGTTTACTAACGTTCTACGCCGAACAGTACTAGTTGGCATCCGTTACACTACCACCACCATACTTCACTGTAGGGATGGTATTGGCCTGGTTATGAGCAGTGCTTGGTTTCCCCCAAACATGACACCTGGCATTCACGCCAAAGAGTTCAATCGTTGTCGCATCAGACCAGACAATTTTGTTTCTCATGGTCTGAGAGTCCTTCAGGTGCCTTTTTGGCAAACTCCAGGTGGGCTGCCATGTGCCTTTTACTAAGGAGTGGCTTCCATCTGGCCACTCTACCATACAGGCCTGATTGGTGGATTGCTGCAGAGATGATTGTCCTTCTGGAAAGTTCTCCTCTCTCCACAGAGGAATGCTGGAGCTCTGACAGAGTGACCATCAGGTTTTTGGTCACCTCCCTGACTAAGGTCCTTCTCCCCCAATCACTCAGTTTAGACGGCCGGCCAGCTCCAGGAAGAGTCCTGGTGGTTCTGAACTTCTTCCATTTACAGATGATGGAGGCCACTGTGCTCATTGGGACCTTCAAAGCAGCAGAAATTTTTCTGTACCCTTCCCCACATTTGTGCCTCGAGACAATCCTGTCTCAGAGGTCTACAGACAATTCCTTTGACTTCATGCTTGGTTTGTGCTCTGACGTGCACTGTCAACTGTGGACCTTATATAGACAGGTGTGTGTTTTTCCACATCACGTCCAATCAGCTGAATTTACCACAGCTGGACTCCAGTTAAGCTGTAGAAAAATCTCAAGGATGATCAGTGGAAACAGGATGAACCTGAGCTCAGTTTTGAGCTTCATGCAAAGGCTGTGAATACTGATGTACATGTGATTTCTTTGTTTTTTATTTTTAATAAATTTGCAAAAATCTCTTAAAAAAAACAAAACAAAAAAACTTCATGTTGTCTTTATGGGGTACTATGTGTACAATTTTGAGGAAAAATGAATTTATTCCATTTTGGAATAAGGCTGTAACAAAATGTGGAACAAGTGAAGCGCTGTGAAGACTTTCTGGATGCTCTGTATACGGCTCGATTTATCTTGTTCATCTAATCCTAAATATAAACACATCCAGCTTCAAGTTTAAGGGGCATGAATGTGAGTCGTCAACGTATCTGGTTCAAGTCTGTGTGAAGTGGGGCTTTGAAGTCACTGTTCCGCCTGCATCCCTGTCCACATCCAGGTGTTGTTCAGAGCCGTGGTAAGATGAGTTCACTCTGAAGCCTGGATTCAGGCATCTACAGTGTCACACCTCCAAAACGCCAGCATCAAACGGATGAACGGCCGACGTGAAAAAAGTCAGCCAGTCTGGGGGTGAAACTTTGTTGGAGTGAACCTGATTCAACCACGTCAGAATCTTGTGCGTCACTGGTGGCGGGGACCACAGCTGTGTTGTCCAGCTCACAGACAGCAGGCAGCTGCATCACTGCTGAAAATCAAAGCACCACGTGTGGACGCCGAAGAGCGGCCTCTTGGAACAGCATGCCGGCCCGGAGTCCTGCTGATCCCCACAGTCGCATCCTGCTCTGCAGAACAGCTGACCCAACAGGCAACATGCAAGAAATCAACACTGGAACCCGGAGCAGTCAGGATTTATTGAAACTGGGAGTTGGCTTTATTGTCAATAGCACACTGGTTTTACACACACACACCCACACCCCACCCTGACAAACACGTTCAATTCGGAGGTTATTTCTGATCACTCGGTCTCCAAGCCTGCTGATGACACGTGAGCCGTCAGTGAAAGAGGAGGAGCTTCCTGTCGCTGCGGGGCCACAGAGGGAAGGCCTGACTGTGCAGCTGCCTCCACGCCTGCTGGTACGACTGGGCCGTCTGCTTGTAGTCCCAGTATGTGTGCAGCTCCGATCCCCTGAACACACCATGGAGGAGAGGAGAGGGTCCGTTAGTCATTTTCAACAGTCACATTTAGCTTGTTTCATGTCATATTATTCACCGTTAAGGGATGGATTTCTCACATTTATTCAGGCCAAAGTTTCTAATAATGAGTCAGTGTGGAAGTCAGGGTCAGTTGAAGCGTTTGATGTAAATCCTCAAAGTATCAAGGAAAATAAAACTTTTGGAAATGTAAAGTGAATGAAACCTGCAGATGAGAAAACAGCTGAATTTTAATTGCAACATAATAAAGGTCTGGATGTAAAACTCATTTTCCCACAGCATGTTGTCAGTGGGTGTGGCCGGGTGACGTGCGTGGCTGTGGGCGGGTGACGTGCGTGGGTGTGGGCATGTGACGTGCGTGGGTGTGTGTCATGTATTTTGGTTTACTACGGCACCCGTAGTAGTGCCTTTGCTAAAAGCATTATGGGTAATGTAGTGTATGTTGAGTGTGTCGTCGTTGGCTGTGTGCTATGAGTGGCTGCTCGCTAATAAACCGTTAACGGTACGTTGAAGAGTCCGAGTCATATTTGTTATATCAAGTAACGTAACGGGTGAAAGATATAACAAAAAGTGGCGACGAGGACGTCTGGACCGACGCTGCAGTCCGCGACAGAGGAGAGTTGGTTTTTTTTGTTGTTTTTTTTTTTTTTTTCCCCGCCGCTACTCCGTGCTGACAGGGTGATACACCACGCCACTGTGCTGAGGTGGATGCTGGGTGGATACTGTCTGCTAAACGGGGAGGAGCGGAGCAGTGGAAATCGTTAAGGACAAAAAAAAAAAAACTCCGTGAGTAACGCCGGAGGGAAGAAACGACGTTACAGAAAGGAGCCGCGAGGGAAAGAGCGACATTCAACCAGGAGTGTTAAAATGGCTGGAGTCATTGGCTCTATCAGGCCCTTTGATGAGAGCGCGGAGCAATGGAGGTCCTATACTGAGCGCTTTGACTATTTCGTCACGGCCAATGGAATAACGGATGAAAGGTTAGTGCCCACTTTTCTGAGTGTGATGGGTCCCAAGACATTTAACCTACTACGTAACCTCCTACAGCCAGTAAAGCCAGGCTCTAAAACCTACAAAGAACTGGTGGACATACTGACCCACCACTTCTCACCCAAGCCTCTAGTGATTGCAGAAAGATACAGGTTTCACAGACGTAACAAAGAAGAGGGTGAGTCTGTTAACATGTTTGTTGCAGCGCTACGCAAGTTAGCCGAACACTGTGAATTTAAAGATGTTTTAAATGACACATTAAGAGACAGGCTTGTGTGTGGACTACGAAATGAAGCAGCACAGAAGAAGTTACTCACAGAAAGTGATTTGACGCTTGAAAGAGCCACTAACATTAGTGTGATGATGGAGATGGCTTCCAAAGAAGCACACCAACTGCATGCTACAGGCAGAGTACATAAGCTCAACAGTGGTAAAACCAATACAACAGGTCCATGTTTCCGCTGTGGCAAGGTGGGACACCTTCCTAATGACTGTTGGTGCAAAGAGATGGACTGTAACAACTGTGGAAAAAAAGGCTACGTGCAGCGGGCATGTAGAAGCAAAAGGAGCAAAGACAAAGGCCCAAAGACAAGGAATAAAAGTGACATGGTAAAATACAAAAAGAAAAGAAATGTTCACACAGTTAAACATGGCGAGGACAGAGTGAGCGACTCCTCAGAGGAAGAGGTGTCAACTGCAATAAATACTGTCCGGATTATGAATGTGAATGAAGGCTCAGAAGGCTTTTGGACTAAACCAAAAGTGGAGGGACATTTTATTAAAATGCAGATAGACACCGGATCAAAGGCATCACTTGTGTCGCATGGCATTTACAAGAAGTTTCTGAAACATCTTCCACTCCGACCTTCAGACACCGTCTTCAGGGCGTATACTGGACACCGAGTGCCCATGAAAGGGATGACAGAGGTAACTGTTCAGTACAATGGCCAAACTGCTGAGCTTCCAGTTTATGTTACCAAGAACAACTGTCCAGCTATAATGGGGCGTGTGTGGCTAAAGAAAATCCAACTTGACTGGCAAGAAGTAAGGAAGCTGTCACACAGTTCCACTCAGCTGCAGGCCATACTAGAAAAGCACAAAAAGGTTTTTCGTGATGAACTAGGCAGTATGAAAAAAATTATAGTGAAGCTGCATGTCAAACCTGACAGTAAGCCAGTGTTCATGAAAGCCAGGCCAGTGCCGTACGCCATCAGACCAAAGGTGGAGGCGGACTTGGATGCTCTGGTCAAGAATGGAGTTCTGGAGCCTGTGACAACCAGTGAGTGGGCCACGCCCATAGTTCCAGTACCCAAAAAGGACGGCGGAATCCAAACCTGTGGAGACTTTAAGGTAACAGTAAACCCTGTACTAACAGCAGAGCAGTATCCCCTCCCACTGATTGATGACTTATTTGCGGGGCTGAGTGGGGGACAAAAGTCCAGCAAAATAGATCTCAACCAGGCTTAGCTACAAATGCATGTAGACGAGCAGTCACGTGAAATGCTGACTATCAACACCCATAAAGGACTCTTCAGATACCGCAGACTGCCTTTTGGCATCACATCTGCTCCAGCACTTTTTCAGCGAGCTATGGATCAAATCCTGAGTGGATTACCAGGAGTGCAGTGCTACCTGGATGATATCCTGTGTACAGGAGCAGATGATGAAGAGCATCTGCGCAACTTGGATGCAACTCTCACGAGACTGGAGGAGTATGGATTGAGAATCCGCAAGGATAAATGTGAGTTTTTCCAGTCATCCGTGGAATACTTGGGTCATGTGATCGATGCTAAGGGACTACACACTGCACCATCGAAAATCACAGCCATTGTGGATGCACCTCCACCCCAAAATGTCAGTCAGCTGAAGTCTTTCTTAGGACTGCTGAACTATTATGGACGTTTCATACCGAACTTGGCATCACTATTAAAACCACTGCATAACCTGCTGCGCAAAGAGGAAGCATGGAGGTGGACAGCAAGCTGTCAGGAAGCTTTTCAGAAGGCAAAGGATGCGCTGACTGCATCAGAGGTTCTGACCCACTTCAACCCATCACTTCCGATCCAGCTTGCCTGCGACGCCTCTCCTTATGGCTTAGGGGCGGTGATTTCCCACGTAATGCCAGACGGTGAGGAAAAGCCAATCGCTTTTGCGTCAAGGACATTAAACAAGGCAGAAGGTAACTATGCTCAACTAGAAAGAGAGGCTCTGAGCATTGTGTTTGGTGTGAGAAAATTCCACCAGTACTTGTATGGACGGAAGTTTACACTTTTTACTGACCACCGACCTCTCACAACCATCCTTGGACCATACACAGGAATACCATCTCTTGCAGCGTCCCGACTGCAGAGGTGGGCGTTGCTGTTGTCAGGACACTCCTATGACATCAGGTATCGAAAGTTAGACTGTCATGGTAATGCAGATGGGTTATCCAGATTACCACTTCCTGTCATGAAGCCAGAGTCAAGCACTGTGGACATCTACTTCACAGAGGTAGAAAACACACCTGTTTCAGCTGTGCAGGTAAAAAAGGGGACTAGAAATGACCCTGTGTTGTCTGCAGTCATGGACTTGGTCATTAAAGGACAACCTGCGGGTGATGACGCAACCTTGAAGCCCTTCCTTGGGAAGTGGACAGAATTGTCTGTTCAGTCGGGTTGTTTGCTGTGGGGGAGGAGAGTGATTATTCCCCTGTCATGTCGAACAAAAGTGTTACAGCAACTTCACGCAGGACATAGTGGAATCGTGAGAATGAAAGAAATAGCGAGAAGCTATTTTTGGTGGCCAAACATTGACAAGCAGATTGAAGAAATAGCCAAGAGCTGTTCATCTTGTCACAAGGTACGGAACAACCCACCATTGGCTCCTCTAAAGGACACTGTGCAAAAGCAACAAGAGAAACAAATTATGCACAGAGGACATCGGGCAAAGGACAGAGCGTTCACGTCAGGAGAATCTGTGCTGGCCAGGAACTACAGAGGTGAACCTAAGTGGGTTCCTGCAACTGTTATCGCACAAACTGGACCAGTCTCATATACAGTTCAAACCACTGACAGTGTTTGGAAAAGGCACGTGGATCAACTCCTGCAGACACCCCCAGCGCCTGCAGAACCGTCTTTTGGATATCCTAACGATGCACTCACCAACTCACCACGTTGTCCACCTACACCAGTGCAGAACTCAACCACTTCAGAGACCGGAGTTCCAGCTGGAGATGTGACATCTTCTTCTGCATCAGCACCAGAAGTAACCTCCACATTAGAAAGAACTCAGACTCATGTTCCTGCAGAGCGCCGATACCCTACCAGGGAGCGACGACCTCCTGTCCGTCTGAGTTATTAGACTAGATAGCAACTGACCCACATTTATGGGGCAGAATAATCCCCAGGGGTACAGTTATGGAATGAGGTAGTCTACCCTCACTCCTAAGGTAGCATAATAATTAAAGGGAGAAAAAAAAAAAGAGACAAACAAAGACACAAGAATTGCAGCAGACACTTGATATCTCCTGTAGGACATCTATTGTAAGAGGGGAGGAGATGTCATGTATTTTGGTTTACTACGGCACCCGTAGTAGTGCCTTTGCTAAAAGCATTATGGGTAATGTAGTGTATGTTGAGTGTGTTGTCGTAGGCTGTGTGCTATGAGTGGCTGCTCGCTAATAAACCGTTAACGGTACGTTGAAGAGTCCGAGTTATTAATTGTTATATCGAGTAACGTAACGGGTGAAAGATATAACAGCGTGGGCATGTGACGTGTGTGGGTGTGGCCGGGTGACGTGCGTGGGTGTGGCCGGGTGACGTGCGTGGGTGTGGCCAGGTGACGTGTGACGTGCGTTGGTGTGGCCGGGTGACGTGCGTGGGTGTGGGCATGTGACGTGCGTGGGTGTGGCCGGGTGACATGCGTGGGTGTGGCCGGGTGACATGCGTGGGTGTGGCCGGGTGACATGCGTGGGTGTGGCCGGGTGACGTGTGACGTGCGTTGGTGTGGCCGGGTGACGTGCGTTGGTGTGGCCAGGTGACGTGTGACGTGCGTTGGTGTGGCCGGGTGATGTGCGTGGGTGTGGCCAGGTGACGTGTGACGTGCGTTGGTGTGGCCGGGTGACGTGCGTGGGTGTGGCCGGGTGACGTGCATGGGTGTGGCCGTGTGATGTGCATGGGTGTGGCCGTGTGACGTGCGTTGGTGAGGCCGGGTGACGTGCGTGGGTGTGGGCATGTGACGTGCGTGGGTGTGGCCGGGTGACATGCGTGGGTGTGGCCGGGTGACGTGCGTGGGTGTGGCCGGGTGACGTGCGTGGGTGTGGCCAGGTGACGTGTGACGTGCGTTGGTGTGGCCGGGTGACGTGCGTGGGTGTGGCCATGTGACGTGCGTTGGTGTGGCCAGGTGACGTGTGACATGCGTTGGTGTGGCCGGGTGATGTGCGTGGGTGTGGCCAGGTGACGTGTGACGTGCGTTGGTGTGGCCGGGTGACGTGCGTGGGTGTGGCCGGATGACGTGCATGGGTGTGGCCGTGTGATGTGCATGGGTGTGGCCGTGTGACGTGCATGGGTGTGGCCGTGTGACGTTCGTTGGTGAGGCCGGGTGACGTGCGTGGGTGTGGCCGGGTGACGTGCGTGGGTGTGGCTGGGTGCTGCCGTGTGTCTGTGGGATCGGCTCATGTGCTGAAAAGCTGACGAACAGAGACCGTTGTGCCCTCTCAGCCAGGAGAGTTGTGTGTCAAAGACGTCACTTCCTGGAGACAAACTAGAACCTGGAACATTTGGAGCAAAGGAGGTGAATTCAGACCCGTGCACGGACGTGTGAAGCATGGAACGGGGCAGGCGGAGGATGACAGAAGAAATGGGACTTCAGACAAACACAAACCTTTCCATGTTCGTCTCAAATATGGGTTGAGAATGTTGAAATTTAGTTCAAGGAAATACTCACTGAGAATCCTAAAATCAGCATATTATACCTCGACTGAAAACTGAGAACATCATAAACATGAATATAGTTGTTTTGTAGCCTTGACTTTGACAGCCTCGGACATTTGTGCTCTGCAGGGGTTGGTGGCATTGTCCTGCTTGCTTGGGGTCTTGGGGGGGGGGGGGGGGGTGCTGTGACCAGCCACCCTGTTCATATGTTTGCTGACAAACTACTAACATGCACACACTTATTTTGTGCACACTCTCATACACATGCACACACACATACATCCCTCTTTTAACAGGTGTGGATACCAGACTCGTGTTGAGTCCACGTCAGTGGAAGAAGCAGTCTGTCTTCTGTTTGTTTCTGTTGTTGGGTTGTTTGTCTTCTTTGTTCCTCTCCCTTTTCTTTCCCCCTCCCCACATCTCCTTTCCCCAATCCCATCCTGTTGGGTCTTTCATGGGTAAAATAATCTAAATAAAGTATTAAAAGTTATTACAAGAGGAGTTTACAACAATATAAAGTACATCTATATGTACTGCATAAAGCTCTTTTTGGCAAAGTAAATCTGTTTGGCACAATAAGGGTCACAGATTTCCGTTCTGCTCACCTAGCTGCCTGACAGGACAAAGGAAAAAATATTACCAGAAAATATTATCAACCACCACATCTTAAGTGCATTGAGGGGTTAAGTTAATTCCCTTCCATGGCATATGGCACACCATGTAGTGTATAGGGTCACCGCCTATCTCCGTTCCTCTGACCCTTAGGACACAGTTACCTTAAGTAGTGAAAGCTACGGTGGGAGGTCAGTCCTCTGGGTGTCACACACAGCGCACTGAGGGGTGGACTGGGACAAAAACTCAGACCTGGAATTTGGCTTCCTGCTAGGCCACCCTGTTGCTGGAAACCAGAAACCACCACCGTTTTAGTAGACCAGCATTTTAAACTAACAGGTATCAAACTAGTTATAAATGTAAATATAACCTTCAGCTGGGAAGAAAATTATAAATTTGGATTGTAATAGTCAACTGATCTATTGATTATTAAAAAAACCTGATTGACTAATCTTAATTTTAATCTGGTGCTGCTTCTGATTTTTTCACCTTTTCAGAATAAAAACACAAGGTAAAAGGCTTTAGGTAAAAAGTTACAATTCTGCATGAAAAGGTCACGAATTTGTTACCAAAAACGTTCAAAATTTAAAAAATGTACGTTTGTGAGAAGATGTTCAAAAAATGAGAAAAGAAAACAAATTTAGGAGAGAACGGTAACAAGCAGACGAGAGTAAAGTTGGTACTGCAGACTATATACAGCCTGTAGTTTAGGAAATTCTGCAGATTGTTCTTAAAACATCCGAGTAGTCCTGAAAACACTGCCTTATTAATGTAAGAGCAATTTAGCTCTGGTTAATGCAGCCTATTTATTACATTTAAAAAGTTAAACCCCAAACTATAAGCAGCTACAGCAGGACAACCACAGACACTCCTCACCACGTTACTTCTGCCTTCAGCTCATTTCTATACTTTGGGTCATGAAGGAGTTTTGGTCATTTTAACATATTAATGTAGTCTGGTCTGTTATTTCACCCGGTCAGGAAGAGTCTAAATAAGACAGGGAGGGAGTGGCCTTATTTAAAACAGTTATTATTTCACCATTTTTATCATATTGAATATATGCTGGCCTACTTGTCTGCAGTTTCCCAAGACACTTCTGCAGGTAAATGAGCGCTGCATCGGACCGCCCGTCTCTCTCTCTCTCTCAGTTGACCTGCATTAGAAATCTCTGTTGCACAGCCAGCTCCTGGGCTGTTAACGGATTTGCTTTTCTTTCGGCTGGTTGAATAAATCACGCTGGAGCAGCCACATTGGAATGAAGATAAACCTCTGGACACCTCAGATGTCAGCAACGCTGCTTCAGGGAGAAGGAAATGTAACGAAGTAAAAGTTTTCCCCGAAGCGTCGCTGTTGACATGTGGAAAAAAATGCAGGCAGATTATTCGCATTGCTGTACCATTTTGTTCTGTTTTTTAAAAGATGGCAGCAGTTTGAAATGGCCTTAAAACTAAATTACTTCCTCACAACTAGACGCAGACGTTCCAAGCATGGAGCACTGCTTCCCGCGCCATATTTGTTTTGCCGTTTCTATGGTAACGCGTAACTTCTGTTGTCAGCTTAACGGACCCCAAATATCACAATATTCATTTTTACGCCGGTATCAAAATTTATGCGGGTATTACCGTGAATGATACGTACGATATGGCACACCCCTAGTACCAAGTTTCAAGACAATCGGAACAAAATTGTTGGAGGAGCTGATTTCACAAAAGTGGGACAGACAGACGGACCACCCCATAACATCCCTTTGGTCTTCACCCATCGGGGGATAAAAAAACGTTATAAAATAAAAAGATACCCTGTGTCACGTATGACTGTACATGTAATGGAAATCTATCCTTGTAATTTGTTTAACTCGGTCTGAGACATTGTGCGATTGCATATCAAGTCAATGGAAAGATGCAAACACACAAATTTGCATCCGAGCGACTTTGTTTTCTTCAACTCTGCAAAAATTCGCCAGAAGCTAGGTGATGATAGTCAATCAGCACTAATATACTGCCGCTACCGGGAGAATGAAGTGGTTTGAAAATGAGACGGTCACCAGAGAGATGGACAGATGGATGAGCAGTCGCTGCGTCATCGTGTTAGCTCCTGTTGGCTTGGTTTAGTCAGAATGAGCTAAAAAAAAGATGTAAAGACTGTTCTTCTCAAAGAGAAATGTGTTTTGATTTGGGGGGATTAATCACATCAATATATGCCGTTCAGAAGGTTAAAATCTACAAAAACACCTTTTCAGTCAATGAGCCCTTTTACGTAGCGCAGGCATTCATCCAAGAGCCTCTTGTTTGTTACCTGAGAGTGTCAGGGAGTGCTGAGGGATCAGTGCTGGAAACCACGGACAGGAAGGAGTGGAAGAGCTCCAGCTTACACAGCAGAGATCTGACACACACACACACACACGTGTCTGACATTACTGTCGTGATTTAAAAAGCAAGTAAAATCCTGTCCTTTCATGGTAGGGCACGATGGGCTGTACCTGGATTTAGGCGTGCCAAGCCTCTTCTTAGTGCATCCGTGTTTGTAGCCGTTGGCGGTGACATCTAGTGGCTGCTCTTTCACATTACACCAGCTGATGGCTGAAACACACAGGTGCAGCTCAAAAAAATTAGAATTCTGTGAAAAATTTCATTTTGTTTTTCACAGTTCAAAAGTATACTTTTTAAATACGGTATTTTATATTTGTTAAAACTACAGGGAAACGTGATGGCCACCTCATCATGGTGGAGGGGTTCGCGTGTCCAAATGATCATGGGAGCGACGTTGTCAGGGCGACTTGCCGCTGGTAGGGTCTCTTAAGTCAAACTGGTCCTGGGTTAAGGGCCAGACTAAGAGTGATCGCGTGGATCCCCATAAAAGTTGCAACAAGGATCCTGTATACCTCACTGGGCATGGAGTACGTGGAGCCTGGCTGGGGGAGGAGCTCGACAGGAAGACAGGGTTTCTAGCCCGAATGAGCCACATGGGTTCGCCCTCCAGTGGAGTCACCCCCTCCAGGAAGGACCATGGCAGCAGTCTAGGCTTCTTTGCTTAAGACTACTGTCCCATGACCTGGACCCTCAGATAAGCGGTAGGTAGAGGATGGATGGATGGATGGCTAAAGGAAATCATTTCAGGTGTTTTTTTTGTTTTTCATTTTGATTATTACGATTTATAGCTTATGAAAATCTGAAATTTAGTGTCTCAAATTATTTGACTCTTCTTAGATCAACAAGGTTTTACAGCACAGAAATGTCCTACAATGTCCTACCTGAACTTCAAGGTCAAGGCCACCCAAATTCAAAGCCGTCCAAGATTTGTCTTAGACACAACTACGGTACTGATTTGAAAAGCCTGCATCATTTCTTTCTCTAGTTACTGGGTTGGTTAAGGTGGGCACTGACGCCACCGCCCATCCTGCTGGCGGGGTGACAACATTACGCCATCAGCCTTTTAAAGGCCAAGGGGTAGAAATGTAAAGCAGACTTTCATGGCTCCATGACATGATTATTTACCATATACTACACAGAAAAGTACAATCAGCCTTTTATGAGGGGTAAAAAACTGCACGCTTTTGTGAGAAATTACTCAAACTTAGAGAAACTAGAAAAGCACTGAGAGAGCTTGTGAAATGGTGAATGGCGTTCACTTCTACAGCGGTTTTTTCTCCTCTCTAGATGACCAAAGCTCTTCACAGATCCTGCTGTCCACCCATTCACACGCTGACGGTGGCGGAGCTGCCGTGCACCGGTGCTGGCCTGACCCACCAGGAGCACCTGGGGGTTCAGCGTCTTGCTCAAAGACACTTCGACATGCAGACTGCAGACAGAGTGGGAATCGAACCCCTGACCCTCCGATCAGTAGTTGGCCACACTACACCGGCACCACAACCGTCCCCAGAAAAGACGTAAAATGGCGAGGAAAAAAGTTGCAAATTAGCAGGAAAAATGTGCAAATTTATGAGAAAAACGCTGCAAATTTACAGCCAAAATAGTCATTAACTTACAAACATAAAGCACCAAATTTATACAAAAAAAGTTGAAAATTTACAAGAAACACTGCACATTTATGAGAGAAAAGTTGCATATGTAAGCATAACAAAACCTCACCCATCACTGACGTTAATAAGCCAGTTTCCACTTACAGTATTAATGGGCTGGTTCACCTTCATTTTAAAGCTCAAACATGTTTTCTGCATCCATACAGTAAAAACTTAGGCCCCACACACGCAAGGAGCCTTAGGCTCTCCATTTAGGAGTGCTCCCCCACTTGGTTTTTGAGCACCTGCCCCCCAGAATGTCTGTGCACATAACTGGACCACGGTATCAGTGCACGGGTGAAATCGCCCCAGTTTTCCTTTCCTTTCAAACAAAACTCCTTCAACACATCTCACTTTCTGCTTCTGGAGAAAAATCGAGATTTTTCCTGATGTTCTTACTGCTTTTCAGCCTAAAACTAAAAGGCACGATTCCATGTTCATGTGTCTCCCCATCTTGGGTCCTACCTGCCCCACAGGGGGAGAGGCGCCTTGGTGTGGCCTGGTGTCGGAGCTTGACTTGGGTTTGGTTGAAGGGAAACTCCAGGCTGGACTGGAGCAGCGTTGGTGGGTGAACGGAGAAACCAGCCGGGAGGCTGCACACGTGGGAGCACCTGGGAGTAGAGGAGGGCCACAGTTCAGAGTCAGAAAAATGACAATAACCCTTCACAGCAGATGGATCTAGGACTCAACAATGAGAGCGCAACCTCACTCTCCACCTTCACACCTTCCCTCTCCAGAACAGTAGGTGGCAGCAGCTCGACTGTCAGCTCACTGCAAAACATATATGGGCAGCTCGGTGGTTAGCACTGTGGCAGCACAGCAAGAAGGTCTCAGGATTGATCCCACCCCGACTATCGGTGATCCTTCTGTGTGGAGTTTGCATGTTCTCCCCGTGTCTGTGTGGGTTTACCTCAGGTACTCCAGTTTCCTCCCACAGGCCAAAAACATTCAAGTTAGGTTAATTGGAGACTCTAAAGTGGCCCTAGGTGTGAATGTGTGTGTGAATGGTGAGGGAATTGCTACTGCACTGTGGCTGCCTCATCCATCCAGGTAGATGCCCTGATTTTCCCTCTGGGATTAATAAAGTCGATTGTTCCACAGTCTCTCCCTCAAGTTTCCAAACACAGCGCTCGCTCTTCCCATTCTGAGAGATAGTTCATCCTCCAGCCTAGCATTCTCTGAAACAGTACTCCCTAGGTACTTGAAAGTCTTGCACTTGACTAGTGGCTCTGTACCAATGCTGATCTCTTCTGGTAGTGACGTTGATAACCGGAACTTTGGTGGTTGATAAAGGCACTCTGTCTTCTTGATGTTGATTTGGAGACTGAATTGGCTACAGTAGCTCTTGCAAATCTACAGCGTGCAGGTAAAGAAACTCCACGCGTACATGATGAGAGACCTTCGAGCCATAATGAACATCTCATGGAAAGACAAGATAACCAACATAGAAGTGTTGAAACGAGCTGGTCTACCATCAATGGAGGACATGCTAATACAGACGAACCTGAGATGGCTCGGACATGTTGAGAGGATGGACCACCAGCGTCTCCCTTGGCAGTTACTCTACTCACAGTTATGTGAGGGCAAACGCAATCAGGGTAGACCAAGGCTCAGATTTAAAGACACTGTAAAAAGAAACTTGAAGAAGTTGGATATAGACAGGAGTTCCTGGCAGCCGAAGGCTAAGGACAGAGCTGTGTGGAGGAATCTGATCAGACCTAAATGAAACAGTCATTGTTGCCCACGACAGACTGCTATGATGATGATGATGATGATGATGAATAAAGTATACTAAAATAAATAGATCAGAACCTACACTAAAATACAGATCATAACCCTAACCCAGGGGTCTGCAACCTTTGCCAACTGAAGAGCCATTTTGCCCGTCTAGGATTAGACTAAAATAGAAGCGGCTGAGGGCTGCAACAGCAATTTGACCTTTAAAATAAAGATTATGCTGATTATAAAGGTTTTTTTTTAAATATATATATATATATATATATATATATATATACACAGTGGGGCAAAAAAGTATTTAGTCAGCCACCAATTGTGCAAGTTCTCCCACTTAAAAGATGAGAGAGGTCTCCAATTTTCATCATAGGTATACCTCAACTATGAGAGACAAAATGACAAAAAAAAAAAAATCCAGAAAATCACATTGAAGGATTTTTAATGAATTAATTGGTAAATTCCTCGGTAAAATAAGTATTTGGTCACCTACAAACAAGCAAGATTTCTGGCTCTCACAGACCTGTAACTTCTTCTTTAAGAGGCTCCTCTGTCCTCCACTCGTTACCTGTATTAATGGCACCTGTTTAAACTAGTTATCAGTATAAAAGACACCTGTCCACAACCTCAAACAGTCAGACTCCAAACTCCACTATGGCCAAGACCAAAGAGCTGTCAAAGGACACCAGAAACAAAATTGTAGACCTGCACCAGGCTGGGAAGACTGAATCTGCAATAGGTAAGCAGCTTGGTGTGAAGAAATCAACTGTGGGAGCAATTATTAGAAAATGGAAGATATACAAGACCACTGATAATCTCCCTCGATCTGGGGCTTCACGCAAGATCTCACCCTGTGGGGTCAAAATTATCACGAGAACGGTGAGCAAAAATCCCAGAACCACATGGGGGGACCTAGTGAATGACCTGCAGAGAGCTGGGACCAAAGTAACAAAGGCTACCATCAGTAACACACTACGCCGCCAGGGACTCAAATCCTGCAGTGCCAGACGTGTCCCCCTGCTTAAGCCAGTACATGTCCAGGCCCGTCTGAAGTTTGCTAGAGAGCATTTGGATGATCCAGAAGAGGATTGGGAGAATGTCATATGGTCAGATGAAACCAAAATAGAACTTTTTGGTAAAAACTCAACTTGTCGTGTTTGGAGGAGAAAGAACACCATACCTACTGTGAAGCATGGGGGTGGAAACATCATACTTTGGGGCTGTTTTTCTGCAAAGGGACCAGGATGACTGATCCATGTAAAGGAAAGAATGAATGGGGCCATGTATCGTGAGATTTTGAGTAAAAACCTCCTTCCACCAGCAAGGGCATTGAAGATGAAACGTGGCTGGGTCTTTCAGCATGACAATGATCCCAAACACACCGCCCGGGCAACGAAGGAGTGGCTTCATAAGAAGCATTTCAAGGTCCTGGAGTGGCCTAGGCAGTCTCCAGATCTCAACCCCATAGAAAATCTTTGGAGGGAATTGAAAGTCTGTGTTGCCCAGCGACAGCCCCAAAACATCACTGCTCTAGAGGAGATCTGCATGGAGGAATGGGCCAAAATACCAGCAACAGTGTGTGAAAACCTTGTGAAGACTTACAGAAAACGTTTGACCTCTGTCATTGCCAACAAAGGCTATATAACAAAGTATTGAGATGAACTTTTGTTATTGACCAAATACTTATTTTACCGAGGAATTTACCAATTAATTCATTAAAAATCCTTCAATGTGATTTTCAATTCAATTCAACTTTATTTATATAGCGCCATTTCACAACAACAGTCATCTCATAGCACTATCAACTGTAGGGGGAACCCCCACAGTTGCAGAAAGACTGCAACTGTGGAGGTTCTTCTGGATCTTCTGGATTGTTTTTTCTTCTTATTTTATCTCTCATAGTTGAGGTATACCTATGATGAAAATTGGAGACCTCTCTCATCTTTTAAGTGGGAGAACTTGCACAATTGGTGGCTAACTAAATACTTTTTTACCCCACTGTACATAGCTCTGAATATTATGTGGCATTGATTAATTCATACTACAACAGTGGAGAAAAAACTGTGAAGCTTTATATATAGCTTCATTCATGAAATAAAAATATTACAATAACATTTTTTGTGCTGTTTTGTGCTGAAAAGGTTATACAGAGCATCATGAAAGTCTTCACATCACTTCACTTTTTCCACATTTTATGTTACAGCCTGATAAAAAAAATTCCATTTTATCTACATTATTATTGTTATTAATAATGTATTATTATGTTTGAGAGGTAGCATACCTTTCATATGCCATGTTTAATGTTTATATGTACATTCCATATAAGTTCATATATTCTTGGCATGTTTCTGTGAGCAATATCAGAGTTCAGATTGAAGATCAGTACAGGGCCAGTAAATGTGTAAGGAATGATCTAAGCTATCCTTAATCTCTTTGACATAACCTGTTTTGGGTCACAGGAATGCACAGGAACTCCTTAGCCTACCTAGATCAGTGGTAGATGGACATTCCGTTAGTTTTATGGATCTCAGATGTCTCCATGACCCCATGTCTCCAGAGTGTCTGTGACGTCCGCCTGGATAAGCTCCATTTTTTTTTTTTTTTTTTTTTTTTTCTCTCGGCGCCACACGAGTCGGCTGCCTTTTGCAACAGCGGCTCGATTCCGAGTCTTTTTCCCTTCCTCTCTCTTTTGATCCGTCTTTTTTTTTCACCCCACTTATATCACGGACACACAGATCGTCCTAAATGTCTCCTGAGCCGGTGGACGGAGCCACTGTCTATAGCAGGATACGATACAGCAGAGAACAGCTGCTAGCATTCAACCGCCACCCGGTCCCATTGGAAAAACTCGACATACCGAGAGAACTGAGGCGAAAACGCCGCGGCTGCCGGGCTGGAGTAAGGCGGAGGACAAAAAATATAAGGTACAGACCCTCCCTTCCATCTGTTGTCATGGGAAATGTACGGTCGATACTGGGAAAGTTAGATGAGCTAGCGGCTATCTCCCGTTATGATAGCACATACCGGGAGTGCTCTCTCCTTTTGTTTACTGAGACGTGGCTAACTGAACTAGCAGCAGATGCTAACATTGAGCTGGAGGGTTTTCACATGATACGAGCTGACCGAACACCAGACAGTGGCAAGGCTAGGGGCGGTGGAGTGATAATGTATGTTAACAACAACTGGTGCAGACCGGGACATATCACTGTTAAACAACGACACTGCAGCAAAGACATTGAGTTGCTAGCTGTTAGCATGAGGCCTACATATCTCCCGAGAGAACACTCACACGTGATCTGCATTGTTGTTTATGCAAATCCGACGGCGAACGCTGGGACAGCACGTGACGTCATCCATTCAGTAACCAGCAGGCTGCAGACAGAACACCCAGATGCTCTTCTCCTCATCTCAGGCGATTTCAACCATGTTTCACTGTCTCCCATTCTACCCACGTTCACCCAGTATGTCACATGCCACACTAGAGACAATAAAACACTGGATTTATTCTACGCAAACACTAAGGAGGCGTACACCTCATCACAACTCCCCCCACTCGGGAGATCGGATCACAACTTGGTTCATCTCCGGCCGGTGTACAAACCCCTAGTGCACAGACAACCTCCGGCCATGCACACTGTGGAGTTATGGTCTGAGGAGACAATGGACACCCTAAAGGGCTGTTTTGAAGCCACCGCCTGGAAGCAGCTCTGCGATCCACATGGTGAGGACATCGATGGCCTCATTCACACCTTCACGGGCTACCTCAGCTTCTGTGTGGACAAATCCGTTCCCACCAAGACCATACGGCGTCACTCAAACAACAAACCCTGGATCAACCCTGAGATAAAAACACTTCTGAGAGAGAAGAAGAGGATCTTCAGGTCAGGGAACAGGGAGATGCTGAAGTCCGTACAGAGGGAGCTGAGGAGAAAGATCAGAGAAGGCAAGGACAGCTTCAGGAAGAAGATGGAGGACAAGCTGCAACAGAGCGACATCAGCGGGGTCTGGAGAAACCTCAAAACCATCTCGGGGCTCCAGAATACCTCCCCCCAGGCCACAGGGGGCAGGGAGTGGGCGAACAACCTGAATCTGTTTTTCAATAGATTTGACCAACCGCCCTCCCCCCTGACTGCACAACAACCACTGCTGCCTCTAAAGAAATCAAGTCCTGCTGCCCACTCCCCACTCCACCAACACCCCCCCACTCCCAACACACAGCCCCCCGTCCTGACCCTGACCAGGACCCAGGTGAGGACGGAGCTGAGGAAGATCAAGGCGAGGAAGGCGCCGGGACCGGACGGCATCAGCGCAAAGCTCCTCAAGTCCTGTGCAGACCAGCTGTGTGGGATTGTGACGTATATCTTCAACATGAGCCTGAAACTGGGGAGGGTACCACAGCTGTGGAAAACATCTTGTGTGGTACCTGTACCAAAAACTTCCCACCCCAAAGACCTGAACAGCTACAGACCGGTGGCCTTGACGTCCCACTTGATGAAGACCCTGGAGAGACTGCTCCTTGCTCACCTCCGCCCCCTGGTGGAACCAGCGATGGATCCACTCCAGTTCGCCTACCAGCATGGCATTGGGGTGGAGGATGCGGTGATCTTCCTCCTTCACCGTTCTCTGTCCCACCTGGAGAAGCCCGGGAATATGGTGAGGATCATGTTCTTTGACTTCTCCAGTGCTTTCAACACCATCCAACCGATGATCCTGAAGGACAAGCTGCTGCGCGCAGGGGTGGACCAGCACCTGTCATCATGGATCCTGGACTACCTCACGAACCGGCCTCAGTTTGTGAGAACCCGGGACTGTGTGTCCGACACGATCATCAGTGGCACGGGGGCCCCCCCAGGGAACGGTGCTGGCTCCCTTCCTGTTCACTCTTTATACTGCGGACTTCTCACACAACACAACACACTGCCATCTACAGAAGTTCTCTGATGACTCTGCGATCGTTGGCCTCATCTCCAATGGAGATGAAGCTGAGTACAGAGGGCTTATCCAGGACTTCGTGGACTGGTGCCATCGGAACTGCCTCCAGATCAACGCGAGGAAAACTAAGGAGCTGGTGGTGGACTGCCGCAGGCATGGACAGCCCCTCACAGTACCAGTAAATATACAGGGAACAGACATCGAGATGGTGACATCCTATAAGTACCTGGGTATTCATCTGAACAATAAACTAGACTGGTCACACAATACTGATGCACTCTACAAGAAGGGACAGCGCAGGCTGTTCCTGCTGAGGAGACTCAGGTCTTTTGGTGTACAAGGGGCGCTGCTGAAGTCATTCTATGACACGGTGGTGGCATCAGCCATCACTTTTGGAGTGGTCTGCTGGGGCAGTGGCATTACTGCAGCCGATAGGAAGAGACTGAACAAACTGATTAAGAAAGCTAGCTCTGTCCTGGGGCAGCGCCTTGATCCGATGGAGGAGATAGGAGAGAGAAGGACGGTGGCTAAACTGTCATCTCTGCTGGAGTCCGAGTTCCACCCTATGCAGGACATACTGAATGCACTGAGGAGCTCATTTAGCAGCAGACTACATCATCCCAGGTGCACAACCGAGAGGTTTCGTAGGTCCTTCCTACCAACGGCTGTCAGACTGTACAACCTAAGCAGGGCTGCTCGCAGAGATAGCAAAAAGACGTAACAAACTAATAGTTTTTTGAATGCAAAAGATGCAATAGACTTACACAATGGTCCCCTCCGGCATACAACTAGGAACATACCGGTCGCTATGGAGGGTGAGAATATGTATGGGCACATAATCATACCATGTAGGATAACTAAATAGACGGTTATGCTGTTTCATTCCATCTAGCAACAATGCTCTGCACTGTGTGTGTTTATATATTTGCATATTTATTCCATCTAGCTGCAATGCTCCGTACTGTGGGTGTTTATATATTTACATATTTATTCCATCTAGCTACAATGCTCAGCACTGGGTGTGTTTATATATTTATATATCTACATATTATTCCATCTAGCTACATTGCTCCGCACTGTGTGTGTTTATATACTTGCATATTTATTCCACCTAGCTGCAATGCTCCGTACTGTGGGTGTTTATATATTTACATATTTATTCCATCTAGCTACAATGCTCTGCACTGTGTGTTCATATATTCATATATTTATTCCATCCAGCTACAATGCTCTGCACTGTGTGTCTGTGTGTGTGTGTATATATATATATTTTATAGTAATACGTACATATGTTTATTAGCTGCTCTTGCTTGCTTGTTTTTTTTTCTTGCCTTCTGATTGTTGCTCTGAGTGTTGCTATCCCTGTGCTGTTGCAATCCTGGAATTTCCCTGTTGTGGGACTAATAAAGGCTTATCTTATCTTATCTTATCTTATTATCAGGACTTTCTGTCTGTCCCTCTCCTTTCCCATCCTCCCCATTTTCTCCTACCTATATATATATCAGACTTACAAGAATGTGAGCTTTAGGGATTCTAAGCATGTCTGAATGCCATGCTTTGTAATTCCTCCCCCAAAGTGGCCATTGGGGTGACTCCTTAATAAATGTACAAAAATTCAATTTTCCGCCTGATTATTTGACTTTGAATAATTTAAGCTCAAAATTATTCTAACACAGCCTTATTCCAAAATGATTAAATTCACTTTTTCCCTCAAATTCTACACACAATACCCCATAATGACAATGTGAAAAAAGTTTTTTTTTTTGAGATTTTTGGAAATTTATGAAAAATAAAAAACAAAAATCACATGTACATAAATATTCACAGCCTTTGCCATGAAGCTCAAAACTGAGCTCAGGTTCATCCTGTTTCCACTGATCGTCCTTGAGATGTTTCTACAGCTTAACTGGAGTCCACCTGTGGTAAATTCAGTTGATTGGACATGATTTGGAAAAACACACACCTGTCTATATAAGGTCCCACAGTTGACAGTGCATGTCAAAGCACAAACCAAGCATGAAGTCAAAGGAATTGTCTGTAGACCTCCGAGACAGGATTGTCTCAAGGCACAAATCTGGGGAAGGGCACGGAAACATTTCTGCTGCTTTGAAGGTCCCAATGAGCACAGTGGCCTCCATCATCCCTAAATGGAAGAAGTTCAGAACCACCAGGACTCTTGTTAGAGCTGACCGGCCGTCTAGACTGAGCGATCAGGGGAGAAGAGCCTTAGTCAGGGAGGTGACCAAGAACCTGATGGTCACTCTGTCAGAACTCCAGCATTCTTCTGTGGAGAGTGGAGAACGTTCCAGAAGGACAACCACCTGTGCAGCAATCCGCCAATCAGGCCTGTATGGTAAAGGGGCCAGACAGATGCCACTCCTTAGTAAAAGGCACATGGCAGCCCAACTGGAGTTTGCCAGAAGGCACCTGAAAGACACTCAGACCACAAGAAATAAAATTCTCTGGTCTGATTAGACAACAACTGAACTCTTCAGCGTGAATGCCAGGTGTTGTGTTTGGAGGAAACCATGTACCGCTCATCACCAGGCCAATACCATCCCTACAGTGAAGCATGGTGGTGGCAGCATCATGCTGTGGGGATGTTTTTCAGCGGCAGGGACTTGGAGAGTAGTCAGGATAGAAGGGAAAGATGAATGCAGCAATGTACAGAGACATCCTGGATGAAAACCTGCTCCAGAGCGCTCTTGACCTCAGACTGGGGCAACGGTTCCTCTTTCAGCAGGACAACAACCCTAAGCACATAGCCAAGATATCAAAGGAGCGGCTTCAGGACAACTCTGTGAATGTCCTTGAGTGGCCTGGCAGAGCCCAGATTTTAATCCAATTGAACATCTCTGGAGAGATCTGAAAATGTCTGTGCAGCGATGCTTCCCATCCAACCTGATGGAACTTGAGAGGTGGTGCAGAGAGGAATGGGCCAAACTGCCCAAAGACAGGTGTGCCAAGCTGGTGGTGTCATATTCAGAAAGACTTGAGGCTGTAATTGCTGCCAAAAGTGCATCAACAAAGTATTGAGCAAAGCTGTGAATACTGATGTACATGTGATTTGAGTTTTTTTATTTTTAATAAATTTGGGGGAAAAAAAATTATATATATATATATATATATATATATATATATATGAAAAACTTTTTTCATGTTATCATTATGGGGTGTTGTGTGTATAATTTTGAGGAAAAAATGAATTTAACGCATTCTGAAATAAGGCTGTAAAATGTGGAAAAAGTGAAGCGCTCTGAATACTTTTGGGATGCACTGTACATATACAGCGGAGAAAATAAGTACTGAACACGCCAACATTTTTCTCATTAAACATATTTCTAATGGACCCACTGACGTGAGATTTTCACCAGATATCAGTATCAACCCAAGTAATCCATACATACAAAGAAATCAAGGCAACTGTGTTCACAAAACAAGTTATAAGATAAGATAAGCCTTTATTAGGTCCACAATGGAAACCTCTCTGACACTACGGTTCAATCTCCTGAAAGACGAAGCTCCGCATATACAATGCCTCAGCCCTCTCCATCCTACTCTGTGGGTCAGAGACATGGCCACTGAATAATTCTCTGGCCTCTAGAGTGGATGGGTTTGATAGTCGGGTCCTCAGAACCATCGAGAACATCAGGTGGCCCCAGCGCACCTCTAATGACATGCTCTGAGCCCGCACACATCAGCCCGCAGCACCCCACCTTATTACACAGCAGCGTATACGCATGTTTGGCCATGTCCTCCGCCTCCCACCAGGAGACCTGACAAAGGCCATCCTCATGTTCGACCCAAGGGCCTCAGCATGGAAAAGAACCTCGGGGCAAGCCATGCACCAGATGGTTCGATGTGGTGGAGAGAGACCTCCGACAGCTCGGAGTCGCTGTTGACGACACAGAGGAGCTGGCCCAAAACTGGCAATGTTGGCACGCACTGGTTAACCTGATTGGCTCTAGGAATGGTGATGGCCACCCAGCTCTCGCCCCACAGGAGTAGTAAGCAGTTAATTGGTGAAGAATGGCAACAAAAAAATTAATAGTTTGGAAAATAAATTGCAACTAAATTAATTGTAGCATTAATCCATGTGGCTCCAATCTATAAAATCACTCTTCACCTTAAAGAAATTGTTTCACCCAAAAGTCTGGTTAAGAATTGTTTCCTTCACCTAAGGACCACAGTTTGAAAACACATTCCACGGTAAAAGGGCCGATAAGGATCCCATTTCATGCCAGGAAGGGATTAGTCTGCACTCATAAATAACTGGAACTTCCTCCCAACCAGGCAGTTTTATGCTTAAAGTACTGCTTTGAGACATCCCAGACACTTTGGACTGCATTCCACAGGTCGCTAGGAATTATCCACAGCTCAACATTATCCCCTTCTGTCAACTCAGGGAAATGCTGGGTTTAATCAACATGGGAATTTTGTTTTCATGTCTGTTCTTTTCTTCTACATGTCTGTTCTTTTCATCTTCTCTGTCCCCTCACCCCCCAGCCAGTCGCAGCAGATGACTGCCCCTCCCTGAACCTGGTTCTGCTGGAGGTTTCTTCCTGTTAAAAGGGAGTTTTTCCTCTCCACCGTCGCCAAGTGCTGCTCACAGGGGATCGCCTGATTGCTGGGGTCTTTCTGCAACTGTGGGGGTTCCCCCCTACAGTTGATAGTGCTATGAGATGACTGTTGTTGTGAAATGGCGCTATATAAATAAAGTTGAATTGAATTGAATTGAATTTTATCTGCTGAAATAATCCTTTCTCCTCAAGACTTTATTTTTCCAGGAAATACTGCTCAGAACACTGACGATGACAGTCTCTGTGCTGGACAATGATGGGTTTGAAATGTTTCATTAATCACTGGTTTTAGATGTGTTGCATGTTTGAAAATGCTTAAATGAATATATAATGAATATATTATAGTGATAGCCCTATACATACGCATGCACGTGTTTGTACACGAGCAAACATTTGCATTTGTTCTGTCCCACAGAGCACCTCTTCCAACTGCTCCAAAGCTGGGGAAAGGTGCCGTTCAGAAGAACAGTAGGAAGGGATCACACTGATAGAGGTCCACACTTTACGGGTCAAACCTCGGTCAGCACAGAACCGCCACTACAGTGAGAGTACACCCTTAGTGGTTTATAGCAGCGGCCCCCAAGTCCCCAGACCACTTGGTACCGGCAGCAGAGAATGCAGAGAAAAAACATTTATTCTATTCCTCTGAATTAACCAAGTCTGCCGGGTGTTTTGTTTTGAAAAATTACCAAATATTGTCTCTCTTCCTGTGCCACGAGTCTGTCTGGGCAGTCTACAACTATCTCAGTAGGTGATGCTCGAGAACTGAACCCTACCTGCTGGCGCCAGTCATTCCACCTTACACCAGCCTGAATCGAAGCCCAGCTGCGAGGTCCAGCGGAGATACTACCAGGCAAGCAGCTATTTGTTGACGGGGCTCAGCAGAGATTTCACCCAGGCAGACGACGGTAGGTGGCGGTGCCTAGCGGAGGATTTACCGTGACCTCAGCGGAGCTCGGTGGCAGCGGCGGTGTGTGACGAGACTCGGTTGGAGGAGCGGGACGGGAGACCAGTTACGGCGACTATGAGCAACGAGACCAGCAACGGAAGGGGCTAGTTGGCTAGCTGAGGCCCAGCTGGATTCGAGGACGATCGGATCAGATTCTGGCGATATAAGCAGAATTTATTTTACTATCCACAGATTTTCCTTTTCCTTCTTTCCAAGAAGGACTGAAGATGGCTGCCACCGGATTAAAAAGTGGGCTGATGGGCACCACTAATAAGCCTTCTCTACTTCTCTACTTCCTCTTCGTTTTGTCTTTGTGTGTCTGGACCTGCAACAAGAAGGATTTTCCGACAAACTCAACCAAAGGTGAAGTTAAAAAGTTTTATCTGTATGGATTTGGGCTTGGACATCTCACCCTACACTCTATGTGGTCTTTAAAAGCCCTGAGCAAAAACTTCCAAATTAAGGCAAACATGGCTGTTAAGCAAAAATCACAATATGGCAGAGGGTATACAGTTAAAGTTCTGTTAGTTCTGCTACTTCTGGCAGGAGATATTCACCTTAACCCTGGACCTGCCACTATTAAACAGCAGACCACTGGGTTAGCACAAAACCGAGCTGTACAAAAGCAAAAACAACATTTATTTTTCCAAACTGTTAATCATGCACGAGTTCTTTGGGACATCAAGGCTAAACCAAAGGGGATCCTCGGCGGTCATTTAAACATACGGAGCATAATCCCCAAAAGAGATGAGATTTCGGTGTTGCTGTTGGACTCAAATCTGGACTACCTTTGTCTCTCAGAAAGCTGGCTACACAGGAACATAGACACTAATATGATCGATATTGTGGGCTACCAGTGTTTTAGAAAAGACAGGCAGGTAGGGAGGGGAGGAGGTGTTTTAATTTACATCAAAGAGAAATATAAATGTCAACTGGTTGATTTGAATACTTCACTTGAATGTTTAGCTGTTAATGTATGTCTCTCTCCGGTAATGAATTTCAACATTGCAGTAGTGTACAACCCACCGTCACACAACTCTTCCTTTTATAATGAATTAAGTGATCTGGTTAAACAACTTGAGAAGAACAGAGAAACAATAATTCATGGTGACTTTAATATCAACTGGTCTGATAAAAAAGACAAACAAAAACTGAAAAGCCTCATGACTAAATTTAATTACCAGCAAATCATCAAAGGACCCACCAGGATAACCAAACAATCCAGAACACTTATTGACATGGTATTTACTAATAAACCAGAACGAATAACCAGAACCTATAATCTTGTAACTGGTCTCTCAGATCATAACATGGTTCTTGCTGTCAGGAAACTTACTAAAAAGCGACTACAGTATTTTGGGGGAGTCGATACTGACAAATCAAATTTTATTATCCCCAAATCAAAAAATGAGGAGTTTGAACATTACTTAGAGAATCAAAATTGGGAGCAGCTCATGGCAACATGTGAAGTAGATGATTGTTGTAATTTTATAACTGCAACAATCTCAAAGTCTATAGAAAAATTTTCAAAGCAAATTAAAAGTAGACAACAGAAGATTAGCCTACCATGGTTAAATAATGAAATAAGAAAACTTATGAAGAGGCGAGACTATGCACTGAAAACATCACTAACCTCCAAACTACAAAATGATCACCTTGTGTACAAAAGTTTAAGAAATAAAGTGGTACATGAGCTGCGAAAATCAAAAATATCTTATTACAATAAACTGATAGATCATGCAAAGGGTAACAACAGTTCCCTATGGAGGCATTTAAATAACTTAACTAATAAAAAAAACGATCAGAAGGGGGTAAAGGAACTTAGAATCAATGGCAAGACCGTCAGTGACAAGGCTACTTTGGCAAATGAATTTAATTCACACTTTGTGGGCTCTGTGGAAGACTTAACAAAAATTTTTGTGCTGCCAAATGTGCTCAACAACACAAATTCCATACTCCCAACAGATACTTTTCACATCGATGAGGTAAATGAGAAGTTAATTGCTGGTATTGTTAAAACACTGTCAAACTCAAAAACTAGTGATATCTACAATATGAGCACCTCCTTTCTCAAAATGCACAGCAAAATATTAATCAAACCACTGACTCATCTCATTAATCTCTCCATTAGGTCTAGTACATTTCCATCTGGCTGGAAAAAAGCTGTCGTCATACCAGTTCATAAATCAGGCAGTAAAGACGATATATGCAATTACCGCCCAATCTCTATCTTACCAGTCCTATCTAAGGTTCTTGAAAAAGTTGTAGCTACACAGCTGATAGACTACTTACAAGACAGTCAACTTCTTCATCCACATCAATTTGGTTTTAGACCAGGATACTCAACAGAAACAGCAAATTGTTGCCTTATTGAAAATGTCAAACAGTCCTTGGACAGGGGTAATGTGGTAGGAGCTGTTTTTCTAGATCTCAAAAAGGCTTTCGATACTGTAAACCACAGTTTGCTTTTATCCAAAATGGTATCTTTTAACTTCTCCCCAAATACATTAGAATGGTTTGCATCTTATCTCCAGAATAGAGAACAGTGTGTAAAAGTTCACCAGGATAAATCCTCATTTTTCAACAACCGCATGGGTATCCCACAAGGGTCCATTCTTGGTCCTTTACTTTTCAGCATTTTTATTAATGACTTGCCGTTACACTGCTCAGCTGCAACATGCCAACTTTATGCAGATGATGCAGTTATTTACACAGCTGCCAAGACTCCAGCACAGGCTGCAGATGTACTGTCTACAAGTATGGTTGATGTCCAAGAGTGGCTCCTCAAGAACCATCTATTGCTGAACCTTCAGAAAACAGTCTCAATGTGCTTTTCAATCAAAAAATGTAACCTGCAACGTTTTAAAGTTAATATACATGATCATGACATCAGTTTAGCTACAGAATTCAAATACCTTGGCATTGTACTAGATCCTCAACTCAAATTTAATCTTCATATAAAGAAAATTTCAAAAACAGTAAAAAAAAATCTGAACTGCTTTAAATTAATTAGATATTACATACCTTACGAAGCAGCTGCACTGTATATGCATTCTATGGTTTTTTCTCATATATCATACTGTTTGACAGTCTGGGCTCAAGCAGCCCCTTCCACAATAAGACATATAGGTTCATTATATAATCAAACCCTAAAAATCTTGGACAAAAAGCCCATTAGGTGGCATCACTGTAATGTTTTAAAAAAATACAACCTATTGAGTTTTGAGAGCTTCATTGACCTCTGTCTTCTGAAATTAACGTTCAAATGTTTCCATAAATCAGCACCCGAGCCACTTGCTGGTTTCGTCCAAAGACAGGACAGCAGCAGAGCCACCAGGAGTTCTGTTAACAATAACTGTAAAATATTCCACCGCAGAACCACATTTGGACAAACAGCTTTCTCTATAAAGGGCAGTCACATCTGGAACACAATGCCAAATGAAATTAAAATAATAACGGACTTTAAAACATTCACTAAAAATGTTAAAAACTGGCTGAAAAATAAACAAGAATGTACTCATGTATGAATTATTTGTCTGCAAAGTGAGAGTGAATGAAGGGAAGGAATAAATGTGTTTGTTTATAGTGAGTGACGGAGGGAGGAAGGCCTGAAATAGGCAAATGTGAGTTATGTTATATGTGTTAAATGTGAGTCAGGCTGTTATATTTGTGTATTTATAATATTTATGTTAAAGGTGAGTCAGGCTCTTATATTTGTGTATTTATAATATTTATAATATTTATAATTGTGTATTTATAATTTTTCTGCATTGATGTATGTGGTTATTGTGTATATTTTTATCTTGATTCTTTTTTCTAAAGCCCATCCAGGGACAAGAGTTGCAAATTAGCTAATAGCTATACACTCTATGTGCAACACATCAGATTGATTGTCTTTGATTAATTGTCTATGTTTATTGCACTGTCCCTGTCAAATAAACTAATCTACTACTACTACCAGTTGATGCCTGATCCCCCGTCTTTGCCTTCTCTACCACAGACAGAACCCACCACCCCTCCACAATTGCACCAGCAATTCAACCCCACATGCACAGTAGGACCAGTCGCCCGGGGCACCACGGTTGCAACAGTGGTTAGCACTGTTGCCTCACAGCTAGAAGGTTCCAGGTTCAAATCCCCAGGCTGGCAGCGGTGGGAACCTTTCTGTGTGGAGTTTGCTTGTTCTCTCTGTGCTGTGTGGGCTTTCTCTGGGGGCTCTGGTTCCCTCCCACAATCCAAAGACGTGCATGTTGGGTTAACTGGTGATTCTGATTTGTCCCCAAGTATCTGTCTCTGTTAGGCCCTTAGAATAGAGGCTTAGTGTAGCTACTACACATGTGGACAAAATTGTTGGTACCCCTCTGTTAATGAAAGAAAAACCCACAGTGGTCACAGAAATAACTTGACTCTGACAAAAATAGTAATAAATAAAAATTCTATGAAAATTAACCAATGAAAATCAGACAATGCTTTTGAATTGTGGTTCAACAGAATTACTTTAAAAAACAAACTCATGAAACAGGCCTGAACAAAAATGATGGTACCCCTAGAAAAGATTGAAAATAACTTGGACATAGGGACATGTTCAACCAAGATGTGTCCTCTAATTAACATCCAGGTGTCTACAAACTTGTAATCAGTCAGTCGGCCTGTTTAAAGGGTGACAAGTAGTCACTGTGCTGTTTGGTGACATGGTGTGTACCACACTAGGAAGCAAAGAACTCTCAGGAGATTAGAAAGAAAATTATAGACAAGCATGTTAAAGGTAAAGGCTATAAGACCATCTCCAAGCAGCTTGATGTTCCTGTGACTACAGTTGCACATATTATTCAGAAATTTAAGATCCACGGGACTGTAGCCAACCTCCCTGGACGTGGCCGCAGGAGACAGATAATACGAATGGTAACAAAAGAGCCCAGAACAACCTCTAAACACATTCATGGTGAACTCCAAGGTCAAGGCACATCAGTGTCAGATCGCACCATCCATCGTTGTTTGAGCCAAAGTGGACTTCATGGCAGACGACCAAGGAGGACACCACTGTTGAAAACAAATCATAAAAATGCCAGACTGGAATTTGCCAGACTGCATGTTGACAAGCCTCAAAGCTTCTGGGAGAATGTCCTATGGACAGACGAGCCAAAACTGGAACTTTTTGGCAAGGCACATCAGCTCTATGTTCACAGACGCAAAAATGAAGCATAGCAAGAAAAGAACACTGTCACTGCTGTGAAACATGGAGGAGGTTCTGTTATGTTGTGGGGCTGCTTTGCTGCATCTGGCACAGGGTGTCTTGAATCTGTGCAGGGTACAATGAAATCTCAAGACTATCAAGGTATTCTAGAGAGAAATGTGCTGCCCAGTGTCAGACAGCTTGGTCTCAGTGGCAGGTCATGGGTCTTGCAACAGGATAATGACCCAAAACGCACAGCTAAAAACACCCAAGAATGGCTAAGAGCCAAACATTGGACTATTCTAAAGTGGCCTTCTATGAGCCCTGATCTAAATCCTATTGATCATCTGTGGAAGGAGCTGAAACATGCCGTCTGGAGAAGGCACCCTTCAAACCTGAGACACCTGGAGCAGTTTGCTGATGAGGAGTGGGTCAAAATACCTGCTGAGAGGTGCAGAAGTCTCACTGACAGTTACAGAAATGGTTTGATTGCAGTGATTGCCTCAAAAGGTTGTGCAACAAAATATTAAGTTAAGGGTCCCATCATTTTTGTCCAGGCCTGTTTCATGAATGACCATTGTGGGTTTTTCTTTCATTAACAGAGGGGTACCAACAATTTTGTCCACGTGTGTAGGTAAGCTCTTTGAGTAGAAAATGCACTATATATAAGTACAGGTCCTTATCCCTTATCACCCAAATGACAGTGGGCCTAAAGCACCTGGGGCAGCGTCCCCACCACCATCACTGGACCAAAGCCAGCGTGGAGCATCTGAAAACTGACATGGAACCAGGAAGAGGTGCAGAGCAGACTGGACACAGGGAACACACCTCCCAAAACGATGCCCAAAAGCAGAGAAAAAGTGATGTTTCATCATGTGTGCCCTTTACATCACTCCTGTTCACACATACAACAGAAGAACTCCTGGTCCATACCTCTCAACTAAGGCTCTGTGCATGGCCTCCTCGCTGTAGGGACACTTCCCCACCACCACTGTGCTGAAGTAGAGTGCCTCCTCCAGGTAAAGGGACAGCAGTGCACCCTGGAAGCCCAGCACCCCCCAGCGGGCCAGCTTGTCACTGCAGGAGAGGGACAGAGTGGGCTCTCCTCGTCCAGGCTTCACCCGGAGCACCCCTGTACTGTGGAAGCCCACTCCAGGGGCCAGAGGGTCAGCAGGGCCCCCGGGGACACACTTGGCCCCCGTCCTGTGAATGTCTGGGACAGGAGGCGCACCGTCAGTCCGACTGCTGCTGCTGGGGTTTTCTGGCTGTGCTGCAGTGTGTGGGCCTGTTCCCACAGCTGCTTTCATCACATGGTTCTTCAGAGTCGGGGGTCCACACTGCTTGGCGTCTCCTTTGTCCTCCTCCTCCACGCGGAGCAGCTTCCAGGGCTGACCTTCACCTGGCTCCTCAGCTTTCCTCTTCAGCTCTCTGGCTCCGTCAGTCTGCCCGCCATCCTCTGCAGGTGTGACAGGAGGGCAGGGCTGACACTGGCCGTCACTCATGGGAATGATGGAGGCGTCGCCACCTGCTGGTCAACAACAGTACTCAGATTGGATGAAACACTCACATCTGTCCACTAGTGACAGCAAGACCTGCCACATTTAACTGGTGTGGCAACTGATAGTATAAAATAATTTATCCAGTTCATTTTTAATACAGTGTTTATCCTATACTGGCGTCACCAACTAAAACTGCAAAAGGTCCGATAAGTCGGTGCTCCTCCCCAGCTGAGGTCTGAACTAGGTGTGGGAATCTTTAGGCCCCTCATGATTCGATTATGATTCTGAACTGTGACTTGATTCTAAAACAACTCTCAATGCATCTTAACACATTTTTTTTTTCTATTCAAGACTTTTCCCTCCCACTGTGTGACAACTTGGTCCTTTTAAAGCAAAGTATTTGAAATGACCCACGAATTTACTTCCAACATCTCTGATTCAAACAAATGGAAGAGAACCCTCACACATGGGGGGCAGTGGTGGCCTGATGGTTAGAGATGTGGACTGGTGAGTGGAGGGTCACTGGTTCCATCCCTGGGCTGGCAGGATCAGGTCTGGGTGGGACAGATAACACAGCAGTGTTTGCCCCACCCTCCTTAAGCCCACTGTGGTGCCCTTGAGCAAGGCCCTTAACCCCAGCTGGCCCAGTGGAGCCGCTCAGTGGCCACAGGTCAGTGTGTGGTTGGACTGGGCAGCTTCCTGGTCTGAATGAGAACAGGGCATCCTTGGAAAAGAGAGGCTTCCTCTCAGTGGAACTACCCTGCATAAATAAAGGTTAAATAAAAAAAACACGGAGACATTTATCTCAAACTGTGCTTTTCAGAACCGTCCTCCTCTCCTGGACACTGTTTCAGGGACCACAGCTGTGTCCAGACAGGCCAGGGTCATCAACCTGCTTCCACACATTATTCTGTTCAGCTCATGCTTTAGCTGCTTTTAGCTCTATATTCATTTTGAAACAAAAACAATGTTAAAATGAATTCTTTGATCAATTTCAAACCTAATATAAAATTTTATAATACAGCAGAACACTAAATGCGTTTGCTGACTCCAAATAAATGGGTCTAAAATTCTAAAATCTACAACTAAAATCCTAAAAATGTTTAACAGAAGAACACAAACTAAATTCTATTGCATTAAAAAAGATTAATATCTAAAAAAAAAAAATTTCACAAAGGGGACACAGAGTCTGTGCAGAGAGTGGCGTTCATGAGACAACGAAGAGCGCAGTCTGCAGCAGGACAGCACCCAAGGGCTCATGCCATAATCTGTTGGGTGGTCGCCGATAACGTAGTCAGTTCAGCTTTTTCCACTTTTTCCCCACCAAAATAAAAGTCTCCCTTTTCATCAAATTGTATCAAGGCTTCAGGATCCGGATGGAGGACTCTCGGGGCCCGGATCCGGACCGGAGTCCGCCAGTTGGTGACCCCTGTCCTATACTGCCGTTTAAACTGAAAGGAGCTTCCTTCACCTTCTTCCTCCTCATTTTATTTGACTCTACATGTTCAAAACAGTTTGGTGGCAAATTGCTACCATCTACAGTGCTGTGAAAAATTATTTGCCCCCTTCCTGATTTCTTGTAATTTTTTGCATATTTATCACCCTGAAATGTTCCAGATCATCAAACACATCTTTAACATTAGAAAAAGATAACTTGAGTAAATACAGAATGTTGTTTTGAGATGATTTTATTTATTAAGGGAAAAAATCTATCCAAACCTCCCAGCCCTGTGTGAAAAAGTAGTTGCCCCCTAAACCTAATAACTGGTTGTGCCACCCTTGATGGGAACAACTGCAATTAAGCATTTGTGAGACCTGGCAGTGAGTCTTTTCCACCGCTGTTGAGGAATTTTGGCCCACTCTTCTTCACAGAACTGTTTTAATTCAGCCACATTGGAGAACTTGAGCTTGAGGTCACCAACCAACAGCTGGACATTCTCCTTCAGGATTCTCTGGTAGAGAACAGAGCTCATGGTTCCATCAATTACAGCAAGTTGTCCAGGTCCTGAAGCAGCAATGCATCCCCAGACCATCACAGTACCACCACCATGTTCCAACTGTTGGTATGACATTCATTTTATGAAATGCTGTTAGTTTTACACCAGATGTGATGGGACGAACGCCTTCCAAAAAGTCCAGCTTTTGTCTCATCAGTCCACAGAATATTTTCCTCAATGCCTTGGGGATCATCAAGATGTTTTCTGGCGAATGTGAGATGAGCCTGTGTTCTTTTTGGTCAGCAGTGATTTTCACTTGGGTTAGGGTTAGTCTCTTTCTTATTGTTGAATCATGGACCAGTGTTCACACTGAGGAACGTGAGGCCTGCAGTTCTTTATTTTTTTATTTTTATTACTTATTTTGTACCCGTAGGTAGATTTGTTTTGCAGTCTGGTGACAAGCCACCAGCTGCCGGTCGCTGCGTGCGCAAGCGCCCCTTATCCCTAACCTGCATGTTTTGGCATGTGGGAGGAAACCGGAGAAATCCCAGAGTAAACCCACACAACACGGGGAGAACATGCAAACTCCACACAGATCACTGTTGGCCAGGGGCTGGGATCGAACCCACGATCTCACGATCCCCGCAATCCCCCGGCCGAGGGTAAACTGTGCTGCCACAGTGCTAACCACTGCGCCACCGTGCAGCCCCTTTAGATGTTCTTCTGAGTTTTTGTTTCTCATCTGTTCATGAACTTCTCTCGATGATGGAATGATGTGTTGCTTTACGAGATCTTTTACCCGACTTCACTTTGTCAGACAGGTTCTATTTAAGTGATTTGTTGAATCAACAGGTCTGACAGTAATTGGGTGTGGGTGTGGCCAGTAAAATTGAACTCAGCTTTCTAAAAAAAAAAAAAATGTAGTTAATTACAATTCATTCATGATGTAATGGGGGAAGGGGGTTACTTTTTCACATAGGGCCTTAAATCATGCTTTACAAAACTGCATGTTGTATTTACTTGGTGATCTTTATCTAATATTAAAACTTGTTTGATGATCTGAAACATTCATCCATCCATCTTCTTCTGCTTAATCCTTTTCGGGGGTTTGGAGCCTATCCCAGCATCTTTGGGCAAGAGGCAGGATACATGTGACAAATATGCAAAAATATAAGAAGTCAGGAAGGGGGGAAATACTTTTTCACAGCACTGTACTGTGAGCAGTTAACATTTTCCACATTTCAATTTCAGAGATGAAAGTTTTATATCATTATGTCAGTGGCAGAAAATGGTCTTCACAATAATCTGATTTACCATGATGATTTTCAGGACCCCCCTCATGGATCGTCTCCTTATCGTGGTGGGGGGGTTTGCGTGCCCCAGTGATCGCAGGAGCTATGTTGTCCGGGGCAAATGCCTCTGATAGGGTCACCCAAAACAAACTGGTCCTGGGTGAAGGGCCAGACTAAGAACGATCCAACAGACTCTCATGATAAATTCTATATCAAGGATTCAGTGTACCCCGCCCGGTATGGGGTTACCGGGGCCCCACCCTGGAGCCAGGCCTGGGGGAGGGGCTCGAAGGCTAGCATCTGGTGGTCGGGTTTCCACCCATGGGACCCGGCCAGGCTCAGCCCGAAGGAGTTACGTGGGTCCGCCCTCCAGTGGGCTCACCACCTGCAGGAGGGATCATGGGGATCCGGTGCTATGTGGATTAGGTGGCGGTCAAAGGCGGAGACCTTGGCGGACTGATCCCAAGCTTTCTAAACTGGCTTTTGGTACGTGGAATGTCACCTCTCTGGTGGGGAAGGAGCCTGAGCTGGTGTACGAGGTTGAGAGATACCGGCTAGATATAGTTGGCCTCGCCTCAACACACAGCTCCGGTTCCGGAACCAGTCTCCTGGAGAGGGGCCGGAGCTTGGCCTTTTCTGGAGTTGCCCCGGGCGAGAGGCGACGAACAGGGGTGGGTATTCTTGTATCCCCCCACCTTGCTGCCTCTATATTGGAGTTTTCCCCGGTGGACGAAAGGGTTGCTTCCCTGCGCCTTCAGGTTGGGAAACGGGTCCTGACCATCATTTGTGCCTATGCACCAAATGGTGTTTCAGAGTACCCACCCTTTTTGGAGTCTGTGACTGGGGTGCTGGAGGGTGCTCCGCTGGGAGACTCCATTGTCCTACTGGGGGACTTCAATGCGCACGTGGGCAACGACGGTGAAACCTGGAGGGGGGTGATTGGGAGGAATGGCCTGCCCGATCTGAACCCGAGTGGTGTTCAGTTACTGGACTTCTGTGCTAACCACAGTTTGTCCATAATGTGGTCCATAACCACAGTTTGTCCATAATGAACACCATGTTCAAGCATACGGGTGTCCATATGTGCACTTGGCACCAGGACACCCTAGGTCGCAGGTCGATGATCGATTTTGTTATTGTGTCATCAGACCTGCGACCGTATGTCTTGGACACCCAAGTAAAGAGAGGTGCAGAGCTGTCAACTGATCACCACCTGGTGGTGAGTTGGATCCGATGGCAGGGGAGGAAGCCATTCAGACCTGGTAGACCCAAACGTATAGTGAGGGTGTGCTGGGAACGTCTGGCTGAGGCCCCTGTCCGGGAGGTCTTCAACTCCCACCTCTGGAAGAACTTCAACCACATTCTGAGGGAGTCTGGAGACATGGAGTCTGAATGGGCCATGTTCTCCACCTCTGTTGTTGAAGCGGCGGCCCAGAGCTGCGGCCGCAAGGTGGTCGATGCATCTCGTGGTGGCAACCCCCGAACCAAGTGGTGGACACCAGTGGTGAGGGGGGCCATTAAGCTGAAGAAGGAGTCCTATCAAGCTTGGTTGGCTTGTGGGACTCCCGAAGCAGCTGAGGTGTACCGGCAGGCCAAGCGGAGTGCAGCTCGGGTGGTTGCTGAAGCAAAAACCCGGGTATGGGAGGAGTTTGGTGAGGCTATGGAGCAAGACTTTCGGTCGGCCTCGAAGAGATTCTGGCAAACTGTCCAGCACCTCAGGAGGGGAAAGCAGCTCCCTGTCCACACTGTGTATGGTGCGGATGGGACACTGTTGACTTTGACTGGGGATATCATTGGGCGGTGGAAGGAATACTTCGAGGATCTCCTCAATCCCACTGATACGCCTTCCACAGAGGAAGCAGGATTTGGGGACAAGGAGGATGACTCGCCTATCACAGGGGCTGAGGTCGCCAAGGTGGTTAAAAATCTCCTTGGTGGCCAGGCCCCGGTGGTGGACGAGATTCGCCCTGAGTACCTCAAGGCCCTGGATGTTGTTGGGCTGTCATGGTTGACACGCCTCTGCAACATTGCGTGGAGGTCGGGGGCAGTGCTTTTGGCATGGCAAGCTGGGGTGGTGGTTCCTCTCTTCAAAAAAGGGGACCAGAGGGTGTGCTCCAACTTTAGAGGGATCACACTCCTCAGCCTCCCTGGGAAGGTCTATGCCAAGGTACTAGAGAGGAGAGTCCGGCCGTTGGTCGAACCTCGGATTCAGGAGGAGCAATGTGGTTTTTGTCCTGGCCGTGGCACATTGGACCAGCTCTTTACCCTCTCGAGAATTCTTGAGGGTTCGTGGGAGTTTGCCCAACCAGTTTACATGTGTTTTGTGGACTTAGAGAAGGCATTTGACCGCGTCCCTCGTGTTTTTTTTGTGGGGGGGTGCTTCGGGAGTAGGGGGTATCGGGCTTGTTGTTACGAGCTATTCAGTCTCTGTACGACCGTTGTGAGAGTTTGGTTCGTATTGCCAACACTCGGTCGGAGTCATTCCCAGTGAGAGTGGGACTCCGCCAGGGCTGCCCTTTGTCACCGATCCTGTTCATAATTTTTATGGACAGGATTTCTAGGCGCAGCCAGGGTATGGAGGGTGTCATGCTTGGTGACCACAGGAGCTCATCTCTGTTGTTTGCAGATGATGTTGTCCTGTTGGCTTCATCCAGCAATGACCTACAGCTCTTGCTGGGACAGTTTGCCGCTGAGTGTGAAGTGGCTGGGATGAAAATCAGCACCTCCAAGTCCGAGTCCATGGTCCTCAGCCGGAAAAAGGTGGCTTGTCCTCTCTGGGTTGGGGACACGTTCCTGCCCCAAGTGGAGGAGTTTAAGTATTTTGGGGTCTTGTTCACGAGTGAGGGGAAAATGGAGCGAGAGATTGACAGACGGATCGGACCAGCATCTGCAGTGATGCGGACATTGTACCGGTCTGTTGTGGTGAAGAGGGAGCTGAGTTCTAAAGCAAAGCTGTCGATTTACCAGTCAATCTATGTTCCTACTCTCACCTATGGTCACGAGCTTTGGGTAATGACCGAAAGAACAAGATTGCGGATACAAGCGGCTGAAATGAGCTTTCTCCATAGGATTGCTGGACTCACCCTCAGAGATAGGGTGAGGAGCTCAGTCATCCGGAAGAGGCTCAGAGTAGAACCACTGCTCCTCCACATTGAAAGGAGTCAGTTGAGGTGGTATGGGCATCTGATTAGGATGCCTCCTGGATGCCTCCCACTTGAGGTGTTTCGGGCATGTCCCACTGGGAGGAGACCCCGGGGCAGACCCAGGACTTGGTGGAGAGACTATGTCTCCCAGCTGGTCTGGGAACGCCTTGGTATCCTCTCTGGAGAGCTGGAGCAGGTGGCTGGGGAGAGGGAAGTCTGGGCTTCTCTGCTTGAACTGCAGCCTCCGCGACCCAGACCTCCGGAAAAGCGGCAGAAGATGGATGGATGGATGGATTTCCAGCACAACTTACTGTCCAACAACATGTGCCCCTGTTCCAGGTGTACTGTGACATTTAACCATCTGGACCATGTTGGAAGGAACTGTCCAGAGTTGGAGAAATCAGATCGGTGAGAGCTCTGTCCTTTCTTCAATTTAAACCTACGCTGGACATTATTAGGGCGACCAGCTGATAGCTGACTACGTTTTAGCCAATGAGAAGAATCTTAGTCTGCTAAATTTTCATTGGTCAGTTATTGGGGGGGGGGGGGTCACCTGATCTAAATCCCACTGAGAATGGATGGCAAGGGAAGTTTACAAAAATGGACGTCAGTTGCAGACCGTGGACGACCTTCAGGAAGCCATCTTCACTACAGGGAGCATCGTTCCCACCAGCCTCCTGGAATCCCTGTCATCAAGATGCTGAACTGAAGTGATCAGCAAGAACGGTGGGGCTACTCACTACTGAGTCCTTTATTGACAGTTCTGTTTTGGTTTGTTGGGGGGGGGGTATGGTCTTAAACTTCTGATCAGTTGATGAACAGCCTGTTTGACTTTAAATGCAGTTTTCAATAAATTATCTGCTCTCTATGTTTTGTCTCTTGCTTCTCTTTCTTCTTTTTGCATTTTGAAGCTCGACTTAAAACCTGGTTTCGATCCACCAGCGTGAAATAGGAATGCTTGTCATTTTTCCCCTGGTCTTCAGGTTTTGTTCAGGAGCGCATTTCTAGTGTATAAAAGTGACCCCAGGGCACATTTTATGATTAAAAACCCATAAAACAGCAATTTGCAGGCAATGGACCCTTTACCAGCACCAGTGAAGACAAAGGCATTCCTATACGAAGGTCATGCTAAAACTTTCAGAGTGGACTCACAGGGAGTGTGACATGTGAAGAAGATGAAGGAGACTCCAGGACGAAGTTTCCACTGTCCTCGCTGATCAGCTGGGCAAAAAACAGAGCTGCCCTGACCCGTCACAGCCCTGCGCAGCTCCTGGATCAGATACCTACACACACAAACACAATGCTGCTTCTCTGGATGTGCTCTACTGTGAGAACCTGAGGAACCTGAGTCAACAAGCCACGGAGGACGCACTGATACCAACCTGATGCATCCCCTTCTGGCGATGACTTCAGCATGGCTGTCATTAAGAACATCGCCTAAACGACAGACAATATGTAGATAACAAATGACAGGTCAATTATTAACCATTTTCCTATTAGCAGCACTGGTACATACGCACAGGTAAACTTGTTTGTTAATGCAAAATCTCATCAGCCAATCACCAATCACATGACAGTTACTGGAAGCATTTACCGTAGGTATCGAGACATGGTCAAAACGAGACGCTAAACGTACATATGTACATATGTACATATATATGTACGTACATATGTACATTAGCTGCTCTTGCTTGCTTGTTTTTTTTTTTTTTTTTTTTTTTTTTCTTGCCTTCTGATTGTTGCTCTGAGTGTTGCTATCCCTGTGCTGTTGCAATCCTGGAATTTCCCCGTTGTGGGACTAATAAAGGCTTATCTTATCTTATCTTATCTTAAACTTCAAACTGGGCATCAGAATGGGGAAGAAAGGTGACTTTAGTGACTTGGAATGTGGTATGGTTGTTATGAGGATTTCAGAAACTACTGGTCGACTGGGATTTTCACCCACAACCATCTTTAGGGTTTACAAACACTGGTCTGAAAAAGAGAAAATATCCAGTGAGCAGCAGAAACTCGAATAACAGCCACAGCCGAAGTATGCAGAAGCACGTGTGTGAAGGAACAACCTGCTGAGCTTCAGATGGGCTACAGCAGCAGAAGACCTCCACTGGTGTCGCTGCTGCCAGCTATGAACCGGAACCTGAAGCTACAATTCACAGATGCACACCAGAACCGGACAGCAGAAGACTGGAAAAACGGGAGGTCTAATGAGGCTTGATTTTTGATGCAAAATCTGGATGGTGGGGGCAGAACTTGGCGACGGAAACATGAAAGAATAACCTGAGGCAGGACGGATCCAAAGGTTCCGGCTGCTGGTGGCACCAACTGAGCACTGTTCAGCCCAGTAAAGGTGCTGTTCAGTCAAGGGTCTGAGAACTGCTGATGGAAATAACATTTATAGAAGGAAGTTCCATCAGGGCCGTTTCTAGCTTTTGGGGGCCTTACTTTTTTATTTTTTATAGTTGGGTCAAGTTCAAAGCCTTTAAAAAATGTACCCCTTCCCAAGAAAAACATAAAAAAATTAACCTGGGTAACTATCTAAAAAATTAACCAGCATGTATATGAATGATGTAAATTTACAAGAAATAAAGAAAAAAAATTATGACAACAAGCTGAGAAGTTACAAGAAAAAAACTGCAAATTTATGAGAAAAATTTTCAAGGGGGAAAAAAGTACACATTTATAAGAAAAAAGGCCAATACATCTTTTTATTCTCACCCACAAGTATTTCCGGGTGAGGGAAGCTTGAGGAGGACGGTAACATTTGCAGACTCTGCTCTCTAGGCAGGAAGAGCTCTGAATCCATCACAATATCTAACAGAGGCAGACTGAGAATGACGCAGGAGGAGAACTTTAACATGTCCACAGACCACAATAACAGAGAAATCCACCACAAACATCAACTAACAGGAGCACATACCGTTAGGACTCATGTCGGCCTGTCCGATGCACTTAGTCCCAGTTCCCAGAGACACTACCTCCATCTGAACTGCAAGCACAAGACAGAGAAATTTAAAGTGACAAAATCACGGTTTTTCTGTTGTTAACATGCCTGTAACATGTTTTCATGACTTAAAAGTCATATTAAGAGCAAAATCAGACCCAGATCCCAAGTCTGTGTCTTTCAGCTGTGACTGTCCAGTTAACCCCCCCACCCCCACAAAAAAAAGCACGCGAGTTTGGACAGAGCGTTTCTAGCAGCATAAGCATCCCTGCTTAGCCTGACTGGATAAACAATCAGGCTAAACACCTGAGTTCACTGCCCCAGGGAGCCCAGGGCTGGCGTTGGCCCTACTGGGGGGGGGGGGGGGGCTTCACCCTCCTGGGGTGGTTGCATGGCTACCCGGGGGCTTGCTAGCTTTGGGGCACTCATGCTCTGTGGGGGTTGGTAGATTAAAGATTCAAAGTGCAAAGGCTTTATTATCATGCACACAGTTAAGAAATGCAACATTTCCTGAGCAATGAAATTCTTACTCTGCTCTCCGAACGAATGCCAAGGTAACAGACATACATCAATACTAGTAAAGGAAATAAAACACACCTTAATGCTAAATACTAATACCAATAACACACATTAGGCAATTAGGACAGTTAAAGCAGTTAAACTAGGTTCAGGTTCAGGTTCAGGTTCAGGTTCCTTTATTTGTTCCCGTAGGTAGATTTGTTTTGCAGTCTGGTGACATCCATATTTACAAACCACAATTACATTCAACATAGACACAAACACAGGCACACATGAAGCTGACTATAAACATGATAAAAATACTCAAGGCTCCATCAATCAGGGTATAAGACAAAGAGATGAGAGAAAAAACAGAGATAAGAGAGAAGGGTCATATTAAAAAGTTAAAGACTAGTCAAAGAGGTTAAAAACTCAAAAGTCTAAAACCCAATAAAAGATTTAGAACCCAGATAAAAATCCTACAAAAATAAGTAAATATAAAATCAAGTTAATAAATAGGTACCTAAATTATGTGCAATATATTGTTACAACTTGTTCAACTCTTTGACAGCAGCAGGAACAAAGCTGTTTTTGTAGCGCTGGGTTCTACTTTTTGGGACAGCAAACCTCCGTCTGGAGGGAAGAAGCTGAAAGTTGCAGTGCAAAGGGTGGGAGTCATCATTTAAAATGGAGGTAGCCATCCTCTGTACTTGTCTGGTGTACAGGGATGTCAGGCTCAGCTGTGGCCCACCAAGCAAACGACTGGACCATCAGGAAACATGAAGAATGAAAATTGAAAATTCACTGGATAATAATGGACAGTGGTATATTAATATCAGAGATGATATGAACCTGAGATGGCAAAAGCCTGTGTACAGTGTGCAAATGAGCAATGTACAAATTAGCACCCAGTGTGAGAATTCCTCTGTAATGATAATACCCAGTAGACTGTACAATGGTAACTTTAACATCAGAGATGATATGAACCTGAGATGGCATGAGACTATGTACAATGTGCAAATGAGCAATGTAGAAATTAGCATCCATTGAGAGAATTCCTCTGTGTGACGCCGTGTGCCCTGACAATACCCAGTAGACTGTACAATGATAATTTAGCAGCAGAGATGATGTGGACATGAGACGGGGTGAGAATATGTACAATATGCAAATGAGCAATGTGCCCAAATTTAGCAACCAGTGTGTGAATTCCTATTTCCAAAGCTGTGTCCAGTGTTTTGCTATTTATTCAGGAGTCTGATGGCAGTGGGAAACAAGGAGTTCTTCAGTCTGGTTGTCCTGCATTTCACACTTCTGTACCTCCAGCCTGAGGGTATTAGTGTGAACACTCTGTTCTGGGGGTGGGTGGGGTCTTGGAGGATGGAGTCAGCTCTCCTTTGGACTCTGCGGTGGTAGATGCTCTGCAGAGAAGGGAGTGGAGTACTGATGATCTTCTCCGCTGTCTTCAACACTCTCTGCAGGCATTTGTGGTCCAGGGCACTGGTGCTGCCGTACCACGCAGTGATGCCGTTGGTCAGGATGCTCTCGATGATGCAGCTGTAGAAGCTGTTGACAATCTTGGGGGACACACCAAACTTCCTCAGCCTCCTCAGAAAGTACAGTCACTGTTGAGCTCTCTTAACCAGCTCTGTGGTGTTAAGTGCCCACTTAAGGTCATCACTGATGTGGATGCCCAGGTATTTAAAGCTGCTCACCCTCTCCACCTCAAGGTCCTGGATCAACAGCGGCCAATGAGGTCTCCTCCTCCCTTTCCTCATGTCCACTATCATCTCCTTCATCTTGTCCGTGTTGAGGGTGAGGTTGTTGTCCTCACACCATGACACCAGGCTGGCCACCTCCCTCCTGTAGGATACTTCATCACCACCAGTGATGCGTCCTATCACTGCTGTGTCATCCGCAAGCTTTAAGATGATATTGTCCTTGTAGGAGGCAACACAGTCATGGCTGAAGAGGCTGTAGAGGATGGGGCTGAGAACACAACCCTGTGGGACACCTGTGTTTCTTGTTGATGTTGGCTGAGGTCCTGTTACCCATCCTGACAGACTGAGGCCTGCCAGTCAGAAAGTCCAGTAGCCAGTCACAGAGGGTGGGGTGCAGGCCAAGTAAAGGCAGTTTGTAGGTGAGTTTGTGGGGGATGACTGTGTTGAAGGAAGAGCTGTAGTCGACAAAGAGCATCCTGATGTAGGAGTCTTTATCTTCCAGGTGAGAGAGAGAATAATGGAGTGCAGCAGCAATGGCATCAGAGGTGGACCTGCTGGGCCGGTAGGCGTACTGCAGGGGGTCCAGGGTATCGGGTATGCTGTCCTGAATGAGAGCCAGCACCACTCTTTCACTTCATGATGATTGGAGTGAGTGCTACTGGCCTGTAATCATTCAGACAGGTCTGCAGGTTCCTTTTAGGAAGAGAGACGATGGTTGTGATTTTGAAGCAGGAGGGAACTATGTTCTGGTTGAGGGAGAGGTTAAAGATGGTTGTGAGAACATCAGTCAGTTCGGCAGCACATGCTCTGAGAGCCCGCCCAGGGATGTTGTCTGGTCCTGCTGCCTTGTGGGAGTTGATATACCTCAGTGCTTTGTTTACCTGGCCTGATGAGACCTTTAGTGGAGGGGGAGTGTCTGTGAGTGTGTGGCTCCTCTCTGTACTAAAGCTGGAGGTCTCAAAGTGGGTGTAAAAGATGTTGAGATCATCCGGCAGGCTGTCTGTGGAGCTGGTGGTGTTGCTGTTGATTCTCTTGTAGTCTGTGATGTGCTGCAGGCCTCGCCACATGCATCCCGGGTCAGGAGTGGAGTAGAGGCTGTCCAGCTTTTCTCTGTACTGCCTCTTGGCTCTTGTTATAGCCTTTCTCAGTCCATACTTTGCAGCTTTGTACTCGGCCTTGTTGCCTGATTCAAATGCAAGAGAGCAAGCACGCAGCATCTGACACACCTGACTGTTTATCCAGGGCTTCTGGTTGGGGAACTTCCTGGCTTGTATGGTGGGTACAATGGTATCAACACAAGTACTAATGTACCCAGTCACATACACAGCATAATCCTGTATGTTTACAGAAGAGTCCTCTCGGGTGGCTGCAGGGGCGGCAGTGGCTCGGGAAGTAGAGCAGGTCATCCAAGAACCGCATGGTTGGCGGTTCAAATTCCACTCTTCCCGGATATCCTGCCGTTGTGCCCCTGGGCAAGACACTTCACCCCCAATTGCTCCTGGTGGGTCTGGAAGCACCATGTTGGGTAGCATGCCGCCATCAGTGTGCGAATGTGTGTATTGAAGGATCTGTAAAGCGCTTTGGTCATCAAGAGATGAGAATAAAAGCGCTATATAAGTGAATACCATTTACCATTTAAACACATCCCAGTCTGTCCGGGCAAAACAGTCTTGCAGGGTCCTCTCAGCCTCTGGAGTCCAGCGTTTAATTTGTTTAATAACAGGGTTTGTTTGCTTCAGTCTTTGTCTGTAGGCCAGGTACAGGAACAGGGAGATGTGATCTGACTGTCCGAAGTGGGAGCGGGGTACCTTCTGTACGCACCGCATATGTTGGTGTAAACATCGTCCAGTGTGTCCTTATCATGGGTGGGAATGTCCACATGGTGGTAATATTTGGGGAGTACAGTCCGTAAATTGCACTGGTTAAAGTCACCAGCAACAATCAAACAGCATCGGGATGGGACATCTCTAATGCACTGATGACGTCATGGAGTTTGCAAAGCGCTGCTGTGTAATTGCTTCGTGGGGAAATGTAAACAGCGGCCAAAAACACAGCAGTAAATTCCCTCGGTAAATAATAGGGATGGCATTTCAGTAGTAAAAACTCCACATCAGGTGAACAGTGCTTGTAAACTGTATATCTTCACACCACGAGTTGCTTATAAACACACATACGCCTCCCCCGCTCATCTTACCCACGGCTGATGTCTGGTCTTCCTGATGTACAGAGTGGGTCTGTAGCTGAATGGCGCACTCAGGAACTTTGTCTGAGAGCCAGGTCTCACAGAAAATTAAGAGTGCAGCACTCTCTGATCTCCCACTGGTCTTCAATCCTTACTCTTAGCTCATCCAGCTTGTTTTCCAGAGACCATACATTGGCTAGTAGGAGGCTAGGTAGCGGTGGGTGGCTAGCGCAAGCTTTTAGCCTAGCATGTAGCGCAGTTGTCAGTTTGTTAGTTTTTTTCTGTTTGTTCCTCTCTCTTTTCTTCCCTGCCACCCCTCCCTTCCCCATTCCCCCCAATTGGGTCTATCATGGGTAAAACGATTTAAATAAAGTATTAAAAGTTATCACAAGAGGAGTTTATAAATAATATACAGTACATACAGACATGGACAAAATTGTTGGTACCCCTCTGTTAATGAAAGAAAAACCCACAATGGTCACAGAAATAACTTGAATCTGACAAAAGTGGTAATAAATAAAAAGTCTATGAAAATTAACCAATGAAAATCAGACAATGCTTTTGAATTGTGGTTCAACAGAATTATTTTAAAAAACAAACTCATGAAACAGGCCTGGACAAAAATGATGGTACCCTTAACTTAATATTTTGTTGCACAACCTTTTGAGGCAATCACTGCAATCAAACCATTTCTGTAACTGTCAATGAGGCTTCTGCACCTCTCAGCAGGTATTTTGGCCCACTCCTCATCAGCAAACTGCTCCAGTTGTCTCAGGTTTGAAGGGTGCCTTCTCCAGACGGCATGTTTCAGCTCCTTCCACAGATCTTCAATAGGATTTAGATCAGGGCTCATAGAAGGCCACTTTAGAATAGTCCAATGTTTGGCTCTTAGCCATTCTTGGGTGTTTTTAGCTGTGTGTTTTGGGTCATTATCCTGTTGCAAGACCCATGACCTGCCACTGAGACCAAGCTGTCTGACACTGGGCAGCACATTTCTCTCTAGTAGTAGTAGTAGATTAGTTTATTTGACACGGACAGTGCAATAAACATAGACAATTAATCAAAGACAATCAATCTGATGTGTTGCACATAGAGTGTATAGCTATTAGCTAATTTGCAACTCTTGTCCCTGGATGGGCTTTAGGCTTTTCCCATGGGGGAAAAAAAAAAAAAAAAAAAAAAAAAAATTATATATATATATATACAATAACCACATACATCAATGCAGAAAGATTATAAATACACAATTATAAATATTATAAATACACAAATATAACAGCCTGACTCACATTTAACATAAATATTATAAATAACATAAATACACAAATATAACAGCCTGACTCACATTTAACACATATAACATAACTCACATTTGCCTATTTCAGGCCTTCCTCCCTTCGTCACTCACTATAAACAAACACATTTATTCCTTCCCTTCATTCACTCTCACTCTGCAGACAATTAATTCATACATGAGAACATTCTTGTTTATTTTTCAGCCAGTTTTTAACCTTTTTAGTGAATGTTTTAAAGTCCGTTATTATTTTAATTTCATTTGGCATTGTGTTCCAGATGTGACTGCCCTTTATAGAGAAAGCTGTTTGTCCAAACGTGGTTCTGTGGTGGAATATTTTACAGTTATTGTTAACAGAACTCCTGGTGGCTCTGCTGCTGTCCTGTCTTTGGACGAAACCAGCAAGTGGCTCGGGTGCTGATTTATGGAAACATTTGAACGTTAATTTCAGAAAACAGAGGTCAATGAAACTCTCAAAACTCAATAGGTTGTATTTTTTTAAAACATTACAGTGATGCCACCTAATGGGCTTTTTGTCCAAGATTTTTAGGGTTTGATTATATAATGAACCTATATGTCTTATTGTGGAAGGAGCTGCTTGAGCCCAGACTGTCAAACAGTATGATATATGAGAAAAAACCATAGAATGCATATACAGTGCAGCTGCTTCGTAAGGTATGTAATATCTAATTAATTTAAAGCAGTTCAGATTTTTTAATGTTTTTGAAATTTTCTTTATATGAAGATTAAATTTGAATTGAGGATCTAGTACAATGCCAAGGTATTTGAATTCTGTAACTAAACTGATGTCATGATCATGTATATTAACTTTAAAACGTTGCAGGTCTAGAATACCTTGATAGTCTTGAGATTTCATTGTACCCTGCACAGATTCAAGACACCCTGTGCCAGATGCAGCAAAGCAGCCCCACAACATAACAGAACCTCCTCCATGTTTCATAGTAGGGACAGTGTTCTTTTCTTGGTATGCTTCATTTTTGTGTCTGTGAACATAGAGCTGATGTGCCTTGCCAAAAAGTTCCAGTTTTGTCTCATCTGTCCTTAGGATTTGTGGCTTGTCAACATGCAGTTTGGCAAATTCCAGTCTGGCTTTTTTATGATTTGTTTTCAACAGTGGTGTCCTCCTTGGTTGTCTGCCATGAAGTCCACTTTGGCTCAAACAACGACGGATGGTGCAATCTGACACTGATGTACCTTGGAGTTCACCATGAATGTGTTTAGAGGTTGTTCTGGGCTCTTTTGTTACCATTCATATTACCCATCTCCTCCTGTGGCCACGTCCAGGGAGGTTGGCTACAGTCCCGTGGATCTTAAATTTCTGAATAATATGTGCAACTGTAGTCACAGGAACATCAAGCTGCTTGGAGACGGTCTTATAGCCTTTACCTTTAACATGCTTGTCTATAATTTTCTTTCTAATCTCCTGAGACAACTCTCTCCTTTGCTTCCTCTGGTCCATGTTTAGTGTGGTACACACCATGTCACCAAACAGCACAGTGACTACTTGTCACCCTTTAAATAGGCCCACTGACTGATTGCAAGTTTGTAGACACCGTCTGATTTTCATTGGTTAATTTTCATAGATTTTTTTTTTTTAATTACCACTTTTATCAGATTCAAGTTATTTCTGTGACCATTGTGGGTTTTTCTTTCATTAACAGAGGGGTACCAACAATTTTGTCCATGTGTGTAGGTACTGTCAGCCATGTGGGGGTATATGGTGGTATACATGGTGATTATGATGATGATAATATTGTCTATAATTATATTAAACATACCAGAAGTATTTAAGATAAGATAAGCCTTTATTAGTCCCACAATGGGGAAATTCCAGGATTGCAACAGCACAGGGATAGCAACACTCAGAGCAACAATCAGAAGGCAAGAAAAAAACAAGAGCGGCAAATATACATATGTACATATAAATATAAATATAAACACACACAGTGCGGAGCGTTGTAGCTAGATGGAATAAATATGTAAATATATAAACATTATTCCAGTTATTATTAGATGTTGGTATTATTGTCACTATAAACTATCATTGTTGTATTATTTCTACTGCATAATTTAATTATAAGATGCATTCTATATTACGGTATTGTATGGTGAATGTAATTATGGGATGGATATTATAATTTATTGGGTATGGGGAAGGGGTGGGCCCATTGTTGTGTTTATTTTTGGGGTTTTTGATTCCTTGTTTTTATTTTTTTTTGTCTTAATGTTCAAATCAATCAATCATTAAATAAATCAATAAACTGCCAACCCTCTGGTTATTAGACGACCTGCTCCTCCTCCAGAGCCACTGCTGCCCACACTTCCCAGCTCCGTTCCATTTTTGCTGAGCACCAAGCTGGACGGCGGGAAGTTCCATTTTTATCTGGTCTTTGGCATGACCCGGTCGGGACTTGGACCCTGACCTCCTGGTTGTGGGGCAGATGCTGTACCTCTAGTCCACCACTCCACTGACGACTGCTGTCTCAGCTGAGTGGTGCTCACGAAGCTGAACTGCATGGCACGTAAAGGTCTTGTGCTATTGTTGAGATGATGGATCAATTGTTGAGCCGTTTTCTATAACTTTGGAGGTAATGGGTAAGATGCTGACTGGTCTGGAATTACTCACAGTGGTTCTAACGCCTGACTTGAAAACTGGGGTAACTGCCGCCAGCTTCCAAGTCACAGGCACACTACAGCGTTTTGTTGATAAGTTAATGAAAAGCATGAATGGGTGAATCAAGGTGTCCTTGTGGGTTTTTACAAAACTGGGATCCAGTCCTTGGCTCTGGAGTGGTTGAAGGAGCTGATGATGCTGCCTACCTCGGTTTCAGATCTTTGGTCCATGCTGACAGCTGGTGGACTGTTATTTACTGGGTTGGAGATGCGGTCGGGAGGAGCAAAATGTTTGCAGACGTCTTCTACACATTTTATAAAGAATGCGTTTAGCTCCAGAATAGTAGGGTCTTTCAGCAGCTGGTTATTAATATTTAGTTCTTAGTTTTTGGAGTCATGTTTATTTTGTCTACTAGTTCATTTATTAATATTCTGCCAGATCTGCTTCCCTCTCCCGTTTGACCTCTCAGTGCTGTTGATGACAGAGTCGGCAGCTCTGAAGTAACTTTGTTTGGTGCTGATGTGAAGTTTTGCCTGTCTAGAATTAACCCAGATGTGACTAATCTTTATTGAAGTAGCTGCTCTGTCCTTTTGGGTCATGGAGGAGGAATGCTGTCTCACAGCGCAGGACTTTAGCCCAGTTCACTTCTGCTAGAGCCCTTTCAAAGTTCTGCCGTTGGGTTTTGGGAATCGTGTTGACAGCTGATTGTTTACAGAGATGCTAGGTGAGTTAATCAAACGTTCTGTCACTTTTCTCAAAAAGAAAATCCCATTCTGCTCAGAGATCCCAGTTAACAGATTCTGGGTTTTCGTGACTCTGTCAGGTTCATGTGTGAAACCCAGTGAGGGTTTAGTGACTCTAGCGGGTTGCTGATTGGTTGGGTAAAGTTGTAACGATCAGCCAGATGTGAGGTTTCCTCTCCTTCTCCTCATTCCAGTTTAGGCTGACGGCTCCAAGGAAAATTATCTCTTTTCTTGTGGTTGCAGAAATCAAGGACTGCTTTAAGGCAATCACACAACTGGTTTGTGGCTGAAGGCTTGCAGCAGAAACTGATGACCATTACTCCCATGTATAATGGGGGGGGGGGGGGGGGGGACTGCTCCAGCCCAGGGACCCACAACCGCTTTGATCCGGCCCTGCTTGAGCCCCGGAAATGAGGCCATAGAAATACAGTGGTACCTCTACTTATGAATGTCTCTACATACGGAATTTTCAGGTTACGAGACGCCTCAACGGGAAAATATTGCCTCTAGTTACGAACAAAATTTCAGGATACGAAAGGCAAAAAAGTACGCGCTCCTCGCAGCTTCCGTAGTTTACCGAACGTAAACATACCTGTAGCTGCTCTGCCATTGGCTATCGCCTAGCATCTTCCTGGTATCCCATTGGCCACAAAGTTGGGTTTTTTTTCCAAAACTTTATTAAGAACAAGGTGAAAGTTTTACGTGTGTGTACAGTACAGAATTAACATTTATTCGCTATGGGCCCCAAGAAAGTGACGGAGATAAGTGGAAAAGGAGAAAAGAAGAGAGTTTTTTTGTCCATACAAACAAAGAAAGGAGATAATCGAAAGGTATGAAAAGGGGATGCGTTTGGTTGATCTCGCCAAAGAATATGGCCGTAATACATCAACGATCAGCACGGTATTAAAACAAAAGGAAGCACTTACAAGCCGACAAAAGCAAACGTCCTTGGATCAGAACATGAACCAAAGAAGGCAAAAGGTGACGACGTCGACGACGATAGCAGTTAAAAGGTAAATGAACATAATTTTTATTATTCTTTCTCTTTTATTATTCCCTTTTATTATTCTTTCTCTCATTTTAAACTCTCATTTTATGTTTATTGTGCAGTAATCTAATTGTAACATGTATTTGTTACATGTTTTGATGCGTTTTTACGATTTATAAAAAATTTATGCCCGAATTTTGGGGGCTTGGAACGGATTACGGCATTTACATGTAAAACGCGCCTCTACTTACGAATTTTTCACGTTACGAGAATTCTTCCGGAACGAATTAAATTCGTAAGTAGAGGTACCACTGTAATGACAAACCATAACTCCTCAAACTAAACCTGAGTCTACACTTCAGCCCAGTCTGGCTCCCTGCGGTGCTGGGAGAGCCTCACCTGACCCGGAGGAAGCGTCCCTGCAGCTCCGGACTACGGCGGCCAGCAGGGTCCACTCGCGGCCGTCCTCGGGCTTCCCTCTCCGGGGCAGCTGCTGGTAGCGGCTCAGGCACAGCCGGGCCACCTCGTCGGGGTCCACCATGGTACCGCCACTAACTGCACATGGAGCAGCGTGAATCTTAAAGCCGCTACACGCTACAGGAACACACGAGGCAAAACCGGAATAAAAACAAACCTACTTCCGGTCCAGGCGAAGGAAGTGCTACCTTTCAAAATCAAAGTCTTCACCCTGCAGACGGCTGAAAGCCCGTAAATCAGCGCTTCTTGACTGGAGGTCTTCGGAGATCTTTTGTGAGGCATGCTTCACATCAGCAGATGTTTCTGGTGAAGAGCAAACTCAAAAGTTCTGGAAAGTTCCTGCTGAACCTTCTGCATGTACGACTCTACTTCCGGTGACGTTGTGTAAACAAAACGCCATTGAAAAATCCCTTTCAACCTACACTCAACTGTGTGCGTTACAAGGACAAGATAGTTACTGTTCAAACTGATAAATGTGACATTTTTGCAAATATTCACTCATTTCTTTAAAAATCTGATCCCCAACAACACGTTCCTAAACGTGGGAAACGGGCCTGGTCACCACGTTCCATCACCTGTCCACAGTTCCATCACCTGTCCACGGTTCCATCGCCTGTCCACAGTTCCATCACCTGTCCACGGTTCCATCGCCTGTCCACGGTTCCATCACCTGTCCACAGTTCCATCGCCTGTCCACGGTTCCATCACCTGTCCACAGTTCCATCGCCTGTCCACGGTTCCATCACCTGTCCACAGTTCCATCGCCTGTCCACAGTTCCATCACCTGTCCACAGTTCCATCGCCTGTCCACAGTTCCATCACCTGTCCACGGTTCCATCGCCTGTCCACGGTTCCATCACCTGTCCACAGTTCCATCGCCTGTCCACGGTTCCATCGCCTGTCCACAGTTCCATCACCTGTCCACAGTTCCATGGCCTGTCCACAGTTCCATCACCTGTCCACAGTTCCATGGCCTGTCCACGGTTCCATCACCTGTCCACAGTTCCATCACCTGTCCACGGTTCCATCGCCTGTCCACAGTTCCATCACCTGTCCACAGTTCCATGGCCTGTCCACAGTTCCATCACCTGTCCACAGTTCCATGGCCTGTCCACAGTTCCATCACCTGTCCACAGTTCCATCACCTGTCCACGGTTCCATCGCCTGTCCACAGTTCCATCACCTGTCCACAGTTCCATGGCCTGTCCACAGTTCCATCACCTGTCCACAGTTCCATGGCCTGTCCACGGTTCCATCGCCTGTCCACAGTTCCATGGCCTGTCCACAGTTCCATCACCTGTCCACGGTTCCATCGCCTGTCCACGGTTCCATCACCTGTCCACGGTTCCATCGCCTGTCCACGGTTCCATCACCTGTCCACGGTTCCATCGCCTGTCCACAGTTCCATCACCTGTCCACGGTTCCATCGCCTGTCCACAGTTCCATCACCTGTCCACAGTTCCATGGCCTGTCCACAGTTCCATCACCTGTCCACGGTTCCATGGCCTGTCCACAGTTCCATGGCCTGTCCACGGTTCCATCGCCTGTCCACGGTTCCATCACCTGTCCACGGTTCCATGGCCTGTCCACAGTTCCATCACCTGTCCACGGTTCCATCGCCTGTCCACAGTTCCATCACCTGTCCACGGTTCCATCGCCTGTCCACGGTTCCATCGCCTGTCCACAGTTCCATCGCCTGTCCACGGTTCCATCGCCTGTCCACAGTTCCATCACCTGTCCACGGTTCCATTGCCTGTCCACAGTTCCATCGCCTGTCCACAGTTCCATCGCCTGTCCACGGTTCCATCACCTGTCCAATAACAAGCCTCAGTGTTTAGGAACTGAGGAACTAATGGTTGAAGTTTGGGAAATTCTTTCCCATTTGTGTCAGACCATCTCACAGGAGCTTGGGCCACAGCAGCCAGCTATGCCATTTATTTATGTCAGCATATAATCATTTATTTATTCTTTTAATTGTTAATGTATTTCCGGTTCCGGTTCCACCGGACCGGTGGCGCCACACGAGTCAGCTGCCCGTTGCAACAGCCTTTTTTTTATCTTCCTTCTTCTTTCTACACCTTTCACTCTGTATATATATCACGGATCGCCCCGGGGGTCTCCCGGGTCGGCGGACGGAGCCACTGTTTGCAGCGGGAGACGTTACAGCGGGGAGGAGCTGGTGCTAGCTAGCACTTGGCCGCCGCTCGGTGCTAATGGGAAACTCGACATACCGGGAGCTGTAGTGAAAACGACGCGGGTGCTGGGCTGGAGTTTAGGCGGCGTGCAAGAAATATAAGACAGAATAATAAAGAGCGATGGCAAGAACCAAGCAGACCGCCCGTAAAATCTACTGGAGGAAGAAGCCCCCCAGGAGACAGCTAGCCACCAGGGCTGCTCGGAGAGGCGCTCCGGCCACCGGCAGAGTGAAGAGGCCTCGCCGTCACAGGCCCGTGGCTCTGAGAGAGATCCGTCGCTGCCAGAAATCCACGGAGCTGCTCATCCGTAAGCTGCCCGTCCAGCGCCTGGTGAGGGAGATCGCTCAGGACTTCAAGACCGTCCTGCGTTTCCTGAGCTTCGCTGTCATGGCTCTGCAGGAGACCAGCAAGGCCTACCTGGTGGGTCTCTTCTTCGCCAAGAGGATCACCATCATGCCCAAAGACTTCCAGCTGGCCCGCTGCATCCGCGGAGAGAGAACTTAGACTTTCTGCTGCACATCCACCAGCCATAATGCTCTGCACTGTGTGTCTATATATATACATTTATAGTAATATGGACATATGTTTACTAGCTGTTCTTGTTTTTTCTTGCCTTCTGATTGTTGCTCTGAGTGTTGCTATCCCTGTGCTGTTGCAATCCTGGAATTTCCCCATTGTGGGACTAATAAAGGCCTATCTTATCTTATCTTATCTTATCTTATTTATAGCTAATTAAGTCATTTTTTGTCCTCCATAGCCAGCGGCGGTTCTGGGTGGTGTTTGCATGGTAGACTTTGCACTTGTAGGTGTAGCGACGAACTGTGTTAAGTGACAGTGGTTTTCTGAAGTGTCCCTGAGTCCACGTGGTGATATCCTTTGCAGAATGATGTTCGTTTTTAATGCAGTGCCATCCAAGGGATTGAAGGTCATGAGTGTTCAATGTTGCTTTTCAGCCTTGCTGCTTACCTGGAGAAATGTCTCCAGATTCTCTGAACCTTCTGATGATATTATGGCATGTCGATGATGGAATACCTAAATTCCGTGCAATTGTATCCATCCATCCATCCATCTTCTACCGCTTTTCCGGAGGTCCAGGTCACGGAGGCAGCAGTTCAAGCAGAGAAGCCCAGACTTCCCTCTCCCCAGCCACCTGCTCCAGCTCTTCAGAGAGGATACCAAGGCGTTCCCAGACCAGCTGGGAGACATAGTCTCCCCACCGAGTCCTGGGTCTGCTCCGAGTGGGACGTGCCCAAAACACCTCAAGTGGGAGGCGTCCAGGAGGCATCCTAATCAGATGCCCAAACCATCTCAACTGACTCCTTTCAATGTGGAGGAGCAGTGGTTCTACTCTGAGCCTCTCCCGGATGACTGAGCTCCTCACCCTATCTCTGAGGGTGAGTCCAGCAATCCTACAGAGAAAGCTCATTCAGCCGCTTGTATCCGCGATTTTGTTCTTTCGGTCATTACCCAAAGCTCGTGACCATAGGTGAGAGTAGGAACGTAGATTGACTGGTAAATCAACAGCTTTGCCTTAGAACTCAGCTCCCTCTTCACCACAACAGACTGGTACAACGTCCGCATCACTGCAGATGCTGCTCCGATCCGTCTGTCAATCTCTCACTCCATTCTCCCATCACTCGTGAATAAGACCCCAAGATACTTAAACTCCTCCACTTGGGGCAGGAGCCTGTCCCCAACCCAGAGAGGACAATCCACATTTTTCCGGCTGAGGACCATGGACTCAGACTTGGAGGTGCTGATTCTCATCCCAGCTGCTCCCCCTCATGGATTGTCACCTTATCGTGGTGGGGGGTTTTCGTGCCCCAGTGATCCCAGGAGCTATGTTGTCCGTGGCAATTTGCCTCTGATAGGGTCACCCAAGACAAACTGGTCCTGGGTGAAGGGCCAGACTAAGAATGTTCCAACAGACTCTCATGATAAATTGTATATCAAGGATTCAGTGTACCCCGCCCGGTATGGGGTTACTGGGGCCCCACCCTGGAGCCAGGCCTGGGGGAGGGGCTTGAAGGCTAGCGTCTGGTGGCCGGGTTTCCACCCATGGGACCCAGCCAGGTTCAGCCCGAAGGAGTTACATGGGTCCACCCTCCAGTAGGCTCACCACCTGCAGGAGGGATCATGGGGGTCCGGTGCTATGTGGATTAGGTGGCGGTCAAAGGCGGAGACCTTGGCGGGCTGATCCCAAGCTTTCTAAACTGGCAATTGTATCACTGCTGGAAAAAACAGCATAGACCAGCATAGAAAAACCAGCAAAGACCAGCATTTTCATGCTGGTCTATCCTGGTTTACGCTGGTCTATGCTGGCTTGGTGTTGGTTTAGCTGGTGGGCTGGTCCACCAGCCATGAGGCTAAACCAGAAGGTCAGTAAAACAACAATGAGTCAATATGAGAAAAGAGCTTTTGGGCAAAGCCTACTACAGATTTGTTTTAGGCCATAAGATGCATGCAGTTCCATTACAATTACTACAGTTGCAGTGGAGGTAATATCTAGAGTTAGTGGTGGTGCAGGAAAAATAATGGAAAACAAATCATCATTGTTTACATTAGACTGTTAAAATCTAGTTACTCTTGTGTGACTTGAATTATAGGCGGAGGTTTGAAGAGCAGCTTCTTTTTATAAGACTGAATTTTGATTCCACATAATACATGCAAAAAACATGCAACTTAGGTTAACTGGCATCAGCTGGGGATTCTAAATTGTCCTTTGGTATGACTGTGAGAAACATATCTGTCTGGAGCCAGTTGAGAGTTTCCTTGGCTGTGTGTTTGGGATCATTGTCTTGCTGAAATGTCCATCCTCATTTCATCTTCAGCATCTTGGCAGATGGCAACAGGTTCTTATCAAGGATGTCTGTACATTTGTCCATTCATCTTTCCTTCAATTATATGAAGTCTGCCTGTACCATGTGCTGAAAAACACCCCCACACCATGATGCTCCCACTTCCAAACTTCGCTGTTGGTATGGTGTTTTGGGGGCTGATGTGCAGTTCCCTTTCTCCTCCAACATGCTGTGTGTTCTGGCATCCAAAAAATTCAATTTTGGTCTCATCTGACCAGACTATATTCTCCCAGTATTTTACTGGCTTGCCCAAATGTCATGCAGCACACTTTAAATGAGCTTCAACATGCTTTTTCTTCAGCAATGGAGTCTTGCGAGGTGAGTGGGCATAGGGTCCATGTCAGTTGAGTGCATTACTTATTGTTTTCTTTGAAACAGCAGTGCCTGCTAACTCCAGGTCTTTCTGGAGCTCTCCACGAGTGGTCTTTGGCTGTTGGATAACTCTTCTGATAATTCTTTTGACTCCTCTGTCAGAAATCTTGCGAGGACCTCTTGGTCATGTCCAATTTATGGTAAAATGATTTTCTTTCCATTTCTGAATGGTGTCTCCAACAGTGCTCATGGGAAGATTCAGCAGTTTAGAAATGCACCTGTAACCAATGCCATCATTATGTTTTGCAAGAATAAGGTTGCAAAAGTCGAGAAAGAGCTCTTTGCTTCTACCCATCATGAGTTCTTTGTGGTGTGACAATCTGATATTCACAGACCTTTTTAAAGGCTGTCAGTTAGGACTTAAACAACTGGAATTAATTTGCACTGATGGGGGATGGGATGGCTTCCTAAATTCTGATGGATTTCAGCTGGTTTCTTGGCTTTCTGTGCCTTTTTGCATTTCTTTTCCTTCACATGTTCAATACTTACGTATTCCCTGTGTCATTCCACTTTACTAAGTATAACTTGTTTTGTGAACACAGTTGCCTTGAATTCTTTGTATGTACAGTGGATATCAAAAGTCTACACACCCCTATTCAACTTCCAGCTTTTTGTGAAGTAAAAAAATGAGACCAAGATAAATCATTTCAAAACTTTTTCCACCACTAATGTGACCTATAACCTGTACAACCCAACTGAAAAACTAATTGAAATCTTTTAAGGAGGAAAGTAAAAAAAAAAAAAAACTTACAATAACCTGGTTGTATAAATATGTGCACACCCCTAAACAAATACTTTGTTGCACCTTTGGTTTTTATTACAACACTCAGTCATTTTGGGTAGGAGTCTATCAGAGTGGCACATATTTTTTTTTTCACAATATTTTTATTGAACCTTTTTTTACAAACATGACACAAACAATCAAACACTTGTGGAGGATCAAATAAGGGTCATCAGTGTGGAGACACGGAAAAAGTGCAGGCAGACACGGCGAACTGAAGTTTAAAAGGGTGTTTTATTCATCCTCCATCACGTGAGCTCACCCCAGCGCTGTGGGAGCGTGCTGGAGCGAGCCCTGTGTCTCTAGTCAGCAAACAGGCAATGCAAGTGGTCAAAAAGAGAGTGAGCAAGTGATATACAGTTGACTTATATACCCAGCTACAGACAATACATGCACAGCAGTAAAGCATGGACATTTGCATTAGAGTCACACATATCAATAGCAGGATTACTGGCGCCGGGATTAGACAAAGAGAGGCTGCCTATTGATATCAGTCCATACATCTCACTGTTCTGCTAATTGCTCCAGCTGGGCGCTCTGCTTGTCCATAGGCTGTGGAGGTCACCCACACACTAACACTAAAGTAATTTAAAATTAAAAAAAACAACACTAACTACAAGGAAAGAAAAAAGAAAAAAATGTACTAAAAACACCAACAACCACTAACAAAGGCAAGTCATCAACAATGCTCCTCTGTTTAGCCGAGTTCCACCCTATGCAGGACATACTGAATGCACTGAGGAGCTCATTTAGCAGCAGACTACATCATCCCAGGTGCACAACCGAGAGGTTTCGTAGGTCCTTCCTACCAACGGCTGTCAGACTGTACAACCTAAGCAGGGCTGCTCGCAGAGATAGCAAAAAAGACGTAACAAACTAATAGTTTTTTGAATGCAGAAGATGCAATAGACTTACACAGTGGTCCTCTCCGGCATACAACTAGGAGCATGCCGGTCGCTATGGAGGGTGAGAGTGTGTATGGGCACATAATCATACCATGCAGGATAGCTGGGTAGACGGTTATGCTGTTTCATTCCATCTAGCAACAATGCTCTGCACTGTGTGTGTTTATATATTTGCATATTTGTTCCGTCTAGCTGCAATGCTCCGTACTGTGGGTGTTTATATATTTATATATCTACATGTTATTCCATCTAGCTACATTGCTCCGCACTGTGTGTGTTTATATACTTGCATATTTATTCCACCTAGCTGCAATGCTCCGTACTGTGGGTGTTTATATATTTACATATTTATTCCATCTAGCTACAATGCTCTGCACTGTGTGTTCATATATTCATATATTATTCCATCCAGCTACAATGCTCTGCACTGTGTGTCTGTGTGTGTGTGTATATATATATATTTTATAGTAATACGTACATATGTTTATTAGCTGCTCTTGCTTGCTTGTTTTTTTTTCTTGCCTTCTGATTGTTGCTCTGAGTGTTGCTATCCCTGTGCTGTTGCAATCCTGGAATTTCCCCGTTGTGGGACTAATAAAGGCTTATCTTATCTTATCTTATCTTATCTTATCTTACATATTATACATTTACCAGTTTGGAATTTGCAAGGTCCACACATATCATTCACCTTCTTCTTCAGAAGTTATGTTTAATTTCTTTACATAATCAATGAAAGGTCTCCATATATTCTCAAACACACTTAACTTTGATTTCAGTATGTATGTTATTCTTTCTAGTGGAAGGTTTGTTAACATCTGTCTTAACCACTGAGTCACATCTGGTCTATGAGTCTTTTGCACAGTAGTGCAATACATTTTTTGGCGTTAAGCAAACTGAGGTCTATGAATGCTCTTTCACTCTTATTAAAGTTATGTGAATTAAATTAAATTAATTAAATTAATACCTGAATTAAAATCATGTACAAAGCTTGGACAATTTAAACAAAAACTAAAGGAAGAAATACTCCAAACATATTTACAAGACGACATGTAAACTCACATAAGGATTGACATTTCCAGCCTGTGTTGTGTTGTAGCTTAGTTTTTCTTTTTTTCTTTTTCTCTCAGTCATATTTTGTCTTAGCCTTGTTTTAAATTGTAATCGCTCTTGTCTTGTTTTCTCTTTTTTCTCCTTTGAATTCTTGGATGGAATATGGGTGGGCAATATAAGCTGCGGCTTCAGCCATCACCCATTTCGGATAACTCACATGGAATTGTATAGTAGAAGGAGTCTTTGTCTAATTTGACCTTGTTGTTATATTATACAGTTTCTTTTAACCTGTAATGTACTGTGACATTTGCAGGGTTCACACAAAAAGACAATGGAGCAGATGGCTGTGATCAACCAGATTTATTTTGTACACCCCAACCCCAACTTGCAACTTAGTACACAGAGCCGGGGAGGTCATTCTCCCAGACCCCTGTTTGAATCATGGTTACACACACATGATACATCTTGCCCTAATCCTGCTAAACACTGCTGGGTCATTATAATGCAGTTATAATGACACAGCAGTATAACTCAGAAATAACACATTTAACACACACAGTAACGTTTCAAACTGGCAAAGCATGCTGGGAAATCCCTGGCTCCCTTAAAATGGCCCCGACGTTACACTGCCCCCCCCCCTGGACTGGTTTCTGTCCCCAGAAAAGTCAAAGTCCACTTTCAGAAATCCAACGCGAGTCAGCCCGGTGCCAGGGCGGCATGCACGGGCCATCTGAGTCTCGGTCAGAGTATCTGGTTGGGGTAGGGTTCCGGTTTGGCCATCAGCGGGCGGATGGACACATCTTACAGCCTCTGTAGGACCACGCACAGTCCCTTCCCTGACAGCGGGAGTCCCAGGCCCGCTCCGGCCGACTCCCACCGCTGCCAGATCTCCCAGGCGGCCGCTGGCCCGCGTCCATGCGTCCAGCCCTTGCCGCGCCTGGAAAGTGGCCGCATCTTCGTCCTGCTCGCTCCGCTGCGTTGCTCCTGCGCCGAGGGCCTCCGTGACGTCACCGAAAGGAAAAGCATCGGGTGGCGGTAGGACACGCACAGTTTCTCCTCTGGCAGCGGGAGTCCCATGACTCCCACCGCTGCCAGGACCTCCCAGTCGGCCGCTGGCCCGCGTCCAGGCGCCCAGCCCCTGCCGATCCCGAGAAAAGACCGGATCTGTCCTGCTCGCTCCACTGCTGCTGTGCTCCAAAGGCCTCTGTGACGTCACCTGCCGGTGGAAGCATCTGCAGGAGGCGGCTTTTTCCCCGTCCATGCCACCTCGCTCTAATTTAACGTCGGCGAGGGGCCAGTTTGTCGTGCGCTGTGTGCGGGGCGGTACCATGCCATGTACCCTGGCTCTGTGCAGCGGAAGCCGTCCTTCCTCACGTTGCCACGGCTGTTTCCTTCGTGCACGCGCTGCTGTGATCTGCCGTAGCTCCTCCTCCACTCGCTCTCAGCACGATGGTTTCCTCTGATGATCAGCGCGGCAGCCAACTCGACCTGGGCCAGGCGGTCATCCAACAGGTTCTCGCCGTTGTAGCGGGGAATCTTGGCCCGCTGCTGGATGGATGGGACGGTCATCTCCCGGTCGATTGCCGCTCCTAATCGCTCTGGAATCGCCAGCCCGTCCTGCCCTGAAAAGGGCGGGAAACGGGGCTGGTTTGCTCTGCTCCGTCCATCGCGGCGAAGCTCTTCAGGGGCCGGCGTCTCAGCTCTATACTCCGTTCCCGGCTGAGCGATGAATCGCTCCGGCCGCTGTACCTCCGCCTGGATCCTCATCTTGCTCCATATCCCACTCCTGACACCAGTGTGACGTTTGCAGGGTTCACACAAAGACAATGGAGCAGATGGCTGTGATCAACCAGATTTATTTTGTACACCCCAACCCCAACTTGCAACTTAGTACACAGAGCAGGGGAGGTCATTCTCACAGACCCCTGTTTGAATCATGGTTACACACACATGATACATCTTGCCCTAATCCTGCTAAACACTGCTGGGTCATTATAATGCAGTTATAATGACACAGCAGTATAACTCAGAAATAACACATTTAACACACACAGTAACGTTTCAAACTGGCAAAGCATGCTGGGAAATCCCTGGCTCCCTTAAAATGGCCCCGACGTTACACTGCCCCCCCCCCTGGACTGGTTTCTGTCCCCAGAAAAGTCAAAGTCCACTTTCAGAAATCCAACGCGAGTCAGCCCGGTGCCAGGGCGGCATGCACGGGCCATCTGAGTCTCGGTCAGAGTATCTGGTTGGGGTAGGGTTCCGGTTTGGCCATCAGCGGGCGGATGGACACATCTTACAGCCTCTGTAGGACCACGCACAGTCCCTTCCCTGACAGCGGGAGTCCCAGGCCCGCTCCGGCCGACTCCCATCGCTGCCAGATCTCCCAGGCGGCCGCTGGCCCGCGTCCATGCGTCCAGCCCTTGCCGCGCCTGGAAAGTGGCCGCATCTTCGTCCTGCTCGCTCCGCTGCGTTGCTCCTGCGCCGAGGGCCTCCGTGACGTCACCGAAAGGAAAAGCATCGGGTGGCGGTAGGACACGCACAGTTTCTCCTCTGGCAGCGGGAGTCCCATGACTCCCACCGCTGCCAGGACCTCCCAGTCGGCCGCTGGCCCGCGTCCAGGCGCCCAGCCCCTGCCGATCCCGAGAAAAGACCGGATCTGTCCTGCTCGCTCCACTGCTGCTGTGCTCCAAAGGCCTCTGTGACGTCACCTGCCGGTGGAAGCATCTGCAGGAGGCGGCTTTTTCCCCGTCCATGCCACCTCGCTCTAATTTAACGTCGGCGAGGGGCCAGTTTGTCGTGCGCTGTGTGCGGGGCGGTACCATGCCATGTACCCTGGCTCTGTGCAGCGGAAGCCGTCCTTCCTCGCGTTGCCACGGCTGTTTCCTTCGTGCACGCGCTGCTGTGATCTGCCGTAGCTCCTCCTCCACTCGCTCTCAGCACGATGGTTTCCTCTGATGATCAGCGCGGCAGCCAACTCGACCTGGGCCAGGCGGTCATCCAACAGGTTCTCGCCGTTGTAGCGGGGAATCTTGGCCCGCTGCTGGATGGATGGGACGGTCATCTCCCGGTCGATTGCCGCTCCTAATCGCTCTGGAATCGCCAGCCCGTCCTGCCCTGAAAAGGGCGGGAAACGGGGCTGGTTTGCTCTGCTCCGTCCATCGCGGCGAAGCTCTTCAGGGGCCGGCGTCTCAGCTCTACACTCCGTTCCCGGCTGAGCGATGAATCGCTCCGGCCGCTGTACCTCCGCCTGGATCCTCATCTTGCTCCATATCCCACTCCTGACACCAGTGTGACGTTTGCAGGGTTCACACAAAGACAATGGAGCAGATGGCTGTGATCAACCAGATTTATTTTGTACACCCCAACCCCAACTTGCAACTTAGTACACAGAGCAGGGGAGGTCATTCTCACAGACCTCCGTTTCAATCATGGTTACACACACATGATACATCTTGCCCTAATCCTGCTAAACACTGCTGGGTCATTATAATGCAGTTATAATGACGCAGCAGTATAACTCAGAAGTAACACATTTAACACACACAGTAACGTTTCAAACTGGCAAAGCATGCTGGGAAATCCCTGGCTCCCTTAAAATGGCCCCGACGTTACAGTACTATCCGAAATAAATAAATTCAATTCAATTCAATTCAATGTTTTTCTGGATACAGACCCAACAAAAACAGTTTAGGGTTCAATGTGAATTGTTTTGAATTATTTTTTCAATTGTTACCCTCACCTCTTCCCAAAACATTCTGATTTTTCTACATTCCCATAAACAGTGAAATAAGATAAGATAAGATAAGATAAGATAAGCCTTTATTAGTCCCACAATGGGGAAATTCCAGGATTGCAACAGCACAGGGATAGCAACACTCAGAGCAACAATCAGAAGGCAAGAAAAAACAAGAACATCTACTAAACATATGTACATATTACTATAAATATATACGTATATCTATAGACACACAGTGTGGAGCATTGTGGTTGGTTGGTGAATGTGCAGCAGAAAGTCTAAGCTCTCTCTCTGTGGATGCGGCGGGCCAACTGGAAGTCTTTGGGCATGATGGTGACCCTCTTAGCAAAGAAGAGACCCACCAGGTAGGCCTCGCTGGCCTCCTGCAGAGCCATGACGGCGAAGCTCAGGAAGCGCAGGACGGTCTTGAAGTCCTGAGCGATCTCCCTCACCAGGTGCTGGATGGGCAGCTTACGGATGAGCAGCTCCGTGGATTTCTGGTAGCGACGGATCTCTCTCAGAGCCACGGGCCTGTGACGGTGAGGCTTCCTCACTCCGCTGGTGGCCGGAGCGCTTTTCTGAGCAGCCTTGGTGGCTAGCTGCTTCCTCAGGGGCTTTTTCCTCCAGTAGGTTTTACGGGCGGTCTGCTTGGTTCTTGCCATCGCTCTTTATTATTCTGTCTTATATTTCTTGCACGCCGCCTAAACTCCAGCCCAGCACCCGCGTCGTTTTCGCTACAGCTCCCGGTATGTCAAGTTTCCCATTAGCACCAGGCGGTGGCCGAGTGCTAGCTAGCACTAGCTCCTCCCTGCTGTAACGTCTCCTGCTGTAAACAGTGGCTCCGTCCGCCGACTCGGGAGACCCCTGGGGCGATCTGTGTGTCCGTGATATATATATAGAGTGAAAGGTGTAGAAAGAAGAAGGAAGATAAAAAAAAGGCTGTTGCAATGGGCAGCCGACTCGTGCGGTTCCGCCGGACCGGGTTCCTTAACTGTGCATACTAATAGGGTTCCTTAACTGTGCATACATTTTGTGCACGTATCTGGTATGTTTTTGTTATATCTATTTAACTCCACCGGTGTAACATACATCCGCATTAACCATTTAAAATGTATCAATTTAAGACGTACATTTATTGATTTGGTTTGAGCTTCTGTACAAGCCAATTCCCATTGTTCCTCTGAAATTTCAGTTTGCAGGTCTTCTTTCCAATAATTCAATCTTTTCTGTGAGTTTTCACTTGAGGATAGTGTCAATGAGTTATAAAACTCTGAAATAATACCCTTTCTCTTACTATCTTTCATCAAAATTTTTTCCAAGGATGAATAAGTAGGTCGGGTGAGAGCATTATTTTGATTTGATCGAATAAAATTTCTAAGCTGAAAATATTTTAAAAAATGTGTTCTATTAAGATTAAATTTAATCCTCAGTTCTTCAAAAGACATTATGTTATCTGAACGTGACAGATATAAGTCTTGAATCTTTTGAATCCCTTTTAAATTCCATACTTTAAATACAGCATCCGCTCTCCCTGGTGTAAAATATTGATTACCCCATATTGGACTAAATTGTGACAGTAACTGTGGTTCTTTTAAATATTTTTTGGTTTCACACCATATTTTGATCATGTGCTTTACAGTTGGATTTTTAACTTGTTTCTGTAATTTTTTTGCCAAGTCTGAGTATATGAATATGGGAAGAGGTAAAGGTAAATTGTATGATTCCATTTCAGTCCAGTGAGGGAGATCATTTGATGAAAAATAATATGTCATAGACCTCAGTTGTGCCGACCAGTAATACAACATAAAGTTTGGACATTTCAGACCTCCACGATCAAATGGTAAATATAGTAAGGACAGACGTAATCTAGCCCTCCTGTTGTTCCATATAAATTCCACTAACTTTTTTTTTAATTCTTGAGAATAGATCTGAAGGTGGTGGTAAAGGAATGTATTGAAATAAAGTATTTTGGGTAAGATATTACTTTTAAGTATATTAATTCTCCCAATCATCGACATTGGTAGTGACATCCATCTCTGAAGTAACTCATTAATATCTGTCATTAAGGCTTCATAGTTGACACTGGTGACTGATTCTAGCTTAGGCATAATTTGGATTCCTAAATATTTAAACTGATTTACAACATTGAATTGATTTACCTCAGGAGCTGGGTGATTTCTCTGGGTCTCATTTAGCATTAATATTGAAGATTTAGTTTTATTTATTTTATATCCTGATATTTCCCCAAATTCTTTATTAAATTTAACAAGGTCAGAATTGATTTTTTAAAATTCGACATAAACAAAATTATATCATCGGCGTACAGGGAGATTTTATGTTCTGTTGGTCCAACTTTAATTCCATATATTTGTGAATGTAAACGTACCGCCATCGCTAAAGGTTCAATTGCCATAGTAAACAGTAAAGGTGAAAGTGGACAGCCTTGTCGACATCCTCTATTGATATTTATTGATTTTGAAATATTGTTATTTGTTAGGATTTCTGCTGTAGCATTATTGTATATTATCTGAACCCATTTTATGAAATTATTTCCAAGTCCAAACCTTTGTAGGACTTCAAAAAGAAAGGGCCATTCAACTCTATCAAAGGCCTTTTCGGTGTCCAATGATAGGAGAGCTGTATCCGGTGCTTCTTTATTAGAATAAATAATATTAAACAGTCTTCTTACATTATGGAAGCCTTGTCTTCCCTTGATAAAGCCATTCTGATCTCGATTAATAATATTTGGTAATATTTCTTGTAGTCGTCTTGCTAAAATTTTACAGATTATCTTAAGGTCAGCATTTGTCAGCAATGCTTGGACAATTTAAACAAAAACTAAAGGAAGAAATACTCCAAACATATATACAAGATGACATGTAAAATCACATAAGGATTGTCATATCCAGTCTGTGTTGTGGCTTAGTTTTTTTTTGTTTTTTGTTTTTTTCTTTTTTTCTGTCACATTTTGTCTTAGCTTTGTTTTTGAATTGTAATCGCTCTTGTCTTGTTTTTTTTTTTTCTTCTTCTCTTTTTTTCTCTTTTGAATTCTTGGATGGAATATGGGTGGGCAATATAAGCTGCGGCTTCAGCCATCACCCATTTGGGATAACTTATGTGGAATTGTATAATCAGAGGAGTTATTGTCTAATTTGACCTTGTTGGATTTTCTTCCCCCCTTTGTTATATTATTCAGTTTCTTTTAACCTGTACTATCCAAAATAAAGATTCATTCATTCATTCATTCATTCATTCATTCAATAGGCTTATTGGTCTCATGTTTTCACATTTATTAGAGGGCTTACCTGGTTTTGGCAACAGTATAATTAAGGCATTATTCATGTATGGTGGTAAATTACTATTTTGAAATGCTTCTAAAACCATTTCCAAAAGTGGTTTTATTAATTTATTCTTGTGGAGCCCATAGTTATAACCTATGTAACTCACATGTGGCTGGCTGAATTCAGCCAAGAGAGACTTTGAGCTAGCCATGTGTATTGACTTCACACCTCAAGAGGAAGATGTGTCTGCACCCCCTGGGGACTCAGGAGAGAGGAGAAGATTACCCGGCCTGACCTTTGGGGGTCAGAGAGGAGAACAGAAGGACTCTGGGTGTTCTATTACAGATGAAAGGATGTAGCTGGGTATTGAGACTTTTGTGTGATGTATTGTTAGAGATGAATGTATAAATGTATGTGTGTGACTGCGTCCTGTCTCTTTTCACTCCGATCGAGAGAGGACGTAGGATGAATGGGGAATTAAAGCAGATACTGGAAAAATCATCCAGTCTCCTCAATTCTTCACTCCTACAATTGGTGACCTACGCATGAATCTGAGCACGCCGAGGCTGGAGGACAGCCTCGTGATCAATATGGAAGAGCTGGGAGACAGCCGCTCAGACCCGGATTCACCTGGGAATGCCAGCAGGGGCACAAGACTGATTAAGCTCCCCGAGTTCTGGCAAAGCGACCCGCACTCGTGGTTCCAGCATGTGGAGTCGCGGTTCCTGCTCGGGGGAGTTTCAGCGGATGACATTAAATTCCATAATGTCATCGTGACGCTCGACAGCTGCACAGCTCGGTGTGTGCGGCGCCTGGTGCAGCAACCACCCACTGCCGGCAAATACGACGCGCTGAAAGCCACCCTCATCAGGAGCTTCGTGCCGTCGTCTGAGGCAAGAGCCAGGCAGCTACTGGACCTGCGCGACAGAGGTGGACGCAGGCCGACTGTCCTCATGGAGGACATGCTACAAATGATCGGGACGGACAACGACGCGTTCCTTTTCAAGCATATTTTCCTGAGAACCCTCCCAGCGCACACGAGAGGTTCCCTGTCCAGCAGGAGATGTGTGACCCAGCAGGACTTCCGCGACCTGGCCCAAGAGGCGGAGCGGCTCCTCAACGCCTGTGAGGAACAAGAGGCTTCCGTGGCAGCAGCAGACCTCGGCGCGGCGGCCGGGGGCAGTGTGGAGCCAGAGACGGCAGTGACCACCTCAGCGGCGACAGCAGCGGCGAGATTCCGTGGCAGGGGAGATGACGGCCTCTGTTTTTACCATCAACGTTTCGCTGGGAAGGCGCACAAATGCATCCCGCCCTGCAAGTTCAAAAAGCAGGGAAACAACCGGGCCGGGAGCCGTTAGCAGCTTCCACTCTCAGCGAACGGAACAAGCTGCTTTATCTGACAGACGCGGGCTCCGGGCAGCAATTCCTAGTGGACACCAGAGCCCAGAGGAGCTTCATCACTGCCACCTATGCTGATCGGGTCGCTGGACACCGCGGAGACGGAGCGACAGCGGCCAATGGCTCCAGCATCAAGACGTACGGAGAGAGAACCTTGTCTCTGTCCTTCCACGGCCGCACCTATGAGTGGAATTTCATCGTGGCGGCAGTGAGCTTCAATATGTTAGGTGCTGATTTTCTGTGTTCACATGGTTTGTTAGTTGATCTGGCCAACAAACGACTAGTAAATGCACTCTCTTTCTGTTCTATCCCTTGTGCAGCTCGGGTGTGCCCGCCGCCAGTTCAGACCAACGTCGCCACAGCAGGTGGTAAGTTTCACAGCCTTCTACACCAGTTCCCAGCACTCACAGTTCCTACTTTTTCAGCTAAGGTGGCGAAGCACGGGGTGGAGCACTTTATTACCACGAGTGGCCCACCCGTTTTTTGCGAGGGCTCGGCGCTTGAATGCAGCTAAACTCTCCATTGCGCGCGAGGAGTTCGCCAACCTGGAAAGGTTGGGCATAATTCGCCGCTCAAAGAGCACCTGGGCTTCCCCCCTCCACATGGTACCTAAAGCTGACGGCTCATGGAGACCTTGTGGCGATTACCACAGGTTGAACAATGCCACAGCGCAGGACCGGTACCCGATTCCGCATATCCAGGACTTCTCAGTGCACTTCGTGAAGGCGCGCATTTTTTCTAAAATAGACCTGGTCCGCGGTTATCACCAAGTCCCGGTCCGAACAGAGGACATCCCCAAAACAGCCGTAATAACCCCGTTCGGGCTTTTTGAGTTTTTACGAATGCCTTTTTGGCCTTAAAGGCGCTGCACAAACCTTCCAACAGATGATGGATGCAGTGTTGCGGGACCTTTCTTTCGTTTTTGTCTATTTAGACGACATTTTGGTAGCCAGCACCTCCGAGGAGGAGCACGCAAAACACCTCACGACAGTTTTTCAGAGGTTAGGAGAGCATGGGTTGATAATCAACCCGGCCAAGTGCCATTTTGGCGTGGCACAAATCAATTTTTTAGGGCACCGCGTTTCCTCGGAGGGAGCAGTTCCTCTGCTGGCCAAAGTACGCGCGTTGGCAGATTTTCCCCAGCCTTGAACGGTAAAAGCGTTGCAAGAATTTTGGGGGATGGTAAATTTTTATAACCGTTTCATACCCCACGCAGCGCAGCTTATGCAGACTTTGTACACCGCGCTTATAAAGCAGAAGCCCTCCCATGTGATTGAATGGTCCCCGGAGCGGGAGCGCGCATTCACAGAGGTTAAACGAGCACTGGCAAACGCGGCACTGTTGGCCCACCCAGACCCGGCAGACCGCATAGCGCTAACCACAGACGCGTCAGATGTGGCCATAGGGGCCATGGTAGAACAGCAGGTTGCCGGGGTTTGGCAACCACTCGCATTCTTCAGCAGATCCCTACGCGAGGCTGAGCGAAAATACAACGCATTTGACAAGGAGCTGCTGGTGCTCCACTTGGCTATTCGCCATTTCCAGTTCTGGCTGGAAGGGCGGCGTTTCACCGCATTTGTCGACCACAAACCGCTCACTTTTGCGATGTCCAAAACTTCAGAACCGTGGTCAGGGCGGCAACAGAGACAGCTGGCCGCAATTTCTGAATTTACCACCGATATTCAGCATGTAGCCGGTAAAATCAATGTGGTGGCAGACTGTCTGTCACGCGCAGTAACAGCACCCGTCCGCGCGGAAACGGATTGCGCGGCCGCTTACCCAGAGCGTGGTAACAGCGCGGACACGCGCGCGGCTCCGGTCCACGTGGGAATAGATTATGCAGCCATGGCGGCGGAGCAGAGCGAGGACGCGGACGTGCACGCGCTCCTGTCTGGACCAACAGGGTTAAGGCTGGAACGCAGAAATCTACAAACCGGTTTCCCCCCGCTGATCTGCGATGTATCCACAGGGCAACCGCGCCCAGTGGTGCCAGCCGCGTGGCGCCGTCGCGTTTTTGACGCTGTGCACTCCTTAGCGCACCCAGGGGTGCGCGCTTCGGTGAAAATGGTGGCTGAGAAGTTTGTTTGGCCGAGCCTGCGCAAGCACGTGAAGGAGTGGGCTAAAACCTGCATGGCTTGCCAGCGGGCTAAAATTCACAGGCACACGAAGGCGCCCTTAGAACCGTTCCACATTCCGGCTAAAAAGTTTGATCATGTGCATGTGGACCTCGTGGGCCCCCTGCCCACTTCACAAGGGTTCACGCATCTCTTGACAATGGTAGACCGAACCACTCGTTGGCCGGAAGTGGTCCCGTTAACATCGATCACAGCGGCAGAAGTGGCACGCGCTTTTTTAACAGCCTGGGTAGCGCGGTTCGGGGTCCCGTCAGATATTACGTCTGACAGGGGACCTCAATTTGCGTCGGAACTGTGGTCAGCAGTGGCCAGTGGCTTAGGAGCGGCAGTACATCGCATGACCGCTTACCATCCCCAGGCCAACGGTTTATGCGAGCGTTTTCACAGGTCTTTGAAGGCAGCCCTCAGAGCATCACTGATGGACACAGATTGGGTAAACAAACTACCATGGGTTTTATTGGGGTTGCGTTCGGCACCCAAAGAGGATCTAGATGCCTCACCAGCAGAATTGGTCTTCGCGCAACCGCTCAGGCTGCCAGGCGAGTTTTTACCCGACCACACGGCACCAGGGCCCCCATCCCGATGCGGGGGTCTCTGAGTAACACGGGAGCAGAAATGCTCCCGGGCCCTGCTCATCACTCTTTCCCACGTGTGTTCGTGCCCCAGGCTTTACGAGACGCAGAGTTTGTTTTTGTCAGGCACGATGCTCAGCGGCATAGTCTCCGCCCACCTTACGACGGTCCATTTCGAGTGCTGGAAACCGGGGAGAAATATTTTGTGCTAGATTTGGGGGGCAGGAGGGAGACGATCAGTATCGATAGATTAAAACCTGCTTTTGTGTTGCATAATGAGTCTGTACGGCCGGCGGGCGTGCCTCGACGCGGCAGGCCTCCGAAGGGGCGGCCCCGGGACCTCCCACGGGGGGCAAATAACCCTTCTCCCCCTCACTCCACAGATGCACAGCAGGACGGCCCAACACAGAGCAGGAGACCTGCATACAGCAGATTCGGGAGAAGATGGAGTTTTTAGTTGGTTTATTGAATCATACTGCCTTCATCGGAACACCTCCCCAGCCCTCGTGCTGCGAGCTGAGTATATAAGCTGTCTGATTTTCATGTTCATCCTCTCATTCTTTCTTTTTTTTGTTGTTGTTACTTATTTGTACCCGTAGGTAGATTCGGTTTGCAGTCTGGTGACAAGCCACTGGCTGCTGGTCGCTGCGTGCACGAGCGCCCTAAACCTACATGTTTTTGGTATGCGGGAGGAAACCGGAGAAATCCCGGAGTAAACCCACGCAACACGGGGAGAACATGCAAACTCCACACAGCTCACTGTTGGTCGGGGGCTGGGATCGAACCCACAATCTCATGTTCCCCGCGATCCCCCGGCCAAGGGTAAAACTGTGCTGCCACAGTGCTAAACCACTGCGCCACCGTGCACTCCCTCGGAGATCATCCACGACTGGGAAAGCTGCAGAAAGCGTCATTGTGCGATCCACGCCTGAGGTCTGCACACCCAACGCACCCATGACCCGGCACGAGTGACGACCAACAGCCCGAACGGGGGAGACCATTGGCGCCGACTGTGCAGATCTCCATCAAGCCCCCTGACCCTGATTCGCCTCGCGACAGCGGACCGGCCATGCACAGAAGCCTTGCATCTGAACAGCACAGCTGGAAGGTACGTAGCCGCAGCGCGTGCCGCGCACCAGAGACAAGCTGGCTCTGCAGACCCCCACCCTCCTCCACCGCTGCACGCTGGCCCTTCAGGGTTGCTCGTTCACCTGAGGCATGCACGCAGCTGGCGCACAGGATTTTCTTATGGTCTCAGCCACGGCGCACAATGGGGATCCAGCCGTCAGCTGTCCCCGAGGGCTTTAGGTCCGCGAACGCACTTGAAGCCAACACGCCAAGTCCCTCACACAGCTTCAGCTCCTGTTTTTCTTCATTGCCGGACTGAATTGCGAGAGGAATCAGAGACTAATTTTTCTTCCCACAGCCACGGACATCCCCCGCCACTTGCTACCTCCACCCTCCTCCCTTTCCCGGCACAGACCTTCACCGCAGCTCGCCACCAAAGCGGGACTATCGAGGTCTCAGCTCCCTGCTAAACCCTCTGGGGGGGGGGGAGTGTATGGGGTAACCCCCACTACAGCCACGGACAAACAGAGAGCCCAGCTGGGGCAATTAGCAGAGCAATGAGATGTGGGTGTTGAGATCAATAGGCAGCCTCTCCGTGTCTAGTTCAGGCGCCAGTATCCTGCTGTTATGTATGACTTCCTGCTCTGTACTCAAATGTAAATGTCCCATGCCTGAATGCAGTTTCTTTGATCATAACATGCCTTTCATGTATTGTCTGAACTGGGTATAAATACCGCACATGTTCTGTAACTCATCCTCTGTTCTTCTTCTGACTGCTTCTGACTACTGCTCATGAGAGCCTGAGAGTGATCCCCAGCATGCTTATACAGCAGCTGGGGTGAGCTCCGTGATGGCGATGATTTGGTCAATAAACTTCATTAAAACTCCAGACGCCGTGCCTTATTTTAACATCGCCACACTGGTGACCCCGACGTGAGATAAGTGTATAAATGTATGTGTGTGACTGCGTCCTGTCTCTTTTCACTCCGATCGAGAGAGGACGTAGGATAAATGAGGATAAAAGCAGATACTGGAAAAATCATCCAGTCTCCTCAATTCTTGACTCCTACATTCTTAAATTTTTTATAGAGGTCAACTGGAAGACCATCTGGTCCTGCTCTTTTCCCTGATTTCATATTATCAATGGCTAGCCCAACTTCTTCTTGACTAATTTTAGACTCCAGTATCTCCCTGTTTTCATTTGGAATACACGGTATAGATAATCCACCCAAAAACCCATTTAGTTTTGTTAAGTCAATTTCATTTTTTGTATCATATAATTTTTCATAGTAATCTCTAAAGGCACTGTTAATTTCTAAAGGATCTACAACTGCCTGTCCGTTACTTATAATACTGGTAATTGGTGTTTTAAATTCTAATTGTTTAATCTGCCATGCCAATAATTTCCCTGATTTTTCACCTTGTTCATAAAAAGTTTGCTTCAATCTTAGAAGACTCGAGGCAGCTCTATTCGCTGATTTTTTGTCATATTCAGCTCTCAGAATCAGTAATTCGTTCTCCAACCTTGGATCACTTCCTGCATACACTTTTTCTTGAAGAATTTTTAGTTTACGTTCCAATTGGACTCTCTCCTCTCGAGTCTTCTTAGATTTTGAACCTGTATAACTAATAATATGCCCCCTAATAAAAGCTTTGAAAGCCTCCCACTTTATACATGCTGATGTTTGTGTAGTATTGATATCAAAGAACTCATCTATCTGTTTTTCTATGTACTTAACAAATTCCTCATCCTGAAGCCATTTATGCTGAAATTGCCACCTACCTGGATCCTTTGTCAATTTCTTATCTACATATATTAGACAGCAGGGTGCATGATCAGAGATCACGATGTTATCATAAAAGCAGTTTTGAATCTTGGACCTTAATTCTGTGGAGATCAAAAAATAGTCAATACGTGAGAATGTCTTGTAGGTATTAGAATAACAAGAGTAGGCTTTAACTTGTGGTTTCATTTCTCTCCATATATCTAGCAATCTCAATTCTTTCATAAAATGATTAATGATCATCCTGCATCCATTGTGTGTACAGTCCAGTCCTGTTGATCTATCTATACTGGGATTCAATGTACAATTAGAATCCCCTGCTATTATATGTTGCCCTGTAAGTGATGATAAGATAAGAAATAAATTAGCGAAGAACTTTTGATCATCTATATTGGGACCATATAAGTTCACCAGATTTATATTTTCTAATAACAAAGATCCTTGGATGATTAGATATCTTCCTAATTTGTCTCCAATTACATTTTTCACTTGAAATGGGACTGTTTTATGTATGAGAGTCATAACTCCCCTGGCTCGGGATGAAAATGATGAGGTGAACACACTTTCCTGCCATCTTCTCCTAATTCTTTTTACATCCTCCTCTATTAGATGAGTTTCTTGTAAAAACACAATTTTTGAACCCATGTCTTTTATTTTATTCATAACTTGTTTAAGCTTTTTTAGATTTTGTAGACCTCTGCAATTCCATGAAGTTAAATTAAGATTAACGCTTTGATCTATTTTTATTTATTTATTTTTTTTTTAGTTACTTATTTGTACCCGTAGGTAGATTTGGTTTGCAGTGTGGTGACAAGCCACCGGCTGCCGGTCGCTGCGTGCGGGAGCGCCCTAAACCTACATGTTTTTGGTATGTGGGAGGAAATCGGAGAAATCCCGGAGTAAACCCACGCAACACGGGGAGAACATGCAAACTCCACACAGCTCACTGTTGGTCGGGGGCTGGGATCGAACCCACGATCTCATGATCCCCGCGATCCCCCGGCCGAGGGTAAACTGTGCTGTCACAGTGCTAAACCACTGCGCCACCGTGTGCCATTGATCTATGATCAATTAAGGAGTTTGAGATTACCTTGCAATATAAACATGCTCTTACAGAGAAGCAAAAACATGGATGGTTGAACATTCATCCCACAAACTACACAAAAACAAATCCCCTTTCCCCACATTCGTGGTAATCCCCCCAAAATCAAAAAAAAATTCCGTCTCCCGTTATAGCTACTGACTGTTCCACACCTGCAAGGATCAGTCAAACCACTCTCTCTTTCTCCTCTCAATCACCCTGACTCTGCTACTTTTTAATGACATGACATTAACTCTCTTCTGTAGTTTTTCCAACATAACTCCAAAATTTTTTAGCAACTTTGTACATCATATCTTTTTTTTAATATATAATACAATCTATATTTTGTAGACATACTATATGCTTCAGATCAATCAGATGCCTGTGCAAATGTTTAAATATTCTACCTTATATCTTGTTCATGCTTCATGCTTAGCTCCCACCAGTCTCTTCTTGGATCTGCTTGATAAGCTCCTGCGCCTCTTGAGGGGTCTTGAAGAGATGGGTTCTCCCTTTATATGTGACCAGCAATCTTGCCGGATGAATCACTCCATGATGGATCCCGAGGTTGCACAGCTCTTTACGGGCGGGGTCAAACTGTTTCCTTAATTGTTGGATTCCTGTGGCCAAATCTGGGTAGAACCACACCTGTTGATCCTGGTATTTAATTTCTCCTTTAGCTTGTGCCGCGTTGGTGACCGTCATCTTGTCTCTATAGCTGAGGAACTTCATAATCAGCGTCCTCGGTGGTGTCTTATTATCTCTCGGTGAGCCGATTCGGTGAGCGCTCTCCAAGACAACCGATGACTGCAGATCCGCGTTGTTCAGCGCTTCTGGAATCCACTTTTCCAAAAAGGAGCATGTATCCCGTCCCTCCGCTCCCTCTGGGAGGCCCACCAGCCTCAAATTATTCCGTCACAACCGGGATTCTAAGTCCAGGACATTATCTTCCAAACGTTTATTTTTTAATTCCAATGTTTGCATCTTTAATTGTAGGCTGGTGACGTCATCTTCAGCGCTTGAGATTCAAAGCTCCGCCTGCGATACTCGTTCCATACAGTCGCTTATTTCTTTTCTCATTCCTTCTATCGCTGCTATAATCCCATCAAATTTAGACGAAAAGTCTGCTCTCATGGAGCTGATGGCAGCAAGTACCGCACTCGTGCCCTCCTCAGCAGTCACTGCTCCGCCGCTAGCTTCCTCCGCCATAGTCTCTGGAGATTTTCCTGCTTCGTCACGAGCGTGGAAGTCTGTTAACTTGGATTGTTTTGACGAATCACTTTTTCCTCCGCCCAATTTCCCAGCCTTGGTCTTTACCATATCCGCGCCTAAACGCTGGGATAGGTTTTTGTTCCAATTGAGAGAGTTTTAGCCTACTTTTTATTTTTAGGAGCAGAGCAGAGTGAAACATGTCTTCCTACGTGGCCGCCATAACCGGAAGTCAGAGTGGCACATCTTGATGGTTTTTTGGGTTTTTTTTTTTGAATGAATGAATCTTTATTTCGGATACATTAAAAGTAAGGATTAAAAGAAAGGAACAGAATAATATAACAATGGGGGGAAAACCTCTTACAAGGTCAAATTAGACAATAACTCCCCTGATTATACAGTTCAACATAAGTTATCTGAAATGGGTGATGGCTGAAGCCGCAGCTTATATTGCCCACCCATATTCCATCCAAGAATTCAAAAGAAAAACAAAACAAGAGCCATTACAATTCAGAACAAAGCTAAGACAAAATGTGACAAAAAACTAAACAACAACACAACACAGGCTGGATATGACAATCCTGATGTGATTTTACATGTCATCTTGTATATATGTTTGGAGTATTTCTTCCTTTAGTTTTTGTTTAAATTGTCCAAGCGTTGTACATGATTTTAATTCAGGTCCAAAATCGTTCCATAATCTGACTCCTTGCACTGAAACACAGTGTTGCTTGGTGGTAGTTCTCACTGAAGGTTTTTGAAATATACATGTTCCTCTGAAATGATATTGTTTCTCCCTTATTTGGAACAACTTTTGGATATTTGCGGGCAGTGATAGATTCTTCACTTTAAACATTATTACTGCAGTTTTAAAGTCAACCAGATCTTTCAACTTGAGAGCTTTTAATTTAAGAAAAAGTGGGTTTGTTGGTTCCCTGTAAGCAGCTTTGTTTATTATTCTAATAGCTCTCTTCTGAAGCATAAAGACTGGATATATGTTTGTTTTATATGTATTAATGAGTATTAATGAATAATATAAAGTATATAATGTGGGTTGATTCAGCAAATATTTCACTCTGTGTAGTATTGCAATTGATTTAGATATTTTTACCTTTAATATAATTAATATGTGACTTCCAACACAGTTTATTATCAGTTATTACTCCAAGAAATTTAGTTTCGGATACCATTTCAATCTCTACACCATTTACACTGAGTTTAGATACTAAGTTGTTGTCATGGTTGTTAAAAACTATGAATTTTGTCTTACTTAAATTGAGCGTTAATTTGTTTGAATCAAACCACAGTTTAAGCTTTCCTAATTCCTTTCCGAGTGTATCCAAAAGTTGTTCCAAATTGCTTCCACTGCATAATAAACTAGTGTCATCGGCAAACAATGTTAAACCCATTTTTTCTGAAACTTTACATATATCATTTATATACATATTCAATTCAATTCAATTCTATTCAACTTTATTTATATAGTGCCATTTCACAACAACAATCATCTCATAGCACTATCAACTGTAGGGGGGAGCCCCCACAGTTGCAGAAAAACCCCAGCAATCGGGGTCTTTCTGCAACTTTTTGGGGCCATTGAATAACAATGGCCCCAAAACTGAACCCTGTGGGACTCCACAAGTAACCTTCAGGAAGTGCAAGTTTTTGCTACCAACACATGCATACTGATATCTGTTCTTTAAGTAACTACATAACCAGGACAGTGCTACCCCCCTAATACCATAATTTTGTAGTTTCTTTAATAATAAATTATGATCCACTGTATCAAATGTTTTTTTTTTAAGATCCAGGAATACCCCAACTGAATACTCTTTATTTTCAACGGCAGTTGATATTTTTTCTATAAATTCCATTAGAGCAAATGCAGTTGTCCTATTGTATCTGAACCCATATTGCTGCTCACACAATAAATTATTCTTAACATTTAGCTCTCTGGTCTGGAAAGCTTCCCTGACATCGAGACTTGTTAGTTTCTTAAATGGTTCTCTTCTGTTCTCCATTGTCTCCATTTTTCTGGAGGAGATGCTGTAGTCACTGCTCAGTATGGCGGAAGAATAATATGCAGTGAATTGAGAGTTTTAAGGGAGTTTTATTAATCATACCGCCATCATAGAACTCACTCCAGCCCTGTGCAGGCGGGCTGGAGCGGGTCCTCAGGCTCTCAGCAGCAGTAGTCAGAAGCAGTGGTCAGAGAGAGAGTGAGTTACAGAGCAATGCAGTTTTTATACCCAGTTACAGACAATACATGAAAGGCATGGGACATTTGCATCACAGTAAGAGCAGGAAGCATGAACACAATGCATGAATGGCACATTAATTCAATTCAATTCAATTCAACTTTATTTATATAGCACCATTTCACAACAACAGTCATCTCATAGCACTATCAACTGTACATTAACATCACAGTACTGAGCAGGAAAGAGCTAGATGAAGCGAGGCTGCCTGTTGACATTAATACACACATTTCACTGTTATGTTAATTGCTCTAGCTGAGCACTCTGCTTGTCCCAGTCTGTTGTGGGGGTGCCCCACACACTCCCCCCCCAGAGGGCTCAGCGGGAAGCTGAGGCCTTGATAGTCCGGCTATGGTAGCGAGCTGCGGGGAAAGCTCGCTGCAGGCGGCGGTGGAGGGAGGGGGGTGGGGGTAGCAAGTGCCAGCCCGGGATGGCGAAATTGTCTGGGCCGCGCAAAAATTGCCTGTGGATCTGCGATGTTGAGGGGCTGTCCCGTTGAACGTGCAGAGGTCCACAGCAGCCGTAAGAAGAAAATTTGTCTCTGACTTCTCTTGCGGTTAAGTCCTGCGAGGATTAATAGCGGCTGTGAGACAAAAAACAAAAGCAGAGGGACTTGGCGTGTTGACTTTAGGTGCAGGCGCAGCCCTAAAGCCCTTGGGAACAGCTGACGGTTGAATTCCCTTTGTGCGCCGTGGCTGAGACCCATACAAAATCCTGTGAGCGAGCTGCGTGTGATGCTTCAGGTGTGTGAGCAGCCCTGAAGGTTCCGTGTGCAGCGGCGAAGGACGCTGGTGGTCTGTCTCGAGCCGGTATGTCCCGTGCGTGGTGCGCTGTCCTCATAACCCCCCGGTGCGTGTGCAGGGGTTCGGTGCGTGGGTGGGTCCGCTGTAGAGGCGAGTCAGGGTCAGGGAGCTTGTTGGAGATCAGTGTAGTCGGCGCCGATGGTCATCCCTGTAGAGCTGTTGCGTCGTTTGCTCATGGTGCATTGGAGTGGTGCGAGGAAATAGACGATCTTTGTCCCTCGGGCTCATGCAGATGCGTTGGAGCGGTGAGAGGAAATAGACGATCTTTGTCCCTCAGGCTCGCGTAGATGCGTAGGAGCACTGAGAGGGAGGAGGAGCGGTGAGAGGGAGAAGACGTTCTGTCCCTCGGCCGGTCCAGCGTGGATGTCCTGATCTCAGGCGAGGGTCGCACCGTGACGCTTTCTGCAGCATTCCCAGTCGTGGATGATCTCCGGAGAGTTCGCCTGGTGGTGGCTCTGCGTCGAGGTCTCCCTGTAGCCGAAGGGAGGGCAGTCCATTTGCGTCAGGCTGCTGCGTTCGCTTGTCGCTGGAGAATCACCGCCGGGTGCTGCGTTCGTTCGTCGTCAGGCATGTTCTTTCACAGGGTCACCAATGTGGCGGCATGAAATAATATGCAGCGAACTGAGAGTTTTTAAGGGAGTTTATTATCATACCGCCATCACGAGAACTCACCCCAGCCCTGTGGGTGCAGGCTGGAGCGAGCTCTCAGGCTCTCGTGAGGAGACACAGAATGCATGTGTCAGAAGCGGCGGTCAGAGAGAGAGTGAGTTACAGAGCAATGCAGTTTTTATACCCAGTTACAGACAATACATGAAAGGCATGGGACATTTGCATCACAGTAAGAGCAGGAAGCATGAACACAATGCATGAATGGCACATTAACATCACAGTACTGAGCAGGAAAGAGCTAGACGAAGCAAGGCTGCCTGTTGACATAAATACACACATTTCACTGTTATGTTAATTGCTCTAGCTGGGCACTCTGCTTGTCCCAGTCTGTTGTGGGGGTGCCCCACACTCAGTCTGTTTGATCTAAATCTCACAGTTACCTGAGAATGCTGCTGCTCATCCCAGTAACTCATCACGCTAACTTAGCTGGGTGGCTAACGGTTCATCTCTGGTCCCGGCAGCTGCCCAGTCTCACTGTGAGTTCCTTTACTCAGAAAAAAACTCAGATCTGGAGCATAAGAGGCCACTAACAAGGGGGCTGCCAATTACAACCTAATAGCTGGCTCTGTTCCATGTTCTGCGCCCCGTGAGAAGATAGGTGCACCACATTTCCTTACCCTGTGAGAAGCCTCTGTAAATGGTCCTGTTGCCCGATGACATGCAGTCAATGAAGCAGATACTCACTCAGACCCTTGGAGACTATCCAGAATAGGACAACCACATGCTGGACACTACGTCCTCTCCGAGGAGGAAATCCACAGAGAGCAGTAGGTTTGCCCTCCTGCGTGACAGGCCTGGGACTGCAGGTATGTTGCACAACAACCTCCTCTCATTTGCCATACCACCGAGAAACTGCAGGCAGTAACTCAGTCCTCCTCCACCCTAGATAGCATCCTGTCTCGTGGGATTGAGCTACACCTGAACTGTCAGGGAAGAAATCCATCCTCTGTCCACCAACATACATGATTGTGTCCAGGTACAGACACAGAGCTTGGTCTCATACAGTTGTACCAAGTGGACTGAATGTAGGGAAACATTCCAGTACAATGCACCACAGTCCCACCTCGTGCTTCTGCTTGGTGAGGAGTGACTTAGGGACTGAAGAATGCACACGATGATGGAAGGCTTATGTAGACCAAAAGGATGATAACACCATGTGCACTCTGCCTGTTAGGCATGAATAAAGATTTGGTTCAGCAGCATGCACAGAAGCATTCATTTTCCCTGCAACTGTACCGCGTTCCACTCTGTGTGTTTGTGTGTGTGAATTCATAGATCCCAGTCAAAGCGTGGATCATTTTAAGTCTATCATATCCAACTCGACATCGGCCGGCGGATCGTCTGGGCTGCGGGACACCTTCATCGTGCGGTGGTGGGTGGCAGAGCTGATGGTGGAGAGGCTGACCGGGATTCCGGCCAGATCGGACGGCGGCTGCGGAGGCGGAGCTCGGTGGAGGAGCTGGCTGAGGCTTCGGCTGAATCCAAGGTCGGCTGGACCAGATACTGGTAGCACTGGAGATTGTCCTGCTGTCATCGGCTGCGGGATACACCGGAAGAGCTTTGGCTTTGCTGGCAGATACCTGCTGCCGGGCTGCGACCCAGGCTAGCGGTCTCTGTTGGCCACCGGGAGAGCTTCGGATTCGCCGCCTGGTGGAACAGCGCTAGCTGGAGGCCTCCACTAGCAACCGAGGGAGCATTGGCCTCCTCGGCTTCACCGGTGGATCCAGTTATTCAATTGCTAGTCAACAGGTGAGCCTCTCCCTTGATTCTAATCAAATCAAATCAAAATCAACTAGTCATTATGCCTCCAAAAAAGAGTCAGACACATGGAGAGGAGCTGGAGGAGATTAAACTCTCCCTAAACTTTATGTCTGAGGAAATATCAAAAATAGCTAAACAACAAACGCTGCTTGTTAACCTTATGGAACAAGTGCGCGAGCTAAAGGCTGAAATTGTGGACAAGGACAAGAAAATTAAATCCTTAGAAAAATGTGTGGATGAACTTGAACAATTTACAAGAATGGATGAGGTCATTGTGAGCGGTGTGAACAGCAGACACCGCTCCTATGCACGTGTGGCAGCTGGAGTTGGTGATCAGGATGAGCAGGATGAGACACTGGCTGAGTCACACACTCTTGAGCAGCAGGTATTGACCTTTTTCAATTCTAAAAATATTGTTGTGGACAATGAGACTATTTCGGCTTGCCACACATTATCCAATAAAAACAGTAAATTAAAACCAGCGATTATCATCCGATTCATCAGTAGGAAAGCAAAAATTGATCTTCTGCGACAAGCAAAAAAACTGAGAGGAACGGCTGTCTACATAAATGAACATTTAACAAAAAAGAACTCCGAAATAGCTAGACAAGCCAGGGCCCTCAGAAAACAAGGAAAAATACAGTCGACATGGACAAGAAACTGTAAGGTGTGGATAAAACTGCTTGGCACTCCAGAAGACGCTAAAGTAATGATGATCAGAGAAATGGAGGAATTGGACAGATTTAAACCTTAGCCCTGATTCAGGAATAACGGTGCAGTAATCATGAGTGGAAATTTTGTGTTCTTTTCCTTTTTTCTTCTTGGTGTACATGGTTGTCATAAATTATGTTTAGTACTTTAGTCAATCATTCTTCCTCATTTGATGATGGAGGTGTAGTGGGGCAAATTGAAGCTGGAAATTTTGTTAGTGCTGAACAGCAACCACGGGACGTTTTGGGAGGTGTTGACCCAGACAACAATTATTTTGGTCATATTAATAATAAGTGTGTTTATTATGAAGAACAACAATTAAATGGAATTATGAATTTGGATCAAACATTAACAATAATACATATTAATAGTAGGAGTCTCTATGCAAACTTTGATAGTATTAAGGAGTTTTTGAATCAATTTAATACACCATTTAGGATTATTGCAATAAGTGAAACATGGATTAATGAAGAAAAAGATGTAAATTTTGAACTATATGGATATGAGATGTACACACAAAATAGGAAATGTAAAAGTGGTGGTGGGGTACCACTGTATGTTGATAGAAAATTAAAAAGTAAAAAAGTAGACAGTATGACATCAGCAGTGAATGAAAGTATGGAATGTTTAACAATTGAGATTACGATGGAAAAAAGAAAAAATATAATAGTAAGTTGTATCTATAGAGTACCGGGATCTGATATGGAAAAATTTAAAAATGGGATGGAAAAGATGTATGCAAAAATAAGACAAAAGGATATCTTTATTTGTGGTGACTTTAATATAGATTTGATGAAAACAAAACAACACAAACCAACTGAAGATTTCTTAGATACAATGTATAGCTTAACCTTATTTCCAAAGATTACAAAACCTACAAGAATAACGACACACTGTGCTATCCTGATAGACAACATTTTTACCAATGTTATTGAATATAATATGGTGAGTGGTATAATAATAAATGATATTAGTGACCACCTGCCTGTATTTGTTTCTTTAGATGTTAATCATGGGGCTAATGAGAGTAAGAATAATAATAAACTATGTAAAAAGATTATCTATAAAAGAATACGAACAGAAGATAGAATCAGTGATTTAAAAGAAGACTTAATGTTACAGAATTGGGATGTTGTCTATAGAGAGAAAAATGTGGACTTGGCATATGATAAATTTATTGATATATTTAAATTATTATATGATAAAAACTGTCCAATTAAACAAATTAATAAAAAACACATATACAAAAATTGCCCATGGTTAACCAAAGGGTTACAAAATGCTTGTAAAAAGAAAAATTATCTCTGTAAAAATTTTATTAAATTAAGAACTAAAGAATCTGAAAAAAGATATAAAACATATAAAAATAAATTAACTGATATAATACGAACTAGTAAAAAATTATATTATAGGAAAATGTTAAATGAAAATAAAAATAATATAAAAGGAGTCTGGGATATATTAAACAAATTAAGGAAAAATGGAACTAAGAAAATGATATATCCAGAGTATTTTACTGATAATTGTGGTGATATTTATGATAAGAATATGGTAGTAAATAAAATGAATAAATTTTTCGTAAGTGTTGGGCCAGAGTTGGCAGCAAAGATTCCAAATCAAGGAAAAGACACTGTGAGTGAGACTTTAATTGGAAGTAACCCTCGGTCAATTTTTCTTACAGCGGTGGATGAACTAGAGGTAAAATCTGTTGTTGAAAAGTGTAAAAATAAATTATCTACTGACTGTGATGGTATTGATATGGCACTAATAAAAAGAACTGTTGATGGTATATTAAAACCATTCACATATATTTGTAATTTATCATTTCAAACTGGTTCGTTCCCGCAGAAAATGAAAATAGCAAAAGTAATTCCATTATTTAAGCAAAGAAATAAACACCAATACACAAACTACAGACCAGTATCACTTCTCCCACAATTTTCAAAAATTCTGGAAAAACTTTTCAACAACAGATTAGAAAACTTTTTAAATAAACAGGATGTGCTGAATCAGAACCAATATGGGTTTAGAGCCAAGAGTACAACATCGTTGGCGATAATGGATGCAACAGAGGAAATAATAAATGCATTAGATCAAGGAAAATATGCAATTGGTGTGTTTATAGATTTTAGAAAAACATTTGATACAATAAATCATTCAATACTTCTTAATAAATTGCAAATGTATGGTATTAGGGGAAGTGCTCTGAAATGGGTTACAAGTTATCTATCTGAGAGACAACAATTTGTGAAAATGGGAGAATATCTGTCTGGGTGTATGGGAATTGCCTGTGGGGTCCCCCAAGGGTCAGTATTGGGCCCCAAATTATTTAACATATATATAAATGATATATTCCAAGTTTCTAAATTATTAAAAATAATATTATTTGCTGATGATACTAATTTATTTTATTCTGGAAATAATTATAATCAACTAATCCATACTATAAATAATGAATTAAATAAGCTAAAAAAATGGATGGATTGTAATAAACTATCACTAAATATAGATAAAACTAAGGTAATGATATTTGGTAATTGTAAAAATAAAGAAGATATACACATTCATATAGATAATGTAGTTATTGAAAAAGTTAAGGAGATCAAGTTTTTGGGTGTAGTACTGGATGATAAAATTAGTTGGAAACCACATGTCAGATACATACAAAATAAAGTTGCAAAAAATATTGCAATTATAAATAAAATTAAGCAGGTCCTAGATTATAAATCACTTCATATTTTGTATTGTTCATTAGTACTTCCATACTTGACTTATTGTATAGAAGTTTGGGGTAACAGTTATAAAAGTAAACTTAATTCATTGTTAATATTACAAAAAAGGGCAGTCCGTGTTATACACAAAGTCGGGTACCTAGAACATACTAATTTATTGTTTTTACATTCGAAGTTATTGAAATTATGGGATCTGGTTCATTATTACACAGCACAATTAATGTTTAAAGTTAGTAAAAACCTCTTGCCACACAATATACAGAATCTATTCAGGGAGAGAGAAGGGAAATATAATTTACAGGGGAACACAAAATTTAAAATTCACTTAGTAAGATCTACACGGAAGAGTTTTTGTGTGTCTGTGTCATGCCTCGCAGCCCATCTGCGGCGCCAGCTGCACGCACACCTGCACCTCATCAGCGGCAAGGGATTTAAGCCGCCTCGCCCTGGGCTTCGGCCTGAAGCCGTCAGTCTTCATTCGCTTCCCTTGCTGCAAGAAATCCCAACCGATCAGCAAATATTCAAGTAAGAATCTCTTACCCCCTTCTACTCCTAGTCTGCTCCCCTGTGCACAGGTGGATTTCCCGGCGGCGGACCACTCCTCTCCGTCACCGTTCCCTCGCTGCTGCACCGGGCGCTCCAGGTCGCTGACTCCTGGGCTTCACCCTTGCTGTGCCAGCCACCTGCCATTTCCAAGTAAGCCAGTAATCGTTATCATATCTCCTGTGTTGGTGTGGTGCCCGTTACCCTTCTCCCTTTGCTTCTCCCATAGGGTTGTCCGGCTGTACGGCCTCCTGCCTCCGTGCCCGACGCAGACGCCACCACCAACACATTTACATCTCGCAGACACACACTCATACACACTTGTTGTTAATAAAGCTATTAGATCTACCCTGAGCCTGCGTGTGTGTCTCCTGAGCCATGCATTATGTCAGTACGGCTTCAGCAGAGCGGCTCGGCAGACGGCGGGCTCACACGCTGACTTTCCACCTTCGAGGCTCGGGTGGACCTGATAGCCCACCAGCAACAAGTGATTTTAAATCAATTATCTATTATCACTAACCGATTGGACCGCTTGGACCCCCAACAGCCGTTCCCCCCGGCTCGTCAGTGCGGCGCGGCTCCTGCTGCTCCAGCGGCCGTCCAGCCTGCTCCAGCAGCACCGGTTCGGCTCACACCCATTCCGACCCCCGCCCGCTTTAGTGGTAAGCTCGGCGGAGCACGGGGGTTTATAATGCAATGTGAGTCCGTGTTCCACCGTGTGCCCGGAGATTTTCCCTCAGACCATAGCCGTGCTGGGGCAGCACGGTGGTGCAGTGGTTAGCACTGTTGCCTTACAGCTAGAAGGTTCCTGGTTCGAATCCCCAGGTTGGCAGGGGTTGGAACCTTTCTGTGTGGAGTTTGCATGTTCTCCCTGTGCTGCGTGGGTTTACTCCGGGGGCTCCGGTTTCCTCCCACAATCCAAAGACATGCATGTTAGGTTAATTGGCTGTTCTAAATTGTCCCTAGATATCTGTTTCCTGTAGGCCCTTAGAATAGAGGGTTAGTACTAGTGAAAGCGCTTTGAGTGGTCTTTGTGACTAGAAAAGCGCTATATAAGTGCAGGTTAGTTAGTTAGTTAGTAGTTAGCCGAATTGGCTACATAGGGAATCTCCTGGAGGGGCGAGCGCTTACTTGGGCTTACGCCATAATGGCGAAGCCCAGTTACGCCACCCTCACCTATGGCCAATTCGTGAGACTGTTCCTGGAAGTCTTTGATCATTCTCGTACAGACAGCGTTCAGGTCGATCGGCTTCTCAGCCTCCAGCAGGGAAGCCGGTCGGCAGCTGATTACGTGATCGACTTCCGGGTAGCAGCGGAGGAGGTTGGCTGGGGAGAACGTTCTCTCTGCGGCATCTTCCTCCGCAGTCTCAGTGATGGTCTGAGGGACGAACTGGCTGGGCGGGACATCCCGGAGACTTTAGCGGAGCTAACGTCCCTAGCCATCAGCCTGGATAACAGGTTGCACGAGCGCACCTCGGAGCGGAAGTCGTCTTCTTCTCGCCCTCGTGGTGCCTCGTCGCGCCTGTCCCAAGCTCGCCCCCTGGCGTTGCCGTCACCATCGCGCCCCGAGGAGTCGGAGCCGATGGTGACGGGCTGGACAAAGCTCCCTCCTGCGGAGAAACAACGCCGCTGTGAGTTGGGTCTCTGCATGTATTGCGGAGACAGCCAACACACGGTGGAGCTTTGTCCACAGAAGCCAAACGGGGAGGTCCGCGAGTCACTGTAGGGGGCCTCGCGGACGTCAATCGGTGAAATCCCCTCTCCCAATTGAAGCTACCTGTCCGGTTTTGTCACAACCCCACTGGGCACCTCACCTACGCACTGGTGGATTCGGGCGCGGAGGGAAGCTTTATTTCACAAAGCCTGGCAACCCGATTGGGCATCCGTTGCCAAGTCCTCAAATCTCCTCTCGCCCTGGTCAACCTCTCCCATGTCTCCCTGGGGAGAGTTACACACCAAACCGTCCCTGTTCCTGTGATCATCTCTGGGAACCACCGGGAGGAAATCACTTTCTACGTCCTCCCCAACTCTGTGTCGCCCATCATCCTGGGGTACCCCTGGCTTCGCCTCCATAACCCCGTCCTGGATTGGAAGTCCGCCAGGGTATCGGCATGGAGTTCCTTCTGCATGAGCACCTGCCTGCAATCCGCTGCCTGCTCCCCGTCCTCTTCTCCAACTCCTAAGGACGCCGCGCCTCCAGATCTCTCCCTGGTGCCATCAGAATTTCACGACCTGGGTATGGTATTCAGCAAGTCCAAGGCGATGTCTCTTCCTCCACACAGGCATTTTAATCCACATTTAAGCGTATGTACAGACATCTGATTGATCTGAAACATATAACATGTCTACAAAATACAGACTGTATTTAAAAAAAAAGAAAAAAAAAGCTATGATGTACAAAGTTGCTATAAAACTTTGAAGTTATGTTGAAAAAAACTACAGAAGAGAGTTAATGTTATAAGAATAGCAGTAGAGTCAGGGTGATTGAGAGGAGAAAGAGAGAGTGGTTTGACTGATCCTCGCAGGTGTGGAACAGTCACTAGCTATAACGGGAGACAGAATTTTTTTGATTTTGGGGGGATTACCACGAATGTGGGGAAAGGGAATTTGTTTTTGTTTTTGTTTAGTTTGTAGGATGAATGTTCAACCACTCATGTTTTTGCTTCTCTGTAAGAGTATGTTCATATTGCAAGGTAATCTCAAACTCCTTATTGATCATAGATCAAAGCGTTAAGCTTAATTTAACTTCATGGAATTGCAGAGGTCTACAAAATCTAAAAAAACTTAAACAAGTTATGAATAAAATAAAAGACCATCCATCCATCCATCCATCTTCTACCGCTTTTCCGGAGGTCTGGGTCGCGGAGGCAGCAGTTCAAGCAGAGAAGCCCAGACTTCCCTCTCCCCAGCCACCTGCTCCAGCTCTTCAGAGGGGATACCAAGGCGTTCCCAGACTAGCTGGGAGACATAGTCTCTCCACCGAGTCCTGGGTCTGCCCCGGGGTCTCCTCCCAGTGGGACGTGCCTGAAACACCTCAAGTGGGAGACGTCCAGGAGGCATCCTAATCAGATGCCCATACCACCTCAACTGACTCCTTTCAATGTGGAGGAGCAGCGGTTCTACTCTGAGCCTCTCCCGGATGACTGAGCTCCTCACCCTATCTCTGAGGGTGAGTCCAGCAATCCTACGGAGAAAGCTCATTTCAGCCGCTTGTATCCGCGATCTCGTTCTTTCGGTCATTACCCAAAGCTCGTGACCATAGGTGAGAGTAGGAACGTAGATTGACTGGTAAATCGACAGCTTTGCCTTAGAACTAAGCTCCCTCTTCACCACAACAGACCGGTACAACGTCCGCATCACTGCAGATGCTGCTCCAATCCGTCTGTCGATCTCTCGCTCCATTTTCCCCTCACTCGTGAACAAGACCCCAAGATACTTAAACTCCTCCACTTGGGGCAGGAGCCTGTCCCCAACCCGGAGAGGACAATCCACCTTTTTCCGGCTGAGGACCATGGACTCGGACTTGGAGGTGCTGATTCTCATCCCAGCCGCTTCACACTCAGCGGCAAACCGTCCCAGCAAGAGCTGTAGGTCATTGCTGGATGAAGCCAACAGGACAACATCATCTGCAAACAACAGAGATGAGATCCTGTGGTCACCAAGCATGACACCCTCCATTCCCTGGCTGCGCCTAGAAATCCTGTCCATAAAAATTATGAACAGGACCGGTGACAAAGGGCAGCCCTGGCGGAGTCCAACTCTCACTGGGAATGACTCCGACCGAGTGTTGGCAATACGAACTAAACTCTCACAACGGTCGTACAGAGACCGAATAGCTCGTAACAACAAGCCCGATACCCCATACTCCCGAAGCACCCCCCACAAAAATCCACGAGGGACGCGGTCAAATGCCTTCTCCAAGTCCACAAAACACATGTAAACTGGTTGTGCAAACTCCCACGAACCCTCAAGAATTCTCGAGAGGGTAAAGAGCTGGTCCGATGTGCCACGGCCAGGACGAAAACCACATTGCTCCTCCTGAATCCGAGGTTCGACCAACGGCCGGACTCTCCTCTCCAGTACCTTGGCATAGACCTTCCCAGGGAGGCTGAGGAGTGTGATCCCTCTAAAGTTGGAGCACACCCTCCGGTCCCCTTTTTTGAAGAGAGGAACCACCACCCCGGTTTGCCATGCCAAAGGCACTGCCCCCGACCTCCACGCAATGTTGCAGAGGCGTGTCAACCATGACAACCCAACAACATCCAGGGCCTTGAGGTACTCGGGGCGAATCTCGTCCACCCCCGGGGCCCGGCCACCAAGGAGATTTTTAACCACCTTGGCGACCTCAGCCCCTGTGATAGGCGAGTCATCCCCCTCGTCCCCAAACCCTGCTTCCTCTGTGGAAGGCGTATCAGTGGGATTGAGGAGATCCTCGAAGTATTCCTTCCACCGCCCGACGATATCCCCAGTTGAAGTCAACAGTGTCCCATCCGCACCATACACAGTGTGGACGGGGAGCTGCTTTCCCCTCCTGAGCCGCCGAACAGTTTGCCAGAATCTCTTTGAAGCCGACCGAAAGTCTTGTTCCATGGCCTCACCGAACTCCTCCCATACCCGGGTTTTTGCTTCAGCAACCACCCGAGCTGCACTCCGCTTGGCCTGCCGGTACACCTCAGCTGCTTCGGGAGTCCCACAAGCCAACCAAGCTTGATAGGACTCCTTCTTCAGCTTAATGGCCCCCCTCACCACTGGTGTCCACCACTTGGTTTGGGGGTTGCCACCACGAGATGCACCGACCACCTTGCGGCCGCAGCTCTGGGCCGCCGCTTCAACAACAGAGGTGGAGAACATGGCCCATTCAGACTCCATGTCTCCAGACTCCCTCGGAATGTGGTTGAAGTTCTTCCGGAGGTGGGAGTTGAAGACCTCCCGGACAGGGGCCTCAGCCAGACGCTCCCAGCACACCCTCACTATACGTTTGGGTCTACCAGGTCTGAATGGCTTCCTCCCCTGCCATCGGATCCAACTCACCACCAGGTGGTGATCAGTTGACAGCTCTGCACCTCTCTTTACTCGGGTGTCCAAGACATACGGTCGCAGGTCTGATGATACGATAACAAAATCGATCATCGACCTGCGGCCTAGGGTGTCCTGGTGCCAGGTGCACATATGGACACCCTTATGCTTGAACATGGTGTTCGTTATGGACAGACTGTGGTTAGCACAGAAGTCCAATAACTGAACACCACTCAGGTTCAGATCGGGCAGGCCGTTCCTCCCAATCACCCCCCTCCAGGTTTCACTGTCGTTGCCCACGTGTGCATTGAAGTCCCCCAGTAGGACAATGGAGTCTCCAGGAGGAGCACCCTCCAGCACCCCAGTCACAGACTCCAAAAAGGGTGGGTACTCTGAAACATCATTTGGTGCATAGGCACAAATGATGGTCAGGACCCGTTTCCCAACCCGAAGGCGCAGGGAAGCAACCCTTTCGTCCACCGGGGAAAACTCCAATATAGAGGCAGCAAGGTGGGGCGATACAAGAATACCTACCCCTGCTCGTCGCCTCTCGCCCGGGGCAACTCCAGAAAAGGCCAAGCTCCAGCCCCTCTCCAGGAGACTGGTTCCGGAACCGGAGCTGTGTGTTGAGGTGAGGCCGACTATATCTAGCCGGTATCGCTCAATCTCGTACACCAGCTCAGGCTCCTTCCCCACCAGAGAGGTGACATTCCACGTACCAAAAGCCAGTTTAGAAAGCTTGGGATCAGTCCGCCAAGGTCTCCGCCTTTGACTGCCACCTAATCCACATAGCACCGGACTTCCATGATCCCTCCTGCAGGTGGTGAACCTACTGGAGGGCGGACCCATGTAACTCCTTCGGGCTGAGCCCGGCCGGGTCCCATGGGTGGAAACCTGGCCACCAGACGCTAGCCTTCGAGCCCCTCCCCCAGGCCTGGCTCCAGGGTGGGGCCCCGGTAACCCCATACCGGGTGGGGTACACTGAATCCTTGATATACAATTTATCATGAGAGTCTGTTGGATCGTCCCCCTTATCGTCCCCCTCATGGATCGTCACCTTATCGTGGTGGGGGGGTTTGCGTGCCCCAGTGATCCCAGGAGCTATGTTGTCCAGGGCAATTTGCCTCTGATAGGGTCTCCCAAGACAAACTGGTCCTGGGTGAAGGGCCAGACTAAGAAAATAAAAGACATAGATTCAAAAATTGTATTTTTACAAGAAACTCATCTAATAGAGGAGGAAGTAAAAAGAATTAGGAGAAGATGGCAAGGTAACGTGTTCACCTCATCATTTTCATCCCGAGCCAGGGGAGTTATGACTCTCATACACAAAACTGTCACATGGGATGAGACGCCGTGTCATCCGGAGCTCAGACCATATTCCCCCTCAGCCCGGTTCTCTCTATGACAGTGTCTCAGCGGGCTCCCAGCTGTCAGTGTTACGGGATGGCTGGAGCCCAATTAACCCTCATCAGCTGAGGCGCTGCTAATGGGTATAAAAAGGAGCAGCTCCGATCATTCGGGGCTGTGACTTCGCTCACCATAGGCTGGAACCCCTTCGCCTGGCGCTAGCTTCCTGCCCTTCGTTCTGCTTTATATGTGAGTGTTACACTTGTATGATTATTTGTACTTGTTGGCCCCACGAGGCCGTGTTCCTTATCCCCCGTTCCCTTTCATAATAAAACATCGCAAACTCACTGGCTCGCCCTCGGCTCTCAATGTGTGGCTCGCGAGGGCCACACGTAACAGTAAGTCACAGCCAGGCGAGTTGCTGGCGGCCATGAGTTTGCCGTTGGACTTGTGCCTTCCCTGTCTGGGTGTCTGCTCTTGAGCATGCCGTCTCCCCGGAGTCACGTTCGGCTCCAGGGCAACGAGCTGACGGCCATCTTGGAAGATGTCGACGGGACGCTCTTCACCGCCTCCCTGTACGACAACCCCAATGAAAGACGCTGGCACCTAGAGTTTGCTGAGAATCTCCTGGACAGTCTCCCTCGCCATTCCAACCATCCTGAGGTCTGTGCCAGGAGGGACGCTATCGCTGCACAGCGAGAGGAGCTCCGTGGGTTGGAGGGAAATCCCAGCAGGAAGCCGAAGAGGAGGAGACGTCACCCTTCGCTTCGGGATCCCGTTCCTGTCTCCACTCCGGCCCGGGAGTTCGCGCCATCCAGAGGGCTTTCCCCGTCCAGCAGGACGTCACTCGGGATTCCCCCGAAGGATCTGCAGCTGACGGCGATTAAGGTCCGGGACCGAGTGGCTGCTGCTTGTTCCGCTGTGCACCCATCCTCCGTTATGAGGCATGTGGCGGCCGCCGTTAGGCTGGTGGAGAGGAGTCCAGGGTTGTGTGACTTCTCAGAGTTCAATGCCCTCCTCACCTCTGTCTCTGCTCAGGAGCGGTGATTTCCGGATCTGTCCTTCGCTTTGCCCCCTGTGAGTAGCCGCCACCACACTGCCTCTTCTTCTCAGCATAAACCCCGTCCGGATCCAGTTCCGGGTCGCCACAAGGTCTCATCTACCCACGCAGCTGTCTCTCCTGCGCCTCTTCAGAGAGGAGATCCCGCAGCCTCGTCTCCCGAGCCACTTCTCTCTGCTGTTACGCCAGCAGCCCGGTTCATCTCGGCTGTCACCCCCTCCTCCTCGACGCGCTCCCCGACTGCTGTGTGCGAACTCCATCCCGGAATCAACACGAGCCGGGATGGAATTTGATTCCATCCCGGAATCAACCGGTCCAGCGGGACGAGGTTCTCCTGCCACCACGCCGTGTGGGCTGTCGGCGTGGGCACCGGTGCCGGAGGACTCACAAGCTGCGTTGTCCATCATGCCAGCTGCGGAGCCTGACACAGCTGAGTGGGAGCCTGACGACGACCTCCTGACGCTGGATCCCGGATCTTCGCAGTCCTGGACGGCGTCAGAACCCGAGATCAGGCAAGTGCTCTATCTTGTCTTTCGTCTCCTTACTTTAGAGCACTTTAGCCTGTCTCTAGGGGAGGTGAGCCGGGTGCAGCCGTCCGCTGCGTCCAAGCTTATCTCGCCGGGTTCTGGCGCTGCCGGTGATCCTGATCCCGGTTCTGTTTTCTCTCCTGAGCCTTCTCCCAGGGTCGCCGGCGAGGAGCTGCCATCACTCGTGGTGCTAGAGGGTCCAGGTTCGACGTCGGAGGTCGGTTCTGGTGCGGCGCCGGCCCAATCGGGGTCCGACGTGGGTTCGCCCGAGACCCAATCGGGATCCGACGTGGGTTCTGCACCAGCGGTGTCCGGGTCCGGTGAGGGAGCTGCAGGTCTCCTGCCGTCTGACCTTCGACCACCTCGTCATCAGCTCTCCCCCAAGCCTCTTCCACTGGGGCCCATTTGGACCTCTCCCTCTCCCCTACGGGCCTAGTGGCTGAGCGATGTGGGTCAGCCGCCGGAGGGTCTGCCGTGCCCGTTTTGCTCGCTTGTGCGGCCGCCCAACCCGCTAGACTTTCTGTTTGGCGATCTGGTTCGGCCTCCCGAGGAACTGTGTTTTCTGGCCCGGGGTTCGGGTAGGCCGCCGGAACTTTTCCCTTCACCCCTGTTAGCGGTGTGGACGCTGGGTGCGGGGAGACCCCTCGAACTGAATGTTTTTGGCTGTGCTTGTGTTTGGGTGGGTACAGCTAAATTGTTATTACTTTTCCGCATTTAGAGTGATTTTTTTTTTTTTGGTTTCCCCTCTTGTTTGAGGGATGGCTGTAATGTTCTATTTTCGCCCTTGGGGTTTTTTTCCTTTCGCTTTGGGGTCCCCGGGGTTGATTTACTTTATATTTGTCTGTACATGGTTTATGGAGTATTGTGGGGGGGGGGGGTTTCCTCTTCCCTGTGTGTTGGGTTGTTGTTCCCGTAATTATCCTCTGCCTGTATGGATTTTCTCTCTCGTATTTTATGGAGTATGGTGTTTGGGTTTTTTCCCTGGTACTCTGTATTGGTTGATTGTCGATTTTTTTTTCCTTTCTTTGATTCTCCCCCTCCTGTCCTGCGCCCCATCCGCCCACCCTAGGTGGGGGGGGGGGGTCTCGGATGTTACGGGTCGTTCGTAGTCCGACTGTGAGGGGGAGGCTCTGTCACATGGGATGAGACGCCGTGTCATCCGGAGCTCAGACCATATTCCCCCTCAGCCCAGTTCTCTCTATGACAGCGTCTCAGCGGGCTCCCAGCTGTCAGTGTTACGGGACAGCTGGAGCCCAATTAACCCTCATCAGCTGAGACGCTGCTAATGGGTATAAAAAGGAGCAGCTCCGATCATTCGGGGCTGTGACTTCGCTCACCATAGGCTGGAACCTCTTCGCCTGGCGCTAGCCTCCTGCCCTTCGTTCTGCTTTATATGTGAGTGTTACACGTGTATGATTATTTGTACTTGTTGGCCCCACGAGGCCGTGTTCCTTATCCCCCGTTCCCTTTCATAATAAAACATCGCAAACTCACTGGCTCGCCCTCAGCTCTCAATGTGTGGCTCGCGAGGGCCACACGTAACAAAAACAGTCCCATTTCAAGTGAAAAATGTAATTGGAGACAAATTTGGAAGATATCTAATCATCCAAGGATCTTTGTTATTAGAAAATATAAATCTGGTGAACTTATACGGTCCCAATATAGATGATCAAAACTTCTTTGTTAATTTATTCCTTACTTTATCATCACTTACAGGGCAACATATAATAGCAGGGGATTTTAATTGTACATTGAATCCCAGTATAGATAGATCAACAGGACTGGACTGTACGCACAATGGATGCAGGATGACTATTAATCATTTTATGAAAGACTTGAGATTGCTAGATATATGGAGAGAAATGAAACCACAAGTCAAAGCCTATTCTTGTTATTCTAATACCTACAAGACATTCTCACGTATTGACTATTTTTTGATCTCCACAGAATTAAGGTCCAAGATTCAAAACTGCTTCTATGATAACATTGTGATCTCTGATCATGCACCCTGCTGTCTAATATATGTAGATAAGAAATTGACAAAGGAACCAGGTAGGTGGCAATTTCAGCATAAATGGCTTCAGGATGAGGAATTTGTTAAGTACATAGAAAAACAGATAGACGAGTTCTTTGATATCAACATTACACAAACATCAGCATGTATAAAGTGGGAGGCTTTCAAAGCTTTTATTAGGGGGCATATTATTAGTTATACAGGTTCAAAATCTAAGAAGACTCGAGAGGAGAGAGTCCAATTGGAACATAAACTAAAAATTCTTCAAGAAAAAGTGTATGAAGGAAGTAACAAACAGTTAGAGAATGAATTACTGATTCTGAGAGCTGAATATGACAAAAAATCAGCGAACAGAGCTGCCTCGAGTCTTCTAAGATTGAAGCAAACTTTTTATGAACAAGGTGAAAAATCAGGAAAATTATTGTCATGGCAGATTAAGCAATTAGAATTTAAAACACCAATTACCAGTATTATAAGTAACGGACAGGTAGTTATAGATCCTTTAGAAATTAATAGGGCCTTTAGAGATTATTATGAAAAACTATATGATACAAAAAATGAAACTGACTTAACAAAACTGTCACAACTCGCCGCTCCCAGTCATCCACCTCAGCTGCGCGCACACCTGCGCCTCGTCAGGAACGGGCTATTTAGCCCACTTGGCCCAGAGCATCGGTCTGGAGCTGTCTGTGTTTCTACGCGCTCAAGCCCTCAGCAGGATTGTCTCTTCCCGTCCTGCCAACCTTCTCTACAGCACGTAAGCTGATTAATCACTTACCTGTCTACCAGCCTCTCCCCTGTGCACAGGTGGATTCCTTGGCGGCGGATTCTCCCGTCATCGCCATCTCCTTTCCTCTCCTCTCCACGCCTCGTCGTGTGCGCAGCAGAACGCCGTCTTCCAGGCTAAAGATCCTTAGCCAACGCCAGCCACCGTCCCATCTGCAATTAAGCCATATTCAGCATATCTCTCCTTTTGGTTAAGCCCAGCTCATATAGCTTTTTTTTTTTCTTGCCTTCTGATTGTTGCTCTGAGTGTTGCTATCCCTGTGCTGTTGCAATCCTGGAATTTCCCCGTTGTGGGACTAATAAAGGCTTATCTTATCTTATCTTATCTTATCTTATATTCCTGTCTCCTCTCTTCCCATAGGGTTGCCTGGCTGCACGGCGTGCTGCTCTGTTCCCGACTCTCTTCGTCCACCCACAACCCATAAACATATCACATACATGCACCCAAACACCCTTGCTGTTGAATAAAGCTATTGAATCTTACATGAGCCTGCGTGCGTGTTTCCTGGGCCGATAAATATGTCAGTACGGCTCCAGCAGAGCAGCCCAGCGGACAGCGGGCTCGCACACCGATTTTCCACCCTCGAGGCTCAGGTGGATTTAATAGCTCATCAACAGCAGGTGACACTAAATCAGTTGACCATGATAACTCACCGATTGGACCGTCTTGACCTCCAGCAGACGTTCCCCCTGGCTCATCATGGCGGATCAGCTTCGGCTGTCTCCGCGGCTGGCCAGCCTAGCTCGGGAGCGCCGACCCAGCTCACTCCGATCCCAACCCCCGCTCGCTTCAACGGGAAGCTCAGTGAGGCATGGGGGTTCATCTTACAATGTGAGTCGGTGTTCCTGCACGTTTCCGGGGATTTTCCTTCAGACCACAGCCGAATTGGTTACTTGGCTAATCTCTTGGAGGGGCGAGCGTGACCAGTTCGTGCGGGACTTCCTCGAGGTGTTTGACCACTCGCGTCATGACAGCGTCCTCGCTGACTGGCTCCTTAGCCTCCAACAGGGCAGCCGGTCAGCGGCGGATTACGCTGTTGACTTCCGGGTGGCAGTGGAGGAGGTTGGCTGGGGGGAGGCGTCCCTCTGCAGTATCTTCCTCCGCAGCCTCAGTTCTGGTCTGTGGGATGAGTTGGCCAGCCGGGATCTTCCAGGACGACTGTCCGAGCTAATCTCTCTGACCATTAGCTTGGATAACAGGCTGCGGGAGCGGGCCGCCGAGCGGAAGTCAGTCAGCCATCCGCGCGGATTCTCCGCCCACGTCCCTCAGACTCGCCCCCTGGCGTTACCCGCTCCGGAGTCCGCTGATGAGCCAGAGGCAATGATGGTCGGGTGAGCCAGGCTCCCTCTAGCGGAGAAACAACACCGCCGGGAGCTGGGCCTCTGCATGTATTGCGGAGGCGACCAGCATACTGTGGAGCAATGCCCGCTTAAGCCAAACGGGGGGGTCCGCGAGTCACTGTAGGGGGCCTCGCGGACACTAATTGGCCCAATCCCCTCATGAATTGTTCCTTGCCCATCAGATTTTGCCACAACTCCACCGGGCACCTCACTCACCCACTGGTGGACTCGGGGGCAGAGCAAAGCTTTATTTCCAAGAGCCTGGCAACCCATTTGGGTATTCCCTGTCAACCGTTGTCAGCACCCCTCAACCTTGTCACCCTTTCTCGCTCGCCCCTGGGAGTAGTGACACACCGCACCAGTCCGGTGCCAATTATAGTTTCTGGCAACCACCGAGAGGACCTTAGCCTGTATGTCCTGTCTTCCTCTGCGGCCCCCGTCATCCTGGGTTACCTGTGGCTGCACCTACACAACCCTGTGCTCGATTGGCAATCTGGAAGTGTCCTCTCATGGAGTTCTTTCTGCATGGGCACCTGTCTCCAGTCTGCGGCTTGCGCCCCATCCTCTCCTCTGCCTGCTCCAGTCTCCCCTCCTCCGGACCTCACCCTGGTGCCCCCGGAGTTCCACAACTTGGGGCTCGTGTTCAGCAAGTCCAAGGCGATGTCCCTTCCTCCTCACCATCCGTATGACTGTGCCATAAACCTCCGCCTGGGGGCGCCATTGCCATCTGGCCGCCTCTACAGCCTTTCAGCTCCTGAACGTGAGGCAATGGACACGTACATCAGGGAGTCGCTCAGCGCTGGGATCATTCGCCCCTCCTCATCCCCGCTCGGTGCCGGCTTCTTTTTCGTCTCAAAGAAGGATGGGTCCCTGCGTCCGTGCATCGACTTCAGAGCTCTCAATGACGTCACGGTGAAGGATAGGTACACCCTGCCACTCATGGACACCGCCTTCCACTCCCTCCAGGGGGCCACCTGGTTCACCAAATTAGACCTCCACAGCGCCTACCATCTTGTCCGGATCTGGGAGGGCGATGAGTGGAAGATGGCCGTTCGGACACCCAGCGGACACTTTGAATACCTAGTAATGCCGTTTGGGCTCACCAACGCTCCCGCCGTCTTCCAGCGGCTAATCAACGATGTCCTGCGAGATTTCCTGGGGGTCTTCGTCTTTGTGTACTTGGACGATATTCTCATCTTCTCCAGGTCTCGGGAGGAGCACCAGGCCCACGTAAGGCGGGTTCTGCAGCGGCTGTTGGAGAACAGACTTTACATCAAGGCAGAGAAATGTGAGTTTTATGCCAAGACCACCTCGTTCCTGGGTTTCGTTATTTCCCATAACCAGATCCTCCCCGACCCCGCTAAGGTTAAAGGGGTGGTCGAGTGGCCCACACCTACCTCCAGGAAGCAGGTGCAGCAGTTTATCGGCTTTGCCAATTTCTACCGCCGCTTTGTTCCCAACTTTGGTGCCATCGTTTCTCCCCTGACCTGCCTCACCTCTCCCAAGGTGCCCTTCCAGTGGACTGAGGAGGCAGCGACCGCGTTCGAGACCCTGAAGACGGAGTTCTCTTCCTCCCGGGTCCTGACCCAGGTTGACAACGCGCTGCAGTGTCTGGTGGAGGTGGACGCATCTGACACTGGGGTGGGGGCGGTGCTTTCCCAGCGGTCACCGGTGGATGGAGTCAAGCGGCCCTGTGCCTTCTTCTTCTGGCGCCTGTCAGCGGCTGAGCGTAACTATGACGTCAGCGACAGGGAGCTTCTGGCTGTCAAGCTTGCGCTGCAGGAGTGGCGTCACTGGCTGGAGGGGGCAGCTCAGCCTTTTGTGGTTTGGATGGACCACAAGAATCAGAATCAGAATCAGAATGAGATTTATTGCCATTGTTCATGTAGTACACAAACTAGGAATTTGTCTCGGTGCAATGCTGCAACATGAAACATGGAGTAGCACTAAAGATAAAAATAAAAAAAACTATGCATGCAATAAAATGTAGAATATGAATGAGTAATACTAATCTATGCAATTTTTAAATATATTAACAAGCAGCAGATATTGTGGAGTACCCCATAGTGCAATCGGTAGTGCAAAAGAAAACAGTGATAATTATCATGAGTCCGGTTGAGCTGCTGTACGTAGTGCACGAGAGTCTAATAAGTCACTTAGTGTTCAGCAGTCTGATGGCAGAGGGGAAGAAGCTGTTCATGTAGCGGGAGGTTTTAGTCTGAATGGACCGAAGTCTTCTACCTGAGGGGAGGGGGGCAAACAGTGCATGTCCAGGGTGTGAAGGGTCGGCTATGATCCGACCTGCACGCCTCCGGGTCCTGGAGATGTACAGGTCCTGGAGGGATGGGAGCTTGCAGCTGATCACCTTCTCAGCAGCGCACACAATGCGCTGCAGTCTTAGTCTGTCCCTGGCGGTGGCTCCTGCATACCACACGGTGATGGAGGTGGTGAGGATGGACTCGATGATGGCCGTGTAGAACTGCACCAACATCTTGGTGGGTAGCTTGAGCTTCCTCAGCTGCCGCAGGAAGAACATCCTCTGCTGGGCCTTTTTGATGAAGGAGCTGATGGTCGGCTCCCACTTGAGGTCCCGGGTGATGGTGGTGCCCAGGAAGCGGAAGGAATCCCCAGTGGTGATGGCAGAGTCTGTGAGGGTAAGGGGGGGCAGAGGGGCTGTGGCTTTTCTGAAGTCCACGATCATCTCCACTGTCTTCAGAGCGTTCAGCTGCAGGTTGTTGTGGCTGCACCAGGACGCCAGCTGGGCCACCTCTCTCCTGTAGACGGACTCGTCACCGTTGGAGATGAGCCCGATGAGGGTGGTGTCATCCGCAAACTTGATCAGCTTGACAGACTGGTGGCTGGAGGTGCAGGAGTTGGTGTACAGGGAGAAGAGTAGGGGGGAAAGTACACAGCCTTGGGGTGATCCGGTGCTGATGCTAACAGAGTCTGAGACAGTCTTTCCCAGCCACACATGCTGCCTCCGGTCCATCAGGAAGTCGGTGATCCATCTGCAGAGGGAGTCAGGCACGTTGAGCAGGGACAGCTTGTCCTGGAGCAGAGCGGGGCGGATGGTATTGAATGCAGAACTGAAGTCCACAAACAGGATCCTGGCGTAGGTTCCCGGGGAGTCCAGGTGCTGCAGGATGGAGTGGAGGGGCAGGTTGACTGCGTCGTCCACAGACCTGTTGGCTCTGTAGGCAAACTGCAGCGGGTCCAGGAGGGGAGTGGTGATGGTCTTGAGGTGGGGCAGGATCAGGCGCTCAAAGGACTTCATGACTACAGAGGTGAGCGCTACAGGTCTGTAGTCATTAAGTCCAGTGATCCGTGGCTTCTTAGGGACAGGGACGATGGTAGAGGTTTTGAGGCAGGTCGGCACGTGGCATGACTTCAGGGAGGTGTTAAAAATGTCTGTGAAGACAGGAGTCAGCTCTTCCGCACAGTGTCTCAGGGTGGAGGGAGACACGCCGTCTGGACCTGGGGCCTTGCGCGGGTTCAGTCTGGAGAACTGTCTGTGGACGTCCTGCTCACTGATGACAAGGGCAGGGGGGAGGAGGGGGGGCCGCCTTTGATGAAGTGGGGACCATGGAGGCAGTGGCGCTGGGGGGAGGGGGGGAGTTGGACACAGCTGACGAGGTGTCAAAGCGGGCATAGTGTTGGGACAGTCTTTGACAAAGGGCTTTGTCATCCTGACCCTTAGAAGCCTGAGGCTGATAGTTAGTGATTTGCCTCAGTCCTCTCCACACAGAAGCAGAGTCGTTAGCAGTAAGCTGTTGCTGGAGTCTCTCAGAATACACAGATTTAGCTCTCCTCAGCTCTCTGCTAAACCGGTATTTGACCTCCCTGTAGCAGTCCCTGTCTCCACTTTTCAACACTGCTTCCTTCTCCTTCCTGATCTGTCTGAGCTTAGCTGTGAACCAGGGCTTGTCGTTGGAGTAACTCACCCTGGTGCGCGATGGAAGAATGCTCTCCTCACAAAAGTGGATATATGAGGTCACAGTGTCCGTGTACTCATCCAGATCATGCGTGGCTCCTTTAAACATGCCCCAGTCAGTTATTTCCAAGCACGTGCTCAGCTCCTCCCCAGCTTCACTGGTCCATTTCTTCGTAGTGCTCACAACAGGTTTAGTGTCTCTGTCTGTATGTGGGAATCAGGTGGACCATCACGTGATCAGATAGTCCGAGCGCAGCGCGGGGAACAGCGCGATACGCGTCCTTAACCATAGTGTAACAGTGATCCAGCGTGTTCTCTCCTCTGGTGGGGCATTTAATAAACTTTTTGTATCGGGGGAGTTCGTGGCTCAGGTTGCTCTGGTTAAAGTCGCCAACCACAATAACCAGAGAGTCCGGAAAAGTCCGCTCCGCTTGCTGAATGTGATCCGCGAGCGCGCGCTGAGCCTCGCGCACGTCCGCGTCGGGCGGGACGTAAACAGTGGCCAGGATGAATGAAGCGAACTCACGCGGTGTAGAAGATGCCTTACAAACGAGACTGAGTGTATTTTCTCAGGAAAGCTTTATTGGAAGTCACATCTTCTATCATCAAAGTTCTCAGCAGACAAAGAGACAGACCCAACTTTCCCCACAGCTTTTATAACCCAGAGATACAAAACTCCCACATCAAGTATCTCACACCTTCACCCCACAGAAGTTTGGTAAACACATGAACCCACAGTCCCCGAGACTTGCTGGCGCTTCTGTTCTCTTCTCCACCTCGGGGCTCTTGCTGGGACATTGTCTCTAACCTCCGTCTTCCTCCAGCACCCACCTCCTAGCCGAGGTCCCTGCTGGGGCATTGTTCTTATGGACGTTTGATCTGTAGGGTCTGCACCGTCATGCCTACTGGAAGCATGTGGGGGAGAAATGCGTACCATACAAGCATGCCATATATGTGCCTTAAATATGCACCATAGCGGGGAATAAAATGGCTTGCAGTTGATGAATAAATATTCCAGAGCGGGAGAACAGTGTTGGGAGATCACAGTTACATCGGCGCACCAGCTGCTGTTGATGTAGAAGCAGCCTCCTCCGCCTGTGGTCTTGCCGGAGAGCCCCGTATCTCGGTCTGCACGAAACAGCTGAAATCCCTCGAGGAGGAGCGCACTGTCCGGTGTCTTTTCCTTGAGCCAGGTCTCAGTAAAGCAGAGGGCACATGAGGTGGAGAGGTCCTTAAATAGCATCAGCAGTCTCAGTTCATCTACCTTGTTATAGAGAGAATTGACGTTGGACAGAAATATCCCAGGCAAAGCCGTGTGCGTGCCTCTCCTGCAAAGCCGCACGAGAGCGCCCGCTCGTCTTCCTCTCTTTCGCCGTCTCACTTTATGGGCTAAAAGGTGAACCAGATCAGTGGCAGGAGCCAAAAAAACTGGGAGTAGGTCCGTGGGAGTGAAAGTCCTGATATTTAGTAGCTCTTCACGGGTGTAAGAGCAGGCAGACACACAATTGACGAACAAAAACAAACAAAACAAAGCGCAGCGAAGCACCATGGCGACCACTGTGGGCGCCATCTTATGTTCATCTTAGAACTTAGAACCTAGAGTATTTGAGGTCAGCCAGGCGTCTGAATGCCCGCCAGGCGCCCTGGTCTCTGTTCTTTGCTCGGTTCCAGTTCACAATCACCTACCGTCCAGGCTCCAAGAATGGGTTGCCCGACGCCCTGTCTAGACAGTTTGCCCCTGAGGCCCCAGAGGAGCTGGATCACACCATCCTGCCCAGTTTGCATGTTGTGGGGGCAGTTTCCTGGTCCATCAGGGACAAGATCCGGAGGGCGCTGGAGGCTGAACCGGACCCTGGCGGCGGCCCAGATGGGAGGCTCTTCGTTCCATCAGCTGTTCGGGGGGAGGTCATTCACTGGGCCCACACGTCCAAGCTCGCCTGTCACCCTGGCGTCTCCCGACTAGTGGACCTCCTTCAACGCTGTTTCTGGTGGCCTGGTCTCCAAAAGGACGTCGCCAATTACGTCCAGACTTGCCCCCAGTGTGCTACTAGCAAGACCCTGAATTCCCCCCCCCCCCCCCCCCACGGGCCTACTCCAGCCCCTGCCAGTCCCGGGCAGGCCCTGGTCACACATCGCCCTCGACTTCGTTACTGGTCTCCCTGTCTCCAAACCTACGATACGGTTCTGACGATTGTGGATCGGTTCTTCAAGGCCGCCGACTTTGTGCCGCTCCGGGGTCTCCCTTCGGCATGAGAGACGGCCGATCTCCTTGTCCAACATGTGGTCAGGCTGCACGGGATCCCAGTGGACGTCGTGTCTGATCGGGGGCCTCAGTTCGTGTCCCAAGTGTGGAGGTGCTTTTGCAACGCCCTGGGGGCCACGGTGAGTCTTTCCTTCGGTCACCACCCTCAATCCAATGGGCAGTGTGAGCGCACCAATCAGGAGCTGGAGGCTGCCCTGCGCTGCGTCACCTCCTCCAACCCATCGTCCTGGAGCTCTTACTTGGCCTGGGTGGAGTATGCCCACAACATGACACGGTCATTGGCTACCGGGATGTCCCCCTTCAGGGCATCGTTGGGCTACGACCCCCCCCCCCCTTGTTTCCCGAGCAGGAGAGTGAGTTGGCTGTTTCATCCATCCAGGCGCATTTGAGACGCTGCCGGAGCTTGCGGACCAGGGCGCGTGAGGCGCTTTTATGCACAGCGGTGTGCAACAGCACCACAGCTAATCGCCACAGGAAGCCGGCTCCCAGTTACCAGGTGGGCCAACAGGTCTAGTTGTCATCTCAGGACATTAATCTTAAGGCCGAGAAGAGGAAGCTGGCTCCACGTTTCATCGGTCCCTTCACCATCTCCAAAATTATCAACCCAGTGGCTGTGCGTTTGGCCCTCCCCCCCTCCCTCTGTGTGTGTCCCACTTTTCATGTGTTTAGGGTCAAGCCCGTGATCTCCTACCCACTCTGTCCTCCTCCTAGGGCGCCGCCCGCTCCCATGATGATCGACGGCCACCCGGCGTGGGGAGTTGCTTCCATCCTGGACTCCCGGTGTCGAGGTCGTGGGCTGCAGTACTTGGTGGATTGGGAGGGATATGGCCCAGAGTGGAGATCCTGGGTGCACTCTTCTTTTGTGCTGGACAGAGATCTCATCATGGAGTTCCACCGGGCGCACTCGGATAAACCAGCGCAAGGAGGCGCTGCTAGGGGGGGAGTACTGTCACAACTCGCCGCTCCCAGTCATCCACCTCAGCTGCGCGCACACCTGCGCCTCGTCAGGAACGGGCTATTTAGCCCACTCGGCCCAGAGCATCGGTCTGTGTTTCTACGTGCTCAAGCCCTCAGCAGGATTGTCTCTTCCCGTCCTGCCGACCTTCTCTACAGCACATAAGCTGATTAATCACTTACCTGTCTACCAGCCTCTCCCCTGTGCACAGGTGGATTCCTTGGCGGCGGATTCTCCCGTCATCGCCATCTCCTTTCCTCTCCTCTCCACGCCTCGTCGTGTGCGCAGCAGAATGCTGTCTTCCAGGCTGAAGATCCTTAGCCAACGCCAGCCACCGTCCCATCTGCAAGTAAGCTATATTCAGCATATCTCTCCTTTTGGTTAAGCCCAGCTCATATTCCTGTCTCCTCTCTTCCCATAGGGTTGCCTGGCTGCACGGCGTGCTGCTCTGTTCCCAACTCTCTTCGTCCACCCACAACCCATAAACATATCACATACATGCACCCAAACACCCTTGCTGTTGAATAAAGCTATTGAATCTTACCTGAGCCTGCGTGCGTGTTTCCTGGGCCGATAAATATGTCAAAAACTAAACAGGTTTTTGGGTGGATTATCTATACCGTGTATTCCAAATGAAAGCAGGGAGATACTGGAGTCTAAAATTAGTCAAGAAGAAGTTGGGCTAGCCACTGATAATATGAAGTCAGGAAAAAGAGCAGGACCAGATGGTCTTCCAGTTGACCTCTATAAAAAATTTAAGAATAAATTAATAAAACCACTTTTGGAAATGGTTTTAGAAGCATTTCAAAATGGTAATTTTCCACCATACATGAATAATGCCTTAATTATACTGTTGCCAAAACCAGGTAAACCCTCTAATAAATGTGAAAACATGAGACCAATAAGCCTATTAAATGCTGATCTTAAAATAATGTGTAAAATTTTAGCAAGACGACTACAAGAAATTTTACCAAATATTATTAACCGAGATCAGAATGGCTTTATAAAGGGAAGACAAGGCTTCCATAATGTAAGAAGACTATTTAATATTATCTATTCTAATAAAGAAGCACCGGATACAGCTCTCCTATCATTGGACGCCGAAAAGGCCTTTGATAGGGTCGAATGGCCCTTTCTTTTTGAAGTCTTACAAAGGTTTGGACTTGGAAATAATTTCATAAAATGGGTCCAGATAATATACAGTAATGCTACAGCAGAAATCCTAACAGAAACAGCAGTATCTCAAAGTCAATAAAAATCAATAGAGGATGTCGACAAGGCTGTCCACTTTCACCTTTACTGTTTACTACGGCAATTGAACCTTTAGCGATGGCAGTATGTTTACATCCACAAATATTTGGAATTAAAGTAGGACCAACAGAACATAAAATCTCCCTGTATGCTGATGACATAATTTTGTTTATGTCGAATTTTAAAAAATCAATTCCGACCTTGTTGAATTTAATAAAGAACTTTGGAGAAATATCAGGATATAAAATAAATAAAACTAAATCTTCAATATTAATGCTAAATGAGACCCAGAGAAATTACCCAGCTCCTGAGGTAAATCAATTCAACGTTGTAAATCAGTTTAAATATTTAGGAATTCAAATTGTGCCTAAGCTAGAATCAGTCGCCAGTGCCAACTATGAAGCCTTAATGACAGATATTAAAAATTATTAAATTAAATTAATTAAATCACCCTTATTGTCATTCAATCGTACAACCAATCATGTACAGCAGAACGAGATTGTGCTTTACCTGTCGTCGTCGGCCTCCGTTGGTCTATGATGACCATGGAAGAGAATCCTAAACGTCTACTCTGCTGGAACAGCACCGCCTGTGGCTGAACAGGCCAATGCGCACCGGTGTTCTACCTTCCAGCGTTGGGCGTTGGTAGGATTCAAGCCTGGGCAGGAAGATATGGAGGACAAGATGTTACCCATGCGGCATGTCCCCCCTCTCCACGTCACTGATGAATCCAAAGGAACAGCAGGGCTGCTATAGTTTGGCACCAGCACCGTTGCAGGAGCTGCCAGAACGATGTTGAGAACAACATAGAACTGCCTTAGGGGCTCCGACTCCGGATTTTTCCTCAGGGTTGACTCCCGAAGCCTTTTCCGTGACCGGGTGTGCCGCAAGGCAGCGGAGGTTTGAAATCAGGGTTTACCTTCCCCTAGATGGGCTACCTTCCCAGGTTGACGAGCCACCATCTACCCGAAGCATCTGGTTTTAAGGCGCCAGAGATCCGCCCTCGCCCCTTCTCCTATTAGTAAAAGCAGTTCCGCCGGGCTTAGAGACTAAACCACACGGGCAGGCTAGGAGTTGGACTTAGTTGTCAGAGGCTTTTCGAGACGCACACCGTAAGGAGCATTTTATGAGCACTGGGAGCTTAGCTCCAGTGCTGCTCCTGGCTATGACAACCTTGGAACCGCTTTACCTATCTACAGTGTAAATCACACACACCCCAAGTGCAGAATCAGAGGGCCGCTGCCATGCAAGGCGCCACCACAGAGTTCCCTCCTCCATTCCATTTATTGCTGAGCACCAAGCTGGATAGCAGGAAGTTCCACTTTTATATGGTCTTTGGTATGACCCGGCCGGGATTTGAACCCCTGCCTCCCGGGTGTGGGGCGGATGCTCTACCAACTGAGCCACCACTCCGGTAATAAGTAATGAGTTACTTCAGAGATGGATGTCACTACCAATGTCAATGATCGGGAGAATTAATATACTTAAAAGTAATATCTTACCAAAAATACTTTACTTATTCCAAAACATCCCTTTACCACCACCTTCAGATCTATTCTCAAGAATTAAAAAAAAATTAGTGGAATTTATATGGAACAATAGGAGGGCTAGATTACGTCTGTCCTTACTATATTTACCATTTGATCGTGGAGGTCTGAAATGTCCAAACTTTATGTTGTATTACTGGTCAGCACAACTGAGGTCTATGACATATTATTTTTCATCAAATGATCTCCCTCACTGGACTGAAATGGAATCATACAATTTACCTTTACCTCTTCCCATATTCATATACTCAGACTTGGCTAAAAAATTACAGAAACAAGTTAAAAATCCAATTGTAAAGCATATGATCAAATATGGTGTAAAACCAAAAAATATTTAAAAGAACCACACTTATTGTCACAATTTAGTCCAATATGGGGTAATCAATATTTTAAACCAGGGAGAGCGGATGCTGTATTTAAAGTATGGAATTTAAAAGGGATTCAAAAGATTCAAGACTTATATCTGTCACGTTCAGATAACATAATGTCTTTTGAAGAACTGAGGATTAAATTTAATCTTAATAGAACACATTTTTTAAAATATCTTCAGCTTAGAAATTTTATTCGATCAAATCAAAATAAAGCTCTCACCCGACCTACTTATTCATCCTTGGAAAAAATTTTGATGAAAGATAGTAAAAGAAAGGGTATTATTTCAGAGTTTTATAACTCATTGACACTATTTTCAAGTGAAAACTCACAGAAAAGACTGAATTATTGGAAAGAAGACCTGCAAACTGAAATTTCAGAGGAACAATGGGAATTGGCTTGTACAGAAGCTCAAACCAAATCAATAAATGTACGTCTTAAATTGATACATTTTAAATGGTTAATGCGGATGTATGTTACACCGGTGGAGTTAAATAGATATAACAAAAACATACCAGATATGTGCACAAAATGTATGCACAGTTAAGGAACCCTATTTCACTGTTTATGGGAATGTAGAAAAATCAGAATGTTTTGGGAAGAGGTGAGGGTAACAATTGAAAAAATAATTTCAAAACAAATCACATTGAACTCTAAACTGTTTTTCTTGGGTCTGCATCCAGAAAAGCATAACTTTAATAAGAGTGAAAGAACATTCATAGACCTCAGTTTGCTTAACGCCAAAAAATGTATTGCACTACTGTGGAAAAAGACTCATAGACCAGATGTGACTCAGTGGTTAAGACAGATGTTAACAAACCTTCCATTAGAAAGAATAACATATATACTGAAATCAAAGGAAAATGTGTTTGAGAATATATGGAGACCTTTTATTGATTATGTAAAGAATTTAAACATAACTTCTGAAGAAGAAGGTGAATGATGTGTGTGGACCTTGTGAATTCCAAACTGGTGAACATAATATGTATACTTATGTAATGGATTGTCTAGACTAAACAGAGGAGCATCGTTGAAGACTTGCTTTTGTTAATGGTTGTTGTTGTTTTTAGAACATTTTTTTAGTGTTTTTTTTAAATTTTTAAATTACTTTAGTGTTAGTGTTTGACTGTCATGTTTGTAAAAAAAAGGTTCATATTGTGGGAAAAAAAGGGAGTTTTTCCTCTCCACTGTCGCCAAGCGCTGCTCACAGAGGATCTCCTGATTGCTGGGGTCTTTCTGCAACTGTGGGGGTTCCCCCTACAGTTGATAGTGCTATGAGATGACTGTTGTTGTGAAATGGCGCTATATAAATAAAGTTGAATTGAGTTGAATTGAAGTGTTGTTGTGGATTGACGCGGGAGCGGTGGGCTCCGTGCCAGATTAGAGGACCGTAAGATGTTTTTCCCCTCATGTCAGAAGTGAGAAGGACCTGGCGCTGCTTTGTGGTTGTGGAGGAGGATGGCTGGCCACGGTGGAAACGTTGGAACTGACGGCTCGGCGTGAATAGGCCGAGATGCGGGACCGTGTGATCCTGAGCGTGGCAGATGGCACAGTGTGGGATGAGGAACTGCCCAGCATCCTGGAGAGTGAGCAAGACCAATACCATCCAGCGCCATCACAGGAGGGTTCCTGTGCCCAAGTAGCCCTAGATGAGGGAACTTGATGGCACGGTGGGACGCCTGTGACAGTGGATGGCACCGAATGGCTGGCTCCATCTTTTCCCAGAGTTTGGCCGGAAGGTACCAGTGAACAGGGGCTGACAACGGTAATGGCGGTGGCGAAGTTAAAAGAGGTCGGGGCAAGACCGATTGGCACTGAGGGAATGAGTGCCAAGCAGAAACACTGCAAGCTGAACCAAACCCCTTGGGGAGCCGCAGGCTGGATTTGGGCTTGGGGGGTGGTGAAACCACAGCAGGTGGAGGAAACCATGAGTGGTGGGTCTGGACAAGTGAGTCATCTGAGGGTGAAGAAGAGGAGGCGCACTGGTGCCGAGGCGACCTGCTGCGGCCCGGGAAGTGGTCCGCTTCCAGGGGCGGGCTAATGACAGAACGGTCCAGGGGGCCCACGGGGTCATGTTCTCATGCTGTGTGTATATAGTTTTGTTGTTTATTGTATATATTTCTGGGGATTACTTTGTGTATTTTCTTTTAGTTTAGGACCACGGCAGTTATTTTCTTTTCTCCCACCCCCACACGTCATGCCGTGTGGGGGTGGGATGGCAGTCCTCCTGTCCTCCCCTAGTTCTTAGTTGTTTTGTGTGAGTGTGAGAGGCCCCTTTTAGGAACCTCAGTTTAGTTTTCTTAGTGCATGATTCGGGTTCTAAACTGTGTGTTTTGGACTTTTGTGAAGTGGGGAAGAATGTTGTGTATAGTTTGGACTCTTGTGTGGTATGGGTGGTGGCTCCCTCTTCTGGTTCTGCCACCACCGGGGCCTATAAGAGGGCAGTGGGTAAGAGGGGTGGTCTCTCTTGCACTGTACGATGCTGCAGAGTGTGTCTTTAATAAACCTGTGTTCAGTTCGACTGCTAGCCTCGTCCTTGGCTCCATATTCATACGTAACCGGTTGTTAACATTGCCAGCCCGCTGGCCTTCTTAGCACGTCCGTGGCAGTGGTCCGTGGGTAAATAACTGCAACATCCCGACTCAGCTGCAGAGCTCCCGGTCCTTCTGCGTCATTTTCAAACTGCTTTACTCTCCAGTGTTGATACTTTTACTCTGGTGATGGCAGAGTCTGGAGGCCATTACTAGCTAGCACTATCTGTCGGATGTGAACGTGCAAATGCGTGAGGTTCGCGTGTGCCCACCTCTTTCCACTGACTTTGTATGTACTTGTGCCACCTGTCCAGCTTTGGTGTGAAGGCACCTTTACGTTGCCTGGTATTTAGATGAATAATAACAACACACTGTAGCAACCCTCTCAAAAACTTTAACCGCTTTTGTTGCTCACTAGTAAACAAAGACGGGCAGACCACCTTTCCCACAATTCCTTGTGGTTTTTTTTTTTTTTCCACTGGGTGACGCTGTGGGCCCGTTCTCATTTGACTGGCTTCCCCTCTCCAGTGGCGTGCACTCATATTGCTCTGGGCCTGAGTGCAGTAAATTCTTTACATTTTGTCAGCACCAACAGCAGGACAGCATGGGGGGCTGAGCACCAAGCTAGAAGACAGAATGTAGCAGTACTGGCTGGGGAGCAGCGTGGTTGCAGCGATGTGGTGCAGTGTTCCTGGTCGGGCAGCAGGTTGCTCAAGTTGACTCACTTCCTGCTGTCACAGCTTCCTCCGGTGCCGCGGAGCCCATCGCAGCCTGATCAGCCCCGGTCCGGCACACCGGTCCAGCACACCGGCCCGCTGCGGCTGCTGGGGCCTCCCTGCTGACTTGGCGTGGATGCCGGTGACCAGGTAAGACGACACACGTCCGAGCTGGGCGGCGGAGCTCAGCGCCGCACTGCAAAGCGAAAGTAAAACTGCTGCTCCGACCAGCGGCTGAAAGTCAGCCCAGGACGCGATTACAGGAGCGCGACGACGGCTGTGGCTTCCAGAGACTGGACGCTTCTGGAAGGCTGGTAGGTGGAGGTGAAGTGAAGGCGGGAGCAGCGGCGGGGATCCCCCGTTCACGTCCATTATCGGTCCTCGGTAACACGGTCCACAGTGAGCGCGCACGTGCGTCGCGGTCACCACGTGCCGTGGGACCCCTGCGGGGTCGCGGTCACACTTGTGACCCGTGAACGCTGCTCGGAAGCGCCGGAGGCACGCGCTGTCCTGGCTCCACAATAGACTTGATGGCGCAGGTATGCGGCGTCAGGGAAGGAGCGCACATCAGTCTGCGTCATTTCTCACAGCAGCGGCTCATCGTTCCGCACAGCTGCGCACAACAGCCGCTAACTAGAAGGCCAGTTAGGTGACTTTAATTAATGGCTCCACTTTACTGCACTTTCTCCCATTTTGGCAGCTCCCACAGGTCTGAATGAAATGTTTGTGACATATCTTGGTCAAACTTGGTCAATAATTTTTAAATTATTGTAGGTCATTAATTCCTGTAATTTCTCAGTTTGGGATCTATCTATCTATCATCTTTTGCAGCCTTCCTCAGAATGCCTCATTTCAGTGCACGTTTCTTTAAATGCCTGAAAGCTACAGTTAACTCGACCAGATCGTGAGCCAGAGCCAGCTAACATAAATTCGTCTTAAAGAGTGAATGAAATAGAGCTTCGCTGGTGGACAGGGGTGTGTGGTTTCAGTGCTCTTCGATAGGATATGACTGGCCCTTGGAGTACAGTACGCACAGAAATATCCACGAATGAGTGAATGGTGATCCAAGGTGGTTTGCTGGTGCAAGTTACCTGCTAGCATCATCTAGCCGCTAAAAATGACATCTAAGAGCGACGTATATGGTCAAGTGTTGATTCCAGTGGAAGTGAATTGAATTTAATAGCCATCAAAATTGGCCGGATCGACAGTTCAGCTGTGATGCAGTTAGACTGACTCTGAATGAATGAATGAATGAATTTATTTATTTCGGATAGTACATTACAGGTTCCTTCGGGCTGAGCCCGAAGGAGTTACATGGGTCCGCCCTCCAGTAGGTTCACCACCTGCAGGAGGGATCATGGAGGTCCGGTGCTATGTGGATTAGGTGGCAGTCAAAGGCGGAGACCTTGGCGGACTGATCCCAAGCTTTCTAAACTGGCTTTTGGTACGTGGAATGTCACCTCTCTGGTGGGGAAGGAGCCTGAGCTGGTGTACGAGATTGAGCGATACCGGCTAGATATAGTCGGCCTCACCTCAACACACAGCTCCGGTTCCGGAACCAGTCTCCTGGAGAGGGGCTGGAGCTTGGCCTTTTCTGGAGTTGCCCCGGGCGAGAGGCGACGAGCAGGGGTAGGTATTCTTGTATCGCCCCACCTTGCTGCCTCTATATTGGAGTTTTCCCCGGTGGACGAAAGGGTTGCTTCCCTGCGCCTTCGGGTTGGGAAACGGGTCCTGACCATCATTTGTGCCTATGCACCAAATGATGTTTCAGAGTACCCACCCTTTTTGGAGTCTGTGACTGGGGTGCTGGAGGGTGCTCCTCCTGGAGACTCCATTGTCCTACTGGGGGACTTCAATGCGCACGTGGGCAACGACAGTGAAACCTGGAGGGGGGTGATTGGGAGGAACGGCCTGCCCGATCTGAACCCGAGTGGTGTTCAGTTATTGGACTTCTGTGCTAACCACAGTCTGTCTATAACGAACACCATGTTCAAGCATAAGGGTGTCCATATGTGCACCTGGCACCAGGACACCCTAGGCCGCAGGTCGATGATCGATTTTGTTATCGTATCATCAGACCTGCGACCGTATGTCTTGGACACCCGAGTAAAGAGAGGTGCAGAGCTGTCAACTGATCACCACCTGGTGGTGAGTTGGATCCGATGGCAGGGGAGGAAGCCATTCAGACCTGGTAGACCCAAACGTATAGTGAGGGTGTGCTGGGAGCGTCTGGCTGAGGCCCCTGTCCGGGAGGTCTTCAACTCCCACCTCCGGAAGAACTTCAACCACATTCCGAGGGAGTCTGGAGACATGGAGTCTGAATGGGCCATGTTCTCCACCTCTGTTGTTGAAGCGGCAGCCCAGAGCTGCGGCCGCAAGGTGGTCGGTGCATCTCGTGGTGGCAACCCCCGAACCAAGTGGTGGACACCAGTGGTGAGGGGGGCCATTAAGCTGAAGAAGGAGTCCTATCAAGCTTGGTTGGCTTGTGGGACTCCCGAAGCAGCTGAGGTGTACCGGCAGGCCAAGCGGAGTGCAGCTCGGGTGGTTGCTGAAGCAAAAACCCGGGTATGGGAGGAGTTCGGTGAGGCCATGGAACAAGACTTTCGGTCGGCTTCAAAGAGATTCTGGCAAACTGTTCGGCGGCTCAGGAGGGGAAAGCAGCTCCCCGTCCACACTGTGTATGGTGCGGATGGGACACTGTTGACTTCAACTGGGGATATCGTCGGGCGGTGGAAGGAATACTTCGAGGATCTCCTCAATCCCACTGATACGCCTTCCACAGAGGAAGCAGGGTTTGGGGACGAGGGGGATGACTCGCCTATCACAGGGGCTGAGGTCGCCAAGGTGGTTAAAAATCTCCTTGGTGGCCGGGCCCCGGGGGTGGACGAGATTCGCCCCGAGTACCTCAAGGCCCTGGATGTTGTTGGGTTGTCATGGTTGACACGCCTCTGCAACATTGCGTGGAGGTCGGGGGCAGTGCCTTTGGCATGGCAAACCGGGGTGGTGGTTCCTCTCTTCAAAAAAGGGGACCGGAGGGTGTGCTCCAACTTTAGAGGGATCACACTCCTCAGCCTCCCTGGGAAGGTCTATGCCAAGGTACTGGAGAGGAGAGTCCGGCCGTTGGTCGAACCTCGGATTCAGGAGGAGCAATGTGGTTTTCGTCCTGGCCGTGGCACATCGGACCAGCTCTTTACCCTCTCGAGAATTCTTGAGGGTTCGTGGGAGTTTGCCCAACCAGTTTACATGTGTTTTGTGGACTTGGAGAAGGCATTTGACCGCGTCCCTCGTGGATTTTTGTGGGGGGTGCTTCGGGAGTATGGGGTATCGGGCTTGTTGTTACGAGCTATTCGGTCTCTGTACGACCGTTGTGAGAGTTTAGTTCGCATTGCCAACACTCGGTCGGAGTCATTCCCAGTGAGAGTTGGACTCCGCCAGGGCTGCCCTTTGTCACCGGTCCTGTTCATAATTTTTATGGACAGGATTTCTAGGCGCAGCCAGGGAATGGAGGGTGTCATGCTTGGTGACCACAGGATCTCATCTCTGTTGTTTGCAGATGATGTTGTCCTGTTGGCTTCATCCAGCAATGACCTACAGCTCTTGCTGGGACGGTTTGCCGCTGAGTGTGAAGCGGCTGGGATGAGAATCAGCACCTCCAAGTCCGAGTCCATGGTCCTCAGCCGGAAAAAGGTGGATTGTCCTCTCCGGGTTGGGGACAGGCTCCTGCCCCAAGTGGAGGAGTTTAAGTATCTTGGGGTCTTGTTCACGAGTGAGGGGAAAATGGAGCGAGAGATCGACAGACGGATTGGAGCAGCATCTGCAGTGATGCGGACGTTGTACCGGTCTGTTGTGGTGAAGAGGGAGCTTAGTTCTAAGGCAAAGCTGTCGATTTACCAGTCAATCTACGTTCCTACTCTCACCTATGGTCACGAGCTTTGGGTAATGACCGAAAGAATGAGATCGCGGATACAAGCGGCTGAAATGAGCTTTCTCCGTAGGATTGCTGGACTCACCCTCAGAGATAGGGTGAGGAGCTCAGTCATCCGGGAGAGGCTCAGAGTAGAACCGCTGCTCCTCCACATTGAAAGGAGTCAGTTGAGGTGGTATGGGCATCTGATTAGGATGCCTCCTGGACGCCTCCCACTTGAGGTGTTTCAGGCACGTCCCACTGGGAGGAGACCCCGGGGCAGACCCAGGACTCGGTGGAGAGACTATGTCTCCCAGCTAGTCTGGGAACGCCTTGGTATCCCCTCTGAAGAGCTGGAGCAGGTGGCTGGGGAGAGGGAAGTCTGGGCTTCTCTGCTTGAACTGCTGCCTCCGCGACCCGGACCTCCGGAAAAGCGGTAGAAGATGGATGGATGGATGGATGGACATTACAGGTTAAAAGAAACTGTATAATATAACAACAAGGTCAAATTAGACAAAGACTCCTTCTACTATACAATTCCACGTGAGTTATCCGAAATGGGTGATGGCTGAAGCCGCAGCTTATATTGCCCACCCATATTCCATCCAAGAATTCAAAGGAGAAAAAAGAGAAAACAAGACAAGAGCGATTACAATTTAAAACAAGGCTAAGACAAAATGTGACTGAGAGAAAAAGAAAACTGAGCTAGTCTAAGTTAAGCGGTTACTATTCAAAAACAAATCTAAGACATAGTGTCACAGAGAAAAAAGAAAAACTAAGCTATAACACAACACAGGCTGGAAATGTCAATCCTTATGTGAGTTTACATGTCGTCTTGTAAATATGTTTGGAGTATTTCTTCCTTTAGTTTTTGTTTAAATTGTCCAAGCTTTGTACATGATTTTAATTCAGGTCCAAAATCGTTCCATAATCTGACACCTTGCACTGAAATACAGTGTTGCTTGGTAGTTGTTCTCACTGTAGGCTTTTGAAATATACATGTTCCTCTGAAGTGATATCGTTTCTCCCTTGTTTGGAACAACTTTTGGATATTTGCGGGCAGTGATAGATTCTTCACTTTGAACATTATTATTGCGGTTTTAAAGTCGATCAGATCTTTCAACTTGAGAGTTTTTTGTTTAAGAAAAAGTGGGTTTGTTGGTTCCCTGTAAGCTGCTTTGTTGATTATTCTAATAGCTCTCTTTTGAAGCATAAAGAGTGGATATATGTTTGTTTTATATGTATTTCCCCATACTTCATTACAATATGTCATGTATGGGAGTATTAATGAATGATACAAGGTGTATAGTGTGGGTTGATTCAGCAAATTTTTCACTCTGTGTAATATTGCAATTGATTTGGATACTTTACCTTTTATATAATTAATATGTGGCTTCCAACACAGTTTGTTATCAATTATTACTCCAAGGAATTTAGTTTCGGATACCCTTTCAATCTCTACACCATTTACACTGAGTTTGGGTACTGGGTAGTTGTGATGGTTGTTAAAGACTATAAATTTTGTCTTGCTTAAATTGAGCGTTAATTTGTTTGAATCAAACCACAGTTTCAGCTTTCCTAATTCCTTTCCGAGTGTATCCAGAAGTTGTTCCAAGTTGTTTCCACTGCATAGCAGGTTAGTGTCATCTGCAAACAATATTAAGTCCATTTTTTCTGAAACTTTACATATATCATTTATATACATATTGAATAATAATGGTCCCAAAACTGAACCCTGTGGGACTCCACAGGTGACCTTCAGTAGCTCTGAGTTTTTGTTGTTAACACATACAAACTGATATCTATTCTTTAAGTAACTTCTTAACCAGGACAGTGCTACCCCTCTGATACCACAATTTTGTAGTTTCTTTAATAATAGATTGTGATCTACTGTATCAAATGCTTTTTTAAGATCCAGGAATACTCCAACTGAATACTCTTTATTTTCAATGGCTGTTGATATTTTTTCTGTAAATTCCATTAGGGCATATGCTGTTGTCCTTTTGTGTCTGAACCCATATTGCTGCTCACACAATAAATCATTCTTCAGTATGAAGTTGTCAATTCTCTCATAGAATATTTTTTCAAGTATCTTGGAAAATTGCGGTAATAGTGAAATTGGTCTGTAGTTGGAGAGTTCCCCTCTGTCGCCTGTCTTGTAAATTGGAATTACTTTAGCTATTTTCATTGCATTGGGAAATATACCTGATTGGAGAGACAGGTTACAGATATACGTCAGTGGTTTCACTATGCATTCGATAACAGTTTTGACTAGTAGCATATCAATACCATCACAGTCAGTAGATGTTTTACTTTTGAACGATTTAACAATTTCAATGACCTCTCTTTCGTCTGTGTTCTTTATGAAGATGGAGTCTTTTACAGCAGTGTTATTGCATATTGAATCACCTGTTGGCACCGTAGTGGGTATTTCTCGGGCCAGTTTAGGTCCAATGTTAACAAAAAAATTATTAAATTCATCTGCAGGTGAAGCTATATTCACATTCGGAGTCGATTTATTATTTTTTGGAGTGTTAGTTGGGTAGCTGGTATTTCTGCTTTTATTTCCAAGGATACTGTTGATTATTGTCCATGTATTTTTAATATTGTCTTTGTTTTTTTCCAGTTCTTTACTGTAATAGTCTCTTTTACTACATCTTATTATATATGTTAACTTATTTTTGTTTGTCAACACTCTGACTGCCTAGCCAAGCTAATGCTAACAGTTTGATGTAGCATCATGGTGAAAGTATAACAAAATAATCCAGATTGATGCGAGCTATATTATCAACTGTGGATTAGTGAACCAGGTGGAAACAGGGACATCTTTTAGGGTGACTGAAATTTCAAGAAGATAACTATATAAACTACACTTGGTAAGCTAACTCCCTAGTATCACTGTTAGCCCTGAAGCTAACACGTTGGGCTCCTGCTCATCTGCACGTTGGCAGACCTGCAGCTCCAGTAGGAAACGGGGCTGGATTGGATCAGTTAGGCTGGCTGATAATATAGCAGCAGGTGCGTATCAAGGCTGGGTTTACCTTTTCATGATGTACGGGAGCAAAGCCCACCCCTACCCCCAGGTTCCTTCCTGCACAATTCCCTCTAAATCGCACTCCAAGCTTTTCCGAAAAGTTGGCAACTCTGTTTTAAGAGAAGTGTGTTTTGATGTTTAGCGATAGTCATATGACCAATAGATGCATTTCAGAAGGTTAAAAGGCTGAATGTCAGCAAGACCAGAGAGATCATGTGACTTCAGGAAGAAGAGGACATCTTGACAGCCTTTGCAGATTGGGGAGGAGGATGTGGGGGTGGTTCAGGACTACAAATATCTGGGTGTCAGGATCAGCAGTGGGTTGGACTAGAGATCCAACACTGATGCTGCGCACAAGAATGGGATGAGCAGACTCTACTTCCTGAGGAAGCTGAGATCCTTCAACGTGTGCAGCAGGATGCTGGAGCTTTTCTACCAGGCCATTGTTGCCAGCACCAGCTTTACCTCCACCAAGGAGGTTGTGTAATCGGGCTGGTCTGTCTGTCCATCTGTTTGTTTGTCTGTCTGTTAACAGGATTACACAAAAACTACTGGATGGATTTTAAGGAAATTTTCACCAGAGGTAGCCCTTGGGCCAAGGATGAACCCATTACATTTTAGTGATAATCTGTGAGTGCATACCTCCACCAAGGACCTTGGCTGTATTTGTGCAGCTGGATTACACATAAACTACTGGATGGATTTGGATGAAATTTTCCACCAGAGGTGGTCCTTGGACTAGAGAGGAACCCATAACATTTTGGTGATGATCCGAGAAAGAATACCTCCACCAAGGCTCTTCTCATACTGTGTTGGTAAGAATTCTCCAAATCAAGCCCATTACATTTTGAAGGTGATCCATGAGGGACGGAAGGAGCCTTGGTAGAGGTGTGCACTCTCTGGGTGTTTTACTAGTCTTTGCTGTCTGTTGGGGTAGCAGTATCAGAGCCAGCGACACCAACAGACTTGACAAGATTGTCAAGAGGGCTGGCTCTGTGATTGGTCTCAGACCGGAGACCTTTGAGACAGTGGTGGAGAGGAGAACACTAAATAAACTGAGATCCATCATGGACAATCCTGATCATCCCCTCCACCACACACTAGGTAGACAGCGAAGCACTTTCTCCAGTAGACTACTACAGCTTCGTTGTCGAACGGCCAGGTACAGGAAATCTTTCCTGCCACATGCAATTTCACTGTACAATAACTCACTCTGATGTTGTATTCTGGTCATAGCTATGCTGCCACACTGCACCTTACAGACTAACTGGTACCTCACATTTCACTCTGCTCCCGATAGTCCTGCATTGTACAGCTGGTATGATTCATGTATCTATATGGGTCATCATCTAGTCATCTAGTTTACTTTACTTTAGTTTATTGGTTTATTTGTCAGGGACCATGTACAGAAAAACCTTCAACACAGGGTAAAGATGCTCTGTACCAGATTATAGTGTTCTCACTAGTTTCCATCTGTAGTCTCTGAGGCAGGCAGGAAGATAGTAAAAGAAAAGCAGCACATATAGAAAGCAATTCAGGTCGAGTTTCAGAAACTGTTGACCCTGAAACAAGCAGGGAGTAAGTTTAAAGGTAAAAAGATAAGAGAGAGACGGCACACACAAAAACAATTTAAGGGTACAATTTCAAACCTCATTTAAGGGAGAGAGTCAATGCTGGCAGGCTTGATCACTTAAAATCCATTTTTAGTCTCTGTGGAAAAGTCTCTGTAATTTGTCCTGGTCTTCAAAGCAGTGGGGAGCTTGAGAAGGCTGATTGTCCAGAAGCAGTTTTACGTAGGGGGATGCAACAGTGCCACCTAGAGGAAGTCCTTGTTATTCTGGTGTTTTGTTCAGAAGTCGGGTACACAAGTGTTCAGGAGCGGGGGTGCAGAACCATGGATAATTGCAGACTGATCTATACAAAGTTCTCTAGGCAGGTTTGCGTTCCCTGAGTAATTCCCTTTTCTGTTATGCTGTGTGTTTCTGTCATTTAGCTCGGTCCTCTACTGTCACGCTGCTGTTAAACTGTGATCAAATCTGTCTCCTACAAAACAGTTTTTCAGTGAATGGGACCTTTAGGTAAAGTGTAGACACCTTTATGTAATTTCTAAGCCTTAACAACATTTTTATTAGAAAAAAATAAGTGCAAAAATCCCTTAAGAAAAACATTAAATAATTAAAGAAAATGTTTACATTGTTATATGTTAATTTGTGCTTTTAAATGTTTTATTTGTAACCCTGAAAAAAACTGCCCTTTTTTTCCTCCTACTGACTACAGTGTCTGGTGGATTCTCAACACTACCAACCACTCATATTCTTCACCAGCTACTACTGCATCATTGCAAGTTTATGTCGTTTGTTGAAAGAAACAGAAAAATCTATTAGGAAACTATCATGAGTCTGATTAGACTCATCAAAGTCTTGTCCATCTCCTACTCTTGGCTCTTCTCCATTTCTTGCTGAAGAATCACATTTAACTTTTGGCTTGGGACCACAACTTGTGTTCTCTCGGGAAAGCCCTCTGTCATCACCTGGAAGATGATCAGTTAATTGAAAGATCAATTTGTACCTTTTAATTTTTAAATTACATGTGAAATCTCTTTGCTCTGGCCTCCCACAGACCCATGGCAACAGCAGATAATCCAGGAGGATCCCAAGAGTCCAGCCTGCAGTCTGGGGAGTCCATGAGGAGGCTGGAGGACCTGAGAGCGGAGTCCTTGGAGTCCAGGATCAGGTCGATGGGCCCCGTTGTCTCCTGGGAGTCGGAGCTGGCCTCCATCCAGCACTCATTAAAGTTTGTGTTGAAGCTGAAGGAGGAGTTTGTCTGTCCCATCTGCAGAGGAGTTGTGCTCAATCCCCAGCAGAACTCGTGTGGACACATCTACTGCCTCCACTGCCTCCAGTCACTGCTGTACGAGCCAGTCCACCTCATAGCACTTACGGCTCATTTCCACTAGCGCCTACTCAGCTCAAATTGCCGTGACTCTATTCATCCCGACACAGTTTCAGTCATCTTCCATTACACTTGAGTACCACCTAAAAGTGGGTGGTTCATAGCAAGGCGGCCCGTTATGTTGTTGACATGCTGACGTTTTGCTCTCAGAAGCCAATGCTTAAGCAACAGCAAGCGCAAAATACAAGCAGAACACGGAGTTAGCGTTGATGGCTAACTAGCTACAGTGCATCCAGAAAGTCTTCAGCGCTTCACTTTTCCACATTTTGCGGACATATTCCAAAATGGATTAAATTCATTTTTTATTCAAAATTCTACACACAATACCCCATAATGACAATGTGAAAAAAGTTCTTTGAGATTGTTGCAAATTTAATTAAAAATAAAAACTCAGAAATCACATGTACATCAGTATTCACAGCTTTGCTCAATACTTTGTTGATGCACCTTTGGCAGCAATTACAGCCTCAAGTCTATTTGAATACGATGCCACCAGCTTGGCTCACCTGTCTTTGGGCAGTTTGGTCCATTCCTCTTTGCAGCTCCTCTCAAGCTCCATCAGGTTGGATGGAAGCGTTGGTGATCAGACATTGGGCTGCACGGTGGGGAAGTGGTTAGCTCTGTGGCAGCACAGTTTACCCTTGGCCGGGAGATCGTGGGTTCGATACCTGCCCCTGACCAACAGTGATCCATGCGGAGTTTGCATGTTCTCCCCATGTTGCGTAGGTTTACTCAGGGATTTCTCCAGTTTCCTCCCACATGCTAAAAACATGCAGGTTAGGAATATGGGGCGCTCGTGCATGCAGCGACCGTCAGCTGGTGGCTTGTAAATACGGAAGTCACCAGACTGCAAAACAAATCTACCTACGGGTACAAAGAACTAACAAAAAAAATAAATAAAAAAAAATTCAGATTTCTCCAGAGATGTTCAATTGGATTCTAGTCTGGGCTCTGGCTGGGCCACTCAAGGACATTTACAGAGTTGTCCTGAAGCCACTCCTTTGATGTCTTGGCTGTGTGCTTAGGGTCGTTGTCCTGCTGAAAGATGAACCGTCGCCCCAGTCTGAGGTCAAGAGCACCCTGGAGCAGGTTTTCATCCAAGATGTCTCTACATTGCTGCATTCATCTTTCCCTCTATCCTGACTAGTCTCCCAGTTCCTGCTGCTGAAAAACATCCCAACAGCATGATGCTGCCACCACTATTGGTGTGGTTATGAGCGGTGCCTGGTTTCCTCCAAACATGACACCTGGCATTCACGCCAAAGAGTTCAGTCTTTGTCTCATCAGACCAGGGAATTTTGTTTCTCATGGTCTGAGAGTCCTTCAGGTGCCTTTTGGCAAACTCCAGGTGGGCTGCCATGTGCCTTTTACTAAGGAGTGGCTTCCATCTGGCCACTCTACCATACAGACCTGATTGGTGGATTGCTGCAGAGATGATTGTCCTTCTGGAAAGTTCTCCTCTCTCCACAGAGGAACGCTGGAGCTCTGACAGGTGAAATTAACCAATCAGCGCAACTATTGCACGACCTTGCAACTTTGTGCAGTCACTGCAACTTTCCTGCAATTTTGACCAATCCTCGTCAACTTCTGCCAATTTGACCCATCAAATTTGTCTGTATCTGGCGCTGAAACGGGCATCGCTGCGCCGTGTTCACTTCCATGTTTGCAGTGAGTAGTGAGTTTATAGTTTACAGTGAGTAACTGAACACGTCAGCAGACAGAGTGTGTGATTGAAAAAACACTCACCCGCGAGGTTTTCAATGCCATCCCTTCCTCCGTCTCTCCCAGCCTGCCTGTGGATGCCTCGCCCCATCTCCATCCTGACCGCGTGTACGAAGTGCTGGGTTTGTGTTGAAAAACATGCGCCTGCCCCAAAAGCAGCCATCGCGGGAGCGTGCATGAGGAGAGTACTCTACATTACAGCGAGTGTTTGAACATTTATACATCTTTAGAGGTAAAATCATCACTACATCTGGTCAATGAGCTTTAAAACTCAATCTCCCCCCCCGCCATCCCGCTGTAAATGAAAGATGTGTGTGTGTGTGTGAAGACCGACATACAGCAGACAGACAGGTAGGCATCGAAAGAGAGAGAATATTCTCTGTATTTTTTTTTCTGAAAAACACAGACTCCAATAGACAACACAGAGCAACAGAATAAATGATTTATTTTTTCCTCTCCGCTCAGTACCGAGTGGTTGGGGGCTGTAGGGAGTTTTCAAATGAAGGTACTGCCAATAATTTCCAAATCTCTGCTCTTTAACATGCATTCAGTGCAGTTTAGCTGCTGTAATGGATGTTGTGTTAAAGTCTGTATTTGCTGTTGCACAGAAGAGTTTTTCTGTATAGCAGAAGTTTCTGCTTAATCACTCCAATAGTAAATGTTTGACAATCCTGTGCTTTTCTTGTATTGTTATATAGAATATCCCTGCAGTAAACTGGAAAAATTATCTGCTTTAAAATTTGGAATTCTTCCCACAGTTTTTAATGCAAAAAACACTCTAAAAACATTGCAACTTTTGTTGCAACTTTTTAAAAAAGCTCCCGCAAATTCAGGCTTTTTGGCCCGCAACAATCATTAAAAACATCCTGCGAAATCCTGGAGGGACTGATATACAATTCAAGAAATCTCTGTCATGATGTCACGATCATAGGACTCGCTAAAAGATCATAGGACTCGCTATGACATCATCAGAGATCAATGGCAGGCATCACTGAATGAGTGGTGATGTACTTGCTTATACTTGCTTATACTTGGTTTCTACGAGCATGCACAGGTATGCACGGGTGTATATAAAAAAAGAAAAGGAATAAGGCTGGAAAAACACCAACAGCAGTCTGTGTGCAGTAGTGCTACCCGCGGTGCTCATGGCGACAAAAGACTGACCCAGACCTCCCATAGTGCAAATAAAGTTTGTGCTCTGACGTGCACTGTCAACCGTGGACCTTCTATAGACAGGTGTGTGCCTTTCCACATCATGTCCAGTCAGCTGAATTTACCAAAGCTGGACTCCAGTTAAGCTGCAGAAACATCTCAAGGATGATCAGTGGAAACAGGATGAACCTGAGCTCAATTTTGAGCTTCATGACAAAGGCTGTGAATACTGATGGACATGTGATTTCTTAGTTTTTTATTTTTAATAAATTTGCAAAAATCTAAAAAAAAACAAACTTTCCCACATTGTCATTATGAGGTATTGTGTGTGTAGAATTTTGAGGAATAAATGAATTTAATTTATTTTGGACTAAGACTGTAACATAACAAAATGTGGAAAAAGCGAAGCGCTGTGAAGACTTTCTGGATGCACTGTAGCTAACTAGCTAGCTCATTGCCTGCATACAGGAGACAACAGCGATATCGTTGTTTGTCCAAAGTGAGCTTGCCACCAATGGGATAAATAATGTAAAAGATGCTTGAAATCATAAAACACTCACCATCCTCTATCACAGTTTCCAACAATGCCGTGGCTGAGCTTTTCAACTATGTTATGGCCAAGTAGAGGCCACTCTCCCTCCCGTTGCTCACTGGTTTGTGCCTGTAAATGATGTCCATTTGGTAGAACCACTTCCAGTCTTTTCTGTTCGACCCACTTCGGCTGTTGTGGTCCTTGATGGTCCGATAATAAGCTTTTAATGTCCGGTGGTACCCGTGATCGGCCATCAGCTCGGAGACCTCCTGGTATACATTTTCATTTCAGGTCGCTTCGTCTAGCTCCCTCTGGATTCTCTCGTCAGCCACCAAGCACAGAAGAGTCTGAACCTGGTTGTTGGACCATGGTGTTGATTTATACAGTGGGGAAAAAAAGTATTTAGTCAGCCACCAATTGTACAAGTTCTCCCACTTAAAAGATGAGAGAGGTCTCCAATTTTCATCATAGTTATACCTCAATTATGAGAGACAAAATGAGAAAAAAAAATCCAGAAAATCACATTGAAGGATTTTTAATGAATTAATTGGTAAATTTCTCGGTAAAATAAGTATTTGGTCAATAACAAAAGTTCATCTCAATACTTTGTTATATACCCTTTGTTGGCAATGACAGAGGTCAAACGTTTTCTGTAAGTCTTCACAAGGTTTTCACACACTGTTGCTGGTATTTTGGCCCATTCCTCCATGCAGATCTCCTCTAAAGCAGTGATGTTTTGGGGCTGTCGCTGGGCAACACGGACTTTCAACTCCCTCCAAAGATTTTCTATGGGGTTGAGATCTGGAGACTGGCTAGACCACTCCAGGACCTTGAAATGCTTCTTACGAAGCCACTCCTTCGTTGCCCGGGCGGTGTGTTTGGGATCATTGTCATGCTGAAAGACCCAGCCACATTTCATCTTCAATGCCCTTGCTGGTGGAAGGAGGTTTTCACTCAAAATCTCACCATACATGGCCCCATTCTTTCTTTCCTTTACACGGATCAGTCGTCCTGGTCCCTTTGCAGAAAAACAGCCCCAAAGTATGATGTTTCCACCCCCATGCTTCACAGTAGGTATGGTGTTCTTTCTCCTCCAAACATGACAAGTTGAGTTTTTACCAAAAAGTTCTATTTTGGTTTCATCTGACCATATGACATTCTCCCAATCCTCTTCTGGATCATCCAAATGCTCTCTAGCAAACTTCAGACGGGCCTGGACATGTACTGGCTTAAGCAGGGGGACACGTCTGGCATTGCAGGATTTGAGTCCCTGGTGGCATAGTGTGTTACTGATGGTAGCCTTTGTTACTTTGGTCCCAGCTCTCTGCAGGTCATTCACTAGGTCCCCCCATATGGTTCTGGGATTTTTGCTCACCGTTCTCATGATCAGTTTGACCTCACTGGGTGAGAGCTTGCGTGGAGCCCCAGATGGAGGGAGATTATCAGTGGTCTTGTATGTCTTCCATTTTCTAATAATTGCTCCCACAGTTGATTTCTTCACACCAAGCTGCTTACCTATTGCAGATTCAGTCTTCCCGGCCTGGTGCAGGTCTACAATTTTGTTTCTGGTGTCCTTTGACAGCTCTTTGGTCTTGGCCATAGTGGAGTTTGGAGTCTGACTGTTTGAGGTTGTGGACAGGTGTCTTTTATACTGATAACGAGTTCAAACAGGTGCCATTAATACAGGTAACGAGTGGAGGACAGAGGAGCCTCTTAAAGAAGAAGTTACAGGTCTGTGAGAGCCAGAAATCTTGCTTGTTTGTAGGTGACCAAATACTTATTTTGCCAAGGAATTTACCAATTAATTCATTAAAAATCCTTCAATGTGATTTTCTGGATTTTGTTTTTTCTCATTTTGTCTCTCATAGTTGAGGTATACCTATGATGAAAATTGGAGACCTCTCTCATCTTTTAAGTGGGAGAACTTGCACAATTGGTGGCTGACTAAATACTTTTTTTCCCCACTGTATGTAGCCATTTATCTTGTTGATTATCACAGAAATAATAAAAACTTAGGCTCACTGTTGCCGAATTTTACAAATGGGAGGAGGAGGGTTGATTCTTGGGAAGACGTCGCTTTCATGACTCATCCAGTGACATTATGCTCTGACCAATCAGTGGCCTGTAGTCTGTTGACGTCACATTTTCAGCTCGACTCAGTTCGCTTGGAACCCAGGCTGAGTAGGTACTAAATGGTACCTAGTACCAGGTAGTACGTACTAATGGAAAACCCTCCAAACCGAGTAGAGTCGAGGCAAGTCGGGCTGAGTAGGTGCTGGTGGAAAAGGGCCAATACTGCAGTTTGGCCCCTAGTGGCATTGCGAGGAATTTCATTCACCCAGGCTGTGTCTTTTAAATTGTGCATCAAAAACAGGCCAAACAACGTGTTTCACCTGACAAATTTCAGAAAGATTAGTATTATTGTCTAAAGGTGCATTCAGGCCACTGCTGAGCAAGTCAATGGAGAGAAATTTATGATTTATACACATAATTTTTTTTTTCTGGCTGATGCAAATACACTCCATGAATTTAACCTTGTTCATCTTGGGTGCAAATTTAATTGATACGTGGTCACAATAGCCACTTAGTGTCGAGATTCTGCCATCACTGGGGGTGACTATCAGTAATGGAGTAAACCGTTTTAATGTCACACTGCCACTTACCGGAGATGGATGGAGAGGAGATGCACAGCATCCATCTGTGCGCTGCTGCCACCAATCTGCTAACAAGGGCTAGCAGCTCATCAAACTGGAAACTGGTCAGCCTCAGTTAGTGCTGAAAATCGCTGTCATCAAGATGCAGTTCTGCAGGGGGCAGTGAAGTTCTCCCATCTGTGTACCCTGATGGATAATGTTGTAAAACCAAACACAAAGGTGTTTTCTGATTTTCTACAACAGCAACTGAAGCTATGACGGTAACCCCGCCCCTCCACACGGCACGTTTTCACTTGCTGCTCTCAGCTGTATTTGTGCGAGTAGAGCAATGTTAATTTTCTTTTCACTTTCGGTCTGAATGCACCATAAGAGTGATGCTGAGAAGCTAGTCCAAGCTTCTGTTACTTCTGGATTAGAGTGTGTCATTCCCTATTATCCGGCTGTCCTGAAACCTCCATTAATTCCCTTCTGCTGTCACCAGGTACTGGTAGGGCATCACCTGAGTGTTGTAGCTGCTCTTTCTGACATTTTAATACTTGACTTTGCATGTTTTTGAGAAATGAAGACCCTAACAATGACCAAGATCACGTTAAAGCACAGATGTGTGTGGCCCAACTTGAACCATAGTTTTATACACAGTAAAACCGACGGCAGCTCAGAGCCGTGTGATATGCTCATATTGAGGTTCACGTGTCTCTGTTTCAGGGAGACGTCGTCACCAGCCAACCCGGTGTGCCCTGTGGACAGAGCTGTCATCACTCCAGCTGAGGTCAGTCCTGTTCTAGTGTCGCACTCACACTTGACACTCTACAGTGGATATTAAGAGTACACACACCCCTGTTTGAATAGCAGGCTTTCTGATGTAGCCACAATAAAGTTATGCTTCAATTATGCTTAATTTTTGATGATTTGTAACAATAAAAGAAACATTTAGAAGCATTTAACACATTTTCTTTGCCATTGCAAAAATAGCTTGTTTGGTAATGCTGTGTTTTGCTATTTGGTCGACTTCAGATGACCTTTATTCCAATAATAATAATAATGCGTCAGATTTATATCACGCTTTTTCATAGACACTCTACAGTGGATGCATTATTCATTCACTCCACAGACGGTGGTAGTGGTACCACCGTCTGTGGCTACAGTGGTAGTGGTAAGCTACCACTGTAGCCACAGCCGCCCTGACAGAGATGTGGCTGCCAATCCACGCCAACGGCCTCTCCGACCACTGCTGAACATTTATACACATTCATGCCCAGTGTCACGGACACTGGAGGCAGGGCGGGTGAAACGGCAGGCTGTCTGGGGAAATGTTCATGTCTCTAACATGGAGCTGGCACAAATGATTCTTATAGAGGCACAAATATAGCACTAAACGTTTTCATTGTTTTGTTTAACTGGTAACATCTCAAAAACCTGAGCGAACAAATTTTTCAGCAGAATTAAGCACAGATGGATCACTCATCATCATGGTCACGTTGTCCTGCGTGGCGCGGGATCAGCCTTGGGGCACGGCTGCTTGGAGCATGGAAATGGAATCTCCAACATCCGCATGAAGTCTTCTTTGCTCGTCATTGTCTTCAGGGCCTGCTGGCCATCAACACCAAGCTGTTCTTCAACCCTCCTCCAAGTTCTCCTCTTGACAAACATAACAGTTTTGTGGATTGCGTCATTTGGCATTCTGCACACGTGCACTTTGTATTTCAGATATTGGATGTGACAGAAAACTTCAGTGGGTTGTGACTGGGTTATTTGGTAGAGCTCAGCCTTCGAGATCTTGACAGCCCAATCCAAGTGCCCATCGGCTGTGGATGCTGGTCTGTCTGCTCCTTCCACTGACTCATGGGCAGTGCGTTCTTCCTTGCATCATTTTTCTTAAGAAGCCATTCCAAGCAGCTTTGAGCTTCTGGAGTTCCACACATGGTAGCTCCTATGTCTGCACACTGTACAATAGCCGAGACCGCACACATGCTATCAAGGTTTTCATGCGAGTATTGAGAACCAATGGCACTGCAGCCACCTGGCTAACCACAGCCAACCGAGGTGACTACTGGCAGCAGCTGGCAGGCCGTGATTAGCTCAGCGTAGCTATGGAGTTGTGCACTCATTTGCCCACTCCAAATACTGGTGCACGGGCTCCAGTGAACATGCACTGAAATATACTGTATATTTATCTCCCAGTTGTTGTCTGGCATATTTTATTAGTCTATGTGCGTAGCATCTGTTGGTTAGCGGCTACGTTGCTGTTAGCTTACATTTTACACTTGCTTACCTTTCCTCCTCTGGTGGCGGGTGTGGCATTGGCGAGGTGGGGGTATCTGCTTCTAGCGAGCTGGCTTTTTGTTTTCCGTCATCCTCCGTCTCCTGTCCCAGCCCCATGGGTCTCTCAAGGGTCCTTTTTGGCCTCTGTGGTCACTGGGGGTTGGCTTGGCCAGCTCTCGGCAGCCCTTCTCATAAGGAGCCATTGTGGCACTGTGCTCACTGGAGGGCAGAGAGGAACCTTGAGAAACCCCCACGCTGGGATGGGAAGCGCCCATCGGCCAAAGGCAACAGAAGAGTGCAGTGAGCCACAGACAGATACGAGCCGTTAGCCGTGGCTTTGATAGAATCAGAGCGAGAAGGTGGAAGATGGGTGCTTTAGTTTGCAATGCAACATCCAGTGGTGGTAACAAAACAATCCTGTCTCCACCAAGAAACATTCCAGATGCTTTTCAGGGCCTTGTAAATACAGGAGGAAAAATTATATTGCCCACATGTAGAAAATGATTCAGCAAAACAATTTCACTATGTCACCCCCGCCCCACTTTTTGCCACCAAGGGTCCTATTACACTGATGTGAATTGGGCACTGGCACCGGTGCTTTTGTTAGTTTTTGTCAGCACATTGTCTGTTTTCCTGTTGTGCACCCTCGCCACCTACATAGCAACTGACTGTGTGCACGGCTTGCTTTTAAAGGGGGTGAAGCTCGGCGTGAAGCTCGGCACGCTCATATTATGCTGCACTCTCTGCCAGCGTGGCTTTGATCAAGAAAAAGCAGGTCTAAAATCAGGGGCGCGTGATCAACTGCTGTTTCTGGAGTGCATTTGTATGATGGTTCCTACATCGGGGCTAGAATTTCTCAATGTCCTTGACAGATTTTTTTATTAAGTCTCATAATCTTTTACCTGCTCTGTCCCTTTAATTTTCATGTGATAAAACACTGAATGGCTTGTGTTCTCCTTTACATTTTCAGTTTTTAATGATAAACTTATAGGAAAAGTACACGCATTAAGCATCCATCCATCCATCTTCTTCCGCTTAATCCTTTTTGGGTCGCGGGGGGGGGGCTGGAGCCTATTCTCTCCTTAAGAGATGCCACCAGACTTTCCCGTGCTGTTGCACAGTGGAACCAGTGGGACCAAGAAGCAGCTGCCACCCATGGCTGGAGGAGAGCCTGCCGGCCAGGTTTCTACGCTCCACTGGAACATCAAAGCACGCAATGCTGACATTCACCATTACCTAACTGATGACAGTTTTATTGTTTTTCTCCACATTCATTGTCATTCTTTTAACAGAATGATTTGCTGGAGGGATTTCTTGTTCTTCCTCGGTTCAGCAGAGGAGTTCGGATGACAGCCACAGTGGGGCTTCCTGGGTCTCCTGTGTCCCGTGATCGTAGCTGAAGGAATTTTTACAACTCTGTCAGAATAATGCACAAAGGGGAAGACTGGCATAACCTCTGAATGGCACATCTCTCGTCAGTTGGTAATTGTGATAATCCAGCTTTGAGGGCTGCAGAATGATTTATTTACTCCTGCAGCAAATCTTGGATGATGTTCATTTTATTTGGTAGGCACAATAAATCGTAGTGTATCAGTTAAAGCCTGATTTACAATTAGCGAGCCACTCTCTAAAATACGCTGTGCGTCACAGAGAATGAACCTTGATTCCAAATGTGAGAGCAGGCGTGATGCAACTCGGTTCTCTGTGTTGTGGGGTGGAAACCTCATTTTCCATGCTGCTTGTGTAGTTAGTATCTCTGTTTGGGATCGTAGTAAATAAAGCCCCTTTTCCACCAGTACCTACTCAGGCCAACTCACCTCGACTCTACTCGACTTTACTGGGCTCCACACGGTGTGGTTGATTTTTCCATTTCAACTGAGCACCACCTCAAGTGGGCGGGGTTGGGTTCATTACAGGAAGGCGGCCCGTTTTCCCGTTATGTTGTTTACATGCTGACGTTTTCACTGACAACGTAAAAGATGCTTAAAATCATAAAACACTCACCATCTTCCCCGTGAGCAGCCATCAGCTCGGAGACCTCCTGCTATACTTTTCATTTCGGGTCGCTCTGCCACAGCAGGGCTGACGGGGCTTAAAAGCTCATCGGCTGGAAAGTTCATAGTTGTCAAATCTGACCACATGTATGTAGTTTATTTTTCAAGTGCAGGGATCCAAACGCTGCAACACCGGTGGAAGAACTGTTACCCTGTCATCAACAGGGAGCAAAATAATGGTATCCGATCAAATTTGACCGCTGAACTTTTCAGCCTATGAACTTTTCAGCTGCAGCGCCGGTGGATTGTTCCAAAATGAAATACCAGGAGGTCTCCGAGCTGTTGGCTGCTCACAGGGAAGATGGTGAGTGTTTTGTGACAGGGTTGATTTGCGTGCAGCCATTTATTTTGTTGATTATCACAGAAATAATAAAAATTCACGGCCAAATTTACAAATGGGGGTTTTCAATCTTGTGAAGACGTCACTCTCATCTACTGACATTACGACCTGGTCAATCAGTGGCCTGCAATCCGTTGATGTCACATTTTCAGCTCAACTCAGCATGGTTGGAACCTCACTGAAGTAGGTCCCAAAAAAGTACCTGGTACCAGGTGCTGATGGAGAACCCTACAAACCGTGTGGAGTCGAGGTGACTAGGGCTGAGTAGGTACTAGTGGAAAAGGAGCTTAAGACCAGGGTTGTGGACGGCTCTTAATGCATTTTCACTTTGTGAATGAGCCCATAATGTCCCCAGCACAAAACGGATTTGTCTTCCCATTTAAATACCGACGCATAATTCCGGTGGGCATCGTGCCTGACAAATACGAACGACACGTCCTTCAAGGTCTTTGGCACGAAAGCACGAGGAAAACAGTGGTGGGCCGGAGAGCGTCCCTGCCTCTACGCTATGCTGTGAACGCGGGGACGGATCGGTGTTTGGCGCAGGGTTATCCGGCAAAAATTCCCCAGGGAGCCGCAGCAGCTGGGAAAAAAACAGCTCTGCTGGGGAGGCCGCCAGATCCTCCTTCGGTGCGGTACGCAACCCTAATAGAACCCACGGTAACTGGTCCATCCAATTTGCATCTGTAAGCAAAGCCCTTAGCGCTGCTTTAAGTGACCTATGGAAACGCTTGCATAACCCATTGGCCTGTGGGTTTTACATGGTCCTGTGATGAATTGAGATGCCCAGGCTCCGGGCCATCATGGACCAGAAGTCGGAAACAAACTGCGGGCCCCGGTCAGACATGATGTCTGAAGGGGCGCCAAAACCTGCCACCCATGCTGTCAAAAAGGCGCGTGCCACATCTGCAGACGCAGTGGAACCTAGCGGGACTGCTTCGGGCCAGCGCGTGGTGCGGTCCACCACTATCAGGAGGTGCGTGAACCCCTGCAATGGCGGGATGGGACCCACGAGATCCACTTGAACGTGGTCAAACCTCTTAGCCGGGATATGGAACGGCTCCAAGGGGGCCTTTGTGTGCTTGTGCACCTTGGCTCGTTTGCATGCTACGCAAGCTGCAGCCCCCTCTTTCACCTGTTTGCGCAGGCTCGGCCAGACGAACTTTGCCTCCACCATTTTGACTGACGTGCGCACTCCTGGGTGCACCAGGGAGTGAACCGACTCAAAAACGTGGCGGCGCCAAGCGCGTGGGACCACCGGGCGGCCTGTGAAGACATCACAGACTAGGGGGGCCCCCCGTCTTGCAGTACCCTGTTCTCCAGCCTTAACCCTGTTGGTCCAGACCGGAGTATGCAAACATTCGCATCGCCAATCTGCGCAGCAGCCATGGCCGGGTAATCTATACCCACGTAGACTGGAGCGACTATTGTGCGCGAGAGGCAGTCTGCCACCGCATTGAGTTTACCGGCCACATGGCGAATGTCGGTCGTAAACTCCAAGATCGCGGCCAGCTGTCTCTGCTGCTGGGCCGACCATGGCTCCGAAATCTTGGCCATCATGTACGTTAGTGGCTTGTGGTTCACGGACGCAGTGAAGGTGCGCCCTTCCAGCCAGAACTGGAAGTGGTGTATGGCTAGGTGAAGAGCCAGTAACTCCCTGTCGAACACGCTGTACTTACGCTCATTGTCGCACAAAGACCTGCTAAAAAAGAGGAGCGGCTGCCAAGAACCGGTGACGCATTGCTCCATGATGGCCCCTATGGCCACATCTGATACGTCGGTAGTGAGCGCAGTCCGAGCTGCCGGGTCCGGGTGCGCCAGTAGTGCGGCGTTCGCCAGAGCTGTTTTAACCTCTGAAAACGCCTGCTCTCGCTCAGGAGTTCAGTCGACTCTGTCCGCTGGTTTCCATTTCTTAAGTGCAGCGTACAATGGCTGCATGAGTTGGGCTGTGCGGGGGAGAAAACGATTGTAGAAGTTAACCATCCCCAAAAACTCCTGCAGCGCCCTGACCATCTGAGGCTGGGGAAAATCTGCCACTGCGTGCACCTTGTCCAGCAAAGGTATTGCGCCCTCCGGTGAGATGCGGTGGCCCAAAAAATCGATTCCGTCACCCCGAACTGGCACTTTGCTGGGTTGATTATTAACCCGTGCTGCTCCAACCTCTGGAAAACTGTCCTGAAGTGGGCCACGTGTTCGTCCAGGTAGACGAACACAAACAGCAGATCACGCAACACCGCATCCATCATGCGTTGGAATGTCTGCGCCGCGCCCTTTAACCCGAAAGGCATGCGTAAAAACTCAAACAGACCAAACAGGGTTATTACTGCCATTTTAGGTATGTCCTCAGCCCACACTGGGACCTGGTGGTAACCGCGGACCAGGCCTATCTTGGAAAAAATGTGTGCCCTGGTGAGGTGAACGGAAAAATCCTGAATATGCGGGATGGGGTAGTGGCCGTGCACTGTGGCATTGTTTAATCTGCGGAAATCTCCGCAAGGTCGCCACGATCCCTCAGCCCTAGGAACCATATGTAGCGGGGATGCCCATGGGCTGTTTGGGCATCTGATGATGGCCAACTTTTCCAAGTTGGCAAACTCCTTGTGCGCTATGGCTAGTTTAGCTGCGTCCAGGCACTGAGGTCGTGCGAAAACGGGCGGCCCTGTGGTGGTAATGAAGTGCTCCACCCCGTGTTTAGTGATGGTCGCCAAAAACGTCAGGACTGTGAGTGCTGGGAACTGGGTGAGTAGTGTGTGGAACTTACCCCCTGGCGCTGTGATGTTGGCTAGTGTTGTGGGCCCGGCTCCTCGAGCTGTACAGGGGAGAGAATCAAAAGACATTGCGTTAATCAGGCGTCTGTTAGCAACATCGACTAGTAGTCCGTGTGCACACAAAAAATCAGCGCCTAAAATGGGGAAGCTGCATGCTGCTGTGACGAATCTCCATTGGTATGTACGGCTGTGCAAGGATACAGTCAGTGTCCTCCCACCAAAAGTCTTAATGTCTGAGCCGTTTGTGGCCATCAGGTCAGGGCCGCTAGTTCCCGCCAACTGGTCGGCATAGAACGGCAGGATGTGGCTCTTTTGGGAGCCGGAGTCCATGAGGAACCGTCTCCCTGAGCGTGAGTCTGTCACGTAGAGCAGCTTGCTTGCTTCACCGCCGGTCCCAGCTGCTACCGACTGCCGGCCCTGGTGTTTCCCGAGTGCTTGAATTGTCACGGTGGCACGCATTGGCGTGTGTCCTCTCCAAAACAGCGGTGGTAGAAACAGAATGTGTCTCTCCGGTGCTTCTTGGCCTCCGCTGCATCCACCGTCGCTGGCTCCTCACCTCCACTGGCCGTCTCGCTGGGTTCCGATGCTGCTGCGTTCACTGTGAGGTGCTCTGGTGGTGAGGATGATCCAATCAGCCTCTTAGGCTCGTGCCCGGTAGTTGCACGCAGCCAGCAGCGGTGAATTGGCAAGTACTGCCCTGGCTGCTGTCGGGAGGTTCCGGAGGAAAAGGTGGGCAAAGAAGAAATGCCTGTCATCCTTGCCCATCACGCCAACATCTTCTCCATCAATTCGACCACCGGCCCATCTCCCAAGTCGGAGTGTGTCAGGATCCTCTCTGTTCTCTCACAGTCCGAGAGTGTGTAGCACCAGGTCAGCACAGTCTTGAGAGCACCGTATTTGTTGCGGGCTGGGGGCTGTTGGAGCAGGCTTGCCACCTGCTGAGTTGTGCGTGCGTCCAGTGCTGCAACCACGTAGTAGTATCTGGTGTCATCTGCTGTTATTCCCCAGAGTGCGAACTGGGCCTTGGTGTGAAGGAACCAAGACTTCAGGTCGTGTAGCCAAAAGTCTGGGAGTTTGACCAAAATGGCGCATGCGTTGCTGGCACTTCCCGTCCGAGTCGTCTCCAGGGTGTTCGCCTCGCGTTCCATTGTGCGTCAAGGGTCACTAGTGTGGAGAGATGAATAACCAGGGCGAGCGTTCAGAGCAGAGGAAACTTTATTCTTCTTTCTCTCACATTCACCAGAATCAAAAGCATTAAAGACTCAAGTTGCAGGGACTCTCTTTTATATCATAACCCTCATCCACTACCTGAGGTGCTGCATTAACATTTCAATCCCCCATGACAGTTCCCCTTGTCCCCCAGTACCTTTGATCTGCCATGCCCTTCAGTCTGAGGGAAAACTACTGAGTGGGTTCCCCACACTCTGAGTGTTGCTATCCCTGTGCTGTTGCAATCCTGGAATTTCCCCATTGTGGGACTAATAAAGGCTTATCTTATCTTATCTGGCATCATATTAGTATTATGCCTTAGACATTGCACCCCTGTTTATTAAAGGGAATAAGGGCAAAGACAGCAATTGCAAATTACACCTCTGAATAATTAAAAGCATTAGAACAGTCTTTATACTCTTCCTGCCTGGTGCAGTATTTGTTTTTGCACTACTGTAATAGCAAAATAGACTTTGAAATGCCCATAAATGTACTCTGTGCCTCAGAGAATAGATTGTTGACTAGATTGTTGTAATATGGTGTCGACAGGAGGATTGGAAAATCAGCCTCCTCACTCGCTCGCCTCACCACACGAGTGTGGGAGAATCCCAAACTCTCTGTCAAGACGAAGATGGCAGTGTACAACACCTTCGTCATCAGCACACTGCTCTATGGGAGTGAGATGTGGATAACATACGCCCAGCAGGAAAAGAGACTGAACTCCTTCCACTTGCGCTGCATTCGCCACATCCTGGACATATCCTGGCAGGACAAAGTGCCCAACACAGAAGTTCTGTCCCGCGCCGGCCTTCCCTCCATGTTCACTCTACTCAGGCAGCGCAGGCTCCGCTGGCTAGGCCACGTTCACCGTATGGAGGATGGCAGAATCCCCAAAGACGTCCTCTACGGAGAACTGGTGACTGGCAGGAGAGACGTTGGCCGCCCACAGCTGCGCTTTAGAGACGTCTGCAAGAGAAACATGAAGGATCTGGAGATCAACACAGAGCGCTGGGAGGACCTTGCAATGGACCGCTCCAAATGGAGAGGCACCCTGACCAGACAGCTCAAGGCGGGTGAAGAGAGACTGACTGCCGCAGCAGATGAAAAAAGGACCCGCAGGAAGAACCGCCACAGACCCAGCAGCACAGAGACCACCCACAAGTGCGACCTGTGTGACAGGGACTGTCATTCGCGCATCGGCCTGTTCAGCCACAGGCGGTGCTGTTCCAGCAGAGTAGACATTTAGGATTCTCTTCCATGGTCATCACTAGACCCGACGGAGGCCGACGATGACGATGGTGTCACGATCTGAGCATGGAGGATTCCACCGTGCTCGGTCTCATTGCCTTTTTCCATATTTGTATAGTTGTATTTTTGAGTGCTAGTTCCTGTTATTTTATCCTTGGTTGGTTTTCACATATCTTCTATTGTTTCTTAGTGTGACTTATTTTCCGGTTTACGTTCATTGTAGTTTTGCTATTTACATATTTGGGTTTACTTATATTTTTCCTTCAGTCTTTATTTGTCACCATTCTAGTTATCGCATATATTTGTATTTTGCCAGTTCCTTCTCTTTCTTTCTGTCTCTCTTCGGGACTGCAGCTGTCAGTGGCACTTCTGGGTTTTACCCTGGTTGTGGGCGGTGCCCCGTCAAGCTGTCAGCTCCGTCTCCTCTCCTCATGACTCGCGGCTGATTGTAATCACTTTCACCTCCAGTCCGCTCATGTGATTCACACCTGGTACCATTTGTCATGATTGATCTCCTGCCTTATTTAAGACTGGTTGTTCATTCACTCGTTGTCAAAGTCTCATCATTCTCATCCCCGTTGGAACCATCCTTGTTTCAGCGTGTTTTCCGAACCCTTCATTCCATCTTCACCTTGTTGTAAGTTTTTGTTCATGCACTTTTGGATTTGTTGTCTTCTTCATTAAATGTCACAAACTGCAGTTCAGCGCGTGGGTCTCTCTTTCTGCCCCGAGGGGCGATTCATGACATGTGGCCCAGAGAATTTCTGTAGATTCATTGGTATAATTTTTAAATAAATGTGGACAGCAATGAAGTTCCCTGGTAATACTTCAGACATTACTGCAAATGCAGTGTTTTTAGAGTTGGTTTGACATAATCATGTTTTCTCTTTGCAGGTTTTTCAGGACAACTGCTGCAAACGAGAAATCTCTTGTCTAGAGGTGTACTGCACCAATGGCCCATCATGCACCGCTGTTGTCACATTAAACCATCTGCAGGTAGGCCCCACTCACAAAAAGTTCATTCTGACATCAGTTTTAGAGCATATGTTTGGTATTTGTGAGTTCACTTTAAATACACCGTGTTCCAAATTATTATCCAAAATAGCATTTTAGCGTCATAAACATTCAGTTTTTTGTTTTTCAATGAAGCTCATGGATGGTATTGTGTCTCAGGGCTCTTTGGATCACTGATATCAGTCTCAGACACCTGTCATAATTAGTTTGCCAGGTGTAGGAGAAATTGGTTATAAGGTACAAAGATTATTTAATTTATAGGTGTGTGTGGAAACAAAGGTTTGCTTCAGGTCCCCGGATGCACAACAAAAACTTGTTTTTGGGGGCACCAGTCCAAAACTTGGACAATTTATTAATAACTAATCTTTATACCTTCTATCAATCAGTCTCAAATATTCGTGAATTCTCCTGGGTGACTTCACAAACAGACACAGGAAAAAGAAATCAACAGAAACTTCCTATATGCCGTTTACAGTTTTAATGATCAGACTCAGATTAAATGACATTACATTCAGTGGACTTGTTGGAAGGTGAAATGATCAAGTATCAAGCATCACATTCAACTTGTAACTGATTATTGCGCAAAAAGAGTATAATCACATCTGTGGAACCAAGAAAACATTGTGAATTTGTAACTGTGATGAAAATGGAGGCTGAAATAACTGTAATCAAAATATGAAGAAAATTAGATGCAAATTTTATGAAGAAAATGATAAAAGCTGATTATATGGAAAAGAAATTCTGGGTTACTCTAAAAGGGAAACAGAATTTAATGAAAAGAGGGATACTATTCTCTTTAATCTGTAGCTCCGATCTGAGTCGTGAACTAGTTTTAAACCTGAGACAAATTATGACATACTTTAAGGCGACGAACATTGCATTAACCCAGCAGATGAAACAAAGAGATCTGGCTCATGTGACCTTTTGCATTGGCGTTCAGCTGGATTCTTCGCAGAAGCTTTATTTGATGATGATATCGGAAATTATCTGCCAGCAGATAATTTCTTCCCAGAGGCAAACGTCAGGAGCGGAGATCTGACAACGATGATGAGAGGCTGCTGCTGGCCGCTGAAACAGTATGTCATGTGGACAACATGAGAGGGTTTTTCCAGCAGCTTTCCCGGGTCCACATAAATTGGAGATAGTTCAAAGTCACAGAATTGAAGAGACAAAAATTTAAAAAAAATAAAATTTAAGCCACATAGTCCGAGTTCTTCAGATGTCGTGGTGATTGGCGAAAGCAGCTTCCGGTGTGAGTAAAAAAAACGACTTTAAGCACGGTGAGTTAAGAAACAATTACAAAAAGTTTAACAAATTATAAAATAGAAAAAAAACGTCTGAGAGAACAGAGTTTCACTCCATATGGAAGAGATGAGCTCAGAGGAAAAAGGAAAAAGATTTTTCCCAGATGCTCATAGAAGAGAATTCAAAGCAGACACATAACTAAAAACAGAACTCTAAGACAACTTTTCAAACTTGCTCGTTTCTTTCTTAAACTGAGCACTTTCAAAGGATAAAAACTTGACTGACATGAAAGGAAACCAATTGTCTTCCATTGCGGGAGATTTGAATGAACTCTGGTCCAATAAGAAAGCAGTCCTTTGTCTGTAACTGACCAATAGAATGAAAGAGGGCTTCATCCAACCAACACTGGCTGGTGATTGGCTGGAACCAGTCATATGACTTGCGTATGCTTTTGAATATGGAGAAACACATATTGAGTAAAAGAAAAACACAAAGAATCACCTTCTAAATATAAGCTAAACTAACTTCAGTGATTCATAACTAATTTTCATTACTACTTCCTTAAGCATGCATTACAATAAAGTTTGTGCATATTTTCAGGCATGCAACACATTTTAAACCAATGATTAATGAAACATTTTAAACCATGATTGTTCATCACAGAGTTGGTCGTCTCTTCAAATAGTGTCCTGAGAATTATCCTGAAGAATGAAAACTTGAAGAGAGAGTTAATGTTCAGTCAACAAAACAGTCCAGCAGTTGACAGAAGTAATACAAACACATTCTTGAGCTGTCCAAAGGGGCAATGTTGAGCTTGAGATAATTCCTAGGAGACTTTGAGGGATTTTGTTGATAGGCCTGGAACGTTTCAAACCATTCTTGAAGCATAAAACTGCCTGTTTGGGGAGGACGTTCTGGGATTTATGATCACAGACTAATCCATTCCTGGCACGAACAGGATCCTTTATCGTCCCTTTTACCATGTGATGTGTTTTCAAACTGTGGGGCTTAGGTGAAGAAAACTTTTCTTGACCAAACATTTGGGTGAAACAATTTCTTTAAAGTGAAGAGTGATTTTATAGAGTTTTGTTTACTGATGAGTACCATACAAGCCTGGATGGTCCAAATGGATGGAGTAGTGGATGGTTGGTGGTGTCCCAACAAGGCTGCAACGTCAGCAAGGAGGTGATGGAGTCATGTTTTGAGCCGGAATCATGGGGAGAGAGCTGGTAGGCTCCTTTAGGGTCCCTGAAGGTGTGAAAATGACCTCGACAAAGTATATGGAGTTTCTGACTGACAGTTTTCTTCTATGGTACAAAAAGAAAAACTGTGCCTTCTGTAAAAATAGATAATTCCCAAAATTATCTTCATGCATGACAATGCACCATCTCATGCTGCAAAGAATACCTCTGTGTCATTGGCTTCTATGGGCATAAAAGGAGAGAAACTCATGGTGTGGCCCCCATCCTCCCCTGACCTCAACCCTATTGAGAACCTTTGGAGCATTCTCAAGCAAAATATCTATGAGGGTGGGAGGTAGTTCACATCAAAACAACAGCCGTGGAAGCCTATTCTGACATCTTGCAAAGAAATTCAAGCAGAAACTCTCCCAAAACTAAACAAGTTCAGTGGATGCAAGAACTGTGAAGGTTATATCAAAGGTTTCCTACGCTAACATGTAACTTGGCCTGTTAAGATGTTTTTGATTGAAATAGTTTTGATTTCAGTAAATATGACCTCCTAATGCTGCAAATTCAACAAATGACCATTTTCAGTTCTTTACAACCAGTAAAATGTTTTGAAACGCTGTTGTGTGTAATAATTTGGAACAGTGCGTTTTAAGTTTTTATTTTTTATTATTATTGCAAAACAAATAGTTATCATTAGGAGGTTTGTTCAATAAAATTTGAATTATGCTTTACTGGTTGATGACTTGAAAATTATACTGACTGTCATTTGCACTGTCAATTTAGGAAAATCAGAGGCAAAAATCATTTGCATAATAATTTGGAACTTGGTGTAATGTGCCTCTTTGCATTAAAGGGATGGGCAGGAGTGCTTTGGGTTGGATTATCCAAAAAACCTCTGAATATTTAGACCAACCGCTTCACACCATGCGTCCGTGGAAAATTTGTTTCTGCGCTGTTATGATAAGGAAATGAACTTGGAAATGCCCATAAACGCATTCTGTCTCAGTGACAAATGACAACTGACCACATCCTTGTAATACGGCCCATAGTCTCCAAAGTGTGTCTTGGGTCTCCCCTGGGGTCCCCTCCCAGTGGGATGTGCCTGAAACACCTCAAGTGGGAGATGTCCAGGAGGCATCCTAATTAGATGACCAAACCACCTCAACTGGCTCCTTTTGATGTGGAGGAGCAGCGGTTCTACTCTGAGCCTCTTCTGAATGACTGAGCTCCTCGCTCTATCTCTAAGGGTGAGTCCAGCAATCCTACAGAGAAAGCTTATTTCAGCCACTTGTATCCAGGATCTCATTTTTTTGGTCACTACCCAAAGTTCATGACCACAGGTAAGGATAGGAATGTAGATTGAGTGGTAAATCGACAGCTCTGTTTTATAGCTCAGCTCTCTCTTCACCACGACAGACCAGTACAACATCCACATGACTACAGATGCTGCTCCTATTTTTCTGTCAATCTCGCTCCATTCTCATTTCACCTGTGAATAAATCCCCAAGATAGTTGAACTCCTCTACTTGGGGCAGGATTGGTGACAAAGGGCAGCCCTGGCAGAGCCCAACTGTCACTGGGAACGAGTTTGACTGGTTGTTGACAATCCAAACCAAACTCTAACAAAGGTCATATAGAGACCGGCTAGCTCGTAGCAACAAGCCTGATACTCCATACTCCCAAAGCACCCTCCCCCCCTACAAGAAACCACAAGGGACGCATTAGAATGCTTTCTCCAAGTCCACAAAACACATGTGGACTGGTTGGGTAACCCTTGAGGATCCTTGAGAAGGTGAAGAGTTGGTCTGATGTGCCACAACCAGGACAAAAACCACATTGTTCCTCCTGTATCCCAGGTTTGATCAAGGGCTGGACTCTCCTCCCCAGTACCTTGGCATAGGCCAGGAGACTGAGAAGCGTGATCCCTCTAAAATTGGAACACACCCTCCGGTCCCCCTTCTTGAAGAGGGGAACCACCACCCAAGTTTGCCATGCCAAAGGTACTGTCCCCACCCTCCACATGATGTTGCAGAGGCGTGTCAACCAGGACAGCCCTACAACATCCAGGGCATTGAGGTGCTCTGGGTGAATCTCATCCACTCCTGGGGCCTTGCCAGTGAAGAGGTTTTTTTTTTTTTAAACATCTTTGGCAACCTCAGCCCCAGTGATGGGAGAGTACCCCCCCCCCCCCTCATCCTCAGCCTCTGCTTCCACTATGGAAGATGTGTCAATTGGATTGAGGAGATCCTTGAAGTATTCCTTCCGCCACCTGACAATATTCCCAGTCAAAGTCAGCAGCTCTCCATGCTCACCATACATAGTGTGGACAGGAAGCTGCTTCAGCTTTCTGAGTCAGCGGAAAGTTTGCCAGAATCTCTTCGAGGCCGACTGAAAGTCTTGCTCCATGGCCTCACCAAACTCCCCCCCATACTCAAGCTTTAGCCTTGGCGACTGCTCGAGCTGTACTCTGCTTGTTCTGCCGGTACAACTCGGCTGCTTCAGGAGTCCCACAAGCCAACCAAGTTCAGTAGGACTCGTCCTTCAGCTTGATGGCCCCCCTCACCTCTGGCATCCACCATTTGGCTCAGGGGGCTGCCACAAAGAGAGGCACCAACAATCTTACGGCCACAGGTCTGAGCAACTGCTTCAGCGATGGAGGTAGAGAACTTGGCACATTCAGATTCCATGTCTTCAGTCTCCCTTGGAATGTGGTTGAAGTTCTTCTGAAGGTGGGAGTTGAAGGCTTCTCGGACAGGGGCCTCAGCCAGATGTTCCAATCACACCCTCACTATACTGTACGTTTGGATCTACCAAGCCTGAATGGCATCCACCTCTGCCATCAGATCCAACTCATCACCAGGTGGTGATCAGTTGACACAGTATGTCCAAGTGTCCAAGACTTGCAGTTCTCAAGTCTGATGACATTATAACAAAAACATTTTTGTATTAATTTTATACTATGCTACACTGTACTATTGCTATTACTATACTATACTATAACTATACTATTGCTATACTATACTGTGCAATACTATAACTATACTATTGTTATACTATACTATTATTATACTTTTACTTGACTGTACTATACTATAACTATACTATTGCTATACTATTACTATACTCTTACTAGAATAGAATAAAATAGAATAGAATAGGTTTTATTGTCATTGTACAGTTGTACAACACAAAGAAATTGTGGGTGCTCCACCAGCCTACTGCACAATAAAGTAAGAGAGAAAGATTAGATAAAACACAGTTACAGAAGACATGATTAAACACATGACTGAAATAAAAATGGCCTAGGATTATGGGAATATATACCTATGGCACGGCTTTCTAGGCGCAGCCAGGGAACTGAGGATGTCATGCTTGGTGACCACAGGATCTCATCTCTGTTGTTTGCAGATGATGTTGTCCCTGCTGCTTCATCCAGCAATGACCTACAGCTCTTACTGGGATGGTTTGCTGCTGATGTGAAGCAGCTGGGATGAGAATCAGCACCTCCAAGTCCAAGTCTATGGTCCTCAGCCGGAAAAAAAGTGGATTGTCCTCTCTGGGTTGGGGGACAAACTCCTGCCCCAAGTGGAGGAGTTTAAGTATCTCGGGGTCTCATTCATGAATGAGGGGAGAATGGAGCGAGAGCTTGACAGACAGATCAGGGCAGCCTCTGCAGTGATGTGGATATTGTACCGGTCCGTTGTGGTGAAGAGGGAGCTGAGCTCTAAAGCAAAGCTGTGGATTTACTGGTCAGTTTACGTTCCTACTCTCACCTATGGTCATGACCTTTGGATAATGACAGAAAGAATGAGATTGCAGATACAAGTGGCTGAAATGAGCTTTCTCCGTAGAATTGCTGGATTCACCCTTAAAGATAGGGTGAGGAGCTCAGTCATCCAGGAGAGGACTCAGAGTAGAACCACCTGCTCCTCCACATTGAAAGGAGCCAGTTGAGGTGGTATGGGCATCTGATCAGGACGCCTCCCACTTGAGGTGTTTCAGGCACGTCTCCACTGGGAGGAGGACCCCGGGGCAGACCCGGGACTCGCTGAAGAGACTGTCTCCCAGCTGGTCTGGATACACTTTGGTATCCTCTCTGAAGAGCTAGAGCAGGTAGCTGGGAGACAGACGTCTGGACTTCTCTCCTTGAACTGCTGCCTCTGCCCAACCCCGGACCTCCGGAAAAAGCGGTAGAAGATGGATGGATGGACACGGTATGGTAGTTGCTTCATGGATGAAACAATGTACATAAAAGTGTGGAGTGCCGAACACGCAACTGGACACACAATTGAATAAAATAGCCCAAGGTTTATGGAAAATATACATGCCGACAGGCAGCAAAAAGTAAGCTAGGAGCAGGAAGACGAAAAAGAAGAGGAAAATAGCAACCTTGTGTGTAGCAGAATGGAATGTACGCACTCTGTTGGACAGAACAACATCACAGCACCCAGAAAGAAAAGAACGTGCTTGTGGCCCTGGAATGAACAGGCACAATGTAGACATAAGGGGCTTATCCAGGACTTCGTGGACTGGTGCCATCGGAAACTGCCTCCAGATCAACGCGAAGGAAAACTAAGGAGCTGGTGGTGGACTGCCGCAGGCATGGGCAGCCCCTCACAGTACCAGTAAATATACAGGGAACAGTCATCGAGATGGTGACATCCTATAAGTACCTGGGTATTCATCTGAACAATAAACTAGACTGGTCCACACAATACTGATGCACTCTACAAGAAGGGACAGCGCAGGCCTGTTCCTGCTGAGGAGACTCAGGTTCTTTTGGTGTACAAGGGGCGCTGCTGAAGTCATTCTATGACACGGTGGTGGCATCAGCCATCACTTTTGGAGTGGTCTGCTGGGGCAGTGGCATTTACTGCAGCCGATAGGAAGAGACTGAACAAACTGATTAAGAAAGCTAGCTCTGTCCTGGGGCAGCGCCCTTGATCCGATGGAGGAGATAGGAGAGAGAAGGACGGTGGCTAAACTGTCATCTCTGCTGGAGTCCCGAGTTCCACCCTATGCAGGACATACTGAATGCACTGAGGAGCTCATTTAGCAGCAGACTACATCATCCCAGGTGCACAACCGAGAGGTTTCGTAGGTCCTTCCTACCAACGGCTGTCAGACTGTACAACCTAAGCAGGGCTGCTCGCAGAGATAGCAAAAAGACGTAACAAAACTAATAGTTTTTTGAATGCAAAAGATGCAATAGACTTACACAATGGTCCCTCCGGCATACAACTAGGAACATACCGGTCGCTATGGAGGGTGAGAATAGTATGGGCACATAATCATACCATGTAGGATAACTAAGTAGGACGGTTATGCTGTTTCATTCCATCTAGCAACAATGCTCTGCACTGTGTGTGTTTATATATTTGCATATTTATTCCATCTAGCTACAATGCTCAGCACTGGGTGTGTTTATATATTTATATATCTACATATTATTCCATCTAGCTACATTGCTCCGCACTGTGTGTGTTTATATACTTGCATATTTATTCACCTAGCTGCAAATGCTCCGTAACTGTGGGTGTTTATATATTTACATATTTATTCCATCTAGCTACAATGCTCTGCACTGTGTGTTCATATATTCATATATTTATTCCATCCAGCTACAAGCTCTGCACTGTGTGTGTGTGTGTGTGTGTATATATATATATATTATAGTAATACGTACATATGTTTATTAGCTGCTCTTGCTTGCTTGTTTTTTTTCTTGCCTTCTGATTGTTGCTCTGAGTGTTGCTATCCCTGTGCTGTTGCAATCCTGGAATTTCCCCGTTGTGGGACTAATAAAGGCTTATCTTATCTTATCTTATCTTATAACTGCACTTAGTGAAACAAGGTTGCCTGGATATGACAGCTTGGAAGACCATGGGTACATCTTTTGGAGTGGGAAATCAACTCAAGAAAGGAGAGAAGCAGGAGTGGTCTTTGCAGTTAGAAAGGAGATAGCAGCAATGCTTGATGAGGAACCGATGCCAATCAACAACAGGATAATGACTATGAGACTCCCACTACAGCAGAAGATGTATGCCACACCCATCATTGTATATAATAATAATAATAATATTGCATCGATTTTATATAGCACTTTTATATATATACTCAAAGACGCTTTACAAATAGTACATTATTCATTCCATCAGACAGACAATGGTAGTGGCAAGCTACTTCTGCAGCCACAGCTGCCCTGGGGCAGGCTGACGGAAACGTGGCAGCCAATCTACACCAACGGCCTTTCCGGCCATCACCGAACATTTTTATACATTTATACACATTCATACCCAGTGTTATGCCCCAACAATGACCAACACAAAGGAGGCAAAGGAAGAGTTCTACAGTGATTTACGTGAGACTATCAGGCGTGTACTGACTGATGACAGGCTGATACTCATTGGAGATTTTAATGCCAGAGTTGGTTCGGACATTGAGAAATGGAAAGGAGTGCTAGGCAGTCATGGAGTAGGCAAGTGCAATGCTAATGGACAACTTCTACTTGCACTATGTTCAGAGTACAACCTTGTGATAACCAACACTCTATTTAAGCACAAGGACACACACAAGAAGACATGGATGCACCCAAGATACAAGCACTGGCACTTGTTAGACTACATCATAGTCAGGCAGAGAGACATAAGGGATGTATTGGTCACCAGAGCAATGAGAGGTGTGGACTGTGGTACTGATCATGTTATGCTGAGATCTAGTTTAAGGATTTGCAGACGAAAACAGCACTGCAGGACGGGTGCAAGCCTCACGGAAGCTAAATACGAGTGCCACTGAAAGGCCAAAAGAAGCAGGAAGAACTTACACAGGAAATAGATGAAAACTTGAAAGACTGGGACAGCAACAACTGAGAGAATGACACAGAAGAGACATGGGCAACACTGAAGGATACGGTGTATCAGACCTGCGAGGATGTATTAGGCCACCCAGAGAGGAAACATCAGATTGGTTTGATAGCATAAGATAAGATAAGATAAGCCTTTATTAGTCCCACAATGGGGAAATTCCAGGATTGCAACAGCACAGGGATAGCAACACTCAGAGCAATAATTAAGAAGATACGAAAGATATAAATAAGAGCAGCGGATATACAGTGGGGCAAAAAAAGTATTTAGTCAGCCACCAATTTTGCAAGTCTCCCACTTAAAAGATGAGAGAGGTCTCCAATTTTCATCATAGGTATACCTCAACTATGAGAGACAAAAATGAGAAAAAAAAAATCCAGAAAATCACATTGAAGGATTTTAATGAATTAATTGGTAAATTCCTCGGTAAAATAAGTATTTGGTCAATAACAAAAGTTCATCTCAATACTTTGTTATATACCCATTTGTTGGCATGACAGAGGTCAAAACGTTTTCTGTAAGTCTTCACAAGGTTTTCACACACTGTTGCTGGTATTTTGGCCCATTCCTCCATGCATGATCTCCTCTAGAGCAATGATGTTTTGGGGCTTGTCGGTGGGCAACACGGACTTTCAACTCCCTCCAATGATTTTTCTATGGGGTTGAGATCTGGAGACTGGCTAGGCCACCTCCAGGACCTTGAAATGCTTCTTACAAAGCCACTCCTTCGTTGCCCGGGCGGTGTGTTTGGGTCATTGTCCTGCTGAAAGACCCAGCCACTGTTTCATCTTCAATGCCCTTGCCTGGTGAAGGTGTTTTTCACTCAAATTGTCACGATACATGGCCCCAATCATTCTTTCCTTTAACACGGAATCAGTTGTCCTAGGTCCCTTTGCAGAAAAACAGCCCAAAGTATGATGTTTTCACCCCCATGCTTCACAGTAGGTATGGTGTTCTTCTCCTCAAAACACGGACAAGTTAGGTTTTTACCAAAAAGTTCTATTTGGTTTCATCTGACCATATGACATTCTCCCAAATCCTCTTCTGGATCATCCAAATGCTCTCTTAGCAAACTTTCAGACGGGCCTTGCCTGCCTGGGGTCCTGGCTTTAAACAGGGTGGACACGTAGGGCACTGCAAGATTTGAGTCCTGGCGGCATAGTGTGTTACTGATGGTAGCCTTTGTTACTTTGGTCCCAGCTCTCTGCAGGTCATTCACTAGGTCCCCCATGCGGTTCTGGGATTTTTGCTCACCGTTACTCGAGATAATTTTGACCCCACGGGTGAGAATCTTGCGTGGAGCTCCAGATGGAGGGAGATTATCAGTGGTCTTGTATGTCTTCCAATTTTCTAATAATTGCTTCCCACAGTTGATTTCTTCACACCAAGCTGCTTACCTATTGCCGATTCAGTCTTCCCGGCCTGGTGCAGGTCTACAATTTTGTTTTTCTGGGTCCTTTGACAGCTCTTTGGTCTTGGCCATAGTGGAGTTTGGAGTCTGACTGTTTGAGGTTGTGGACAGGTGTCTTTTATACTGATAACGAGTTCAAACAGGTGCCATTAATACAGGTAACGAGTGGAGGACAGAGGAGCCTCTTAAAGAAGAAGTTACAGGTCTGTGAGAGCCAGAAATCTTGCTTGTTTGTTGGTGACCAAATACTTATTTTACCGAGGAATTTACCAATTAATTCATTAAAAATCCTTCAATGTGATTTTCTGGATTTTATTTTTTTCTCATTTTGTCTCTCATAGTTGAGGTATACCTATGATGAAAATTGGAGACCTCTCTCATCTTTTAAGTGGGAGAACTTGCACAAGTGATGGCTGACTAAATACTTTTTTGCCCCACTGTACATACATACACATAAATATATTACTATATATACAAAGTGCGGAGCATTGTAGCAAGATGGAATAAACAGCATAACGGTCTACTTAGTTATCCTACATAGTATGAATATGTACCCATACATATTGTCACCCTCTGTAGCGACCGATATTGTCCTAGTTGTATATACTGGAGGAGACCATCGTGTAAGTCTATTGCGTCTTTTGCATTCAATACTATTAGGTTGTCATGTTTTTTTGCTATCTCTGCGAGCAGCCCTGCTTAGGTTATACAGTCTGACAGCCGTAGGTAGGAAGGACCTGCGAAACCTCTTGGTTGTGCACCTAGGATGATGTAGTCTGCTGCTAAATGAGCTCCTCAGTGCGTTCAGTATGTCCTGCATAGGGTGGGACTCGGACTCCAGCAGAGATGACAGTTTAGCCACCATCCTTCTCTCTCCTGTCTCCTCCACTGGGTCAGGGCGCTGCCCCAGGACAGAGCTACAGTAGCTTTCTTGATCAGTTTGTTCAGTCTCTTCCTATCGGCTGCTGTAATGCCACTGCCCCAGCAGACCACTCCAAAAGTGATAGCTGATGCCACCACCGTGTCGTAGAATGTCTTCACCAGCGCCCCTTGTACACCAAAAGACCTGAGTCTCCTCAGTAGGAACAGCCTGCGCTGTCCCTTCTTGTAGAGTGCGTCGGTATTGTGTGACCAGTCTAGTTTATTGTTCAAATGAACACCCAGGTACTTGTAGGATAAGATAAGATAAGATAAGCCTTTATTAGTCCCACAACGGGGAAATTCCAGGATTGCAACAGCACAGGGATAGCAAACACTCTGAGCAACAATCAGAAGGCAAGAAAAAAACAACAAGCAAGAGCAGCTAATAAACATATGTACGTATTACTATAAAAATATATATATATACACACACACACAGACACACAGTGCAGAGCATTGTAGCTGGATGGAATAAATATATGAATATATGACACACAGTGCAGGAGCATTGTAGCTAGATGGAATAAATATGTAACTATATAAACACCCACAGTACGGAGCATTGCCGCTAGGTGGAATAAATATGCAAGTATATAAACCACACACTGTGCGGAGCAATGTAGCTAGATGGAATAATATGTAGATATATAAATATATAAACACACCCAGTGCTGAGCATTGTAGCTAGATGGAGTAAATATGCAAATATATAAAACACACACAGTGCAGAGCATTGTTGCTAGATGGAATGAAACAGCATAACCGTCTACTTAGTTATCCTACCATGGTATGATTATGTGCCCATACATATTCTCACCCCTCCATAGGCCGGTATGTTCCTAGTTGTATGCCGGAGGGGACCATTGTGTAAGTCTATTGCATCTTTTGCATTCAAAAACTATTAGTTTGTTACGTCTTTTTGCTATCTCTGCGAGCAGCCCTGCTTAGGATGTACAGTCTGACAAGCGTTGTAGGAAGGACCTACGAAACCTCTCGGTTGTGCAACCTGGGATGAGTAGTCTGCTGCCTAAATGAGCTCCTCAGTGCATTCAGTATGTCCTGCATAGGGTGGAACTCGGACTCCAGCAGAGATGACAGTTACCACCGTCCTTCTCTCTCCTATCTCCTCCATCGGATCAAGGCGCTGCCCCAGGACAGAGCTAGCTTTCTTAATCAGTTTGTTCAGTCTCTTCCTATCGGCTGCAGTAATGCCACTGCCCCAGCAGACCACTCCAAAAGTGATGGCTGATGCCACCACCGTGTCATAGAATGACTTCAGCAGCGCCCCTTGTACACCAAGGATAAGATAGTGACAGGATGTCACTATCTTAATGTCTGTTCCCTGTATGTTTACTGGTGCTGTGAGGGGTTGTCCTTGCCGGTGGCAGTCCACCACCAGCTCCTTATTTTTCCTCGCGTTGATCTGGAGGCAGTTCCGATGGCACCAGTCCACGAAGTCCTGGATAAGTCCTCTGTACTCAGCTTCATCTCTGTTAGAGATGAGGCTGACGATCGCAGAGTCATCAGAGAACTTCTGTAGATGGCAGTGTGTTGTGTGAGAAGTCCGCAGTATAAAGGGTGAACAGGAAGGGAGCCAAAACCGTTCCCTGGGGGGCCCCCGTGCTACCGACGATCGTGTCGGGCACACAGTCCCAGGTTCTCACAAACTGTGGCCGGTTAGTGAGGTAGTCCAGGATCCATGATGACAGGTGCTGGTCCACCCCTGCGCACAGCAGCTTGTCCTTCAGGATCATCAGTTGGATGGTGTTGAAAGCACTGGAGAAGTCAAAGAACATGATCCTCACCGCATTCCCGGGCTTCTCCAGGTGGGACAGAGAACGGTGAAGGAGGAAGATCACTGCATCCTCCACCCCAATGCCATGCTGGTAGGCGAACTGGAGTGGATCCATCGCTGGTCCCACCAGGGGGCGGAGGTGAGCAAGGAGCAGTCTCTCCAGGGTCTTCATCATGTGGGATGTCAGGGCCACTGGTCTGTAGCTGTTCAGGTCTTTGGGGTGGGAAGTCTTTGGTACAGGTACTACACAAGATGTTTTCCACAACTGTGGTACCCTCCCCAGCTTCAGGCTCAGGTTGAAGGTGAGCTCCACAATCCCACACAGCTGATCTGCACAGGACTTGAGGAGCTTTGCGCTGATGCCGTCCGGTCCTGACTCCTCCCTCGCCTTGATCTTCCTCAGCTCTGTCCTCACCTGGGTCTTTGTGAGGGTCATGTTGGGGGTGGGGGGCTGTGTGTTGGGAGTGGGGGGGTGTTGGTGGAGTGGGGTGTGGGCAGCAGGACTTGATGTCTTTAGAGGCAGCAGTGGTTGTTGTGCAGTCGGGGGGGGGGGGCGGTTGGTCAAACCTATTAAAAACAGGTTCAGATTGTTCACCCACTCCCTGCCCCCCGTGGCCTGGGAGGAGATATTCTGGAGCCCAGAGATGGTTTTAAGGTTTCTCCAGACCCCACCAATGTCACTCTGTTGCAGCTTGTCCTCCATCTTCTTCCTGAAGCTGTCCTTGCCTTCTCTGATCTTCCTCCTCAGCTCCTTCTGTACGGACTTCAGCATCTCCCTGTTCCCCGACCTGAAGATCCTCTTCTCCTCTCAGAAGTGTTTTTATCTCAGGGTTGATCCAGGGTTTGTTGTTCGAGCAACACCGTATGGTCTTGGTGGGTATGGTGTTGTCCACACAGAAGCTGATGTAGTCCGTGATGGTGTGAGTGAGGCCATCGATGTCCTCACCATGTGGATCACAGAGCTGCTCCCAGGCAGTGGTTTCAAAACAGTCCTTTAGAGCGTCCATTGCCTCCTCAGACCATAACTTCACTGTGCGCATGACCGGAGGTTGTCTGTGCACTAGGGGTTTGTACACCGGCAGGAGATGAACCAAGTTGTGATCCGATCTCCCGAGTGGGGGGAGTTGTGATGAGGTGTACGCCTCCTTAGTGTTTGCGTAGAATAAGTCCAGTGTTTTATTGTCTCTAGTGTGGCATGTGACATACTGGGTGAATGTGGGTCGAATGGGAGACAGTGAAATATGGTTGAAATCGCCTGAGATGAGGAGAAGAACATCTGGATGTTCTGTCTGCAGCCTGCCAGTTACTGAGTGAATGACGTCACGCACTGTCCCAGTGTTCGCCGTCGGATTTGCATCAATAACAATACAGATCACGTGTAAGTATTCCCTCGGGAGGTAGGTAGGCCGCATGCTAACAGCTAGCAACTCAATGTCTTTGTTGCAGTGTTGTTGTTTAACCGTGATATGTCCCGGCCTGCACCAGTTGTTATTGACGTACATCATCACTCCACCGCCCCTTGCCTTCCCACTGTCTGGTGTTTGGTCTGCCCGTATTGCGTGGAAACCCTCCAGTTCAATGTTAGCATCTGCTGCTAGTTCTGTTAGCCACGTCTCTGTGAATAGCATCTGGCTACACTCCCGGTATATGCTATCGTAGCGGGAGATAGCCGCTAGCTCATCTGTTTTTCCGAGTATCGATCGTACATTCCCCATAATGACAGATGGGAGGGCGGGTCTGTACCTTATATTCCTTGCCCGCCATCTTACTCCAGCACGACACCCACGTCATTTTTGTCTTAATTCTCCCAGTATGTCAAGTTTTTTTGTTAGCATCATGGGCCGGTTGAGTGCTAACAGCTGGTCCCTGTTATACTGCCTCCTGCCAGAAACAGTGGCTCTGTCCGCTGACTCAGGAGACATTTGGACGGTCTACGTGTTCGGATGGAATAAAGGTGACGCTGGATCATAAAGATTGGCAAGAGAGCCAGATAGTAATAGAAATAGGCAGAAATTGATTTGCTCAGAAATTGATTTGCTGTTGCAAAAGGCAGCCTACTCGTGTGGTTCCGGAAGTAATACTCAGGATGAGTATTATCATTGAGCATGATGAACATCTGAAGAAACTACTAGAAGCGAGGAGTACATCTTGGCTGGAAAATGTACAGTGTAACACAAGGTCAAAGAAGAAATACTCAAAGGCTCAGAGTGAGCTACAGAAGTACACCAGAGAGATGAAGTCCAACTGGTGGGATGAAAAAGCGAAGAAACTTCAAACTGCAGCAGACAGGAAGGACATGAAAACATTCTTCACAGGTTTGAGAGAAATCTACAGCCCTAAACCAAGAAGATTGATCCAACTAAAGGCTATGGATGGTGAAATGGTTTTGCAGGAGAAAGACAAGATCCTGGACAGATTTGCAGACTACTTTGACCAACTACTAAACAACCCTGGAGATCTCACTGAAGAGGCTAAAGAAACTCTAGTGCAACAACCAGCTGTATCAAGTCTGTGATCTGAACCACCAAATTTTAGATGAACGATTGGCAGCTATCAGGACAACACAGGATGGTAAAGCTCCAGCAAGGGATGAATTCCCGGCAGAAGTGTTGAAATTTGGTGGTGTTCAGCTGACCAACTGCCTGCACAAGCTCATCCAAGAGATATGGGATGCCCAGAAAGTACTCAGGACTGGAAGGATGCAAGTATTGTGCCTTTGTTCAAGAAAGGTGACAGGAAAGATTGTGGAAATTACTGAGGTATATCACTGCTAGCCCACTGTTGGTAAGATTCTCTCACGTGTACTACTGAACAGACTCAATGAACACATCTCGCCAGAATGTTACTACCGGACACCCAGTGTGGCTTTAGAAGTGCCGGAAGATGCACAATGGACATGAGTTTCTGCTTGCAAACAGGTTCAAGAAAAGTGTATCGAACAGAACGTACCGCTTCTTATGTAGTGTTCATAGACTTCAGTAAAGCCTTCAATACTTGTATCACGACAAGGACTTTGGCACGGTACTCAAGAAAATATGGCTGTACAGAGAAGTTTGCCAGCCGGATCGAGGCACTCCCTACAGGTATGCAAGCAAACGTAGCAATGAATGGTTCAGTGTCTAAAGACTTTTCAGTAAGCAACAGGGTCGAAACAAGGTTGTGTGCTGGCACCCTACACTCTTCTCGCTATAATCTGGCAGCCATTGCTTGAGGTGGCTTCAAGACACTTCACAAGGAAGCATACATTCAAACAAGGAAAGAAGCAGACTTGTTCAATGTGGCACAGTTTAAAGCCAAGAGTAAGACATTGATAAAGGTAGTAAGAGAAATGTCTTTGCCGACGACAGTGCTCTACGTTGCACACAGTGTGGAAGATATGCAATCTTGAGTGCAGAAATTTGCAAGAGCAGCTAGTCAATTCAGCTCCAAATCAACATCAAGAAGACAGCGCCCTCCCTGCCTTCATATATCAACCACCAAAGTTCCAGTTATCAGCATCACTACCAAGAAGAGATCAGTATTGGTACAGAGCCACTAGTCAAGTGTAAGACGTTCAAGTATCTTGGGAGTACGGTTTCAGAGAACGCTAGGCTGGAGGATGAACTATCTCTCAGAATGGGAAGAGCGAGCACTGTGTTTGGAAACTTGAGGGAAAGACTGTGGAACAATCGACATGTGTCTATCAGTGTGAAATGCAAAGTGTACAGAGCGACAATACTGGCTACTCTATTGCACGGTGCTAAAACTTGGACTGTCTACAGGGTGCAGGTGAAGAAACTCCACGCGTACATGATGAGACACCTTCGAACCATAATGAACATCTCATAAAGACAAGATCAATCAGTCAATCAATCAATCAACTTTATTTATAAAGCACTTTAAAAGCAACACTCGCTACTCAAAGTGCTGTACAGCAAGAGAACATAAAAACGGGGCACTAACACAAAGGGTGCTAACACAAGAACCACAGTAAAAAAAAAAATAATAAATTCATAAATAAAATAAAAGGTAAAAATAAAATAAAAATCCATTTCATTCAAATAAAATCAATGTCTCTACTGAGTCGAAGGCCAAGGAGTAAAAGTGTGTTTTAAGGATGTGTTTTAAAAATGGATCAGTGATGGTGCTTGTCTTATGTCAGTACAGGGTAAATCATTCCTAATCTGGGGGCCATGATCGAAAAGGCTCTGTCCCCTCTGAGCTTGCGTCTCGTCTTTGGTACGTCCAAAAGCAGCTGTTCAACTGACCGAAGGGACTGGGTGGGAGCGTAGGGATGCAGAAGCTCAGAGAGGTAAGGCAGAGCAAGACCATTCAAGGATTTAAAAACAAATAAAAGAATTTTAAAATAAACTTTAAAATACACAGGCAGCCAGTGGAGTGATGCTAAGATGGGTGTGATGTGATCTCTTCCACGTGTACCTGTTAAAAGATGAGCAGCGGCGTTTTGAACCAGCTGCAGATGGGAAAGAGCTGACTGGCTGACACCAGCGTAAAGTGCGTTACAGTAATCCAGCCGAGATCAAATAAAAGCATGGATTACTGTTTCCAGGTGTGGTCTAGAGAGAATGGGTTTTACTTTTGCTAAATGCCTTAGATGAAAGAAGCTGGATTTTTCCACAGAACAAATCTGCGTGTCTAATTTAAAATCATTGTCCATGATAAAACCAAGGTTCCTAGCTGTGGATTTAACATAAGGAGTAAGGGGGCCAAAGTATACAGGAGGGACTCCACAGGGGTGACTAGGTCCAAACACCATCACTTCAGTGTTCTTATCATTAAAATTTAGGAAGTTTAGGGCCATCCAAGACTTTATGTCTTCAATGCACGCCAGGAGTGAGTTTACTGATGAGGCAGCCTTTTGTTTTAGAGGGACATAAATCTGACAGTCATCAGCATACAGGTGGAAAGGGATACCATGCTTTTTAAAAATGGAACCCAGTGGAAGTATGCACAGAGAAAAAAAGCATGGGCCCTAGAATTGACCCCTGTGGGACCCCGTATGGCAGAGGAGCAGAAGAGGATTCAAACCCAGACATGCTAACTTTAAAAAGTCCTGTCTGCCAGATAGGACCTAAACCAGTTAAGAGCAGTGCCACAAATGCCCACTAGGTGCTGCAAACGGGAAATTAAAACATGATAGCCCACTGTGTCAAAGGCAGCAGTTAAATCAAGCAGCACAAGAATAGCATATTCACCTGAATCACATGCTAAGATAACCAGCATAGAAGTGTTGAAACGAGCTGGTCTACCATCAATGGAGGACATGCTAATACAGACAAACCTGAGATGGTTCGGATATGTTGAGAAGATGGATCACCAGCGACTCCCTCGGCAGTTACTCTACTCACAGTTATGGGAGGGCAGACGCAATCAGGGTAGACCAAGGCTCAGATTTAAAGACACTGTAAAAAGAAACTTGAAGAAGGGTTGGATATAGACAGGAGTTCTGCAGGCGGAAGGCTAAGGACAGAGCTGTGTGGAGGAATCTGATCAGACCTATACTACCGTTCAAAAGTTTGGGGTCACTTAGAAATTTCCTTATTTTTGAAAAAAAAGCACTTTTTTCAATGAAGATAACTTTAAAACTAATCAGAATACACTCTATACATTGCTAATGTGGTAAATGACTATTCTAGCTGCAAATGTCTGGTTTTGGTGCAATATCTACATAGGTGTATAGAGGCCCATTTCCAGCAACTATCACTCCAGTGTTCTAATGGTACAGTGTGTTTGCTCATTGTGTCAGAAGGCTAATGGATGATTAGAAAACCCTTGTACAATCATGTTAGGTCTGCAATGCTGTAATTGCTGCAAATGGAGGATTCTTTGATGAAAGCAAAGTTTGAAGGAAAAAATTATTATTTCAAATACAAATCATTATTTCTAACATTGTCAATGTCTTGACTATATTTTCTATTCATTTTACAACTCATGGTGGTAAATAAGTGTGACTTTTCATGGAAAACACAAAATAATTGTCTGGGTGACCCCAAACTTTTGAACGGTAGTGTAAATGAAACAGTCATTGTCGCCCACGACAGACTGCTATGGTGATGATGATGATAATACTACAATTGATTTAGACACCTTTGACTTGATACAATTTATGTGGTTTCCCGTTTAATTTATTGTCTATTATGACCCTGAGAAATTTAAAACCCTCTGTGTATGTAACCCCTAGTGGTCAACAGTGGTAAAGATTTTTTTCAAGAAAATATTCAGGTCAGATGTCACAACTCTCCAAGGCTGTAACTTGAAAGTGGTAAGAGATAATGGCTTACTGTCAATTAGAAAGATGTAGGATATGATCCAAAGTTTCAGATAGGAGTAAAGTTATGCATCTAATTTGTATACAAACAAAGACATTTGTCACTTACTGGCGTCCTTTTGCAGCATTCTGGTGGCTATTTTGTCCTCTCCCAATCATTTTAGCTTTCTCTTCTACATCCACAAACTGTTATTGATTATTCCACCTTAGTTTTGCTTTTATTCCACGGCAATTTCTCTTATATGATGACCTGCAACCGGCGATTGCTCTGCAGTCACATGGCGATCCGGGCACCGGCATATCAAATCAACGAGCTTCACGCTCCCTTTGTTAAAAGAACATGCAAACATCTACCTTCATAAGCTAAATAATCTCTTTTTAGAACAATAGTTGGCAAATTTGGGACCAAATCCTCCAAATATGCTCCTTGGTCTGGGATCGCTTCTGTTCACAACAATTGGTGCCCACCATTTTCTGTTGTAATCTCAAAAACAAAGAAGAAGAAGGAGGATTTCTTCCTCTTTGGTGTATTACGTGTCATCCATGAGTCCTCCAATACGTCCCTGCCACCTTGTGAACTGGCATGATCAGTTCAAATCCTTAATACAGCTGGGCAGTGTTTGTGCACGTCATTATCAATTGACAGGCAATAGCGCCTTGCTCTGCCACTAGGGGCACACAAACTCACATAGCTTAAGGGTTAATTGCAGTTACCCTTTCACTTTCAATGTTATTAATCCTGAGTTAGTTTTTTGGGTCAGTTTGACGATTGCCAAAGATTATACGGTATATTTTGTTTTACTCAAACTTGATGTTACTTTGTTTGCATCAAACCATCTCTTCACCATTGTCAGTTCCCTTTCCACGGTATCCAGGAGCTGTTGCAGGTTCTCCCCACTGCTAGATAAATAAGTAGATAAGTAAATAAATGTGTTTGTTTTTGAAGTCAGCATTTTATTATTATAATGGTATAAATGTGGCCTGTGGCTGTATTTCATGAAGTTAAAACCCACAAAAACACCATTTTGTGCAAATGGGCTCTTTGAACTAGAGCACAACATCAAGATTCATTGTTGTAGAGAAGAGGTGAATAAGGAAAAAGCACTTGTGCCCTATTCACATTGCACATAGTTGCTGCCCTTTGGTCCTTGAACTAAGATGGAGTTGGACAGGAGTGGAATGTGCTGTGTAATAAATCTGCAACCAACACAAACAGCATATGTGTTCAGTTTGCTCTTCTGCTTCATATCTCTGCAGGAGCACCTGAGGTCATGTCTGTATGAGCAGCTGCAGTGCACCAATCCAGGATGCAGGGAGGTGCTACAGAGGAGGTACCTGCAGGAACACCTGACCACCTCCTGTCTTCACCGCTGGCAACCCTGCCCTCACTGCAGGCAGCCGCTCCAGCTCAGCCTCATCCATGTAGGTACATTTCAAACAGTACAGAAGGAGCTGGTTCAGGATGATGTCCCAGTCTGAGGAGGAACATTTGAGCCTCTTTATACCTCTAGTGTGGTTTTAGTTCTTAGTGTATTTTCCTGACCACATGTTTTTCCATCATTGTTTCATCTGTTAATGCAGCAAACAAAAAGAATACCCAGTGATGGCTTCCTTTTTGAAGTGTGCCCATAACAACCTTGGCAATGTGTGTGTTTCTGTAGGATCATGTGGAGAAGTTGTGTCCTGACGTGGAGGTGGACTGCCCTGACAGCTGCTCCCAGAAGATCCTCAGACACCAGGTGAGCTTGTCCGCTAAATCACAACATACAGTGGTTACATCCAACTGAGCAGTTTGATTATTCAATAGGGATTTCAGCAGTTACTATATTCCTCGATAATCACACTCACAGGCATCACTGGGTATGTATCACTCGTCTTCAGCAGTGTTGTAATAATCTTGAATTACAGTGACTCTCAGTGGCTTCTTTTAAAAGGAACTCCGACTATATTGGCATGTTAGCTCTATATGCTTTATTTTGATGTTAGTAACATAACTATAATTTAATTTTTTTGAAAATAATTCCCAGTTTTATGTATTTTTAAAAAACTTTATTACGATTTTTGTTTACGTCGCAATGCATTCTGGGTAGTGACGTAGAATGGTTGCAGCCGTTTTTTCTGTCTTATACAAGCCAAGAAGCGAAGCTACGAACTCCTGCCATTTGTCAGTGAAAATGCCACATTGCGCGGCTTTTGGATGTAATTTCCAATCAAAGGGAAATGAAGAGAGCGGGGTGAGCCTCCATAGCTTTCCTGAAGAGGGAAAGTGGAGGAAAAAGTGGGGCGGCAGCGGCTCAGCAGGTAGAGCAGGTCGTCTAATAACCCCATGGTTGGCGGTTCGCATCACACTCTCCCCAGATATCCTGCCGTTGTGTCCCTGGGCAAGACACTCCACCCTGAAATGATAGGAGAGCTGTATCCGGTGCTTCTTTATTGGAATAAATAATATTAAATAGTCTTCTTACATTATGGAAGCCTTGTCTTCCAATTATAAAGCCATTCTCATCTCGGTTCATAATATTTGGTAATATTTCTTGTATTCGTCTTGCTAAAATTTTACAGATTATCTTAAGGTCAGCATTTAATAGGCTTATTGGTCTCATATTTTCACATTTATTAGAGGGTTTACCTGGTTTTGGCAACAGTATAATTAAGGCATTATTCATGTATGGTGGTAAATTACTATTTTGAAATGCTTCTAAAACCATTTCCAAAAATGGTTTTATTAATTTATTCTTAAAATTTTATAGAGGTCAACTGGAAGACCATCTGGTCCTGTACTTTTTCCTGATTTCATATTATCAATGGCTAGCCCAACTTCTTCTTGACTAATTTTAGACTCCAGTATCTCCCTGTTTTCATTTGGAATACACGGTATAGATAATCCGTCCAAAAACCCATTTAGTTTTGTTAAGTCAGTTTCATTTTTTGTATCATATAATTTTTTACAAGCGGCTGAAATGAGCTTTCTCCGTAGGATTGCTGGACTCACCCTCAGAGATAGGGTGAGGAGCTCAGTCATCCGGGAGAGGCTCAGAGTAGAACCGCTGCTCCTCCACATTGAAAGGAGTCAGTTGAGGTGGTATGGGCATCTGATTAGGATGCCTCCTGGACGCCTCCCACTTGAGGTGTTTCAGGCACGTCCCACTGGGAGGAGACCCCGGGGCAGACCCAGGACTCGGTGGAGAGACTATGTCTCCCAGCTAGTCTGGGAACGCCTTGGTATCCCCTCTGAAGAGCTGGAGCAGGTGGCTGGGGAGAGGGAAGTCTGGGCTTCTCTGCTTGAACTGCTGCCTCCGCGACCCGGACCTCCGGAAAAGCGGTAGAAGATGGATGGATGGATGGATATAATTTTTCATAATAATCTCTAAAGGCACTGTTAATTTCTAAAGGATCTACAACTGCCTGTCCGTTACTTATAATACTGGTAATTGGTGTTTAAATTCTAATTGTTTAATCTGCCATGCCAATAATTTCCCTGATTTTTCACCTTGTTCATAAAAAGATTGTTTCAATCTTAGAAGACTCGAGGCAGCTCTATTCGCTGATTTTTTGTCATATTCAGCTCTCAGAATCAGTAATTCGTTCTCTAACTTTGGGTCACTTCCTGCATACACTTTTTCTTGAAGAATTTTTATTTTATGTTCCAATTGGGCTCTCTCCTCTCGAGTCTTAGATTTTGAACTGTATAACTAATAATATGCCCCCTAATAAAAGCTTTGAAAGCCTCCCACTTTATACATGCTGATGTTTGTGTAGTATTGATATCAAAGAACTCATCTATCTGTTTTTCTATGTACTTAACAAATTCCTCATCCTGAAGCCATTTATGCTGAAATTGCCACCTACCTGGTTCCTTTGTCAATTTCTTATCTACATATATTAGACAGCAGGGTGCATGATCAGAGATCACAATATTATCATAAAAGCAGTTTTGAATCTTGGACCTTAAGTCTGTGGAGATCAAAAAGTAGTCAGTACGTGAGAATGTCTTGTAGGTATTGGAATAACAAGAGTAGGCTTTAACTTGTGGTTTCATTTCTCTCCATATATCTATCAATCTCAATTCTTTCATAAAATGATTAATGGTCATCCTGCATCCATTGTGCGTACAGTCCAGTCCTGTTGATCTATCTATACCGGGATTCAATGTACAATTAAAATCCCCTGCTATTATATGTTGCCCTGTAAGTATGATGATAAAATAAGAATGATGATAAAATAAGAAATAAATTAGCAAAGAAGTTTTGATCATCTATATTGGGACCATATAAATTCACAAGATTTATATTTTCTAATAACAAAGATCCTTGGATGATTAGATATCTTCCTAATTTGTCTCCAATTACATTTTTCACTTGAAATGGGACTGATTTATGTATGAGAGTCATAACTCCCCTGGCTCGGGATGAAAATGATGAGGTGAATACACTTCCTTGCCATCTACTCCTAATTCTTTTTACATCCTCCTCTATTAGATGAGTTTCTTGTAAAAACACAATTTTTGAACCCATGTCTTTTATTTTATTCATAACTTGTTTAAGTTTTTTTAGATTTTGTAGACCTCTACAATTCCATGAGGTTAAATTAAGATTAACGCTTTGGTCTGTGATCAATAGGGAGTTTGGGATTACCTCACAATGTAAACATGCTCATACAGAGAAGCAAAAACATGAGTGGTTGAACATTCATCCTACAAACTACACACAAACAAATTCCCCCTTCCCACATTCATGGTAATCCCCCCCAAAATAAAAAAAAAAAATCCGTCTCCCACTATAGCCAATGACTGCTCCACACCCACGAGGATCAGTCAAACCACTCTTTCTTTCTCCACTCAATCACCCTGACTCTACTGCTTTTAATGACATAACATTAACTCTCTTCTTTAGTTTTCCAACTTAACTCCAAAATTTTATAGCAACTTTGTACATCATAGGTTTTTTTTTAATATATAATACAATCTATATTTTGTAAACTTGCTGTATGCTTCAGATCAGTCAGATGTCTGTGCAAATGCTTAAATATTCTACCTTATATCTTGTTCATGCTTCATGCTTAGCTCCCACCAGTCTCCCCTTGGATCTGCTTGATAAACTCCTGCGCCTCCTGAGGGGTCTTGAAGGTGTGGGTTCTCCCTTTATATGTAACCAGCAGTCTTGCCGGATGAATCACTCCATGACGAATCCCGAGACTGCGCAGCTCTTTACGGGCGGGGTCAAACTGTTTCCTTAATTGTTGGATTCCTGTGGCCAAATCTGGGTAGAACCGCACCTGTTGATCCTGTTATTTAATTTCTCCTTTAGCTCGCGCCGCGTTGGAGATCGTCATCTTGTCTCTATAGCTGAGGAACTTCATAATCAGCGTCCTCGGTGGTGCCTTATTATCTCTCAGTGGGCCGATTCGGTGGGCGCTCTCTAAGACGACCGATGACTGCAGCTCCGCGTTGTTCAGCACTTCTGGAATCCACTTTTCCAAAAAGGAACATGGGTCCCGTCCCTCCGTTCCCTCCGGGAGGCCCACCAGCCTCAGATTGTTCCGTCTCGACCGGGATTCTAAGTCCGGGGCACTATCTTCCAGACGTTTATTTTTTAATTCCAATGTGTGCACCTTTAATTGTAGGCTGGTGACATCATCCTCAGCGCTGGAAATTCGGAGCTCCACCTCCGATACTTGTTCCATACAGTCGCTTATTTCCTTTCTCATTCCTTCTATCGCTGCTATAATCCCATCAAATTTAGAGGAAAAATCTGCTCTCATTGAGCTAGTGGCAGCGAGCACCGCACTTGTACCCTCGCCAGCAGTCACCGCTCCCCCGCTAGCTTCCTCCGCCATAATCTCTGGAGATTTTTCTGCTTCGTCACGAGCGTGGAAGTCTGTTAGCTTGGATTGTTTCGACAATTCAGTTTTTCCTCCACCTAATTTCCCAGCCTTAGGCTTTACCGGCATATCCGCGTCCAAACGCTGGGATAGGTTTAGTTCCAACTGAGAGAGTTATTTGCCAACTTTTTATTTTTAGGAGCAGAGCAGAGTGAAACACGTCTTCCTACGTGGCCGCCATAACCGGAAGTTATAACTTTATACTTTATTTAAATTATTTTACCCATGAAGGACCCGGCAGGATGGTGACTGGGGAAAGGAGGTGTGGGGAGGGGGAACGAAAAGGGAAACTAAAACAAGCAGAAGACAGACTGCTTCTTCCACCGAAGAGGTCTCAACAGAAGTCTGGTATCTGCACCGCTCGCTTGCCCTCTCCCCCACACAAACCAGCACTCGCACTCCCGGACCCACGCACTCTCTCCCACTCATTCAATTCAACTTTCAATTCAACTTTATTTATATAGCGCCATTTCACAACAACAGTCATCTCATAGCACTATCAACTGTAGGGAGGACCCCCACAGTTGCAGAAAGACCCCAGCAATCAGGCGATCCCCTGTGAGCAAGCACTTGGCGACGGTGGAGAGGAAAAACTCCCTTTTAACAGGAAGAAACCTCCAGCAGAACCAGGCTCAGGGAGGGGCAGTCATCTGCTGCGACTGGCTGGGGGGTGAGGGGACAGAGAAGAAGAAAAGAACAGACATGTAGAGAGCAAACAGCACGATGGGGACTCAATCTATGGGAGAGAACAAACAAATGTTAATGACCAGCAAAAAAAAAATATTTCATAGAGAGTGAGGAAAGGAGTGAGGCCCAGTGCACTACTGGAGGTCCCCCGGCTGACTAAACCTATTAGCAGCATAACTAAGGGAGGGTTCAGAAACACATGATCCCTCCCTAATTGTAGGCTATATCAAAAAGGTAGGTTTTAGCCCTATTCTTAAAAACAGAGATCGAGTCTGACTCCCGAATCCAGATTGGCAGCTGATTCCACAGGAGAGGAGCTTGATAACTGAAGGCTCTGCCTCCCATTGTACTTTTGGAGATTCTAGGTATTACAAGTAAACCTGCATTTTGGGAGCGTAGTGCTCTGTTAGGATGATACGGTAGTATCAGATCTTTTAAATAAAAAGGAGCCTGATTGTTTAGAGCTTTGTAAGTAAGAAGAAGGATTTTAAACTTAATTCTAAACTCTATGGGAAGCCAATGAAGGGAGGCCAGAACCGGAGAGATATGATCTCTCTTTCTAGTACCTGTTAAAACTCTTGCTGCAGCATTTTGGATCAGCTGAAGACTTTTTAAAGATGTTTTAGGACAGCCTGATAATAAAGAATTACAATAATCTAATCTCGAGCTAACAAAAGCGTGGATCAGCTTCTCAGCATCACTCTGAGACAAGATGCTCCTAATCTTGGCAATATTACGCAAATGATAGAAGGCAGTCTTAGAAACAAATTTAATATGTGAATTGAAGGACAAATCCTGATCAAAAATAACTCCAAGGTTCCTCACAGAGCTATTAAGAGAAAGAGTAACTGCATCCAAACTGAAAGTTTGATTTGGAAAGGAATTTCTAAGGTTTTTTGGACCAACAAGAATGACTTCAGTCTTATCTGAATTTAATAGCAGGAAATTACAAGTCATCCAAACTTTGATTTCCTTAAGACAGGCTTCTAACTTGGCTAATTGATTAGTATCATCTGGCTTCATTGACAGGTATAATTGTGTGTCATCTGCATAACAGTGAAAATGTATACAGTGCTTTCTAATAATGTTGCCTAACGGAAGCATATATAAACTAAAAAGAGTAGGGCCAAGCACAGATCCCTGTGGAACTCCATGACTAAGCTTTGAGCTGAGAGAAAACTCATCATTTACATGAACAAACTGGAACCTATCAGATAAATAAGATCTAAACCACTGCAACGAAGTTCCATTAAGTCCAACATAGTGTTCTAATCTATCAAGTAGAATATTATGATCAATAGTATCAAAAGCTGCACTAAGATCTAAAAGGACAAGTACAGAAACTAGTCCATTATCAGATGCAATGAGGAGGTCGTTAGTGACCTTCGCGAAGGCTGTTTCAGTGCTATGATGGATTCTAAACCCAGATTGAAACTCCTCAAATAAACCATTTCCCTGCAGGTGGTCAAATAATTGCGTAGCAACAACTCTTTCTAAGATTTTTGAAATGAAAGGGAGATTAGAGATTGGTCTATAGTTAGCTAAAGCTCCTGGATCTAGCGTTGGCTTTTTGAGTAAGGGTTTAATTACAGCCGTTTTAAAAGCCTGCGGTACATGGCCTAAAGTTAATGAAGAATTGATTATATGAAGAATAAAGCTACCAATAAGTGGGAAGACTTCTTTAAATAACCTGGTAGGAATAGGGTCTAAAAGACAAGTTGAAGGTTTGGATGAGGAAACTATTTTGTCTAACTCACAAAGGTCGATTGGAGTAAACTCATCAAGACAGACATCAATAGAAGGAGTTGTAGTAGTTACAGTATTTAAGTTAACTGTGGGAAGAATCTGATTGATTTTATCTCTGATGGATGAAGTTTTATTATTGAAAAAGTTCATAAAGTCCTGACTAGTAAGCTCTAAGGGAATGCTAGGATTGACAGAGTCCTGACTCTTTGTCAACCTGGCTACAGTACTGAAAAGAAACCTGGGATTATTCTTGTTCTCTTCTATTAATGCAGAGTAATAACTCGTTCTAGCTTTTCTAAGAGATTTTTTATAAATTAAAAGATGATTTCTCCAAGCTAAATAGATTTCATCTAAATTAGTAGAGCGCCATTTTCTTTCTAATTGACGAGTCTTCTGTTTTAAGCTACGAGTTTCTGTGTTGAACCAAGGAGTTAAAAATCTCTGATTAGACTTTTTCTTTTTTAGGGGGGCCACCAAGTCTAGAGCCTGATGCAGAGAAGCTGAAACACTATCCACCATGTTATCAATTACAGAAGGAGCAAGCTGTCTATAGCTTATTTCCGTTGTGTTGACACATGGCATAGAGGAAACAATCTGCATAAATTTGGAAACAGCATCATCTGAGAGGCATCTACTGTGATAATATTTTTCTTTAGGAGCCAAATAGTCAGAAATAGTAAAATCAAAGGTTAACAGACAATGGTCTGACAGTACAGGGTTATGAGGAGACACTGCAAGATTTTCTATTTCTATGCCATATGTCAGAACAAGGTCCAATGTATGGTGGAGGTAATGAGTAGAATTTCCTACTTTCTGAGAAAACCCAATCGAGTCTAATATTGAATTAAAAGCCACATTAAGGCAGTCACTATCTACATCCACATGTATATTAAAGTCCCCTACTATAATTATTCAGCATTGGTACAGAGCCACTAGTCAAGTGCAAGACTTTCAAGTATCTAGGGAGTATGGTTTTAGAGAATGCTAGGCTGGAGGATGAACTATCTCTCAGAATGGGAAGAACAAGCGCTGTGTTTGGAAACTTAAGGAAGAGACTGTGGAACAATCATGTGTCTATCGTGTGAAATGCAAAGTGTACAGAGCAACAGTACTGGCTACTCTATTGTACGGTGCTGAAAATTGGACTGTCTACAGAGTGCAGGTAACGAAACTCCACGTGTACATGATGAGACACCTTCGAGCCATAATGAACATCTCATGGAAAGACAAGATAACCAACATAGAAGTGTTGAAACGAGCTGGTCTACCATCAATGGAGGACATGCTAATACAGATGAACCTGAGATGGCTCGGACATGTTGAGAGGATGGACCACCAGCGTCCCCCTTGGCAGTTACTCTACTCACAGTTATGCGAGGGCAAACGCAATCAGGGTAGACCAAGGCTCAGATTTAAAGACAGTGTAAAAAGAAACTTGAAGAAGTTGGATATAGACAGGAGTTCCTGGCAGCGGAAGGCTAAGGACAGAGCTGTGTGGAGGAATCTGATCAGACATAAATGAAACAGTCATTGTCGCCCACGACAGACTACTATGATGAAACGCCAGTGCTTACATACCTCTTGTGATTTTTTTCTGCATTTAAAGTACTTTAGTAAACTCATGTTTCTGTCGGACAGTCACGCTTAGCGAGACACTGTTTGCTGACTGACTTGAAAACTCCTGTGAGCGGAGTACTTCTAGACTCCACGCGGATGACAACCACGCATGTTGTTCATGTGCGTGCTTGCAGAAAGTCAGTGCTTCATATATTTTTCTTAATAAATTCATATGGCCTTGGGGTGGCGGGAATATTTCTGGCGCCACTGAGAAATGTTACCAGAGGAAACCCTGAAGTCACACATTTTTTTTTTTTATCCCTTTGAGTGCCCAAACAGTATAACCTTTATCTGACATTCCTGGGGAGAAGCAAGGGTTACCCTGGATCGGGATCAGCATGGAAGTCAATTTAGAGCTTCTTTCATATTTCTGTGTCATGAACCATGCTTTTAGAGTATTACAAATCACAGGGTTATTATTGCAGTGGTCTCTGGCTGATTTTAAATTTTTACTAGATAAAAAGCCTAGTAATGAGCCAGGGATTTGAGACTTCTCCAGGCCCAACCACACAGAGGTGGGGTCATCTTTGATCCAGTCTACAATGAACCTTAATTGAGATGCTAGTTGATACCATTTGATATTGGGAACATCCTGACCTCCACTTGAGCTAGCTAGTTGCAGTTTCGATATCTTTAATCTTGGTTTTCTTTTGTTCCAGATAAAGTCACTTAACCAGCTACTGAGTAATTTTTGCACCTTGTTTGATATAAGCAATGGAATCATCTGCAGAGGGTACGGCAATCTTGGCATGACACTCATCTTAATCACAGATATTCTTCCAAGCAGAGAGAGGGGAAGTAAAGCCCATCTGTCTAGGTTAGGGGTGGGCAAACTTTTTGGCTCAGGGGCCACATTGACTTTTAAAATTTGACAGACGGGCCGGGCCAGCACCAGATGCATATTGTAGCATATCATATCATATCAGCATATCAAAGATAAATATAAAAATGGCATTACAGTGTTAATACTTACATTCACTTTTCGTGGGAGCAGTGTTGTTGATCACCCTTTTTTGCCAGTGCATCGAAGTCTGTTCTTAGTTTTGTTGTGGCAATTCTCAGAACAGATCTGAGGTGTTCATCACTCAACTGGGGTCTGTGGGGTGCTTTGTTGGTGTTCATCACACTAAAAGTCTGTTCACAGACATACAGTACATAGATCCAAACAACACTAGCATCCTCTGTGCCGTCTTCTGGATGTTTAGGAATTTTGCTGGACTTAATGAAGCATAAAACTCAGCCAGTTTAAGAGAGTGGAACTTCTCCTTCAAGATGGTGTCACATTGGAGATCAATCAGTTCCAACTGCAACTCCTGTGGCACTGTTTCAGGATCTTGTGTGAAGGGACTCATGACACCAGCTGAAGTGACTTGTCAATTTTTCCAAAATCAGAGAACCGACGGCAGAATTCTCCATGCAGGTCATCCAATGATTTCCTGTTTTTTTTTTTTTTTTTTCACATGTCGAGGGGCCTCTTTTAGTGTAGCCAGTGTGAGGAAATGAGTGAATGACTTGTTTGACATTTGCTTTGAGAATAAAGCTAGCTTGGTTTTGAAGGCTCTGACATTTGTGTGGATTTCATGCACAAACTGGTCTTTCCCTTGTAGCTTCACGTTCAGCTCATTCATGTGTGTCAGTATGTCCACAGCAAAAGCTAAATCACAAAGCCAGTCGGTATCACTCAGCTCAGGAAAATCGTCAGCTTTCTCAAGTTGCTCCAAAAATGAGATAATCTCCTGTTTCGGCTCCCACACTCGTTGACATACTTTCCCCAAACTTAACCAGCGGACATTAGAATGGTAAAGCAAGTCCTGGTGATCGGCGTCAGTCTCTTCAAGAAACTTAATAAACTGACAATGCTGAAGTCCCCTCGCTTGAATAAAGTTAACAAGCTTTACAACTGGCTTCACTACGTGGTCAAGCTGCAATATGGATTTGCACAGTGCTTCCTGGTGGATTATGCAGTGTAAGAAAATTACCTCCTCTTCGGGGTTGTCCTCTTTCACCCTCTCCTGGATTCTTTTGAACAACCCAACATTTTTTCCTGTCAGATTTGGTGATCCATCTATGGTAATGTTGGCGAGCTTACTCCAGGGTAGCTTGTGCCTCATGATGACCCCCGACACGCTATTATACAAGTCCTGTCCTCGCATTTTCCCTTTTAGGGCTTCCATGGCTAAAAACTCTGTTATCTCAAAATTGTCATTAATCCCTCTGATGAAAATTAAAAGCTGATTGGTGTCCTTAATGTCATTACTTTCATCCAGTGCCAAGGAATGTAATGTAAATAACTCCGCTTTTTTGTTTAGCTTGCTAGCTAAGTCTTCATCAATCAGCTCAACACGGCGAATCACTGTCCTGTATGATAAGCTAATTTTTTCAAATTTGCTTTTTCTCTCAGGACACAAGATACCTGCTGTCTCTACCATGCACTCTTTGAGAAACTCCCCTTTGGAGAAAGGCTTACTGGTCTTTGCTAATTTGAATGCCAGCAAATAACTTGCCTTCGTGCTTGATTCTTGGATGGCAGTTTGTTAGATAAAGGTGTGTTGCTGAGCATGCAATTTAGCTACCAACCTCTGAGCGGTAGCCGTCCGTTCTTGCGTTGACTGGTTGTTAGCGTAATTAGCATGCTTGGTGGAAAAGTGACGACTGACGTTGTATTCCTTTAAAACCGCAACGGTTTCTTGGCAAATAAGACATACACCCTTTGACCGGACTTCAGTGAAAAAGTATATAGTTGTCCATTCCTTATTAAACACTCGGCACTCGCTGTCGACTTTTCTTTTCTTTGGCCCACTCATTGTTGCAAATGGGTTCAGCTGTCAGAGCAGTAGCAGAGTAATAACAAAGAGTAGCCCAGGCTCTGCAAAATCAAGTGTTTTGCTGTGCCTAATGCGCCACCTGGTGGAATTACCAGGCATTACAGGACAAGGTCAAATGAATGCAGTCAAAATTATGAGATGATTATGATTTGGGCAATTATGTACCAATCTTTGGCGGACCAGATTAAAAAGACCAACAGGCCGGATGTGGCCTGCGGGCCGTAGTTTGCCCACCCCTGGTCTAGGTCTTTCTTTATAGTTTCTAAGAGAGGACTGAAATTAACTCTGAACATTTGGTGAAACATTGGAGTGATCCGAATTCCCAGATACACAAAACCAGTCAAGGACCAACGGAATGGGAACAGAGTTGAGGAGCAAGTTTTGGTTGTAAGACTTCCAAGGGGCATGGCTAAAGATTTAGAAAAGTTTATTTTATAACCTGAACAGGTTCCAAAGTGAGTAATTACATCGACAAGGTGTGGAACGGAGGTAAGAGGTTTTGATATGTATATCGGCACATCATCGGCATAAAGAGAGATTTTGTGTTAGGTTTCCCCTATATCAGTACCCTTGATTGTTCCATCCTGCGTAATAGCTTCTGCTAAAGGTTCCATTACAAGAGCAAAAAGGGCAGGACTAAGTGGGCAGCCTTGTCGCGTGGAGCGGTAAAGTGTAAAACTGCTTGACCTGTAGCCATTGGTGATGACAGATGCTGTGGGATTGGTATATAAGAGTTTGACCCATTTAATAAAGTTGTCTCCCAAACCAAATTTATGCAAAACGTAAAACATATACGGCTATTCAACATGATTGAAGGCCTTTTCAGTATGAAGTGAAATATTTTGTGTATGACAGATTAATAACATTGACTAGCCTTCTAATATTGTGACTGGAATTTTGGCCTTTTATAAATCCTGTTTGGTCTTCCTTGACGATGTATGGCAAAACCTTTTCTAGCCGCCGTGCTAATATTTTAGATAGCAGCTTAAAATCCTGATTCAAGAGAGTGATTGGCCTATATCCTGAACAGTCTTCAGGGTGTTTGTCCTTTTTCAAAATTAAGGTTATATCAGCCTCTGTTAGTGATTTGGGGAGGCTGCCAACCTGAAAAGCGTGTTCCAACATCTCCATAAAGGGGGCCAGGAGCAGATGCTGAAACCCCTTATAGAATTCACAACTCAGGCCATCAGGCCCTGGCGATTTACCATGTTGAAGACTCTGAAGAGCCAGAAGTGCCTCTTCCTTAGTGATGGGTGCATTTAGTTCAAATCTTTGAGCATCTGAAATAGTAGGTAGATTTAGACCTTCAAAAAATAATTCCATCTCTTTATGTGCTTGTTCCGATTTATCTGATTCATATAACTGTGTATAAAATTATCTAAAAGTGTTATGAATGTTTGTTATCGTAATGTCTAACATCGTTCCTAACTGCAACAGAGACTATGAGTTGGGGTCCTGATTTGGATTTAATGAGGTACGATAAAGATTTGCTGGGTTTATCACCATGTTCATATAACCTCTGCTTTGAAAAAACGAGAGCAGTCCTGGCTTGTTGAGTTAACAAGGGGTCTAAAGCAGCCTGTGTTGCACATTTTTTTTTTGTAGCAATATGGGGTCTGTTGAGTTGTTGAGTGCTTTCTTAATATTCTCCAAGTTCAGTCTAAACATGTAGGTTTTAATAAACTTGGAAAAAACAGACATTTCATCTCAAAGACAGATAAGTTTACCGTCTATGTACTTAGTTTGTTGCATCCTACTTTACTCTTCCAGTATCTGTGACAGTATCTCCTCAGCATGGTCCTTAGTGTGTCTGCTAGTACAACTGAGCACAGAAAGACTGTCTTTACCGATTAAAGCTATTCACAGAAAAAAAAAAAAAAAACAACATAAAAACCCACACTGCGAAATGCAGGACCTAAAGCTAACTTAGCTCCAACAGAGAAGCGCCTGCCCAGTGGGAATCAAAACGTGTTGGTGCTCACTGTGATTCGCCCGTGAGCTTGATTGGTGCCATCAATCAAAAACAGCAGCCACTCAATTTCTTCATTTTAATCTAAGAAAGAATAAAAATAATTTCAGGTTCTGAATTAGAAAGTTAATACCAATCGATCAATGCCCCAAGGAAGTTAGCAAAAAATTCACAGAGCTAGAAATCCGTTCATAAACGCCGCTGTAAGTCAGTGGGAAGGGGGCACTTCCGGAAACACACAGTACTTGTGGGTGGATTCACCGGGACCCTCCAGAAGCTCCGTCCATCTTTTTTTTATATAGTCTATGGTTCAAACTGTCCAACAGTGCTATAGCATCCATGAGTGACCAAAAAGCCAGACTTGAGATGCAGCAGCGCCACCAGCTGGGCTGCAGTGTGGACAAGAGATAATACAGGAAAATAACAGGAAGTGCTGTGAGGGCATTCATTTAAAAAAAAATTTTAATTTTTTATTAATGCCTTAATTGGGCTGCAGTAACTAATTACATCAACACGTTAATATTCCCAGCCCTAACATTTACTCTTCACAGGTGTTGGGCTGCTTTCATGGCTGACGCAACAGAGTGGGCTCTCTGGTAGCTTTAGCTTAAGGACTGTTACAAGCATCTAGTCTGAGGGCCTTCGTGCTCTAGGAGGACTGTGGGGGCAGAAAAGGCCAGAAATGTTAGATGATGCCATGGAGTGACTGAAGATTGAAAAACTACCAAGAGAATCTTAATCAGCCCTGAAGTGGACAGAAAGCCGGGAGGTTGACTTTAGGCAGCACATTAACACCCCTCCTTCACTTGTGTAGTGGGAAGACACAAGTCCAGTTCAAATAGCACAGTTGGGCTCAAGCCAAATGTTTTTATAAAGGCCATACAGCACGGCTCTGCAGAGCTCACCCTCCTGCTGGCCTTTCAAAAGAATGCAGTATCACACCAATACCAATGTATCGCATTTCAAACACTCAGGTAATAATTGGAGAATTTTTGTTATGTTTTTTTCACGGTTTTGCACATTTTCAATTTCACCGTTTCACCTTTACTAACATTAGTCCTTCATATTATGGGACTAATAAGACTTACCTTATAAATTGGGATCAGAATTGAAGTGCCACAGTTGCGCTGTTAAAGATTTAAGAATTAGAAATCTTATATTACTGGTGCATACCCGTCCATGCCCGTAGAAACCAAGTATAAGCAAATATTTCTGCATGACCGTACACTCATTTGTTGATGCCTGCCTTGAGTCCTATAATCGTGACATCATGACATCATGACAGAGATTTTGTGAATTATATATAGAGTGATGATATTCCTTGTCTCCAGAGCATGGGTCCACATCATAGGACGGCCTATGATGTCTGCCTGATGTCCTATGATGTCATGTGCTCTACTTCTTCTCCTCCCTGTCACTGTTCTGTGTTATGTACCTGTGTCAATATATATGTTCCCGTGCATACCCGTCCACGCCCGTAGAAACCAAGTATAAGCAAGTATTTCTGCATGCCCGTTGCTGAAGGGTCTCCTCCTGTCTCAGACGGCTGTGTTGTTCACAGTCATGCCTGTGGTGTACTGGTGGAACCTGAGGTGTTTCACCTTCATGGCATCTTTTCTGACGTGCAGCAGTTCTCCTCATTCTATTGCTCTCCATCTGGTGGGTCTTCTTCTTCGTTCAGACCACTGGTTGAGGGATAGGTGCATCATAATTTCAGTTCATGGGCAGGATCATGAAAATAGATCTGAGCAAAAAGTGGCTTTCAACCCTGTCATAGCCCGTAGAATGCCCGTAGAAACCAAGAAACCAGAGCACCCGGAGAAAATCAGCGCTTTGCTTGGCATTTTACACATTTGTAGTGTAGACTGGCATTCTTCAAGGCTACACATTTTTACTGTGTCAGCACCTCTTTAAAAGGTAATGGGGTAATCAGCCATCACTCATTTCGGATAACTTATGTTGAATTGTATAATCCAAGGAGTTATTGTTTAATTTGACCTTGTTGGATTTTTTTCCCCTTTGTTATATTTTTCTGTTCCTTTCTTTTAATCTTTTAATCTAATCTATCCGAAAAACAACACTGCTGAGAAAGCAGTGCTTTTGCTTAGTTTCTTCATCTTGAGCAACAATACGAAGACTGTGTGATCTGGCAACTGTGCTCGCGGCAACGTAGAATTGGCCAATGCTGCAGAAATCTGTGTGTGTGTGAATGGTTAAGGGATAGCGCCGTTCTGTGGCTGCTTCATCCATCCAGGTGGATGCCCTCAAGATCAATAAAGTATACAAAAAAAAAAATCTGTTGTGCAGAAAACACGAACGCGCTGTAAAGACTGACCCTGTGACTTATTCACCTTGCCAATTTTGAGCCATATGACATCATAAAGACACATTTGTCTATGTGCCATCATGTAGACATCATGTCTTTATGATGGCTTCGTGAGTCCTATGATGCCTGAGTTCATAGGCCGTCCTATGATGTCCTATAAACGTGACAGACACGCAGAGATTTCTTGCTTTAATAGCCAGATGATGATAGAGTGATGTGTGGGTATAACGTTTTAATCCTGTCTTCCAGCTGATGAAGCACACCGAGTCCTGTCCTGAAGTTCACACTGACTGCTCCTACAAGAAGTTTGGCTGCTTCGTACAGGTGGGTCCGTCTGTGATCTCTGATAGTTTTTTGACTCTGTGTTGACTGGCTGCTAACCAGTGCTGCGTGTTCCAGGGTAAAAGAGGGAATGTTAAGCTACATGAAGACACTGCTGTCAATCATCACATGCTGTTGGTCCTGAGGAGCAACACCCAGCTGGAGCAAAGGGTACATCTACAAACAGCAGAGGGCGCCCATCATGGCTTACATTATTTATGGATAGCATTTCTATAGCGCTTTTCATGACACCCGAAGCGCTTAACAGTGAGTCCATTACTCTTTCACCGCACAGACAATGGTCGTGGTAAGATACCTGTGTAGCCACAGCTGCCCTGGGGCAGACTAAAACATGGCTGCCACTGTGTGCCTGCAGCCTCTCCAGTCTCCACTCAACATTTATTTACACACGTGGACAAAATTGTTGGTACCCCTCTGTTAATGAAAGAAAACCCCACAATGGTCACAGACATAACTTGAATCTGACAAAAGTGGTAATAAAAAAAATTCTATGAAAACTAACCAATGAAAACCAGACAATGCTTTTGAATTGTGGTTCAACAGAATTATTTTAAAAAACAAACTCATGAAACAGGCCTGGACAAAAATGATGGTACCCTTAACTTAATATTTTGTTGCACAACCTTTTGAGGCAATCACTGCAATCAAACCATTTCTGTAACTGTCAATGAGACTTCTGCACCTCTCAGCAGGTATTCTGGCCCACTCCTCATGAGCAAACTGCTCCAGTTGTCTCAGGTTTGAAGGGTGCCTTCTCCAGACGGCATGTTTCAGCTCCTTTCACAGATGTTCAATAGGATTTAGATCAGGGCTCATAGAAGGCCACATTAGAATAGTCCAATATTTGGCTCTTAGCCATTCTTGGGTGTTTTTAGCTGTGTGTTTTGGGTCATTATCCTGTTGCAAGACCCATGACCTGCCACTGAGACCAAGCTGTCTGACACTGGGCAGCACATTTCTCTCTAGAATACCTTGATAGTCTTGAGATTTCATTGTACCCTGCACAGATTCAAGACACCCTGTGCCAGATGCAGCAAAGCAGCCCCACAACATAACAGAACCTCCTCCATGTTTCACAGTAGGGACAGTGTTCTTTTCTTGATATGCTTCATTTTTGCGTCTGTGAACATAGAGCTGATGTGCCTTGCCAGAAAGTTCCAGTTTTGTCTCGTCTGTCCATAGGACATTCTCCCAGAAGCTTTATGGCTTGTCAACATGCAGTTTGGCAAATTCCAGTCTGGCTTTTTTATGATTTGTTTTCAACAGTGGTGTCCTCCTTGGTCGTCTCCCATGAAGTCCACTTTGGCTCAGACAACGACGGATGGTGCGATCTGACACTGATGTACCTTGACCTTGGAGTTCACCATGAATGTGTTTAGAGGTTGTTCTGGGCTCTTTTGTTCCCATTCGTATTATCCGTCTCCTCCTGTGGCCACGTCCAGGGAGGTTGGCTACGGTCCTGTGGATCTTAAATTTCTGAATAATATGTGCAACTGTAGTCACAGGAACATCAAGCTGCTTGGAGATGGTCTTATAGCCTTTACCTTTAACATGCTTGTCTATAATTTTCTTTCTAATCTCCTGAGACAACTCTCTCCTTTGCTTCCTCTGGTCCATGTTTAGTCTGGTACACACCATGTCACCAAACAGCACAGTGACTACTTCTCACCCTTTAAATAGGCCAACTGACTGACTACAAGTTTGTAGACACCTGTGATGTTAATTAGAGGACACATCTTGGTTGAACATGTCCCTATGGTCACATTATTTTCAATCTTTTCTAGGGGTACCATCATTTTTGTCCAGGCCTGTTTCATGAGTTTGTTTTTTAAAATAATTCTGTTGAACCACAATTCAAAAGCATTGTCTGATTTTCATTGGTTAATTTTCATAGAATTTTTATTTATTACCACTTTTGTCAGATTCCAGTTATTTCTGTGACCATTGTGGGTTTTTCTTTCATTAACAGAGGGGGACCAACAATTTTGTCCATGGCTGTACATTCATTCACTCACCTGTGTCATGGACAGTGGAGGCAAGGAGGGTAAAGTGTCTTGGGGGAGCGAGATTTGAACCACCAATCCTCCAGTTATTGGACGACATGCTCCACCTCCTGAGCCACTGCTGCCTCAGTAGCTATATACAGTGGTGGGAAAAAGTATTTGTCCCCTTCCTGATTTCTTATATTTTTTGCATATTTGTCAAACTTAAACATTTCAGATCAGAGAAAGATAACCATAGTAAATCCAAAATGCCGTTTTTAAATAAATGGACTGGCAATCTGTCCAGGGTGGACCCTGCCTCTCGCCCAAAGATGCTGGGATGGGCTCCAGCCTCCCGTGACCCAAAAAGGATTAAGCAGAAGAAGATGGATGGATGGATAATTTCATTTACTAATGGAAAAAAGCTATCCAAACCTACTTGGCCCAATGTGAAAAGTTGCCCCTAAACCTAATAACTGCTTGTTCCACCCTTGGTGGCAACAACTGCAATCAAGCCTTTGCCATAACTGGTAATGGTTCTTTTCCATTGCTATTCTGGCCCACTCTTCTTTGCAGAATTGTTGTAACTCAGCCACATTAGAGGACTTGAGTTTGAGGGCACCAAGTGAGATTCTCCTTCAGGATTTTCTGGTAGAGAGCAGAATTTATGGTTCCATCAATTACAGCAAGTTCTTCAGGTTCTGAAGTAGAAAAGCAGCCCCAGACCATGAAACTACCACCACTAGGTTTAACTGTTGGTATGATGTTCTTTTTTTGAAATGCTGTGTTAGTTTTACACCAGATGTAACGGGACAAACGCCTTCAAAAAACTTCAACTTTTGTCCCGTCAGTCCATAGAATATTTTCCCAAAAGTCTTGGGGATCATCCAGATTTTTTAAAGGAACACCAGAGTTCCATGAGACCTAAGAAGAACGTGCAGGCTGAGAAAGTTGACGATATTAAAACTTTGCTAGAATTTCTAGCAGAGGAGATCTCTGCTGTCAGGCTGCAGCAGAAGTGCATCACGGACCTGGTTGAGGAAGTAAAGGTGTTACGGATTTACAATGCTAAAAAGGACACAAAAATAGCCATTGTGGAAAGCAGAGTGGCTGTGTTGGAGCAATATACAAGAATGAATGAAGTTGTCATTTCGAGGCTTCATATTAAACCCCGTTTGTATGCTCAAGCAGTGGCTGCTGGAAGCGAGACTGACCCCGTGGACCTGGAGACTAATTTCATGGAGCTACAGGTGACTGGCTTCCTGCACACAAAGGGAACTGAGCTGGACTGCAGTGCCATAGAAACATGCTATCGCTTGCCCTGGAGAAAGGCGAGAGACAAACCTGCTGTTGTCATGAAGTTTGTTAATAGAAAATATAAGGTAGCACTGCTCAAACAAGGTAGGAAGTTAAAAGGGAGGGATGTGTTTATTAATGAGCAGCCTGCGAAACAGAATGTGGATATAGCAGGAAAAGCACACTATCTAAAGAAACAGAAGAAAATGCACAACACCTGGACTACGAACTGCAGAGTATTTATCAATTGAAATGGATCACCAGAGGAGGCCAAAGTACTGCTCATCAAAACTATGCGAGACCAGGACAAATAATGATATGGCAGGGGACTGTGAGGTAACACACACACCATCACAGCACAGGACCGCGTTTCATCAAGAGACAAGAAACACCATACAGATGAGCAGTGTTCATCATCAGTTGGAATTAAAACTATTTGAATATACCAATCACAGTTTCCAGGATTTAGAATGTGATATAGACCCGGACAATCATCTTGTGTCCACTGTCAGTGATGACTGTTGGTACTATACGGAGGATCAGTTCAGAAGAGACGTTGAAATGAATGGGAAATTGTCTATTATAAGGATAAGCCATCTTTTTTGTCATTAAAATCTATACACCCAATCATGTACAGTAGAAAAAAAATTATATACTGCTCAAAAATATAAAGGGAACACTTTGAAAACACATCAGATTTTAATGGGAAAAAATAAGCTGGATATCAAAATTGTGGCAGGCTAGTCCAGCTTACAAGTATTTCAAAGTGTTCCCTTTATTTTTTGAGCAGTATATTTCTCTTATCTACAAAGTTAATCACACACATATATGGAATCAGAGAGGTCAATGCCATGCAAGTTGCCGCCACAAATTTCCCTCCTCTGTTCCATTGAGCACCAAGCTGGATGGCAGGAAGTTCTGCTTTTATGTGGTCTTCGGCATGACCTGGCAGGATTTGAATCCCGGGTGTGGGGCGGATGCTCTACCAACTGAGCCACCACTCCAATACGTATACATTTCAACAGTAGGAGTCTTTATGCTAATCTTCTTCTTCTTCTCTCTGTTACTGGCGGATAGTAAACAACTGAAAGGTGCATACCGCCACCTACTGTACAAGAGTGTGTAACATTATGTCATCTGAGCCCGACCCCTAAATTCTATGACTTAATCCTGTGTTATTTAAAAAAGAGAAAAGAGCCTTTCTCGTGATTCTAGTTGCCTCTCCATCTCCATCTGTTCCCAGAATCCCAGTTAAATCCCATTCCCTACCGGCCTCTGGAAATTCATTTTCCATTATCTGTCTTTCATTTCCATACATGTGACAGTGTAATAAGATGTGCTCGACATTTTCTTTTACTCCACATTTGTCACTTTCACTTCTCCCCATGGTGAATAAAGTGCCGTTTAAACCTGTGTGATCCAGTCTGAGTCTTGCCATAATGATGTCTTCCCTCCTGTTTGCTCTTTTATAATTCTTTATTGCAGTAGATTTTAGTATTTTGTAATACGATCTACCTTTATGATCTTCATCCTTTTTTCTTGATTACTGCTTTCCCTTCACCTTTTCCAAGAGACAATGGTATAGTTAATTCTTTCCCAAGAGCACTTTTTGCTAATTTGTCTGCAGTCATTCCCTTTCAACCCTTCATGTGCAGGAACCCAACAAAACTGAACTTCTCCACCACCCCTGTGTGCCCTAAATAAACTAATGTAGCTCAATCACCAAGTCTTCCCTTGTAAATTTTAGTGTCTGTGACTTTGGAGTGGTCTAGTCAAAGTCCTGACCTGAATCTGATTGAGACGCTGTGGCATGACCTTAAAAAGGCGGTTCAAAGCTGGAAAACCCTCCAATGTGGCTGAATTACAACAATTCTTCAAAGATGAGTGGACCAAAATTCCTCCACAGCGCTGTGAAAGACTCATTGCCAGTTATTGCAAACACTTGATTGCAGTTGTTGCTGCTAATGGTGGCCCAACCAGTTATTAGGTTTAGGGGGCAATCACTTTTTCACACAGGGCCATTTAGGTTTGGATTTTTTTTTCCTTAATAATAAACACCTTCATTTAAAAACTGCATTTTGTGTTTACTTGTGTTATCTTTGTCTGATATTTAAATTTGTTTGATGATCTGAAACATTTATGTGGGACAAACATACAAAAAAATAAGAAATCTGGACAGGGGCAAACACTTTTTCACACCACTGTATTTGAAATTAAGCAGAGGTCATCTACAGACACTGATAATGTAAAGTTGTTAAAATTATCCAAAAATGTCAGTCCGTTTTGATTTTCTAGGCCAGTCAAGTTGTTCAGTTTCTCTGACATGTAGTTGGGGTTTAACTCCAGATATACTGATTCATCCCCTCATGGATCGTCACCTTATCGTGGTGGGGGGGGTTGCGTGCCCCAGTGATCCCAGGAGCTATATTGTCTGGGGCAATTTGCCTCTGATAGGGTCTCCCAAGACAAACTGGTCCTGGGTGAAGGGCCAGACTAAGAACGATCCAACAGACTCTCATGATAAATTGTATATCAAGGATTCAGTGTACCCCGCCCGGTATGGGGTTACCGGGGCCCCACCCTGGAGCCAGGCCTGGGGGAGGGGCTTGAAGGCTAGCGTCTGGTGGCCGGGTTTCCACCCATGGGACCCGGCCGGGCTCAGCCCGAAGGAGTTACATGGGTCCGCCCTCCAGTGGGTTCACCACCTGCAGGAGGGATCATGGGGGTCCGGTGCTATGTGGATTAGGTGGCGGTCAAAGGCGGAGACCTTGGCGGACTGATCCCAAGCTTTCTAAACTGGCTTTTGGTACGTGGAATGTCACCTCTCTGGTGGGGAAGGAGCCTGAGCTGGTGTACGAGGTTGAACGATACCAGCTAGATATAGTCGGCCTCACCTCAACACACAGCTCCGGTTCCGGAACCAGTCTCCTGGAGAGGGGCTGGAGCTTGGCCTTTTCTGGAGTTGCCCCGGGCGAGAGGCGACGAGCAGGGGTGGGTATTCTTGTATCGCCCCACCTTGCTGCCTCTATATTGGAGTTTTCCCCGGTGGACGAAAGGGTTGCTTCCCTGCACCTTCGGGTTGGGAAACGGATCCTGACCATCATTTGTGCCTATGCACCAAATGATGTTTCAGAGTACCCACCCTTTTTGGAGTCTGTGACTGGGGTGCTGGAGGGTGCTCCTCCTGGAGACTCCATTGTCCTACTGGGGGACTTCAATGCGCACGTGGGCAACGACAGTGAAACCTGGAGGGGGGTGATTGGGAGGAACGGCCTGCCCGATCTGAACCCGAGTGGTGTTCAGCTATTGGACTTCTGTGCTAACCACAGTCTGTCCATAACGAACACCATGTTCAAGCATAAGGGTGTCCATATGTGCACCTGGCACCAGGACACCCTAGGTCGCAGGTCGATGATCGATTTTGTTATTGTATCATCAGACCTGCGACCGTATGTCTTGGACACCCGAGTAAAGAGAGGTGCAGAGCTGTCAACTGATCACCACCTGGTGGTGAGTTGGATCTGATGGCAGGGGAGGAAGCCATTCAGACCTGGTAGACCCAAACGTATAGTGAGGGTGTGCTGGGAGCGTCTGGCTGAGGCCCCTGTCCGGGAGGTCTCCAACTCCCACCTCCAGAAGAACTTCAACCACATTCCGAGGGAGTCTGGAGACATGGAGTCTGAATGGGCCATGTTCTCCACCTCTGTTGTTGAAGCGGCGGCCCAGAGCTGCGGCCGCAAGGTGGTCGGTGCATCTCGTGGTGGCAACCCCCGAACCAAGTGGTGGATACCAGTGGTGAGGGGGGGCATTAAGCTGAAGAAGGAGTCCTATCAAGCTTGGTTGGCTTGTGGGGCTCCCAAAGCAGCTGAGGTGTACCGGCAGGCCAAGTGGAGTGCAGCTCGGGTGGTTGCTGAAGCAAAAACCCGGGTATGGGAGGAGTTCGGTGAGGCCATGGAGCAAGACTTTCGGTCGGCCTCAAAGAGATTCTGGCAAACTGTTCGGCGGCTCAGGAGGGGAAAGCAGCTCCCCGTCCACACTGTGTATGGTGCGGATGGGACACTGTTGACTTCAACTGGGGATATCGTCGGGCGGTGGAAGGAATACTTCGAGGATCTCCTCAATCCCACTGATACGCCTTCCACAGAGGAAGCAGGGTTTGGGGACGAGGGGGATGACTCGCCTATCACAGGGGCTGAGGTCGCCAAGGTGGTTAAAAATCTCCTTGGTGGCTGGGCCCCCGGGGTGGACGAGATTCGCCCTGAGTACCTCAAGGCCCTGGATGTTGTTGGGTTGTCATGGTTGACACGCCTCTGCAACATTGCGTGGAGGTCGGGGGCAGTGCCTTTGGCATGGCAAACCGGGGTGGTGGTTCCTCTCTTCAAAAAAGGGGACCGGAGGGTGTGCTCCAACTTTAGAGGGATCACACTCCTCAGCCTCCCTGGGAAGGACTATGCCAAGGTACTGGAGAGGAGAGTCCGGCCATTGGTCGAACCTCGGATTCAGGAGGAGCAATGTGGTTTTCGTCCTGGCCGTGGCACATCGGACCAGCTGTTTACCCTCTCGAGAATTCTTGAGGGTTCATGGGAGTTTGCCCAACCAGTTTACATGTGTTTTGTGGACTTGGAGAAGGCATTTGACCGCGTCCCTCGTGGATTTTTGTGGGGGGTGCTTCGGGAGTATGGGGTATCGGGCTTGTTGTTACGAGCTATTCGGTCTCTGTACGACTGTTGTGAGAGTTTGGTTCGTATTGCCAACACTCGGTCGGAGTCATTCCCAGTGAGAGTTGGACTCCGCCAGGGCTGCCCTTTGTCACCGATCCTGTTCATAATTTTTATGGACAGGATTTCTAGGCGCAGCCAGGGAATGGAGGGTGTCATGCTTGGTGACCACAGGATCTCATCTCTGTTGTTTGCAGATGATGTTGTCCTGTTGGCTTCATCCAGCAATGACCTACAGCTCTTGTTGGTGTGACTGAGATCATCCTGCGCAGTTCGCCCACTCGGGACACGAACCCGCGACCTACCAGTCAACTACACAGTTCGAGCATGGGAGACACAGCACGATCGCGCTGAGCTAAAGGTCCGACCGATAGCTCAGCGCTACCGATACTGTATGAGGCTTTTCGGGAGGGAGGTTTTACTAACGTTCTACGCCGAACAGTGCTAGTTGGCATCCGTTACACTCTCCCCCTTAAACCTCACTCTCATCCGGGTCACGGCACCATTGTAACTGATATCATCCTGCGCAGTTCGCCCACTCGGGACACGAACCCGCGACCTACCAGTCAACTACACAGTTCGAGCATGGGAGACACAGCACGATCGCGCTGAGCTAAAGGTCCGACCGATAGCTCAGCGCTACCGATACTGTATGAGGCTTTTCGGGAGGGAGGTTTTACTAACGTTCTACGCCGAACAGTGCTAGTTGGCATCTGTTACACTGGGACGGTTTGCCGCTGAGTGTGAAGCGGCTGGGATGAGAATCAGCACCTCCAAGTCCGAGTCCATGGTTCTTAGCCGGAAAAAGGTGAATTGTCCTCTCCGGGTTGGGGACAGGCTCCTGCCCCAAGTGGAGGAGTTTAAGTATCTTGGGGTCTTGTTCACGAGTGAGGGGAAAATGGAGCGAGAGATCGACAGACGGATTGGAGCAGCATCTGCAGTGATGCGGACGTTGTACCGGTCTGTTGTGGTGAAGAGGGAGCTTAGTTCTAAGGCAAAGCTGTCGATTTACCAGTCAATCTACGTTCCTACTCTCACCTATGGTCACGAGCTTTGGGTCATGACCGAAAGAACGAGATCGCGGATACAAGCGGCTGAAATGAGCTTTCTCCGTAGGATTGCTGGACTCACCCTCAGAGATAGGGTGAGGAGCTCAGTCATCCGGGAGAGACTCAGAGTAGAACCGCTGCTCCTCCACATTGAAAGGAGTCAGTTGAGGTGGTATGGGCATCTGATTAGGATGCCTCCTGGACGCCTCCCACTTGAGGTGTTTCGGGCACGTCCCACTGGGAGGAGACCCCGGGGCAGACCCAGGACTCGGTGGAGAGACTATGTCTCCCAGCTGGTCTGGGAACGCCTTGGTATCCCCTCTGAAGAACTGGAGCAGGTGGCTGGGGAGAGGGAAGTCTGGGCTTCTCTGCTTGAACTGCTGCCTCCGCGACCCGGACCTCCGGAAAAGCGGTAGAAGATGGATGGATGGATGGATATACTGATTCAAATCTGATGAAACTTCAGACTCACAATCACAGCAGGATTCCTTTTTTAACCAGCAAATTTCATCTAATTCTGTTAATGTTCAAAAAAAATCATGTTTGTATGTGTCGGCCATTTTGTCTTGTCAGTGGAACTTTTTTCTGAGTGTGTCACCCGCAGCAGTAATGTGGCGTCGGGGTTAAGTGCCGACCGAGCCGCACCTAGGACACAGTCCAAGGATGGATCATTTTTTCACATGAGAAGTTGTTCAGAACTCCTTGTACAAAGATATAGAGTGATGCGAATCAGGTCAGTGGCGGTAATGCACCTGTAAACTGGTTGCCAACCGCCAATCAAATCTAAAAGAAGAAGAAGATCCTCATCTGTCGTGCAGGAGTCCTGCGTTCAAATCCTTCTGCTAACATGTCATGCCTCTAAAACAATATATAGTGCACATTCATTTTTAACTGCTCTTCTGCTGCTGTTGGGAATCCTTTCAATTGACCATTTATTATTTAAGAGTGAAAACGAAAGCGTTTGTGTGGTGGTTATGGTGAGGGCTTGGAAAGCAGGAGGTCCTAGGTTTTGAATCTTACCAGGCAGGTCTGGTTCTTCTGAACAGCAGCTGAAGTCCAGCATGGCTCTCCTGTACATTTTAATGCAGCACTGTGTTAGATTTTCACCTCTAGATAGTGTTTGTTAAATTATTTAGATGTTAACCCAAGATTTGACCGAGTGAATGTCACTTCCTCCATAGCCTGAGTGGGCCCTCATTGCCTTCAGCAGCTCTTCGTTTGGTGTCATGACTGAGCAGAGAGTAGATGTGGCCTCGGTCCCAGCAGCCAATCACAGGGCACCACTTTAGCCACCGACAACCAAAAGCCCTGTGGTTGGCTGGCGGGACTGGGGTTGTGGTCGCCGTGGCCTTTTCAGTGTTCCTACAAGGAACAAGAAAGTTACGTAGTGCTGCTTCAAAAACTAATGTGTAGCAGAGCTTAGGTTCTAAATACTGTTGCTCAGCAGTACAAGACCTTGAAGTCCACATCTGCTGGGAACCCGGTGATATATTATTAATCTTGTTTGGATCCAGTCACAAGAAAAAAGCCTTTTTTCTTTACACTGTGATTCAGTTGGTCTTTATTTAAAGCTGCGATTTCCAGTGAAAATCTTCAAATCATAGCAGAATTCATCGTCAGCAAACATCCTTCTTTCTCTTTGAGCGAACATACTTACCTCAGCTTGCTGTTGGTCAGGTGGAGCTTCTCCAGGAGGAGGTGCTGCTGAGGGAGCAGGAGGTTCAGACGGACGGTCTGCTGTTGGCCGATGTGCAGGAGCAGCTCAGACCTCTGCAGCAGCAGAGCAGCAGCCAGGAGCAGCTGATCTCAACGGCTCAGGTGAAACGCCTCAACTCTTCTGCATGACCATGTCTTGACCGTTGCCTTGGGTAAGCAGGGGCAAAAGGTGACAACTGTCAAACTAATGTGGTTAATACAGTTTCATTTCACACGAATCTTGTCCATACTCTTGTGGATGTAATTGAACTCTCGTTCATGTAATTGTTTTTATTTTGCGTCATATTACAAGCTTATAGTGGACAAATGAAAATATACAGTATATGGTTGTGTAAATTTTTACCCCAGTACTGGGGAAAGTTTTTACGTATAAGGTAAGTTGTTACATTAGGTGGTAAGCTGATAAATTCACAAGATAAAGTACTTCTTCCTATAGTTTTTATCTCTAAGGAGTCCATGTTTCCAGGTTGATCAGTTAGTCTGAGGGTTTGTTTACTAGCAGGACTGGACAGAAACTGCTGGATGGATTCTGACGGGACTCTCACCAGACGTGGCCCTTGGGCTACAGATGAACTCATTGTATTTTTTTAGGTGATCCGGGGCCATGAGACGGACTCTGGATCACTTTTTCTCTTTCTTTAACCACTCTGCCAAGGCCCTATCTCGCAGCGTTACAGAACGTGAAAAAGTGATCCAGAATCCGTCTCCTGGCCCGGATCACCTCCAAAATCTTAACGGGCTCATTCACACCCTGAGGACCACCTCAGGTGAAAATTTCATCAAAATCCATCCAGCAGTTTTTGTGTGATCCTGCTAACAAACACACAGACAGACAGGCCCTTAGGTGGAGGTGTGTGCTCTCTGAGTGCCCTGCAGTTCAAACGGTAAGAAGATCCCAGTACTGACGCACAGCAGTTTTCAGCTTTTCAGTATAGTTACTGTGGCAGAACCAAATTCTGACGAAGCGTCATCCATGAGTACACAACAGGGTTTGTGGGTCAGGACCCTGAGGTGAACCTGTATAGCAGGTTTGGTGACCCTAGAGAGCGTCACACGTTCTGTAGTGAGAGAGCATAGGGAGTGCCGACCTTGACCTTTGACCTTTTGACCCCAAACCCATCATCAAGTCAGGGTGTAAACCGTCCAAGATGGGTCTTGGATACAACTACTGTAACCATGTGAAAAGCCTCCGTCATTTCTTTCAGTAGTTATTGCGTTTAGACGATGTAGGGAAAATCTGACCTCTGACCTTTGCATATGTAGTATTTGTTTTATTTGTTTTATTGGTGGCAGTTACAAGATGATTCCATGATATTTCTCTCTAATAAATCCAGAGGCAAAATGCTATTAATTACATTATTTTATTAAAGATATGCTTTCAAAGCCAGAATGTTGAGCTGCGGCCGGCGGTAGCTTTGATGTGCACCAACACGGCTGCAGTCATGCAGAGCAGCGTAATGAAGCCATGTCACCTCTGTGTGTGTGTGTGTGTGTGTGTGTGTGTGTGTGTGTATGTTCAGAGGTCTCTGAGCAGGCAGGCGGACGCCCTGTCCTCCGTCCAGCTGGGCGTGCAGCAGGTGTCCCGGGGACGGTGTGCTGCCCTGCAGGAGTTGGAGCAGCTCAGGAAGTCTCTGGATGCCGTGATGCAGGAGGTGTCTGCGGTGGAGGCCCTCAGAGGACACCTGGGTAACAGAATATGAGGCTCACGATGTGTCAGACCAGCCAAAGGTTCGCGGGTCACATGCTCAGGTTCTCACTGCAGATTCACAGGTGGTCCTGAAACCTCAAGTGTGAGGTGCAGCTGCATTCATATTCACCACGAGTGAAAGGAAGTATTCTGAGCCTGGTTTTAGTTTTGATGATTATTGATATCTTTTGAAAATCAGAGCTCTAGTAACTCATATTGTCAGACTATTACCTTAGAGGAGTGGTGGCCTAGAGGTAGAGCATCCGCCCCACAACCGGGAGGTCGGGGTTCAAGTCCCGGTCGGGTCATGTCAAAGACCAGATAATAATGAGTTTATTTATAGAGCACTTTTCACAAACAAACTCACAAAGTGCTTAATATGGCAAACAAATAAGGTAGTAAAATACAGTAAAAGGGCAAATAAAAATACAGGCACATAAAGCAGTAGAAGACCAAATAAACGACGACAAACACAGAATTACAATCGACACATAGTTAATAAAAAGCCAGGATGAAAAGGTGGGTCTTTAGCTGCTGCTGGAAAACTTCACTGGAAGGTGCAGATCTGAGTTCAGGTGGTAGAGAGTTCCACAGTCTGGGAGCAGCAGCAGCAGAGGCTCTGTCGCCTTTGGTTCTGAGCCTAGTGCTCGGGACTGCCAGCCGGTTATAAATAAAATACAGTACTGTTTTATTTGGCCAAAGACATGTGTCCACTAAATGCTGTATGAGCAATGAAGGCTTCAGAACCATGGTCAAAACACTGGACAAGAAATACATGATCCCCACGGGATTCTCCAAAGTTGCATTACCTGCGCTGTATGTAAAATACAGACGGCTGTCACAACTGTTGAGTACTTTTCAACTACGACTGACCTATGGTCAGGCAGAACGTTTCGTCAAGGCAGCGTCTCTAAATAAGTGGACGAGGCTCCAGGGCTTTGGCCACAGGCTTCATCTAGCAATTGGTAAATAGGATGACTAAAAACAACTGAATTTTATGGAATCTGTGGTTTTCCTAAAGTTAATGAATAATCGTGATTTCAGTATTGATCAAACTAATCGCCATCATCATTTTGGCCGTAATCGTGCAGCCCTGATTGGTAGTACGTCTGCTGGCTATGAAGTTGTTCATGGTGGTTTTGGCTTTGGTCAGTGTAACATTGAGGGAGACAGAATTCTTGTGTTCTCAGCAGCTGACCAGCTTGTCATCTGTAACTCGGTTCTGATTAGAACCTATATAAAACTAACCTATATACAGTATAAAAATGGAACTTCCTGCCATCCAGCTTGGTGCTCAGCAAAAATGAAACAGAGGGGAGAAATGTGGGCGGCAGTGGCTCAGGATCTAGAGCAGGTTGTCCAATGACCAGAGAGTTGGTGGTTCGAATCCCACTCTCCCCAGCCATCCTGTCATTGTGTCCCTGGGCAAGACACTTCACCCACCTTGCCTCCAGTGTCCATGACACTGGGTATGAATGTGTAGTGACCGGGGAGACCATTGGCACAGATTGGCAGCCATGTTTCCATCAGTCTGCCCCAGGGCAGCTGTGGCTACAGTAGTATTTTACCACTATCTGTGGAGTGAATGAATACTGTATCTATTGTAAAGCGTTTTTGAGTGTCTATGAAAAGCGCTGTACTATAAATTTGATGCATTATTATTAATAGATCATTTCAAATAAGGATTTACAATAGACAAATGTGTGCCAGCAGGCAAGGCAGGCAAATGCTTGGGGCCAAAGGCAAGAAAGGGGGCCCCAAGGGCTGACCAACTTTGAATCACTACAGCAGTGACAATGTGGAGAATTGGCAATGACAGTGGTAGGCCTGCACAGAACTCCCTAAAGGGGCCCCACCCTCACAAGTACCAGTGTGCATCTTACTGTCTGGCAGTGACAAAAGAGGAAGAGAAAGAGGAGCGAAAAAAGCAAGACAGTGGTAAGTAGTGCAAATAATACAGTAGTTAACTTATCTCAGACCAGCTTAGTCTGTCCTGCCTCTGCTGGTCCTGATGTGATCGCGTTGAGTACCTGGGTGTCACGGTAAGACCACCGGGACTCTTGTTTGCTCATTCATATAAAATAAAAACAGCTAACTTGGACAATACTTTTCTTTAGTTATCAACTGAAAGCTGTGCCCATCCAGGCATAACTGTCCAGCTAAGTGACTGTCAGATTTACTATACAGTATAAGGGTGAGGAGCGCTGTTGGGAGGGGGCCCCCTGTGAATTTTTGCCGAGGGCCACAAGAGATTCTAGAATTGCCTCTGCATAGAGGTGATCAGCTTGTGTCTTTGCTGAGGTTTTATTGATGCCCAAGTTGCTTTGACAGCAGCTTTCAGCTCATCTGTGTTGTTGGGTCACTGTTGCTCATCTTTCTCTTGATTGTATTCCATCGGGAATCTCCATAGAGAATCTACGGGGTTGAAGTCAGTCACAGTAGTATTATGGTGAGCAAACCATTTCATCGTAGTTTTGGTGTTGTGGGCTGGTGTGCAGTCCTGCTGGAAAAGGAAGTCAGCATCTCCATAAAGCTTTTCAGTAGATGGAAGCATGAAGTGCTCTAAAATTCCCTTTGAAATTTGAAGTCTGTCTGTTTTCAAACAGTGTCTCACTGTGGAAACTGAAGCTGACAACACACTACAATCTTCACAGTATAAAAAGCCACAGTTACTGTAATTGAAAATTAGAAAACCTTCTGTTGAGTGACAAATATCTGGTGAAACACCTGGAAACTTTGTCAGTATAGTAATATGATACTAACCCTTTGTTTATATTAATTCAGCTTTATTTATATAGCACCATTTCACAGCAACAGTCATCTCATAGCACTTTCAACTGTAGGGGGAACCCCCACAACTGCAGAAAGACCCCAGCAATCAGGCGATCCCCCTGTGAGCAGCACTTGGCGACGGTGGAGAGGAAAAACTCCCTTTTAGCAGGAAGAAACCTCCAGCAGAACCAATATTAACTGTCAAAGGACTTCCAGTTTCCATACTGAATGACAAGTAAAGACAAGCGCCACCTGCTGATATAGAGAGTTATTTTCTCTGACTCATGTGCAGAACATACAGTATCTCACAAAAGTGAGTACACCCCTCACATTTTTGTAAATATTATGACACTTTGGCTTCGGTCACACTGCAGGTTTTAATGCTCAATTCTGATTGTTTTGCACAAATGTGACCCATATCTGATTTTTTTTAATGACTGGATTTTTTTCACACCAGACCCAGGCCGCTTTCATATGTGGTCCTAATTCAGATACGTATCTGATATTTTCCAAAGCCACCTCAGTCTGAACGGTCATGTTGCATTTCATCCGACTTTTTCCTCACTGAAGTGAGACAGATGCTACACTTCTGCGGTGGAGGATGCAGCAAGCATGGCGGACAGCTGATTTGTGCTCTCTTTTTAATCAATCTTCTTCCCTTTTTCACTGCATTTTTGTAGGCTCCAATGCCACAATAACTTTAAAATTCCGAGGGGGGCTTGAGTGTTTCGGGGTTGAAACTGTCAGACAAGCAGGCGCACAGTAACAGCACATTTTAAAAAAGTAACAGCACATTTACTGGATGCTGCAAATTCCTTTTTCCCTGTAAACAGCACAGTCCTGGCCACTGTAATACAGTACGTAAAGTTATTACTGACATGACTGGAGCAGAATGGCCAGATAGGGGCATACAAAAACACACTGTCCAGGAGAGGGGGGTCTGTGGCAGCTTCTGTCTCCTGTGCAGGACCGGTGTTTCGCTGCTGGTACGAGCTGTGCTGATTATTTATTGTAATCACTAGGATTACTTATTATTAACCTTATTTATACAGGTAATCCCATTGAGACACGGAGTCTCCTTTTCAACAGAGCTGTTTAATCGATCAGTTCTGTTAAAGCAGAGCTGATCACAGCGGTTTACAACATTTTATTTTGCTGCGCTGCTGTCCTCCCTCAGTCGTCTGGGGCTCATATTTACTCCCATAAACACAACGCTGTGTCTGACGTTATGTTTTCTTCTGCACATGCGGGTCACTTCATAGCTGTAGACCGTTCACACTGGAGTCTGATGGGGGTCGCATTTAAGTTAGAATGTGGACGCCCACACAAAAAAATCAGATCTCGACAAAAATTGAGCATTAAGACCTGCAGTGTGACCGTAGCCTCTGATCCAATGTAAAGTAGTCAGTGTACAGCTTGTATAACAGTGAAAATTTTCTGTCCCCTCAAACATCCACCAGCTCCGTGATGTCGTCATGGAGGAGTGGAAGAGGATTCCAGTGGAAACCTGTGAACTCCATGCCCAAGAGAGTTAAGGCAGTGCTGGAAAATAATGGGGGCCACACAAAATATTGACATTCTGGGCACAATTTGGACATTTTCACATAGGGTGTACTCACTTTTGTTGCCAGCGGTTTTGACATTAATGGCTGTGTGCTGAGTTATTTTGAGGGGACAGCAGATTTACACTGTTATACAAGCTGGACACTGACCACATAACCCTGTACTATCAGACCATTGTCTGTTCACCTTTGATTTTGCTATTTCTGACTATTTTGTTCCTAAAGAAAAATATTACTACAGTACATGCCTCTCAGATGATGTTGTTACCAAATTTATGCAGATTGTTTCCTCTAGGTTCCGGTTCCGCCGGAGCTGGCGGCGCCACACGAGTGGGCTGCCTTTTGCAGCTGCCTTTTTTTTAATCTTCCTTCTTCTTTCTACACCTTTCACTCTATATAATATCACGGACACACAGATCACCCCAAAGGTCTCCCGAGTCGGCAGACGGAGCCTCTGTTTACAGCAGGAGACGATACAGCAGGGAAGAGCTAGCTAGCACTCAACCGCCACCCGGTGCTAATGGAGAAACTCGACATACCGAGGAACTGTAGCGAAAACGACACGGGTGCCGGGCTGGAGTTTAGGCGGCGTGCAAGAAATATAAGACAGAATAATAAAGAGCGATGGCAAGAACCAAGCAGACCGCCCGTAAATCTACTGGAGGAAAAGCCCCCAGGAAGCAGCTGGCCACCAAGGCTGCTCGGAAAAGCGCTCCGGCCTCCAGTGGAGTGAAGAAGCCTCACCGTTACAGGCTCGGTACCGTGGCTCTGAGAGAGATCCGTCGCTACCAGAAATCCACGGAGCTGCTCATCCGTAAGCTGCCCTTCCAGCGCCTGGTGAGGGAGATCGCTCAGGACTTCAAGACCGACCTGCGCTTCCAGAGCTCCGCCGTCATGGCTCTGCAGGAGGCCAGCGAGGCCTACCTGGTGGGTCTCTTCGAGGACACCAACCTGTGCGCCATCCACGCCAAGAGGGTCACCATCATGCCCAAAGACTTCCAGCTGGCCCGCCGCATCCGCGGAGAGAGAGCTTAGACTTTCTGCTGCACATCCACCAACCACAATGCTTCGCACTGTGTGTGTGTGTGTGTATATACAGTATATATACATGTATATATATATATATATATGTACATACGTATACTAGCGGTTCTTGTTTTTTCTTGCCTTCTGATTGTTTTTTTCCACAATATCTTTATTGAACCTTTTTTTTTTTTTAACAAACATGATACAAACAATCAAACACTAACACTAAAGTACTACAAAAAAAAAAAAAAAAAATGCACTAAAAACACCAACAACCACCAACAAAATCAAGTCTTCAACAATGCTCCTCTGTTTAGTCTAGACAATCCAACACATAAGTATACATATTATGTTCACCAGTTTGGAATTTGCAAGGTCCACACACATCATTCACCTTCTTCTTCAAGAGTTATGTTTAAATTTTTTACATAATCAATAAAAGGTCTCCATATATTCTCAAACACAATTTCCTTTGATTTTAGTATATATGTTATTCTTTCTAATGGAAGGTTTGTTAACATCTGTCTTAACCACTGAGTCACATCTGGTCTATGAGTCTTTTTCCATAATAGTGCAATACATTTTTTGGCATTAAGCAAACTGAGGTCTATGAATGTTCTTTCACTTTTATTGAAATTATGCTTTTCTGGGTACAGACCCAACAAAACCAGTTTAGGATTCAATATGATTTGTTTTGAGATTATTTTTTCAATTGTTACCCTCACCTCTTCCCAAAACTTTCTTATTAATCTACATTCCCATAAACAATGAAATAGGGTTCCTTTACTTTCCATGCATTTTGTGCATGTATCTGGTATATTTTTGTTATATCTATTTAACTCCTCCGGTGTAACATACATCCGCATTAACCATTTGAAATGTATCAATTTAAGGCGTGCATTTATTGATTTGGTTTGAGCTTCTGTACAAGCCAATTCCCATTGTTCCTCTGAAATTTCAATTTGCAGATCTTCTTTCCAGTAGTTTAATCTTTTCTGTGAATTTTCACTTGAAGATAGTGTCAATGAGTTATAAAACTCTGAAATAATACCCTTTCTTTTACTATCTTTCATCATCATTTTTTCCAAGGATGAATAAATAGGTCGAGTGAGAGCTTTATTTTGATTTGATCGAATAAAGTTTCTAAGTTGAAGATATTTAAAAAAATGTGTTCTATTGAGATTAAATTTGATCCTCAGCTCTTCAAAAGACATTATGTTATCTGCACATGGCAAATATAAATCCTGAATCTTTTGTATCCCTTTTAAATTCCATACTTTAAATACAGCGTCTGCTCTCCCTGGTTTAAAATATTGATTACCCCATATTGGACTAAATTGTGACAATAACTGTGGTTCTTTTAAATAGTTTTTAGCTTCACACCATATTTTGATCATATGCTTTACAAATGGATTTTTAACTTGTTTTTGTAATTTTTTTGCCGAATCTGAGTATATGAATATGGGAAGAGGTAAAGGTAAATTGTATGATTCCATTTCAGTCCAGTGAGGGAGATCATTTGATGAAAAATAATATGTCATAGACCTCAGTTGTGCCGACCAATAATACAACATAAAATTTGGACATTTCAGACCTCCACGATCAAATGGTAAATATAATAAAGACAAACGTAATCTAGCCCTCCTGTTGTTCCATATAAATTCCACTAACTTTTTTTTTATTCTTGAGAATAGATCTAAAGGTGGTGATAAGGGAATGTATTGAAATAAATAAAGTATTTTAGGTAAAATATTACTTTTAAGTATATTGATTCTCCCGATCATCGACATTGGTAGTGACATCCATCTCTGAGTTAACTCACTGATATCTGACATTAAGGCTTCATAGTTGACACTGGCGACTGATTCTAGCTTAGGCATAATTTGGATTCCTAAATATTTAAACTGATTTACAACATTGAATTGATTTACCTCAGGGGCTGGGTAATTTCTCTGGGTCTCATTTAGCATTAATATTGAAGATTTAGTTTTATTTATTTTATATCCTGATATTTCCCCAAAATTCTTTATTAAATTCAACAAGGTTGGAATTGATTTTTTTAGATTCGACATAAACAAAATTATATCATCGGCGTACAGGGAGATTTTATGTTCTGTTGGTCCAACTTTAATTCCATATATTTGTGAATGTAAACGTATCGCTATCGCTAAAGGTTCAATTGCCATAGTAAACAGTAAAGGTGAAAGTGGACAGCCTTGTCGACATCCTCTATTGATTTTTATTGGTTTTGAAATATTGTTATTTGTTAGGATTTCTGCTGTAGCATTATTGTATATTATTTGAACCCATTTTATGAAATTATTTCCAAGTCCAAACCTTTGTAGGACTTCAAAAAGAAAGGGCCATTCAACTCTATCAAAGGCCTTTTCGGCGTCCAATGATAGGAGAGCTGTATCCGGTGCTTCTTTATTAAAATAGATAATATTAAATAGTCTTCTTACATTATGGAAGCCTTGTCTACCCTTTATAAAGCCATTCTGATCTCGATTAATAATATTTGGTAAAATTTCTTGTATTCGTCTTGCTAAAATTTTACAGATTATCTTAAGGTCGGCGTTTAATAGGCTTATTGGTCTCATATTTTCACATTTATTAGAGGGCTTACCTGGTTTTGGCAGCAGTATAATTAAGGCATTATTTATGTATGATGGTAAATTATTATTTAGAAATGCTTCTAAAACCATTTCCAAAAAAGGTTTTATTAATTTATTCTTAAATTTTTTATAAAGGTCAACTGGAAGACCATCTGGTCCTGCACTTTTTCCTGATTTCATATTATCAATGGCTAGCCCAACTTCTTCTTGACTAATTTTAGACTCCAATATCTCCCTGTTTTCATTTGGAATACACGGTATAGATAGTTTGTTCAAAAACCCATTTAGTTTTGTTAAATCAGGTTCATTTTTGGTATCATATAATTTTTCATCGTAATCTCTAAAGGCTCTATTAATTTCTAAAGGATCTATAACTACCTGTCCCTTACTTATAATACTGGTAATTGGTGTTTTAATTTCCAATTGTTTAATCTGCCATGCTAATAATTTTCCTGATTTTTCACCTTGTTCATAAAAAGATTGTTTCAATCTTAGAAGACTCGAGGCAGCTCTATTCGCTGATTTTTTGTCGTATTCAGCTCTCAAAATCAGTAATTCATTCTCCAACCTTGGGTCACTTCCTGCATACACTTTTTCCTGAAGATTTTTTATTTTATGTTCCAATTTAGCTCTCTCCTCTCGAGTCTTCTTAGATTTTGATCCTGTATAACTAATAATATGCCCCCTAATAAAAGCTTTGAAAGCCTCCCACTTTACACATGCTGATGTTTGTGTAGTATTGATGTCAAAGAACTCGTCTATCTGTTTTTCTATATACTTGACAAATTCCTCATCCTGAAGCCATTTATGCTGAAATTGCCATCTACCTGATTCCTTTGTCAATTTTTTATCTACATATATTAGACAACAGGGTGCATGATCAGAGATCACGATGTTATCATAAAAGCAGTTTTGAATCTTGGACCTTAATTCTGTGGAAATCAAAAAATAATCAATACGTGAGAATGTCTTGTAGGTACTGGAATAACAAGAATAGGCTTTAACTTGTGGTTTCATTTCTCTCCATATATCTAACAATCTCAATTCTTTCATAAAATGATTAATAGTCATTCTACATCCAATGTGCGTACAATCCAGTCCTGTTGATCTATCCACACCTGGATTCAATGTACAATTAAAATCCCCTGCTATTATATGTTGCCCTGTAAGTGATGATAAGATGAGAAATAAATTAGCAAAGAACTTCTGATCATCTATATTGGGACCATATAAGTTCACAAGATTTATATTTTCTAATAGCAAAGAACCTTGAATGATTACATATCTTCCAAATTTGTCTCCAATTACATTTTTCACTTGAAAAGGAACTGATTTATGTATGAGAGTCATAACTCCCCTGGCTCGGGATGAAAATGAAGAGGTGAATACACTTCCCTGCCATCTACTCCTAATTCTTTTAACATCCTCCTCTATCAGATGAGTTTCTTGTAAAAACACAATTCTTGAACCCATGTCCTTTATTTTATTCATAACTTGTTTAAGTTTTTTTAAATTTTGTAGACCTCTGCAATTCCATGAAGTTAAATTAAGATTAACACTTTGGTCCATGATCAATAGAGAGTTTGGGATTACCTTGCAGTGTAAACATGCTCATACAGAGAAGCAAAAACATGAGTGGTTGAACATTCATCCTACAAACTACACACAAACAAATTTCCCCTTCCCACACTTGTGGCAAACCCCCCAAAATCAAAAGAAAAATTCTGTCTCCCGATATAGCCATCGACCGTTCCACACCCACGGGGAACAGCCTAAGCCACTCCTTCTTCATCCTCCCAATCACCCTAACTCTACTGCTTTTTATGACGTAACATTAACTCTCCTCTGTAGTTTTCCAACTTAACTCCAAAATTTTTAACAACTTTGTACATCATAGTTTTGTTTTTTTTTTGTTTGTTTTGTTTTTGTTTTGTTTTTTTTTTAAATATATAATACAATCTATATTTTGTAAACTTACTATTTACTTCAAGTCAGTCAGATGCCTGTGCAAATGCTTAATTATTCTACCTTATATTTTGTTCATGCTTAGCTCCCACCAGTCGCCTTCTGATTGTTGCTCTGAGTGTTGCTATCCCTGTGCTGTTGCAATCCTGGAATTTCCCCATTGTGGGACTAATAAAGGCTTATCTTATCTTATCTTATGCCATGTGTCAACACAACGGAAATAAGCTATAGACAGCTTGCTCCTTCTGTAATTGATAACATGGTGGATAGTGTTTCAGCTTCTCTGCATCAGACTCTAGACTTGGTGGCCCCCTTAAAAAAGAAAAAGTCTAATCAGAGATTTCTAACTCCTTGGTTCAACACAGAAACTCGTAGCTTAAAACAGAAGACTCGTCAATGAGAAAGAAAATGACGCTCCACTAATTTAGATGAAATCTGTTTAGCTTGGAGAAATCATCTTTTAATTTAAAAAAAAAAATCTCTTAGAAAAGCTAGAACGAGTTATTACTCTGCATTAATAGAAGAGAACAAGAATAATCCCAGGTTTCTTTTCAGCACTGTAGCCAGGTTGACAAAGAGTCAGGACTCTGTCAATCCTAGCATTCCCTTAGAGCTTTCTAGTCACGACTTTATGAACTTTTTCAATAATAAAATTTCCTCTATCAGAAATAAAATCAGTCAGATCCTTCCCACCATTAATTTAAACACAGTAACAACTACAACTCCTTCAACTGACATCTGTTTGGATCAGTTTACTCCAATTGACCTTTTAGAGATAGACAAAATAATTTCCTCATCCAAGCCTTCAACTTGTCTTTTAGACCCTATTCCTACCAGGTTATTTAAAGAAGTCTTTCCATTTATTGGTACCTTTATTCTTCAAATAATTAATTCTTCATTAACTTTAGGCTGTGTACCGCAGGCTTTTAAAACTGCTGTAATTAAACCCTTACTCAAAAAGCCAACGCTAGATCCAGGAGCTTTAGCTAACTATAGACCAATCTCTAATCTCCCTTTCATTTCAAAAATCTTAAGAAGAGTTGTTGCTACGCAATTATTTGACCACCTGCAGGGAAATGGTTTATTTTAAGAGTTTCAATCTGGGTTTAGAATCCATCATAGTACTGAAACAGCCTTAGTGAAGGTCACTAATGACCTCCTTGTCACAGCTGATAATGAACTTGTTTCTGTTCTTGCCCTTTTTAGACCTTAGTGCAGCTTTTGATACTATTGATCATAATATTTTCATAATATTTTACTTGATAGATTAGAACACCATGTTGGACTTAATGGAACTTTGTTGCGGTGGTTTAGATCTTATTCATCTGAATATGTATGTATAATACGTAAATAATGAGTTTTCTTCCAACTCAAAGCTCAGTCACAGAGTTCCACAGGGATCTGTGCTAGGCCGTATTCTTTTTAGTTCATTTATGCTTCCATTAGGCAACATAATTAGAAAGCATTGTATACATTTTCATTGTTATGCAGATGACACACAATTATACCTGTCAATGAAGCCAGATGATAGTAATCAATTAGCCAAGTTAGAAGCCTGTCTTAAGGAAATCAGAGCTTGGATGACTTGTAATTTCCTGCTATTAAATTCAGATAAGACTGAAGTCATCCTTGTTGGTCCAAAAAACCTTAGAAATGCCTTTCCAAATCAAACTCTTAGTTTGGATGTGGTTACTCTTTCTCTTAATAGTTCTGTGAGGAACCTTGGAGTTATTTTTGATCAAGATCTGTTTTTCAATTCACATATTAAACTTGTTTCTAAGACTGCCTTCTATCATTTGCATAATATTGCCAAGATTAGGAGCATCTTGTCTCAGAGTGATGCTGAGAAACTGATCCACGCTTTTGTTAGCTTGAGATTAGATTATTGTAACTATAATCAGGTTGTCCTAAAACATCTCTAAAAAGTCTTCAGTTGATCCAAAATGCTCCAGCAAGAGTTTTAACAGGTACTAGAAAGAGAGATCATATCTCTCCGGTTCTGGCCTCCCTTCATTGGCTTCCCATAGAGTTTAGAATTAAGTTTAAAATCCTTCTTCTTCCTTACAAAGCTCTAAATAATCAGGCTCCTTTTTATTTAAAAGATCTGATACTACCGTATTATCCTAACAGAGCACTACGCTCCCAAAATGCAGGATTACTTGTAATACCTAGAATCTCCAAAAGTACAATGGGAGGCAGAGCCTTCAGTTATCAAGCTCCTCTCCTGTGGAACCAGCTGCCAATCTGGACTCAGGGGTCAGACACAATCCCTGTTTTTAAGAATAGGGTTGAAACCTACCTTTTTGATATAGCCTATAGTTAGGGAAGGATCATGTTCCTCTGAACCCTCCCTTAGTTATATTGCTAGTAGGTTCAGACAGCCAGGGGACCTCCAATAATGCACTGGGCCTCACTCCTTTCTTCACTCTCAATGAAATATTTTTGCTGGTCATTAACATCTGTTTGTTCTCTCCCATAGATTGAGTCCCCGTCATGCTGTTTGCTCTCTACATGTCTGTTCTTTTCTTCTTCTTCTCTATCCCCTCACCCTCCAGCCAGTCGCAGCAGATGACTGCCCCTCCCTGACTGAATCTGCTGGAGGTTTCTTCCTGTTAAAAGGGAGTTTTTCCTCTCCACTGTTGCCAAGTGCTGCTCACAGGGGATCTCCTGATTGCTGGGGTCTTTCTGCAATTGTGGGGGTTCCCCCTACAGTTGAAAGTGCTATGACTGTTGTTGTGAAATGGTGCTATATAAATAAAGTTGAATTGAACTGAATTTACCTTGTATCAAAGTGTCATATCTTCAGTGTTGTCCCATGAAAAGATATGATAAAATAGTTACAAAAATATGAGGGGTGTACTCGCTTTTGTGAGATGCTGTATAAGCTTGTTTGCTGTAGTTTTCCTGGTATGCACAAGTGCAACTTTTTTACGGCAGCAAAGTCAATGTAGCAGGACATTGTTCAGCCAGTCTTGGCAGTGGTGTCGGCTTGGTTTGTCAATAGCCTAACAGGGAGCAGCCGAAAGAAGAAGCATCTCCTGGCCCACTTTCTGGGCCAAGGCCAGAACTAGCTTTCCCTCACCCTGGGAACACCAAGTCCACCTTGACCTCACGTCAAGGTGGCCCAATTCACTGTCACCCTTACCCACTGGCAAGGGAGACTGACACTTACCTGATCTCTTTTGCACACAGCCCTACACCTACATCCCAGGCTAGGATTTGAACCCATGACACCATGATCTAAATCAGGGGTGGGCAGTGAGGGCCATTCCACTGCAGCTTTTCTGTTCCACTCAGTCTCTTCAGCAGGTGTTTGCTCTCATCAGCTCCAAGGATTGCTAATCAGTGAAGCCACCTGCTGAAGAGACAGGGTGGAACAGAAAACCTGCAGTGGAATGGCCCTCCGCGGCACATGATTGCCCACCCCTGATCTAAATCCTCTCACTCTTACTACTGAGCCAAAGAGAAATTCCTCCCTAGCACCTTGGCTAGGAGTGGAGGTGTACTTTGACGGTGTCATGAACTGCACCACTGACTAATTCCCCATAGAGGGGTGCGAAACACTGTCAATTAATTGTTGTGTTTACTGTAATTTTGATGTTTTTTTCAGGCATTTTTTTACTTCTGATTTTGAAGATCTGGGAAATTCTTCTGAAGTTATTTAATGTGGAATGACCCATGTGAATATAAGATAAGATAAGATAAGCCTTTATTAGTCCCACAACAGGGAAATTCCAGGATTGCAACAGCACAGGGATAGCAACACTCAGAGCAACAATCAGAAGGCAAGAAAAAAAAAAAACAAGCAAGCAAGAGCAGCTAATATACATATGTACATATTACTATAAAATATATATATATACACACACACACACACAGACACACAGTGCAGAGCATTGTAGCTAGATGGAATAAATATGTAAATATATAAACACCCACAGTACGGAGCATTGCAGCTAGGTGGAATAAATATGCAAGTATATAAACACACAGTGCGGAGCATTGTTGCTAGATGGGATGAAACAGCATAACCGTCTACTTAGTTATCCTACATGGTATGATTATGTGCCCATACATATTCTCACCCTCCATAGCGACCGGTATGTTCCTAGTTGTATGCCGGAGAGGACCATTGTGTAAGTCTATTGCATCTTTTGCATTCAAAAAAAACTATTAGTTTGTTACGTCTTTTTGCTATCTCTGCGAGCAGCCCTGCTTAGGTTGTACAGTCTGACAGCCGTTGGTAGGAAGGACCTACGAAACCTCTCGGTTGTGCACCTGGGATGATGTAGTCTGCTGCTAAATGAGCTCCTCAGTGCATCCAGTATGTCCTGCATAGGGTGGAACTCGGACTCCAGCAGAGATGACAGTTTAGCCACCGTCCTTCTCTCTCCTATCTCCTCCATCGGATCAAGGCGCTGCCCCAGGACAGAGCTAGCTTTCTTAATCAGTTTGTTCAGTCTCTTCCTATCGGCTGCAGTAATGCCACTGCCCCAGCAGACCACTCCAAAAGTGATGGCTGATGCCACCACCGTGTCATAGAATGACTTCAGCAGCGCCCCTTGTACACCAAAAGACCTGAGTCTCCTCAGCAGGAACAGCCTGCGCTGTCCCTTCTTGTAGAGTGCGTCAGTATTGTGTGACCAGTCTAGTTTATTGTTCAGATGAATACCCAGGTACTTATAGGATGTCACCATCTCAATGTCTGTTCCCTGTATATTTACTGGTGCTGTGAGGGGCTGCCCATGCCTGCGGCAGTCCACCACCAGCTCCTTAGTTTTCCTCGCGTTGATCTGGAGGCAGTTCCGATGGCACCAGTCCACAAAGTCCTGGATAAGCCCTCTGTACTCAGCTTCATCTCCGTTGGAGATGAGACCAACGATCGCAGAGTCATCAGAGAACTTCTGTAGATGGCAGTGTGTTGTGTTGTGTTGTGTGAGAAGTCTGCAGTATAAAGAGTGAACAGGAAGGGAGCCAGCACCGTTCCCTGGGGGGCCCCCGTGCTACTGATGATCGTGTCGGAAACACAGTCCCGGGTTCTCACAAACTGAGGCCGGTTCGTGAGGTAGTCCAGGATCCATGATGACAGGTGCTGGTCCACCCCTGCGCGCAGCAGCTTGTCCTTCAGGATCATCGGTTGGATGGTGTTGAAAGCACTGGAGAAGTCAAAGAACATGATCCTCACCATATTCCCGGGCTTCTCCAGGTGGGACAGAGAACGGTGAAGGAGGAAGATCACCGCATCCTCCACCCCAATGCCATGCTGGTAGGCGAACTGGAGTGGATCCATCGCTGGTTCCACCAGGGGGCGGAGATGAGCAAGGAGCAGTCTCTCCAGGGTCTTCATCAAGTGGGACGTCAAGGCCACCGGTCTGTAGCTGTTCAGGTCTTTGGGGTGGGAAGTTTTTGGTACAGGTACCACACAAGATGTTTTCCACAGCTGTGGTACCCTCCCCAGCTTCAGGCTCATGTTGAAGATATACGTCACAATCCCACACAGCTGGTCTGCACAGGACTTGAGGAGCTTTGCGCTGATGCCGTCCGGTCCCGACGCCTTCCTCGCCTTGATCTTCCTCAGCTCCGTCCTCACCTGGATCTTGGTCAGGGTCAGGATGGGGGGCTGTGTGTTGGGAGTGGGGGGGGGGGGGTGTCGGTGGAGTGGGGAGTGGGCAGCAGGACTTGATTTCTTAGAGGCAGCAGTGGTTGTTGTGCAGACAGGGGGGAGGGCGGTTGGTCAAATGTATTGAAAAACAGATTCAGGTTGTTCGCCCACTCCCTGCCCCCCGTGGCCTGGGGGGAGGTATTCTGGAGCCCCGAGATGGTTTTGAGGTTTCTCCAGACCCCGCTGATGTCACTCTGTTGCAGCTTGTCCTCCATCTTCTTCCTGAAGCTGTCCTTGCCTTCTCTGATCTTTCTCCTCAGCTCCCTCTGTACGGACTTCAGCATCTCCCTGTTCCCCGACCTGAAGATCCTCTTCTTCTCTCTCAGAAGTGTTTTTATCTCAGGGTTGATCCAGGGTTTGTTGTTTGAGTGACGCCGTATGGTCTTGGTGGGAACGGATTTGTCCACACAGAAGCTGAGGTAGCCCGTGAAGGTGTGAATGAGGCCATCGATGTCCTCACCATGTGGATCGCAGAGCTGCTTCCAGGCAGTGGCTTCAAAACAGCCCTTTAGAGTGTCCATTGTCTCCTCAGACCATAACTCCACAGTGTGCATGGCCGGAGGTTGTCTGTGCACTAGGGGTTTGTACACCGGCCGGAGATGAACCAAGTTGTGATCCGATCTCCCAAGTGGGGGGAGTTGTGATGAGGTGTACGCCTCCTTAGTGTTTGCGTAGAACAAATCCAGTGTTTTATTGTCTCTAGTGTGGCATGTGACATACTGGGTGAAAGTGGGCAGAATGGGAGACAGTGAAACGTGGTTGAAATCGCCTGAGATGAGGAGAAGAGCTTCTGGGTGTTCTGTCTGCAGCCTGCTGGTTACTGAATGGATGACGTCACGCGCTGTCCCAGCGTTCGCCGTCGGATTTGCATAAACAACAATGCAGATCACGTGTGAGTGTTCTCTCGGGAGATATGTAGGCCTCATGCTAACAGCTAGCAACTCAATGTCTTTGCTGCAGTGTCGTTGTTTAACAGTGATATGTCCCGGTCTGCACCAGTTGTTGTTAACATACATTATCACTCCATCGCCCCTTGCTTTGCCACTCTCTGGTGTTCAGTCAGCTCGTATCATGTGAAAACCCTCCAGCTCAATGTTAGCATCTGCTGCTAGTTCAGTTAGCCACGTCTCAGTAAACAAAAGGAGAGAGCACTCCCGGTAAGTGCTATCATAACGGGAGATAGCCGCTAGCTCATCTAACTTTCCCAGTATCGACCGTACATTTCCCATGACAACAGATGGAAGGGAGGGTCTGTACCTTATATTTTTTGTCCTCCGCCTTACTCCAGCCCGGCAGCCGCGACGCTTTCGCCTCAGTTCTCTCGGTATGTCGAGTTTTTCCAGTGGGACCGGGTGGCGGTTAAATGCTAGCAGCTCTTCCCTGTTGTATCGTATCCTGCTATAAACAGTGGCTCCGTCCACCGGCTCAGGAGACATTTGGGACGATCTGTGTGTCCGTGATATAAGTGGGGTGAAAAAAAAAAAAAAGTGATCAAAAAGAGAGGAAGGGAAAAAAACTCGGAATCGAGCCGCTGTTGCAAAAGGCAGCCTACTGGTGTGGCGCCGAGTACTATCCTGGTAATATCCTGGTAGTTCAGATAAAAGTTCCTTTTGTATGCAAACAGTTCCTGTTAACTGTGCCATACCCCCTTTTTCAAAATGAAAAGCTTTAAATATTGCAGCTTAGACTTGTTAAATTTACTCGATTACTTTATTTTAACAACACAGAGAGCCTAGGACAAAAGCCTCAACAGAATTTGCGTATGAAGAATACTCGATGTGATCTGATGGAACCGAACAATATAAATGAATGTCTCACATGTGAAAATATGACAGTGATGCTACCCTTTTCTTCTGAACAGCATTAAACATGCTCCAATTTTCAAAAAGAGAACATCTCTTAAAGTGCTGTTGGTATTTCCTTTATACAGGAACTTTGGAGGAGAATCTGAAGCGTCACTCGGGCCTCTTGGATCTTCACGCTGCACAGCTCTCCCACAATAGGCAGCACCTGCAGGAGCTTGAGGTGACATCTTATGATGGCAGACTGATCTGGAAGATTCAGGACTTGGAGAAGAAAAGGGAAGCTGAGATTCAAGGTCAGCCGCCGTGCCTGACCAGTGTGCCGTTCCACATCGGACGCTGTGGATACAAGATGGCCCTGAAAGCCTACCTGAACGGGGATGGTGAGGGAAGGGGGACCCACCTTTCCCTTTATGTGGTCCTGATGCCGGGAGACTTTGACACCCTGCTGCCGTGGCCTTTCAAGCAGACTGTCACTCTGTCTGTTATGGACCAAAGTGGTGCCGGCAACCACCGGAGTCTCAGTTTCAGACCTGACCCTACAGCCAAAAGCTTCCAGCAACCTGCCGCCAAGTCCATGAGCAATGTTGCCGTTGGGTTTCCCTGCTTCATCCCCCTCAACATGCTCGGAATGCCTCAAAATGCTGTTTACATCAGGGACGACACTCTGTTTGTGAAAGCAAAGGTAGACATGGTGGGTTTAGAGCAGCTGTAGGAGTATTTAGTTAAGTTTAATTTATTAACGTTGACGTCTGGTTATTTCAGTGATGACACCTCATTTTTTTTTTCATAAACTCTGACCTTGCAATCATCACTTAAATGGCTATAATAATAATAATGATAATAAACTGCACACAACTGTTGAAGAAAAGTTAAACTGGGGATCTACCGAGTTAAAACCGTTACATGAAGATATTTTAATAGGCAGCATAGTATATTTCCTGAGTCTCAGAGATGCTAGCAGCTGAATGATGTTGTCATTTTAAATTGTTTGTCGACTGTTTTGCATTGATTTGCAAATAGGCTTCTTAACTCCCTACAGTTTGCAAAGCCAGCTTTGGAAAGCTGAGTTAAGCAAATCTAACCAACTGTTACGGCGAGTAAGAAAGAGGATTTCTTAAATTATTCAAATTATTGTTTTCATAAAGTTTGAAGATCATCTCAGTGTTATGTATGGAAAATACCTGATGAAGGATGATGCAAGATGGACTTGTTGAGCACAGCTTTATTGAAGAACTCTATACACAGTAGTACACAGCAGGCACCAACGTGGCCATCCAGCATAAAGAGGCCGTAAGATGGCGCCCATCCCTTATATAGAGCAGTGACGTGACGTGACAGGAAGTGCACGCCACCACACTGCACTTCACAATAAAGTGCCATTTATTATATACAACACTCAGGGATTGTTTCAAGTTCTAATTAAAGGTTAAATCTTTGGAAAGACTTATTTTTCTTATTCTTTATTTTAATATTGTCACTTCATTAACTGTCAGACTTCTTCAGACTCATTTTGCTTATACAGCAGCAGAAAAAAAAAACTGACTTTGCACCAGTGAAAAGTGCAGAAAGGTTGTTCTAACACTTTTAATTATTCAGAGGTGTGTTTTGGGTGTAACGTGCAATAACCCAATCAGTATGATCCATCTCCCCACCTTGTAACAGACAAGGGTGCATGATCTAAGGCAGATTCTATCATAATGGCCTGTTGTCTTGCAACAGAGAAAAGGCATGTTTGTGCTTGAAGTGAAAATGCACATGAACATCATGGGTCTACACTGCCTGGTATTAGGCTCAATTCTGTTAATTTACAGCTGATGCCAGGAAGTGTCTTTACAAAGCAGGAGGAGATGATTAAACAATTGGACTGAAGTTAAATTGTTTAAAGTTCAACACAGTGCGCATAGACATACATCAACTCATTCTGTTCATCCTTGATGCAACATGCAGACGTGAATGTGTTTGATAGCATCCTCTCTGGCTGTGGGAGAGCAGAGGAAAAGCTTCACATGCCTTCACTGTGATCACCAAGGATCAGGCTTGTGCAGGCCCAGCAGGACCGGCCACCACGCCGCTGGGTCCGCTCAAGCATGCGGCTCAGTGGGGCTTGGAAAGGCACGAAAAAAAGTCTGCAAAATTGTCAGTATGTCACTCTTCCTGTTGATTTGGTTGTCAGTGTGTCTGTTAGTGTGCTTCAAAAACACTTATGCCGCTGTATGATTAAAGTGAGGCCAAACCTTGCTTTGTGTTTGGTCTGAATCTGAATGCATCAGTCTCAAAACTATGATGGCGATGGATATGTTTGGTTCACCTTGATGGCAAGTAAAACCGTTCACAAAAATAAAAACAAACTTGGACAAACTGCCTTTCTGTTAGATTATTTTTAATCTGCTCATTTCCAGTAGCTTTGGATGATCTACGTAATTCACTAAATCTTATACGACATATTCAAGAATAACTAGCATGAAAATGATTGATAGATAGATAGAAAGTGTATTTCTGATGGAGCCATTGACCTGAGATTTTCACCAGATATCAGTAACAACCAAGTAATCCATACATACAAAGAAATCAAGGCAACTGTTTTCACAAAACAAGTTATATTTGATAAAGTGGAAAGACCATGTAAAAAGTGGAATTTCCTGCCATCCAGCTTGGTGCTCAGCAATAAATGGAAAGGAGGAGGGAAATGTTGGTTACCCAGCCACAGTGGGTGCACAAGTCAAGTGTACTCCCTGCGCCGGGCACAAGCCCGGATAAAATGGGCAGGGTTGCTTTAGGAAGGGCATCCAGCGTAAAAACTCACCTTCAGCTGTAAGAGGACCCACCCCAATTGTGGGACTAATTGTGTCCTGTCAACATAAATACGGATGATGATGATGATGATGAATGACACAGGGAATAAGTATTGAATATGCTTGGTGAAATTCATATAATTAGTAGAAAAGCCTTTGTTGGTAATAGTTCCTAGACACCTCCTGTATGGAGAAACTAGGTGCAGGCAATGCTCAGGAGGAATTTTAGCCCATTCTTGTGGCAGCAGTGGCTCAGGAGGTAAAGCGGGTTGTCCAATAACCAGAGGGTTGGCGGTTGGATTCCCACTCTCCCCTGACATCCTGCTGATCAAATCAAATCAAATCAAACTTTGTCATATTGCTGTACATACAACTGTAGTGCAGGCAAGATGAAATTGCGTTTCTCTCGGCATCCATATAAATAGAAGCAGCATGATTTAAGACACACTCCCACATATCTTCACCCCCCCCCCACCCCCCCATCCATTCACACATCCCTGAGACATACTTGGGAAAAACTAACTATAATATACAAATAATATACATAATGTCTGTGGTGCAGTAGTGCGTATGAGAGATTCCGGGTCAGCTGTTCAGCATCCTGACAGCTTGTGGAAGGAAGCTGTTGATCAGTCTGGTGGTTCTGCCTCTGATGCTCCGGAATCGTTTACCAGATGGAAGAAGTTCAAAGTGTTTATGCAGAGGGTGAGAACGGTCCTTGACAATGTTCAGTGCCCTGCTCCTACAACGGTTCTGAAAAAGTTCTTGGACAGAGGGGAGGGAGACTCCAGTTACCCTCTCCGCCCCCTTGACTATCCTCTGCAGGGCTTTCTTGTCTGACATACTGCAGCTGGAGTACCATGTAGCAATGCAGTACGTCAGAACACTCTCCACCACACCTCTGTAGAAGGTCCTGAGGATGCAGATGGGGAGAGAGGCCTGTTTGAGTTTCCTCAAGAAGTGCAGTCTCTGCTGGGCCCGCTTCCTGATCCCCAAGGAATTCTTGCTCCAGGTCAGGTCCTGCGAGATCTGCACTCCGAGGAACTTGATGTTCTCCACTCTATCCACTAAACAGCCGCCGATGCTGAGGGGGACGTGTTCAGGCTGTGACCGCCGGAAGTCGATAATCATCTCCTTTGTTTTGTCCACGTTGAGCACCAGATTGTTCTCCCTGCACCAGCCCTCCAGGTCTCTCACTTCTTCCCTGTACATTGATTCCTCATCCCTCTGAATAAGTCCCACCACCGTGATGTCGTCTGCAAACTTAATAATCTGGTTCCCCTCGTATCTGGATACACAGTCATGTGTTAGAAGTGTAAACAACAGTGGACTGAGTACACAGCCTTGAGGGGATCCAGTGCTCAGTGTGACAGAGTTGGAGATGTTGTTTCCAACCCGGACAGACTGAGGTCTCTCAGTCAGGAAATCCAGGATCCAGAGACATGTGGCGGTGTTCAGACCAAGAAGGAGTAATTTCTCCATCAGTCTCTGAGGAATAATGGTGTTGAATGCTGAACTGAAATCAGTGTACAGGAGTCTGGCGTAGGTGTCTTTCTGGTCCAGGTGGGTAATGACAGAGTGTAGGGTGGGGACTATAGCATCCTCCGTGGAGCGGTTTGAACGATATGCAAACTGGAGCGGGCTGTGTGATGCAGGGAGGCAGGCTGTAATGTGTGGTTTGACAAGCCGTTCAAAACACTTAATCACAATTGGTGACAGTGCAACAGGACGATAGTCATTCAAACAGGACACAACTGGTTTCTTTGCCACCGGTACAATGATAGAGGTCTTGAAGCATCTGGGAACAATGGTCTAACTCAGGGAGATGTTATAAATGTCAGTCAGGACATCCACCAACTCGTTCGCGCAGTCTCGGAGTACACGTCCCGGGATATTGTCCGGACCTGCAGCTTTACGTGGGTTGGCTCTGGTTAGGGTCCTCCGTGTGTCCACTGTGTTGATGGTAAAAGCTGGTCCGACCGATGGTGGGGGTGGGCCAGCCCTCCCTCTGGTTGTCGGATTAGATGCTTCAAAACGTGCAAAGAAGTCGTTGAGCCTGTCTGGAAGCGAAGCATCGTCATCATCGACCCCCTGCCTAGACTTATAGCCCGTCAGTGTCCGAACTCCCTGCCACATCTGCTTGGTGTTCCTAGTGTCACAGAGGTGTCCCTGGATTTTCTCTGCATAGGCGTGCTTTGCCGCCTTAATTCCCTTTGAGAGCGCAGACCTGGCTGAGCGGAGGGAGATCCTGTCCTTCGCTCTGAAGGCTGCATCTCTGGCTGTAAGCAGCGAGCGCACCTCTGCAGTCATCCAGGGCTTATGGTTACCCCGCATAGTGATGGTCTTCACTGTAGTGACATCCTCTGTGCCCTTCGCGATGTAACTGGTGACCGTATCAGCATACTCCTCCACATCTGTCTTGTCTTCCTGGGAGGCTGCTATTTTGAAAACCTCCCAGTCTGTGTGCAGAAAACAGTCTATCAGTGCAATTATTATTAGGCGCTGTTATGTCTCTGGGCAAGACGGTTTACCTACCTTGCCTCCAGTGTCCATGACTCTGGGTATGAATGTGTATAAATGTTCAGTAGTGGTTGGAGAGGCCGTTGGTGCGGATTGGCAGCCACATTTCCGCCAGTCTGCCCCAGGGCAGCTGTGGCTACAGTAGTAGCTTACCACTACCATTGTCCATGGAGTGAATGAATAATGGACTCATTGTAAAGCGCTTTGGGCATCTTGAAAGGCACAATATAAATGCAATCTGTTATTATTCTTCCACACAAACTGTCTTTAAATCTTGAAGATTCCGTGGGTGTCTTCTCTGAGCTCTGATCTTCAGTTTGTTCCATAGATTTTCAATTGGATTCAGGTCAGGTGACTGACTGGGCCATTCTAGCAGCTTTATTTTCCTTCTCTGGAGTCAGTTGAGAGTTTCCTTGGCTGTGTGTTTGGGATCATTGTCTTGCTGAAATGCCCACCCTCGTTTCATCTTCAGAATTTCAGTTATCAAGCTCCTCTCCTGTGGAACCAGCTGCCAATCTGGATTCGGGAGTCAGACTCGATCTCTGTTTTTAAGAATAGGGTTAAAACCTTCCTTTTTGATATAGCCTACAATTAGGGAGGGATCATGTGTCTCTGAATCCTCCCTTAGTTATGCTGCTAATAGGTTTAGTCAGCCGGGGGACCTCCAATAATGCACTGGGCCTCACTCCTTTCTTCACTCTCAATGAAATATTTTTTTTGCTGGTCATTAACATCTGTTTGTTCTCTCCCATAGATTGAGTCCCCATCGTGCACACCCCCACACCATGATGCTCCCACCTTCAAACTTCACTGTTGGTATTGTGGAGTGTGTAAATAATGAGGCAGATTTGGACAGACAATTTTATTACACACTCTCATCACTCATACAGAGAAAGACCAACATCTCTTCACACATTTACATGACATTTCCCATCACACTGCATGACATTTAACATCACAATGCATTCACCGCTTAGCTCTCTGACTCCTTCTTGCTATGTCCCCAGGATCTCCCTGGGCATTGTCCTCCCATGTCTATTCACTGTCTCGTGTTTGAGATGTTGCATAATCTGACTCCCCCAAGGCTCTATTACCCCCCCCCCCCCAGCATCTTAGATAGAGCATCAGTCCACACGCTCTTTTGGCTTCAGTCTCCTCCCATATCTGCTGTAACTGGGGTTTACCGCCTCCGTGGCACTGCTGTGCCGGTGGGGGGCTGCTGGGAGTTTGTCTGACTGTGGGTGGGCCGTTGCGAGGGGGGGGGGGGGGGGCTTCGGTTTGTCCATGTGGTTGCCCTGGTGAATTGTTTACCTGGGGAGCTCTCCGTGGGGGTCTTCCACGTCGAGGGGCCCGAGCCAACAGCACCTGCTCGTCTGCCACTACAAAGGCGGGTTTGAGTCTGTCTATGCATATTTTCTCCCGCCGACCCCCCAAGTCTAGCAAAAAATGCTTATCCCCTGTTTCCAGCACTCTGAACGATCCATCATAGGGTGGGCTCAATGGAGGGCGGTGGGCATCGTGCCTGATGAACACAAACTCCGCGTTCTTCAAAGTTTTAGGCACGAAGGCGCGTGGAAAACAGTGGTGGGCCGGGCCCGGCAGCGTGCCTGTGTCTGCACTACACTGCAAAAGTTGAGACGGGCAGCTGTCCGGCGTGGGATTATCTGGCAGAAATTCCCTGGGCAGCCGCAGCAGCTGCGCAAAAACCAGCTCTGCCGGGGAAGCTTCCAAATCCTCTTGTGGTGCGGAACGCAACCCCAATAAAACCCACGGCAACCGGTCTATCAGTGACCTATGAAAACGCTCGCATAACCCATTGGCCTGTGGGTTGTACGCGGTTGTGCGATGAATTGCAACACCCAGGCTGCGGGCCATCACGGACCAGAGGTCGGAAACAAACTGAGGGCCCCCTATCGGACGTGATGTCCGACGGGATTCCAAAACACGCTACCCATGTTGTTAAAAAAGCGCGTGCTACGTCCCCGGACGTGGTTGCCGCCAGCGGGACTGCTTCTGGCCAGCGTGTGGTGCGGTCCACCACTGTCAGAAGGTGCATGCACCCCTGCGATGGCGGGATGGAGCCCACGAGGTCCACGTGCACATGGTCAAACCTCTTAGCCGGTACCCGAAACGGCTCCAAGGGAGCCTTCGTGTGCCTGTATATTTTGGCTCATTGGCACGCCACGCAGGCTGCAGCCCACTCTTTTACTTGCTTGCGCAGGATCGGCCACACGAACTTCTCTCCCACCATTTTGACCGACGCACGCACTCCTGGGTGCGCCAGAGTGTGAACTGACTCAAACACGCGGCTGCGCCATGCGACCGGGACCACCGGACGCGGGCGTCCCATGGAGACATCAGATTGGGGGGGGGGCGTGCCGTCTTGCAGCACCCTGCTCTCCAGCCTTAACCCTGTTGGTCCAGACTAGAGCGCGCGCACGTCCGCATCGCTAATCTGCTCTGCAGCCATGGCTGCATAATCTATCCCCACGCAGACCGGGGCCACCACAGCGCGCGAGAGGCAGTCTGCCACCACATTCAGTTTACCCAACATATGCTGAATATCGGTCGTAAACTCTGAGATCGCGGCCAGCTGTCTCTGCTGCCGGCCCGACCACGGTTCTGAAACCTTGGCCATCGTGAACGTTAGCGGCTTGTGGTCCACGAACGTAGTGAAGCTGCGCCCTTCCAGCCAGAACTGGAAGTGGCGTATGGCCAGGTGGAGAGCCAGCGACTCTCTGTCGAACATGCTGTATTTACGTTCACCGTCGCGTAATGTCCTGCTGAAAAAAGCGAGCGGCTGCCAAGCCCCGGCGACGCGCTGCTCCACGACGGCCCCTAAGGCTACGTCCGAAGCGTCGGTAGTGAGCGCTATCCAGGCCGCCGGGTCCGGGTGGGCCAACAGTACGGCATTTTCCAGAGCTGCTTTAACCTCCAAGAACGCCCGCTCTCGCTCCGGAGTCCATTTGACCCCATCTGCGGGTTTCCGTCTCTTGAGTGCGACATACAATGGTTGCATGAGCTGTGCCGTGCGGGGAAGGAAACGATTATAAAAATTCACCATCCCCAAAAATTCTTGCAGTGCCCTGACCATCTGAGGCCTAGGAAAATTTGCCATGGCGCGTACTTTGTCGGGCAAAGGGATCGCTCCTTCCGGAGAGACGCGGTGCCCCAAAAAATCAATCCCCGTCACGCCGAACTGGTATTTCGCCGGTTTGATTATCAACCTGTGCTCCTCCAACCTCCGGAAAACTGTCCTGAGGTGGGTTATGTGTTCGTCTTCGGACGCACTGGCTACCAGGATATCGTCCAGGTAGAAGAACACGAACGGGAGATCGCGCAGAACTGCATCCATCATGCATTGGAACGTCTGTACCACTCCTTTCAATCCGAATGGCATGCGCAGAAACTTGAATAGAAACTTGAATAAGCCAAACGGAGTTATTACCGCTGTTTTGGGTATGTCCTCCGCACACACTGGGACCTGGTGGTAACCGCGGACCAGGTCTATTTTGGAAAAAATGCGTGCTCCGGCGAGGTGGACGTAAAACTCCTGTATGTGGGGAATCGGGTAGCGGTCGTGTGCTGTGGCATTGTTCAGCCTGCGGAAATCACCGCACGGTCGCCACGACCCCTCGGCCTTAGGGACCATGTGTAGCGGGGATGCCCATGGGCTGTTTGATCGCCTGATAATGCCCAACCTTTCCAGGTTGGCAAACTCCTCGCGCGCTATGGCCAGTTTAGCTGCGTCCAAGCGCCGAGGTCTTGCGAAAACGGGCGGCCCGGTGGTGGTGATAAAGTGCTCCACCCCGTATTTAGCGATAGCCGCCGAAAACGTCGGGACCGTGAGTGCTGGGAACTGAGTGATCAGTGCGTGGAACTTACCGCCTGGAGCTGTGACATTGGCTTGTGCTGTTGGCCGGGTCCCCCGGGCTGTACAAGGGAGAGAGTCAAAGGACAGTGCATTAACTTGGTGCCTGTTAGCAACATTGACTAGTAAACCATGCGCACACAGAAAATCAGCTCCCAGGATCGGGAAACTCAGTGCTGCTATGACAAAAGTCCACTCGTATGAGCAGCCGTGTAGAGATAAAGCCAGTGTTCTCCCACCGAACGTCTTAATTTCCGAGCCGTTGACTGCCACAAGTCCGGGGCCGCTCGGTCCTGCCAGCCAGTCAGCGTAGGACGGCAGGATGATACTCTTCTGGGTTCCGGTGTCTATGAGGAAACGTCTCCCCGAGCGCGAGTCCGTAACGTAGAGCAGCTTGTTCTCTTCACCGGTGGTCGCAGCTGCTACCGACTGCCGGCCTTGGCGTTTCCTGAGCACTTGAACTGGCACGGTGGCGCACATCTGCATGCGTTCTCTCCGAAGCGGCGGTGGTAAAAACAGAGCGTGTCTCTCTGGCACTCCTTGGCCCCCGCTGCCGCTACCGTTGGTGGCTCCTTGCCTCCTGTGGTCGTCTCGCTGGGCTCCGCCGCTGCCGCGTTGACTGTTATCGCCCTGGTGGTGAGGATGATCCGGTCTGCCTCCTGGGCTAGCACATGGTAGTCACGCACGGCCAGCAACGGCGAATTGGCCAGAACCGCTCTCGCCTCTGTTGGAAGGTTCCAGAGGAAAAGGTGAGCAAACAGAAAATGCCTGTTGTCCGTGCCCATTAACGCCAACATCTTCTCATCAGGTCGATGGCCGAACCATCTCCTAACTCGGTTTGCCTCAGGAGCCTCTCCGCTCTCTCACAGTCCGAGAGCGTGTAGCGCCAGGTCAGTGCAGCCTTGAGAGCCTCGTATTTGCTGTGGGCTGATCGAGCAGGCTTGCTACCTGCTGAGCTGTGCAAGCGTCCAGTGCTGCCACCACGTAGTAGAACTTGGTGTCGTCTGCCGTTATTCCCCGGAGGGCAAACTGGGCCTCGCTGTCGTGGAACCATGAGCGCGGGTTGTGCTGCTAAAAGTCCGGTAGCTTGACCGAAACCGCACACGCGTTGCTGGGGGTTCCAGTCCGGCTGTCTGTGGGATGCTTGCCGCGTTACTGGGGCTTCCCGCCCGGGCCGGCTCCGGGGTTCTTGCCTCGTGTTCCATAATTCGTCTAGGGTCACCAGTGTGGAGTGTGTAAATAATGAGACAGATTTGGACAGACGATTTTATTACACACATCACTCATACAGAGAAAGACTGAAACATTTAAGCACGGTCTCTGCTTTTCTCCCCAACCTCTCTTCACACATTTACATGACATTTCCCATCACACTGCATGACATTTAACATCACAATGCATTCACCTCCTAGTTCTCTGACTCCTTCTTGCTATGTCCCCAGGATCTCCCTGGGCATTGTCCTCCCATGTCTATTCACTGTCTCGTGTTTGAGATGTTGCATAATCTGACTCCCCCAAGGCTCTATTACCCCCCCCCCCCCAGCATCTTAGATAGAGCATCAGTCCACACGCTCTTTTGGCTTCAGTCTCCTCCCATATCTGCTGTAACTGGGGTTTACCGCCTCCGTGGCACTGCTGTGCCGGTGGGGGGCTGCTGGGAGTTTGTCTGACTGTGGGTGGGCCGTGGCGAGGGGGGGGGGGGGGGCTTCGGTTTGTCCATGTGGTTGCCCTGGTGAATTGTTTACCTGGGGAGCTCTCCGTGGGGGTCTTCCACGTCGAGGGGCCCGAGCCAACAGCACCTGCTCGTCTGCCACTACAAAGGCGGGTTTGAGTCTGTCTATGCATATTTTCTCCCGCCGACCCCCCAAGTCTAGCAAAAAATGCTTATCCCCTGTTTCCAGCACTCTGAACGATCCATCATAGGGTGGGCTCAATGGAGGGCGGTGGGCATCGTGCCTGATGAACACAAACTCCGCGTTCTTCAAAGTTTTAGGCACGAAGGCGCGTGGAAAACAGTGGTGGGCCGGGCCCGGCAGCGTGCCTGTGTCTGCACTACACTGCAAAAGTTGAGACGGGCAGCTGTCCGGCGTGGGATTATCTGGCAGAAATTCCCTGGGCAGCCGCAGCAGCTGCGCAAAAACCAGCTCTGCCAGGGAAGCTTCCAAATCCTCTTGTGGTGCGGAACACAACCCCAATAAAACCCACGGCAACCGGTCTATCAGTGACCTATGAAAACGCTCGCATAACCCATTGGCCTGTGGGTTGTACGCGGTTGTGCGATGAATTGCAACACCCAGGCTGCGGGCCATCACGGACCAGAGGTCGGAAACAAACTGAGGGCCCCCTATCGGACGTGATGTCCGACGGGATTCCAAAACACGCTACCCATGTTGTTAAAAAAGCGCGTGCTACGTCCCCGGACGTGGTTGCCGCCAGCGGGACTGCTTCTGGCCAGCGTGTGGTGCGGTCCACCACTGTCAGAAGGTGCATGCACCCCTGCGATGGCGGGATGGAGCCCACGAGGTCCACGTGCACATGGTCAAACCTCTTAGCCGGTACCCGAAACGGCTCCAAGGGAGCCTTCGTGTGCCTGTATATTTTGGCTCATTGGCACGCCACGCAGGCTGCAGCCCACTCTTTTACTTGCTTGCGCAGGATCGGCCACACGAACTTCTCTCCCACCATTTTGACCGACGCACGCACTCCTGGGTGCGCCAGAGTGTGAACTGACTCAAACACGCGGCTGCGCCATGCGACCGGGACCACCGGACGCGGGCGTCCCATGGAGACATCAGATTGGGGGGGGGGCGTGCCGTCTTGCAGCACCCTGCTCTCCAGCCTTAACCCTGTTGGTCCAGACTAGAGCGCGCGCACGTCCGCATTGCTAATCTGCTCTGCAGCCATGGCTGCATAATCTATCCCCACGCAGACCGGGGCCACCACAGCGCGCGAGAGGCAGTCTGCCACCACATTCAGTTTACCCAACATATGCTGAATATCGGTCGTAAACTCTGAGATCGCGGCCAGCTGTCTCTGCTGCCGGCCCGACCACGGTTCTGAAACCTTGGCCATCGTGAACGTTAGCGGCTTGTGGTCCACGAACGTAGTGAAGCTGCGCCCTTCCAGCCAGAACTGGAAGTGGCGTATGGCCAGGTGGAGAGCCAGCGACTCTCTGTCGAACATGCTGTATTTACGTTCACCGTCGCGTAATGTCCTGCTGAAAAAAGCGAGCGGCTGCCAAGCCCCGGCGACGCGCTGCTCCACGACGGCCCCTAAGGCTACGTCCGAAGCGTCGGTAGTGAGCGCTATCCAGGCCGCCGGGTCCGGGTGGGCCAACAGTGCGGCATTTTCCAGAGCTGCTTTAACCTCCAAGAACGCCCGCTCTCGCTCCGGAGTCCATTTGACCCCATCTGCGGGTTTCCGTCTCTTGAGTGCGGCATACAATGGTTGCATGAGCTGTGCCGTGCGGGGAAGGAAACGATTATAAAAATTCACCATCCCCAAAAATTCTTGCAGTGCCCTGACCATCTGAGGCCTAGGAAAATTTGCCATGGCGCGTACTTTGTCGGGCAAAGGGATCGCTCCTTCCGGAGAGACGCGGTGCCCCAAAAAATCAATCCCCGTCACGCCGAACTGGTATTTCGCCGGTTTGATTATCAACCTGTGCTCCTCCAACCTCCGGAAAACTGTCCTGAGGTGGGTTATGTGTTCGTCTTCGGACGCACTGGCTACCAGGATATCGTCCAGGTAGAAGAACACGAACGGGAGATCGCGCAGAACTGCATCCATCATGCATTGGAACGTCTGTACCACTCCTTTCAATCCGAATGGCATGCGCAGAAACTTGAATAGAAACTTGAATAAGCCAAACGGAGTTATTACCGCTGTTTTGGGTATGTCCTCCGCACACACTGGGACCTGGTGGTAACCGCGGACCAGGTCTATTTTGGAAAAAATGCGTGCTCCGGCGAGGTGGACGTAAAACTCCTGTATGTGGGGAATCGGGTAGCGGTCGTGTGCTGTGGCATTGTTCAGCCTGCGGAAATCACCGCACGGTCGCCACGACCCCTCGGCCTTAGGGACCATGTGTAGCGGGGATGCCCATGGGCTGTTTGATCGCCTGATAATGCCCAACCTTTCCAGGTTGGCAAACTCCTCGCGCGCCATGGCCAGTTTAGCTGCGTCCAAGCGCCGAGGTCTTGCGAGAACGGGCGGCCCGGTGGTGGTGATAAAGTGCTCCACCCCGTATTTAGCGATGGCCGCCGAAAACGTCGGGACCGTGAGTGCTGGGAACTGAGTGATCAGTGCGTGGAACTTACCGCCTGGAGCTGTGACATTGGCTTGTGCTGTTGGCCGGGTCCCCCGGGCTGTACAAGGGAGAGAGTCAAAGGACAGTGCATTAACTTGGTGCCTGTTAGCAACATTGACTAGTAAACCATGCGCACACAGAAAATCAGCTCCCAGGATCGGGAAACTCAGTGCTGCTATGACAAAAGTCCACTCGTATGAGCAGCCGTGTAGAGATAAAGCCAGTGTTCTCCCACCGAACGTCTTAATTTCCGAGCCGTTGACTGCCACAAGTCCGGGGCCGCTCGGTCCTGCCAGCCAGTCAGCGTAGGACGGCAGGATGATACTCTTCTGGGTTCCGGTGTCTATGAGGAAACGTCTCCCCGAGCGCGAGTCCGTCACGTAGAGCAGCTTGTTCTCTTCACCGGTGGTCGCAGCTGCTACCGACTGCCGGCCTTGGCGTTTCCCGAGCACTTGAACTGGCACGGTGGCGCACATCTGTGTGCGTTCTCTCCGAAGCGGCGGTGGTAAAAACAGAGCGTGTCTCTCTGGCACTCCTTGGCCCCCGCTGCCGCTACCGTTGGTGGCTCCTTGCCTCCTGTGGTCGTCTCGCTGGGCTCCGCCGCTGCCGCGTTGACTGTTATCGCCCTGGTGGTGAGGATGATCCAGTCTGCCTCCTGGGCTAGCACATGGTAGTCACGCACGGCCAGCAACGGCGAATTGGCCAGAACCGCTCTCGCCTCTGTTGGAAGGTTCCAGAGGAAAAGGTGAGCAAACAGAAAATGCCTGTTGTCCGTGCCCATTAACGCCAACATCTTCTCATCAGGTCGACGGCCGAACCATCTCCTAACTCGGTTTGCCTCAGGAGCCTCTCCGCTCTCTCACAGTCCGAGAGCGTGTAGCGCCAGGTCAGTGCAGCCTTGAGAGCCTCGTATTTGCTGTGGGCTGATCGAGCAGGCTTGCTACCTGCTGAGCTGTGCAAGCGTCCAGTGCTGCCACCACGTAGTAGAACTTGGTGTCGTCTGCCGTTATTCCCCGGAGGGCAAACTGGGCCTCGCTGTCGTGGAACCATGAGCGCGGGTTGTGCTGCTAAAAGTCCGGTAGCTTGACCGAAACCGCACACGCGTTGCTGGGGGTTCCAGTCCGGCTGTCTGTGGGATGCTTGCCGCGTTACTGGGGCTTCCCGCCCGGGCCGGCTCCGGGGTTCTTGCCTCGTGTTCCATAATTCGTCTAGGGTCACCAGTGTGGAGTGTGTAAATAATGAGACAGATTTGGACAGACGATTTTATTACACACATCACTCATACAGAGAAAGACTGAAACATTTAAGCACGGTCTCTGCTTTTCTCCCCAACCTCTCTTCACACATTTACATGACATTTCCCATCACACTGCATGACATTTAACATCACAATGCATTCACCTCCTAGTTCTCTGACTCCTTCTTGCTATGTCCCCAGGATCTCCCTGGGCATTGTCCTCCCATGTCTATTCACTGTCTCGTGTCTGAGATGTTGCATAATCTGACTCCCCCAAGGCTCTATAGTATGGTGTTTTGGAGCTGATGTGCAGTGCAATTTTTCCTCCAAACATGCTGTGTGTTGTAGCATCCAGAAAGTTCAGTTTTGGTCTCATCTGACCAGACTATATTCTCCCAGTATTTTACTGGGTTGCCCAAATGTTGTGCAGCAAACTTTAAACAAGCTTCAACATGATTTTTCTTTAGCAATGGAGTCTTGCGAGGTGAGCGGGCATAGCGCCCATATTTGTTGAGTGCATTACTTATTGTTTTCTTTGAAACAGCACTACCTGCTAACTCCAGGTCTTTCTGAAGTTCTCCACGAGTGGTCTTTGGCTCTTGGATAACTCTTTGGACTCTTCTGTCAGAAATCTTGCAAGAAGTTCCTGGTCGTGGCCGATTTATGGTAAAATTATGTTTTTTCCACTTCCAAATGATGGTTCCAACAAGGTTGCGAAGGTCTAGAGAGAGCTCTTTGCTTTTACCCATCATGAGTTCTTTGTGGTGTGACAATCTGATATTCACAGACCTTTTTAAAGGTTATCAGTCAGGACTTAAAGAGTCTGTGACATACAGTAATTCAACCAAGACATCATTAGAAAGAACTACTGTTTTTATTATGTGTAGACAAAAAAATTCAATAATTTCTTTTTTCTCCATGTACTATCATACACTACATCATGATGCAGCAGATTGCGATGTTTGTTTGTCAAAATTGGGTCAAACGGCGCCGCCGTATTGTGACGTAATGAGAGGAACCCAATATGTAAACAAGCATGGCTGAGTCCACTGAAGCGGAGGAAGTTGTGAGCAATTTCAGCGAAGATTTGAGCAATTTGTCAATAGTTTTTGAGAAAGAAGCAGGACCGAGTGATGAAGAAGAGCGAGTTGGTTCTAATGAAGGACTGCAACACTATTTATCTGAACCATATCGTTCAGGAAGCGACAATGACTCGCACGTTTCAGAGGATGAAGGATCCAACGGTGAAGGGTTAGAGATGGACATTGGTTGCCTCCAAAACACTGAATGGTAATAAACAAATAGATCTAAAAGAAGTAGATGTGCAACTTTGATCATGTACCTTTGCTATGTTGTAAATATCAACCATTGGCACTGATCTTGTGCATATATTTATGTAATTATTATCATTATTATGTAATTATTTTTTCCACATAAGGCGATCGTTATTTAATCGTTTGATTTAAAGAAATTTTGGCTTCAATTTTTTAATTTTTTTTTAATTTTCCCGATCGGCTGGTCGGGGAAATAAAAAAAAAAAAAACTCAGATATTCAGTTTCAGTAGGCAATGAGATTTATAAAAACGAAAACTGAAAAAAGTAATAAAATGTTTTTAACACAAAGTCGTTCCATTTGGAGTAAAGTCAACACTCGGCTTCAAAATTCATGGGATGTGGAGTGTGTCAAGTAAGAGGCAGATCCATGGACAGACGGTTTATTACACACTTCACATCTCACAAGCACAGAACAGAATGAATGAACTCAACCAGCTCTCCTCTCTTCACTCAAATCACTCTTCACATGTTCCATGGCGTTTTCCTCTCACACAGCATGACATTTACATCACACAGCATTCAACCCCCTATGCCTCTGACTCCTTCCTGCTACATCTCCAGGAACTCTCTGGGCATTGTTCTCCCATGTTTATTCCTTGTCTCTGTCTAAGATGCTGCATAACCTCCTCCTATACTGCCCCCCCCCCAGCATCTAAGAACATCAGTCCACACGCTCTCTTGGCTTCAGTCTCCTCCCATATCTGCTGTAACTGGGGTTTACCGCCTCCGTGGCGCTGCTGTGCCGGTGGGGGGCTGCTGGGAGTGTGTCTGACTGCGGGTGGGCCGTGGCGAGTGGGGGGAAACTTCGCCCTGTCCATGTGGCTGCTCTGTTGCATTGCTTTCCTGGGGAGCTCTCCGTGGGGGTCTTCCACACCGAGGGGCCCTAGCCAACAGCACCTGCTCGTCCGCTGCTACAAAGGCTGGTTTAAATCTGTCTATGCCAATTTTCTCCCGTCTACCCCCCAAGTCTAGCACAAAATGCTTTGGCACGGAGCGCAACCCCAATAAAACCCACGGCAACCTGTCCACCCAATTTGCATCCATCAGTGAAGCCCTGAGTGCTGCTTTCAGTGATCTATGAAAACGCTCGCATAACGCATTGGCCTGTGGGTTGTACGCGGTTGTGCAATGAATTGCAACACCCAGGCTGCGGGACATCTCGGACCAGAGGTCGGAAACAAATTGAGGGCCCCTGTCGGATGTAATGTCCGATGGGACTCCAAAACGCGCTACCCATGTTGTTAAAAAAGCACGTTCCACGTCCGCGGAGGTGGTTGCCGCCAGTGGGACTGCTTCCGCCCAGTACGTGGTGCGGTCCACCACTGTCAGGAGGTGCGTGCACCCTTGTGATGGCGGGAGGGGGCCCACGAGGTCCACGTGAACATGGTCGAACTTCTTAGCCGGTACCCAAAACGGCTCCAAGGGAGCCTTTGTGTGCCTGTGTACCTTGGCTTGTTGGCTGCCACGCAGGCTGCAGCCCACTCTTTTACTTGTTTGTGTAGGCTCGGCCACACAAACTTCTCTCCCACCATTTTGACTGACGTGCGCACTCCTGGGTGCGCCAGAGTGTGAACCGCCTCAAACACACGGCGGCGCCACGCAACCGGGACCACCGGATGCGGGCGCCCCGTGGAGATATCGCAGATTAGCGGGGGCGTGCCATCTTGCAGCACCCTGCTCTCCAGCCTTAACCCTGTTGGTCCAGACTGGAGCGCGCGCACGTCTGCATCGCTAACCTGCTCCGTGGCCATGGCTGCGTAATCTATCCCCACGCAGACCGGGGCCACCACGGCACGCGAGAGGCAGTCTGCCACCACATTCAGTTTACCCGACACATGCTGAATATTGGTAGTAAACTCTGAGGTCACGGCCAGCTGTCTCTGCTGCCGGCCCGACCACAGTTCTGAAACCTTGGCCATCGCGAACGTTAGTGGCTTGTTGTTCACGAACGCGGTGAAGCTGCGCCCTTCCAGCCAGAACTGGAAGTGGCGTATGGCCAGGTGGAGAGCCAGCAACTCTCTGTCGAACGCGCTGCATTTACGTTCACTGTCGCGCAAAGTTCTGCTGATAAAAGCGAGCGGCTGCCAAGCCCCGGTGACGCGCTGCTCCACGACCCCCCCATGGCCACGTCTGAAGCATCGGTGGTGAGTGCTCTCCGGGCCGCCGGGTCAGGATGCGCCAGTAGTGCGGCGTTTGCCAGAGCTGCCTTAACCTCCGAGAACGCCCGCTCTCGCTCCGGGGTCCATTCGACCCCATCCGCTGGTTTCTGTCTCTTGAGCGCGGTGTACAATGGTTGCATGAGCCGCGCCGCGCGGGGAAGGAAACGATTATAAAAGTTCACCATCCCCAAAAATTCTTGCAGCGCCCTGACCGTCTGAGGCCGGGGAAAATCCGCCACGGCGCGCACTTTGTCGGGCAACGGGATCGCTCCTTCCAGAGGGACGTGGTGCCCCAAAAAATCAATCTCCGTCTCACCGAACTGGCATTTCGCCGGGTTGATTATTAACCCGTGCTCCTCCAACCTCTGGAAAACCGTCCTGGAGATGGGTTTCGTGTTCGTCTTCGGACGCACTGGCTACCAGGATATCGTCCAGGTAGACGAACATGAACGGGAGATCGCGCAGCACTGCATCCATCATGCGCTGGAACATCTGTGCTGCGCCTTTTAACCCGAATGGCATGCGCAGGAACTCGAATAAACCGAACGGCGTTATTACCGCTGTTTTGGGTACGTCCTCAGCATGCACTGGGACCTGGTGATAACCGCGGACCAGGTCTATTTTGGAAAAAATGCGTGCTCCGGCGAGGTGGACGGAAAAATCCTGTATGTGGGGAATCGGGTAGCGGTCGTGTGCTGTGGTGTTGTTCAACCTGCGGAAATCACCGCACGGTCCCCACGAGCCCTCGGCCTTAGGGACCATGTGTAGCAGGGATGCCCATGGGCTGTTCAAACGCCTGATGATGCCCAACCTTTCCAGGTTGGCGAACTCCTCGCGCGCTATGGCCAGTTTAGCTGCGTCCAAGTGCCGAGGTCTTGCGAAAACGGGCGGCCCGGTGGTGGTGATAAAGTGCTCCACCCCGTGTTTAGCGATGGCCACCGAAAACGTCGGGCCCGTGACTGCTGGGAACTGAGTGAGCAGTGCGTGGAACTTACCGCCTGGAGCTGAGACGCTGGCTTGTGCTGTTGGCTGGGTCCCTCGAGCTATACAGGGGAGAGAGTCAAAGGACAGTGCATTAACCAGGCGCCTGTTAGCAACATCAACCAGTAAACCATGTGCACACAGAAAATCAGCCCCCAGGATATTGTAATTCAGTGCTGCTACGACAAAAGTCCACTCATATGTACGGCCGTGTAGAGATAAGATCAGTGTCCTCTTACCAAAGGTCTTAATATCCGAGCCGTTTGCTGCCAACATCTCGGGGCCGCTAGGTCCTGCCAGCCGGTCAGCGTAGGACGGCAGGATGACGCTCTTCTGGGCTCCGGTGTCGACGAGGAAGCATCTCCCTGAGCGCGAGTCCGTCACGTAGAGCAGCTTGTTCTCTTCACCGGCAGTCGCAGCTGCTACCGATTGCCGGCCTTGACGTTTTGCGAGCGCTTGAACCGGCACGGTGGTGCGCATCTGCGTGCCTTCTCTCCTTAAGCGGCGGTGGTAGAAACAGAGCATGTCTCTCTGGCGCTCCTTGGTCCCTGCTGCTGTTACCGTCGGTGGCTCCTCACCTCCTCCGGTCGTCTCGCTGGGCTCCGCCGCCGCCGCTGTGTTGACAGTGATCGCCTGGGTGGTGAGGATGATCCGGTCTGCCTCCTGGGCTAGCGCATGATAGTCACGCGCGGCCAGCAACGGCGAATTGGCCAGAACCGCTTTCGCCTCCGTTGGAAGGTTCCGGAGGAAAAGGTGGGCAAACAGAAAGTGCCCGTCGTCCGTGCCCATTAATGCCAGCATCTTCTCCATCAGGTCGACGGCTGAACCATCTCCTAACTCGGTCCGCGCCAGGAGCCTCTCCGCTCTCTCACATTCCGAGAGCGTGTAGCACCAGGTCAGCGCAGCCTTGAGTGCCTCGTATTTGCTGCAGGCTGGAGGCTGATCGAGCAGGCTCGCTACCTGCTGGGCTGTGCGGGCGTCCAGTGCTGCTACCACATAGTAGAACTTGGTGTTGTCTGCCGTTATTCCCCGGAGGGCGAACTGGGCCTCGGTGTGGTGGAACCAAGAGCGCGGGTTGTGCTGCCAGAAATCTGGTAGCTTGACTGAAACCGCACACGCGTTGCTGGGGGCTCCAGTCCGGGCTGTCTGTGGGATGGCTGCTGCGTCGCTGGGGCTTCCCAACCGGGCCGGCTCCGGGGTTCTTGCCTCGTGTTCCATAATACGTCTAGGGTCACCAGTGTGGAGTGTGTCAAGTAAGAGGCAGATCCATGGACAGACGGTTTATTACACACTTCACATCTCACAAGCACAGAACAGAATGAATGAACTCAACCAGCTCTCCTCTCTTCACTCAAATCACTCTTCACACGTTTCATGGCGTTTTCCTCTCACAAAGCATGACATTTACATCACACAGCATTCAACCCCCTATGCCTCTGGCTCCTTCCTGCTGTAGCTCCAGAAACTCTCTGGGCATTGTTCTCCCATGTTTATTCCTTGTCTCTGTCTAAGATGCTGCATAACCTCCCCCTATACCCCCCTCCCCCCAGCATCTAAGATAGAACATCAGTCCACATGCTCTCTTGGCTTCAGTCTCCTCCCATATCTGCTGTAACTGGGGTTTACCGCCTCCGTGGCACTGCTGTGCTGGTGGGGGGCTGCTGGGAGTGTGTCTGACTGCGGGTGGGCCATGGCGAGGGCGGGGGGGAACTTCGCCCTGTCCCTGTGGCTGCTCTGTTGCACCGCTTCCCTGGGGAGCTCTCCGTGGGGGTTTTCCACGCTGAGGGGCCCTAGCCAACAGCACCTGCTCGTCCGCTGCTACAAAGGCAGGTTTAAGTCTGTCTATGCCAATTTTCTGCCGTCTACCCCTCAAGTCTAGCACAAAATGCTTGTCCCCTGTTTCCAACACTCTGAATGGTCCATGGGCGCAATGGAGGGCGGTGGGCGTCGTGTCTGACGAACACGAACTTCGCGTTCTTCAAAGTTTTAGGCATGAAAACACGTGGAAAACAGTGGTGGGAAGGGCCCGGCAGCGTGCCTGTGTTTGTGCTACGCTGCAAAAGCTGAGACAGGCAGCGAACGTTAGCGGCTTGTGGTCCACGAACGAGGTGAAGCTGCGCCCTTCCAGCCAGAACTGGAAGTGGCGTATGGCCAGATGGAGAGCCAGCAACTCCCTGTCGAACGCGCTGTATTTACATTCACTGTCGCGCAAAGTTCTGCTGAAAAAGGCAAGCGGCTGCCAAGCCCCGGCGACGCGCTGCTCCACGACAGCCCCTATGGCCACGTCTGAAGCGTCAGTGGTGAGCGGTATCCAGGCCGCCGGGTCCGGATGCGCCAGCAGTGCGGTGTTTGCCAGGGCTGCTTTAACCTCCGAGAACGCCCGCTCTCTTGGAGAATTTTAGTTTTGACGGAAAAAAATATAATAAAATTAAGTGTGCTAATTTTTTTTCTCTTATCTGGGAAATTCTGGTCACATCGGCGGGTTTGTAAACAAAACTATACGACGAATATGACAAAAAGTAAAGATATGATTATTGAATTTAGGAGGAAAACTCCCAGACACTAAGTCACTGTACTAAAAGACCAGACTGTAGACGCTGGGTTAGTCATCTCAGACTGGATTTTGACATTGACATTGATTTTAATTCAATTCAATTCAATTCAACTTTATTTATATAGCGCCATTTCACAACAACAGTCATCTCATAGCACTATCAACTGTAGGGAGGACCCCCACAGTTGCAGAAAGACCCCAGCAATCAGGCGATCCCCTGTGAGCAAGCACTTGGCGACGGTGGAGAGGAAAAACTCCCTTTTAACAGGAAGAAACCTCCAGCAGAACCAGGCTCAGGGAGGGGCAGTCATCTGCTGCGACTGGCTGGGGGGTGAGGGGACAGAGAAGAAGAAAAGAACAGACATGTAGAGAGCAAACAGCACGATGGGGACTCAATCTATGGGAGAGAACAAACAAATGTTAATGACCAGCAAAAAAAAAAATATTTCATAGAGAGTGAGGAAAGGAGTGAGGCCCAGTGCATTACTGGAGGTCCCCCGGCTGACTAAACCTATTAGCAGCATAACTAAGGGAGGGTTCAGAAACACATGATCCCTCCCTAATTGTAGGCTATATCAAAAAGGTAGGTTTTAGCCCTATTCTTAAAAACAGAGATCGAGTCTGACTCCCGAATCCAGATTGGCAGCTGATTCCACAGGAGAGGAGCTTGATAACTGAAGGCTCTGCCTCCCATTGTACTTTTGGAGATTCTAGGTATTACAAGTAAACCTGCATTTTGGGAGCGTAGTGCTCTGTTAGGATGATACGGTAGTATCAGATCTTTTAAATATAAAGGAGCCTGATTGTTTAGAGCTTTGTAAGTAAGAAGAAGGATTTTAAACTTAATTCTAAACTCTATGGGAAGCCAATGAAGGGAGGCCAGAACCGGAGAGATATGATCTCTCTTTCTAGTACCTGTTAAAACTCTTGCTGCAGCATTTTGGATCAGCTGAAGACTTTTTAAAGATGTTTTAGGACAGCCTGATAATAAAGAATTACAATAATCTAATCTCGAGCTAACAAAAGCGTGGATCAGCTTCTCAGCATCACTCTGAGACAAGATGCTCCTAATCTTGGCAATATTACGCAAATGATAGAAGGCAGTCTTAGAAACAAATTTAATATGTGAATTGAAGGACAAATCCTGATCAAAAATAACTCCAAGGTTCCTCACAGAGCTATTAAGAGAAAGAGTAACTGCATCCAAACTGAAAGTTTGATTTGGAAAGGAATTTCTAAGGTTTTTTGGACCAACAAGAATGACTTCAGTCTTATCTGAATTTAATAGCAGGAAATTACAAGTCATCCAAACTTTGATTTCCTTAAGACAGGCTTCTAACTTGGCTAATTGATTAGTATCATCTGGCTTCATTGACAGGTATAATTGTGTGTCATCTGCATAACAGTGAAAATGTATACAGTGCTTTCTAATAATGTTGCTTAACGGAAGCATATATAAACTAAAAAGAGTAGGGCCAAGCACAGACCCCTGTGGAACTCCATGACTAAGCTTTGAGCTGAGAGAAAACTCATCATTTACATGAACAAACTGGAACCTATCAGATAAATAAGATCTAAACCACTGCAACGAAGTTCCATTAAGTCCAACATAGTGTTCTAATCTATCAAGTAGAATATTATGATCAATAGTATCAAAAGCTGCACTAAGATCTAAAAGGACAAGTACAGAAACTAGTCCATTATCAGATGCAATAAGGAGGTCGTTAGTGACCTTCGCTAAGGCTGTTTCAGTGCTATGATGGATTCTAAACCCAGATTGAAACTCCTCAAATAAACCATTTCCCTGCAGGTGGTCAAATAATTGCGTAGCAACAACTCTTTCTAAGATTTTTGAAATGAAAGGGAGATTAGAGATTGGTCTATAGTTAGCTAAAGCTCCTGGATCTAGCGTTGGCTTTTTGAGTAAGGGTTTAATTACAGCCGTTTTAAAAGCCTGCGGTACATGGCCTAAAGTTAATGAAGAATTGATTATATGAAGAATAAAGCTACCAATAAGTGGGAAGACTTCTTTAAATAACCTGGTAGGAATAGGGTCTAAAAGACAAGTTGAAGGTTTGGATGAGGAAACTATTTTGTTTAACTCACAAAGGTCGATTGGAGTAAACTCATCAAGACAGACATCAATAGAAGGAGTTGTAGTAGTTACAGTATTTAAGTTAACTGTGGGAAGAATCTGATTGATTTTATCTCTGATGGATGAAATTTTATTATTGAAAAAGTTCATAAAGTCCTGACTAGTAAGCTCTAAGGGGATGCTAGGATTGACAGAGTCCTGACTCTTTGTCAACCTGGCTACAGTACTGAAAAGAAACCTGGGATTATTCTTGTTCTCTTCTATTAATGCAGAGTAATAACTCGTTCTAGCTTTTCTAAGAGATTTTTTATAAATTAAAAGATGATTTCTCCAAGCTAAATAGATTTCATCTAAATTAGTAGAGCGCCATTTTCTTTCTAATTGACGAGTCTTCTGTTTTAAGCTACGAGTTTCTGTGTTGAACCAAGGAGTTAAAAATCTCTGATTAGACTTTTTCTTTTTTAAGGGGGCCACCAAGTCTAGAGCCTGATGCAGAGAAGCTGAAACACTATCCACCATGTTATCAATTACAGAAGGAGCAAGCTGTCTATAGCTTATTTCCGTTGTGTTGACACATGACATAGAGGAAACAATCTGCATAAATTTGGAAACAGCATCATCTGAGAGGCATCTACTGTGATAATATTTTTCTTTAGGAGCCAAATAGTCAGAAATAGTAAAATCAAAGGTTAACAGACAATGGTCTGACAGTACAGGGTTATGAGGAGACACTACAAGATTTTCTATTTCTATGCCATATGTCAGAACAAGGTCCAATGTATGGTGGAGGTAATGAGTAGAATTTCCTACTTTCTGAGAAAACCCAATTGAGTCTAATATTGAATTAAAAGCCACATTAAGGCAGTCACTATCTACATCCACATGTATATTAAAGTCCCCTACTATAATTATTCTATCAGATTTCAGCACTAAATCAGCTAAGAAATCAGCAAATTCGGATAAAAATTCTGAATAGGTTGATGGGGGACGATAAACTATGGCAAATAAAATTGGGTTTAACCTAAAATTGCTAAAGTGCCCAATACTGAGGACCAGGCCCTCAAAGGAATTATAACATGTTTTTTGCTTTACATTAACTAGTAATTTGGAATGGTAAATTGTTGCTACTCCTCCTCCACGACCAGAACTTCTGGGATTTTGACAGTTTAAATAACCAGAGGGAGTTGATTCATTTAAACCAACATAATCCTCTTGTCCTAACCAAGTCTCTGTAAGGGAAATTAAATCAATCTGATGATCAATTAACAGATCATGGACTAACAGAGACTTGGGAGTTAGAGACCTAATATTTAGTAAACCACATTTAATTTTTAAATTATGAGGAGGAACAGAGGCCAAATCATTCAATTTAGAGGCTTTATGTTTAATTTGAGTTTTACCAATATTTTGCTTTATCACTTTGGGATGCTTATACATTATATTTTTATTCACTTTGGAGGGAGCAGACAACGATTCTCTGATGGGGAAGACAGGGGCTAAGCTGAGGGGTGGCGGATGAAGAGGAGCTGCAGAGAGGCGTGTAAGACTGCGACTCTGCTTCCTGGTCCCAACTCTGAGTAGTCACGGTTTTGGAAATTTGGATAAAAAAGATGCCAGATTGTTAGATAAATGAGAAGCACCATCCAAAGTGGGATGAATGCTGTCTCGTCTCATAAGACCAGGTTTTCCCCAAAAAGAGCTCCAATTGTCAATGTAGCCCACGTCATTTTTAGGACACCACACAGACAGCCAGCGGTTCAAGGATGACGAGCGGCTGAACAAGTCATCACTGGTCAGATTGGGGAGGGGCCCAGAGAATACTACAGTGGCAGACATCGTTTTGGCAAAGTCACACACCGATTCTATATTAAGTTTCGTGACTTCCGACTGCCGGAGACGGATGTCATTAATGCCGGCGTGAATAACAATTGTGGAATATTTACAGTTACTTTTAGCCAGCATTTTCAAATTTGACTCGATGTCGCCTGCTCTGGTCCCAGGAATGCATTTGACTATGGCCGATGGAGTCTCTAGGTTCACGTTTCTGACTACAGAGTCGCCAATGATCAGAGTTTTTTCCTCAGCGGGTGTGTCGCTGAGCGGGGAAAAACGATTAGAAACGTGAACAGGTTGGTGGTGAACCGGGGCTTTGCGACTAGGCTTCCTTCTCACCGTCACCCACCCAGTCTCCTCGCTGCTGAGGAGAGCCAGGGAACCGGTGACAGGGGGACCTAAGCTAGCTAGCTCCGCTGCAGCTAATGGGCGTCCGTCGAGATTAACTGGCGCAGACGGTGTTTCAATGCAGCGGAGCCGGGATTCCAAATCAGACAACCTCGCCTCGAGCGCCTCAAAAAGACAACATTTATTACATTTACCGTTATCACTAAAAGAGGCAGAGGTGTAGCTAAACATCTGACAGAGAGAGCACACCAGAGGAGGAGAGGAAAGAGAGCTAGTAGCCATAGCTAGTGGCTCGAGAGCTGGAGAGCAAACCACACAGGCAGACAGCAAAACAGGAAGTGACGATACGTTACCACAAGGAAGTGACGAACGATCTCGGAACGATCTTTGAACATTCTTAAAAAGCCAGTTTAGAAAGCTTGGGATCAGTCCGCCAAGGTCTCCGCCTTTGACCGCCACCTAATCCACATAGCACCGGACCCCCATGATCCCTCCTGCAGGTGGTGAGCCCACTGGAGGGCGGACCCATGTAACTCCTTCAGGCTGAGCCCGGCCGGGTCCCATGGGTGGAAACCCGGCCACCAGACGCTAGCCTTCGAGCCCCTCCCCCAGGCCTGGCTCCAGGGTGGGGCCCCGGTAACCCCATACCGGGCGGGGTACACTGAATCTTTGATAAACAATTTATCATGAGAGTCTGTTGGATTGTTCTTAGTCTGGCCCTTCACCCAGGACCAGTTTGTCTTGGGAAACCCTATCAGAGGCAAATTGCCCCGGACAACATAGCTCCTGGGCTCACTGGGGCACGCAAATCCCCCCACCACGATAAGGTGACAATCCATGAGGGGGAAAAAGGTGGATTGTCCTCTCCGGGTTGGGGACAGGCTCCTGCCCCAAGTGGAGGAGTTTAAGTATCTTGGGGTCTTATTCACGAGTGAGGGGAAAATGGAGCGAGAGATTGACAGACGGATTGGAGCAGCATCTGCAGTGATGCGGACGTTGTACCGGTCTGTTGTGGTGAAGAGGGAGCTGAGTTCTAAGGCAAAGCTGTCGATTTACCAGTCAATCTACGTTCCTACTCTCACCTATGGTCACGAGCTTTGGGTAATGACTGAAAGAACAAGATCGCGGATACAAGCGGCAGAAATGAGCTTTCTCTGTAGGATTGCTGGACTCACCCTCAGAGATAGGGTGAGGAGCTCAGTCATCCAGGAGAGGCTCAGAGTAGAACCGCTGCTCCTCCACATTGAAAGGAGTCAGTTGAGGTGGTTTGGGCATCTGATCAGGATGCCTCCTGGACGCCTCCCACTTGAGGTGTTTCAGGCACGTCCCACTGGGAGGAGACCCTGGGGCAGACCCAGGACTCGGTGGAGAGACTATGTCTCCCAGCTGGTCTGGGAACGCCTTGGTATCCCCTCTGAAGAGCTGGAGCAGGTGGCTGGGGAGAGGGAAGTCTGGGCTTCTCTGCTTGAACTGCTGCCTCCGTGACCCGGACCTCCGGAAAAGCGGTAGAAGATGGATGGATGGCATTCTTAAAAAAAAAAAGAAAGAAGAGAGTTCAAAACACAACAAAAAAACAAACCAAAAATAAAATGTTCAAAAGGAGTGGGAAGAAGCCAACGCTTATACAGTCCCACCCCTTCTCCACACCCAACAAATTACAGTATTACTGTAATTTGTTGGGTGTACTGTCTGGATGCAGAGGGTAAACAGATGAGGACAATAGTTATTGAGATGGGAGAGATTATGGTGAGGTAGCAGGAAGGAGAGCTGGGAGACAGTGGGGGGAGAAGGGTTGAATGTATTGTAATGAGCGATGTCATGCAGATGTGAGATGGGTGGAGGATATAAAAGGAGAGACCCTGGTGTATTGTGGAAAAGCTTTTTCTGTGATTACTGATGTGAGAGTGAATAAAGTAGTCTGCTGCAAGAGTCTGCCTCTGTTATTTGCACTCTCCACAAGACCACTGAATGTGTGCAATGTTACAAATATCTTGGGACGATTATTGATAGTAATTTAAACTTTGAAGTGAACTGTGAAAGGGTGTGCAAAAAGGGTCAGCAACATTTGAATTGCTTGAGGAAACTTGTATGCTTCCAAATTGACCGAACCATAGTGACAATGTTTAATCGGGCTTTTATTGAATCTGTTTTATCATTTTCTTTAGTGTCATGGTTTGGTCAGATAAAACTGAAACAGAGGAAATCCTTGCATCAGGTAGTTAGATGGTCCAGTCGTTTGCTTGGTGAGTCACAGCTGAGCCTGACATCCCTGTACACCAGACAGGTACAGAGGATGGCTGCCTCCATTTTAAATGATGACTCCCACCCTTTGCACTGCAACTTTCAGCTTCTTCCCTCCAGACGGAGGTTTGCTGTCCCAAAAAGTAGAACCCAGCGCTACAAAAACAGCTTTGTTCCTGCTGCTGTCAAAGAGTTGAACAAGCTGTAACAATATATTGCACATAATTTAGTTACCTATTTATTAATTTTTATCTTACATTTATTTATTTTTGTAGGTTTTTTTTATTTGGGTTCTAAATCTTTTATTGGGTTTTAGACTTTTATTGAGTTTTTGATCTCTTTGATTTAGTTTTTAACTTTTTAATATGACCCTTCTCTCTTATCTCTGTTTTTTCTCTTATCTCTTTGTCTTATGTCCTGATTGGTGGAGCCTTGAGTATTTTTATCATGTTTATAGTCAGCTTCATGTGTGCCTGTGTTTGTGTTCATGTTGAATATAATTGTGGTTTGTAAATATGTGTCTAAAAGGATGTCATCTAACTGCAAAACAAATCTACCTACCGGTACAAATAAAGGAACCTGAACCTGAAAACTATTAAATAACAATCGCCTAATTGTTAAAAGTCTTGAATCATATGTTATCATCATCATCATCATCGGTCTCCGTCGGTCTATGATGACCATGGAAGAGAATCCTAAACGTCTACTCTGCTGGAACAGCACCGCCTGTGGCTGAACAGGCCGATGCATGAATGGCAGTCCCTGTCACACAGGTCGCACTTGTGGGTGGTCTCCGTGCTGCTGGGTCTGTGGCAGTTCTTCCTGCAGGTCGTTTTTTTCATCTGCTGCAGCAGTCAGTCTCTCTTCACCCGCCTTGAGCTGTCTGGTCAGGGTGCCTCTCCATTTGGAGCGGTCCGTTGCAAGGTCCTCCCAGCGCTCTGTGTTGATCTCCAGGGCCTTCATGTCTCTCTTGCAGACGTCTCTAAAGCGCAGCTGTGGGCGGCCAACGTCTCTCCTACCAGTCACCAGTTCTCCGTAGAGGACGTCTTTGGGGATTCTGCCATCCTCCATACGGTGAACGTGGCCTAGCCAGCGGAGCCTGCGCTGCCTGAGTAGAGTGAACATGGAGGGAAGGCCGGCGCGGGACAGGACTTCTGTGTTGGGCACTTTGTCCTGCCAGGATATGTCCAGGATGCGGCAAATGCAGCACAAGTGGAAGGAGTTCAGTCTCTTTTCCTGCCGGGCGTATGTTGTCCACGTCGCACTCCCATAGAGCAGTGTGCTGATGACGCAGGCGTTGTACACTGCCATCTTCGTCTTGACAGAGAGTTTGGGATTCTCCCACACTCGTGTGGTGAGGCGAGCGAGTGTGAAGGCTGATTTTCCAGTCCTCTTGTTGATCTCTGTATCAAGGGAGAGGTTGTTGCTGATCGTGGACCCCAGGTACGTGAACTGATTCACGACCTCCAGCTCGTAGTCGTCGATGGTGATGATCTGATACTACCGTATCATCCTAACAGAGCACTACGCTCCCAAAATGCAGGTTTACTTGTAATACCTAGAATCTCCAAAAGTACAATGGGAGGCAGAGCCTTCAGTTATCAAGCTCCTCTCCTGTGGAATCAGCTGCCAATCTGGATTCGGGAGTCAGACTCGATCTCTGTTTTTAAGAATAGGGCTAAAACCTACCTTTTTGATATAGCCTACAATTAGGGAGGGATCATGTGTTTCTGAACCCTCCCTTAGTTATGCTGCTAATAGGTTTAGTCAGCCGGGGGACCTCCAGTAATGCACTGGGCCTCACTCCTTTCCTCACTCTCTATGAAATATTTTTTTTTTGCTGGTCATTAACATTTGTTTGTTCTCTCCCATAGATTGAGTCCCCATCGTGCTGTTTGCTCTCTACATGTCTGTTCTTTTCTTCTTCTCTGTCCCCTCACCCCCCAGCCAGTCGCAGCAGATGACTGCCCCTCCCTGAGCCTGGTTCTGCTGGAGGTTTCTTCCTGTTAAAAGGGAGTTTTTCCTCTCCACCGTCGCCAAGTGCTTGCTCACAGGGGATCGCCTGATTGCTGGGGTCTTTCTGCAACTGTGGGGGTCCTCCCTACAGTTGATAGTGCTATGAGATGACTGTTGTTGTGAAATGGCGCTATATAAATAAAGTTGAATTGAATTGAATTGAATTGATGGTTGGTGGTGCTTCCGTGCCTTGCGCCAAGACGTTAGTCTTCTTCAGGCTGATGGTAAGCCCGAAGTCCTTGCATGCCTGGGAGAAGCGGTCCATCAGGGTCTGAAGCTCTTGCTGTGTGTGGGTTGCGACTGCGGCGTCGTCTGCAAACAGCATGTCTCTGATTAGAGCCTCGCGTACTTTGGTTCTGGCTTTCAGGCGGGTGAGGTTGAAAAGCCTGCCGTCAGATCTTGTGTGCAGGTAGATTCCCTCTGTTGCTGTGCTGAAGGCATGCCTCAGGAGCATAGCAAAGAAAATCCCAAAGAGGGTTGGCGCAAGTACACAGCCCTGTTTCACTCCGCTGCGTATGTTGAATGGCTCTGAGACGTTGCCATTGTGCTGCACTATCCCCTGCATGTTGGTGTGAAACGATTCGATGAGGCTTTGCAACTTTGGTGGGCATCCTATCTTTGGCAGGATCTTGAAAAGGCCCTCTCTGCTGACCAGATCGAACGCTTTGGTGAGGTCGATGAAGGCGACGTACAGGGGCATGTTCTGTTCTCTGCATTTCTCCTGGAGTTGGCAGATGGAGAATATCATGTCTACCGTCAATCGCTCAGCGCAGAAGCCACACTGAGACTCGGGGTAGACACGTTTGGCAAGCTTCTGTAGACGAACGAGAACAACTCGTGCGTAGACTTTGCCAACAACGCTGAGGAGGGAGATGCCCCTGTAGTTGTTGCAGTCGCTTCTCTCCCCTTTGTTTTTGTAGAGGGTGATGATCTTGGCATCCCTCATGTCCTGTGGTACGGCATCTTCCTTCCAACACTGGCAGAGGATGTCATGCAATGGCAGCAGTAGGGCGGTCTTGCAGTGCTTGATCAGGTCAGGGGGTATGCCGTCGTTGCCGGGTGCCTTTCCAGCCTTTCCAGCAAGGCCAAGCTATCAATGGTCTTGCTGAGTTCGTCGATGGTTGGCTCGGCGTCAAGTTCGTCCATGGATGGCAGGCAGTCGATGGCATCAAGGGCTGACGGTGTCACGGTGTTCTGTCTGGAGTAGAGGTCGGAGTAGTGTTCCACCCATCTCTCCATCTGCTTGTTCTTTTCTGTGATCATCTCCCCAGTGGAGGATTTGAGGGGGGCCGTCTTGCTCTGAGCCGAACCAAGTGCTCTCTTGATGCCATCGTACATACCACGGATGTTCCCTGTTATGGCAGCGGTTTGAATGTCTTGGCTGAGCTGAGTCCAGTACTCGTTGGCACAGCGCCGAGCAGTCTGCTGAACTTTGCTTCTCGCAGCCCTGAGAATCTGGAGATTCTTCTCGTTTGAGTACTTCTTGTACTCAGCAAGTGCTGAGCGCTTGGCTTCAATGACGGGGGTCATCTCGGTCAACTTGGCATCAAACCAGTCCTGTGACTTCAAGGTCTTCCTCCCAAAGGTAACCAAGGCTGTGCGGTGGATGGTGTTTTGCAGCTCTTCCCACTTCTGCTTTGCAGATTCTCCTTCTCGTGCTACACCAAGTTCCTTCTCAAAGGTGGAGGCAAACTGCTCAACAAGTTCTGGTTGAGCCATCTTGCTGGTGTCAATCCATGCCTTTCCAGGCTGTCTAGCACGATGGAATTTCTTCAGCTGCAGCTTGACCTTGCAACACACCAATGAATGGTCTGTGTCGCAATCTGCACTCTGGAACGAACAGGTGATTAGCACATTCTTCAGTGAGGTGCACCTGGTCAGGATCAAGTCCAGCTGGTGCCAGTGCTTTGAACACGGATGTTGCCAGGAAACCTTGTGTTGGGGCTTGGTCTTGAAGAACGAGTTTGTGATGCACAGATCGTGATATGTGCAGAACTCGAGCAGCCGCTGTCCGTTGACGTTCATTCTGCCCACGCCAAAAGGTCCAAGACAGGAGGGCCAGGAGTCATGGTCAGCACCCACTCTGGCATTGAAGTCTCCAAGGAGAATGAGTTGTTCAGAGTTGGGGATGATCCTGACAGTTGTTGCGAGATTCTCGTAGAACTCGTCTTTTGCCTCTGGTGTGGCTGTCTGTGTTGGGGCATACACACTGATGAGGGTGACTGGGCCTTGAGTGGTGTTCAGGCGGAGGGTGAGGAGTCGTGCAGAGCCAGTGCTGCCCGGTTCCACCATCTTCAGCAAGGTGTTCTTCACTGCGAAGCCCACTCCGTGTTCCCTGTGTTCGTCACTGCCCTTTCCCTGCAAGTAGAACGTGTAGTCCTTCTCTCTCAGTGTGCCTGCGTCAGCCAACCGTGTTTCCTGGAGAGTGGCGATATCCACTCCCAGTCTCTTCAGTGCATTATTGATGATGGCAGTCTTCCTGGTGTCGTTGATGTCCTTGAGGTTAGCAGCGAGTCCTGTCATCATAGTGCGGACGTTCCAAGTTCCCAGTTTTAGAGTTGGTCTCTTTTGTTTTATTGTCTTGCCTGGTGCGAAGGTTCTCAGCCTGCTGTTCGGACTTCTCCTCATTCCCATGCACCCAATGAGGAAAGCAAGCTGTGGCGGGACAACACCTTATTGGCTGGGGGCTGCCCAGCTTGAGGTGGGCGGTAGCTGTCCAGTGAGATCCGATGATCCCTCCCACCGTCGGGAACAACCCCTGGCACTGCACTCTACGCCAATTGAGCGGTGGCTTATAACCGGTAACTGTCATTCCCCGTGTTTTGTCTATGCCAAAGGCGAAGCTGAAGTGTCCTCTCCAGTGATCCGGTGTTCTACCTTTCAACGTTGGGCGTTGGTAGGATTCAAGCCTGGGCAGGAAGATATGGAGGACAAGATGTTACCCATGCAGCATGTCCCCCCTCTCCACGTCACTGATGAATCCAAAGGAACAGCAGGGCTGCTAGTTTGGCACCAGCGCCGTCGCAGGAGCTGCCAGAACAATGTTGAGCACAACAGAGAATTGCCTTAGGGGCTCCGACTCCGGATTTTTCCTCAGGGTTGACTCCCGAAGCCTTACCCGTGACCGGGTGTGCCGCAAGGCTCACGGGCTGCACGGTGGCGCAGTGGTTTAGCACTGTGACAGCACAGTTTTACCCTCGGCCGGGGGATTGCGGGGATCATGAGATCGTGGGTTCGATCCCAGCCCCTGACCAACAGTGAGCTGTGTGGAGTTTGCATGTTCTCCCCGTGTTGCGCGGGTTTACTCCGGGATTTCTCCGGTTTCCTCCCGCACACCAAAAACATGTAGGTTTAGGGCGCTCGCGCACGCAGCGACCAGCAGCCGGTGGCTTGTCATCAGACTGCAAACCAAGTCTACCTACGGGTACAAATAAGTAACAAAAAAAAAAAAAAAAAAAAAAAAAAGGCAGCGGAGGTTTGAAATCAGGGTTTACCTTCCCCTAGATGGGCTACCTTCCCAGGTTGATGAGCCACCATCTACCCGAAGCATCTGGTTTTAAGGCACCAGAGATCCGCCCTCGCCCCTTCTCCTATTAGTAAAAGCAGTTCCGCCGGGCTTAGAGACTAACACACACAAGCAGGCTAGGAGTTGGACTTAGTTGTCAGAGGCTTTTCGAGACGCACGCCATAAGGAGCATTTTATGAGCACTGGGAGCTTAACCCCAGTGCCACTCCTGACTATGACAACCTTGGAACCCGGCATTCTATATATAAGATAAGATAAGATAAGATAAGCCTTTATTAGTCCCACAACGGGGAAATTCCAGGATTGCAACAGCACAGGGATAGCAACACTCAGAGCAACAATCAGAAGGCAAGAAAAAAAACAAGCAAGCAAGAGCAGCTAATAAACATATGTACGTATTACTATAAAATATATATATATACACACACACACAGACACACAGTGCAGAGCATTGTAGCTGGATGGAATAAATATATGAATATATGAACACACAGTGCAGAGCATTGTAGCTAGATGGAATAAATATGTAAATATATAAACACCCACAGTACGGAGCATTGCAGCTAGGTGGAATAAATATGCAAGTATATAAACACACACAGTGCGGAGCAATGTAGCTAGATGGAATAATATGTAGATATATAAATATATAAACACACCCAGTGCTGAGCATTGTAGCTAGATGGAGTAAATATGCAAATATATAAACACACACAGTGCAGAGCATTGTTGCTAGATGGAATGAAACAGCATAACCGTCTACTTAGTTATCCTACATGGTATGATTATGTGCCCATACATATTCTCACCCTCCATAGCGACCGGTATGTTCCTAGTTGTATGCCGGAGGGGACCATTGTGTAAGTCTATTGCATCTTTTGCATTCAAAAAACTATTAGTTTGTTACGTCTTTTTGCTATCTCTGCGAGCAGCCCTGCTTAGGTTGTACAGTCTGACAGCCGTTGGTAGGAAGGACCTACGAAACCTCTCGGTTGTGCACCTGGGATGATGTAGTCTGCTGCTAAATGAGCTCCTCAGTGCATTCAGTATGTCCTGCATAGGGTGGAACTCGGACTCCAGCAGAGATGACAGTTTAGCCACCGTCCTTCTCTCTCCTATCTCCTCCATCGGATCAAGGCGCTGCCCCAGGACAGAGCTAGCTTTCTTAATCAGTTTGTTCAGTCTCTTCCTATCGGCTGCAGTAATGCCACTGCCCCAGCATACCACTCCAAAAGTGATGGCTGATGCCACCACCGTGTCATAGAATGACTTCAGCAGCGCCCCTTGTACACCAAAAGACCTGAGTCTCCTCAGCAGGAACAGCCTGCGCTGTCCCTTCTTGTAGAGTGCATCAGTATTGTGTGACCAGTCTAGTTTATTGTTCAGATGAATAACCAGGTACTTATAGGATGTCACCATCTCGATGTCTGTTCCCTGTATATTTACTGGTACTGTGAGGGGCTGCCCATGCCTGCGGCAGTCCACCACCAGCTCCTTAGTTTTCCTCGCGTTGATCTGGAGTCAGTTCCGATGGCACCAGTCCACGAAGTCCTGGATAAGCCCTCTGTACTCAGCTTCATCTCCATTGGAGATGAGGCCAACGATCGCAGAGTCATCAGAGAACTTCTGTAGATGGCAGTGTGTTGTGTTGTGTGAGAAGTCCGCAGTATAAAGAGTGAACAGGAAGGGAGCCAGCACCGTTCCCTGGGGGGCCCCCGTGCTACTGATGATCGTGTCGGACACACAGTCCCGGGTTCTCACAAACTGAGGCCGGTTCGTGAGGTAGTCCAGGATCCATGATGACAGGTGCTGGTCCACCCCTGCGCGCAGCAGCTTGTCCTTCAGGATCATCGGTTGGATGGTGTTGAAAGCACTGGAGAAGTCAAAGAACATGATCCTCACCATATTCCCGGGCTTCTCCAGGTGGGACAGAGAACGGTGAAGGAGGAAGATCACCGCATCCTCCACCCCAATGCCATGCTGGTAGGCGAACTGGAGTGGATCCATCGCTGGTTCCACCAGGGGGCGGAGGTGAGCAAGGAGCAGTCTCTCCAGGGTCTTCATCAAGTGGGACGTCAAGGCCACCGGTCTGTAGCTGTTCAGGTCTTTGGGGTGGGAAGTTTTTGGTACAGGTACCACACAAGATGTTTTCCACAGCTGTGGTACCCTCCCCAGTTTCAGGCTCATGTTGAAGATATACGTCACAATCCCACACAGCTGGTCTGCACAGGACTTGAGGAGCTTTGCGCTGATGCCGTCCGGTCCCGGCGCCTTCCTCGCCTTGATCTTCCTCAGCTCCGTCCTCACCTGGGTCCTGGTCAGGGTCAGGATGGGGGGCTGTGTGTTGGGAGTGGGGGGGTGTTGGTGGAGTGGGGAGTGGGCAGCAGGACTTGATTTCTTTAGAGGCAGCAGTGGTTGTTGTGCAGTCAGGGGGGAGGGCGGTTGGTCAAATCTATTGAAAAACAGATTCAGGTTGTTCGCCCACTCCCTGCCCCCTGTGGCCTGGGGGGAGGTATTCTGGAGCCCCGAGATGGTTTTGAGGTTTCTCCAGACCCCGCTGATGTCGCTCTGTTGCAGCTTGTCCTCCATCTTCTTCCTGAAGCTGTCCTTGCCTTCTCTGATCTTTCTCCTCAGCTCCCTCTGTACGGACTTCAGCATCTCCCTGTTCCCTGACCTGAAGATCCTCTTCTTCTCTCTCAGAAGTGTTTTTATCTCAGGGTTGATCCAGGGTTTGTTGTTTATATACAACTTATAATTAGATTTTTTGTTTTATCTTGGTCAATCTCAACAGTAACACATTCCAAGATCCCTGGTAGTGCAAAGGACATTCCATTTACAAGCTTACACCTATACAGGTCATCAATATACAGTGCAACACCACCACCCTTTTTTGAGATCTGTTAATATGAAACATCTGATATCCCTCTATTGCCATCAGGGGAGCCTGCTCTTCATTAATCCAAGTTTCAGAGACTGCAATAGCTGTGAATTTTCTGTCTAGCTGTTTTAAATAGTCCTGAATCTGTGGAAAGTTTTTGTTAAGACTTCTGCTGTTGAAGTGTATTATTGATAGTTTACCATCTAGTTGCACTTGACTTTTGAATTGCTTTTCAGTGTAATATTCACAATGGTTATGAATGTGGTATATATGACTCTTATATCCCATATCTACATATGTTAGAACAAGTGGAAATGTTTTGTGACAGCATATGTAAGGAACTTCACACCTGGAAAGGACAAAGGATCTCCCCCGCCGGGTTAAAGTCAATGGACCTCCCAAGACGCGGCGGCGGAGACGGACTTGACACCTTTACCCCCTAAGGCGAGAGGAGGAGTTCCCATCACCTCCCAAGACAAGGAGAGGAGATAGCAGAACAATGGGGGGGTTAAGATAACGGGGGGATGTCAGCTTTTTCAATGTGTGGCTCTGATGTCAGCTTTTTCAATGTGTGGCTCTATGTGTGCTTGTATTTAACCAGCGAGCGGAGCAGATATCACTCTCTTGCCTTCTGCCAAGCTCTGCACCTGATGAGACTCGATAGAAGAGCTATTCATTAAAAACCCTGTTTTTAATACAAAAATCGCCTCGTTATTTCAGCTCCTCTACACTGGTGACCTTGACGCGAGAATATGGACCGGAGGCGTTCTTCAAGCTGCTCATCCATGGTGACTCGGGCATACGCCAGCGACGACGCAGACGAGGGAACAAGCAGACAGCTGTTCCCCACGGCAGAGGGCACTGAGAGAGCTCAACCAAGCTCCAGCACCGCCGTGAGTGCCGAGGCAAGGCACTCTCACCCGGCGGGCACAACAGTGATGGTGTGCACAAACGCTGTTGCTGTCAACCTGCCAGACTTCTGGCGAGAGGACCCCGCCTCTTGGTTTCAGCAAGCTGAAGCCCAGTTTATACTGGCGGGCATCACAGCAGACGATATTAAGTTTTACCATATCGTCTCCAAACTCGACTCCGCCACTTCGAAGTGTGTGCGGAGCTTGGTCCGGCGACCACCAGCCCGGGACAAATATGAGACACTCAAGGCGACCATCGTGGCAAATTATGTCCCATCAGCGGAGGAAAGAGCCGAGAGGATCCTGGCGGTCTACGGCCACAGAGGGAGCAATCCGAGGACCCTCATGGAGGATTTGCTACAACTCAAGGAGGAGGATAATGATAATTTCCTTTTCCAATTCATTTTCCTCAGCACGCTACCACCGCAGTTGAGAGGGACACTCGCCAGTATGAAGTGCAATAATCATCAGGATTTCCGCACACTGGCCAACGAGGCTTACCGGCTCGTCAACGCCTGCAGAGAACGGACACCCACAGCGGCATCCGCAGATGTGAAAACTGACACCCCGAGCCTTGGAGAGACTCAACCCACGGCGACAGCGGCGCGGCCCAAGCGCAACGAGCAGAACGACGTCTGCTATTATCACCACCGTTTCGCAGAGAAAGCCCGCAAATGCGTTCCCCCCTGCAAGTTTACGATGTCATGGAAACGCCAAAGCCGAGGGCCATTAACAGCAGCGGTTCTCGGCGAGAAGAATAAGCTGTTATACGTGACGGACGGATACACAGGCAAGCAGTTCCTCATCGACACGGGAGCTCAGCTGAGTTTCGTCATGCCCTCCCACGCAGATCGACCCATGGGCACCCGGGGCAACGGAGCAGTGGCAGCCAACGGCTCTGACATCGACACGTTCGGGGAAAAGAGCCTGCACCTCCTCATCCACGGCCGCAGCTACAGATGGACATTTGTTGTAGCAGCGGTGAGCTTTAACTTGTTAGGCGCAGATTTTCTGTGTGCACACGGGTTATTAGTGGATCTTGCAAATAGGCGCCTGGTTAATGCACTATCTTTTGCTTCTATTCCATGTTCAGCTCGAGTTTCCCCACCACCTGTGCAGGCCAACGTCACCACAGCGGGAGGTAAGTTTGAACAACTCCTCACCCAATTTCCAGCACTCACAACCCCCAAATTAAACACTTCATTCCGACAACAGGACCTCCTGTTTTTACCAAAGCTCAACATAGCAAAGGATGAATTTGCAGCTCTCGAAAAATTGGGCATTGTTAGACGCTCGAAGAGCCCCTGGGCTTCACCACTTCACATGGTTCCGAAATCTGACGGTTCTTGGAGACCGTGCGGAGATTACCGCAGGCTAAACAACGCTACAGCGCATGACCGCTACCCCATTCCTCACATTCAGGACTTTTCACTGCATTTAGCGGGTGCGCGCATTTTTTCAAAAATAGACTTAGTCCGCGGTTATCACCAAGTCCCAGTCCGAGCTGAAGATATTCCTAAAACAGCGGTAATAACCCCTTTCGGCCTTTTTGAATTCCTACGAATGCCATTTGGCCTCAAAGGCGCTGCTCAGACTTTTCAACGGATGATGGACGCTGTCCTACGCGACCTTCCTTTTGTCTTCGTCTACCTCGATGACATGCTGGTAGCCAGCTCATCCGAGGAAGAACACGAGCAGCACCTCACTACTGTTTTTCAGAAGCTGGAAGAGCATGGACTAATAATCAATCCAGCCAAATGCAAATTCGGCGTATCACAAATTGATTTTTTGGGACATAGAGTCTCCCCAAAAGGTGCATTTCCGCTTCCAGACAAAGTTCATGCGATAGAAGGTTTTCCACGGCCCCAAACGGTTAAATCGCTACAGGAATTTTTGGGGATGGTTAATTTTTACAACCGTTTCCTCCCCCATGCAGCTCAGCTCATGCAACCCCTATATGACGCGCTCAGAAAAAAGAAAGCTTCCAACGCGGTCGAATGGACCCCGGAGCGCGAACGCGCTTTCGCGGAAGTAAAAAGCGCCCTAGCTAACGCCACAATGTTAGTCCACCCAGATCCCTCAGCCCGCATTGCTCTAACCACAGATGCTTCAGACCTGGCTATAGGGGCAGTTGTAGAACAACTTGTCAGTGGGGTCTGGCAACCTTTAGCATTCTTTAGCAAATCGCTAAACCCAACTGAACGCAAATACAGCACTTTTGACAGAGAGCTGCTGGCGCTTCATTTGTCCATCCGCCACTTCCAGTTTTGGTTAGAAGGGCGGAGTTTCACGGTCTTTGTGGACCATAAGCCGCTCACTTTTGCTATGGCTAAAATTTCAGAACCATGGTCGGGCAGACAACAAAGACAGCTAGCTGCGATTTCAGAGTTCACCACAGACATTCGACACGTAGCAGGCAAACTTAACGTTGTAGCTGACTGTCTCTCTCGCGCTGTGACACCGCCAGAGCACGAGGAGACAGATTACACCGCCTCAGCAGCGGAACTCTTCACTAACGCACACACATACGCAGCACCTATCCAGGATGGAATAGATTATGCAGCCATGGCGGAAGAACAAAGCAGTGATGCAGACGTGCGCGCGCTCCTGTCCGGACCAACAGGGTTAAGGCTGGAGAAAAAAGGGTTGCGCGATGGCGTGCCCCCCCTAATATGCGACGTTTCAACCGGCCAACCTCGCCCGTTAGTACCAGCTGCTTGGCGTCGCCGTATTTTCAATGCAATTCACTCCCTCGCACACCCAGGTGTGCGCGCCTCAGTCAAAATGGTTGCTGAAAAGTTTGTGTGGCCAGGCCTGCGCAAAAACGTAAAAGAATGGGCAAAAACTTGCATTCCTTGTCAACGCGCCAAAATACACAGACACACAAAAGCCCCTCTGGAGCCTTTTCCAATTCCTGCTAGAAGATTCGACCACATTCACGTCGACCTCGTGGGGCCGCTACCTTCCTCCCAAGGTTTCACACACCTGTTAACAATGATAGATCGCACCACGCGCTGGCCAGAGGCAGTCCCTCTAGCGTCAACCACAGCGGAGGAAGTCGCTTGCGTTTTTCTAGCAAACTGGGTGGCACGTTTCGGCGTTCCATCAGACATCACGTCAGACAGAGGGCCTCAATTTATCTCAGAGCTCTGGTCAGCCATGTCTAACAGTTTAGGGGCAACAATTCATCGCACCACCGCTTATCACCCTCAGGCTAATGGGTTATGCGAGCGTTTTCACAGGTCCTTAAAGGCTGCCCTCAGGGCCTCACTAACGGACACAAATTGGGTAAATAAACTTCCCTGGGTTTTATTGGGGTTGCGTGCAGCACCTAAAGAGGATTTAGACACTTCTCCTGCAGAATTAGTTTTTGCCCAGCCTCTCAGGCTCCCAGGCGAATTTTTACCAGAGAACCCAGAACCAGGACACCTTCCAGTCCCAAGGTTTTTAGGCAGCAGTGGACCGGACTCCCTCCACGGTCCAGCTCATCACTCTTTTCCACGAGTTTTTGTTCCTCAAACTTTAAAAAACGCTGAGTTCGTTTTTGTTAAGCATGAAGCCATTAAACCAACGTTACACCCAGTTTACGATGGCCCGTTCAGAGTGCTGGAAAATGGTGACAAACACTTTGTGCTTGATTATGGGGACAGAAAGGAAGTGGTCAGTGTTGACAGACTCAAACCTGCTTTCTTGCTGAGAGACGAACCTGCACAGTTGGCACGAGCACCTCGGCGTGGTAGACCCCCCAGAGGAAAAGTCTCAGCCCCCAGGCAGGGAACAATTAATCTCTTTCCTTCCCACAATGCAGATTCACCACGAGAAGGTCCCAGCGGGACACCTAAGCCAACCTACAGCAGTTTTGGGAGAAGAATAAAGCCCAGACAGCACAGGGACTGATACCAACCACCCCGCAATTATTCACTAATTGTGCTACAACAGTTTAAGGCTACTTATGATTTCACTATGCTGTTATGTTTACCACTGAACTTTCTTAGGAGCATGGCTGCTAGAAAACTTCTCCTGTGGCAACAGTTGTAACATGTAGTATTTCATAGTTATTATCTTAGACTGTGATTCTTTCTGTGTCCTTTCCTAGTGTTTGGGGGGCCTGTGGTATATATGACTCTTATATCCCATATCTACATATATTAGAACAAGTGGAAATGTTTTGTGACAGCATATGTAAGGAACTTCACACCTGGAAAGGACAAAGGATCTCCCCCGCCGGGTTAAAGTCAATGGACCTCCCAAGACGCGGCGGTGGAGACGGACTTGACACCTTTACCCGCTAAGGCGAGAGGAGGAGTTCCCATCACCTCCAAAGACAAGGAGAGGAGATAGCAGAACAATGGGGGGGTTAAGATAACGGGGGGATGTCAGCTTTTTCAATGTGTGGCTCTGATGTCAGCTTTTTCAATGTGTGGCTCTATGTGTGCTTGTATTTAACCAGCGAGCGGAGCAGAGATCACTCTCTTGCCTTCTGCCAAGCTCTGCACCTGATGAGACTCGATAGAAGAGCTATTCATTAAAGACCCTGTTTTTAATACAAAAATCGCCTCGTTATTTCAGCTCCTCTACAATGAATATTATTGAAAAAGTGGTTATCAGGATCAATATCGTTCTCCATCTCTTGTAGTTTATGTTCAGCATAATGGCATATTTTCAGAGTTTGAATTTCCTCACTCTGTGTCAAATGACTTCCTCCAACTGGGGATAATTGATGTCTACTCAAGTCAGTCATAAGTTTTTTGTTTGTTTTGCTTATTATTTTTTTTTTAAAGTACATTGACATGGTATGTCAAAAGAACTATTCTTACCGTGTGTGTGGATATGGATTATCATTGTCTCTTAATTTTCTTAATCAGTGTTCATCTGTATTTATCTAAGTCAGTAACTTCTCTGATCATTATACTCTTTGCTTGCTCAGGTGTTCCATTTAGTTTGATCCAAACTCTACAATTTCTTGTCCTTGTTGCCTGTATCTTATTTTGTCTTTTCAGCATCCGTGCTTGCCGTGCTATTTCAGCATTAGTTTTAGTTAGGTGTTCATTTAGGTAAACTTCTGTTCCCCGGAGCTTTCTGGCCTGCCTCAGTATGTCATTCTTTACCCTTCTGTTCACAAAGCACATCACAATTGATTTCTTTGTTTTATTATTGTCACCATGGGGTGAGACGCCGGCTCGGCGCTCAGCCCATGCTCCTTTTATCCCTGCCTCTCATTGGGCAGCGCCTCAGCTGGCTCCCAGCTGTCAGTGTCACGGGACGGCTGGGGCCAATTTATCCTCATCAGCTGGGGCGCTGCTAATGAGTATAAAGAGGAGCAGCCACGATCATTCGGCGCTGCGACATAAGCACTACTAGGCTGGAGCCCCTTCGTCTGGTGCCAGCCCTTGTCTCATCATCCAGCATCTCTCGTAAGTGTTTTCCTGTAAGAAGTATTTGTGCCTCTGTGCCCCCATGTCTGGCGCAAGCCCTCTACTTGTCTTAGCGAATCACTTGGGAGCGCCACCTTGTTGACTGTTAACTCTGTTGCTATACTGCCCATGAGTGTAACTGTGTATGAGCATCTGTGCTTTCCTCATCCCTTACCCCTGTCACCAATAAAACATCACAACTTACTGGCTCGCCCTTGGCTCTCTTATTGCGTGGCTCCCTAGAGCCACGTGTGACAGTACAGTGGGGCAAAAAAGTATTAGTCAGCCACCAATTGTGCAAGTTCTCCCACTTAAAAGATGAGAAAGGTCTCCAATTTTCATCATAGGTATACCTCAACTATGAGAGACAAAATGAGAAAAAAAAATCCAGAAAATCACATTGAAGGATTTTTAATGAATTAATTGGCAAATTCCTCGGTAAAATAAGTATTTGGTCAATAACAAAAGTTCATCTCAATACTTTGTTATATACCCTTTGTTGGCAATGACAGAGGTCAAACGTTCTCTGTAAGTCTTCACAAGGTTTTCACACACTGTTGCTGGTATTTTGGCCCATTCCTCCATGCAGATCTCCTCTAGAGCAGTGATGTTTTGGGGCTGTCGCTGGGCAACACAGATTTTCAACTCCCTCCAAAGATTTTCTATGGGGTTGAGATCTGGAGACTGGCTAGGCCACTCCAGGACCTTGAAGTGCTTCTTACGAAGCTACTCCTTCGTTGCCCGGGCGGTGTGTTTGGGATCATTGTCATGCTGAAAGACCCAGCCACGTTTCATCTTCAATGACCTTGCTGATGGAAGGAGGTTTTCACTCAAAATCTCACGATACATGACCCCATTCATTCTTTCCTTTACACGGATCAGTCGTCCTGGTCCCTTTGCAGAAAAACAGCACCAAAGCATGAAGTTTCCACCCCCATGCTTCACAGTAGGTATGGTGTTCTTTCTCCTCCAAACACGACAAGTTGAGTTTTTACCAAAAAGTTCTATTTTGGTTTCATCTGACCATATGACATTCTCCCAATCCTCTTCTGGATCATCCATATGCTCTCTAGCAAACTTCAGACGGGCCTGGACATGTACTGGCTTAAGCAGGGGGACACGTCTGGCACTGCAGGATTTGAGTCCCTGGTGGTGTAGTGTGTTACTGATGGTAGCCTTTGTTACTTTGGTCCTAGCTCTCTGCAGGTCATTCACTAGGTCCCCCCATGTGGTTCTGGGATTTTTGTTCACTGTTCTCGTGATAATTTTGACCCCACGGGGTGAGATCTTGCGTGGAGCCCCAGATCGTGGGAGATTATCAGTGGGCTTGTATGTCTTTCATTTTCTAATAATTGCTCCCACAGTTGATTTCTTCACACCAAGCTGCTTACCTATTGCAGATTCAGTCTTTCCAGCCTGGTGCAGGTTTACAATTTTGTTTCTGGTGTCCTTTGACAGCTCTTTGGTCTTGGCCATAGTGAAGTTTGGAGTCTGACTGTTAGAGGTTGTGGACAGGTGTCTTTTATACTGATAACGAGTTCAAACAGGTGCCATTAATACAGGTAACGAGTGGAGGACAGAGGAGCCTCTTAAAGAAGTAGTTACAGGTCTGTGAGAGCCAGAAATGTTGCTTGTTTGTAGGTGACCAAATACTTATTTTACTGAGGAATTTACCAATTAATTCATTAAAAATCCTTCAATGTGATTTTCTGGATTTTTTTTTCTCATTTTGTCTCTCATAGTTGAGGTATACCTGTGATGAAAATTGGAGACCTCGCTCATCTTTTAAGTGGGAAAACTTGCACAATTGGTGGCTGACTAAATACTTTTTCCCCACTGTATGTCGCAGCCAGAACGAGTTGCCGGTGGCCGTAAATGGTTTGGACTTGTACCTTCCTGTCCGGGTGTTAGCGCCGTTAGCATGCCGTTTCCCAGGAGTCACTCCCGACGCCAGGGCAACGAGCTGAGGTCCATCTCGGGGGCTGTCGACAGGACGCTCTTCACCCTGCACGACGCCTCCAATTCGAGACGCTGGCATCCGGGCCGTGCTGAGGATCTCCTGGTCTGTCACCCTCGTTCTTCTTCCCATCTCGAGGTCAGTGCCAGGATTGACGCCATGGTCACACAGCGAGAGAAGCTCCACGGGTTGGATGGAAACCCCGGCAGAACGCCGAAGCGGATGACGTTGCCCCCCGCTTCGGGACCCCGTTCCTGCTGCCATTCCAGCCTGGGAGTTCACGCCGCCCAGAGGGCTTCCCCCGTTCTGCGCTACGTCACTCGGGATTCCCCCCATGGAGCCGCAGCTGACAGCAGTTACGTCTGGGACCGAGCGGCTGACGCGATTCCCGCTGTGTATCCATTCACCATCTGCAGGCACGTGGCGGCGGCAGTGAGATCGGTGGAGAGGACTCCAGAGCAACGAAGCTTTCCCAAGCTCAACGCCTTCCTCGCCTCGGTCTCTGAACAGGAGCGACAATTCCTGGGTTCCCCCCTCGCTTTGCCCCCTGGGAGAAGTCGTCGTCACATCGCCAAGTCACTTCAGCATGAACCCCGTCCGGACCCAGTTCTGGGCTGCTGCCAGGACCTCTCCTCCCACGCAGCTGTCACCTTCTCGCCTCGTCAGTGTGGAGATTTCACAGCCTCACTCCCTGAGCCTCATTCCCCCGCTGTCATCCCAGGACATTCGGGCTGGCTCCCCGCGGCTGTCACCCCCTCCTCCTCGACGCGTCTCCTGACTACTGTGTGTGCCTGGAACCCCGGCCTGGTGAGCCCTTTCCTGGAGACAACGCGAGCGGTCCCCAGACTATTTCCCAGGGGGTCCTCCGTTATCGCCTGGCGGGGAGAGGAAGAAGCTATGTCCACGACAGCAGGCGCCATTGAACCTCCAGGAGGCAGGCAAGTTTTAGTTTATTTACATCTGTTTTATGATTTGCTCTGTCACACTCCTGGAGGTGGAGTTCGGGGTCCGCAGCTCCCTGAACTCCCACCACCTGCTGTAACCTGTGCCTTTAATCCTGCATCCTCTGTGTCTCTCTCCGCCGAGCGATCCCCGGCTCTGGGTCAACGTGGTGGGATAAGGAGAGGGCCTGCGGTTCCGCAGCTACGTTGTGGACGGAGGAGGAGGACTGACTGCTACGTGGAGTCTGCGCCGACGACCAAGCGTCCCCGGGTCTCCACGGAGGTGCGGTTCGGTCCAGCGGGACGAGGTTCTCCTGCCATCACGCCGCATGGACCGTCGGTGTGGTTACCAACGCGGGAGGAACCTCAAGCTCCGCTGACCATCGTGCTGGCTGCAGGGCCCGACGCAGCTGGGTGGGAGCCTGACTACGACCTCCAGACAACGGATCCTGGATCTTCACAGTCCTGGACGGCATCGGAACCCGAGATCAGGCGAGTGCTCCTCTCTCTTTTCTCCCTCTATTTCTCTGAGCACTTTAGCCTGTCTCTAGGGGGGATGAGCCGGGTGCAGCCGCCCGCTGCATCCGAGCGCGTTCCGCCGGGTTCTGGTGCTGCCGGTGATCCTGACCCCGGTTCTGTTTTCTCCTCTGAGCCTTCTTCCAGGGTCGCCGGCGAGGAGTTGCTGTTCCTCGTGGTGCTGTGGGGTCCAGGTTCAGTGTTGGTGGTCGATTCTGGTGCGGTGCTGACCCAGTCGGGGTCCGTTGTGGGTGCTGCTCCAGCGGTGCTCGACGTGGATTCGCCCGAGACCCAATCGGGGTCCGACGTGGGTGCTGCTCCAGCGGCGTTCAGCATGGGTTCGCCTAAGACCCAATCGGGGTCCGACGCGGGTGCCACCCCAGTGTTGTCCAGGTCCGGTGGGGAGGTGGCTGTTCCCCTGCAGCCTGACGCTTGTCTACCTCATCATCGGCTCTCCCCTAAGCCTCTTCCTCCGGGGTCCGCTCTGACCCTTCGCCCGTCTCAACGGTCCTGGTGGTTGAGTGACGCGGGTCGACGGCTCGACCTGCAAGTCTTCTGGTTCGGCGAGCTGGTCCAACCTCCCGACAAACTGTATTGTTGCTGGGTGGCCTGGCACGGCTACCGGTGGCCTAGTTTCTTAGAACTTGGGTTTGGACTTGGCCGCCCGAACATTGTCTCTTCCCCGGGTTGCCAACTGGACAATGGGCGGGGAGATTACCAGAACAATTCCGGCCGTTTTGGACTCTGCCTGCCGTCTCCTCGGGTGTCCTTTACTTCTTTTATTATTATTGAGGTCACTTGGGTGTAGTTTCTTTGTCCGTTAGGGGAATATATGTTTTTGTGCTGTGTGTTGTGTTTTTTTTATTAACCATACTCAGCATTTTTATCTTATCATTATCCTGTGCTCCTGTCACCATTATCCCTCTAGGTGACCCTTGTATTTAGTGCTGTGTATCGTGTTTTTTCCCCTTATAACCGTACTCAGCAATTTACCTTATTGTTACCCTGTTTCACCTGTCACCATTATCCCTCTAGGTGACCCTCCTTGTATTTAGTGCTGTGTATTGTGTTTTCTCCTTTATTAACCGTACTCAGCATTTTACCTTATTGTTATCCTGTGATCCTGTCACCTTTATTCCTCTAGGTAATCCCCCGTTTATTTGGTGCTGTGTATTGCGTTCTCCCCCTTGTAAACCGTACTCAGCATTTTTCCCTCATGTTCATCCTGTTCCTACCCTGTCACCGTTATTTCCCTGGGTGTCCCTCTTTGTATATGGCGCTGTGTATTGTTTTCCCTGCCACCCGTACTCAGCGTCTTTCATCACCCTTATTTTATCTTTAGCTTTGTAGGAGTGCGTTATGGAGTAGTGTGTTTCGTTCCCCCTTAACCATACTCTGTAATTGCTTTATTTGTCCTGTTACCTCTTTGGGTTTTTTTTTTCCTCCCTTTCTTGCCCTGGGCTACATGTTGTGTTATCTGAGTAGAGCGTAACCTGTGTCCTACTCAGTTTTCTCCCCATCTGTGCCCTGGGTTAATTTTTCCCTGTTTTGTAACGTATTGTGTTTGGGTTTTTTCCTCTCTCTGCCCTGCGACCCTACATTGTCCATTGGTTTTTTTTTGTTTTGTCCTTCCCTTTGCATCTTCCTCTCCGGTCCTGCCTCCCTTCCGCCCACCCTAGGTGGTGGTGGTGGGGGGGGGCTGGGATGTTCCTGGTCGTTCGGGAGCCCGACCATGAGGGGGAGGCTCTGTCACCATGGGGTGAGACGCTACCTCGGCGCTCAGCCCATGCTCCTTTTATCCCTGCCTCTCATTGGGCAGCGCCTCAGCTGGCTCCCAGCTGTCAGTGTCACGGGACGGCTGGGGCCAATTAATCCTCATCAGCTGGGGCGCTGCTAATGAGTATAAAGAGGAGCAGCCACGATCATTTGGCGCTGCGACATAAGCACTACTAGGCTGGAGCCCCTTCGTCTGGTGCCAGCCCTTGTCTCATCATCCAGCATCTCTCGTAAGTGTTTTCCTGTAAGAAGTATTTGTGCCTCTGTGCCCCCATGTCCGGCGCAAGCCCTCTACTAGTCTTAGCGAATCACTTGGGAGCGCCACCTTGTTGACTGTTAACTCTGTTGCTACACTGCCCATGAGTGTAACTGTGTATGAGCATCTGTGCTTTCCTCATCCCTTACCCCTGTCACCAATAAAACATCACAACTTACTGGCTCACCCTTGGCTCTCTTATTGCGTGGCTCCCTAGAGCCACGTGTGACAATTATCTTTTTTGGGTAAAGCATAACAGGCTGAAATTGCATTTGTTTTGACCTTTATATCTCTACTGTCAAGGAACTGAAGCACCTGGTTTTCTAGGGAGACTGATTCACTCGGGGGAGCCTCCTCACCTCTCAGTCCTGTTGTAGCATGAGCGTATGATTGATATTTGATGTCTAGTCCACTTATAACTAGGTCATCCATACGAGAACCTTGTTCAAGATCCTCGACGCGTCGCTGCAAGTCTGTAATTTTTTTGTCTTTTTCCTGAATTGTTAATTTTAAGTCTCGTACTTCTTCCATTAGGCCTATTATTTTGGCCTGCTGGCTAACCATTTTGGCCACTTCTTCTGACAAGAAGTTCAGAGATTTTTTGATCTCTTCCATTTCCTCCTTCTTTGGTGGCATTTTTACTGACCTGTGGATAGTGAAAACAATCTCTACTTGTGTCGCCGGTATCCGATCCGACCGACCTCGAATCCAGCTGGGCCTCAGCTAGCCCCCTCCGCTGCTAGTCCCGCTGCTTACCGCCGCCGTAACCAAGCTCCTGTCCAGCTCCTCCACCGAGTCCCGCCGCTGCAGCCGAGCTCCGCTGGAGTCCCGGTAGATCCTCCGCTGAGCTCCACCGCTTACCGCCGTCTGCCTCAGTAGTTCCTCCGCTGAGCCCCGCCACCTACCGCTGTCTGCCTCAGTAATTCCTCCACTGGGCCTCGCCACTGGGCTCCGACTCAGGCTATTGTCTGGCTGGGTCCCGGTGGTCCTCCATTGGTCCCCGTCTCCCACCACCGCCGCCCCCGAACTCCGATCCGGCTCCTGTCCAACTGCTGCCTCGGTTAGTTCCTCCGGCAAGCCCTCACCGGGGACTGAGTCTCTTCATGTTGGTGTTAGGTGGTACGACTTGCGTTAGCGTTAAGCTAACTAGCGTTAGCTTAGCAAACGCTTCAGGTAAAGCGTAGCGGCGAACCACAAAAGAAACGCTAATCAGTTTACTCACAGTGGCCGGTGAAAGGCGATTAAAGGGGTATTCCAACGGAGGTGGAAATTCAGCCCGTGCGTGTGCGTCACAAATGCCGATCGCTGTTGGTTAGTTATTTTAATGGCAAAATCAGCAACTTTGTCTCAGCACTGAAAAAGTGTGACCATCCCAGTTGCCATCTTGCTCCTTGCAAGATATGCACATATGCACATATGCACATTACAAAAAAGAGCTATAAGGATAATAAATAATGTAGGATATAGAGACCATACCAATTCATTGTTTTTAAAGTCACGTCATAAAGTTCATCGATTTAGTTAAATTTAAGTCAGCACAAGTCATGTACAGGGCAATTAATAATTAACTCCCAACTAATATACAAAAAATATTTAAAAAAGAGACAATGATCATAATTTGAGAGGAGACTTAAACTTTACAAAACCCAAGATACGAACAACCAAGAAAAGTCTGTGCATATCTGTCTGTGGGGTGGATTTGTGGAACAGTCTGGAGCCGGAACTGAAACTATGTACAAACAGAAATCAATTCAAAAAGAGGTATAAACATTATTTGCTGAAAGGATATATGTTAGAAGGGTAGTATTTATACAGTTAGGCCCAGAAATATTTGGACAGTGACCCAAGCTTCATGATTTGGGCTCTGCATGCCACCACATTGGATTTGAAATGAAACGACTACAACGGAATTGAAGTGCAGACTTTAAGGTTTAATTCAAGGGGTTGAACAAAAATATATGATTAAACATGTAGGAATTGTAGCTATTTTTATACAAATGCTCCTCATTTCAGGGGCTCAAAAGTAATTGGACAAATAAACATAACCCTAAGTAAAATGTTACTTTTCAATATTTTGTTGAGAATCCTTTGCAGGCAATGACTGCCTGAAGTCTGGAACCCATGGACATCACCAAACGCTGGGTTTCCTCCTTTGTGATGCTTTGCCAGGCCTTTACTGCAGCTGTCTTCAGTTGTTGCTTGTTTGTGGGTCTTTCTGCCTTAAGTTTTGTCTTGAGCAAGTGAAATTCATGCTTGATTGGGTTGAGATCTGGTGATTGACTCGGCCATTGCAGAATATTCCACTTCGTTGCTTTAAAAAACTCCTGGGTTGCTTTTGCAAGTATGTTTTGGATCACTGGTGAAGCGCCGTCCAATCAGCTTTGCTGCATTTGGCTGAATCTGAGCAGAAAGTATATCCCTATACACTTCAGAATTCATCCGGCTGCTTCTGTCTTTTGTCACATCATCAATAAACACAAGTGACCCAGTGCCATTGGAAGCCATGCATGCCCATGCATCACACTGCCTCCACCATGTTTTACAGAAGATGTAGTGCTTTGGATCATGAGCTGTTCCAATTCTTCTCCAAACTTTCTTCTTCCCATCATTCTGGTACAGGTTGATCTTAGTCTCATCTGTCCAAAGAATGCTGTTCCAGAACTGGGCTGGCTTCTTCAGGTGTTTTTTGGCAAAGTCAATTCTGGCCTTTCTATTTTTGAGGCTGATTCATGGTTTGCACCTTGTGGTGAATCCTTTGTATTTACTCTCATGAAGTCTTCTCTTTATGGTAGACTTATGTCTACATAAGTCTACCATAAAGGGCAGCATGGTGGTGCAGTGGTTAGCACTGTTGCCTTACAGCTAGAAGGTTCCTGGTTCAAATCCCCAGGCTGGCAGGGGTTGGAACCTTTCTGTATGGAGTTTGCATGTTCTCCCTGTGCTGCGTGGGTTTACTCCGGGGGCTCCGGTTTCCTCCCACAATCCAAAGACATGCATGTTAGGTTAATTGGTTGTTCTAAATTGTCCCTAGATATTTGTTTCCTATAGGCCCTTAGAATAGAGGGTTAGTACTAGTAAAAGCGCTTTGAGTGGTCTTTGTGACTAGAAAAGCGCTATATAAGTGCAGGTTAGTTAGTTAGTAGTTAGTTATGTAACGGAGTCAAAAATGTGCTTTAGGTATTTCTTTTCCTCAGTTATGTTTTTATTTATATTGTTGTGAATTTTATTTTACTTGACTAACTAACTAACTAACTAACCTGCACTTATATAGCGCTTTTCTAGTCACAAAGACCACTCAAAGCGCTTTCATTAATACTAACCCTCTATTCTAAGGGCCTATAGGAAACAGATATCAAGGGACAATTTAGAACAGCCAATTAACCTAACATGCATGTTTTTGGCATGTGGGAGGAAACCGGAAACCGAAACACTCAAGTAAACTTGAGTGTTTTATTTTGGCAGTACACTTCTCGCATCCGCTCTTTCTGTACCTCCGAGGCTCCGGTAGTTTAGTCCTTCCCCACAGTATCGCGTTGCTTTGCTGTGGGAGCCTGTGTGGGATCGAGGTACAGACGGTGCATGATGCGTTTTGTTTTATTTCATCTACAGAGAAATAAATTGTGGAAACAGCAGTCTGGTGTCATCGTGGTCCCTATGCTGCACACACACTTGTTTTGATGTTCCCGATCACAGCCGCTTAAGGGTGCCCCCAAAAGAAGAACCGTTACGCTTGTGACGAGATCCGTTACACTGGTGCCGTTGACCCTTGGATCTTCAGATCAGCTGGACGCTGGTCACTGTGGATGCTGCATCGCCATACTGGGTCTACGCTGGGACGTATATGTGGTCAGGCATATACAGGACTATTGTATTAGGTTTTAACTGATATATGCCACCTTATTTTGGAGTTAGTCACAACGGAGAAAAAAAAAATTTTTTTTTTCACTGTGTAAAGTTGTTCAAGAGAAGAAAAAAAAAGAGAGAAAAAAAAAGACATGGATAATTATAAAACACCTGTTTTGCCAAAAGGGAGAGGTATCTGGCGCAGTGATATTGCTAATAGTAGAGATGTGGGACATTCGAAATTTATGAACAGTGGTGGGGATACGGGGTTAGGTCAGAGCCCAGGTTGTATTCCTGTTGGTGAGTTCATGAGTGAAGGTCCTCATGTTTCCACACCCTGCAGTAATGTCGGTGCCATTGAAAATTTTACAGACATGGTGGGGCAGCTTGGTGCTCAAATTAGTGAGTCTATAGTCACTAAATTAATGTCTGCTGGTGTTGTGAATATGACCAATGACAACCAGACTTCTCCTACTGATCGAACAGCACATTGTGATGTTACCAAATGTGACCCTCCACATGTGACTGTCCATGTTAAGTCAGACAGAGAACTACGAACATTTAGAGGTGACGGTACTGACAAATATTCAGTTCGGGACTGGATTGACTTGACTAAGACTGAACTCAAGAAGAGAGAGATTCCTGTGTGTGAGCAAGCAGGAGAGATAATGAGTCATTTATTGGGCAAAGCCAAAGATGTTGTGAAAGTTGCCCTGCGTAGTGACCTGGAGCTAGATGCTAAAAAGGAACCTGAGATAATTTACAATGTTCTTCTCCATTACTTCTGTGATGCTTCCTCATGTCTTCCGCTCGCAGATTTTTATGCAACCCTGCCCAGGCACAGAGAAAACCCAGTGGACTACTGGATAAGGCTGAACAAAGCAGCAGACCTGGCTCTCGAGGGCCTACGTAGACAAGGCAAGCAGACTGAGGACATGAGCAAAGAGGTTGCTATCATGTTCGTCAAAAATTGTCCTGATCCTGATCTGTCTTGCACCTTGAAGTGGAAACCACCTCATGAATGGACCTCACGTGATGTTCAGTTGAGAATTGACGATTATCAGAGAGAGGTTAGAGCTAGCGCCAGAGCGCCTGATGGTCCACAGCTAATGAGTCACACAGCTACTGTAACATCTGACAAACCCAGGTTGCCATCTTCAGCCATGACCATGCCAGAACAGTGCCACACCCCAGTCATTCCCTCTTCACTTCCTCAAACCCGACAGTTTACATGTCAGGGTCCCTCTCCATTCCCCATTTCTGACCCTACCACAAACACACTCAGCTCAGATTGTGCTAGTGTGCCGGTTGTTGCTCAAAATCTCCAACAGTCAGAGGAGAGGCTCCTTGGTCGCGTGGTTAATATGTTTCAGGAAATGATGGAGAAGTTGCAGCAGTGTACAATTCCTCACCTGACTGAGAGCAACAGATTTAAAAATACCCCTCGTCAGAGACGCCCCAGAGAAGCAACTTGTAAGGTCTGTAATGACACACGTCACTCCACCATTTCACATTGCATGTCTGAGAAACTGTGTTTTACCTGTCTTTCCCCTGGTCATACCAGACTGGCCTGTCCCAACAACCACTGTCAGCCTCCTTCTCAGTCTCAGGGAAACTAACTGACCTGTACTTGGAGGGAGGCAGTGCAGGTCTCACCTCAAGCTCCCACTGCAGTGACACATCTGATGCTGAGTCGACTTTTGCATCGGTGAGAAGCTCATGCGATAATGTAAGATAAGATAAGATAAGCCTTTATTAGTCCCACAACGGGGAAATTCCAGGATTGCAACAGCACAGGGATAGCAACACTCAGAGCAACAATCAGAAGGCAAGAAAAAAAAAAAAACAAGCAAGCAAGAGCAGCTAATATACATATGTACATATTACTATAAGATATATATACACACACACACACAGACACACAGTGCTGAGCATTGTAGCTAGATGGAATAAATATGTAAATATATAAACACCCACAGTGCAGAGCATTGTTGCTAGGTGGGATGAAACAGCATAACCGTCTATTTAGTTATCCTACATGGTATGATTATGTGCCCATACATATTCTCACCCTCCATAGCGACCGGTATGTTCCTAGTTGTATGCCGGAGAGGACCATTGTGTAAGTCTATTGCATCTTTTGCATTCAAAAAAAAAAAAACTATTAGTTTGTTACGTCTTTTTGCTATCTCTGCGAGCAGCCCTGCTTAGGTTGTACAGTCTGACAGCCGTTGGTAGGAAGGACCTACGAAACCTCTCGGTTGTGCACCTGAGATGATGTAGTCTGCTGCTAAATGAGCTCCTCAGTGCATCCAGTATGTCCTGCATAGGGTGGAACTCGGACTCCAGCAGAGATGACAGTTTAGCCACCGTCCTTCTCTCTCCTATCTCCTCCATCGGATCAAGGCGCTGCCCCAGGACAGAGCTAGCTTTCTTAATCAGTTTGTTCAGTCTCTTCCTATCGGCTGCAGTAATGCCACTGCCCCAGCAGACCACTCCAAAAGTGATGGCTGATGCCACCACCGTGTCATAGAATGACTTCAGCAGCGCCCCTTGTACACCAAAAGACTTGAGTCTCCTCAGCAGGAACAGCCTGCGCTGTCCCTTCTTGTAGAGTGCGTCAGTATTGTGTGACCAGTCTAGTTTATTGTTCAGATGAATACCCAGGTACTTATAGAATGTCACCATCTCGATGTCTGTTCCCTGTATATTTACTGGTGCTGTGAGGGGCTGCCCATGCCTGCGGCAGTCCACCACCAGCTCCTTAGTTTTCCTCGCGTTGATCTGGAGGCAGTTCCGATGGCACCAGTCCACAAAGTCCTGGATAAGCCCTCTGTACTCAGCTTCATCTCCGTTGGAGATGAGACCAACGATCGCAGAGTCATCAGAGAACTTCTGTAGATGGCAGTGTGTTGTGTTGTGTGAGAAGTCCGCAGTATAAAGAGTGAACAGGAAGGGAGCCAGCACCGTTCCCTGGGGGGGCCCCCGTGCTACTGATGATCGTGTCGGAAACACAGTCCCGGGTTCTCACAAACTGAGGCCGGTTCGTGAGGTAGTCCAGGATCCATGATGACAGGTGCTGGTCCACCCCTGCGCGCAGCAGCTTGTCCTTCAGGATCATCGGTTGGATGGTGTTGAAAGCACTGGAGAAGTCAAAGAACATGATCCTCACCATATTCCCGGGCTTCTCCAGGTGGGACAGAGAACGGTGAAGGAGGAAGATCACCGCATCCTCCACCCCAATGCCATGCTGGTAGGCGAACTGGAGTGGATCCATCGCTGGTTCCACCAGGGGGCGGAGATGAGCAAGGAGCAGTCTCTCCAGGGTCTTCATCAAGTGGGACGTCAAGGCCACCGGTCTGTAGCTGTTCAGGTCTTTGGGGTGGGAAGTTTTTGGTACAGGTACCACACAAGATGTTTTCCACAGCTGTGGTACCCTCCCCAGTTTCAGGCTCATGTTGAAGATATACGTCACAATCCCACACAGCTGGTCTGCACAGGACTTGAGGAGCTTTGCGCTGATGCCGTCCGGTCCCGACGCCTTCCTCGCCTTGATCTTCCTCAGCTCCGTCCTCACCTGGGTCTTGGTCAGGGTCAGGATGGGGGGCTGTGTGTTGGGAGTGGGGGGGTGTCGGTGGAGTGGGGAGTGTGCAGCAGGACTTGATTTCTTAGAGGCAGCAGTGGTTGTTGTGCAGACAGGGGGGAGGGCGGTTGGTCAAATCTATTGAAAAACAGATTCAGGTTGTTCGCCCACTCCCTGCCCCCCGTGGCCTGGGGGGAGGTATTCTGGAGCCCCGAGATGGTTTTGAGGTTTCTCCAGACCCCGCTGATGTCGCTCTGTTGCAGCTTGTCCTCCATCTTCTTCCTGAAGCTGTCCTTGCCTTCTCTGATCTTTCTCCTCAGCTCCCTCTGTACGGACTTCAGCATCTCCCTGTTCCCCGACCTGAAGATCCTCTTCTTCTCTCTCAGAAGTGTTTTTATCTCAGGGTTGATCCAGGGTTTGTTGTTTGAGTGACGCCGTATGGTCTTGGTGGGAACGGATTTGTCCACACAGAAGCTGAGGTAGCCCGTGAAGGTGTGAATGAGGCCATCGATGTCCTCACCATGTGGATCGCAGAGCTGCTTCCAGGCAGTGGCTTCAAAACAGTCCTTTAGAGTGTCCATTGTCTCCTCAGACCATAACTCCACAGTGTGCACGGCCGGAGGTTGTCTGTGCACTAGGGGTTTGTACACCGGCCGGAGATGAACCAAGTTGTGATCCGATCTCCCAAGTGGGGGGAGTTGTGATGAGGTGTACGCCTCCTTAGTGTTTGCGTAGAATAAATCCAGTGTTTTATTGTCTCTAGTGTGGCATGTGACATACTGGGTGAAAGTGGGCAGAATGGGAGACAGTGAAACGTGGTTGAAATCGCCTGAGATGAGGAGAAGAGCATCTGGGTGTTCTGTCTGCAGCCTGCTGGTTACTGAATGGATGACGTCACGCGCTGTCCCAGCGTTCGCCGTCGGATTTGCATAAACAACAATGCAGATCACGTGTGAGTGTTCTCTCGGGAGATATGTAGGCCTCATGCTAACAGCTAGCAACTCAATGTCTTTGCTGCAGTGTCGTTGTTTAACAGTGATATGTCCCGGTCTGCACCAGTTGTTGTTAACATACATTATCACTCCACCGCCCCTTGCTTTGCCACTCTCTGGTGTTCAGTCAGCTCGTATCATGTGAAAACTCTCCAGCACAATGTTAGCATCTGCTGCTAGTTCAGTTAGCCACGTCTCAGTAAACAAAAGGAGAGAGCACTCCCGGTAAGTGCTATCATAACGGGAGATAGCCGCTAGCTCATCTAACTTTCCCAGTATCGACCGTACATTTCCCATGACAACAGATGGAAGGGAAGGTCTGTACCTTATATTTTTTGTCCTCCGCCTTACTCCAGCCTGGCAGCCGCGACGCTTTCGCCTCAATTCTCTCGGTATGTCGAGTTTTTCCAGTGGGACCGGGTGGCGGTTAAATGCTAGCAGCTCTTCCCTGTTGTATCGTATCCTGCTATAAACAGTGGCTCCGTCCACCGGCTCAGGAGACATTTGGGACGGTCTGTGTGTCCGTGATATAAGTGGGGTGAAAAAAAAAAAGTGATCAAAAGAGAGAGGAAGGGAAAAAAAAAACTCGGAATCGAGCCGCTGTTGCAAAAGGCAGCCTACTGGTGTGGCGCCGAGAGGCTATAGTAGTCATATATGTAGTTGTTGTGTATCAGAACATCCACATAATTGGCAATAGTTCCAGCCTTTTCTACATACCAGTTGCTTTTGGTGGTACAGTGATAATTGATGGCATGCTGGACAGTGGCTCCATGGCCTGCAGTATCAACGAGGATGCAGAGAAGAAACTGACAACTGCTGGAGTGATAACAAATGAGAACCAGATTGATGTGGATGTGATGCTGGTTGGGTGTGGTGGACAGCGTGTCAGACCAAAGAGTGCTTTTGACATTGTGATGGAGGTGAGTGGTTGTAAAATGCTAGTTCCCACTCTGGTTGTCTGTGGTCAGCATGATGAGTTGATTATTGGTACCAATGTCATAAAGCACATCCTACACCATTCAAAACAATGCAAGTCCTATTGGAAAACAGTGTCTGGCCCCTGCCCAACTGCAGAACCGGAAGCTGAGCAGTTCTTGTCTATGCTCACTGGTTTGAACCCCTGGAAAGGAAATGACATTCCTGACAAAGTTGGTACTGTCAGATGTAACTCAGCCACCTACCTTGAACCTGGGCGTGAGTACCTTGTTTGGGGGTAAATTGCCGAAAGACACTGTTGTATCTCCAGGCAGTACAGTCATGACAGAGCCCACATCTTCTCGTTCAGCTCCTAGGGGTGTCCTAGTAGCTAAGATTGTAACTCCTATGTGGGGTGACAGGTGGGTCCCGCTCAAACTCATCAACATGTCCAACAAGCCTGTGTTGTTACGGCGCAATGCGAAGCTAGCCGACGTCTACACATGTGTAGCCCTTGAAGACATGGACGCAGCTGAGCAGTCTAGTGTACCAGTGACCTGCTACACACAGTCTACAACGGCATGTGATAATTCATGCCAAGTGTCAGAGGACTGCAAAAAGAGAATGGCTGACTTGGTACTTCAGTACGAGGATGTCTTTTCACGCCACCACCTAGACTGCGGAGAAGCTAAGGGCTTTGTACACCGCATACATTTATCTGATGATAAGCCATTCAAACTCCCATACAGGCGTGTACCCCCTAGTCAGTATCAGAAATTAAGACAGGTGCTAAATGAAATGGAAGAAAAAAACATTATCAGGAAATCGACTAGCGAGTATGCATCTCCGTTGGTTCTTGTGTGGAAAAAGAATGGTGACCTCCGCATCTGCACAGATTTTCGCTGGCTGAATAAGAGGACTCTGAAAGACGCTCACCCTCTCCCTCACCAGGCAGATTGTCTGGCAGCACTGGGAGGTAACTGCCTCTTCAGCACAGTGGATTTAACGTCCGGCTTCTACAACATGCTGCTTCATGAGGATGACAGGAAGTATTCTGCTTTTACCACTCCGATGGGCTTATATGAGTACAATCGCCTGCCCCAGGGATTATGCAATAGTCCTGCTAGTTTTATGCGCATGATGACTGCCATTTTTGGTGACCAGAATTATTTGACTTTGTTGTGCTATTTGGATGATCTGCTGATTTTTGCATCTGATGAGGAGAGTGCCTTGCAGCGCCTTGAGATGGTGTTCAGCAGGCTGCGTAGGCACAACTTGAAGTTGGCACCCAAAAAGTGTTTTTTCCTCAGGAGATCTGTGAGGTTTCTTGGTCACGTAATTGATGAGAATGGTGTTTCAACCGACCCTAGTAAGGTTGAGAACATCGCAAAAATGACTTGTGCTGACCTTATGGACACTGATGGTGTGACACCGTCCCAAAAAAGACTTAGATCCTTCTTGGGGATGGTTAATTACTATCAGCATTTTGTGCCAGGATATTCTGCCATTGCCAAGCCATTGTTCAGCCTGTTGAAAGGTGGGAAATTTAAAGGCAGATGTAAGAAAACCAAGATGGTTTGCAGAAAGCTTAGTGCTTCTGATTGGACCCAAGAGCACATACATGCCTTTGAAAGTCTCAAATCTGCACTTGTTAACACTGTGGTCTTGGCTCATCCTAACTTTGACCGTCCCTTCATGCTTTCAACTGATGCATTAAGCCGTGTGCCTTTTGTCAAGGAAAATATTGGTCACAGACTGTTCAATGAGCCATATGTGAAACTCCTCAGTGAAGTCAAAAATGTGTCTACTGCCTCTGTTCAGGATGTTTTTCGTTCATCCAGTGGTCACGTGGATGCGATGTGTGACAATGCTCATACCTCCCGGGTACACACTCAGATTGTGAATTCAGAAGAAGTGTCTGCAGTGATGCAGTCACACATTGAGTGGGATGCTGGTCCGAGGGCCCGGGCAATTGAAGCCTTGCAGTTTTTGCCCCAGTTAGTTCCACCAGGTCAAGACCCGTTGCCTGCCTATTCTGAAAAGGCTTTGCGTGACAAACAGTTGGAGGATAGAACTCTTTCTCGCGTCCTGTTTTATGTTGAAAGACATCGGAGACCCTCAAGGAGAGAAAGGGTGAAAGAATCATTTTCAGTGATTAAATATCTGAAACACTGGGATAAGCTATCTGTGAGCAATGGTGTTCTGTACAGAGTTTCAAGAGACCAGAGAACCAAGTCCAAACGGCTTCAGTATGTTGTCCCAGACTCACTTAAGGATGAGGTGTTGAAAGGCGTGCATGATGATGCTGGTCATCAAGCCCAGTTGCGAACCCTCACTTTATCCAGACAGAGATTTTTCTGGCTGACCCTTGAGAGCGATGTTAGAGACCATGTCAGACACTGCCAGCGTTGTGTCCTCAGCAAGTCAGCTGAACCTGAGGGACGAGCTCCCTTAGAGAGCATCTTGTCATCTAGACCGCTGGAGCTGGTCTGCATTGACTTTTGGTCAGCTGAAGACTCTAGGAACAAGTCTATTGATGTCCTAGTGATAACAGATCACTTTACCAGGATGGCTCAGGCCTTTCCTTGTAAGAATCAAACAGCTAAGCAAGTGGCAAATGTTCTGTGGAACAAGTACTTTTGTGTCTTTGGATTCCCAGAAAGAATCCACAGTGACCAAGGTCCTAATTTTGAAAGTCAATTAATCAGTGAACTCCTCAAAGTGTCTGGTGTCAGGAAATCTCACACTACCCCTTACCACCCAATGGGAAATGGGAGTGTTGAACGGTTTAACAGGACACTGGGTGGGATGATTCGTGCACTGTCCCCTGAGGTGAAAGCTAACTGGCCACGACAATTGCAGACTTTGACATTTATGTACAACTGTACAGCCCATGAGACGACTGGCTTTCCTCCTTTTTACCTCATGTATGGCCGTGTGCCCCGTTTGCCAGTAGATGTCATGTTTCGTTCTGTTCTTCGCGATGCTGATGTAACCAGTTACGACAAGTATGTGGCAACTCTCACCTGTGAGCTAAAAGAAGCAATGATGGTTGCTCAGGACCGTGCTGCTAAGGAGCAACACAGACATGCTAATCTTTACAACAGGAAAGTGACAGGATCCAAGATTGAGATTGGTGACAGGGTGCTTTTGGCCAACAGAAAGGAGAGAGGCAAAAAGAAAACTGCTGATAAGTGGGAATCAACTGTTTACACTGTAATGGATGTGAACCCACAGACCCATACATACAGGATTTGTGACACTCTTACTGGACGGACAAAAGTGGTCCACAGGAATCTGTTGATGCTGGTAAATTTTCTTCCTGTGGTGGATGTGTGCGATGTGTCCAACCATGGTTCATCCACCTTAGCTACAGACGTTGGTGATGAGGGAGACTCATCTGTGGACCTCTTCGAGGGAGAAAGTGAGGCTGGTACAGGTGATCCGTCTTCATGTGGAGAAACACGTGAACCACTAGTTGATTCAGAACCTGTTGACTCTGAAAGGAGAACTGTTGAGTGGATCACGCAGCTCACTGAACCATCTGTGTCACAGGTTGACGTTTCTGATGTGACAAGTGTGTCCTCTGACCCCCAGAACTCTTCAGTTGCACCTGTTGCTCAAGGTGTAGATCATCCCATGTCCTCTGACTCTAGACCTGTGACTACAGCTGCTACTGATATTCATGGTGGACGAACACTTGACAGTCAAATAGTTTCGGTTCCTGACTCCGAGAGACAGACAGACACTCCCCTTGTTCGCTGTACTGTTGACCAGACGTCACGTGCACATTGTCACCGTCCGAATGCACAGCCTCAAATCAGGTCAAGATTTGGTCGCCTGATTAAACCTGTGAACAGACTAGTGCAGACAATGTCCAGGCAAGATGTGATTCGTGACAAGTTTAATGTTAAGGCTGTTTGTAGGTCTATGTTTCAGACCCTGAATGACTAAATGTTACATGTGTAGACTATATTTTTGTGGACTTGACTTTGTATTATAATGTTCGGTTATTTTATTTTATTTTATTATTCAAGAGCATTTGCTACACTGATAGTTGGGGTTTTTGGTGGGGTGTACAAGGCAATCCATTACCAGTGGTTGGGTTGAGAGATAAGCGCTGCTCTCATACCACTTCGTCCTTGTGTGGGATATTCTGTCAAATGGTGTTCTTTAACTAACCCCGGGTGTTTTGTGTATTATAGTGAATTCTGTGTAGCTATGGCTCAAGTTCAGTAAAATTCAGTGGGGTGGGTGTAACGGAGTCAAAAATGTGCTTTAGGTATTTCTTTTCCTCAGTTATGTTTTTATTTATATTGTTGTGAATTTTATTTTACTTGAGTGTTTTATTTTGGCAGTACGCTTCTCGCATCCGCTCTTTCTGTACCTCCGAGGCTCCGGTAGTTTAGTCCTTCCCCACAGTATCGCGTTGCTTTGCTGTGGGAGCCTGTGTGGGATCGAGGTACAGACGGAGCGTGATGCGTTTTGTTTTATTTCATCTTCAGAGAAATAAATTGTGGAAACAGCAGTCTGGTGTCATCGTGGTCCCTATGCTGCACACACACTTGTTTTGATGTTCCCGATCACGGCCGCTTAAGGGTGCCCCAAAAAGAAGAACCGTTACGCTTGTGACGAGATCCGTTACACTTAGATACTGATACACCTACTTCCTGGAGAGTGTTCTTCACTTGAGTGGATGTTGTGAAGGGGTTGTTCTTCACCATGGAAAGGATTCTGTGATCATCCACCACTGTTGTCTTCCGTGGACGTCCAGGCCTTTTTGAGTTCCCAAGCTCACCAGTGCACTCTTTTTTTCTCAGAATGTACCAAACTGTTGATTTGGCCACTCCTAACATTTCTGCTATCTCTCTGATGGATTTCTTCTTTTTTTTTCAGCCTCAGGATGGTCTGTTTCACCTCCATTGAGAGCTCCTTTGACCGCATGTTGTGTGTTCACAGCAACAGCTTCCAAATGCAAACGCCGCACCTGGAATCAACTCCAGACCTTTTAACTGCTTAATTGATGACAGGTTAACGAGGGAAGAGCCCATGCAGCCTTGTTTTTTTTTTTTTTGCAGCCTTCTGAGTCAATTGTCCAATTACTTTTGGTCCCTTGAAAAAGAGGCGGCTACGTATTAAAGAGCTGTAATTCCTAAACCCTTGCTCCAATTTGGATGTGAATACTCTCAAATTACAGCTGAGAGTCTGCACTTTAAACCCATATTGATTATGTAATTGTATCCTGAATATGTTTTCGTAAACAGCTAAAATAACAAAACTTGTGTCACTGTCCAAATATTTTTGGGCCTAACTGTATGTACGATTCACTCTGGGACACTATGGGACACTATGGAATGGTGGGTGGGACAGCACTGTGTATATCTGTGTTGTTTGAGGCTGGTTTTGATGTATGGACAGCAATGTATGCTAGGATGGATGGGTGTTAATGTTGATATGTACAAAATAGTTAATTGTTTACTTGGGGTCTTAAATGTGGTAATTTGTATATAATTCACATGGGTGTATCTATGGAAAAGAGGAGATGGAATTAATAAGTGTTCACTTCTTCCTTCTCCCTTTCGAACAGTGTATACTGTTACTTTATTCCATTTGTCATTACCTCCGCCAAGGAGGTTATGTTTTCATCGGCGTTGGTTTGTCTGTCTGTTTGTTTGTCTGTCTGTTTGTTTGTTAGCAAGATAACTCAAAGTTATGGACGGATTTTCATGAAATTTTCAGATTGTCAGAAATGGGGTATCCTACAGATGATTAGATTTTGGTGGTGATCCGGATCACCGTCCACAAGAAAACTGCCATTACGCAAAATGCCATTTTCGTGAATAACTACTGAACCACTTGTAAAGAACTGAGGTCCACACGAATAGTGGTTTCAACAAAGTTCTCTTTTAAAACTAGGAGCGGGAACATTAACAGGCGGCAACATCAACACATCGCCATTTTCATATCATATCACTCGGTGAAGGTCAACTCTGACCTGTGACGTCACCACAGTCTTAAAGACACAGCACACACAATTATCACATTATATGACATCTCCCCCTTTTTTAGTTTTTTTTTTTTTTTTTTTTCAGAACAAAACAATTTTCAGTTCAAACATTTTTCATTCCCATTTCACCCTTCCCCACAGCCCATGGCTTAATCATTGAACCACATATAACCACACTTATCACAGTGAACACGTGAATTTCTCTTTTTTTTCATTCATTTTTTTTTCTCTCTACAAATCTAGTCTTTGCACAGGTTTAATCATTCTACCAGACCGGGTAAACAACAGTCCTTGCTTTGGGTCTGGCGGTTTGACACTGGATTCTGGTAAAATAGTGTCAGCGGCAGCTGCAGTTTCAGGCTGCTGATCGACAATCTCTGGCTGCAGGTCATTTGGAGCTGAAGAGGGTATCTCTCTGGCTGATTCAGGATCATGTTGCAAGTGACGGCGGTTGCGTCGCAAAGTTGCTCCCTGGGGTGTTTCAATAAGAAAGGAGCGAGGTGTGCTGCTTTCTCCTGTGACAACAGCGGGTGTTTTCCAGGATTTCTGATGGTCCAGCTTTGTGAGGACTGAATCTCCTGGCTTCAACGAAGATAGGGGTTTAGCTCCATGGCGCTGATTGAAGTAGAATGCTTGTTTCTGTTTCTCCATTGCATCCTTGTTCCTGACGACTTCCAGATCAGGCCATCGGGGCTGAAGATTCACTTCGAGTGTAGGAAGAGTTGTTTTGATCTTTCGACCCATAAGTAGCTCTGCAGGACTCACGCCTGTGGTGGTGCAGGGCGTTGATCGAAAGCACATGAGGGCGAGCAAAGGATCTTGCTGCTTTAAGATTCTTTTTGCTGTTTGAACTCCCCTCTCTGCATGTCCGTTTCCTTGGGGGTTGTGTGGACTTGAGGTGATGTGCAAAAAGTCAAACTCACTTGCAAACTTTTTAAATTCTTGGCATGAGAATTGAGGCCCATTGTCGGATACAACCACATCTGGACAACCAAACCTCGCGAACACTGCCTTCAGCTTTAAGATCATCTGAGAAGCAGTGGTTACTGGCAGATGAAGTATCTCGAGGAACCGAGAGAAATAGTCTGACACAACAAGGTAAGTGTGTTTGTTATGCTCACACAGGTCAACAGCAAGTCTCTTCCAGGGTCGATCAGGTAGAGGGGTTGACAAGAGAGGCTCTTTTCGCTGAGCTGGTCTCATCTCACGACACACCTGACAGGACTGGACTTTGCGTTTGATTTCAGATGAGATGCCAGGCCACCACACAGATGTGCAGGCCCGCTCTCTGCATTTTGTCAGACCTTGATGTCCATCATGTATTCGATCCAAGATGTCTGCTCTGAGCACATCCGGAATCAGCATGCGGCTTCCTCTGGTGATAATTCCATCACATTCAGACAGTTCATTTTTAATGGGAAAATAGTCTCTGATAGCTGCTGGGACATTGCCTATGTATTCTGGCCATCCTGACTTGATGTACCACAACACCAACTGTAGGTTACAGTCAGCTGCTGTAGCAGTCTTTATGGTGTCTATTTTCCTTAGATAGTTAAACATGCCCAGGACACGCTTGAGGTCATGCACGTTCTGTGGTGGAGGGAGCTCGCGGATTGCCTTGACTTTATCAGGGTCGGGTCTCACGCCTGATTTGTCAATTTCTTGGCCCAAGAAGTGAAGCTTGTTTTGTCTAAACTTACATTTTTCTCTGTTCAGTTTAAGTCCGGCTGACTCGATCCTTTCCAGTACCTTGCTGAGACGCTGGTCGTGCTGTTCAGGAGTGTCGCCGTACACCAGTATGTCATCCATGTAGATAGCCACGCCTTCCAGGCCGTTGAGGGTTTCTGTCATTTTGCGCTGAAAAATTTCAGGAGCGCTTGTGATCCCAAATGGAAGACGTTTGAATGCATATCTCCCAAAGGGTGTGATAAAGGTTGTTAATTTACTGCTTTCTGGATGGAGAGGAATCTGCCAAAACCCGGAGGCAGCATCCAATGATGTGAATGTGGTTGCTCCACTAAGTTTTGCAGTGATTTCCTCTGCAGTAGGAAGAACATACCTCTCTCTTCGTACAGCTTCATTTAACCTCTTTAAATCGACACAGATCCGCACTTTTCCATTTTTCCTTGGGACTGGTACCATTGGCGCGCACCAATCTGTAGGATCAATCACAGCTTCAATCACATTATTCTCCTCCATACGCTGCAATTCCTCTTTAACCTTCTGCAAAAGTGGCAAAGGGACACGACGGGCAGTGTGCACTGTGTATGGCTGAGCATTCTCTTTTAACAGGATTTTAACTGGTTCTGTTTTAAGTGTTCCATGCTCACCAAATGCTTTGTGAACTTCTTCAACACGTTTCACAAGCCCCATCGACATTGCTGTGTCTCTGCCCAGCAAATTGTTTGCATTATTGCCACTGATGACATACACAGGAAAAGTATATGGGGTTTTTTTGTATTCTGTGAAGGCTTGAAATTTCCCTATACAGTCCAACTGACCACCCGGGCTGCACAGTGTGACATTAGATGGCTCTAATTCCTTCTTAGGAACTAGTCTGTTAAATGTCTTTTCTCCCATAATGTTTGCATCTGCACCCGTATCAATTTTAAAATTGACTGGTGTTGTTCCAATTGTAAGCTGTATGGTCCATGGGTCATCATTTCTGTCTGTTTTTGTGACTGCGCCCCAAAAAAATGGTGTCTGGGAAACTGTCTCTTCAGTGACTTCTCTGACTGATTTACTGTGACATTTCTTTTCCCAGTGACCCACCTTTTTACACTTGTTGCATGTTGACTTCATGGCTGGGCACTTTTCAGGATCTCTGTGTTTTAATTTTCCACATCTTCCACACCATGAGTCTTTTTGCTCTCCACTTTTTCCCTTCCTTGGTTTAAATGGAGATCTTCCTCTGCCTGCTGTTTTTCCCTGGATCTCCTGCACCGTGGCGTGTGCCTCCCCCTGCTGGTGAACCTGGAGGACAACCTCCTCGGACTGGCGAACTGTTTGAATGGTTTGGGCAAATGTTAGATCAGCCATCATCTGCAGTTTACGTGACAGCTCTTTATCAAGGATGCCCACAACAATTCGGTCACGGATATGTTCATCTCTCTTTACACCAAAGTCACAGTGTTCTGACATCTCAAAAAGGGCTCTGATAAACATTTCCACTTTCTCACCGGGCCGCTGCAGCCTCTGGTGAAAACAAGCGCGCTCATGGATCACGTTCCGTTTAGGACAGAAGTACTCGTCGTATTTTCCTAACACAACGTCAAACTTCTTTTGATCCGCTTCCTCAGTAAATGAGAATGATTTGAAGATGTTTTCAGCTTCGGGGCCCATGGCATAAATCAGTGAACTGACCTGAATTTCGCCGTCCTCTTTATTCAGTTTTGTAGCCGTCCGGAAACGCAGAAAGCGCTCTTTCCAGCCCGCCCATTCATTTGGACGATGAAAAGGAAAACTTTCCGGGGGATTAAACTTGGCCATCTTACTCAAGCAGAGCGTCCGTCAAGCACTTCTGACACCATGTAAAGAACTGAGGTCCACACGAATAGTGGTTTCAACAAAGTTCTCTTTTAAAACTAGGAGCGGGAACATTAACAGGCGGCAACATCAACACATCGCCATTTTCATATCATATCACTCGGTGAAGGTCAACTCTGACCTGTGACGTCACCACAGTCTTAAAGACACAGCACACACAATTATCACATTATATGACACCACTAATCCTATCATTGTGAATCCAATTGCTAGTCATATGTTTTCATGGTCAAGGAATCTGAAAACGTACACACAAACACTGTATGGGGGGAACTGTGGCACTTGGCGGAGGTCTGCGCTGTCTGAGTACTTTTCTAGTTTGTTTTGTTTTTGTTATACTTCTTTGTTCGAAATAAAGTATCTTTCTATCTAAACTCTTAGTTTGGATGTGGTTTCTCTTTCTCTTAATAGCTCTGTGAGGAACCATGGAGTTATTTTCGATCAAGATCTGTTCTTCAATTCACATATTAAACTTGTTTCTAAGACTGCCTTCTATCAGTTGCGTAATATTGCCAAGATTAGGAGCATCTTGTCTCATAGTGGAACTTCGAAGTGCAAGGAGCCGTGGGATGTGTTAAGCTAATGTGCTACGCTAGTGCTAATGCTACAGCTAGTTGTAGCTAACACCGATACAAAGGAGCGACTCTGTCCCTGGTTCATCCCACTGACCTGGCATTGGCCCAGTAGATGACGGTTGAGCCTTCAAACTCACTGGAGCTTTGTCGGTCTGCTGGAGAGAGGGATGAACGGAAGGAGCCATGGGATGTGCTAAGCTAACGTGTTAAGCTATTGCTATAGCTAACGCCACAGCTAGTCATAGCTAACACTGATACAAAGGAGCGACTCTGTCCCTTGTTCTTCTCACTGATCCGGCATCAGCCCGGTAGATGACGGCTGAGCCTCCCGCACAGATTCTTAGAATCTTGTGATTGGGGCTCCTCGGAGGAACTAACCCAGGCCACAGCTGGACAGGAGTTGGATCGGAGCTCAACTACAATAGCAGTAGGAGGCAGGGATAAGTGGAGGAGCTGCCGGGGCCCCAGTTGGATAGGAGCCAGATCGGAGCTCAATTACAGCGGCGGGGCTCGGTGGAAGAACTACTGAGGAAGACAGCAGTAGGTGGCGGGGCTCAGCGGAGGAGCTACCAGGACCCCAGCTGGATAGGAGCCGGATCGGAGCTCAGCTACAGCGGCGGTAAGCAGCAGGACTAGCAGCGGAGGGGGCTAGCTGAGGCCCCAGCCGGATTCGAGGTTGGCTGGATTGGATACCGGCGACACCAGCAGAGATTGTTTTATTATCATCAGGTCAGTAAATAATGCCACCAAAGATGGAGGAAATGGAAGAGATTAAAAAATCTCTGAACTTAATGTCAGAAGAACTGACCAAAGTGGCCAAACAGTCTAAACTATTAGGGCTAATGGAGGAAGTCCGAGAATTGAAATTAACAATTAAGGAAAAAGACAAAAAAATTGCAGAGTTGGAGCAACACGTCGAGGATCTTGAACAATATTCTCGTATGGATGATCTAATTATAAGTGGACTAGACATTAAATACCAATCATATGCCAATGCTACAGCAGGAATGAGAGGTGAGGAGGCTCCCCTGAGTGAATCAGTCTCCCTGGAAAACCAAGTGCTTCAGTTCCTTGAAAGCAGAAATATAAAGGTTGAAGTAAATGCAATTTCACCCTGTCACACTTTATCCAGAAAGGATAATAAAACAAAGAAATCAATTGTGATGTGCTTTGTGAATAGAAGGGTAAAGAATGATATACTGAGGCAGGCCAGAAAGCTACAGGGAACAGAAGTTTACCTAAATGATCACTTAACATTCAACCATATTTCACTGTGTCCCATTCTACCCACGTAAAGTGGGTAGAATGTGAAGTGAAGTTATGGTCTGAGGAGGCAATGGATGCCCTAAAGGACTGTTTTGAAACCGCTGCCTGGGAGCAGCTCTGCGATCTACATGGTGAGGACATCGATGGCCTCACTCACACCATCAGGGACTACATCAACTTCTGTGTGGACAACACCGTACCCACCAAGACCATACGGTGTTGCTCAAACAACAAACCCTGGATCAACCATGAGATAAAAACACTTCTGAGAAAGAAGAAGAGGATCTTCAGGTCGGGGAACAGGGAGATGCTGAAGTCCGTACAGAGGGAGCTGAGGAGGAAGATCAGAGAAGGCAAGGACAGCTTCAGGAAGAAGATGGAGGACAAGCTGCAACAGAGCGACATCGGCGGGGTCTGGAGAAACCTTAAAACCATCTCTGGGCTCCAGAATACCTCCTCCCAGGCCACAGGGGGCAGGGAGTGGGTGAACAATCTGAACCTGTTTTTTAATACTCTACCAGAGTGGTGGCTCAGTTGGTAGAGCATCCGCCCCACACCTGGGAGGCAGGGGTTCAAATCCCGGCTGGGTCATGCTGAAGACCATATAAAAGTGGAACTTCCTGCCGTCCAGCTTGGTGCTCAGCAATAATGGAATGGAGGAGGGAAATCTGTGGCGGCTCCTTGCATGGCAGCGGCCCTCTGATTCTGCACTGGGGTGTGTGTGATTGACACTGTAGATAGGTAAAGCACAATCTCGTTCTACTGTACATGATTGGTTGTACAGTTGAATGACAATAAGGGTAATTTAATTTTTAATTAATTAATTTAATTTTTAATAGGTTTGACCAACCACCCTCCCCCCCAATTGCACAACAACCACTGCTGCCTCTAAAGACATCGAGTCCTGCTGCCCACACCCCACTCCACCAACCCCACCCCCACTCCCAACACACAGCCCCCCAACATGACCCTCACTAGGACCCAGGTGAGGACGGAGCTGAGGAAGATCAAGGCGAGGAAGGCGTTGGGACCGGACGGCATCAGTGCAAAGCTCCTCAAGTCCTGTGCATATCAGCAGTGTGGGATTGTGGAGCTCATCTTCAACCTGAGCCTGAAGCTGGGGAGGGTACCACAGTTGTGGAAAACATCTTGTGTGGTACCTGTACCAAAGACTTCCTGCCCCAAAGACCTGAACAGCTACAGACCAGTGGCCCTGACGTCCCACATGACGAAGACCCTGGAGAGACTGCTCCTTGATCACCTCCGCCCCCTGGTGGGACCAGCAATGGATCCACTCCAGTTTGCCTACCAGCATGACATTGGGGTGGAGGATGCAGTGATCTTCCTCCTTCACCGTTCTCTGTCCCACCTGGAGAAGCCCGGGAATGTGGTGAGGATCATGTTCTTTGACTTCTCCAGTGCTTTCAACACCATCCAACCGATGATCCTGAAGGACAAGCTGCTGTGCGCAGGGGTGGACCAGCACCTGTCATCATGGATCCTGGACTACCTCCGGCCACAGTTTGTGAGAACCCGGGACTGTGTGTCTGACATGATCATCGGTAGCATGGGGGCCCCCCAGGGAACGGTTTTGGCTCCCTTCCTGTTCACCCTTTATACTGCGGACTTCTCACACAACACACTGCCATCTACATAAGTTCTCTGACGACTCTGTGACCGTCAGCCTCATCTCCAACGGAGATGAAGCTGAGTACAGAGGACTTATCCAGGACTTTGTGAACTGGTGCCATTGGAACTGCCTCCAGATCAACGCGAGGAAAACTAAGGAGCTGGTTGTAATGTTTATTTACTTATAACAAAGACACTTAGTCTTAAACTGAAACAGAGGAAATCCTTGGATCAAGTAGTTAGATGGTCCAGTCGTTTACTTGGTGAGCCACAGCTGAGCCTGAAATCCCTGTACACCAGACAGGTACAGAGGATGGCTGCCTCCATTTTAAATGATGACTCCCACCCTTTGCACTGCAACTTTCAGCTTCTTCCCTCCAGACGGAGGTTTGCTGTCCCAAAAAGTAGAACCCAGCACTACAAAAACAGCTTTGTTCCTGCTGCTGTCAAAGAGTTGAAGAAGCTGTAAAAATATATTGCACATAATTTGGGTACCTATTTATTAACTCCATTTTATATTTACTTATTTTTGTAGGATGTCACTTGGGTTCTAAATGTTTTATTGGGTTTTAGACCTTTGAGTTTTTTAACCTCTTTGACTAGTTTTTAACTTTTAATATGACTCTTCTCTCTTACCTCTGGTTTTTCTCTCATCTCTTTGTCTTTTTATACCCTGATTGGTGGAGCCTTGAGTATTTTTATCATGTTTATAGTCAGCTTCATGTGTGCCTGTGTTTGTGTTCATGTTGAATGTAATTGTGGTTTGTAAATATGGTTGTCACCAGACTGCAAAACAAATCTACCTACGGGTACAAATAAAGGAACCTGAACCTGAACCTGAACCTGAACCTAGTCTTAATCACCATGCCAGCAAGACGTGTTTCCTTTTTATTATCACTTCCGGTTCCCATGTTTTACCACTTCCTGAATCTACCTGCTATCTCATGTGATCGTACTGCCACCTTGTGGTAACACCTATCAGTACATCCCCCCTTTCCTGAGCAGGTTAGTATAACTTGGTAACTAACACATTTACAGCATTTCACGACTGCAACTGAATAAACCTTCTTGCTAACATTCAAGATGTCTTAATGCAGTACACAGAAAACTTTTCCTTTTTTTTTTTCCACAAATACACTGAGTACTGATAACCAAACAAAACAAGAAAACCACAACTATTCCATTTGTCACAAATAACATGTAACTGTCAACTCTTTTTTTAACAACTTCAACAGTTCAGTGTTCTCTGAGTCTCTGAGGTGGCTTCCTGTTTCTGGTGGATCGTCTCAGAGCTGGAGTGACAACATCTGGGGAAGATGAAGGAGGCTCAGTGTGCTGCAAATCTAGTGTCACATAAACATCCTTTCCAGACAAAGTTTCCTGAGGTTGCCCTTCAGTGTCCTCCAGAATCTTCAAAAGGCTCTTCCTGTTTCTTCTGAACACTTGTCCATCCTCTGTTCTCACCGTACAGGATCTGGGACCCACCTCACTGAGAACTGTTGCCTTTCTGGTCCAAGTATTAGGATCCTCAATTCTCACAACGTCCCTTTCACAAAGAGGTTCCAGTCTCCTTGCTGATCTGTCATAGTTCATTTTCTGTTTGAGTTTCAGTTTCTTCCTCTTGTTAGTCAGTTCTCTGTTGTTGTCCTTGTCTTTCTCTGTGATAATGTGTGGTAAAGTGGTGCGCAGCCTACGACGCATTAGCAGCTCTGCTGGTGATGCTCCACACTCTAGTGCTGCTGACCTGTAACTTAGCAAAGCAAGATATGGGTCAGTATTGCTATCTCTTGCTTTTTTCAAAAGTCTTTTTACAATTTGGACTCCCCTCCAGCTCCACAGCCTCCACAATCCCTACTTCATTAAAGGCACCCCCCCCTCCCCCCCTGCCCTTATCATCAGTGAGCAGGATGTGCTCAAACAGTTCTCCAGACTGAACCCGCGCAAGGCCCCCGGCCCGGATGGCGTGTCTCCCTCCACCCTGAGACACTGTGCGAAACAGCTGGCTCCTGTCTTCACAGACATTTTTAACACCTCCCTTAAGTTATGCCACGTGCCGTCCTGCCTCAAATCCTCCACCATCATCCCTGTCCCCAAGAAGCCACGGATCACTGGACTTAATGACTACAGACCTGTAGCGCTCACCTCTGTAGTCATGAAGTCCTTTGAGCGCCTGGTCCTGCCCCACCTCAAGTCCATCACCACCCCTCTCCTGGACTCGCTGCAGTTTGCCTACCGAGCCAACAGGTCTGTAGACGACGCAGTCAACCTGGCCCTCCACTCCATCCTGCAGCACCTGGACTCCCCGGGAACCTACGCCAGGATCCTGTTTGTGGACTTCAGCTCCGCATTCAACACCATCCGCCCCACTCTGCTCCGGGACAAGCTGTCCCTGCTCAACGTGCCTGACTCCCTCTGCAGGTGGATCACCGACTTCCTGACGGACCGGAGGCAGCATGTGCGGCTGGGAAAGACTGTCTCAGACTCTACTAGCATCAGCACCGGATCACCCCAGGGTTGTGTACTTTCCCCCCTACTCTTCTCCCTTTACACCAACTCCTGCACCTCCAGCCACCAGTCTGTCAAGTTGATCAAGTTTGCGGACGACACCACCCTCATCGGGCTCATCTCCAACGGCGACGAGTCCGCCTACAGGAGAGAGGTGGCCCAGCTGGCGTCCTGGTGCAACAATAACAACCTGCAGCTGAACGCTCTGAAGACAGTGGAGATGATTGTAGACTTCAGGAAAGTCACTACCCCTCTGCCCCCCCTCACCCTCTCAGGCTCTCCCATCACCACTGCTGATTCCTTCCGCTTCCTAGGCACTATCATCACCAGGGACCTCAAATGGGAGCCGACCATCAGCTCACTCATCAAAAAAGCCCAGCAGAGGATGTTTTTCCTGCGGCAGCTGAGGAAGCTCAAGCTACCCACCAAGATGTTAGTGCAGTTCTACACAGCCATCATCAAGTCCATCCTCACCACCTCCATAACCGTGTGGTACGCAGGAGCCACTGCCAGGGACAGACTAAGGCTGCAGCGCATTGTGCGCACTGCTGAGAAGGTGATCGGCTGCAAGCTCCCATCTCTCCAGGATCTGTACATCTCCAGGACCCGGAGGCGTGCTGGCCGGATCATAGCCGATCCCTCACACCCTGGTCACGTACTGTTTGCCCCCCTCCCCTCTGGTAGAAGACTTCGGTCCATCCAGACTAAAACCTCCCGTCACATGAACAGCTTCTTCCCCTCTGCCATCAGACTGCTGAACACTAAGTGACTTATTGACTCTCGTGCACTATGTACAGCAGCTCAACCAGACTCATGTCAATCATCACTGTTTTCTTCCTGCATTACCGACTGCACTATATAGTTCTCCACAGTATCTGCTGCTGGCTAATATATTTTAACTGCTGACCAGTATCTCTTACTCTTATTCTACACTTTATTGCATGTATAGTTTATTTCTTTTATCTTATCATGTTTAATGTTGCAGCATTGCACCGAGACAAATTCCTAGTTTGTGTACTACATGAACAATGGCAATAAACCTGATTCTGATTCTGATTCTGATTCCTTTTTCGGCTTGTCCGTTAGCCTGTGGATGCAGTGGGCTACGTAGATGTAGTGTGATGAAATCCATACTGCTTGGCAAACTCCCTGAATTCTGCACAGTTGTACTGGGGGCCATTGTCACTCACCACACACTGTGGGATTCCATGTCTAGAAAAGAAGCTTTTTATGTGTGTGATGACAGACTGTGCTGATGTACTGGTGAACTGGTCTACCTCAGGGTAATTTGAATTAGAAAAGCACTCGGAGAGCGCAGACCTCCGCCAAGCGCCACAGTTCCCCCCATACAGTGTTTGTGTGTACGTTTTCAGATTCCTTGACCATGAAAACATATGACTAGCAATTGGATTCACAATAATAGGATTAGTGGTTCAGTAGTTATTGACGAAAATGGCATTTTCCGTAATGGCAGTTTAGCGCCACAGTTCCCCCCATACAGTGTTTGTGTGTACATTTTCAGATTCCTTGACCATGAAAACATATGACTAGCAATTGGATTGACAATGAAAGGATTAGTGGTTTAGTAGTTATTGACGAAAATGGCATTTTGCGTAATGGCGGTTTTCTTGTGGACGGTGATCCGGATCACCACCAAAATGTAGTCATCTGTAGGATACCCCATTTCTGACAATCTGTGAAAATTTCATAAAAATCTGTCCATAACTTTTTGAGTTATCTTGCTAACAAACAGACAAACAAACAGACAGACAGACAAACCAACGCCGATGAAAGCATAACCTCCCCCTTTGGTGGAGGTAACAAGGGCTGACATTTTACTAAAGGTGATCTGGTTTTTTGGTTTTGAATTATGGAACTGTCTAAATTTAGAACAGATGAAGGATTCAGAGAATGCTATCTGTGCTGTGATTAATATGCATTCTGTCTTGGCTAAATGTGTGCATCATATGTATGTTTAAACAATGCTGTTATGAGGTACAGTATGTAACATAACCTGTTAACTGCTGCCAATAGAATGGTGTATAAGCTACCCTACTGGGCTCATATATTTGTAAACCTGGCTCTTCAAGAGTCAGTGCCTCACCAACCAATAACCTCACCGCACGTCACTGGTACATAGCATACAGACAGTTTGTACGGATGTGCTGGGGACACTTGGGAAGAGATCACAGAGCACCACTTCCATCATGTGTGGTTAATAAGATCCGCAACACTTTTCCTGCAGCAGATTATACTGGCTTCCATTTCCCTGATCTGGAATGAGACTAGTATCTCGATTGTCTTTCAGCAGCAGCCGTGTCTTTGTCAGGGTGCGGGAAGTCGCTGCTCAGAGGAAGAGGTTCTTCTGTGTGATACACGGGCTGGTCCTCATCTCCACTTTGGCAGACAGCAAGTACCTCTGTGACTACATCAGCCACATAGTCTGCCCAAAAAGACGAACATTTTCACATGAACTTCCTGATTCAAATGTACTATAGAGGTGATACTAGTAGTTCCTTGTATTAAATAAGCCATAGAATTTGTGAATAAACATTATCAGAAAAATCTGAGTTTATAACATATTTTTGTATGTTTGGAATATTGTTTGGAATAAAACAAATTATTTGAAATAATTATGGCTTTTACTATCATGATATGAGCCAGTAAAACTCATTAAAAGTAGGATCTTCTGGCAGGTAAGTCTGTTTGTGTGCCAACAGTATTCTGGGACACTTTAGCCTGAGTACCTGGAAAACTGTCTTTATTACTTACTTTTTACTTTAAACAATACTTCATATTTTATCAAGTAGTAAAAATTGTCTTAACAATTTTATTAGACGTGTAATACATGTAATAGTACTACTAATCAAGAATGACATGTTTTGGTACGTTTTGCTGAATAGCAATTGACAAATCTACAATGTCATCACCCGCAGCTCACGGGCTTCCACCTCAGCTGCGCGCACACCTGCTCCTCGTTAGTGCGCAGCTATTTATTCCATCCTGCCCTGAGCTGCAGCCTGGAGCCGTCTGTCTCCCTGCGTACTCAACTCAGCAACATCCTTTCCTTCAGGTCTGCTGACAACTCTCCTAGACACGTAAGCTGTCTGTATTGCCTTACCTTCTCCTGTTCAGACTTCCCCTGTCCACAGGTGGATGCCTTGGCGGCGGACTCACTCCCCCTCGTCTCGCTGCTCCTCTACCTCGTTGCATCATCCCGGACGCAGAGCAGGACGCTGTCTCCCAGGCTTGAGACCTTGCCAACGCCAGCCACCGCGCCGCTACAAGTAAGCACAGAACATCCTCACTCTCCTGTGTGGTTGCCCAGCTAATCCCTGCTCTCCTCTCATTATAGGGTTGCCTGGCCATACGGCGTACTGCTCTGTCCTGACTGCATCCTCCACCCACATCACACTCGCATCTCACATACATGCATCAATAAACGAACACTGCTCTTAATAAAGCTTTCAAATCTGCCTGAGCCTGCGTGCGTGTTTCCTGGGCCGAACAATATGTCAGTACGGCTCCAGCAAAGCGGCCCAGCGGACAGCGAGCTCGCACGCCGTTTTTCCACCCTCGAGGCTCGGGTGGATATGATAGCTCATCAGCAGCAGGTGATATTAAACCAACTGACCTTAATCACTAACCGGTTAGACCGCCTGGACCCCCCGCGGGCTTTCCCTCCGGGTCCTCTTGGCGTTGCGGCTCCGGTTGCCTCCACAGCTGGCCAGCTTAGCTCGTGAGCACCAACCCGTCTCACACCTATTCCAACCCCTGCTCGCTTCAACGGGAAACTCGGTGGAGCAAAGGGGTTTATCCTGCATTGTGAGTCGGTGTTTCTGCGCGTTCCCGGGGATTTTCCCTCAGACCATAGCCGAATCGGGTACATGGCTAACCTTCTCGAGGGGCGAGCGTTAGCTTGGGCTTACGCTGTAATGACAAAGCCCAGCTACGCAAACCTCTCGTATGACCGGTTCGTGCAGGACTTCCTAGAAGTCTTTGATCATTCCCATCTCGACAGCGTCCTCGCTGATTGGCTCCTTAGTCTCCAACAGGGAGGCCGGTCAGCGGCGGAATACGCGGTCGACTTTCGGGCGGCAGCGGAGGAGGTAGGCTGGGGAGAGGCTTCTCTCTGCAGCATTTTCCTCCATAGCCTCAATTCTGGTCTGAGGGATGAGCTAGCTGGTCGGGATCTCCCAGGGCGACTCTCTGAGTTGATCTCGCTCACGATTAGCCTGGACAACAGGCTACGTGAGCGGGCTGCGGAGCGGAAGTCTGTCAGCCGCTTGCGCGGAGCTTCCCTCCACCCAGCTCAGTCGCGCCCCCTGGCGTTACTGGCTCCGGAGTCCACCGATGAACCAGAAGTCATGGCCATCGGGCGCACTAGGCTCCCTCTAGCGGAGAGACAACGCCGGCGGGAACGGGGTCTCTGCATGTATTGCGGAGATGACCGGCATCCCGTGGAGCTGTGCCCGGTGAAGCCAAACGGGGAGGTCCGCGAGTCACTGTAGGGGGCCTCGCGGACTCTAACTGACCAAATCCCCTATCTTCATGCACACTGCCCATACGTTTCTGCCACAACTCCACCGGGCATTCCACTCATGCACTGGTGGATTCTGGGGCAGAGCAGAATTTTATTTCTAAGAGCTTGGCAACCCGCTTGGGCATACCCTGCCAACTGCTGCCTACCCCCCTGAACTTGGTGACGCTCTCACGCTCTTCTCTGGGTACAGTTACGCACTGCATTAAGCCAATTCCTATCATCGTCTCCGGCAACCACCGGGAGGATCTGACCCTCTACGTCCTGCCATCCTTGTCGGACCATATCATTCTGGGTTATCCCTGGCTGCGGCTGCATAACCCTGTCCTGGATTGGAGAACCGGCAGCGTCCTGTCCTGGAGCACCTTCTGCCTGGGCACCTGCCTCCAGTTGGCGGCTTGTGCTCCATCCTCTCCTCCGCCGGCTCTGGTCTCTGAGCCCCCGGACCTGACTCAAGTGCCGCAGGAGTTCCATGACTTGGGGGCAGCATTCAGTAAGTCCAGAGCCTTGTCCCTTCCACCGCATCGACCATACGACTGTGCGATTAACATCCGCCCGGGGGCCCCCCTGCCGTCTGGCCGCCTATACAGTCTCTCTGCACCGGAACGCGAGGCGATGGACACCTACATTAAGGAGTCACTCAGCGCTGGGATCATCCACCCCTCCTTGTCCCCGCTTGATGCGGGTTTCTTCTTCGTGGGTAAGAAGGATGGGTCCCTACGCCCCTGTATCGACTTCAGAGCACTTAACGACATCACAATAAAGGACCGCTACACACTGCCGCTCATGGACATTGCTTTCCACTCCCTCCAGGGGGCGACCTGGTTCACCAAGCTTAACCTCCGCAGCGCCTACCATCTCGTTAGGATCCGGGAAGGAGACGAGTGGAAGACGGCCTTTAGGACTCCCAGCGGCCACTTCGAATATCTCGTGATGCCGTTCGGGCTCACCAACGCACCTGCCGTCTTCTAGCGCCTCATAAATGACGTTCTGCGGGACTTCCTGGGAGTTTTTGTCTTCGTTTATCTCGACGACATACTCATCTTCTCCAGATCACGGGAGGAGCACCAGGCCCATGTGAGGCGGGTCCTGCAACGTCTGCTGGAGAATCGCTTGTTTATAAAGGCCGAGAAGTGTGAATTCTACGCCCAGACGACCTCCTTCCTGGGGTTCATGATCTCCCATAATCAGATCCTCCCCGAACCCACTAAGGTTAAAGCGGTGGTCGAGTGGCCCACGCCTACCTCCAGGAAGCAGGTGCAGCAATTCATTGGGTTCGCGAACTTCTACCAGCGCTTTGTTCCCAACTACAGCACCATCATCTCCCCCCTGACCCACCTCACGTCATCGAAAGTGCCCTTTCAGTGGTCTGAGGAAGCGGCCACCACCTTCAAGACTCTCCAGGCGGAGTTCTCGTCCTCCCGGGTCCTGACCCAGGTTGATCCCGCACTTCAGTGTCTGGTGGAGGTCAACGCATCCGACACGGGGGTGGGAGCGGTGGTCTCCCAGCAATCACTGGTGGATGGTGTCAAGCGGCCCTGTGCCTTCTTCTCCAGGAAGCTATCAGCGGCAGAGCGCAACTATGACGTCGGCGACAGGGAGCTCCTCGCGGTCAAACTCGCACTACAGGAGTGGCGTCACTGGTTAGAGGGGGCAGCCCAGCCCTTTATGGTCTGGACGGACCATAAAAACCTCGAGTACTTGAGGTCAGCGTGGCGCCTGAATGCCTGCCAGGCGCGCTGGTCCTTATTTTTTACTCGCTTCAACTTTACCATCACGTACCATCCAGGCTCGAAGAATGGGTTGCCCGACGCCCTGTCCAGACAATTTGCCCCAGAAGGTCCGGAGAAGTCTGAGCATACCATCCTGCCCGATTTTTGCATCGTGGGGGCGATTGCATGGTCCATCAAGGGCAAGATTCTGAAGGCCCAGGAGGCGGAGGCGGATCCTGGCGGGGGGTTGGAGAGGAGGCTCTATGTTCCTTCTGCGGTTCGAGGTGAAGTGATCCACTGGGCCCATACCTCAAAACTCTCCTGTCACCCAGGCATCACCCGCCTGGTGAGTTGGCTGCAACGCTCGTTTTGGTGGCCGGGTCTCCAGAAGGACGTTACCAACTATGTCCGGGCCTGTCCCCAGTGCGCTACCGGCAAGTCCCAGAACTCTCCACCTGTGAGTCTACTCCAGCCCCTGCTGGTCCCAGGCAGGCCCTGGTCACACATCGCCCTTGACTTTGTCACCGGACTCCCTGTCTCTAACACCTATGACACGGTTCTGACTATTGTGGACAGGTTTTCCAAAGCCGCTCATTTTGTGCCTCTTCGGGGTCTCCCTTCGGTGCGTGAGACGGCCGATCTTCTGGTCCAGCATGTCTTCAGGCTGCATGGGATCCCGCTGGACGTGGTCTCGGACCGAGGTCCGCAGTTTGTCTCCCAGGTTTGGAGAAGCTTCTGCATCGCCTTGGGGGCTACAGTCAGTCTCTCCTCTGGTTACCACCCCCAGTCTAACGGGCAGTGCGAGCGCACGAACCAGGAGTTGGAGGCCGCCCTGCGCTGCGTAACATCCTCTAATCCTTCATCCTGGAGCTCCTACCTGACCTACGCCCATAACTCGGCCCGGTCCAGTGCTACTGGGGTGTCGCCTTTTGAAGCGTCCTTGGGGTACGACCCCCCTGTTTTCCCTGAGCAGGAGGGTGAGCTGGCCTTTCCTTCCATCCAGGCGCACATCTGGCGCTGCCGGAGCGTGTGGACCAAGACCAAGGACGCGCTTTTACGCACAGAGGTGCGCAACAGCTCCACCGCCAATCGCCACAGAAGGCCGGCTCCTGCCTACCAGGTGGGTCAGCGGGTTTGGCTTTCGTCCCAGGACATCAGCCTGAAGGGTGAGAAGAAGAAGTTGGCACTGAGGTTCCTCGGCCTCTTCACTATTTCCAAAATCATCAACCCAGTGGCTGTGCGTTTGGCCCTCCTCCCCTCCCTTCGTGTGTGTCCCACCTTCCACGTTTCAAAGATCAAGCCTGTCCTTTCCAACTCACTCTGCCCTCCTCCTAGGTCTCCTCCTGCGCCTAGGATGATCGACGGTGACCCGGCGTGGGGTGTTACTGCCATCCTGGACTCCCGGCGTCGGGGTTGTGGGCTGCAATATCTGGTGGATTGGGAAGGTTATGGTCCGGAGTGGAGATCCTGGGTGCGCTCTTCGTGGGTGTTGGATCGAGACCTCATTGCGGAGTTCCACCAGACACACCCAGGTAAGCCAGCGCCAGGAGGTGCTGGTAGGGGGGGAGTACTGTCATCACCCGCAGCTCACGGGCTTCCACCTCAGCTGCGCGCACACCTGCTCCTCGTTAGTGCGCAGCTATTTATTCCATCCTGCCCTGAGCTGCAGCCTGGAGCCGTCTGTCTCCCTGCGTACTCAACTCAGCAACATCCTTTCCTTCAGGTCTGCTGACGACTCTCCTGGACACGTAAGCTGTCTGTATTGCCTTACCTTCTCCTGTCAGACTTCCCCTGTGCACAGGTGGATTCCTTGGCGGCGGACTCTCTCCCCCTCGTCTCGCTGCTCCTCTACCTCGCTGCATCATCCCGGACGCACAGCAGGACGCTGTCTCCCAGGCTTGGGACCTTGCCAACGCCAGCCACCGCGCCGCTACAAGTAAGCACAGAACATCCTCACTCTCCTGTGTGGTTGCCCAGCTAATCCCTGCTCTCCTCTCATTATAGCGTTGCCTGGCCGTACGGCGTACTGCTCTGTCCTGACTGCATCCTCCACCCACATCACACTCACATCTCACATACACGCATCAATAAACGAAAACTGCTGTTAATAAAGCTTTCAAATCTGCCTGAGCCTGCGTGCGTGTTTCCTGGGCCGAACAATATGTCAGTACGTCTCCAGCAAAGCGGCCCAGCGGACAGCGGGCTCGCACGCCGTTTTTCCACCCTCGAGGCTCGGGTGGATATGATAGCTCATCAGCAGCAGGTGATATTAAACCAACTGACCTTAATTACTAACCGGTTAGACCGCCTGGACCTCCCACGGGCTTTCCCTCCGGGTCCTCTTGGTGTTGCGGCTCCGGTTGCCTCCACAGCTGGCCAGCCTAGCTCGTGAGCACCAACCCGTCTCACACCTATTCCAACCCCTGCTCGCTTCAACGGGAAACTCGGTGGAGCAAAGGGGTTTATCCTGCATTGTGAGTCGGTGTTTCTGCGCATTCCCGGGGATTTTCCCTCAGACCATAGCCGAATCGGGTACATGGCTAACCTTCTCGAGGGGCGAGCGTTAGCTTGGGCTTATGCTGTAATGACGAAGCCCAGCTACGCAAACCTCTTGTATGACCGGTTCGTGCGGGACTTCCTAGAAGTCTTTGATCATTCACATCTCGACAGCGTCCTCGTTGATCGGCTCCTTAGTCTCCAACAGGGAGGCCGGTCAGCGGCGGAATACGTGGTCAACTTCCGGGTGGCAGCGGAGGAGGTAGGCTGGGGAGAGGCTTCTCTCTGCAGCATTTTCCTCCATAGCCTCAATTCTGGTCTGAGGGATGAGCTAGCTGGTCGGGATCTCCCAGGGCGACTCTCTGAGTTGATCTCGCTCACGATTAGCCTGGACAACAGGCTACGTGAGCGGGCTGCGGCGCGGAAGTCTGTCAGCCGCTTGCGCGGAGCTTCCCTCCACCCAGCTCAGTCGCGCCCCCTGGCGTTACCGGCTCCGGAGTCCGCCGATGAACCAGAAGTCATGGCCATCGGGCGCACTAGGCTCCCTCTAGCGGAGAGACAACGCCGGCGGGAACGGGGTCTCTGCATGTATTGCGGAGATGACCGGCATCCCGTGGAGCTGTGCCCGGTGAAGCCAAACGGGGAGGTCCGCGAGTCACTGTAGGGGGCCTCGCGGACTCTAACTGACCAAATCCCCTATCTTCATGCACACTGCCCATACGTTTCTGCCACAACTCCACCGGGCATTCCACTCATGCACTGGTGGATTGTGGGGCAGAGCAGAATTTTATTTCTAAGAGCTTGGCAACCCGTTTGGGCATACCCTGCCAACTGCTGCCTACCCCCCTGAACTTGGTGACGCTCTCACGCTCTTCTCTGGGTACAGTTACGCACCGCATTAAGCCAATTCCTATCATCGTCTCCGGCAACCACCGGGAGGATCTGACCCTCTACATCCTGCCATCCTTGTCGGACCATGTCATTCTGGGTTACCCCTGGCTGCGGCTGCATAACCCTGTCCTGGATTGGAGAACCGGCAGTGTCCTGTCCTGGAGCACCTTCTGCCTGGGCACCTGCCTCCAGTTGGCGGCTTGTGCTCCATCCTCTCCTCCGCCGGCTCTGGTCTCTGAGCCCCCAGACCTGACTCAAGTGCCGCAGGAGTTCCATGACTTGGGGGCAGCATTCAGTAAGTCCAGAGCCTTGTCCCTTCCACCGCATCGACCATACGACTGTGCGATTAACATCCGCCCGGGGGCCCCCCTGCCGTCTGGCCGCCTATACAGTCTCTCTGCACCGGAACGCGAAACGATGGACACCTACATTAAGGAGTCACTCAGCGCTGGGATCATCCACCCCTCCTCGTCCCCGCTTGATGCGGGTTTCTTCTTCGTGGGTAAGAAGGATGGGTCCCTACGCCCCTGTATCGACTTCAGAGCACTTAACGACATCACAATAAAGGACCGCTACACACTGCTGCTCATGGACACTGCTTTCCACTCCCTCCAGGGGGCGACCTGGTTCACCAAGTTTGACCTCCGCAGCGCCTACCATCTCGTTAGGATCCGGGAAGGAGACGAGTGGAAGACGGCCTTTAGGACTCCCAGCGGCCACTTCGAATATCTCGTGATGCCGTTCGGGCTCACCAACACACCTGCCCTCTTCTAGCGCCTCATAAACGACATTCTGCGGGACTTCCTGGGAGTTTTCGTCTTCATTTATCTCGATGACATACTCATCTTCTCCAGATCACGGGAGGAGCACCAGGCCCATGTGAGGCGGGTCCTGCAACGTCTGCTGGAGAATCGCTTGTTTATAAAGGCCGAGAAGTGTGAATTCTACGCCCAGACCACCTCCTTCCTGGGGTTCGTGATCTCCCATAATCAGATCCTCCCCGAACCCGCTAAGGTTAAAGCGGTGGTCGAGTGGCCCACGCCTACCTCCAGGAAGCAAGTGCAGCAATTCATTGGGTTCGAACTTCTACCAGCGCTTTGTTCCCAACTACAGCGCCATCATTTCCCCCCTGACCCACCTCACGTCATCGAAAGTGCCCTTTCAGTGGTCTGAGGAAGCGGCCACCACCTTCAAGACTCTCCAGGCGGAGTTCTCGTCCTCCCGGGTCCTGACCCAGGTTGATCCCGCACTTCAGTGTCTGGTGGAGGTCAACGCGTCCGACACGGGGGTGGGAGCGGTGCTCTCCCAGCGATCACTGGTGGATGGTGTCAAGCGGCCCTGTGCCTTCTTCTCCAGGAAGCTATCAGCGGCAGAGCGCAACTATGACGTCGGCGACAGGGAGCTCCTCGCGGTCAAACTCGCACTACAGGAGTGGCGTCACTGGTTAGAGGGGGCAGCCCAGCCCTTTATGGTCTGGACGGACCATAAAAACCTCGAGTACTTGAGGGGGTTTATCCTGCATTGTGAGTCGGTGTTTCTGCGCGTTTCCGTGGATTTTCCCTCAGACCATAGCCGAATCGGGTACATGGCTAACCTTCTCGAGGGGCGAGCATTAGCTTGGGCTTACGCTGTAATGATAATAATAATATGTCATACAATACCTTTGTTTCTTGTGCCTTCTCGTATTCTAACTTGTACCTGAACACTTTTTCCACTGGGGCAGGTTTGTGTGCTTTCAGCATTCTAAAAATTCAAAATAAAAAGTGTACTTAACAATCATGCATTTGTGTAATTGATTTTTTTTTCCACATAAGACAATTGTTATTTAATCTTTTGGTTTACAGAAATTTTGGCTTCAATTTTTTTTATTTCCCTGATTGTGGTCGATAAAAAAAAAAAAAGGCTCAGACATACAGTTTTGGTAGGCAATGAGATTTATAAAAATGAAAACTGAAAAAAGTAATTAATGTTTTTGTTGTTTTTTTTTACACAAAGTCGTCCCATTTGGAGTAAAGTCAACGCTCGGCTTTGAAATTCATAGGGGAGGATTTTACTTTCGGCGGAAAAAATAAAATAAAATCAAGAGTGCTAATTTTTTTTCTCTTGGCAGGGAAATTCTGGTCACATCGGCGGGTTTGTAAACCAAACTATGAAATAACAATCGCTTAATGTCTTGAATCATGTGCTATATGACATTATATATTCTATATATGAGCCTTTCCCGTCAACCATTTTGACCCACGCTGTTGTAGGTAAGCGTAATGCTGTCTGGAACACACCATCCATCCATCCATCTTCTTCCGCTTAATCCTTTTCGGGTTGCGGGGGGCTAGAGCCTATCCCAGCATCTTTCGGCAAGAGGCAGGGTCCACCCTGGACAGATAACCAGTCCATCACAGGGCCAACACAGAGAGACAGACAACCATTCACTCTCACAGTCACACCTAAGGACAATTTAGAATCCCCAGTTTGATGCCAATTAACCTAACCTGCATGTTTTTGGCATGTGGGAGGAAACCGGAGAAATCCCGGAGTAAACCCACACAGACACGGGGAGAACATGCAAACTCCACACAGATCACTGTTGGTCGGGGGCTGGGATCGAACCAGGGATCCCCTGGCCAAGGGTGAGTTGCTGTGCTGCCGCAGTGCTAACCACTCCACCACCATGCTGCCCACACACCGCATTCGGAATTGAAATACTGCAAGATCAATTCGTCCTCAGATGGGGCATCACCCATTGATACCTGATGCGTGGCTCAGAAGTACCACCTGCCAGACGGGGACACCTTCGTCTCCCAAACACTACTGGCCAACACTCTTCCGGTAATGAATACCGTTAGTTGCTCTCCTTTGACACGCACAGCTGTCTGTGTCTGTTGGTCTTTTGTAGCAGGTTCATCTTCCACTCCCGTCTGTTGGCGATGTACGTCGCTTCTTTTCAGATCGAGGTAAATCACGTTTTGCAGTACGCTCCAGTCCACGGCCAAAAGTGTGGCTTTTCTGGAGAGCGGGTCAAAAGTTTCTCCTTCATCCAACTGGTACAAACACAGTTCACTACTTGCGTAGTTGAACACGTAACCCCATCTTCTTCCAGCTTTTAACAGCCACTCCTCCCGAAGACTCTCAGTCGTGGGGTCTGGATGCACCAAAGGTACAACATTCTCTTTTTCGGCGCTAATCCTGGAGCGCTCTGTAGCAAGGTAGAGACGGGTGTCTCGCTGATCATATGAAGATCGCTCGGCCTTTTAGTCATGGTGGAGATTTCTTCCTGTCTTTTTCCCAAAGTTTGTTTCATTTTTCCGATTCCGGGCTACTTATTTATACGATTTTCACTTGCTCCACCCTTGTAGTTTCGTTGGTCGACGGTAGGGGCCCGCCTATAGACCGTTATGGGGGAGGACTCTCCCTCTCCATTCATTGGATAGAACGACCCCACGTTTGTTGAGTAGATGGGTGGGTTCTTATACCGCATTTTTCTAATGTAGATGGTAAAATGGTGCGATCTAATGTGTCAAATGCTTTATTAAAAGTTTTTTAAAAGTCTGATTTAGAAAATCAGAAAAGAAAGTAAAAGCCATGGCCTTATTTTTTTTAAAGATAAAGTATTTTTAATTAGAATTTGCCACGGTAAATACATCTGTATATGATATAGTTTTTGAAATAAATCGAATAGAACAATTTACCCGTTGGTAAATATCGTGTACGATGTTTTACTGTCCGTTTGAAAGACCGAACGACGCTGAAAAATGCAAGTGGCCTTCTGACTCCAGGAGACACTATTACGAAGCTGCTGAGGGAAGGGAAAATTATTCAGCAGCACACATAGAATCAGTGTATTTTAAGCTGATAAAATACATAGACAGAAGTACTTTTTGGAAGAGCCAAGATGTTGATCCATTAAAGCGCTTATTTTTAGTTGTTTAAAGGTTACACTAGTTAAACTGATACAGTATTTTCAGAATTCAGTTTGTTTTTCTCTGAGCCTGAATATGTCAGTAACACAAATCTTCAAGTACAAGGATCCTAAACCGCTTTATAGACAACCTCAGACCTTAGGTCCCCAGTCTGAGAAATTGTTGAACCTGAGGTAGAGAAAAAGTTGGTCGTGTAGTTTTTATTTCTGAAGGGGAAAATCTCATCCATCCATCTTCTACCGCTTTTCCAGAGGTCCGGGTTGTGGAGGCAGCAGTTCAAGCAGAGAAGCCCAGACTTCCCTCTCCCCAGCCACCTGCTCCAGCTCTTCAGAGAGGATACCAAGGCGTTCCCAGACCAGCTGGGAGACATAGTCTCTCCACCAAGTCCTGGGTCTGCCCCGGGGTCTCCTCCCAGTGGGACGTGCCCGAAACACCTCAAGTGGGAGGCGTCCAGGAGGCATCCTAATCAGATGCCCATACCACCTCAACTGACTCCTTTCAATGTGGAGGAGCAGCGGTTCTACTCTGAGCCTCTCCCGGATGACTGAGCTCCTCACCCTATCTCTGAGGGTGAGTCCAGCAATCCTACGGAGAAAGCTCATTTCAGCCGCTTGTATCCGCGATCTCGTTCTTTCGGTCATGACCCAAAGCTCATGACCATAGGTGAGAGTAGGAACGTAGATTGACTGGTAAATCGACAGCTTTGCCTTAAAACTCAGCTCCCTCTTCACCACAACAGACCGGTACAATGTCCACATCACTGCAGATGCTGCTCCAATCCATCTGTCAATCTCTCGCTCCATTCTCCCCTCACTCGTGAATAAGACCCCAAGATACTTAAAGTCCTCCACTTAGGGCAGGAGCCTGTCCCCAACCTGGAGAGGACAATCCACCTTTTTCCAGCTGAGGACCATGGACTCGGAGGTGTTTATTCTCATCCCAGCCGCTTCACACTCAGCGGCAAACCGTCCCAGCAAGATCTGTAGGTCATCGCTGGATGAAGCCAACAGGACAACATCATCTGCAAACAACAGAGATGAGATCTTATGGTCACCAAGCATGACACCCTCCATTCCCTGGCTGCGGATCCTTGAGATGTTTGTACAGCTTCACTGGAGTCCACCTGTGGTAAATTCAGTTGATTGGACATGATGTGGAAAGGCACACACCTGTCTATATAAGGTCCCGCAGTTGACAGTGCATGTCAGAGCACAGACCAAGCATGGAGTCAAAGGAATTGTCTGTAAACCTCCGAGACAGGATTGTCTTGAGGCACAAATCTGGGCAGGGGGAAAAACCCAGCAAACTATAAACACAATGCCCGATCTAAAAGCTAAATTCACCGCATCTTGTTTTCTTTTTTTAAAAAAACAAACTACTTAAGGGTCATGCAGATGCATTTTTTTTCTGTACACTTGAGGTTTTCACTGCATATGCCCGTCAGTAAAATACTGTGAGGTTGTTGTTTTGTATCAAAAATTGTTTGGGTGGGTTTTTTTTTTTTTGCGAGAATGATGGTTGTTTCAAAATATTAACCAGACACTACTCTGGAGCTTGGTGGCTGACCAAAAAATTTGCGCTGTCTGTGCAGGCAACTTAATTGAACCGCGTGCTGTGATAGACATAAGTTGTAAGTTTTGCTTTTGTACAAAATCAAAAAAGAAATCTACATTACGAAGCTTAGTCCTTTGTAAAATGTGGTGTTGTCAGAGAAAAAATATTGTTTGGATCATCGGGAAAAAACCTTTTAAATAGCACAAAACTGTTTGAATGACTGACTGATGCTGAAAAATGCAAGCGGCCTTCTGACCCAGGAGACACTGTTATAGTGCTGCTGAGGGAGCTGAAACTTTGAGTTGCCATGCAACAGCCTTAAAACCTGTAGGATTTGGAGAGTATCCGTAAAGAGGAGTGGACCAAAATCCCTCCTGAGATGTGAGCAAACCTGGTGACCAGCTACAAGAAACATCTGACCTCTGTGCTTGCCAACAAGGGTTTCTCCACCAAGTACTAAGTCATGTTTTGGGGTTCAAATACTTATTTCCCTTGATCAAATGCAAATTAATTTATAACTGACATAATGTCTGGCCCAGGAAACATGCACGCAGGCTCAGGATAGATTTAACAGCTTTATTCAACAAGCAGGTCTGTCTGAATGGATGTATGCGGTATGTGTATGTGCTGGGGTGAACGCCGATGCGCAGGCAGCTGAGCAGCGCGCCGTTCAGCCAGACAACCCTATGGAGAGAAAGCAGAGGACAAAGGTAACGGGCACCACACCGAGACAGGGATAATTAGTCAGAGTGTTGCTTACTTGCGAGTACAGGTGGCTGGCGTTGGAAAGAGGTGAGCCTGGGAGACAGCGTACTGCAGGGCCTGCGTGGATGGTGGAGATGGGTCGGCGATGACGGGGGGAATCCGCCGCCAGGGAATCCACCTGTGCACAGGGGTGAAGAACTTTGGAGAAAAGGTAAGGGATGCTTACGTGTAGTAGTAATCTTGCTGGTGATCTGAGGTTGATTCACGAGCTTTGAAGTGCCGACGAGAACAGACAGCTCCAGACTGCAGCACTGGGCCAAGTGGGCTAAATAGCCCGCTGCTGACAAGGCGCAGGTGTGCGCGCAGCTGAAGCCGCTGATGAGCGGCAAGTCGTGACAGTACTCCCCCCCCTTGCAGCACCTCCTGGCGCTGCTTTGTCCGGATGCGCCCGGTGGAACTCCGTGATTTAGACTTTTGTCCAGCACCAAAGAAGAGTGTACCCAGGACCTCCACTCAGGACCGAATCCCTCCCAGTCCACCAAGTACTGCAGCCCGCGACCTCGGCGCTGGGAGCACAAGATGGAGGCGACTCTCCAGGCTGGGTGGCCGTCGATCATCATAGGCGCGGGCGGCGCTGCGGGCGGGGGGCAGAGAGGGTCGGAGACATAGGGCTTGATCTTGGAAACATGGAAGGTGGGACAAATGCGGAGGGAGGGGGGAGGGCCAGACGCACAGCTACTGGGTTAACAATCTTAAAGATGGTGTGGGGGCCAACGAAGCGTGGGGCCAACTTCTTCTTTTCTCCCTTAAGGTGGATATCTTGAGCGGCCAACCAGACTTGTTGACCCACCCGGTAGGTAGGGGCCGGTCTCCTGTGGCGATTAGCCGTGGTGCTGTTGTGCGCTGCCGTGCGTAAGAGTGCGTCGCGCGTCTTGGTCCACAGAGCCCGACACTGTCTCAGGTGCGCCTGGATGGAAGGGACCGCCAGCTCCGCCTCCTGCTCCGGGAACAAAGGTGGATCATAGCCCAAGGACGCCTTGAAGGGGGACATCCCTGTGGCAGAAGACCGAGCTGTATTGTGGGCGTACTCTATCCAAGACAGGTGCGTGCTCCAGGAGGATGGTTTAGAGGAAGTGACGCAGTGTAGGGCAGCTTCCAGCTCCTGGTTGGCCCGCTCGCACTGCCCGTTGGATTGCGGGTGGTGACCGGAGGAGAAGCTAACTGTGGCCCCCAGGGCGTTGCAAAAACACTTCCAAACCTCAGAGACAAACTGGGGACCCCAATCCAAGACGACGTCCACCGGTATCCCGTGTAGCCTGACCACGTGCTGAACCAAGAGGTCCGCTGTCTCCCGCGCCGTTGGAAGACCCCGAAGTGGCACGAAGTGGGCGGCCTTGGAGAATCGGTCCACGATGGTCAACACGGCGTTATAGGAGTTAGAGGTGGGGAGACCAGTGACAAAATCGAGGGCTATATGGGACCAGGGTCTGCCAGGGGTCGGCAGAGGCTGGAGCAAACCCGCGGGGGGAGAATTACCTGACTTGGCGGTGGCACACACAGGGCACGCCCGGACGTAGTTGGCGGCATCCTTCTGCAGACCTGGCCACCAGAAGGAACGCTGGAGGAGATCCACTAGCCAAGATACACCAGGGTGGCAGGCAAGCTTGGAGGTGTGGACCCAATGGATGACCTCCCCCGGACAGAAGATGGGACGAACAGCCTTCCCTCCGGTCCGCCGCCAGGGTCCGGTTCAGTCTCCTGCGCCCTCCAGATTCTGTCCTTGATGGACCAGGAAATTGCCCCTACCACACACGAACTGGGCAGGATGGGGTGGCCCGGCTCCTCCGACGTCTCAGGGGCGAACTGCCTGGACAGGGCATCGGGTAGGCCATTCTTAGAGCCGGGGCGATAGGTAATGGTGAAGCGGAACCGGGCAAAGAACAGGGACCAGCGCGCCTGGCGGGCATTCAGACGTCTAGCAGATCGAAGATACTCCAAGTTCTTATGGTCCGTCAGCACCACGAATGGTAAAGCAGCCCCCTTCAGCCAGTGGTGCCACTCCTGCAGGGCGAGCTTGATGGCGAGAAGCTCCCTGTCCCCAACGTCGTAATTCCGCTCGGCCGGGGACAGACGCCGTGAGAAGAAGGCGCAGGGTCGCTTGACCCCATCGGTGGGTGATTGCTGGGACAGCACCGCCCCCACTCCCGTATCAGACGCGTCGACCTCCACCAGACACTGCAACGCGGGGTCGACCTGGGTCAGGACCCGGGAGGAGGAGAACTCCGCCTTCAGCGCCTGGAACGCCGCAGCGACCTCTTCAGTCCAGCGGAAGGTGTTCGTAGGGGAAGTGAGACGGGTCAGCGGAGCAACGATGGCACTGAAGTTGGGTACAAAATGGCAGTAGAAATTGGCAAACCCAATGAATCGCTGGACCTGCTTCCTGGAGGTCGGCGTGGGCCATTCCACCACCGCTTTAACCTTAGCGAGGTCAGGTAGGACCTGGTTGTGTGAGATAACAAACCCTAAGAAGGAGGTGGTCTTGGCGTAAAACTCACACTTCTCAGCTTTGACATACAACCTGTTTCCAGCAGCCGCTGCAGGACCCGCCTCACATGCACCTGATGTTCCTCTCGTGACCTGGAGAAGATGAGGATGTCATCCAGGTACACGAACACAAAGAGGCCGAGGAAATCACGCAGGACATCATTGATTAGGCGTTGAAATACAGCGGGGGCGTTGGTCAGTCCAAAGGGCATTACCAAGTACTCAAAATGCCCACTAGGTGTTCTAAAGGCCGTCTTCCACTCATCCCCCTCCCTGATCCGGACGAGATGGTATGCACTGCGAAGATCCAATTTGGTGAACCAGGTCGCCCCCTGCAGGGAGTGGAAGGCAGTGTCCATCAGTGGCAGGGTATAACGGTCCTTCTCCGTGATGTCATTCAAGGCCCGGAAGTCGATACATGGGCGGAGGGACCCATCCTTCTTCGACACGAAGAAGAACCCTGCGCCGAGCGGAGACGAGGAGGGGCGGATGATACCTGCGCTGAGTGACTCCTTGATGTAGCTGTCCATCGCTTCCCGCTCCGGCGCTGACAGGCTGTAAAGACGTCCCGACGGCAGAGGCGCCCCCTGGCGGAGGTTGATGGCGCAGTCGTAGGGCCGGTGAGGAGGAAGGGACATCGCCCTGGACTTGCTGAAAACGAGACCCAGATCATGGAATTCTGAGGGCACCAGGGTGAGATCCGGAGGCGCGGCGTCCTTAACCGGGGGAGGAGAAGACGGGGCGCAGGCTGCGGACTGTAAGCAGGTGCCCATGCAGAATGAACTCCAGGCGGCGATCTTTCCTGTCCGCCAATCCAGCACAGGGTTGTGCAGACGCAACAAGGGATACCCAAGGATGACAGGCGTCACAGAGGAAGACAGGACGTAAAGGGTGAGTTCCTCTTGGTGGTTACCCGAAATTATGACTGGGACTGGTTGGGTGCGATGAGTCACTTGTCCGAGGGGCGCACGGGAATGGGTGATCAGGCTGAGAGGAGCGGCCAGAGGGTAGCAGGGAATGCCCAATTGGGTTGCCAGGCTATTTGAAATGAAGCTCTGCTCTGCTCCTGAGTCCACCAGTGCGTGTGTGAGATGCCCCGTGGCGTTGTGACAAAATCGGATGGGCAAGGACAGACTTGTGAGGGGATTTGACCGGTTAGAGTCCGCGAGGCCCCCTACAGTGACTCACGGACCTCCCTGTTTGGCTTTTCCGGGCACTGCTCCACGGAATGTTGGTCTCCTCTGCAATACATGCAGAGACCCAACTTCCGGCGGCGCTGTTTCTCCGCTAGGGGGAGCTTTGACCGACCTACCACCATCGCCTCCGATTCCTCGGAGGACTCCGGCGGAGGTAACACCAGGGGGCGGTCTTGAGGCGTGCGGACGGAGCCTCCACGCGAGCGGCTGCTAAACTTCTGCTCGGTGGACCGTTCACGCAGCCTGTTGTCTAAACTAATGGCGGTGGAGATCAACTCCGCAAGTGTCTCTGGAAGATCCCGACTGGCCAGTTCATCCCTCAGACCCGAGCTGAGGCTGCGGAGGAAGATGCCACAGAGTGCGGCCTCACCTCAGCCAACCTCCTCCGCTGCAACCCGGAAGTCGATAGCATAGTCCGCCGCTGACCGGCTTCCCTGCTGAAGAGCAAGGAGCCGGTCAGTTAGGACGCTATCGCACCGGGAACGATCAAAGACCTCGAGAAAGCTCTGCACGAACTGGCTATAGGAGAGGTTCGCGTAACTGGGCTTCGCCATTACAGCGTAAGCCCAAGTTAGCGCTTGCCCCTCCAGGAGATTACCGATGTAGCCAATTCGGCTATGGTCTGAGGGAAAATCCCCAGGAACGCGCAGAAACACTGACTCACACTGCATAATAAACCTCCGCACCCCGCAGAGCTTTCCACTGAAGCGGGCGGGGGTTGGGATCGGTGTGAGTCGGGTTGGCGTTCTCGAGGTAGACTGACCGGGCACCGGAGCGGCAGGAGCTAGCCTACCCTGGCGAGCCGAGGGGAACGCCTGCTGGGGGTCCAAGCGGTCTAACCGGTGAGTTATGTTGACCAACTGGTTTTGGATCACCTGCTGTTGATGGGCTATTAAATCCACCCGAGCCTCGAGGGTGGAAAGGCGGCGTGCGAGCCCGCTGTCTGCTGGGCCGCTCTGCTGGAGCCGTACTGACATAATGTCTGGCCCAGGAAACACGCACGCAGGCTCAGGATAGATTTAACAGCTTTATTCAACAAGCAGGTGTGTCTGAATGGATGTATGCGGTATGTGTATGTGCTGGGGTGAACGCCGATGCGCAGGCAGCTGAGCAGCGCGCCGTTCAGCCAGGCAACCCTATGGAGAGAAAGCAGAGGACAAGGGTAACGGGCACCACACCGAGACAGGGATAATAAGTCTGAGTGTTGCTTACTTGCGAGTACAGGTGGCTGGCGTTGGCAAGAGGTGAACCCGGGAGACAGCGTACTGCAGGGCCTGCGTGGATGGTGGAGATGGGTCGGCGATGACGGGGGGAATCCGCCGCTGGGGAATCCACCTGTGCACAGGGGTGAAGAACTTTGGAGAAAATGTAAGGGATGCTTACGTGTAGTAGTAATCTTGCTGGTGATCTGAGGTTGATTCACGAGCTTTGAAGTGCTGACGAGAACAGACGGCTCCAGACCGCAGCACTGGGCCGAGTGGGCTAAATAGCCCGCTGCTGACGAGGCGCAGATGCGCGCGCAGCTGAAGCCGCTGATGAGCGGCGAGTCGTGACAATAACCCTTATTTGATTCTTTTTTTCTGGATTTTTTTGTTGATCTTCTGAGTCTCTCTGTTAAAATAAACCTACTACAGGTACATCTCAAAAAACTAGAATCTCATGAAAAACTTCAATATTTTTTGTCACTTATCTCAGAAAGTGAAACCCATATATTGTATAGATTCATTACACAGAGAGTGATATATTTCAAGTGTTCATTTATTTTAATTTTGATGATTATGGCTTACAGCCAATGAAAACCCCAAATTCAGTTTCTCAAAAAATTACAATATTACATAAAATTAATTTTTAAAAAATAGTTTTTTAATACAAATGTGGACCGACTGAAAAGTCTGTCCATGTACCACTCAATACTTAGTCAGGGCTCCTTTTGGATTAATTCCTGTATCAATGTGGTGTGGCATGGAGGTGATCAGCCTGTGGTTCTGCTGAGGTGTCATGAAGGTCCAGGTTGCTTTGATAGTGACCTGCAGCTCGTCTGCATTGTTGGTCTGGTGTCTCTCATCTTCCTCTGGACAATCCTCCATAGATTCTCTATGGGGTTTAGGTCAGGAGAGTTTGCTGGCCAATCAAACACAGTGATGCCATGGTCATTAAACCAGGTTTGGATACTTTTGGCAGTGTGTGTGTGTGTGTGTGGGGGGGCAAGTCCTGCTGAAAAATAAAATCAACTTCTCCATAAAGCTTGTCAGCAGAGGGAAGCATGAAGTGCTCTAAAATGTCCTGGTGGATGACTGCGCTGACTTTGGTCTTGATAAAACACGGTAGACCAACACCAGCAGATGACCTCTGTTAAGATAAAAGTACATTTTGCATTTCATTTGTAAATCAAAGTCCCAGAGTCTGGAGAGAGTGGAGAGACACAGAATCTAAGTTGCTTGAGGTTTAGTGTGAAGTTTCCACAGTCAAGACCAAAGTCAGCGTAGTTGTCTACCAGGAACTTTTAGAGCACTTCATGCTTCCCTCTGCTGACAAGCTTTATGGAGAAGCTGGCTTCATTTACCAGCAGGACCCCCCCTACACACACACACACACTGCCAAAAGTATCAAAACCTGGCTTAATGACCATGGCATCACTGTGTTTGATTGGCCAGCAAACTCTCCTGACCTAAAGCCCACAGAGAATCTATGGAGCATTGTCAAGAGGAAGATGAGAGACACCAGACCCAACAATGCAGACGAGCTGAAGGTCACTATCAAAGCAACCTGGACCTTCATGACACCTCAGCAGTGCCACAGGCTGATCACCTCCAATGCCACGCCACACTGATACAGTAATTAATCCAAAAGGAGTCCTGACCTTTTGAGCTTTTACTGTAGGTTTGAAAAGAATCTACAGTTCTCACCTCCCACCCACACAAAAGGATTATCTGCATCCCCAGGAACTTCATCCCTCCTCCACTCTGACCTCCCACCAGCACTAACGATCTGTGAAGAGGACGTGCGCCGGGTCTTTCAGAGACAAAAGATCAAGAAGGCCGCAGGACCTGATGGTGTGTCTCCGTCCTGCCTGAGAGTCTGCTCCAACGAGTTGGCCCCCATCTTCACCCGGATCTTTAATAGATCACTGGAGCTGTGTGAAGTGCCTTCCTGTTTCAAACGCTCCATCATCATTCCAGTTCCCAAGAAACCCTCTGTTACAGGATTAAACGACTACAGACCTGTTGCCTTGACCTCTCTGGTCATGAAATCCTTGGAGAGATTGGTGCTGAACCACCTAAAGGTCATCACAGGCCCCCTGATGGACCCACTGCAGTTTGCCTACCGGTCAAACAGGTCAGTGGATGATGCAGTGAATATGGGACTACACTACATCATGCAACACCTCGACTCCCCAGGGACATACACCAGGATTCTGTTTGTCGACTTCAGCTCGGCGTTCAACACCATCATCCCAGGCATTCTTCATCAGAAACTCCTCCAGCTCAAGGTGCCCCCCTCCACCTGCCAGTGGATCTCCAGCTTTCTGACTGACAGGTGGCAACAGGTGAAGCTAGGGAGATTTACATCCAGCTCCAGAAAAATTAGTACTGGCGCCCCCCAAGGATGTGTCCTTTCCCCACTGCTCTTCTCCCTCTACTCCAACGACTGCACCTCAGAGGACCCTTCCGTGAAGCTCCTGAAGTTTGCGGACGACACCACAGTCATCGGTTTGATCCGGGATGGTGATGAGTCTGCATACAGGCGGGAGGTGGAGCAGCTGATCCTCTGGTGCGGCCAGAACCATCTTGAACTTAACCCAGCCAAAACGGTGGAGATGACTGTGGATTTCAGGCAACACCCTCCTTCATTCCCCTCACTCACCATCCTCAACAGCACAGTGTCCACTGTGGACTCCTTCAAGTTTCTGGGTACCACAATCTCCCGGAACCTGAAGTGGTCCTCCCATATAGACACTGTCCGGAAAAAGGCCCAGCAGAGGTTGTTTTTTTCTGCATCAGCTCAAGAAGTTTGATTTGCCTCAGGAGCTGCTGGTTGTCTTCTACACCGCCATCATCCAATCTGTCCTCTGCTTTTCCATCACTGTCTGGTTTGGATCTGCCACTAAACAGGACAAGGCCAGACTGCAGCGGATCATTAAGTCTGCGGAGAGGATCATTGGTACTGACCTACCCTCCACTGAGAACTTATATCGGTCCATGCACGGTGGCGCAGTGGTTAGCACTGCGGCAGCACAGTTTACCCTCAGCCGGGGGATCGCGGGGATCATGAGATCCTGGGTTCGATCCCTGCCCCCGGCCAACAGTGATCTGTGTGGAGTTTGCATGTTCTCCCCGTGTTTGCGTGGGTTTACTCCAGGATTTCTCCGGTTTCCTCCCACATGCGAAAACCATGCAGGTTAGGGAGTTAAGGGGCGCTTGCGCACGCAGCGACCGGCAGCTGGTGGCTTGTCACCGGACTGCAGAACAAATCTACTTATGGGTACAAAATAAGTCAAAAAAAAAACAAACCCAGGAAACGGGCGGGAAACATCTGTGCTGACCCGTCACACCCCGGCCACAAACTGTTTGAACTTCTATCTTCTGGTCGTCGTTACAGATCACTGAAGGTCAAAACCACCCATCATAGGAACAGTTTCTTTCCTCAAGCCATCACTCTGATGAACTCCTAACATTCACCTAGTCCTACCTGTTGCTGTACTCATGACTTTTCATCCATTATTACATTGCACATAACTCTCACACTGCTTTTTACTTCATTCACATTATATCACTGAATCTGAGTTCACATTGAAATACTGTGTGACTGTATATTTTTTCCATATATTTCTGCAAAGTGTGGATAGTCAGAGTAAATAACTGCATATATTCCTGTATATATTTGCATCCTTTTATAGAAACGTGGACAGACTGTAATTTACTGTACATACTCTGTTGTCATTGAATCCTTATTTAAATCTTATTTAAATCCTCCACCTGAACAACGAGAGCAAGTTTTTAGCCAAAGTCAAATTCCTTGTATGTGTTGTGCATACTTGGCCAATAAAGCTGATTCTGATTCTGATTGATTCTGACCAAGTATTGAGTGGTACATGGACATACTTTTCAGCCGGCCAACATTTCTATTAAAAAACTATTTTTTAAATTAATTTTATGTAATATTGTAATTTTTTGAGAAACTGAATTTGGGGTTTTCATGGGCTGTAAGCCATAATCATCAAAATTGAAATAAATAAACACTTGAAATATTTCACTCTCTGTGTAATGAATCTATATATGGGTTTCACTTTCTGAAATGAGTGACAAAAAATATTGAAGTTTTTCATGATATTCTAATTTTTTGAGATGTACCTGTATATGGCTGTCACCAACCCAATGCTATATTGTGTCTTTTGCCTCTTTGCTGGTTAGGCAGGCTGTTCTGATCAGATGGAGGGATGTGGCCCTGCTCTCCCATACTCAGTGGCTTGGGGATGTTATGTCTTGTCTTACTCTTGAGAAAATCCGGTACTCAATCAGTATCTAAGACAGAAAACTTTTAAATGTACGGGGGCAAACTCGTGGGAGTTTGCCCAACCAGTTTACATGTGTTTTGTTGACTTGGAGAAGGCATTTGGCCGCATCCCTCATGGTTTTTTGTGGAGGATGCTTTGGGAGTATGGGGTATCGGGCTTGTTGTTATGAGCTATTCGGTCTCTGTATGACTGTTGTGAGAATTTGGTTCGTACTGCCAACACTCGATTGGACTCATTCCAAGTGAGAGTTGGACTCCGCCAGGGCTGCCCTTTGTCACCTATCCTGTTCATAAATTTTATGGACAGGATTTCTAGGCGCAACCAGGGAACAGAGGGTGTTATGTTTGGTGACCACAGGATCTCATCTCTATTGTTTGCAGATGACGTTTGCAGATGACGTTGTCCTGTTGGCTTCATTTTTTTTTTTTTTTTTTTTTTTTTTTTTTATCTCTCGGCGCCACACCAGTCGGCTGCCTTTTGCAACAGCGGCTCGATTCCGAGTCTTTTTCCCTTCCTCTCTCTTTTGATCCGTCTTTTTTTTTCACCCCACTTATATCACGGACACACAGATCGTCCTAAATGTCTCCTGAGCCGGTGGACGGAGCCACTGTCTATAGCAGGATACGATACAGCAGAGAACAGCTGCTAGCATTCAACCGCCACCCGGTCCCATTGGAAAAACTCGACATACCGAGAGAACTGAGGCGAAAACGCCGCGGCTGCCGGGCTGGAGTAAGGCGGAGGACAAAAAATATAAGGTACAGACCCTCCCTTCCATCTGTTGTCATGGGAAATGTACGGTCGATACTGGGAAAGTTAGATGAGCTAGCGGCTATCTCCCGTTATGATAGCACTTACCAGGAGTGCTCTCTCCTTTTGTTTACTGAGACGTGGCTAACTGAACTAGCAGCAGATGCTAACATTGAGCTGGAGGGTTTTCACATGATACGAGCTGACCGAACACCAGAGAGTGGCAAAACTAGGGGCGGTGGAGTGATAATGTATGTTAACAACAACTGGTGCAGACCGGGACATATCACTGTTAAACAACGACACTGCAGCAAAGACATTGAGTTGCTAGCTGTTAGCATGAGGCCTACATATCTCCCGAGAGAACACTCACACGTGATCTGCATTGTTGTTTATGCAAATCCGACGGCGAACGCTGGGACAGCGCGTGACGTCATCCATTCAGTAACCAGCAGGCTGCAGACAGAACACCCAGATGCTCTTCTCCTCATCTCAGGCGATTTCAACCATGTTTCACTGTCTCCCATTCTACCCACGTTCACCCAGTATGTCACATGCCACACTAGAGACAATAAAACACTGGATTTATTCTACGCAAACACTAAGGAGGCGTACACCTCATCACAACTCCCCCCACTCGGGAGATCGGATCACAACTTGGTTCATCTCCGGCCGGTGTACAAACCCCTAGTGCACAGACAACCTCCGGCCGTGCACACTGTGGAGTTATGGTCTGAGGAGACAATGGACACCCTAAAGGGCTGTTTTGAAGCCACCGCCTGGAAGCAGCTCTGCGATCCACATGGTGAGGACATCGATGGCCTCATTCACACCTTCACGGGCTACCTCAGCTTCTGTGTGGACAAATCCGTTCCCACCAAGACCATACGGCGTCACTCAAACAACAAACCCTGGATCAACCCTGAGATAAAAACACTTCTGAGAGAGAAGAAGAGGATCTTCAGGTCAGGGAACAGGGAGATGCTGAAGTCCGTACAGAGGGAGCTGAGGAGAAAGATCAGAGAAGGCAAGGACAGCTTCAGGAAGAAGATGGAGGACAAGCTGCAACAGAGCGACATCAGCGGGGTCTGGAGAAACCTCAAAACCATCTCGGGGCTCCAGAATACCTCCCCCCAGGCCACAGGGGGCAGGGAGTGGGCGAACAACCTGAATCTGTTTTTCAATAGATTTGACCAACCGCCCTCCCCCCTGACTGCACAACAACCACTGCTGCCTCTAAAGAAATCAAGTCCTGCTGCCCACTCCCCACTCCACCAACACCCCCCCACTCCCAACACACAGCCCCCCATCCTGACCCTGACCAGGACCCAGGTGAGGACGGAGCTGAGGAAGATCAAGGCGAGGAAGGCGCCGGGACCGGACGGCATCAGCGCAAAGCTCCTCAAGTCCTGTGCAGACCAGCTGTGTGGGATTGTGACGTATATCTTCAACATGAGCCTGAAACTGGGGAGGGTACCACAGCTGTGGAAAACATCTTGTGTGGTACCTGTACCAAAAACTTCCCACCCCAAAGACCTGAACAGCTACAGACCGGTGGCCTTGACGTCCCACTTGATGAAGACCCTGGAGAGACTGCTCCTTGCTCACCTCCGCCCCCTGGTGGAACCAGCGATGGATCCACTCCAGTTCGCCTACCAGCATGGCATTGGGGTGGAGGATGCGGTGATCTTCCTCCTTCACCGTTCTCTGTCCCACCTGGAGAAGCCCGGGAATATGGTGAGGATCATGTTCTTTGACTTCTCCAGTGCTTTCAACACCATCCAACCGATGATCCTGAAGGACAAGTTGCTGCGCGCAGGGGTGGACCAGCACCTGTCATCATGGATCCTGGACTACCTCACGAACCGGCCTCAGTTTGTGAGAACCCGGGACTGTGTGTCCGACACGATCATCAGTAGCACGGGGGCCCCCCAGGGAACGGTGCTGGCTCCCTTCCTGTTCACTCTTTATACTGCGGACTTCTCACACAACACAACACACTGCCATCTACAGAAGTTCTCTGATGACTCTGCGATCGTTGGCCTCATCTCCAATGGAGATGAAGCTGAGTACAGAGGGCTTATCCAGGACTTCGTGGACTGGTGCCATCGGAACTGCCTCCAGATCAACGCGAGGAAAACTAAGGAGCTGGTGGTGGACTGCCGCAGGCATGGGCAGCCCCTCACAGTACCAGTAAATATACAGGGAACAGACATCGAGATGGTGACATCCTATAAGTACCTGGGTATTCATCTGAACAATAAACTAGACTGGTCACACAATACTGATGCACTCTACAAGAAGGGACAGTGCAGGCTGTTCCTGCTGAGGAGACTCAGGTCTTTTGGTGTACAAGGGGCGCTGCTGAAGTCATTCTATGACACGGTGGTGGCATCAGCCATCACTTTTGGAGTGGTCTGCTGGGGCAGTGGCATTACTGCAGCCGATAGGAAGAGACTGAACAAACTGATTAAGAAAGCTAGCTCTGTCCTGGGGCAGCGCCTTGATCCGATGGAGGAGATAGGAGAGAGAAGGACGGTGGCTAAACTGTCATCTCTGCTGGAGTCCGAGTTCCACCCTATGCAGGACATACTGAATGCACTGAGGAGCTCATTTAGCAGCAGACTACATCATCCCAGGTGCACAACCGAGAGGTTTCGTAGGTCCTTCCTACCAACGGCTGTCAGACTGTACAACCTAAGCAGGGCTGCTCGCAGAGATAGCAAAAAGACGTAACAAACTAATAGTTTTTTGAATGCAAAAGATGCAATAGACTTACACAATGGTCCCCTCCGGCATACAACTAGGAACATACCGGTCGCTATGGAGGGTGAGAATATGTATGGGCACATAATCATACCATGTAGGATAACTAAGTAGACGGTTATGCTGTTTCATTCCATCTAGCAACAATGCTCTGCACTGTGTGTGTTTATATATTTGCATATTTATTCCATCTAGCTACAATGCTCAGCACTGGGTGTGTTTATATACTTGCATATTTATTCCACCTAGCTGCGATGCTCCGTACTGTGGGTGTTTATATATCTACATATTATTCCATCTAGCTACATTGCTCCGCACTGTGTGTGTTTATATACTTGCATATTTATTCCATCTAGCTGCAATGCTCCGTACTGTGGGTGTTTATATATTTACATATTTATTCCATCTAGCTACAATGCTCTGCACTGTGTGTTCATATATTCATATATTTATTCCATCCAGCTACAATGCTCTGCACTGTGTGTCTGTGTGTGTGTGTATATATATATATTTTATAGTAATACGTACATATGTTTATTAGCTGCTCTTGCTTGCTTGTTTTTTTTCTTGCCTTCTGATTGTTGCTCTGAGTGTTGCTATCCCTGTGCTGTTGCAATCCTGGAATTTCCCCGTTGTGGGACTAATAAAGGCTTATCTTATCTTATCTTATCTTATCTTATCTTATCCAGCAATGACCTACAGTTCTTACTGGGATGGTTTGCTGCTGAGTGTGATGCGGCTGGGATGAGAATCAGTACCTCCAAATCCGAGTCCATGGTCCTCAGCCGGAAAAAGGTGGATTATCCTCCCCGGGTTGGGGACAGGCTCCTGCCCCAAGTGGAGAAGTTCATGTATCTTGGGGTCTTATTCACGAGTGAGGGGAGAATGGTGCAAGAGGTTGACAGATGGATCGGAGCAGCATCTGCAGTGATGCGGACATTGTACTGGTCTGTTGTAGTGAAGAGGGAGCTGAGCTCTAAAGCAAAGCTGTTGATTTACTGGTCAGTCTACGTTCCTACCCTCACCTATAGTCACGAGCTTTGGGTAATGACCGAGAGAACAAGATCGTGGATACAAGCGCCTGAAATGAGCTTTCTCTGTAGGATTGCTGGACTCACCCTCAGAGATAGGGTGAGGAGCTCAGTCATCCGGGAGAGGCTCAGAGTAGAACCGCTGCTGCTCCACATTGAAAGGAGTCAGTTGAGGTGGTATGGGCATCTGATCAGGATGCCTCCTGGACACCTCCCACCTGAGGTGTTTCGGGCACGTCCCACTGGGAGGAGACCCCGGGGCAGACCCAGGACTCGCTGGAGAGACTATAGGCCCTTTTCCACGGGCCCCACTTTCCCCAGCACCGCACCAGCGCCCCGGTGTTTGTGCATTTTCCATGAGCCCCAGCCCCGGTTAGCAGGCGCTAACCGGGGCTGGTTTTCGTACCTGCTCTAGGGCAGGGTCTATCCAGAGCCCGACTCGGCCGCGAAGTGATGTCAACTGACTGCTCGCCACTGATTGGTCTGGTTGTAACGTCACGAAATGCGACTCTGCTGAATCTCCACAGGCGCCATTTGTAAAGTTGTTCAGCAGCGAGTAAACACAGTAGCCGGCATATATAGTATTTTCGTTATAAGGATGTCTTGCCGTAAGGGTATCCCCTGGACAAACGAGGAGGTGCGCACTTTTCTTTTTATTTTATCCGACGATCGTATCCAGCGCGAGTTAGATGGAGCTATGCGCAACGAAAAAATCTACCAGCAGGTCTCAGAGCACATTGGAATAAAAGGACACATCCGTACTGCCAAACAGTGTCGGGAAAAACTTAAAAAAATGAAAAGCGACTACCGAGCGGTGAAGGACCACAACGGTCGGAGTGGGGTGAATAGGAAGGAGTGGAAGTGGTTCGACCAAATGGATGCAATCTATGGACATAGGCCTGCAGGTAATGGCAGAGACACTGGGCTCAACACGGCGTCGCTCACACCATTTGAAACCGTGGACGGTGAGTGTTGTTTTTTTTTTATATTGCGCTTTTTTTCGCCAATTTATCCTTTCTGTTGTAAGCTCAATGTTTTTAATCCATCATAAGGTTGTAGACTAATGGTTGTTACTGAGGATTGCTAGCCAGCATATAGCTAGCTAGCTACCCATTTGTTGTGCAGCCAAATCCTTATTCACGCTTGCTTTGTGATCGTTATTCGCGCGCGAAAAAAAAACGCTGAAGTTATTGTATTCTGGTTAAAAACTTTTTTATTTTTGTGTACATGTTGCAATGATGAGGTTTATTGCGTGCATTTTCTTTCTAGAATCACTGCTCATATCACAGCGTTCCACCTCAGCGGACAAACCACACCAGACTGTCCTCCGTCTCCCGCCGGAGGGCCAGATGAATCGACACCGATCTGAGACCCCTCACCAGCTCCATCATCGTCTTGGGTTTTGTAATGTTCTCCTGGAACATGTAATGACGAGGCGCACACACCGGGTGTCAGTTAGGACTTTTTACTTGTCACTTCAACAGCAACTCACAACTAACCACACAGTGACTCAAGTACATCTCCTTTTATAGTCAGGTCATGGCCGGGGTCATACTGCCCTCTAGTGGTGACTCCATATGAACTTCACATATCAATACATCTCCCTTTTTTTCTAGTAAAGGTCATGTCCAACTATAAACTTTTTCTCAAATTTCTATATACAAAATAAACTCCATTTCTATTTACATTTTTTCAACCTTGTACACTGAATCACAAGTTCAATTTTTTTTCTGTTTACAATTCAACATCAACACATTTTTTTTTCTCTGTTTACAATTCAATATCAACACATTTTTTTTTTTTTTCATTCATCTCAGTACTCCTTACATTTCCTCAATCAATCTTTTCGGTTTCACAATTTGCCTTTGTGATCTTCTGATTTGTGTCACCTCAGTCTGTTCGTTAGTGTCTGTCTCTAAGTTTTGGTTCTCAGCCATTTCTGGTTGTTCGGTTTGGCTGGAAATTGGCATGTCGCTTGTTTCACTGTCTGTGACTCTCATTTTTGTCTGAGGCACTTTCAGTAAGTGACGTCGGTTTCGCCTCATTGTTTTTCCATGCTCTGTGATGACTTCATATGATCTGGGAGTTGTTTCTTTAACCACTTTTGCCAGCGGTCCCCATTCTCCATCACATCTCACTCGCACTATGTCCTCATGTGCAAGTGGTCTCAGAGGTCGTGCTGTTCTGTTGTACAGTTCAGTTTGCCTCTCATCACGCCTCACATCTCTCTTTTCCATCACCTGAGATGCTGATGGAAGTCGCGTTCTGAGTTTTCTGTTCATGAGCATTTCTGCTGGGGACAGTCCATTCTCCAGTGGTGATGCTCGGTAATTCAGGATCGCCAGATGTGGGTCTTCTGCATTGTCTGCAGCCTTTTTCAGTATGCGCTTCACTATTTGCACCCCTTTCTCTGCTAACCCATTCGACTGTGGGTACAGAGGGCTTGAGGTCACGTGCTTGAACCCATATGTGTCTGCAAAGTCTTTGAAGCACTGACTCGTGAATTGTGGTCCGTTATCACTCACAACAGTCATTGGAATTCCATGGCGTGCGAACATTGTCTTTGTATGTGCAATCACCTTTTCTGCTGTTGTGTCACTCAACCCTGCAAACTCTGGGTAGGTGGAATGATAGTCCATGACTAACAGATAGTCCTTGCCCTTAAGCTGAAATAGATCCATGCCCACTTTTCTCCATGGACCTTGAGGCTTCTCATGGGGCCTCATAGGCTCCTTTGGCTGTTGATACCTGTGGCGCTGGCAAATGTCACAGCGCTGCACATATGCCTCAATGTCCTTGTGCATGTTGGGCCAATACAAAACATCACGTGCACATCTTTTGCACTTTTCAATACCCAAATGCCCCTCATGCACTAATTTAACCATTTCTGATCTCATGGAGGTAGGTATGACTATCCTTGTACCCTTTAACAGAACCCCATCTAACACAGACAGTTCACCTTTAAAGTGTTGGTAAGGCTTGTCAATCATAACCTGTCCTGGCTGATGTATCTGTTCCATTACTCTTTTTAGTTTCTCATCTTTTTGTGTTTCTTTCACTATCTTCGTCCATTTTGCATCTGACACTGGCATGTGTGCCTTAATAGAGTCTACATGTATTTGCACAGCTTCCTCTGTTGTGCTGCTGGTGTTGCTCAAGCTAGCCCTACTCAGCGCATCGGCTACAATTAGTTGCTTGCCTGGTGTAAACTCAAATTTCAAGTCATATTTCTGTAATCTTAACATTAGACGCTGGATGCGCGGCGGTGCGTCACCCAGTGGCTTCTGTGAGATCGCAATCAGTGGTTTGTGGTCTGTTTCTAGTATTACTGACCGTCCATACACATATTCATGAAACTTCTCACATCCAAACACTGCACCTAGAGTCTCTTTCTCTATTTGCGCGTAATTTTTTTCTGCGCTTGTCATGGTGCGCGATGCGTATGCGACTGGATACCACTCTGTGTCATGTTTTTGCAATAGCACAGCTCCTAGGCCGGCTTTGGACGCATCTGTGGACACTTTTAGCAGTTTGTCCTGATCATAGAATTTTAACACTGGCTCCTGTATTAGACTACTTTTGAGCCACTCCCATTCTCTGGCATGCTCTGCCATCCACTGCCACATTGTATTGGTCTCTAACAAGCTTCTAAGAGCTATTGTGTTAGCTGATAAATTTGGGATAAATTTCCCCATGTAATTGACTAGCCCTAGGGCTCTTTGCAAGTCATTTTTGTCCTGCGGTACTGGCAGCTCTGCTATGGCCCGCACTTTTTCCGGATCTGGTTGCACGCCTGCCCCAGATAATTTCTCTCCCAGGTATGTAATCTCCCGTACCCCGAATTGGCACTTACTCTTATTCAGTTTCATACCTGACTTTTGCGCCTGTGTGAGAACTCTAGCCAACCTTTCGTCGTGCTCCTCTTTTGTTTTTCCCCAGACTACCACGTCATCAAGAAAAACTCCCACCCCTTCTATTCCGTCAAACAATTGCTGCACAGTTCTATGGAAAATTTCAGGGGCTGAGCTAATCCCGAACGGCATTCGTAGAAAGCAATGCCTTCCGAATGGCGTATTAAATGTGCACAATTTAGCGCTTTCCTCGTCGAGCACTAGTTGGTAAAACCCAGATTTGGCATCTAATTTTGTGAAGTAATTTGCTCCACTCATTGTGCTGGTTATGTCAGATTTTGTTGGTAGCCTGTAATGCTCCCGCTGTATTACTTTATTTAGATCTTTTGGATCTATGCACAATCTCAAATCTCCATTTGGCTTCTCCACTATAACTAAGGAGTTAACCCATTCAGTTGGTTCTTCTATTTTTCTGACCACTCCGTCTGCTATCAGTGAGTCTAGTGTTTCTCTCAGCCTCTTTTTAAGAGCTATTGGCACTTTTCTTGCTGCATGTATGACTGGCTGTGCATTCTCTTTCAGCCTAATTTTTTGTTTGCCTGGTAGGCGGCCTATTCCTTTGAACACCTCTTTGTATTCTTTCACCCAGTCAGTGTGTTTGTGCTTACTTGTTGTAGCCTCTGTATTTTCTCGTGTTGTCACTTTGTCTGTATCAATGACATTCACCCTTTTGATCAGACCTAGCTGATCGCATGTTTTCAAACCCAAAATTGCTTGTCTATTTCCATCAACAAGTACAAACAATGCATTCACTGTTTTATCTTTGTTTGACAGTGTAACCCTGCACATTCCTTTAGTGGGTATTGGCTTATCGTCATATGTTCTCAGATTAATCTTTTTATCTCTTATTTTCGGTTTGTTTTTCAGTCTTTGAAAATCTTTCATTGGCAGGATGTTTACCTGCGCACCTGTGTCGAGCTTCAGTGACATGTCCGTGCCATTCATCTCCAGGCACACTATCCATTCGTCAGCGCTCGTCTCTCCCTCGATGGCGTCCACGTAAAACTGATCCTCCTCGCTGTCGCTCTTTTTCTCCACGAGTTGCACCCTCCTCTTTGAGAAGCAGGTCTTTGCGAAGTGATTTTTTCCGCCACACTTGCGACATTCCTTCCCGAATGCTGGACACTGTTTCAGCGCATGTTGCCTTCCACACCGCTCGCAGTTCCCGCGCGCGTGCTCTGGGTTTGCCTCCCTTTTTCTTGCCTGCAACGTTCCTTTCGGCTTCGCGCGCTGCACTGCACCGACCTCAGCAGTCTCTTTTTCCTTGCTGCTAAAAGTCTTTAATTGTGCCTTTGTACTCTCAGACGCTTGGCAAATCTGTATTGCTTTCTCCAGCGTTAAGTTAGTCTCTTTAAGTAATTGCATCCGCAATTTGTTGTCTTGGACCCCAATTACAATTTGGTCCCGTATCATTGACTCACTCAATGTTCCAAAGTTGCATGACTGACATTTCAACCGTAGGTCTGTGACATACAGCTCGATGGACTCTGACTCTTTCTGAAGTCTTTTTCTGAACACATACCTCTCGTACGTTTCATTCTTTCTCGGTGTGCAATAATCGTCAAATTTCTTCATCACGGCGTCGAAGTTGCCTTTTTCTTCTTCCGTGAAGATGAATGTGTTAAACACATTTAGTGCCGCTCGCCCTGCTACTGTTAGCAGTAATGCTATTTTCCTCTCCTCGTCACGGAGACCGATAGCAAGCGAATAAAGTTCAAAACTCTGTTTGAATGCTTTCCAGTTCTCGTTGACGTTACCGGTCAACTTTAACTCGTCCGGCTGTCGAAGAGCGTTCATCTTCGTCGTCGGTTCGTAGTTTTATATCCTGGTATCATGTAATTTACTCCTGGTACCATGTAATGTTCTCCTGGAACATGTAATGACGAGGCGCACACACCGGGTGTCAGTTAGGACTTTTTACTTGTCACTTCAACAGCAACTCACAACTAACCACACAGTGACTCAAGTACAACTCCTTTTATAGTCAGGTCATGGCCGGGGTCATACTGCCCTCTAGTGGTGACTCCATATGAACTTCACATATCAATACAGGTTTCACGTCCGGCTGCTGGTAAGGAACCATAACCACCCTTTTTTAAAAAAGGTATAGCGGACAACAGGCTCCAAAAAGAGAAATATAAACAATTTAGCTACAAAATTGATTAATGGAATTTCCAGTAGGTGCATAATAATGAATTTAAAGTGTTTTTCTATATGTAGAAAAGGGTGATTCTTTGGTCTTAAATTATCAGTGGTCCACAACTCGGTTCCATTTTATGTGTGGTGACTGAAGTGCTGTTGTAACTCCTGTTTTATAAAACAAATCCCAGCTCATTAACTGCCGTTGAAATCAACATGCTTCATTAAAATTTTTTGCGCCAGCTGACTGTATTAACCAATTTTGATTTATGAGACCACACCACAGGAAAATATTGAAATATTTACCCAATATTTACTCATCCATCCATCCATCTTCTTTATCTTAACCCTTTTTAGTTTGCGTGGGGGCTGCAGCCTATAGACAATTTTAAATTTAATAATAAATGTTCAAACCTTTTTTTTTACAACAGTAGTTGTAGTGTAAATTAAATACAGAATAACCGCACAGAACATGTTCCAAAAATGCAGCTAGAAAAACCACTTTAGCTTATTTGGGAAGGCAAATTTGTTTGCCGGGGGGCTGCTGCCGATGACAGCACCCTGGGTGTTGCAAAATCTGCTCTACTGCGGGACAGCTACCAGACAGTACAGCTTATATACAGCAATGCAGCATAGTAGGCTTTGAAATGTGTGATTCTATGTTTTGATCCATCTTTAACAAACATGCCTTTCTGTGTTTCAATATAGTGAAGAGAAAAAGGGACAGCTCCATCGCTGAACTTACCTCAGCCATGGTGGACATGCATGAAGATGAGTTGCGGCTGTTGGAACGGCAACATGACCAGCAACATGAACAACGGCAACAACACCACGACGAATACCTACATCATTTGTGACAGGTGGCCGCAGATGCGCGTGCAGATGCACGTGCAGATGCACGTGCAGATGCGCGTGCAGATGCACGTGCAGATGCACGTGAAGCCCTGGAGCAGGAAGCAGTATTACAAAGGGCAGAGCTCGCTGACACTGCAACATTCCACTGCGATTTCATGAGCCAATTTGGCCGGCTTGTTGACGCCATTAATAGGCGTGTGTAACCATGTCTCCACAAAACCAGTATTTTTTTTTCTTTGTAAATTTATCTTCTGTAATAAAATTGTAGTGTTTGCATCAAAAGTCTGGTTTATCTGTTATGACACCATATGGGAAAAGACAATAATTACATACACACCGTGTGCTCACTTCACATGCTGCTGTCCATCTGGTCAGGTGTATAGCATTGTAATGTTAATTTAATTTATACTAACACTGCAAAACGTATAGTCTTAGTATGTTTTTGATTATTCTGCTTTGCTAAATTATATCCAAATTTGCACAGCTTAATACATTTCGCTCGATCATGTAGATTATTTATGTTCTAAGCATTTTTCCATGTGCACTTTAACTTCTACAGTTGACAGTGATAAAGGTAAGTACATGTAAATGGAATGCTGTGTCACCATTCAAAATTTAATAAATGAAGACGGAATCTATAGAAAGATTTCCAATAATAACACTAGACCCATCTGAGAAGGATAGACAACAGTATTTTTTGTTAAAAAATTTTGTTACAAACAAGTTGTGCAAAATTTCAATTAGCCTTTGATTTCCACCTATTCCAAAGTGTCTTTGTAAAGCTAAATTATTTGAACATGGTCGTGTGTTGTTTTTCTGGTTCTAATTCACATTACCGCAGCAGTTATTTCAATGAAATTGAGTAAAATTTCTATTGGCTTTTAAAAATTATTAGAATTCATTTTTTAATTAAAAGTGGGAGACAATTACATGTGAATATGAAATTTATCAACACATGCATTCTAGTTCAATTTGCATTCCCACATAAGCAAAAAGTGAGTTGTCGAGCTGCATTTTTGGAACATGGTCTGTGTGGTGTTTCTGCTTGTAATTCACAGCACCACAACAGTTATTAGAAAACAATTTGAGGAGAATTGATATTAGCTTTTCAATAATCATCCAAATCATTTTGTAAGTACAAGTGGGAGACCATTGCGTGGGAATATGAAATTTATCAACTGATAACTCATAGTACAATTTGCATTCCCACCTAAGCAAATTTGGCTTTTCTAGCTTCATTTTTTATAACATGGTCTGTGTGGTGTTTATGCTTGTTATTCACAGTACCACAACTTTTTTTGAAAATAACTTTGGAGAAATTAGTATTACCTTTTCCAAATTGTTAAGAATAAAGTTTTTAGTAAAAGTGGGAGAACATTACCTGGCAATCTGACATTTAGCAAACCAATACTTATAGTTCAATTTTTATTCCCACATAACCAAAAAGTAGCTTCTCCAGCGGAATTTTATGAAGATGGGCTTTGCGGTCTTGCTGAATGTAATTACCCCTACTGTAAGAGATAAGCGTTATGAACAACAGAGGACAGGTACATATATAAAACACAACATTTTATTTCCAAAAAATACATTTTTCAATATGTATGTACAGCAATTTGTATGACCTTAGAATTCTACCTATTGCTACACAAGTACTGCATCACAGCATCTCGTACATCGCCACCCTGCTCCTCTGCTCCCTGTGACGCTGCCACCACTGGTTCATCTGCTGCATCAACCAATGTAATATCAAACGTCTCTCCAGGACTCTCACACAGATTATGCAGAGCACAACAAGTCAGCACCATAGATTTAACCAGTTTCATGTCACAGTCATTCCGTTTCAGAAGGCAGCGCCACCTTCCCTTTAGCCTGCTGAAAGCATTTTCCACAACCACACGTACTCGACTGATGGTCTGGTTGAACGTGTGCTGTTCTGCAGTCAGCCGTCTGGTCTCATGGAATGCTTTCAACAGCCAGTTTTGCAGTGGATATGCAGAGTCTCCGAGTAGGTAGTAGCCCACACGTACCGCACCAATGTTCCGGATGATAGGTGGGAAGAGGTCTCCACGACTGGCTAAATCACACAGTGTAGACAGTCTCAGCACCCTAGCATCATGCATGCTCCCTGCAGCCCAGCTGCAGCATTTATTTTGCAACGAAGCAACCAACTGAAACACACACACACACACACACACACACACCGTAATGCATTTAATAACAATGACCAGGCGACCTAAAAATGCTGTACCTAAAAATAACATGACTATAAAATGAAATTTGCAAACATTAGCATGCGTTAGCTTACCAACAGACGCTCCCGCATGTGTCGAGCATTTAACCTCAGTGTTGCGGCTTCATATTCAAATCGGGCAGCCGAGAGCCTCATGGTCACTGCCTCATACCTTTGTCTCAATGCACGCCGTCTAAAAACGTTACATTGGATGGCACTGAGTTTTGTAAAAACCCAAAGAACAAGAATGATAAAAATCCTCGCCTCATAATCAGCCATTTTCTTTGTTTTGAAGGATGAAGTCGCGTGATTGACGTCACGACAGTGTGGCGCCGCCTTGCTGTTCAAGAAATCCCACCCACACCTGGAGTCTCAGCCTAGGGAGGGTGGGCTTGTGGGAAAGCAATCGCGGGAGAACCAAGTCAGGGTTAAAACAGTCCGGTTCTCAACTCGAGGCTAAGCGGGGACAGTGGAAAAGACCTATATGTCTCCCAGCTTGTGGGGAAACGCCTTGGTATCCTCTCTGAAGAGCTGGAACAGGTGGCTGGGGAGAGGGAAGTCTGGGCTTCTCTGCTTGAACTGCTGCCTCCGTGACCTGGACCTCCGGAAAAGCGATAGAAGATGGATGGATGGGAGTGTTTTTGAATTATTTTCACAGCCTTCAATTGAAATTTTGTATTCTTTATTAATCCCAGGGGGAAACTCAGGGCACCCACCTGGATGGATGAGGCAGCCACAGTGTGGCACCAATCCCTTCACCATTCACACACACATTCACACCTGAGGTGAGATCTTTGTACTTATTTCTTTGCATCTGTCTACCATACTTATTTTCTACTGTCTCTCCTGTCTTCTTCTGATTGCTAAATTTGACATCCAGTTGATTTGTTATTTTAGTCATGCTCCAGGGATGGAGCTCAATCATATAGTCAGTACTCTAGCTGTTAGGGCGCTTGGGGATAATAGTGTTTTTGTTTTTTTGTTTTGTTTTTTTTAACTTGTAAATGTTAAAATTCAATAAAAATATTTTGGACAAAAAAAGGTGGATTGTCCTCTCTGGGTTGGGGACAAGCTCCTGCCCCAAGTGGAGGAGTTTAACTATCTCAGGGTTTCATTCACAAGTGAGCGGTATAGCATCATTCCATTGGAACATCAATAAAATTACTCTTTCACCTTAAAGGAACTGTTTAATCCAAAATCATGGTCAAAGAATTGTTTCTCTTCATCTCAAGGACCACCTAAAACAACATTCCTTTGTCAAGAAGCTGAGAAGTGGCCCTTTTAACGGATTAGTCCACCTCATATATAAACTGGAAACTCCCTTCCTCTGAAGACCGTTTTATTGGTTAATAAAACCTTTTTTTGACATCTTACAAAGTGCCCTGTGACAAATAACAGACCTTCTGAGTGCATCTTAAGGCCTGAGGATTCTCCAAAGTTCAATACCGCACCCTGTTGGACATCTCTGGAATATGTCCATCTTTGATAGTACACCGATGAACTGATTTAATGAATGAAATGACTACTTTTTTACAAAACTCAATTCTCGGATTATCCTCTTTTCAGGACACCATGGAAAAACGAGCGGGACTCTAACCTACCATTCTGTGTTGGACAATATATAATGCATGGTGTCTGCAGGTTTTAACAAGTGCAATTTTGGACTTTTTTATGAAACGAACATATATACACCCATTATTTTCATTATTTTACATGCTTCTAAGCTCTGCACTTTTGGTGGCAATTTCGTCCTCCAGAACCTTAAGCTGGGAGAGTTTGTCTTTAGCAGCCCTCCTCAGAGCATTTGATTTTGAGAGGAACTGTGCCATTTTGCTCCCAGCCTTGCCCTCTGCTTGCTCTGCCAACTCATCTGCATCTTTGCCCAGGCTCTCAATGACTGTATGCAGACTGTCCCTCTTGACTTTCAGGTCTTGTAACTGCTCCTCCGCATGTGCCCTTTTCTTCCCTTGTGTCTCTGCCTCCTTCCTCTTCCTCTCTTCGTCCAAATGCACACGGTACCGTGACCTGGCAGCCATGACAGATTTCATTAAGTCAGGTGTAAGTGGAACCCTGGTAACGCCCCCATGTATTGCAACGTAGTCGCAAACAAGCCTGTGTGCAAACCTTTGAGATACAATCTTTCTTGACGAACTCTGCTACTCCAAATCGGATGATATAGGCGGTCTTGTCTCTCCCGCATTGGAATGTTTTGGCTACTGTCGAGTCGGGAAACATTGCTTGAAACAGTTCCCCGATGTCGTCATTAGCTCTGTATGACTGGTGTTTAGCCACGGTGTTAAGCGCCCACAGAACTTCTGCCTTCATCGTTTCAGTCGAGCCCATTAGATCGCGAATATCATTTGTATTATTTCTTGACGTGCTGCTTGCAACCGAACAGAACTGACAAATTCCATGAGAGTTGCGTGCTGCATTTGCTGATTCCTGGTGTTTGCTAGCTTTGATGTGTGACTCCAGTGCCCTGACGCCCAGGGTCCCGAGTTTAAAGCTGCAGCGGAGCTAGCTAGCTTAGGCCCCCCTGTCACCGGTTCCCCGGCTCTCCTCAGCAGCGAGGAGACTGGGTGGGTGACGGTGAGAAGGAAGCCTAGTCGCAAAGCCCCGGTTCACCACCAACCTGTTCACGTTTCTAATCGTTTTTCCCCGCTCAGCGACACACCCGCTGAGGAAAAAACTCTGATCATTGGCGACTCTGTAGTCAGAAACGTGAACCTAGAGACTCCAGCGGCCATAGTCACATGCATTTCTGGGGCCAGAGCAGGCGACATCGAGTCAAATTTGAAAATGCTGGCTAAAAGTAACTGTAAATATTCCACAATTGTTATTCACGCCGGCATTAATGACATCCGTCTCCGGCAGTCGGAAGTCACGAAACTTAATATAGAATCGGTGTGTGACTTTGCAAAAACGATGTCTGCCACTGTAGTATTCTCTGGGCCCCTCCCCAATCTGACCAGTGATGACATGTTTAGCCGCTCGTCATCCTTGAACCGCTGGCTGTCTGTGTGGTGTCCTGCAAACAACGTGGGCTACATTGACAATTGGAGCTCTTTTTGGGGAAAACCTGGTCTTATGAGACGAGACAGCATTCATCCCACTTTGGATGGTGCTTCTCATTTATCTAACAATCTGGCATCTTTTTTATCCAAATTTCCAAAACCCTGACTACTCAGAGTTGGGACCAGGAAGCAGAGTCGCAGTCTTACACGCCTCTCTGCAGCTCCTCTTCATCCGCCACCCCTCAGCTTAGCCCCTGACTTCCCCATCAGAGAATCGTTGTCTGCTCCCTCCAAAGTAAATAAAAATATAATGTATAAGCATCCCAAAGTGATAAAGCAAAATATTGGTAAAACTCAAATTAAACATAAAGCCTCTAAATTGAATGATTTGGCCTCTGTTCCTCCTCATAATTTAAAAATTAAATGTGGTTTATTAAATATTAGGTCTCTAACTCCCAAGTCTCTGTTAGTCCATGATCTGTTAATTGATCATCAGATTGATTTAATTTCCCTTACAGAGACTTGGTTAGGACAAGAGGATTATGTTGGTTTAAATGAATCAACTCCCTCTGGTTATTTAAACTGTCAAAATCCCAGAAGTTCTGGTCGTGGAGGAGGAGTAGCAACAATTTACCATTCCAAATTACTAGTTAATGTAAAGCAAAAAACATGTTATAATTCCTTTGAGGGTCTGGTCCTCAGTATTGGGCACTTTAGCAATTCCAGGTTAAACCCAATTTTATTTGCCATAGTTTATCGTCCCCCATCAACCTATTCAGAATTTTTATCCGAATTTGCTGATTTCTTAGCTGATTTAGTGCTGAAATCTGATAGAATAATTATAGTAGGGGACTTTAATATACATGTGGATGTAGATAGTGACTGCCTTAATGTGGCTTTTAATTCAATATTAGACTCGATTGGGTTTTCTCAGAAAGTAGGAAATTCTACTCATTACCTCCACCATACATTGGACCTTGTTCTGACATATGGCATAGAAATAGAAAATCTTGTAGTGTCTCCTCATAACCCTGTACTGTCAGACCATTGTCTGTTAACCTTTGATTTTACTATTTCTGACTATTTGGCTCCTAAAGAAAAATATTATTACAGTAGATGCCTCTCAGATGATGCTGTTTCCAAATTTATGCAGATTGTTTCCTCTATGCCATGTGTCAACACAACGGAAATAAGCTATAGACAGCTTGCTCCTTCTGTAATTGATAACATGGTGGATAGTGTTTCAGCTTCTCTGCATCAGGCTCTAGACTTGGTGGCCCCCTTAAAAAAGAAAAAGTCTAATCAGAGATTTTTAACTCCTTGGTTCAACACAGAAACTCGTAGCTTAAAACAGAAGACACGTCAATTAGAAAGAAAATGGCGCTCTACTAATTTAGATGAAATCTATTTAGCTTGGAGAAATCATCTTTTAATTTATAAAAAATCTCTTAGAAAAGCTAGAACGAGTTATTACTCTGCATTAATAGAAGAGAACAAGAATAATCCCAGGTTTCTTTTCAGTACTGTAGCCAGGTTGACAAAGAGTCAGGACTCTGTCAATCCTAGCATCCCCTTAGAGCTTACTAGTCAGGACTTTATGAACTTTTTCAATAATAAAATTTCATCCATCAGAGATAAAATCAATCAGATTCTTCCCACAGTTAACTTAAATACTGTAACTACTACAACTCCTTCTATTGATGTCTGTCTTGATGAGTTTACTCCAATCGACCTTTGTGAGTTAGACAAAATAGTTTCCTCATCCAAACCTTCAACTTGTCTTTTAGACCCTATTCCTACCAGGTTATTTAAAGAAGTCTTCCCACTTATTGGTAGCTTTATTCTTCATATAATCAATTCTTCATTAACTTTAGGCCATGTACCGCAGGCTTTTAAAACGGCTGTAATTAAACCCTTACTCAAAAAGCCAACGCTAGATCCAGGAGCTTTAGCTAACTTTAGACCAATCTCTAATCTCCCTTTCATTTCAAAAATCTTAGAAAGAGTTGTTGCTACGCAATTACTTGACCACCTGCAGGGAAATGGTTTATTTGAGGAGTTTCAATCTGGGTTTAGAATCCATCATAGCACTGAAACAGCCTTAGCGAAGGTCACTAACGACCTCCTCATTGCATCTGATAATGGACTAGTTTCTGTACTTGTCCTTTTAGATCTTAGTGCAGCTTTTGATACTATTGATCATAATATTCTACTTGATAGATTAGAACACTATGTTGGACTTAATGGAACTTCGTTGCAGTGGTTTAGATCTTATTTATCTGATAGGTTCCAGTTTGTTCATGTAAATGATGAGTTTTCTCTCAGCTCAAAGCTTAGTCATGGAGTTCCACAGGGATCTGTGCTTGGCCCTACTCTTTTTAGTTTATATATGCTTCCGTTAGGCAACATTATTAGAAAGCACTGTATACATTTTCACTGTTATGCAGATGACACACAATTATACCTGTCAATGAAGCCAGATGATACTAATCAATTAGCCAAGTTAGAAGCCTGTCTTAAGGAAATCAAAGTTTGGATGACTTGAAATTTCCTGCTATTAAATTCAGATAAGACTGAAGTCATTCTTGTTGGTCCAAAAAACCTTAGAAATTCCTTTCCAAATCAAACTTTCAGTTTGGATGCAGTTACTCTTTCTCTTAATAGCTCTGTGAGGAACCTTGGAGTTATTTTTGATCAGGATTTGTCCTTCAATTCACATATTAAATTTGTTTCTAAGACTGCCTTCTATCATTTGCGTAATATTGCCAAGATTAGGAGCATCTTGTCTCAGAGTGATGCTGAGAAGCTGATCCACGCTTTTGTTAGCTCGAGATTAGATTATTGTAATTCTTTATTATCAGGCTGTCCTAAAACATCTTTAAAAAGTCTTCAGCTGATCCAAAATGCTGCAGCAAGAGTTTTAACAGGTACTAGAAAGAGAGATCATATCTCTCCGGTTCTGGCCTCCCTTCATTGGCTTCCCATAGAGTTTAGAATTAAGTTTAAAATCCTTCTTCTTACTTACAAAGCTCTAAACAATCAGGCTCCTTTTTATTTAAATGATCTGATACTACCGTATCATCCTAACAGAGCACTACGCTCCCAAAATGCAGGTTTACTTGTAATACCTAGAATCTCCAAAAGTACAATGGGAGGCAGAGCCTTCAGTTATCAAGCTCCTCTCCTGTGGAATCAGCTGCCAATCTGGATTCGGGAGTCAGACTCGATCTCTGTTTTTAAGAATAGGGCTAAAACCTACCTTTTTGATATAGCCTACAATTAGGGAGGGATCATGTGTTTCTGAACCCTCCCTTAGTTATGCTGCTAATAGGTTTAGTCAGCCGGGGGACCTCCAGTAATGCACTGGGCCTCACTCCTTTCCTCACTCTCTATGAAATATTTTTTTTTTTGCTGGTCATTAACATTTGTTTGTTCTCTCCCATAGATTGAGTCCCCATCGTGCTGTTTGCTCTCTACATGTCTGTTCTTTTCTTCTTCTCTGTCCCCTCACCCCCCAGCCAGTCGCAGCAGATGACTGCCCCTCCCTGAGCCTGGTTCTGCTGGAGGTTTCTTCCTGTTAAAAGGGAGTTTTTCCTCTCCACCGTCGCCAAGTGCTTGCTCACAGGGGATCGCCTGATTGCTGGGGTCTTTCTGCAACTGTGGGGGTCCTCCCTACAGTTGATAGTGCTATGAGATGACTGTTGTTGTGAAATGGCGCGATATAAATAAAGTTGAATTGAATTGAATTGAATTAAAGGTGAACTGAACTGAACGGCATTGAACGGCACTGGGTGATAGTACATACAATTATAAAGATAATTTATCATTGGCACCCCCTCCACAAATCCCGGAATCTTGGAGAAAATTGCGATTTAGAATTTCCCGCCCTGAAAAATCAGACAAATCCGCCGAAGCGCAGCCAGAGTTCCGCGTGACGTCACAAGTGTGACCCAGTCCTCATGTTTACCATTGCAAGCACGTCGACACTGGTTGTTTTTGGTGCATTTTGTCGTGATAGTCGACTACAAAACACTTCCAACACCTGGGAAGATCTGTTCAGTGGCCAAGGAAAGCTGTCATGGCGACGAAAGAAAAGAAAGGGGGAGGAAAAGCGACCAGGAAGCAATGCGTTTCTAGATATACAGTGATCCATCACTTATCGCGTTTAATGGGGACCAGAACCGACCGCGAAAAGTGAAAAACCGTGAAGTAGCGTCACCCCCCCCAAGGGCGTCACAAGCACTATTTTGCACAAAAAGGCACAAGAGAACAGCGAAAAGTGCCACTAAGCAACACGAGTGATAAAGAAGGCGCTCTGCAGGGAGAGAAGCTGGGTAAAACGTCTCGGCCAATCAGCTTGCGAGATTCCCGAGCGGTGAAGAGGTGGGCGGAGAGGAGTGGAGCGGTGGTCAGAGAGGTAGATTTTGAGCTGTGCGGGCTCTCCGTGTTGATACCTGATGTTCTAATGAGAAGGCAGGGAGACTACATTAGAACATCAGGTATCAACACGGAGAGCCCGCTCTCCCCGGTTCTCCAGCCCGCTCGGGAATCTTGCAAGCTGATTGGCCGAGACGTTTTACCTCGCAAGCTGATTGGCCGAGACGTTTTATCTCGCAAGCTGATTGGCCGAGATGTTTTACCCAGCTTCGCTCCCTGCCGAGCGCCTATACCCAGCGAAGGAAGACCGCATTAAACGCGATAAGTGAGGGATAACTGTAATAAGTTGGAAAAATGCTGATGTTTTTTTTTCCTTTCTTTTTTATTGTTAATTTTCCTTATCCTGACACCCCAAACATGCCAAAGTAAAGACTCACCATTCTGTATTCAATAAGCGACTCTCCTCCCCATCACTGCTGCGGTCTGAGTCGGTGCTGGAATCCTCCGAAAATTCTGGCTCTAATCTGTACGGTTCGATGCCTCCCTCACTCTCTTCCTGTTCACTTGACACTCCTGCATCCTCCTCTGTCTCGTCACCGATCCTGAATGCCTCTTCACTCTGAAAACTCTGGTGTTCTTGACTGCTGGAACTGCTATCATCTGCCATTGTTGTTTTGATAAGGCTCACACTCGTGACGTCACGCAGCGTCATCTGCACTACTTCCGGTTTGTTTGGCACTGCCAGCCAGAGGCAAAAGTTTATCGGCTTATAGCTTGGCCATCGCACGGCCTAAAAATTTCTTTTATGTGTTGAAAAATACAATAGGTAATAAGGAATTAATCTACTATTCTACTTTTTTGGCAAAAAGGTGAGTTCAGTTCACCTTTAAGTGTTCTTTTGCACAATGTGCAGTACGCCTCAGTGTCGTCGTTGGGAACGCGTTTGAGCCAGTCTGCAAAGTCATCTCTTGAGAGCCAACTTGTAATGTTCTCCTGGAACATGTAATGACGAGGCGCACACACCGGGTGTCAGTTAGGACTTTTTACTTGTCACTTCAAGTGCAACTAACAACTAACCACACAGTGGCACATGTACATCTCCTTTTATAGTCAGGTCATGGCCGGGGTCATACTGCCCTCTAGTGGTGACTCCATATGAACTTCACATATCAATACATCTCCCTTTTTTTTTTTCAAGTAAAGGTCATGTCCAACTATAAACTTTTTCTCAAATTTCTATATACAAAATAAACTCCATTTCTATTTACATTTTTTTCAACCTTGTACACTGAATCACAAGTTCAATTTTTTCTCTGTTTACAATTCAACATCAACACATTTTTTTTTTTTTTTTCATTTCAGTACTCCTTACATTTCCTCAATCAATCTTTTCGGTTTCACAATTTGCCTTTGTGAGCTTCTGATTTGTGTCACCTCAGTCTGTTCGTTATTGTCTGTCTCTAAGTTCTGGTTCTCAGCCATTTCTGGTTGTTCGGTTTGGCTGGGAATTGGCATGTCGCTTGTTTCACTGTCTGTGACTCTCATTTTTGTCTGAGGCACTTTCAGTAAGTGACGTCGGTTTCGCCTCATTGTTTTCCCATGCTCTGTGATGACTTCATATGATCTGGGAGTTGTTTCTTTAACCACTTTTGCCAGCGGTCCCCATTCTCCATCACATCTCACTCGCACAATGTCCTCATGTGCAAGTGGTCTCAGAGGTCGTGCTGTTCTGTTGTACAGTTCAGTTTGCCTCTCATCACGCCTCACATCTCTCTTTTCCATCACCTGAGATGCTGATGGAAGTCGCGTTCTGAGTTTTCTGTTCATGAGCATTTCTGCTGGGGACAGTCCATTCTCCAGTGGTGATGCTCGGTAATTCAGGATCGCCAGATGTGGGTCTTCTGCATTGTCTGCAGCCTTTTTCAGTATGCGCTTCACAATTTGCACCCCTTTCTCTGCTAACCCATTTGACTGTGGGTACAGAGGGCTTGAGGTCACGTGCTTGAACCCATATGTGTCTGCAAAGTCTTTGAAGCACTGACTCGTGAATTGTGGTCCGTTATCACTTACAACAGTCATTGGAATTCCATGGCGTGCGAACATTGTCTTTGTATGTGCAATCACCTTTTCTGCTGTTGTGTCACTCAACCCTGCAAACTCTGGTAGGTGGAATGATAGTCCATGACTAACAGATAGTCCTTGCCCTTAAGCTGAAATAGATCCATGCCCACTTTTCTCCATGGCCCTTGAGGCTTCTCATGGGGCCTCATAGGCTCCTTTGGCTGTTGATACCTGTGGCGCTGGCAAATGTCACAGCGCTGCACATATGCCTCAATGTCCTTGTGCATGCTGGGCCAATACAAAACATCACGTGCACGTCTTTTGCACTTTTCAATACCCAAATGCCCCTCATGCACTAATTTAACCATTTCTGATCTCATGGAGGTAGGTATGACTATCCTTGTACCTTTTAACAGAACCCCATCTAACACAGACAGTTCACCTTTAAAGTGTTGGTAAGGCTTGTCAATCATAACCTGTCCTGGCTGATGTATCTGTTCCATTACTCTTTTTAGTTTCTCATCTTTTTGTGTTTCTTTCACTATCTTTGTCCATTTTGCATCTGACACTGGCATGTGTGCCTTAATAGAGTCTACATGTATTTGCACAGCTTCCTCTGTTGTGCTGCTGGTGTTGCTCAAGCTAGCCCTACTCAGCGCATCGGCTACAATTAGTTGCTTGCCTGGTGTAAACTCAAATTTCAAGTCATATTTCTGTAATCTTAACATTAGACGCTGGATGCGCGGTGGTGCGTCACCCAGTGGCTTCTGTGAGATCGCAATCAGTGGTTTGTGGTCTGTTTCTAGTATTACTGACCGTCCATACACATATTCATGAAACTTCTCACATCCAAACACTGCACCTAGAGTCTCTTTCTCTATTTGCGCGTAATTTTTTTCTGCGCTTATCATGGTGCGCGATGCGTATGCGACTGGATACCACTCTGTGTCATGTTTTTGCAATAGCACAGCTCCTAGGCCGGCTTTGGACGCATCTGTGGACACTTTTAGCAGTTTGTCCTGATCATAGAATTTTAACACTGGCTCCTGTATTAGACTGCTTTTGAGCCACTCCCATTCTCTGGCATGCTCTGCCATCCACTGCCACATTGTATTGGTCTCTAACAAGCTTCTAAGAGCTATTGTGTTAGCTGATAAATTTGGGATAAATTTTTCCCATGTAATTGACTAGCCCTAGGGCTCTTTGCAAGTCATTTTTGTCCTGCGGTACTGGCAGCTCTGCTATGGCCCGCACTTTTTCCGGATCTGGTTGCACGCCTGCCCCAGATAATTTCTCTCCCAGGTATGTAATCTCCCGTACCCCGAATTGGCACTTACTCTTATTCAGCTTCATACCTGACTTTTGCGCCTGTGTGAGAACTCTTGCCAACCTTTCGTCGTGCCCCTCTTTTGTTTTTCCCCAGACTACCACGTCATCAAGAAAAACTCCCACCCCTTCTATTCCGTCAAACAATTGCTGCACAGTTCTATGGAAAATTTCAGGGGCTGAGCTAATCCCGAACGGCATTCGTAGAAAGCAATGCCTTCCGAATGGCGTATTAAATGTGCACAATTTAGCGCTTTCCTCGTCGAGCACTAGTTGGTAAAACCCAGATTTGGCATCTAATTTTGTGAAGTAACTTGCTCCACTCATTGTGCTGGTTATGTCAGATTTTGTTGGTAGCCTGTAATGCTCACGCTGTATTACTTTATTTAGATCTTTCGGATCTATGCACAATCTCAATTCTCCATTTGGCTTCTCCACTATAACTAAGGAGTTAACCCATTCAGTTGGTTCTTCTATTTTTCTGACCACTCCGTCTGCTATCAGTGAGTCTAGTGTTTCTCTCAGCCTCTTTTTAAGAGCTATTGGCACTTTTCTTGCTGCATGTATGACTGGCTCTGCATTCTCTTTCAGCCTAATTTTTTGTTTGCCTGGTAGGCGGCCTATTCCTTTGAACACCTCTTTGTATTCTTTCACCCAGTCAGTGTGTTTGTGCCTACTTGTTGTAGCCTCTGTATTTTCTCGTGTTGTCACTTTGTCTGTATCAATGACATTCACCCTCTTGATCAGACCTAGCTGATCGCATGTTTTCAAACCCAAAATTGCTTGTCTATTTCCATCAACAAGTACAAACAATGCATTCACTGTTTTACCTTTGTTTGACAGTGTAACCCTGCACATTCCCTTAGTGGGTATTGGCTTATCGTCATATGTTCTCAGATTAATCTTTTTATCTCTTATTTTCGGTTTGTTTTTCAGTCTTTTAAATTCTTTCATTGGCAGGATGTTTACCTGCGCACCTGTGTCGAGCTTCAGTGACATGTCCGTGCCATTCATCTCCAGGCACACTATCCATTCGTCAGCGCTCGTCTCTCCCCTCGATGGCGTCCACGTAAAACTGATCCTCCTCGCTGTCGCTCTTTTTCTCCACGAGTTGCACCCTCCTCTTTGAGAAGCAGGTCTTTGCGAAGTGATTTTTTTCCGCCACACTTGCGACATTCCTTCCCGAATGCTGGACACTGTTTCAGCGCGTGTTGCCTTCCACACCGCTCGCAGTTCCCGCGCGCGCGCTCTGGGTTTGCCTCCCTTTTTCTTGCCTGCAACGTTCCTTTCGGCTTCGCGCGCTGCACTGCACCGACCTCAGCAGTCTCTTTTTCCTTGCTGCTAAAAGTCTTTAATTGTGCCTTTGTACTCTCAGACGCTTGGCAAATCTGTATCACTTTCTCCAGCGTTAAGTTAGTCTCTTTCAGTAATTGCATCCGCAATTTGTTGTCTTGGACCCCAATTACAATTTGGTCCCGTATCATTGACTCACTCACTGTTCCAAAGTTGCATGACTGACATTTCATCCGTAGGTCTGTGACATACAGCTCGATGGACTCTGACTCTTTCTGAAGTCTTTTTCTGAACACATACCTCTCGTACGTTTCATTCTTTCTCGGTGTGCAATAATCGTCAAATTTCTTCATCACGGCGTCGAAGGTGCCTTTTTCTTCTTCCGTGAAGATGAATGTGTTAAACACATTTAGCGCCGCTCGCCCTGCTACTGTTAGCAGTAATGCTATTTTCCTCTCCTCGTCACGGAGACCGATAGCAAGCGAATAAAGTTCAAAACTCTGTTTGAATACTTTCCAGTTCTCGTTGACGTTACCGGTCAACTTTAACTCGTCCGGCTGTCGAAGAGCGTTCATCTTCGCCGTCGGTTTGTAGTTTTATCCTGGTATCATGTAATTTACTCCTGGTACCATGTAATGTTCTCCTGGAACATGTAATGACGAGGCGCACACACCGGGTGTCAGTTAGGACTTTTTACTTGTCACTTCAAGTGCAACTAACAACTAACCACACAGTGGCACATGTACATCTCCTTTTATAGTCAGGTCATGGCCGGGGTCATACTGCCCTCTAGTGGTGACTCCATATGAACTTCACATATCAATACACAACTGTCATTAAATTTACATTTGCTCATCTTTTTAGTTTTGTCCTGCTAGCTTTCTCTCCTGCCATTCGCACGTTACTTCACAACTATTCCCGCCTTGCTCGCGCACACAGCTCATTCAGACCTGAGCCAAAATGCTTGCTCCAGCATCCTGTGACGACAGTACATTTCCGTTTCACATATGTAGTTTTATTGTGCGTTCCACTAACAGCAACATTTCATGTAGAACAGGGGTCGGGAACCTTTTTGGCTGAGAGAGCCATGAACACCACATATTTTTAAATGTAATTCCGTGAGAGCCATACAATATGTTTAAAACTAAAAATACAAGTAAATGTGTGCATTTTATGTAATTTCAACACTTTTAAAGTACAATAAGTCTCTGAATTCTTTTTAATAACATTGTTATGCTGTTGCTAATCAATGATGAGTATTTCTTACCATTAATGCGACTTCTGGTGCTCAAAATTGGCTGAGCCTGGAATACCCGGATGTGCAGCGGCTTTTGGGATATTCATATTCAAACGTTTATTTCAAACTCAGGGTTCATATTAAATGCAGAACTGAAACGAGTAGAAAATAAATAAATAAATGCTTAAATTCAGCGTGCCGTCTCGTGTGATCTGAGCTCGTAATGGCTCGTAATGGATCTGAGCTCGTAATGGCCGTGTGGAAAAGACATAAGAACAATACTTTAAAAAAACATTAATCCTTTATTGATATTTTGCATTGAAACGTAGGTCTTAAATTACTCAAACTCAATTTTAGACTCACAGTGCAAAATATCCCTGTATTTTAGACTTTTTTAGGCCTAAAATTGAAAATGTGTAATTTTAGACTTTTTTAGACTTTTTTAGACATCGCGGGCACCCTGATAATGGGTTTGAAATGCTTAATAATCTTTGAAATGTAAATGTGTGCATGAATGCTTTGGTGCTTAAATATATCTTACTTTAATGCATATTAATTATATTAGTACCAGTTTATAGAAATGCATGCTCACTGAACAGTAGTCATGAACAATGAAGTTAAGGTAGATTTTCTGTGAAATATATTCATGAATTTTCAGTGTATTCAGATGTCATTCTGTGAAAAGCACCCAAATCATGTGATTGGTTATTGGTTAACCATTAACCTATTAATGCTATTGGTTAGTTACAGACAAAGGACTGCTTTCTGAATTGACCAGAGTCATTAAAACCCACCCACGATGGGACACAATTGGCTTATGCTCATGCCAATCATCAAAGCCCATGAAAGTTGTCTGAGTATAAGAGAGTACGACCATCTTTATTCAGATCAGAACAGAATGTGATTTCAACGTTGTTGTGTGTTGTGTAAACATCTGTGTCTTTAAATGCTTCTTCTTTCAAAATGTCTGGGAATTCTTCCTTTTCTGAGCTCAAACTTTCTTTTATATGGAGTACGACTCCATGTCTCACAGGCGTTTCTATTTTTTTTCCTGTTAAATTTTCTTTAAACTCACCGTGAGTTTTAGAAGGAGGCAGACCGTACTCACACTGGAAGCTGTTGTGTTCGCCAATCCTACTAGAAGAATGTGCATTTCATGGTTGGAATTTTATTAATCTTGTTTCTGATCCTGTAATTCTGATCAGATTTGAACTATATCCAATTTAATCAGACCCGAGAAGCTGCTGAAGGATCATCGTGCCTGCATGGCATACGGCATCACGGCTGCCCAAGACAAAGACGCCTTATTATCGCAGTCAAAATCTAAACTTTGTGACTGCTGGACTGTGGACTTTGAAGGCTGCTGTACCTTGTCCGAATATCTGCTGACAAGATCTTCTGGAATCATCTTCATATCTATCTTCAGCTAAGAATCCAGCTGAAGCGGACCACCAACGTCAATGCAAGGAGAGTCGTCGTCGTTGTCGTCGTCGGCCTCCGTCGGTCTATGATGACCATGGAAGCGAATCCTAAAAGTCTACTCTGCTAGAACAGCACCGCCTGTGGCTGAACAGGCTGATGCGCACCGGTGTTCTACCTTCCAGCGTTGGGCGTTGGTAGGATTCAAGCCTGGGCAGGAAGATATGGAGGACAAGATGTTACCCATGCAGCATGTCCCCCCTCTCCACGTCACTGATGAATCCAAAAGAACAGCAGGGCTGCTACAGTTTGGCACCAGCGCCGTCGCAGGAGCTGCCAGAACGATGTTGAGCACAACAGAGAACTGCCTTAGGGGCTCCGACTCCGGATTTTTCCTCAGGGTTGACTCCCGAAGCCTTTCCCGTGACCGGGTGTGCTGCAAGGCAGCGGAGGTTTGAAATCAGGGTTTACCTTCCCCTAGATGGGCTACCTTCCCAGGTTGACGAGCCACCATCTACCCAAAACATCTGGTTTTAAGGCGCCAGAGATCCGCCCTCGCCCCTTCTCCTATTAGTAAAAGCAGTTCCGCCGGGCTTAAGAGACTAAACCACATGGGCAGGCTAGGAGTTGGACTTAGTTGTCAGAGGCTTTTCGAGACGCACCCCAGTGCCACTCCTGGCTATGACAACCTTGGAACCAAGGAGAGTCACGTGAGCCATATTCTCTGTTCCATCTGTTGAATGAACGTCTGAGATTTGGAAATAATTCATAAATCTGATCAGATTCAGAATTACAGAGAACTTGGTTCCAAGGTTGTCATAGCCAGGAGCGGCACTGGGGTTAAGCTCCCAGTGCTCATAAAATACTCCTTATGGCGTGCGTCTCGAAAAGCCTCTGACAACTAAGTCCAACCTCCTAGCCTGCCCGTGTGGTTTAGTCCGCTAAGCCCGGCGGAACTGCTTTTACTATAGGAGAAGGGGCGAGGGCGGATCTCTGGCGCCTTAAAACCAGATGCTTTGGGTAGATGGTGGCTCCGTCAACCTGGGAAGGTAGCCCATCTAGGGGAAGGGTAAACCCTGATTTCAAACCTCTGCTGCCTTGCGGCATACCGGTCACGGGAAAGGCTTCGGGAGTCAACCCTGAGGAAAAATCCGGAGTCGGAGCCCCTAAGGCAGTTCTATGTTGTGCTCAACATCGTTCTGGCAGCTCCTGCAACGGCGCTGGTGCCAAACTGTAGCAGCCCTGCTGTTCCTTTGGATTCATCAGTGACGTGGAGAGGGGAGACATGCTGCATGGGCAACATCTTGTCCTCCATATCTTCCTGCCCAGGCTTGAATCCTACCAACGCCCAACGCTGGAAGGTAGAACACCGGATCACTGGAGAGGGACACTCCAGCTTCGCCTTTGGCGTAGACCAAACACGGGGAATGACAGTTACCGGTTATAAGCCACTGCTCAATTGGCGTAGAGCGTGGCGCCAGGGGTTGTTCCCGACGGTGGGAGGGATCATCAGATCTCACTGGACAGCTACCGCCCGCCTCAAGCTGGGCAGCCCCCAGCCAATAAGGTGTTGTCCCGCCACAGCTTGCTTTCCTCATTGGGTGCATGGGGATAAGGAGAAATCCAAACAGCAGGCTGAGAACCTTCGCACCAGGCAAGACAATAAAACAAAAGAGACCAACTCTAAAACTGGGAACTTGGAATGTCCGCACTATGATGACAGGACTCGCTGCTAACCTCAAGGACATCAACGACACCAGGAAGACTGCCATCATCAGTAATGAGCTGAACAGACTGGGAGTGGATATCGCCACTCTCCAGGAAACACGGTTAGCTGATGCAGGCACACTGAGAGAGAAGGACTACACGTTCTACTGGCAGGGAAAGGGCAGTGACGAACACAGGGAACACGGAGTGGGCTTCGCAGTGAAGAACACTTTGCTGAAGATGGTGGAACCGGGCAGCACTGGCTCTGCACGACTCCTCACCCTCCGCCTGAACACCACTGAAGGCCCAGTCACCCTCGTCAGTGTGTATGCCCCACACAGACAGCCACACCAGAGGCAAAAGACGAGTTCTACGAGAATCTCGCAACAACTGTCAGGATCATCCCCAACTCTGAACAACTCATTCTCCTTGGAGACTTCAATGCCAGAGTGGGTGCTGACCACGACTCCTGGCCCTCCTGTCTTGGACCTTTTGGCGTGGGCAGAATGAACGACAACGGACAGCGGCTGCTCGAGTTCTGCACATATCACGATCTTGTGCATCACAAACTCGTTCTTCAAGACCAAGCCCCAACACAAGGTTTCCTGGCAACATCCGCGCTCAAAGCACTGGCACCAGCTAGACTTGATCCTGACCAGGCCGCACCTCACTGAAGAACGTGCTAATCACCCGTTCGTTCCAGAGTGCAGATTGCGACACAGACCATTCATTGGGTGTGTTGCAAGGTCAAGCATGCAGCTGAAGAAATTCATTGTGCTAGACAACCTGGAAAGGCACGGATTGACACCAGCAAGATGGCCCAACCAGAACTTGTTGAGCAGTTTGCCTCCACCTTTTGAGAAGGAACTTGGTGTAGCACGAGAAGGAGAATCTGCAAAGCAGAAGTGGGAAGAGCTACGAAACACCATCTAACCGCACAGCCTTGGCTACCTTTGGGAGGAAGACCTCGAAGTCACAGGACTGGTTTGATGCCAAGTTGACCGAGATGACCCCCGTCATTGAAGCCAAGCGCTCAGCACTTGCTGAGTACAAGAAGTACCCAAACGAGAAGAATCTCCAGATTCTCAGGGCTGCGAGAAGCAAAGTTCAGCAGACTGCTCGGCGCTGTGCCAACGAGTACTGGACTCAGCTCAGCCAAGACATTCAAACCGCTGCCATAACAGGGAACCACCCGTGGTATGTACGATGGCATCAAGAAAGCACTTGGTCCGGCTCAGAGCAAGACGGCCCCCCTCAAATCTTCCACTGGGAGATGATCACAGAGAAGAACAAGCAGATGGAGAGATGGGTGGAACACTACTCCAACCTCTACTCTAGACAGAACACCGTGACACCGTCAGCCCTTGATGCCATCGACTGCCTGCCATCCATGGACGAACTTGACGCCGAGCCAACCATCGACGAACTCAGTAAGGCCATTGATAGCTTGGCCGCTGGCAAGGCACCCGGCAACGACGGCATACCCCCTGACCTGATCAAGCACTGCAAGACGCCTAGCCCTACTGCTGCCATTGCATGACGTCCTCTGCCAGTGCTGGAAAGAAGGTGCCGTACCACAGGACATGAGGGACGCCAAGATCATCACCCTCTACAAAAACAAAGGGAGAGAAGCGACTGCAAACAACTACAGGGGCATTTCCCTCCTCAGCGTTGTTGGCAAAGTCTACGCACGAGTTGTTCTCGTTCGTCTACAGAAGCTTGCCGAACGTGTCTACCCCGAGTCTCAGTGTGGCTTCCCGCGCTGAGCGATCGACGGTAGACATGATATTCTCCATCCGCCAACTCCAGGGAGAAATGCAGAGAACAGAACATGCCTCTGTACGTCGCCTTCATCGACCTCACCAAAGCGTTCGATCTGGTCAGCAGAGAGGGCCTTTTCAAGATCCTGCCAAAGATAGGATGCCCACCAAAGTTGCAAAGCCTCATCGAATCGTTTCAACACCAACATGCAGGGGATAGTGCAGCACGATGGCAACGTCTCAGAGCCATTCAACATACGCAGCGGATTGAAACAGGGCTGTGTACTTGCGCCAACCCTCTTTGGGATTTCTTTGCTATGCTCCTGAGGCATGCCTTCAGCACAGCAACAGAGGGAATCTACCTGCACACAAGATCTGACGGCAGGCTTTTCAACCTCGCCCGCCTGAAAGCCAGAACCAAAGTACGCGAGGCTCTAATCAGAGACATGCTGTTCGCAGACGACGCTGCAGTCGCAAACCCACACACAGCAGGAGCTTCAGACCCTGAGGACCGCTTCTCCCAGGCATGCAAGGACTTCGGGCTTACCATCAGCCTGAAGAAGACTAACGTCTTGGCGCAAGGCACGGAAGCACCACCAACCATCACCATTGATGACTACAAGCTGGAGGTCGTGAATCAGTTCACGTACCTGGGGTCCACGATCAGCAACAACCTCTCCCTTGATACAGAGATCAACAAGAGGATTGGAAAATCAGCCTTCACACTCGCTCGCCTCACCACACGAGTGTGGGAGAATCCCAAACTCTCTGTCAAGACGAAGATGGCAGTGTACAACGCCTGCGTCATCAGCACACTGCTCTATGGGAGTGAGACGTGACAACATACGCCCAGCAGGAAAAGAGACTGAACTCCTTCCACTTGTGCTGCATTCGCCACATCCTGGACATATCCTGGCAGGACAAAGTGCCCAACACAGAAGTTCTGTCCCGCGCCGGCCTTCCCTCCATGTTCACTCTACTCAGGCACCGCAGGCTCTGCTGGCTAGGCCACGTTCACCGTATGGAGGATGGCAGAATCCCCAAAGACGTCCTCTATGGAGAACTGGCAACTGGCAGGAGAGACGTTGGCCGCCCACAGCTGCGCTTAGAGACGTCTGCAAGAGAGACATGAAGGCCCTGGATATCAACACAGAGCGCTGGGAGGACCTTGCAGACGGACCGCTTCCAAATGAGAGGCACCCTGACCAGACAGCTCAAGGCGGGTGAAGAGAGACTGACTGCTGCAGCAGATGAAAAAAGGACCCGCAAGAAGAACCGCCACAGACCCAGCAGCACGGAGACCACCCACAAGTGTGACCTGTGTGACAGGGACTGTCATTCGCGCATCGGCCTGTTCAGCCACAGGCGGTGCTGTTCCAGCAGAGTAGACGTTTAGGATTCTCTTCCATGGTCATCATAGACCGACGGAGGCCGACGATATATAATATTCCCTTTTCCATTAAAATTCTGTTTTTACTTTCTTAGAATAATTCAGAATTTTTCCATAATTACTTATAATTTTCTTCATAAATTCACGTCCAGTTTATTCATAATTTGTTTCTGTTTTTTCAGTCTTCATTATCACAGCTCCAAATGCCTACTAAGGTCCATGGTTCTACAGATGCGTTCACATTCTGTTACTCAATACTCAGTTACAAGTTTAATGTGATGGTTTAATGTTGATCATGTCACTTTGCTCACAAGTTATTTGAATGTAAAATCATTTAATCATAATTTCATTAATAAATGGTTAATTGTATGAGAGAACTCGCCAGTGAATTTCCTTCCTGTGTCATGATTCTAATTTCCCCAGGATCGAATTCACGAATAAATTGAGACTGATTAATTGAAGGTATGAAGACATTCATCCATCCATCTTCTTCCGCTTAATACTTTTTTCGGGTTGCGGGGGGCTGGAGCCTATCCCAGCATCTTTGGGTGAGATGCAGGGTCCACCCTGGACAGATCGCCAGTCCATCACAGGGCCAACAGAGAGAGACAGACAACCATTCACTCTCACAGTCATACGTAAGGACAATTTAGAATCCCCAGTTTTTGATGCCAATTAACCTAACTTGCATGTTTTTGGCATGTGGGAGGAAACTGGAGAAATCCCAGAGTAAACCCACACAGACACGGGGAGAACATGCAAACTCCACATAATAATCTGTCCAATCGAACTGGACTGGTGCCCCTTAATGAGTGTTCTATCAAGTTCTTCGGTGTGTGTGGATTTGAAAGTAAATTTCCGTTCCCACACACCCCGCTAAATGAATTAAATAACTTTATACCTCTTGTTCGAGTACCCCACGACATGACCCCAGCAAAATGAGTGATCCTGCTTCAAATGTGTCAAGAATACAGAAAACATCACAGGGAGGTCAGCCAGGGTCACAAAATCATCAGAAGGAGCACACTCCTGTGGTCAGAAAAGACGGGAGCAGACATGGCTGGTAAATCATAGGACTGAATGCAAAGCAATATTGAAAGCGTATGCCATGAAATGTAATACCTTGTGTAATCAGTAAAGTTAATGTATACTCATTGATTAAGAAGTATGCAATCAACAAAAATAATGAGTGTAATCAAACTGTGTGATTATATGTACATTTTAACTGCACAAAGTGCAGTGGGGTCAGATTGTGAAATGTTTAGCAAGACCTATTGACTGGAAAGCATGTGACAAAATGAGGAATTGAAATTGGTTGGGACAGCGGGTTGTTTTATTTTGGGAATGGAAAATGATGAGATAAGCAGAACTTGAGGGACAAGTGCTGAGATAAGCGAAACCAGACAGCCACGAGCGCAGTGCATGAGCAGCGCGTGGCCAATTCCTGGAAGGGGGGGTGAGCAGCACATGGCTTTACTGAAACTCGGGGATGGGGTGGGGACATGTGCAGAATGAAGTAATTGTTATATAAAAGTTTGCATTAAGCCAGTCACAGAAGCCAAAAAGCCTATGGTGAGATTGCTGGTCAATCACAGTTGAGTGTTAAAAAGGTATAAAAACTGTTTAAAAGCCCCAAAATGTTCATTTTCGGCGGTCTCTGGGACACCATTCATCCCATCGCAGAAGATTGGAGAGAGAGGGAAACCGCTGTTAAGAAGATGAATCAAAACACCATCCCAACTCTCCAATTTTTAACAACCTTAAATCTGCTGCTGCAAGACGGGAGAAAATAACACTTGGGCAAAGACAGAAGAGGAAGTCGAGGCACCCCTTCTCCTCCCCCGCTGATGACTTCACAGACCACAGGTCCAGCTGATGGAAGAACAGAAGACGGAGCTTCAAGAGTCAGCTTCCCTGCCTCACCTTTTCTTCACCTTCTCCCCGAGAAAAGGGAGCATCGAAGGAGAAGACCAGCAATTAATCATCTTTTTCTCCAATCTCCCCAGCAAGGCTTTTTAGACATTTATCCACAAATTGATTAGATGTTTTTACCAGATTTTATGATTCAAAGGGTTTCTTTTATTTTGGACTCTTTCAGATTTTTCATATTTTTGGTTAATTTTAAATTTTGATTTTCTGGACTGATCCTGGTGATTTTTGAATTTTTATACTTTTTGAATCTTTCACTTTTTGATCAAATGGCTGATTTTACAACTACCAACTTTTTGAATCAAGGTTTTTCAATCAGTTTTTGGTTTGATTTTGAATTTCATCATTTTGATTTGACTGTTTTCATGTAAGTATATCCTGTTTTGGCTGAGCTTTGCAGACCTTCAATAAATACTAGAGCATATTAAAAGACAGTATGGGAGTTTGTGAGATCACTGAGTCAGTGTCCATCTTTCCTGGTTGTTTTTCAAGAAGGTATTTTTCTACAAGAGGTCCTACATTTTTTATGAGTTATTAAAGGTTACTCTTTAAGGTGTTTTTAAAACAGACCTCCTATAGATCAATTTTCCTGATCTTAAATATCTACCCAGATTTATACCAAGAGCAATGTGAGACCATGAGGGGCTGTCGTTAATACCAAGGGTGTATTCCAGGTGTCTGACTGGACAGGTCACTCAGTCAAGAGGTCTGGTATACAGGTAGCAGAGGTCGTCTGGTATATGTAGACAGTGGAGCTGGGTTAACTCTCAAAGTCACCAAGCACACACACATGTGACAGAATTTCCTATGAGGAAAATTTCTCTAGGAACTGCAAGCTAGGTGAGCCTAACTTCAATCTTGAGTACAAGGTCAAAGGGTCTTCGACACATCACAATTATAAATAAATAAATTAACGCTGTAGCGAGAATGGAGTGAGAGATGACAGATGGCTCAGAGCAGCCTCTGCAGTGATGCGCATGTTGTAACTGGTCTGTTGTGGTGAAGAGGGAGCTGAGTTCTAAGGCAAAGCTGTTGATTACCGGCAATCTATGTTCCTACTCTCACCTATGGCCATGAGCTTTGGGTAATGACCGAAAGAATGAGATCGTGGATACAAGCGGCTGAAATGAGCTTTCTCCGTAAGATCGCTGGACTCACCCTCAGAGATAGGGTGAGAACAGTCATTCGGGAGGGGGCTCAGCGTAGAACCTGCTGCTCCTCCACATTAAAAGGAGCCAGTTGCGTTGATTTGGGCATCTGATCAAGAAGCCTCCCACTTAAGGTTTTCGGGCACGTCCCACTGAGAGGATGACCCCCGGGGCAGACCCAGGACTCTCTCCCAGCTGGTCTGGGAACGCCTTTGTATCCTCTCTGAAGAGCTGGAGCAGGTGGCTGGGGAGAGGGGAGTCTGGGCTTCTCTGCTTGAACTGCTGCCTCTGCAACCTGGACCCCAGAAAAGCAGTAGAAGAAGGATGGATTGATGAATATTTGGTAAGAAAGTTTTACACCACAGCCACAGAGAGCACTACTGACCCCACAAGGTATATACAGTGGGGTAAAAAAGTATTTAGTCAGCCACCAATTGTGCAAGTTCTCCCACTTAAAAGATGAGAGAGGTCTCCAATTTTCATCATAGGTATACCTCAACTATGAGAGACACAATGAGAAAAAAAAAATCCAGAAAATCACAATGAAGGATTTTTTAATGAATTAATTGGTAAATTCCTCGGTAAAATAAGTATTTGGTCAATAACAAAAGTTCATCTCAGTACTTTGGTATATACCCTTTGTTGGCAATGACAGAGGTCAAACGTTTTCTGTAAGTCTTCACAAGGTTTTCACACACTGTTGCTGGTATTTTGGCCCATTCCTCCATGCAGATCTCCTCTAGAGCAGTGATGTTTCGGGGCTATCGCTAGGCAACACGGACTTTCAACTCCCTCTGAAGATTTTCTATGAGGTTGAGATCTGGAGACTGGCTAGGCCATTCCAGGACCTTGAAATGCTTCTTACGAAGCCACTCCTTCATTGCCCGGGCAGTGTGTTTGGGATCATTGTCATGCTGAAAGACCCAGCCACGTTTCATCTTCAATGCCCTTGCTGATGGAAAGAGGTTTTCACTCAAAATCTCACAATACATGGCCCCATTCATTCTTTCCTTTACAAGGATCAGTCGTCCTGGTCCCTTTGCAGAAAAAAGCCCCAAAGCATGATGTTTCCACCCCCGTGCTTCACAGTAGGTATGGTGTTCTTTCTCCTCCAAACACGACAAGTTGAGTTTTTACCAAAAAGTTCTATTTTGGTTTCAGAATCAGAATCAGAATCAGATTTATTGCCATTGTTCATGTAGTGCACAAACTAGGAATTTGTCTCGGTGCAATGCTGCAACATTAAACATGATAAAATAAAAGAATTAAGAATTAAACTATACATGCAATTAAGTGTAGAATAAGAATGAGTAATACTAGTCAGCAGTTTTAAATATATTAGCGAGCAGCAGATATTGTGGAGAACCATATAGTGCAGTCGGTAATGCAAGAAGAAAACAGTGATGATTGACATGAGTCTGGTTGAGCTGCTGTACATAGTGCACGAGAGTCAATAAGTCACTTAGTGTTCAGCAGTCTGATGGCAGAGGGGAAGAAGTTGTTCATGTGACGGGAGGTTTTAGTCTGAATGGACCGAAGTCTTCTACCTGAGGGGAGAGGGGCAAAACAGTACGTGACCAGGGTGTGAAGGATCGGCTATGATCCGCCAGCACGCCTCCGGGTCCTGGAGATGTACAGATCCTGGAGAGATGGGAGCTTGCAGCCGATCACCTTCTCAGCAGTGCGCATGACGCGCTGCAGCGCTTAGGTCTGTCCCTGCAGTGGCTCCTGCGTACCACACGGTTATGGAGGTGGTGAGGATGGACTCGATGATGGCTGTGTAGAACTGCACTAACATCTTGTGGGGTAGCTTGAGCTTCCTCAGCTGCCCGCAGGAAGAACATCCTCTGCTGGGCCTTTTTGATGAGGGGAGCTGATGGTCGGCTCCCACTTGAGGTCCCTGGTGATGGTGGTGCCTAGGAAGCGGAAGGAATCAGCAGTGGTGATGGGAGAGCCTGTGAGGGTGAGGGGGGGCAGAGGGGTTGTGACTTTCCTGAAGTCCACAATCATCTCCACTGTCTTCAGCTGCAGGTTGTTGTTGTTGCACCAGTGAGCCTAGCTGGGCCACCTCTCCTCCTGTAGGGTGGACTCGTCGCCGTTGGAGATGAGCCCGATGAGGGTGGTGTAGTCCGCAAACTTGATCAGCTTGACAGACTGGTGGCTGGAGGTGCAGGAGTTGGTATAAAGGGAGAAGAGTAGGGGGGAAAGTACACAGCCCTGGGGTGATCCGGTGCTGATGCTAACAGAGTCTGAGACAGTCTTTCCCAGCCGCACATGCTGCCTCCGGTCCCCGGCCCAGTTCATCACAGTTTCCCATGCGTTTTTGTGCCTAAAGCCTTAAAGAACGCAGAATTTGTCTTTGTCAGACACGACGCTCAGAGGCCAGGTTTAAGGCCGCCTTATGATGGACCATTCAGAGTGTTAGAAACTGGGGAAAAACATTTTTTGCTCGATTTGGGTGACAGGAGGGAATTAGTCTGCATTAACAGACTCAAACCCGCTTTTGTGTTGGCTGATGAACAAGTGCAATTAGCCAGGGCCCCCCATCGCGGCAGGCCACCAGGGAGACACTCTTCTAAGCTTTCACAAGAATGTGCTAACGACTCTGATCCACAGATGCAAGAAACAGCTACAGGCAGATTGAAGCCTGCTTACAGCAGATATGGCAGGAGGTTGAAGCCCAAGCAGTTGGAAGTGTGATATGTTGTACCATTTTGCTGTTCTGTGTGATATGATATGTTTCTATGCATTTTGGGGTGTACTTTGTCCTTATTTAGACGTTTGGGGGGGGGTTATATGGTGCATATTTAGGGCGCATATATGGCATTCATATTCACCCACATATACCTAGTAGGCATGACGGTGCATATTCTGGAAGCTTCACGTCTCAATGGCCAAAGAGGACCTGACCCTGCAGAGACCTACGGGAGGTGTGAAGTTGGCCTTTTAGGAGACGGGAAGTGGGAGAGAATGTCCCAGCAGGAGCCCCGGAGGCTAGAAGGATGAGAGAGACAATGGAGACGCCAAGGAGCCTCGGGGGCTGTATGTTTGCTCAAGGACTGTGGGTTGGGGGGGTGTTATTTGATGTTGGGGGTTTTGTGTCTTTGGAGGGTATAAGAACTGTGAAGGATGATTGTTCTACCTCTTTTCTGAGATTCTGTTCTTGTTGGAGGATGCGACCTCTCAATAAACCAACCCTGAGAAATAAACTCAGTCTCGTTTGTGAAAGGCATCATCTACACTTCATCAGACCATATGACATTCTCCCAATCCTCTTCTGGATCATCCAAATGCTCTCTAGCAAACTTCAGACGGGCCTGGATGTGTACTGGCTTAAGCAGGGGGACACGTCTGGCACTGCAGGATTTGAGTCCCTGGCGGCGTAGTGTTTCTGATGTAGCCTTTGTTACTTTGGTCCCAGCTCTCTGCAGGTCATTCACTAGGTCCCCCCGTGTGGTTCTGGGATTTTTGCTCACCCTTCTCGTGATCATTTTGACCCTACAGGGTGAGATCTTGCGTGGAGCCCCAGATGGAGGGAGATTATCAGTGGTCTTGTATGTCTTCCATTTTCTAATACTTGCTCCCACAATTGATTTCTTCACACCTAGCTGCTTACCTATTGCAGATTCAGTCTTCCCAGCCTGGTGCAGGTCTACAATTTTGTTTCTGGTGTCCTTTGACAGCTCTTTGGTCTTGGCCATAGTGGAGTTTGGAGTCTGACTGTTTGAGGTTGTGGACAGGTGTCTTTTAGACTGATAACGAGTTCAAACAGGTGCCATTAATACAGGTAATGAGTGGAGGACAGAGGAGCCTCTTAAAGAAGAAGTTACAGGTCTGTGAGAGCCAAAAATCTTGCTTGTTTGTAGGTGACCAAATATTTATTTTACTGAGGAGTTTACCAATTAATTCATTAAAAATCCTTCAATGTGATTTTCTGGATTTTTTTTTCTCATTTTGTCTCTCATAGTTGAGGTATACCTATGATGAAAATTGGAGACCTCTCTCATCTTTTAAGTGGGAAAACTTGCACAATTGGTGGCTGACTAAATACTTTTTTGCCCCACTGTAAGTGTAGGTTAGTTAGTAAAAGGTGATCTTCATTTCTGTCCTCCTTTTCAAGCTCCTTGGTTCCAGTCTTCACATAATATTCTCCACTTTCAAATCACAAATTAATCCCCATAGCATTGATGGAAACTGCTGCTCTTTTTTGTTATGTACTGTATACAGCACTTATTCTCATCTCTAGATGACCAAAGCACTTCACACATCCTGATATCCACACACTGATGGCGGTGCAGCTGCCATGCACCGGCGCTGGCCTGACCCATGAGGAACAACACTCAGGGCTCAGGGTCTTGTGCAAGGACACTTTGGCATGCAGACAGAGCGGGAGTTGAACCCCTGACGCTCGCATCAGTAGTCAGCCACACTACACCTGCACCACAGCCGCCCCATTGAAGTGACACTGTCCAAAAAGTTTTCTTGTTGACATGTCATGTTTTGATGACTTACAAGACATATCAACAGCGAAATCAGTCAAATAAGTCATGTCTGTGTTTTTTTGCTGTGGAATTTCAGTTAGGCTCCTCCCCTTGGAAAAAAGGCAAGTTTTGACAGCAGTTTTGGTGACGTAACAATAACAGGTTGGTAGTGTGGCCACCGTGCATCCAAGTGGGCATGTCATTCAACCGGTAAGTCTTTTATAACAAGGGCAATTAATAATCAACTCCCAACTAATATACAAAAAATATTCAAAAAAAGAGACAATGATCATAATTTGAGAGGAGACTTAAACTTTACAAAACCCAAGATACGAACAACCAAGAAAAGTCTGTGCATATCTGTCTGTGGGGTGGATTTGTGGAACAGTCTGGAGCCGGAACTGAAACTATGTACAAACAGAAATCAATACAAAAACAGGCATAAACATTATTTGCTGAAAGGATATATGTTAGAAGGGTAGTATTTATATGTACGATTCACTATGCTCACTCTGGGACATTATGGGACACTATGGAATGGTGGGTGGGACAGCACTGTGTATATCTGTGTTGTTTGAGGCTGGTTTTGATGTATGGACATCAATGTATGTTAGAATGGATGGGTGTTAATGTTGATATGTACAAAATACAGTTAATTGTCTACTTGGGGTCTTAAATGAGGTAATAAGTATATATTTCACATGGGTTGTATTTAGGAAAAAGGAGTTGGAGTAAATAAGTGTTCACTTCTTCCTTCTCCCTTTTGAGCACCGTATACTGTCACTTTATCGCACTTGTCATTTGTATTTTTTTTTTTTTTACTTTTGTTCGAAATAAAGCATGTATATATCTATATCACAAGATTTATTTGTTTAATGTAGCACTAGCTACTATTAGCCTTGTGAGATGGTGGGTGGCGTGTTCACAGATCCTGGCATTTTAAGGACAAAAAGTGAAAATATTTTTACACAGACCTGTAAAGACAATGAAAAGGGGGTTTTTTTGTAGAAAAAGGGCATAAGATACCATTTTAGACAATGTAGATTTGTTTTTATAGGGGATTTATATCCACCGGAGTATCACTTTAAACAAATGGATTAAATCCAACACTTCACTTCAATTCAATTCAATTCAACTTTATTTATATAGCGCCATTTCACAACAACAGTCATCTCATAGCACTATCAACTGTAGGGGGAACCCCCACAGTTGCAGAAAGACCCCAGCAATCAGGCAATCCCCTGTGAGCAAGCACTTGGCGACGGTGGAGAGGAAAAACTCCCTTTTAACAGGAAGAAACCTCCAGCAGAACCAGGCTCAGGGAGGGGCAGTCATCTGCTGCGACTGGCTGGGGGGTGAGGGGATAGAGAAGATGAAAAGAACAGACATGTAGAGAGCAAACAGCACGATGGGGACTCAATCTATGGGAGAGAACAAACAAATGTTAATGACCAGCAAAAAAAAAATATTTCATAGAGAGTGAGGAAAGGAGTGAGGCCCAGTGCATTACTGGAGGTCCCCCGGCTGACTAAACCTATTAGCAGCATAACTAAGGGAGGGTTCAGAAACACATGATCCCTCCCTAATTGTAGGCTATATTAAAATTTCTGCTGCACATTCACCAACCAACCATAATGCTCTGCACTGTGTGTCTATATATATATATTTATAGTAATATGGACATATGCTTAGTAGATGTTGTTTTTTCTTGCCTTCTGATTATTGCTCTGAGTGTTGCTATCCCTGTGCTGTTGCAATCCTGGAATTTCCCCATTGTGGGACTAATAAAGGCTTATCTTATCTTATCTTAAAAAGGTAGGTTTTAGCCCTATTCTTAAAAACAGAGATCGAGTCTGACTCCTGAATCCAGATTGGCAGCTGATTCCACAGGAGAGGAGCTTGATAACTGAAGGCTCTGCCTCCCATTGTACTTTTGGAGATTCTAGGTATTACAAGTAATCCTGCATTTTGGGAGCGTAGTGCTCTTAGGATGATACGGTAGTATCAGATCTTTTAAATAAAAAGGAGCCTGATTGTTTAGAGCTTTGTAAGTAAGAAGAAGGATTTTAAACTTAATTCTAAACTCTATGGGAAGCCAATGAAGGGAGGCCAGAACCGGAGAGATATGATCTCTCTTTCTAGTACCTGTTAAAACTCTTGCTGCAGCATTTTGGATCAGCTGAAGACTTTTTAAGATGTTTTAGGACAGCCTGATAATAAAGAATTACAATAATCTAATCTCGAGCTAACAAAAGCGTGGATCAGCTTCTCAGCATCACTCTGAGACAAGATGCTCCTAATCTTGGCAATATTACGCAAATGATAGAAGGCAGTCTTAGAAACAAATTTAATATGTGAATTGAAGGACAAATCCTGATCAAAAATACCTCCAAGGTTCCTCACAGAGCTATTAAGAGAAAGAGTAACTGCATCCAAACTGAAAGTTTGATTTGGAAAGGAATTTCTAAGGTTTTTTGGACCAACAAGAATGACTTCAGTCTTATCTGAATTTAATAGCAGGAAATTACAAGTCATCCAAGCTTTGATTTCCTTAAGACAGGCTTCTAACTTGGCTAATTGATTAGTATCATCTGGCTTCATTGACAGGTATAATTGTGTGTCATCTGCATAACAATGAAAATGTATACAGTGCTTTCTAATAATGTTGCCTAACGGAAGCATATATAAACTAAAAAGAGTAGGGCCTAGCACAGATCCCTGTGGAACTCCATGACTAAGCTTTGAGCTGAGAGAAAACTCATCATTTACATGAACAAACTGGAACCTATCAGATAAATAAGATCTAAACCACTGCAACGAAGTTCTATTAAGTCCAACATAGTGTTCTAATCTATCAAGTAGAATATTATGATCAATAGTATCAAAAGCTGCACTAAGATCTAAAAGGACAAGTACAGAAACTAGTCCATTATCAGATGCAATGAGGAGGTCGTTAGTGACCTTCGCTAAGGCTGTTTCAGTACTATGATGGATTCTAAACCCAGATTGAAACTCCTCAAGTAAACCATTTCCCTGCAGGTGGTCAAATAATTGCGTAGCAACAACTCTTTCTAAGATTTTTGAAATGAAAGGGAGATTAGAGATTGGTCTAAAGTTAGCTAAAGCTCCTGGATCTAGCGTTGGCTTTTTGAGTAAGGGTTTAATTACAGCCGTTTTAAAAGCCTGCGGTACATGGCCTAAAGTTAATGAAGAATTGATTATATGAAGAATAAAGCTACCAATAAGTGGGAAGACTTCTTTAAATAACCTGGTAGGAATAGGGTCTAAAAGACAAGTTGAAGGTTTGGATGAGGAAACTATTTTGTCTAACTCACAAAGGTCGATTGGAGTAAACTCATCAAGACAGACATCAATAGAAGGAGTTGTAGTAGTTACAGTATTTAAGTTAACTGTGGGAAGAGTCTGATTGATTTTATCTCTGATGGATGAAATTTTATTATTGAAAAAGTTCATAAAGTCCTGACTAGTAAGCTCTAAGGGGATGCTAAGATTGACAGAGTCCTGACTCTTTGTCAACCTGGCTACAGTACTGAAAAGAAACCTGGGATTATTCTTGTTCTCTTCTATTAATGCAGAGTAATAACTCGTTCTAGCTTTTCTAAGAGATTTTTTATAAATTAAAAGATGATTTCTCCAAGCTAAATAGATTTCATCTAAATTAGTAGAGCGCCATTTTCTTTCTAATTGACGTGTCTTCTGTTTTAAGCTACGAGTTTCTGTGTTGAACCAAGGAGTTAAAAATCTCTGATTAGACTTTTTCTTTTTTAAGGGGGCCACCAAGTCTAGAGCCTGATGCAGAGAAGCTGAAACACTATCCACCATGTTATCAATTACAGAAGGAGCAAGCTGTCTATAGCTTATTTCCGTTGTGTTGACACATGGCATAGAGGAAACAATCTGCATAAATTTGGAAACAGCATCATCTGAGAGGCATCTACTGTAATAATATTTTTCTTTAGGAGCCAAATAGTCAGAAATAGTAAAATCAAAGGTTAATGTAATGTTCTCCTGGAACATGTAATGACGAGGCGCACACACCGGGTGTCAGTTAGGACTTTTTACTTGTCACTTCAAGTGCAACTAACAACTAACCACACATTGGCACATGTACATCTCCTTTTATTGTCAGGTCATGGCCCGGGTCATACTGCCCTCTAGTGGTGACTCTATAGGAACTTCACATATCAATACATCTCCCTTTTTTTTTTTAGTAAAGGTCATGTCCAACTATAAACTTTTTCTCAAATTTCTATATACAAAATAAACTCCATTTCTATTTACATTTCTTTCAACCTTGTACACTGAATCACAAGTTCAATTTTTTTTCTCTGTTTACAATTCAACATCAACACATTTTTTTTTTCCTCTGTTTACAATTCAACAACACTTTTTTTTTTTTTTCATTTCAGTACTCCTTACATTTCCTCAATCAATCTTTTCGGTTTCACAATTTGCCTTTGTGATCTTCTGATTTGTGTCACCTCAGTCTGTTCGTTATTGTCTGTCTCTAAGTTTTGGTTCTCAGCCATTTCTGGTTGTTCGGTTTGGCTGTAAATTAGCATGTCGCTTATTTCACTGTCTGTGACTCTCATTTTTGTCTGAGGCACTTTCAGTAAGTGACGTCGATTTCGCCTCATTGTTTTCCCCTGCTCTGTGATGACTTCATATGATCTGGGAGTTGTTTCCTTGACCACTTTTGCCAGCGGTCCCCATTCTCCATCACATCTCACTCGCACTATGTCCTCATGTGCAAGTGGTCTCAGAGGTCGTGCTGTTCTGTTGTACAGTTCAGTTTGCCTCTCATCACGCCTCACATCTCTCTTTTCCATCACCTGAGATGCTGATGGAAGTCGCGTTCTGAGTTTTCTGTTCATGAGCATTTCTGCTGGGGAAAGTCCATTCTCCAGTGGTGATGCTCGGTAATTCAGGATCGCCAGATGTGGGTCTTCTGCATTGTCTGCAGCCTTTTTCAGTATGCGCTTCACAATTTGCACCCCTTTCTCTGCTAACCCATTTGACTGTGGGTACAGAGGGCTTGAGGTCACGTGCTTGAACCCATATGTGTCTGCAAAGTCTTTGAAGCACTGACTCGTGAATTGTGGTCCGTTATCACTTACAACAGTCATTGGAATTCCATGGCGTGCGAACATTGTCTTTGTGTGTGCAATCACCTTTTCTGCTGTTGTGTCACTCAACCCTGCAAACTCTGGGTAGGTGGAATGATAGTCCATGACTAACAGATAGTCCTTGCCCTTAAGCTGAAATAGATCCATGCCCACTTTTCTCCATGGCCCTTGAGGCTTCTCATGGGGCCTCATAGGCTCCTTTGGCTGTTGATACCTGTGGCGCTGGCAAATGTCACAGCGCTGCACATATGCCTCAATGTCCTTGTGCATGTTGGGCCAATACAAAACATCACGTGCACGTCTTTTGCACTTTTCAATACCCAAATGCCCCTCATGCACTAATTTAACCATTTCTGATCTCATGGAGGTAGGTATGACTATCCTTGTACCTTTTAACAGAACCCCATCTAACACAGACAGTTCACCTTTAAAGTGTTGGTAAGGCTTGTCAATCATAACCTGTCCTGGCTGATGTATCTGTTCCATTACTCTTTTTAGTTTCTCATCTTTTTGTGTTTCTTTCACTATCTTCGTCCATTTTGCATCTGACACTGGCATGTGTGCCTTAATAGAGTCTACATGTATTTGCACAGCTTCCTCTGTTGTGCTGCTGGTGTTGCTCAAGCTAGCCCTACTCAGCGCATCGGCTATAATTAGTTGCTTGCCTGGTGTAAACTCAAATTTCAAGTCATATTTCTGTAATCTTAACATTAGACGCTGGATGCGCGGTGGTGCGTCACCCAGTGGCTTCTGTGAGATCGCAATCAGTGGTTTGTGGTCTGTTTCTAGTATTACTGACCGTCCATACACATATTCATGAAACTTCTCACACCCAAACACTGCACCTAGAGTCTCTTTCTCTATTTGCGCGTAATTTTTTTCTGCGCTTGTCATGGTGCGCGATGCGTATGCGACTGGATACCACTCTGTGTCATGTTTTTGCAATAGCACAGCTCCTAGGCCGGCTTTGGACGCATCTGTGGACACTTTTAGCAGTTTGTCCTGATCATAGAATTTTAACACTGGCTCCTTTATTAGACTGCTTTTGAGCCACTCCCATTCTCTGGCATGCTCTGCCATCCACTGCCACATTGTATTGGTCTCTAACAAGCTTCTAAGAGCTATTGTGTTAGCTGATAAATTTGGAATAAATTTCCCCATGTAATTGACTAGCCCTAAGGCTCTTTGCAAGTCAATTTTGTTCTGCGGTACTGGCAGCTCTGCTATGGCCCGCACTTTTTCCGGATCTGGTTGCACGCCTGCCCCAGATAATTTTTCTCCCAGGTATGTAATCTCCTGTACCCCAAATTGGCACTTACTCTTATTCAGTTTCATACCTGACTTTTGCGCCTGTGTGAGAACTCTTGCCAACCTTTCGTCGTGCTCCTCTTTTGTTTTTCCCCAGACTACCACATCATCAAGAAAAACTCCCACCCCTTCTATTCCGTCAAACAATTGCTGCACAGTTCTATGGAAAATTTCAGGGGCTGAGCTAATCCCGAACGGCATTCGTAGAAAGCAATGCCTTCCGAATGGCGTATTAAATGTGCACAATTTACTGCTTTCCTCGTCGAGCACTATTTGGTAAAACCCAGATTTGGCATCTAATTTTGTGAAGTAATTTGCTCCACTCATTGTGCTGGTTATGTCAGATTTGTTGGTAGCCTGTAATGCTCCCGCTGTATTACTTTATTTAGATCTTTTGGATCTATGCACAATCTCAAATCTCCATTTGGCTTCTCCATTATAACTAAGGAGTTAACCCATTCAGTTGGTTCTTCTATTTTTCTGACCACTCCGTCTGCTATCAGTGAGTCTAGTGTTTCTCTCAGCCTCTTTTTAAGAGCTATTGGCACTTTTCTTGCTGCATGTATGACTGGCTCTGCATTCTCTTTCAGCCTAATTTTTTGTTTGCCTGGTAGGCGGCCTATTCCTTTGAACACCTCTTTGTATTCTTTCACCCAGTCAGTGTGTTTGTGCTTACTTGTTGTAGCCTCTGTATTTTCTCGTGTTGTCACTTTGTCTGTATCAATGACATTCACCCTTTTGATCAGACCTAGCTGATCGCATGTTTTTAAACCCAAAATTGCTTGTCTATTTCCATCAACAAGTACAAACAATGCATTCACTGTTTTCCCTTTGTTTGACAGTGTAACCCTGCACATTCCTTTAGTGGGTATTGGCTTATCGTCATATGTTCTCAGATTAATCTTTTTATCTCTTATTTTCGGTTTGTTTTTCAGTCTTTTAAAATCTTTCATTGGCAGGATGTTTACCTGCACACCTGTGTCGAGCTTCAGTGACATGTCCGTGCCATTCATCTCCAGGCACACTATCCATTCGTCAGCGCTCGTCTCTCCCTCGATGGCGTCCACGTAAAACTGATCCTCCTCGCTGTCGCTCTTTTTCTCCACGAGTTGCACCCTCCTCTTTGAGAAGCAGGTCTTTGCGAAGTGATTTTTTCCGCCACACTTGCGACATTCCTTCCCGAATGCTGGACACTGTTTCAGCGCATGTTGCCTTCCACACCGCTCACAGTTCCCGCGTGCGCGCTCTGGGTTTGCCTCCCTTTTTCTTGCCTGCAACGTTCCTTTCGGCTTCGCGCGCTGCACTGCACCGACCTCAGCAGTCTCTTTTTCCTTGCTGCTAAAAGTCTTTAATTGTGTCTTTGTACTCTCAGACGCTTGGCAAATCTGTATCGCTTTCTCCAGCGTTAAGTTAGTCTCTTTCAATAATTGCATCCGCAATTTGTTGTCTTGGACCCCAATTACAATTTGGTCCCGTATCATTGACTCATTCAATGTTCCAAAGTTGCATGACTGACATTTCATCCGTAGGTCTGTGACATACAGCTCGATGGACTCTGACTCTTTCTGAAGTCTTTTTCTGAACACATACCTCTCGTACGTTTCATTCTTTCTCGGTGTGTGTGGTAGACTGCAAGTCTAAAATAGAACATTACTGGCACATGCCTCTAGGGGGAACTACCTGTATTGTTCAGCACTACTATTAAGGGGACACATTAGAGCAAGAGTGTGAAAACCCCGCGCAGAATCCATGTTCAGTGTTGTTATGTGTGTTACAGAATAAATGGCAGAGTTAGCCAAAGAAATAACTCAAGTGTGATCATTGCTACACGGTAGGATATCACACAATTGGCGACGAGGATTAAAAAAAAAAAAAAAATCAGCGGCGAGAAACAGAGAACATTGCAAGTGTGGCGAACTCAAGTGACTCCAGTAGTTCGAGTGCAAGTTCAGAGGAGGAAAAACGAGGTTTCCCCACCACGACGAGCAATGGCGGCTGTAATCGGAACGGTAACCCCTTTTGATAACTCGACTCAGTCATGGGAAGAATATAGTGAAATGTTGGACTTTTTCTTCCAAGCTAATGAGATTGAGGAGCCAGACAAAAGGAAGGCTGTACTGTTGAGTGGAGTTGGTGCAACTACTTACAGCTTGTTGAGAAATTTAATAAGCCCTGCATTACCGAAAGATAAAACGTACGACCAGCTTACTGCTGAGCTTCAGAAGCACTTCAGCCCCAAACCGAGTGAAATAGTGCAACGATTCAAATTTAATTCACGCATAAGGAGGAACACTGAGTCCATAGCAGAGTATGTGGCAGAATTGAAGAAATTAACACTGCACTGTGATTACAAAGACGCATTGGAAGAAATGTTAAGAGACAGACTTGTGTGTGGAGTGAATGATGACCGAATGCAACGGCGACTTTTATTTGAAACAAAACTCACTTTTGCGAAGGCTTTGGAATTATGCCAAGCGATGGAAACAGCATCTAAAGATGTGAGAGAAATGCAAGGGAAGCTAACAGAGGACACAGCAACGCATGCTCGTGTGCCTAAGACCCAAGTAGGTGTCCACAAAGTGTCAACTGATAAAAATCATCGCAAATTCCCCAGTTGTTATCGCTGCAAAGGCCAGCACAATGCCGCCGAGTGCAAATTTGCCACTGAGCTGTGTCATAATTGTGGCAAGCGAGGGCACATTAAAAAAGCATGTAGAATAAAGGTGGACAGCGCACAGGTGCTGAAAGCAACAGTAAAAGGGCAAAAGTATGAAAACAAGGGCCCAGGAAAGGAACAGCGAGCGAATCAACTGAGAGGGGAGGGAGAAAGTGATACAGAAGACATGGGTTTTCACACAATTTACAACACGTCAGAGGAGCTGACCAAGGTAGCGCCCATCACGCGTACCATGAATGTTAATGGAATGAAAGTAACATTTGAAGTTGATACAGGCTGTGGAGTAACCATATTAAGTAAACAGCAATATACACAACTGTGGAAGAAAACAGACACAGCAGAATTAAATCCCTGTTCATTAAAATTAAAAACGTACACAGGAGAGAAGCTAGACGTGCTAGGCATGGCACAAGTGAAGGTGCAGCACGAAAACAAAGAAAAGAACTTACCTGTAGTAGTAGTTGGGAGCGAAGGACCAAATCTACTAGGGCGAAGTTGGCTACAAGAACTGGCCATGATGGATCAGTTGGTGAATAAGGTGGAATCTCAGCCCAAATTGCAGCTGGAGGAGATCCTCGAAAGACACGCTGAGGTGTTCAAAGAAGGCTTAGGACAGCTAAAAGGTGTCACTGCAAAGATTAATGTGGACAAGGAGGCCCAACCACGATTCTGCAAACCCCGACCGGTACCCTATGCAGTCAAGCCACTGGTCGAAAGCGAGCTACAGAGGCTGCTGGATGACAAGATCATTGAGCCAGTGCAGGTTGCAGAATGGGCGGCGCCCATAGTCCCAGTGAGAAAGCCGGATGGCTCCATTAGAATATGTGGAGATTACAAACTCACTGTCAATCGAGCATCACGGGTGGATCAGTATCCAATTCCTAAAGTGGAGGACCTCTTCGCACAGCTGAATGGCGGCCGACACTTCACGAAATTAGACATGAGTCATGCCTACCAACAAGTAGTCCTGGAAGAAGAATCAAGAAAGTATGTAACCATCAATACACACAAAGGCTTATATACCTACACACGCTTACCATTTGGAGTAGCTTCCAGTCCTGCTATATTCCAGAGAACTATGGAGGGCATCCTAGGTGGAATTCCGAATGTTGCCATTTATTTGGATGACATCCTTTGTACAGGACCAAATGAACAAGAACATCTGAAAACGCTGGAGGAAGTGCTTCAACGGTTGGAGAAAAGCGGTCTGAGGTTGAAAAGAAGCAAGTGTGAGTTCATGGGAAAAGAGGTGGTGTTCCTAGGCCACAAGATCAACGCCAGTGGTCTACACCCTCTAACAGACAAAGTGGAAGCCATTGCGGAGGCGCCTGAGCCACAAAATGTTACTGAGTTAAAAGCCTACCTGGGCTTGTTGAACTATTACCATAGGTTCCTCCCAAAGCTCTCCACGCTGCTGGCACCACTACATACCTTACTTAAGAAGGAAGAAAAATGGTCATGGGGGGTCAAGCAGCAGAAGGCGTTTGAAGAGTCCAAAGCGCTACTTCAGTCCTGTAGTGTGTTAGTGCACTATGATTCAAACAAACCACTCATCCTGGCGTGTGACGCATCACCCTACGGTGTGGGTGCTGTACTCTCTCATCGTATGGAGGATGGCTCAGAGAGACCCATAGGGTTCGTCTCAAGAACTCTTAGTGCAGCTGAGAAAAACTACTCCCAGCTAGACAAGGAGGGCCTTGCAGTAGTATTTGGTGTAAAAAAATTCCACAAATACCTGTACGGGAGACAGTTCGCCATAGTGACTGACCACAAGCCACTAATTTCACTGTTCAGTGAAATGAGAGCCATACCCCAGATGACATCTCAGAGAATTCAGAGATGGGCCGTTACATTAGCAGCGTATGAGTACACCATCGTTTACAAAGCCGGACGGGACCATACGAATGCTGACGCGATGAGTAGGCTACCCTTGGATGGAGGAAGAGACAGCACGCCTGAGGAGGAGGAGAGAGTGCTATTGTTTGAAGATATCGGCGTGCCCCTGGTGAACGCACAACAAATAAAGAAGTGGACAGACAAAGACCCTGTTCTAGCAAGAGTGCGAGAATACATCTTGCGAGGATGGCCGAAGATGAACAGTCCTGAGTTCATTCCCTATGCCCGACGACAGGATGAGCTCAGCACCCAGGAAGGTTGTATCCTGTGGGGAGGACGCGTGGTTGTTCCACCACCTGGTAGGAATGCCTTACTGCAACAACTACACCAAGCACACCCTGGCATCACTCGCATGAAAGCGTTGGCGAGGAGTTACATGTGGTGGCCCAACATGGATGCAGAGGTGGAGGCGCTTGTGAAGTCATGTGCGGCATGCCAGGAGAACAGGAACAGTCCTCCAGCAGCCCCACTACATCCCTGGGAAGTTCCAGATAAACCATGGAGAAGAATTCACATTGACTACGCAGGTCCATGGATGGGAAGAATGTTCCTGATCATAGTTGACGCATACTCAAAGTGGATCGATGCATATTCTGTGAGTAGCTCTACTTCTACTGTTACCATTGAATGTCTTAGAAAGAGTTTCAGCCAACATGGGCTACCTGAAATCATAGTATCAGATAACGGTACATGTTTTACGAGTGAACAGTTCCAAGAGTTTTCTGAAAAGAATGGCATACGTCACATCACGACTGCGCCATACCATCCTTCTTCTAACGGCTTAGCCGAGAGGGCCGTGCAGACGTTCAAGTCACTCATGAAAAAGATGACAGGAGACTCTATTGAAACCCGAATGTCGAGAGCTCTGTTCAGCTATCGAATAACACCCCAATCTACAACTGGCAAGTCACCAGCTGAGCTGTTGTGTGGAAGAAAGTTGAGGTCAACATTTGACTTAATACATCCAGACTTCAGAAACAAAGTGCATGATAAACAAGAGAAACAAAAAGGTTATCATGACAGGCATGCTAGAGAGAGAATACTGAGAGAAGGAGACGTGGTCTACACCCGCAACTTTGGCTCAGGACCAGCCTGGGTACCAGGAGAAATAACAGAAAAGACAGGCCCTGTGTCATTCAAGGTGACATTAGGTCATGGACAAGTGGTGAGGCGACACATCGACCAAGTTCGTGGTAGGAGCTCCATTCCCCTGCCGATGGCACCAGAGGTGTTGTCTGACACCCATCCTGAGGAGAGCATCAACGAACCACCACTTCAGGTGAAACCTGAGGTAACCGTCTCTGCAGATTCTACGGGCAGCACTGCAGCAGCCGAAACAGTGGAGCAGTCTGAGTCTTCACCTGCAGTTGGCTCACCAGCCGTGAGAAGATCTCAGCGAGCTAGGAAAGCTCCAGACTACTTGAAGGACTATACTTAGTCAGTAGTGAGTTCCCCAGCCACAGGACAAGAATGCGTCCTGGAACCTCACTGGGATGCGGTAGTCAAACCAAATCCCCAGTTAGACTGTTATGTGTGTTATACATGTGAAAAAAAAAAAAAAAAGAAAGAAATTATGTGTATGACACATGTGTTTAAGAAATTAAAAAGTAACTGTGATAGTTCAGGGTTAAATGGGAGTTCCAGGATGTCTAGTAATTGGCTAGTGTAATTAAGAGTAGTTTAATCTAGAGGGGAGGGATGTGGTAGACTGCAAGTCTAAAATAGAACATTACTGGCACATGCCTCTAGGGGGAACTACCTGTATTGTTCAGCACTACTATTAAGGGGACACATTAGAGCAAGAGTGTGAAAACCCCGCGCAGAATCCATGTTCAGTGTTGTTATGTGTGTTACAGAATAAATGGCAGAGTTAGCCAAAGAAATAACTCAAGTGTGATCATTGCTACACGGTAGGATATCACAGTGTGCAATAATCGTCAAACTTCTTCATCACGGCGTCGAAGTTGCCTTTTTCTTCTTCCGTGAAGATGAATGTGTTAAACACATTTAGCGCCGCTCGCCCTGCTACTGTTAGCAGTAATGCTATTTTCCTCTCCTCGTCACGGAGACCGATAGCAAGCGAATAAAGTTCAAAACTCTGTTTGAATACTTTCCAGTTCTCGTTGACGTTACCGGTCAACTTTAACTCGTCCGGCTGTCGAAGAGCGTTCATCTTCGCCGTCGGTTCGTAGTTTTATATCCTGGTATCATGTAATTTACTCCTGGTACCATGTAATGTTCTCCTGGAACATGTAATGACGAGGCGCACACACCGGGTGTCAGTTAGGACTTTTTACTTGTCACTTCAAGTGCAACTAACAACTAACCACACATTGGCACATGTACATCTCCTTTTATAGTCAGGTCATGGCCGGGGTCATACTGCCCTCTAGTGGTGACTCTATAGGAACTTCACATATCAATACAGTTAACAGACAATGGTCTGACAGTACAGGGTTATGAGGAGACACTACAAGATTTTCTATTTCTATGCCATATGTCAGAACAAGGTCCAATGTATGGTGGAGGTAATGAGTAGAATTTCCTACTTTCTGAGAAAACCCAATCGAGTCTAATATTGAATTAAAAGCCACATTAAGGCAGTCACTATCTACATCCACATGTATATTAAAGTCCCCTACTATAATTATTCTATCAGATTTCAGCACTAAATCAGCTAAGAAATCAGCAAATTCGGATAAAATTCTGAATAGGTTGATGGGGGACGATAAACTATGGCAAATAAAATTGGGTTTAACCTGAAATTGCTAAAGTGCCCAATACTGAGGACCAGGCCCTCAAAGGAATTATAACATGTTTTTTGCTTTACATTAACTAGTAATTTGGAATGGTAAATTGTTGCTACTCCTCCTCCATGACCAGAACTTCTGGGATTTTGACAGTTTAAATAACCAGAGGGAGTTGATTCATTTAAACCAACATAATCCTCTTGTCCTAACCAAGTCTCTGTAAGGGAAATTAAATCAATCTGATGATCAATTAACAGATCATGGACTAACAGAGACTTGGGAGTTAGAGACCTAATATTTAATAAACCACATTTAATTTTTAAATTATGAGGAGGAACAGAGGCCAAATCATTCAATTTAGAGGCTTTATGTTTAATTTGAGTTTTACCAATATTTTGCTTTATTACTTTGGGATGCTTATGTAACGGATGCCAACTAGTACTGTTCGGCGTAGAACGTCAGTAAAACCTCCCTCCCGAAAAAAGCCTCATACAGTATCGGTAGCGCTGAGCTATCAGTCGGACCTTTAGCTCAGCGCGATCGTGCTGTGTCTCCCATGCTCGAACTGTGTAGTTGACTGGTAGGTCGCGGGTTCGTGTCCTCGAGTGGGCAAACTGCGCAGGATGATCTCAGTTACAATGGTGCCGTGAACCCGGGATGGGAGTGAGGTTTAAGGAGGAGAGTGTAACGGATGCCAACTAGTACTGTTCGGCGTAGAACGTTAGTAAACCTCCCTCCCGAAAAAAGCCTCATACAGTATCGGTAGCGCTGAGCTATCGGTCGGACCTTTAGCTCAGCGCGATCGTGCTGTGTCTCCCATGCTCGAACTGTGTAGTTGACTGGTAGGTCGCGGGTTCGTGTCCTCGAGTGGGCGAACTGCGCAGGATGATCTCAGTTACACTTATACATTATATTTTTATTTACTTTGGAGGGAGCAGACAACGATTCTCTGATGGGGAAGACAGGGGCTAAGCTGAGGGGTGGCGGATGAAGAGGAGCTGCAGAGAGGCGTGTAAGACTGCGACTCTGCTTCCTGGTCCCAACTCTGAGTAGTCATGGTTTTGGAAATTTGGATAAAAAAGATGCCACATTGTTAGATAAATGAGAAGCACCATCCAAAGTGGGATGAATGCTGTCTCGTCTCATAAGACCAGGTTTTCCCCAAAAAGAGCTCCAATTGTCAATGTAGCCCACGTCATTTGCAGGACACCACACAGACAGCCAGCATTTCAAGGATGACGAGCGACTAAACATGTCATCACTGGTCAGATTGGGGAGGGGCCCAGAGAATACTACAGTGGCAGACATCGTTTTTGCAAAGTCACACACCGATTCTATATTAAGTTTCGTGACTTCCGACTGCCGGAGACGGATGTCATTAATGCCGGCGTGAATAACAATTGTGGAGTATTTACAGTTACTTTTAGCCAGCATTTTCAAATTTGACTCGATGCCGCCTGCTCTGGCCCCAGGAATACATTGGACTATGGCCGCTGGAGTCTCTAGGTTCACGTTTCTGACTACAGAGTCGCCAATGATCAGAGTTTTTTCCTCAGCGGGTGTGTCGCTGAGCGGGGAAAAACGATTAGAAACGTGAACAGGTTGGTGGTGAACCGGAGCTTTGCGACTAGGCTTCCTTCTCACGTCACCCACCCAGTCTCCTCGCTGCTGAGGAGAGCCGGGGAACCGCTGACAGTGGGACCTAAGCTCGCTAGCTCCGCTGCAGCTAATGGGCGTCCGTCGAGATTAACTGGCGCAGACGGTGTTTCAATGCAGCGGAGCCGGGATTCCAAATCAGACAACCTCGCCTTGAGCGCCTCAAAAAGACAACATTTATTACATTTACCGTTATCACTAAAAGAGGCAGAGGTGTAGCTAAACATCTGACAGAGAGAGCACACCAGAGGAGGAGAGGAAGGAGAGCTAGTAGCCATAGCTAGTGGCTAGAGAGCTGGAGAGCAAACCACACAGGCAGACAGCAAAACAGGAAGTGACGATACGTTACCACAAGGAAGTGACGATCTCCTGGACACTTGATCTATGGACACTTCCGTGTACTTGTTACTGATACACCAAAGATCTTTCATGAAGACCTTTAACTGAGATCACAAGCACTCATACAGCCGTGGACAAAATTGTTGGTACCCCTCTGTTAATGAAAGAAAAACCCACAATGGTCACAGAAATAACTTGAATCTGACAAAAGTGTTAATAAATAAAAATTCTATGAAAATTAACCAATGAAAATCACACAATGCTTTTGAATTGTGGTTCAACAGAATTATTTTAAAAAACAAACTCATGAAACAGACCTGGACAACAATGATGGTACCTATGGATAACCCCCACAGCCACGGACAAGCAGAGCGCTCAGCTGGGGCAATTAACAGAACAATGAGATGTGTGTATTGATATCAATAGGCAGCCGCTCTTTGTCTAGCTTCTTCCTGCCAGTCTTGCTGTCGATATGTATGACTCAAATGCAAACGTTCATGCTTCCTGCCCTCACTGTGATGCAAATGTCCCATGCCTTTCATGTATTGTCTGTAACTGGGTATAAAAACTGCATTGCTCTGTAACTCACTCTCTCTCTCACTGCTCATCTGACTAGATGCATCCACTGTCTGCTAGGAGAGCCTCCGGGCTTGCTCTGGTGCGCATGCACGGCGCTGGAGTGAGTTCTTATGATGGCGGTATGATTAATAAACTCCCTCAAAAACTATCAGTTCGCCACTTATTATTTCATGCCACCACAGTACCCGTAGAAAGGATTGAAAATAATGTGACCATAGGGACATGTTCAACCAAGATGTGTCCTCTAATTAACATCACAGGTGTCTACAAACTTGTAATCAGTCAGTCGGCCTATTTAAAGGGTGACAAGTAGTCACTGTGCTGTTTGGTGACATGGTGTGTACCACACTAAACATGGACCAGAGGAAGCAAAGGAGAGAGTTGTCTCAGGAGATTAGAAAGAAAATTATAGACAAGCATGTTAAAGGTAAAGGCTATAAGACCATCTCCAAGCAGCTTGATGTTCCTGTGACTACAGTTGCACATATTATTCAGAAATTTAAGATCCACGGGACTGTAGCCAACCTCCCTGGACGTGGCTGCAGGAGGAAACTTGATGAAAAATGGAAGAGACGGATAATATGAATAGTAACAAAAGAGTCCAGAACAACCTCTAAACACATTCATGGTGAACTCCAAGGTCAAGGTACATCAGTGTCAGATCGCACCATCCGTCGTTGTTTGAGCCAAAGTGGACTTCATGGGAGACGACCAAGGAGGACACCACTGTTGAAAACAAATCCTATAAAAGCCAGACTGGAATTTGCCAAACTGCATGTTGACAAACCACAAAGCTTCTGGGAGAATGTCCTATGGACAGACGAGACAAAACTGCAACTTTTTGGCAAGGCACATCAGCTCTATGTTTACAGACGCAAAAATGAAGCATATCAAGAAAAGAACACTGTCCCTACTGTGAAACATGGAGGAGGTTCTGTTGTGGAGATTTGTGGAAGGACGAGGCTGAGTTTATTTCTCAAGACCAGTTTTATTCACAATCACATTCTCCAACATTCAAAAGCAGAAAAGAGAGAGGAATCCCCCACATTCTGTTCCTTAAATACCCCAGGATTTTAAAGCATACATTCACACCATCAAAGCATACATTCACATTGTCTTTTAATCCCAAATCACAATGCATCCGCCACCAGGTCTCCTCGTCTCCATCTAAAGTCCTGGTGGTCAGGAAATCCCTCACGGTCATCTCTTCGCATACAAAAGGTCAGACTTCACATCCTCCTGTTACCATTAGGAGGTTCAGTCCCTTTTGTTCCTCTGAGACGTGAAGCCTATAACGAGCATACCGTAATTCACATGTGAAGCATATGGAACCCACATATGTGCACCATATATAACACCGCCCCCCCCAAAACGTCTAAGATGGAACAACATAACCACAGATTGCATGACATAATAAAATCACTACATATCAGTCCACATGCCGCTTGGGTCGCAGTCTTCTCCCGTATTTGCTGTAAGCAGGCTGTGCCACTTCCGCAGCGACCTCCTGCTGTGGAGCTGCTGCCTGGGGATGAGAACTGTTAGTCAACCTCTGTGGGTGTTCTGGGGAATGCTCTCTAGGGGGTCTGCCGCGTCGAGGAGCCTTAGCCAACTGCACAATTTCGTCAGCTACCAAAAAAGCGGGTTTGAGCCTATTAATGCCAATCATTTCTTTTCTGCCCCCCAAATCTAGCAAAAAATGCTTATCCCCTGTTTCCAGCACTCTGTATGGTCCATCATAAGGTGGGCGTAAAGGCGGACGATGGGCATCATGTCTGACAAAAACAAACTCCACATTTTTTAAAGCCTTAGGCACAAAAACACGTGGAAAACTGTGGTGAACGGGGCCAGGTAGCGTGCTCGGGCCCGCGCTCTTCTGTAACCGCTGAGCTGGGGGAGCACTCTGGCGCTGGGATTATCTGGAGAAATTCCCCGGGCAGCCGAAGTGGCTGTGCGAAAACTAGTTCAGCTGGGGAGGCTTCTAAATCCTCTTTAGGTGCAGAATGCAACCCCAATAAAACCCATGGTAGCTTGTCCACCCAATTTGTATCTGTAAGCGATTGTAACGGAGTCGAAAATGTACCTTGAGCAATTCTTTTCTCAGTTGTTTTTTTTTATATTGTTGTGAATTTTATTTTACTTGAGTACTTTTATTTTGGCGATATACTTCTCACATCTGCTCTTCCTGTACCTCCGAGGCTCCGGTAGTTCATTTTTCCCTCACAGTATCGCGTTGCTTTGCTGGGGGTAAGGCGTGTTTAAAAAACCTGCTGGCACTAAATGACTGTATTGTTCGTTAGTTTTATCATTTAAACTGCAACTTTGGTTTGTAATTGTTCCTTATTAATTTGACATGTTATTGTAATGTATTTTTTGTTATTTGTGTTGTAAATAAGAGTTTTATGGATGTTTCGGCACACATTAGAAGTCCGCTAGGCGCCATTTTAGAGTTTCGCGCCAAGATAGGCTCTGTGGTGACTCTAGCAGCTTGTGCCGATGTGTAACCCATATTTTTGTAAATGTAGGAGCCTGTGTAGGATCGAGGTACGGACGAGGCGTGATGTATTTTGTTTTGTTTCATTAACAGGTATGTTTATTTTTGAAAAATCTTCTTATTTGTAATGTAATTTTATTTTATGTATTGCAAAATTATTTAGAGCTCCCTTTCCCACACAGTATCGCGTTTGCTTTGCTGGGGGAGCCTGTGTGGGATCGAGGTACGGACGTAGGTGTGATGTATTTTGTTTTTGTTGCATTAACAGGAGTAATAAATTGTGGAAACAGCAGTCTGGTGTCATCGTGGTCCCTATGCCGCCCACACGTATGCATTGGTGTTCCCGATCACGGCCGTTTAGGGGTGCTCAAAAAGGGGAGCCGTTACACGACGCTCTGAGAGCCGCCTTCAGTGACCTGTGAAAACGTTTGCATAACCCGTTAGCCTGCGGGTTGTACGCGGTCGTGCGGTGGATCGTTGCCCCCAGGCTGCGGGCCGTCACTGACCAAAGTTCGGAAACAAATTGAGGGCCTCTGTCGGAGGTAATGTCCGACGGGACTCCAAAACGCGCTACCCAGGCCGTTAAAAACGCGCGCGCAACCTCCTTGGCTGTGGTTAACGACAGTGGAACCACTTCCGGCCAGCGCGTGGTGCGGTCAACCATTGTCAGAAGATGTGTGCACCCTTGTGAGGGCGGGAGGGGGCCTACGAGGTCCACGTGGACATGATCAAACCTTTTAGCTGGGATGTGAAAAGGCTCCAAGGGAGCTCTCGTGTGTCTATGAACCTTGGCCCGCTGACAAGCCACGCAGGCTGCCGCCACTTCTCTAACTTGTTTGCGCAGGCTCGGCCATACAAATTTCTCTCCCACCATTTTGACCGACGCCCGCACTCCCAGGTGTGCCAGAGAATGAATCGAGTCAAAAACGCGGTGGCGCCACGAAGCTGGAACCACCGGACGCGGCCGCCCAGTGGGAGACATCGCAGATTGGTGGGGGGGGGCAAGCCGTCTTGCAGCACCCTGTTCTCTAGCCTTAACCCTGTTGGTCCAGACTGAGCGCGTGCACATCCGTGTCGCTAACCTGCTCCGCGGCCAAGGCTGCATAATCTATCCCCACGCGGGACCGGGGCCGCGCGCACTTCCGCGACGCTAACCTGCTCCGCGTCCATGGCTGCAGAATCAACCTCCACGGTGCGTGAGAGGCAGTCCGCCACTACATTAAGTTTACCCTCCACATTCTGGATATCGTAAGTAAACTCTGATATCGCGGCCAGCTGTCTCTGCTGCCGGCCCGACCAAGGTTCTGAAATCTTGGCCATCGTGAAAGTCAGCGGCTTGTGGTCAACGAACGCGGTGAAATGGCGCCCTTCCAGCCAGAACTGGAAGTGGCGAATGGCCAGAGAAGAGCTAACAACTCCCTTCGAATGCACTGTATTTTGGTTCGCTGTCTGGTTGGGGCGCAGAGTTTTACTGAAAAAGGCGAGCGGTTGCCAGGCTCCGGCTACACACTGTTCCACGAGCCGCCCCTATGGCCACATTTGACGCGTCATGGGTGAGCGCCATGCGGGCTGCTGGGACTGGATGTGCCAACAACGCAGCGTTTGCCAGGGCTGTTTTGACTTCTGAGAATGCGCGCTCTCGCTCCGGAGACCATTCGAATTTATTTGTGGGTTTTTGTTTGTTTTTAGTGCAGCATACAATGGTTGCATGCGCGGGGGAGGAACGGTTATAAAAAATTCACCATTCCCAAAAACTCCAGTAACGCTTTGACCGTTTGTGGCTGGGGAAAATTTGTTATTGCGCGAACTTTGTCAGGCAGAGGGACCGCTCCTTCTGGGTGAGACGCAATGCCCAAAAAATCAATCTGCGTCACCCCGAACTGACACTTCGCTGGGTTAATTATTAACCCGTGCGCCGCCAACCTCCGGAAAACTGCCGTGAGGTGGTTTTCGTGTTCGTCTTCGGACGCGCTGACTACCAATATGTCGTCCAGGTAGACGGACACAAAAGGGAGATCGCGCAAAACCGCGTCCATCATGCGTTGGAACGTCTGCGCCGCGCCTTTAAGCCCAAACGGCATGCGCAAAAACTCGAAAAGCCCGAAAGGAGTTATTACCGCTGTTTTGGGTATGTCCTCTGCGCGCACTGGGACCTGGTGGTAACCGCGTACCAAGTCTATTTTAGAAAAAATGCGCGCCCCCGCCAAATGAACTGAAAAATCTTGGATGTGCGGGATCGGGTAGCGGTCGTGCGCTGTAGCGGTGTTCAGCCTGCGGAAATCACCGCAAGGTTGCCACGAGCCATCAGTTTTAGGGACCATGTGAAGCGGTGAAGCCCAGGGGCTTTTCGAACGCCGGATGATGCCCAACTTTTCCAGGTTGGCGAACTCCTTGCGCGCTATGGTCAGTTTAGCTGAATCCAAGCGCCAAACCTTTGCAAAAACGGGCGGTCCAGTGGTAGTAATAAAATGTTCCACCCTGTGTTTAGCCACAGCCGCCGAAAATGTTGGGATCATGAGTGCTGGGAACTGAGTGAGCAGTGTGTGAAACTTACCACCTGCAGCTGTGACGTTGGCTTGTGCTGTTGGCGGGTCGCTCGAGCTGTACAGGGAATAGAATAAAAAGAGAGTGCATTAACCAGGCGTCTATTAGCAAGATCGACCAACAACCCATGTGAGCACAAAAAATCAGCCCCTAACATGTTGAAATTGACTGCCGCTATGACGAAAGTCCACTCAAATGTACGGCCGTGTAAAGACAGAAGCAGAGTCCTCTCACCGAAGGTCTTAATTGCCGAGCCGTTCGCTGCTGACACCCCGGGACCACTGGAAGGCGCCAGCCGGTCAGTGTAGGAAGGTGTGATGAAACTCAGCCGGGAGCCTGTGTCCACGAGGAAATGCCTCCCCGAGTGCGCATCCCTCAGGTAGAGCAGCTTATTCTCCTCTCCGAGGGCCGCAGCTGCTAACGACCCCCGGTGTTGGCATTTCCCGAGCGCTTGAAATGGCACGGTGGAATGCACTTGCGTGCCCTCTCTGCGAAGCAGCGATGGTAGAAGCAAAGGACGTCATCTGCTCCGTGTTTCCTGGCCCCTGCCGCTGCCGTCGTCGGTGAGTCTAGTGCTGCAGCCTCTGGCCCCCTGCCCTCTCCGGACGTTGCGCCTATCTCCGCTGCCGCTGCCACGCGCCATTTATTGGCGTCGACGAGTCGTTGCGCCTCCTGGCCTAGCTCGTGGTAGTCTCGTCGGGCCAACAGTGGTGAACTGGCCAGGGTCACTCTCACCGCTGACGGTAGGGTCCTGAGGACGAGGTGGGTGAAGATGAAGCTATCATCTTCGGAGTCTCTCAAACTCAACATCTTCCCCATCAGGTCTGCCGGTCTGTCGCTCTCAAATTCAGTCAGCGCCAGGAGCCCCTCTGCGTGCTCCCCCACCGAGGGGGTGAAGTGGCGGATGAGTGCAGCCTTCAACGTGCTGTACTTGTTGCTGTCCGGCGGGTGGTTGATCAGGCTCTCCACTCGCTGGGCTGTGTGGTTGTCTAGCTTTGCAATCACATGGTAGAACTTTGTGTCGTCTACCGAAATCCTCCGGAGGTGGAACTGTGCCTCGACTGCGTTAAACCAGGAGCGCGGACTGTTCGGCCAGAAGTCCGGTAGCTGAACTGTGGCCGCATTCGTCTGGCTGACTCCTGCCGAGTTTGGCTCGGGAGATTCGTCTCCGCTCATTATACGTCGTTGGGTCACCAGTGTGGAGATTTGTGGAAGGACGAGACTGAGTTTATTTCTCAAGACCAGTTTTATTCACAATCACATTCTCCAACATTCAAAAGCAGAAAAGAGAGAGGAATCCCCCACATTCTGTTCCTTAAATACCCCAGGATATTAAAGCATACATTCACACCATCAAAGCATACATTCACATTGTCTTTTAATCCCAAATCACAATGCATCCGCCACCAGGTCTCCTCGTCTCCATCTAAAGTCCTGGTGGTCAGGAAATCCCTCACGGTCATCTCTTCGCATACAAAAGGTCAGACTTCACATCCTCCTGTTACCCTTAGGAGGTTCAGTCCCTTTTGTTCCTCTGAGACGTGAAGCCTGTAACGAGCATACAGTAATTCACATGTGAAGCATATGGAACCCACATGTGTGCACCACACTGTTATGTTCTGGGGCTGCTTTGCTGCATCTGGCACAGGGTGTCTTGAATCTGTGCAGGGTACAATGAAATCTCAAGACTATCAAGGTATTCTAGAGAGAAATGTGCTGCCCAGTGTCAGACAGCTTGGTGTCAGTTGCAGGTCATGGGTCTTGCAACAGGGTAATGACCCAAAACACACAGCTAAAAACACCCAAGAATGGCTAAGAGCCAAACATTGGACTATTCTAAAGTGGCCTTCTATGAGCCCTGATCTAAATCCTGTTGAACATCTGTGGAAGGAGCTGAAACATGCCGTCTGGAGAAGGCACCCTTCAAACCTGAAACAACTGGAGCAGTTTGCTCATGAGGAGTGGGCCAGAATACCTGCTGAGAGGTGCAGAAGTCTCATTGACAGTTACAGAAATCGTTTAAATGCAGTGATTGCCTCAAAAGGCTGTGCAACAAAATATTAAGTTAAGGGTGCCATCATTTTTGTCCAGGCCTGTTTCATGAGTTTGTTTTTTAAAATAATTCTGTTGAACCACAATTCAAAAACTGTCTGATTTTCATTGGTTAATTTTCATAGACTTTTTATTTATTACCACTTTTGTCAGATTCAAGTTATTTCTGTGACCATTGTGGTTTTTTTTTTTTTCCATTAACAGAGGGGTACCAACAATTTTGTATACGGCTGTATTTCTACACGGAGGAAGCATTTGCTCTTAATTTTGCCAACTATGATTCTAAAAAGAGATTATTTTAACTTCTGAAGGGAAATATTTACGTTTTGTGACAGCAGAAGATGGTCTGGAACGTGTACACTTTCGTCTGCCATCGACGGAGCTGCACGTGATCATAGAGAACAATAGCACCAGTTCGGCAGATAGATAGATTTGTTTATTTGACAGGGACAGTGCAATAAACATAGACAATTAATCAATGACAATCAATCTGAGTGTATAGCTATTAGCTAATTTGCAACTCTTGTCCCTGGATGGGCTTTAGAAAGGGGGGGGAAAAAAAGGAATACACAATAACCACATACATCAATGCAAAAAACATAAATACATTATAAATACACAATTATAAATATTATAAATATTATAAATACACAATATAACAGCCTGACTCACATTTGCCTATTTCAGGCCTCCCTCCTTTCGTCACTCACTATAAACAAACACATTCATTCCTTCCCTTCATTCACTCTCACCCTGCAGACAATCATTTCATACATGAGTACATTCTTGTTTATTTTTCAGCCAGTTTTTAACCTTTTTAGTGAATGTTTTAAAGTCCGTTATTATTTTAATTTCATTTGGCATTGTGTTCCAGATGTGACTGCCCTTTATAGAGAAAGCTGTTTGTCCAAATGTGGTTCTGCGGTGGAATATTTTACAGTTATTGTTAACAGAACTCCTGGTGGCTCTGCTGCTGTTCTGTCTTTGGATGAAACCAGCAAGTGGCTCAGGTGCTGATTTATGGAAACATTTGAAAGTTAATTTCAGTAAGCAGAGGTCAATGAAACTCTCAAAACTCAATAGGTTGTATTTTTTTAAAATATTACAGTGATGCCACCTAATGGGCTTTTTGTCCAAGATTTTTAGGGTTTGATTATATAATGAACCTATATGTCTTATTGTGGAAGGGGCTGCTTGAGCCCAGACTGTCAAACAGTATGATATATGAGAAAAAACCATAGAATGCATATACAGTACAGCTGCTTCGTAAGGTATGTAATATCTAATTAATTTAAAGCAGTTCAGATTTTTTTTTACTGTTTTTGAAATTTTCTTTATATGAAGATTAAATTTGAGTTGAGGATCTAGTACAACGCCAAGGTATTTGAATTCTGTAACTAAACTGATGTCATGATCATGTATATTAACTTTAAAACATTGCAGGTTATATTTTTTGATTGAAAAGCACATTGAAACCGTTTTCTGAAGGTTCAGCAATAGATGGTTCTGGAGGAGCCACTCTTGGACATCAACCATACTTGTAGACAGTACATCTGCAGCCTGTGCTGGAGTCTTGGCAGCTGTGTAAATAACTGCATCATCTGCATAAAGTTGACATGTTGCAGCAGAGCAGTGTAGCGGCAAGTCATTAATAAAAATGCTGAAAAGTAAAGGACCAAGAATGGACCCTTGTGGGATACCCATACGGTTATTTAAAAGTGAGGATTTATCCTGGTGAACTTTTACACACTGTTCTCTATTCTGGAGATAAGATGCAAACCAGTCTAATGTATCTGGAGAGAAGTTAAAAGATAATGTAATGTGTGTAATGTGTAATGTAACCAAAATTGAGGTGGAATAAATCATAAGATAAATGTGAGAGTTTCTGGATGTGGGAGAGAAAGCGAAAATGACTGGCAGAAGACAAAATAAGGACCGTGGATGACGAAAATGGATGAATGAAGACAATGAGCGGTAGGTGTGATTGGTTTTCATCAGTTTGTGTAAATTCTACTGATTTTCTGGTTCACATATTTTGAAGATAACAAAAAAAACAAAACTGGTGACAAAACCACAAAACCATCCTTTGTGTAAATATGTCCAAAGTCCACTTTTGACCTAAAGTTATGTAATTCAATACAGCTGCCATCCTATTATGCAAATTGGATGCATAAATTTAATCCTATCTCAAACTTTGGATCATATTCTACATCTTCCTAATTGACAATAAGCCATTATCTTTTACCACATTCAGGTTAGAGCCTTTGGAATTTGTCATATCTAAACTGAATATTTTCTTGCTTTCAACACCATCCTGAAGGACAAGCTGCTGTGCGCAGGAGTGGACCAGCACCTGTCATCATGGATCCTGGACTACCTCACTAACTGGCCACAGTTTTTGAGAACCCGGGATTGTGTGTCCGACACGATCATCGGCAGCACAGGGGCCCCCTAGGGAACGGTTTTGGCTCCCTTCCTATTCACCCTTTATATTGCAGACTTCTCACACAACACACTGCCATCTACAGAAGTTCTCTGACGACTCTGCGATTGTCGGCCTCATCTCCAACAGAGATGAAGTTGAGTACAGAGGGCTTATCCAGGACTTCGTGGACTGGTGCCATCGGAACTGCCTCCAGATCAACGCGAGGAAAACTAAGGAGCTGGTGGTGGACTGCCGCAGGCAAGGACAACCCCTCACAGCACCAGTAAACATTCAGAGAACAAACATTGAGATGGTGACATCCTACAAGTACCTGGGTGTTCATTTGAACAATAAGCTAGACTTGTAACACAATACCGACGCACTCTACAAGAAGGGACAGCGCAGGCTGTTCCTACTGAGGAGACTCAGGTCTTTTGGTGTACAAGGGGCGCTGCTGAAGACAGTCTATGACACGGTGGTGGCATCAGCCATCACTTTTGGAGTGGTCTGCTGGGGCAACGGCATCACAGCAGCCGATAGGAAGAGACTGAACAAACTGATCAAAAAAGCTAGCTCTGTCCTGGGGCAGCGCCTTGACCCAGTGGAGGAGATAGGAGAGAGAAGGATGGTGGCTAACCTGTCATCTCTGCTGGAGTCCGAGTCCCACCCTATGCAGGACATACTGGACGCACTGAGGAGCTCATTTAGCAGCAGACTACATCATCCTAGGTGCGCGACCGAGAGGTTTCGCAGGTTCTTCCTACCTTCGGCTGTCAGACTGTATAACCTAAGCAGGGCTTCTCCCAGATAGCAAAAAAAAAATGTGACGATCTAATAGTATTGAATGCAAAAGACGCGACAGACTTACACAAAATGGTCCCCTCCAGTATACAACTAGGACAATATCAGTTGCTATGGAGGGTGACAATATGTATGGGTACATATTCATACTATGTAGGGTAACTAAATGGACGGTTATGCTGTTTATTCCATCTAGCTATATATATTTATGTGTACATACACTACTGTTCAAAAGTTTGGGGTCACCCAGACAATTATTTTGTGTTTTCCACCACCATGAGTTGTAAAATGAATAGAAAATAGTCAAGACATTGACAAGGTTAGAAATAATGATTTGTATTTGAAATAATTTTTTCCAGATACTCAACCTGCTCAAAGGAAGGTCGGTTTTATAGCTTCTCTAACCAGATAAACTGTTTTCAGCTGTGCTAACATGATTGCACAAGGGTTTTCTAATCATCCATTAGCCTTCTGACGCAATGAGCAAACACATTGTACCATTAGAACACTGGAATGATAGTTGCTGGAAATGGGCCTCTATACACTTATGTAGATATTGCACCAAAAACCAGACATTTGCAGCTAGAATAGTCATTTACCACATTAACAATGTAGATTAGATATTAGAGTGTATTTCTGATTAGTTTAAAGTTATCTTCATTGAAAAAAACAGTGCTTTTCTTTCAAAAATAAGGACATTTCTAAGTGACCCCAAACTTTTGAACGGTAGTGTACATATATTCACTGTTCTTATTTTCTTATCTTCTAAATTATTGCTCTGAGTGTTGCTATCCCTGTGCTGTTGCAATCCTGGAATTTCCCCATTGTTGAACTAATAAAGGCTTATCTTACTGTCAAATTGGTGCAGTAGTCAAGTCCAGCTTTTTTCATTTGAGGCAGCTGGCAAAGGTTTAACCCATTCTTTTAAGGCAGGACTTTGAAAGAGTAATCCATGCCTTCATCACATCTCTGCTGGATTACTGTAACACACTTTATTTTGGAGTCAGCCAGTCTTCCCTCTCACGTCTCCAGCTGGTTCAAAATGCTGCTGCACGTCTTTTAACTGGAACATGTAGGAGGGACCACATCACACCCATTTTAGCTTCCCTCCACTGGCTGCCTGTACACTTAAGGGTTCATTTTAAAATTCTTTTGTTTTTAAATCATTAAATGGCCTTGCCCCGCCTTACCTCTCTGAGCTGCTCCATCCTTTCTCTCCTGCTCGGTCTCTCTGGTCAGCTGTTCCTGGAGATACCAAAATTGAAGAGGAAGCTCAGAGGGGACAGAGCTTTTTCTGTTGCTGCTGCTAAACTGTGGAACAGTTTCCCTTTGTCCATCAGACAGGCCTCTTCACTGTCCAGTTTTAAAACTCATCTTAAAACCCATTTTCACTCTCTGGCTTTTGACCCAGTTTGAGACATTTTGTTTTTGTAGATTTTATTGTATGATTACTATTTATTTGGCTGTTTTGTATTTTTAGTTGCATTTTATTGTTTTTATGTCTTATGTTTTTATACTTGACTCGATTTCTGAAAGTCACTTTTGACATTGTTCATGTTGGTACCCATATTTAAGTGGCCAAGATCCTTCAATGTCAACATTTATTTTCATGTTCATTATATCCATACACTTCAGAAAAACAAACATATCTGGCCCATGAACCAACGCTCCCAAAGGAAACATTTCTAAGAGAAAAGTGGAAAAAATGTATTTCTACCAACAGTCTTGAAGATTTGAGCCCAAACTTCCTGCTGTGTTCTGGTCATTTCACTACAGGTTCATCCAGAACCTTAGAAACTATAACTTAGGTTTCATTAAAAGGTTTATTCTTAGGTCCTACCGACACTGTGGCTTCCTCATCAGTCAGCTGACAGGTTTGATCCACAATGTCGGACAGCTGGGGAGTCTGTCCCTGTGCTCGGTCCCCATTCTGCATATGAACAGTGGGGGCTACCCACCCTGTGCCTTGCCCATGTTGCTATGATTGTGCTAACCTGATGCACTGTGTAGCCAGACATGATATATAATTGATTTGGGTGTTTGATAGTAGATAACATTCTTGTCTGCCCCGCCTTGCCCCGTCTGTGTTGAGGTTCTCTCTGGTGGATCAAAGGATTGTTCCTGTACCTCCAGGTTGAGAAACGGGTCCAGATCATCATTTGTGCTGATTCACCAAGTGATGTTTCAGAGCAGCCATCCTACCAGTCCTTTATGGAGTCTCTGACTGGTGTGCTGGGACGTGCCTCTCTTGGAGACTCCATTGTCTTACTGGGGGACCTTTTTTGTCCTCCTGGTAACACAAAGCTGAAAAAAGTGTGTGGGGTAAAAAATGGCATCCTAAAGATAATTATCACTGCAACTTTATTTCTTGAGCAAAGGGACAATCTGGAAAAGAAAAAGAGAAACTCAGTCCATGTAAATTCCTCAGCTGTAGCATTTGTGAGAAGTCCTCCAACACTCGGACCTCTCAGCACAGCATCCGTGTCATCATGGTCTTGCAGAATCAGCGGTATCAGCTTCCAACACACATGCAGGATCAGAATACAAAGTGCAAAGTGTTTAAATTCCACACAGGATCATGGGAAGTACATTCAATATTTAGCTTTACAATTGCACAGAATGGCCGATAAATGAAGTTTCAAAACTGCGGCACCACTTGACCAGATAACAAGTTAGAAGTGAAACCAGAGGATTACAGGTTTTTGCCACTATAAGAGCATGCAGGGTTATGTTCAGCTGCATCACACCTACAAGCTGTTTATATTGACACAAAACAACGGAGAAAACCCAGATGCAGATGTTTCAGTGTCCCCGGGAGGTGTTTCCTCAGTCTGATGTTCCTCCAATGTTTCAGTTACTTGGACAGTGAACCAGTGTCATGCTGTAACTCCATGTGGGGGCAGTGCTGATTAATACACTGGGGGAAAGGAAGAAGGGCACAGATGTGCTGACAGAGACCTACACAAAGGGTAGGATCACACCGACTGTAAAAAAAACTAAAGCTGATAAAGTCAGAAAATCCCTCAAAATCAGTCTATTGGAGGAATGCAAAAGTCTTTTTTTTGTTAACACTGAGGTCAGACAAACGTCTTCAAACCCAGGATCACGTGTCTCATTCCTAAAGACGGAATGAAAAGCAGCTAACGCAGTCAAAATGTTCTAGCTAAGCAATATTTAACGAGTGCAGTAATCAGGAATATAGCACCGTGGTGATTCAGTCCCAGCCCCAAATACTTCATAGTGCTTTATACAACAGTTAGTTCTGACCGAACAATCTGATTGGACAACAGGGATTCCAGGAGTTACTATATTCCACGATAACTGCACCCGCTTCAAAGGTGTTCATGTAACCGTTAATTACTAACCGTTATTTAGTGTCCAGTCTGGCGTTTCTATCACTGACTTCTTACTATATGAGAACTGCAATACTGTGTTGGACACTGTAATTTCCACAGTGAGGCGCTGTTTGAAAAATCATAGCGGTGACCTGCAAGTCCCAACCTTAAAAAAAAAAAAAAAAATTCAGTTTGTCTACCTTTGCAAACATCGTGAAGCTATTTGATGTCTGTTATAATAAGAAGGCAGTGCTAGAGTTGGATTTATGGCTTCCATCAACAAACCACAACACCTTGGTGGTGGATCGACTCTTTGTTTCATCTGAAAATACCAAGAAAAAGTGAGTGAAGTGTGTGATGTTGTGTTCCGGCACCTTTATTGTGAAGTGCGGTGAAGTGGCGGGCACTTCCTGTTCTGCCACTGCACCGCCCTATAAATACCAGAGGGCACCCAAATTGTGTCTTCTTCGGCCAGTGCCCTCTGCCTGGTGCTTACCATGTAACCGGTGTTCCACCAACGGACAAGAAAGCTGTGTTCGTCCAGCCATCTTCTCCTTCACCCAGGTATTTTACCATGCATAACAATTGGCAAACAAGGATTAACTCATAGAAGCGCACATTACATCACTCCGCGCCTTCCTTGAGCTCCTGGGCAAGCTGCCTTGGCTGAGATGGTTTGAGGCTTTCCAGACATACATCATCATGCTCAACCTGGGTAAGCTCGACAAGATAAAAGCACATGTGCTACTTGTTCACAACCTGGGTATTGAGGGCCAGCGAGTCCTGTGCACACTTGGAGCTTGGGACTCTTGAAGACATTGTGGAGCTGCTAGAAAACCTCGTTCATACCCCAGATAGCGTGACTGTCTGGAGGATTCACTTTGGGCACTGACAACAGTGAGTGGGTGAGCCTATTCATCAGTTTGTTGCCGATTTAAAGCAGCTAGCTAGTGAGTGTTGCTTTGGGCCGTTGGAAGATGAATTGGTATGCAATCAGCTTGCAGAGCACACATGTAGCACCTCATCGCGGGCTAGGCTACTCACAGTGCCCAGTGATTTAATATTAGTCAGGGTTGTCGAGCTAGCTCTCCAGTTGGGAGGATGCAGACAAGCTAGCTTCGGCGCTAAACTGGTACCAGTCACAGTGGGTGCCGGAGCCTCCTGCTGCGGCAAATGTAGTGGACCTAGATAGCAAGGACAGCTTGGACGACAATACTACGGAAACCAATGCAGGCAGCCAAAGGTCTGCTCCGGGAAAACCCCTTTGCAAAGGTTGTGGGCCTGTGATGCATCAAAATAAGGCTAAGGACTGTCCGGCTAGGGGAAAGAGTTGTAGCAGATGTGGACGCTTGAACCATTATGCTCAAGTGTGCCATGTATCTCAGCTGGAGAGCTCACAGAAGAAACCACTCCGCCCGGCCCCGGCAACCATCAATATGGTGTCCCCCAGTACCAATGGGTACGTGTTCTGCACAGGGGAACTGGATGGCGCGGAGGTACCACTGTTGCTTGACACGGGAGCGGAGGGGTAGTTGCTGAATTGGGCCATGGTGAGGAAGTTTTTTCCCCACTGCAGGATTAAAGGTAACCCGGCACCGCTTTATGGTTATGGAGGTGGCAGGCTGTGCACGGTTGGGACTTTGGAGTTAACGGTTCGGTAAAAGTCTGTAACGATGGCTGACTTCATGTTCCACGTGACGGCCCAAGGTGACAACATCATGAGCTGTGATTTGCATACCTGTCAACTTTTAAAACCTGAAAAGCCTAGTAGCTAGCCGGGGTCCAGGGCCTGCAGGCCCCGGTAGGTCCAGGACAAAGTCCTGGCGGGGGGTTCAGGGGGGCGAAGCCCCCCGACGGCAAACAAATATTAGCATTAAATCAAGTTAAAACGTGGCTAACAACCTCATATTTCTTCAACAATCATGTTTCTATTTTCCTTAAATTGTCAGTGCAGATATGCTGATGGAAAAGAAAAAGGACAAACTCTATGGTAACTCTCAAACATTGTTGTTTTCCATAGTGCACCTCTTAGCTTTCTTCAGTTGGTCTTTTGAATGGAACACACTGTGGCACTTGTTACCCGAAGCTGTCATCATCATTTTCCTGGTCATGAGGTTGCCCAGAACTTTAGATGACAGACTGGACCTGAACTCAGTTTTGTTCTTGTTCACATGGCTGAATATGCGCTCACAGTCCGCAGTAATAATTCCTGGAAATGCTTTGGAGTATTCCTCACGAAAAGACTTGCCATGTGTAGATATGGATTAACATAGTCTCTTAATTTTCTTAATCAGTGTTCATCTATATTTATTTAAGTTGGTAACATCTCTGATTATTATACTCTTTTGCTTCCTCAGGTGTTCCATTTAGTTGGATCCAAACTCTACAATTTCTTGTCCATGTTGCCTGTATCTTATTTTGTCTTTTCAGCATCCGTGCTTGCTGTGCTATTTCAGCATTAGTTTTTGATAATGTTCATTTAGGTAAACTTCTGTTCCCCGTAACTTTCTGGCCTGCCTCAGTATGTCATTCTTTACCCAGGGATGTGATTTGGGGTTGGAGAAATTATCTGAAAATTTAGCAGGGGGTCTGGGGGACATAGTTCCCCAGCGGGGTCCGGGGCAGAGCCCTGGTGGGGGGCAAGGGGGGCGAAGCCCCCCGAAGCTCCTGGGTTTTTATGATTTTTAAGTACCAGCACTGTGCTTAAATGACATAAAACAGCTGAATGCCACTTATTACTGTATAATATTGACTTATGTTCCAAGAAGATTCAGAGATTTTTTTATCTTTTCCATTCCCTCCTTCTTTGGTGGCATTTTTACTGACCTGTTGATAGTAAAACAATCTCTGCTGGTGACGCCGATATCCGATCCGACCGACCTCGAATCCAGCTGGGCCTCAGCTAGCCCCCTCCACTGCTAGTCCCGCTGCTTACCGCCGCTGCAATTGAGCTCCTGTCCAGCCAGGGTACCGGCAGCTCCTCCACCGAGTCCCGCCGCCCACCGCCGCTGTAGTTGAGCTCCGATCCTGCTCCTGTCCAGCTGGGGTCCCGGTAAATCCTCCGCTGAGCCCCGCCACCTACCACCGTCTTCCTCAGTAATTCCTCCGCCGGGCTCTAGCTATAGTCGACTTATCCAGCTGGGGCCCCGGCTGCTCCTCCACTGGTCCCCGTCTCCTACCACCGCTGTACTTGAACTCCGATCCGGCTCCCGTCCAACTGTTGCCTTGGTTGGTTCCTCTGGCGAGCCCCAATCACCGGGGACGGAGTCGCTTCTTTGTATCGGTGTTAGGTGCTATGACTAGCTATAGCGATAGCATTAGCTTAGCAAACGCTTCAGGTAAATTTAGATACGATTCCTAGCAATCTCGTGTTTGGAATTGCTTTCGTGTTTTTTTTACGATTTAAAATTTTGGACTGACTTTTTAGTGAAAAACCGTAATTTTGATTAATAAAGCCGTAACCCGGAATGGGGTCTTGAAAACCGTAACCATTACGGCAAAACCGGAGTAGTTGGCAGGTATGAATTTGTTTTACGGACTGGGTCTCGCCATTAAAGACGATGCTGTGGAAGAATGGTTGGGTTGTGGCCAGTGGAACCCTCTGGTTCTGGTGGTCAATGAGGATGTTGTGTGGGACGAAGAGCTAACGGACACCACGGTGGTCAAGCAGGACCAGCCTCACTCAGATTTGGTGCAGGAGGGTCTCAGTGCTGAAGCTCGGGAAATGGTAAAGTGGGGTACTGAGTGTGGTGGCGAGGCACTTGCACCAGCGAGTGACACCAATGTGCTAGCCCCAGATGCCTCTAGAGCTTGGCCACAGGGTGATGGAGGGTCTGTAGCTACAACGGTGACTGCTACAACAACTTCAGAAGAAGCTGGGGCCAGACTGATGAGCACGGTGAAACTGCGCGCTCAGCAGCACCATTTCAGGCCAAACTGAGCCCCATTGAGGGTAATGGACTTGGTTCAGGTTCGAGGTGAGGAATGTCCATGGCAAAGACGGGCCAGATGACAGCCAGCGAAACATCATGAGTGTCTGCGCATAGTGGCTAAGCTAGGGGCAGCACACTTCAAGCCGTTCGATGGCTCGGCAAGGCATGCATTCAGCTTTGGTGTGTCCGGGAAGAGGCTTTGGGACGACGAGACTGGACGACAGCGGGAGTCGGTGGTGAAGAGGACACACACTTTCGTCCGGAAGATCAGCCATCGTCCCGGGGACCTGCTGCTTCCAGGGGCATGCTTGCTGAGGGGCTGCCCTGGGTCTCCCATGCCGGTTCTACTCCTCCTGCCCAAGGAACAGTGCTGTAAATATTTATGTTTAGTTCTGGTGTTCTTATGCTCATGCATGTTGTAAAAAGGGATTATTTTGTGTATGATTGTTTAGTTTAGGAACACGGTAGTGATTTTAGTTTAATAACGGACTTTTTTTCTTTAGTTTATCCGGCAGCAGACAAATCCACCGTGCCGTGTGGGCTGTACGGTAGTCCACCAATCAGCCCTATTTTAGGTTATGTTGTGTGAGTGTGTTAGGCCATTTCAGTACATTGGTTGTCATTATGTTGGTGTGTGATTCAGGTCCTAGATTGAGGAAGGCCTTAATTGTGTGTGGTTTTGGACTTTTCTAAGCTGGGGAGGAAATGTGGTGTTGTGTTTCGGCACCTTTATTGTGAAGTGCGGTGAAGTGGTGGGCACTTCCTGTTCCACCACTGCACTGCCCTATAAATACCAGAGGGCACCCATATTGCGGCCTGTTCGACCGGTGCCCTCTGCTTGGTGCCTACTGTGTAACCGCTCTTCCATCAACACACAATAAAGCTGTGTTCATCCAGCCATCTTGCCTCATCCTTTACCAAGGTATTTTACCATACATATCAAAGTGTGCCGAAGCCAAGTCGCTAGCGTGCTAACTAGCCACCGGCACCGGCCACTTTTCGATATGGGCCCTTCTGCAGTACCAACTCATGTGACCAGTATGTTTTATGAACACTTTTGCACTTGACAATATTTAATTTGTTTCCATGTGTGTGAAATGGCAACAGACGTCTTCATGCTCATTGAGATGTTTAGCAACAGTTACTGGCTACATTTAGAAGGGACTATTTTTTCTCAGCTGCACAAAATAACTGGTTAAACAAACGAATCAGAATATTTTGTCCAGTATTGCTGTCATTTAATAAATGTGCTTGTGGAACTGTTGTATAAAAGCAGTATCACACTCCAGCTCGTACGGTATCATGACTATTTTAACTAACAATGAATATTTTTATTGATACCACACTTGCTCTCATGTAAGATTGCTTAATTAATTTTCCACTAAGGTTAGCATCACTACTTAATAAAAACAAGTCATCCCCAACTGCTACTTTTAGACAACGATCATAATATGGAATAGATTTATTGTCACTTTATATGCATATCCAATGAAAATTACTGTTGTCCACCAGTCATAGTTTATTTGCAGACTTTTCCACAGTCCATCGGTCTGGTCCCTTTAGCTGTGAGGCCTGCAGGCCAGCTAGCATTCATTTGGCATTTCTGCTTTAATTCACATTCTCTTTGCTGCCTTCTTATTGGAATCTTCTGATGAAGTCGAGGGAAAGCATGCATCACGCTGTGAGCTTTTATTCTAAACTTTGGGCTTATTGATTTTAAAGGTAAGCTACTCATGGCTAACCGTTGGCATGAACCCAGAACATTAAAAAATAACAACAAAACGTTCAGGTTGTGAAGTTTTCAAACAGCGCTTCACTGTGGAAATTAAAGGCCCTGTCACATCACGACGATTTAGGCAGCGTTCGCCAAATGTATAAAAATTGGTCAAAAATTCTGGAATACAGTGAAATTTTCACTTTTGGTCGTATGCATCACGTATCCATAACAAGTTTGACATATACATAATGTACTAGTAACTTATATAGAATGTTTCGATAACTTATAAATAACCGAAATGAATGCTTAGCGTGTTGCTGGTGTTCACAATTTATGAGCAACCATAGTTTAACTTCTGCATAGCGCAGTCATGCCCAAACTGCTGCCACCTCCCGATCCATCAATCCTAGCCATGCCAGAGATCTTCTCTGTCACGCCTATAACAGCTGGCGTGACACGTCAGGAACGTCAGATGACAGTTGTCACAACCTGGCTCAACAGTTATGACAAAGACACGTGAACTGGTGGCGATAAAGTGTAGAGACAAGTTTCAATAAAGTGAAAAACAAAAAAGAAAATGCACTGAGTGTGCTTTTGCCGGTGTGGACCAAAAACATCAGAGAGCCACAGCCAAGGGAGAGCAAAGTGTGATTTATCATGGAAAACAGCTGAGCTCTGCGCTTCAGACAATCAGCTGATTGGATCCTCTTCCTCCGGTGTTCTGACGTTTTGGTATAACTATCAGAACAACACTGGACAGCTGATGGTACAGACAGCAGTCAAAGGTAAAAACATGACAAGGAAGGCTACACAGTGGTTTGGATCTTCATATTATCCTGTTAAGTTGGCTCAGACACGTCCCCAACAGGTCCTGTTACATGAACAAGTATGTGTGTGTGCTGCAGGCAGCAGCTGAGCTGATGAGAACAGAGACCAGGTGGATCAAGTCGGGTCTTCATTAGTAAAGGTGTCACCCAGTCTACACAGAGACCATCACACAGTGGAAACATGTCAAGGTATGAAACATCTCTTCACTTTGTCTGAAAAGAAGAACAAGACCACTTTACCTTGTTCCTCCTGTGAACCAATGCTGCCAACACATTGTAAGTTAGAAACCTGTTCAGTAAGTTACACATAGGTTCAAAAAGCGTTACTCATAGGCTGCAAATAAGTTTTGGGTACGCTAGACATTTATCGACCTATTTCGGCTTATGAATAACTTACAAGTAATGTGTGTCAACGATTGCATAATTTACCTCCAACTTATATGGGATGTTTCAGCCATACACTGTATACGTCAAACATTTTCAGGGGAGCTTGGTGTACAACGACGTATACCAGCGTGCTTCAGCGTGCTTCAGCGTTCTTCAGCGTGCTCTTAACTTATACAAAACTTACCCATAAATTATTCCACATATGCCAGCGTATACTCCAAATTTTTCAGAAGTCCGGGATGCGCTGCCTAAATCATCAGGGTGTGACGGGGCTTTAGCAACAGTCTTTGCAACAATGAGCACCTACTTGCCACTGTTTAGGAACATTTGGAACCTTTGACCAAATCCAGGTAAAATTCCAAGTAAATGTGTCCCATGCTGGCAAAATGCGTCGGAATTTGCACCGCGTCATTACCAGCTACAGGCAGGAGAAGTCATAATTCATGACTCAAGTCCTGGGAAAACCCCAGTGAGTGCCTGGTATCATTGGAAAGCTTAGAAAATGTACTTTCTAAAAATACATATGTTTTGGCGGAAGATGTAACTCCTGACTGATCAAATGCAAGATTTAAACCTAGCCAAAATATAAACAAATTAGCTTTTTCTGGGTCCGTTTTTGTGCACTTCCTACAAATTAAACATCATTTTGAAGGTCTTTCAATACTGAATATGGAAAAAAAACAAAAAAACGTTAGCTCAGTTTTGATAATTTCCTCAAAGTGACTCATTTTGCCAGCACGGGTCACAAATGTCAGCTGGATCCTGGACCCCAACCCTATAAACACAGAGAGCAAACCCTCCCCAGAGTTCAGATTTCAAGGGTTCGTAAAGGTTCTTAAACAGCTGCTAGTGGTCACTACTTGGTGAACCAAAAACAACTTAAGTGAAACGTGTTACGACCATTTGTAAACACTTAGAAGTATTTTGCAAATGTTTGCCAAAAAATCAATTCAAGAGACAGACAAGAAAAATGGTTTGCAACCTTAAAAATTGTTGGGGAACTTCCCCACAACCTGAAACCCAAAAAGCATTCACCACCCCGTGAGATACTGGCTTAATGTAGAAGAACCAAGGTGAATTTATGAGAAAAAAATCACAACTTTGAGGAAACACGTTAATTCCAAAGAAAATAATACAAAAAAATACAAGTTCACAAGAAAACTAAATGAATTCTTTAGGAAAAAGACTCAAATTTAGGAGAAAAAAATCCAAATGTGAAAAACATAATTTGAAAAAAATGTTCAAATTTTTTAAAAAAGTTGCAAGTGCAACTTTATGACAAATGTCTGCTGTTCATTCCACTCGTTTTATAATGCAAAAACAGTGACGATCGAATCACAAAACTTATGAGAATTTTACCTCATAAAACCCAAGAAAACACAACTACCATGTTGTATTTCTAAGACCATGACGGCCTTTTTTAGGATAATTAAGGGCTGACCTTTGGATAAATGAAGCTTGATGTAATTCGATGAATACAGCTCGATTCTGACGGCAGACATCGTCACATAAACAGTTCCCACCAACAAGAACTCTGACAAGTGAATTAGTGTCAACATCTTTGCTAAAACGATGAACGAGTGTCAGGGTTGGAGATGTGTGACGTCGTGATCACACCCCTCAGGTTAATGAGGCAGAACATCATCTCCCCAGTCAGAGCGTGCTAACGTGCCGAGTCAGCGTGGGGGGGGGGTGCAGGAGGCCAGGCGGCAGGTCTGCTTAACCATTCCTCAAATCCCACCCAAAATAATCCTGCTGTCTACTCATGACAGCTGCACTGATGGAACAGAGCCTCTTAACTCAATCTGTGGCCCAACATCAGATTAACCGTCCAGGCTTAAGTCTGCCGGGTCGTCCAGCTCTGACCGAAGACACAGAAGTCTGCTGGAGGGAAAGCGATGAACACAGAGGCAGGGGGAGGGGGGGGCAGATGAAGGCGGAAATATGGATCCAGGAGGATGGGGGCAGTGATGCAGTATGTGGGGGGCCTTTAATGCTCCTGTTGGTTCTGATCGTGGTTCTGGTCGTGGTTTTGGGAGGACGGCAGCAGACGGGTGACGTGGCCGATACCTTTGGTGACGCCCTCCCTGAACAGCAGCTTGGCCCCCAGTCGCAGGTACTCGGGGTGTTTGATGAATTGGAAACAGACGACGGCCCTCTCGCCGGTCCGAAGCTCGTCCTGCAGCAGAGAGCCGAGGTTACGGTTAGTGGTGGCAGGAGGACTTCTGATGACATTATGAACAAACAGGCTGACACGCTGATCTTCCATTTTAGACAATTTATTTACAGCGTGCTGGTAGACCGACACACACAGAGACGAAGGAAGACTAACTGGTGCTTTGCATTTCTGTCCCTATATACTGTGTGAGACACAGACGGGGACTGGTACTCCTGGTTTGGACCATCTGTCCACTTCATGACGCCCAAGCTCTGTCGACTCACAAACAAACTAGTCAATCAAATTCTGCCCTACCATCTGGTTCCCGTTCACTGTGAGGTGGTCGTCCATCCATGGCCAGGCCACGTGCCAAAGTTCATCCTATCAAGTGGTTCCACAGAGAACACCACAGCGCTACAGCCTTTCATCCAGCCGTATTCATACGATTTCTGAACAAAAATACACCATAATCAAGCTTGCCCCAATTTCTCCATTAAAATGTATATTTTGGTAAATCTGCGTAAGCCAGGCACAGGGGTCTGCAACCTCTACTCCCCAAAGAGCCATTCAGAGAGATTTTTAACCAGCAAATTCAGCATGGAGCCACAAACTTATTTGATCCTGGGAACTAAAGTGGAACAGCAGCGGGACTGCTACAAACTGGCCTGACAGCATCGACATCAGGACGGTTTTCCTCACAACATTACAGCTGTTTTCCAGTTTTGGGAGATTTTTGGGATCCATTTTCTGGTTTTCTAATAAATTTGTCTTATTTTTCTTTGAAAATTTGTGACTTTCAGGTAGAACTGCAGCATCTTTCTACGTAAATTTCTTCCTCATAAAACCCAGTGTCTCTCCTGTTAATCACACGTAGAACCAGAGGGGTCGCTGCCATGCAAGGCGCCGCCACAAACGTCTCCTTCCTCCATTCCACTATGCAGAGCACCAAGCTAGAAGGCAGGAAGTACTGCTTTTTATGATCTTTGGTATGACCCGGCCAGGGCTTGAACCCACGACCTCCTGGCTGTGGACGGATGTTCTACCACTAACCCACCACTCCAAATGTTCTCTCTTATAAATTTGTTGCCTTTTTCAGGTAATTTTGCAGCACTTTTCAAGTGAATTTGTTACATTATTTTCATAAAATTGTAACAGACAGACAGATAGATTTTATTGATCCCAAACTGGGAAATTGCAGTAAATTGCAAATTTTCCAGGAAATTTGTAGTCCCCCACCCAGAACTTTTTTACTTCTTGGAATTTTCTTGTGGCATTTTTCCTCATATTTTTCCTTTGTTTTTTCCTAAACTTGTGATAACTGGCAGCTCTGTGGCAGCACAGCAAGAAGGTTGTGGGTTCCAGCCCACCCCTGACCTTCGGTGACCCTTCTGTGTGGAGTCTGCATGTTCTCCCCGTGTCTGCGTGGGTTTACCCCGGGTACTCAGGTTTCCTCCCACAGCCCAAAAACCTGCAGGTTAGGATAACTGGAGACTGAAGTGGCCCTAGGTGTGAATGGTGAAGGGATGGCACCGCACTGTGGCTGCCTCATCCATCCAGGTCGATGCCCTGAATTTCCCTCTGGGATTAATAAAGTATACAAAATGCAAAAAATAATAATTATTTATGGCATAAATTTTCAGTTTTTCTCATAAATTAGCTATTTTTCTAGTAAATGTATATTTTTTTCCTCATAAATCAGTACCCTTATTCAGTGAAAGTTTAGATTTTCTTGTTAAGGCCTGAAGGCGTCACCGGCTACGGGCAAAAGAGCCAGAAGTGGCTCCAGAGCCGCAGGTTGCAGACCCCTGGCTGAGCAGATCAGACTGCTACTGCTAGCCTAATAAAAGATACTGAAGATAATAAAACTCCTGCACTGATGCTGAAATGCAGCTGATCAGTGTGACGTGTACCCGGTTCTAAATGTTGGGCCTCCTCTCTATCCAGGCTGGATTTACCTTCTAGGACTGCTGTAGATCTAGGAAGATTTATCACAGATGTACAGAAACCAAACGGCTCCAGAAACGTGTGCGCCCTGCCTTGCTCAGCATCAGTTTTCTGACAGAAATGTCCATTTTTCACGGTTTTACAGTGAAGCTCCTGGTTTAGTGTCATACGGGGCTCCTGGTCCCCTCAGAGAAAACCTGGAGTGTTTGAAGCTGTCGTGACGGTGGTCAACGTTAAAAAGCAAGCTGATGACCGAGGTTCCTTTTCTTCTCAGCAACACTTGCTATTCTTTCCCTGCCCTGACAGGAGAGCACGCTGCATGGTGGAGCGTCTCCGTTCCTGACCACATGTGGTTCCCTGTGCCATCAGTCACTGCACGTCAGACCTAGTTCATCTGTCAGCAGTTAAGAGGACTGTTCACACATGGCTGTGCATGATCTTCTGCTTCACCGCTGCCTGCTGCTTTAGTCAGATGTACTGCTGTCATTAAACATATTTATCCTTTGACTAATCTGCAGAAAGTTACTGACCTTAAATGTTGAGCTGTCATTGACAGCCAGTATGCAACATCATCATAATAATGACACTGGTCAACACCAAATTTATTGTCCAAGTTCTTTTTAGCTGATTTAGGACAATTTTGATGTGCTGAATCCAAAAATCTCATTGGTTTTGCTCAATCAGGTCAACTTTTTGAATTATGGCCACGTGTTGTTTTATACGTTTTTGTTTACATGTACGGGTATTTTCGCTTTATATGATGCAAATGGTGGAAAATGGTGCCAAAAGATTTAACCCCTGAGGTGTTCTGACCAAAGCACGTCAGACATTTCATCATCATCTCTAGTAACTTTGTCAGCATTGAAAAAAAAGGTATTTCATCAACACATTAAACGTTATGCAAGTAACAACAGATGTTCCTTTGACTACTAACTGGAATAAAGTATGAAATGGGAAATAAGGAGAAACTGCCTGGAAGCTGACCGACCTTTCCGTGAAGGCGCTCCACAGTGGCCGTCTGCCTGACGTTGCAGACGTGCACGGTGACCTGTGAGCCCCGGCGGAACGTCTTGGCGTGGAAGAGCAGGACGATAGCGGCTTCAAACTGACAACAGATGGTCGGGTTCATCTTGGGACTGACCATCACCATACCCTGTGTCGCCCAATCAGATACAGAAAACTTCATTAATCCCTGAGGGGCAAATTGGTTCCTACAGTCCACTAGTCACACAAGTTGGAATCAGTTTATCACTGCTGACATGACTGACTTCACACATTAATAATGAGTTCCTTATGACTGATGGGGCGAGAAGGGTAACCAAGACAAGATCTGCTGGTGTGGAAGTCCGAACGGATCTTTAAAAAATACAGAAGTACATGTGTTTGTTTTTCTGGTTTCAAAGCAAAAATACTGAACATGAACAGAGAACAAAAGTCAACATCAGGATTAAGGCAGGAGTAAACTTTTATTGCCTTAATTTCACTGATCTCAGATAGAGACGCTCCTGTTTGTTCCTGTTTAGAGAGTAGATCATGTCTGATCAACTGACTACAGGGATCCTATAAATACTGATTGACACACATTATTAGCAAGAGGAAATCACTGTATTGCAAGAGTCCTGCAGCCACAAAGTACAGTAAAACAGCTCTGACACCGGACCCTGTACAAGACTTACCAATAAAACTTCATTTTGGATTTCTGAGTAGAGTGGACATCCTCATGAGGATTTCTGCCTTTGCAGTATTTCACACCGGGCCTGATTTACGAAGATGAAAACAGCTTGTACTAAAATGTGTGCACAGTCTGGAAAACTGTGAGTCTTTTGCATGTGATTTACTCAGAAAAATTGTGTGTTTGATGGCAGGTGCAAACAGGTGGAGGCAGGCCTACTGAAATGGGGGTTTCACCACATCCCCAGGAAGACAGGCCCATGCAAACAAAAGAGAAGATGCCACTGGAAAGACAAGGTCAAATAAAAAATTCATCATGCGTAGTGAAGCATAGTGCAGATTGACTCGCTAAGTGCACAATACTGCAATGCAATTTATCTGACTTCCTAAACAAAATGGATGTCATCCACATAACGCTGCAGCAACAAAGAAACCTGTCTGCAGCCCTTAGAGACAGATTATCATCCATTGCACACTGTCATCTGTGGGACAAACACTCAGGTTGGAAATGTCACACATCAGGACCCTGATCAGTGTTTTATCTTCTCTGACAATAAGTATAGATGCCCCGGTAATTTGTTACAGTTCCACCGTTGAACAACCATGTGTCTGCCAAGAAGAGCTGTAGAAATTTCTTGATTCTTACATGCATCACGATGTGGGCTTTTACATCGATGGTGAGCATTATTACTGAGATCTCGCCATCTGTGCAAAGACCTGAACCACTAACCATTTGTCTAAGCTTTGCTCGTCAATAAAGTTACGTTACAAAAACTGAAAACTGCTGTTACGCATGCACAATTGCGAGCTTGTTAACTGCATAACCATTTCCGCTGTCCTTTGCAGGGATATGGACACAAAGCCAGCCAATGGGAGTAACAGCAGCTTCTGGCTTCTCCCTGTGTGCTCATGCAGCTACAGTGGGGGAAATAAGTATTTGATCCCCTACCTACCAGCAAGAATTCTGATCCTCACAGACCCGTTATGGATCCATGAGGCACATAAATGAGTCCTGTCTTTTTATCAACTCATTACGTGTATAAAAGACTCCTGTCACAGAATCATTCTCTTCAGTTAAAACTTCTCCACCACCATGGCCAAGACCAAGAGCTGTCAAAGGATGCCAGAGACAAGATTGTAGACCAGCACAAGGCTGGAATGGGCTCCAAGACCATCAGCAAGAACCTTGGTGAGGAAGAGACCACTGTTGGTGCCATAATTCAAAAGTGGAAGAAGTACAAGATAACGGTAAATCGCCTTCGCTTTGGAGCTTCATGCAAGATTTCATCTGGTGGGGTAAGGAGGATTTTGAGAAAGGTGAGGGATCAGCCCAGAGTTACACAGGAGGAGCTTGTTAATGATCTCAAGGGGGCTGGGACCACAATCACCAAGAAAACCATTGGTAACACACTTCACCATAATGGATCAAGATCCTGCAGTGCTCACAAGGACCCCTGCTGAAGAAGCGGCACATCTGAATTTTGCCAGTGAACACCTGAATGATCCAGAGAAAGCTTGGAGATGTGGTTGGTTCAGACGAGACCAACACTGAGCTCTTGACATCAACTGGACTCACCCTATTTGGAGGCAGAGAAATGCTGAGTTTGACCCCAGAACACCATCCCCACTGTCAGACATGGAGGTGGAAACATCCTGTTTTGGAGCGGTTTCTCTGCTAAGGGCACAGGAAGACTTCACCACATTGAGTAGCCAATGAACGGGCCATGTACCCTCGAATCTTGGATGGAGACCCCCTGGCCTCAGCCAGAACACTGATGATTGGTCATGGACGGGTCTTCCAGCACGACAATAACCTGAAACATACAGTCAAGGCAACAAAGGAGTGGCTCAAGAAGAAGCACATTAAGGTCCTGGAGTGGCCTAGCCAGTCTCTGGACTTTAATCCCATAGAAAATTTGTGGAGGGAGCTGAGACTTTGAGTTGCCAAGCGACACCTTGGAAACCTTCAGGATTTGGAGAGTATCTGTAAAGAGGAGCAGACCAGAATCCCTCCTGAGATGTGAGCAAACCTGGTGACCAACTACAAGAAACGTCTGACCTCTGTGATGCTACAAGGGTTTCTCCACCAAGTACTAAGTCACGTTTTGCTTGGGGATCAAATACTTATTTCTCTCCATCAAATGCAGATTAATTTATTACCCTTATTTAATACTTTTTTCTGGATTTTTTGTTGATCTTCTGTCTCTGTTAAAATAAACCTACCATAAAAACGATGGACTCTTCATTTCTTTGTAAACGGTAAACTTACACATTCAGCAGGAGATCCAAAACTTATTCCTGCCACTGTATGTCATATAATGTCTAAAAATTAAAAGGCTCCTGTGGCCGTGGTTGTGGAGAGGAACGGCTGGATCACGTGTATGTTGTGTGTGGCCGCACATGCATCGGGATGGTGGGGACAAGGCGTAGAGGCAAATGTACAAGGCTGCAGCTTGGGCTGTCCATGGCCAGAGGGTGACTCCACACCATCTACTAGTCCGGCACCCTGTAGCCCCGTACTGCACCCAGTAGTGCTGCTCGTGCAGCCCCACTCCCCTGCAATTACAACAATGGCAAGTTGGTCCCATACACTCTGCATCTGTTCCAAGCATGGTCATTTCTGTATGACTTGCAACACTTTTTGACCGTGTTTTGCTTTGCCACACCGCGTCAGGGCTGTCAAGTGATTGTCTCGCCAACGGGTCTTCAAGGGACCAGTGGTTCCTTCCCCACACTTGGGGGAGGGGGCTAGGGGGCAGGGACTGGTCCTTGTCGAGTTTCCTGTCCCCTAAAAAAGTAGTCATGTAGTAAAGCAAGGAAAATGCACTGATAACTCAATACGTCCCTGAGGTGAACTCAAAACTGTCCTTCATTGAGAGATTTTTTTTCAGCAGTGACCGAAAAATCTGAAGCTGATCCTGTAGTTTTGACAGATTACACGAGGGTGATTTGAAATTACAGTTGGTTGATTAGACATGAAAAACGGGCAGATGCAACAGCCGATCCACACTGCAATTCAGTGTTTAACTCTTTTATAAATTACAAAAATGGCTGATGTCAAAAAAAAAGCTGTTACACTGATAAAAATTAAGGAATTGGAAGAATACAACACAGAGAATCATGAGGCCATGCCGAAGATTTGCCCCTACACTGCAGCAGCAGGACTTCGACAATAACTTTTGGCCTCACCGCCCACTTAGGCCTAGTGATTTTCCAACAGTCACTAGCCACACAGCCTTTTCACTCGCCACAATTTTGAGGTTGGAAAAATTATGTTGTAATATGATCAAATTTGACTATCACATGCTAAATTTTACTTGAACTAAATTACAACCTTTGTAAGTGTAAATGACCCTCATACATCCGTAAAAAATAGCAAGAGAAACACTGATTATTAACAGCACTAAATACTGCAAGATGGTCGAGAAAAATATTTGCAATATGACAGTAAAGTAGAGGCAGATTTGGGGTCCGTCCCATTCTCAATCTGTACCTCTTCCCCTTTGCCTACCCCCACCCGTCGGTCCTTGAAATCAAAGGCTGAGGGGTGGGGTTTGAAAATGACCCCTATGAAGTGGGACGGCCCTCCCAAGGCTGCAGCACCTCATTAGCAGCTGCTGATTGATTGGATCTAAAGCTACACTTCCTGTTTTCACTAGAAAAAAAAGAAAAAAACTGATGAGAAAAAAGTTTCTTCTTAAGGAGAAAAATGTCTTAAATTTACGTGAACAAGCGACCCGTAAAGGATTAAGCGGAAGAAGATGAATGAATGAATGAATGAATTCTAATCAGTAGAAAAAGTCAGAAATTTACTAGAAAGAAAGCTGTAAATTCAGAGAAAATCTTGAGGCCCCTGGCGAGCCGTTTTTAGCCCGCGGCCACATGTTTGACACCCCTGGACCATCACATTAAAAATACAAAAATTAGACGCTTTACTTCCATGAAATCCCGAGCGTGGTTCTGCTCTGCGCTCGAGTCACTTATTATTTTTCTCCTTTTGTCTCTTTATTTGGGTGCCTAATGATGGCGTGTATTTGTGCTTTTATTTTGACAGTGCCGCGGCAGCACTTCCGTCTGTCAGATTGCTCGCGGGCTGTCACAGCTGCTGGCACTTATTTTCATTATCTTTGCACACCTGTTCATGATTTAATTATTCTCTCTTTAAGATCGCGGTCGAGACTTAGTCCTCACTGTGACCTCGCCCTAACCAGACTGAGTTCCCTAACCCTGAAGTCAGTCCTTTTTGGCGCATGGTGTCGTCCTCGCTACATTACATGTAAGTGACTGTTGATCTCTCTGTTTGATCCTTTATTTGCTCAGTTAGTTCACCCTCCGGGGTCGCTTGTGTTCAGTGCTTGTGTTTTGCCCCTCGTGGCACATTATTTTGTACTTTTGTTAATGAAACAACAAACTCACTGCTGGCTTCTGGCGCCTCATCTTTGCCCTGCAAGGGGCAAACATAGCAGTCAGTCCCAGCCAAAGCAGGTACCAGCCACACTGACTTTTGTTTTTGGCTCTAAATTTTTTTTTTTCTTGGGTGCCAGCATTTTTTTTTTTGTTTGGATATTATGGCATCTTTCCGTAAATGGTATCCTATGAGCCTGGGTTTTGAGCTTGTCCAGGCTCTTATAGAGATAGACGACCTCCTGGCCAAAGCACATCAGTACTCCACACCCAAACATGCATTATGGTACCTGGACCTCACAGAGGCAGCTGTAAATCATCATCCTCACCTTGCTGAGCACTCTGAAGGCAGGGAGAGGATGGCTGAGCTAGCAGCGCTCCAGCAGAGACATTGTGAGCTGGTGAAGAGTTCCAGCAGGAAGCCTAAGACGGAGCAGATGGCAAAGCACTCCCATTCCTCGCCCCAGGACTAGGTTCCTGCTACAGTTCCAGCCCCAGTTTCTGCTTCGCCTGTAAGGCGTCTTCCAGTGCGCCATGGGAGGAGGGCAGCCAGGGTGCCCAGTGACAATGAACAGTGGGCAGCTGAATTTATCGGGGACTGGATGGCTGAAGCTCGTTCCTCCTGCAACCCGGACAAAGTGCTGAAGAGCGTGGTGGCTGCGGTAAGGACTTTAGAAGCCCATCCTAGTTTGAGCAATTATTCTGAGTTCGCCAAGCTGCTGGCTATTGTCTCCACCCAGCAACGATGTTTTCCAGATTTAAGAATTGGGTCGACTCCAGCATGAAGACACCGCCACCCAACACAGAACCCTCCCAGTCAGCTGGGTTTTCTCTGCCGCTGCAGTGTTTTGTCAGCAGCTTCAGCCTCCGGGTCCTCATTGTCAGATCCTTCGCCAGCTCTCCTACCCCGGACTGCCTCAGCTGCTCATCCCCCCTGCATAGCACCTTCTCCAGCTGCTGCTAGCTTTGTGGGTCCATCTCCGGCTGTCTCCAGCACCGATCTTTTTGGAGCGGCTCCTCCTGGTCTTCCCGAGGGGTCCACTCTCATCTACATGATGGGAGAAGAAAAAAATAGAGCCTGCTGCAGCAGTGAGCACCATTCCTCAGGAAAACAGGCAAGTGTTTTTTCATTCTTTATCACTGGTTAATGAATTACCTTGTCCGATTCCTGGGGGTGAGGCTCAGGTCACGCAGTCCCTTGAGCTCCCTCCACCTGCTGCAGCCATTATACATCTCCTGCTTCCTCTGTGGCTCCTTCTTTATTCCCCAAGTGTCCAGTAGTGTCAAGATCTGACAGTTGGACAGAGGAGGGGGATGCAGCCCTGGAAAGCCTGGTTCCAGCTCCACAGCCACAACTGGGACAAAGGAGGAGGGCGGACTGCCATTTGGAGCCTGTGCCGATGAGGAAGCCTCCCCGGGTCTCCATTGAGCCGAATTCTTCCCCAGCTGGAGATGGACCTCCTGTCGCCCCATCAAGCGAGCCATTGGTGTGGGTTATGGTGCCAGGGGGTTCTGAGACTGTGTTGACCATCATGCCTGCTGTTGTGGCCGCCGCAGCAGAGTTCGGGTTAGACCTTCAGGAGGCTGGGCCAGAGTCATCGCTATCCGGATCCATGGAGTCCTGGACAGCGGTGGAACTTGGTCTCAGGCAAGTGCTCTCCTTTGTTTTCATTATTTCTGTGCTGGAGAGATCTTGTCACTGCCATCATCAGCGGCTGTGCTCGCCTTGCCGGGTACCACTGCTGCTGGTGACCCTGACCCTGTGTCTGTCCTGTCCTCGAGTCTCCTTTCAGGGTCACTGGAGAAGATCCTGTTACTCCGGTGGTCTCCTTGGGTTCGGGTTCGCCACTGGTGGTCTTCGCGGATGCAGCTATGGCCCAGTCGGGGTCCACCGTGGGTGCAGCCATATCCCAGACTGGGACCACCATGGGTGCAGCTGTTTTCCAGGGTGGGACCTCCATGAGTGCAGCACTGGCCCAGCCGGGGCCCTCCACGGGTGCAGCAATGTCCCGGATGGGGACTACCGTGGGAGCTACAGTTCGCCGTTCCCCTGCGGACGCCTTTATGATCCCTGTAGGCGTTGCTGAGGGAAGGTCGCCTCCCACTCTGCCTCTCCTGGCCTGGTGGCTAAAATGCCCAAGCCGGCCGCCTGATAAACTACGCTGCTGGATTGGGTGGCCATTTTTCCCTGGCAGGCCACCCGACTCATGCTATTTGGCGGTCCGGCAGTGGTGGGATTTTGTGAGGCCACCAGAACAGTTTTTCTTATTTTCTTTTTGTTTTTTTACCCTGTGTGCATAGCGCTTTTGCTCCCCTTTTATCAGTGTTACCAGCATCAGTTTTTCTTTGCTTTCTTTGTTAATGTCAAGCCCTGGCCGGCAGTTTAAAAAAAAAAAAACACACCCTTAAGGTGCATTCAGACCAAACACAAACAGGTGGCGCGAATACATACAAAGTCAATGGAAAGAAGTGAGTACACGAATCTCACGCATTTGTGTGTCCACGTCCGAGGGATCACACTAGCTAGTAATGGCCTTGAGATTCTGCGATCACCGGAGTAAAAGTATCAACATTGGAGAGTAAACTTGTTTGAAAATGAGACTGACACTTACCTGGAGACAGAAGGACTGGAAGCTCTGCAGCTGAATCAGAGTGTCGGAGTTTTCTACCCACAGACTCCTGCCACGGGCGTGCTAACAAGGCTAGCATGCTAGCAATGTAAACAACCATCATCCAGGTGAAATTCTGGAGGCTGGGACAATTTTTTCAGGTGAAACCCCGTCAGATAATGCAAACCTAAGCACAATGGTGTTTTGGGGATTTCCACAGCAGGTTGAACACAGCTGCAGAAGTTATAAAGGCAACTTTGTCTGTCTGCAACTCACTCAGACGGTGGATTCATGTCTATTCATGTGTTTACATTGAGTTAAAATGTAATCGGGCTGCAAAAAAATGTGCCTGTTTGCGTTTGGTCTGAACGCACCTTTAGTAAATCAGTTTTAGAGAGTTTTTTGTGCATGCCTTGTACATGTTTTTAGCATGTGCAATCCTTTAGTAAATCGATCTTACATGTGACTGACGCGTTCATATTTGGCAAGTGCAGAAGGTTACAGGAATATATTAAGTGCTTCAAATATTCTGATCACCCAGCGGCGGTATGCTATAATCCTCCAAATACACTTAAAATAAGAAAGCAAGTGATGTGATCACAGCACAAACGTGACCTAATAGTAACCCACAATACATATGGTAGGAACAGGACTTCCTGGGGAACAGGGCTTCCAGGGACCGCACCAAGTTCACAAGTGCACAAAGAGACGATACTGAAGGAGGCTAAATGAATTAGATTAGTATTGGCTGTGGTTTGACATTTTTTTCTGAGTCAACTTTTTAGGCATGCAAGACCCTCATGTTCCTCATCTACGTATAGCTGGCTTTTGTGATATTAGCTCTAGCTCAGCTGGACCAAAGCTGTCCTGTGATTCATGTCTGCCATGTTTCTGGAAAGATGATCCGAATATTCCTATCATGACCAAGGAGAACAGTGACTAGAACCACAAACAAAACACTTTAGACGGACGTGAAAACATGCTAACTGCTAATCGTTTGTTGGGGCATCTCCATCAGTGTCCTACATGGTTACTGTAAGTGTCTTTAGGTGACCTCTGACCTTTCTTAGCAGTGAGCGGTCAAAGTTTCCCAGAGCCAGCGTGGCGGCCTGTCCGGCCCTCAGAACCCTGCAGGCGGAGCGGTTCCTCTGGATGCTGCCCACCTTCAACCGCAGGAAACGACCCTCGTCTGTTGGACCCACCACCAGTCGCTCGCCCTCCCGGCACACGCCACTGGACAAGCAACATCAAGAATACACCATCAGCACAGAGATCTGGTCTAGTCACAGTGGATTTAATCACTACAGCATGTTCTATGAAAAGGTGGAATGACCTCTACCCACCAAATAGATGTGCGTGATATTAAACTCTAGTTGGAATCAAATGTGTTTGAGTTCTCTGCCATGTTGGCTTTGCAGGTTTCTGTCTGCCTGTTAGCAGGATTACTCATGAGTCCTGGGTCACAGAAATGGTGTGGAGTCCACAGACACTGAGACGGACCAAGTGGACTAAGGAGGTCTGTTAAATATGTGACTGGATTTACCTCTTTTCTGGTGAATGCTCTTGCTATGAACGTCACCATTAAAGCAAAGATTATTCTTTCATCTTTTCTCATTTTAGAAGTGCCAATTTTAGGCGTGGTCCAACAGTGAATGTTTTGAAATGAACAATGTTCAGACGCATTAGTCTGGTTAGTATCCAGCTCTAAAGCAGGGGTATCAAATTCAAACTTACTGAGGCCCAACAAGAAACTAATGAAAAAAGCCAGGAGCTGGGCATTCATTTTAATTATCTCTTTTAAATTGAGAAACTAGTGCAAATAATTGGAATCTAAAGCACATCCCATCCATGGATCACCACCTCATCATGGTGGAGGGGTCTGCATGCCCTAATGATCCCAGGAGCTAGGCTGTAGGAGGTCTACCAAGACTAATTAGTTCTGGGTGAAGGACCTAACTAAAAGTATCAAGGACCCAGTGTAGGAGGAGCCACATGGGTCCGCCCTCCAGTGGGGTCACCAGCTGCAGGAGGGATCATGGTGCTATGTGACGTGGGCAGCAGTCTGGGCTACAGACTGATGCCCACGCAACCTGTAACCCTGATACAAGATGGATGGATGGAGGAAGGATGATCAATGATGGATAGATGACCAATGGATCGACGGATGATGGATGGATCGATCGATGGATGAACAATGTATGGGTGACTGATGGATGGTTGGATGGATGAACGATTGACGGATGAATGATGATGGATGGATGGATGAATGATGGATGAAGGATGAACGATGGATGGTGACGGATGGATGGATGGATGACGGATGGATGAATGAACGATGGGTGATGGATGGATGATGGACAGATGGATGACATATGGATGGATGATGGATGGATAAATGGATGGACGATGGATGGACAGATGGATGATGGATGGATGGACAGATGAATGATGGATGGATGAATGAACGATGGATGATGGACAGATGGATGACATATGGATGGATGGATAAATGGATGGATGATGGATGGACAGATTTATGATGGTTGGATGGATAGATGAATGATGGATGGATGGATGAAGGATGAACGATGGATGGATGAATGAACGATGGATGATGGACAGATGGATGACATGGATGGATGATGGATGGATAAATGGATGGATGAAGGATGAATGATGGATGGATAGATGAATGATGGATGGATGAATGATGGATGAACGATGAACGATGGATGGTGATGGATGGATGAATTTTTATTTATTTATTTAGCAAATGCAAAGTCCTTAAGCCAAGCAGTTGCCTCCTGGTTTGCTGTATGGAGGGTGTGTAATCCTCCTTCCAGTCTTTGGAGCGGGCAAGCCTCTATGATGTGTTCCATTGTTTGCTCCTCTCCACATGCGCACAGTGGGCTAGGGCTACTGCCCCCATCTGTGCAGGCTGGCCAAGCAGGGGCCATGTCCAGTCCTGAAGCGATTGAGTGTAGACCACTGTCTCCTTGGGTGGTTGGTGCCCGGGACCTGTTGGTTGGGGTTTATCACCACGTGTTTGTATGGGACCACTCCTTGGTCTCCCATTCTCTTTGCCAAGCTGTCTGGATGGTAATGTCAGCTTGGGGGGAGGGTTTTTCCAAATCGGCCGTCTGGATGAAAGTCCGGGGCAGTGGGGTGGGTTTGTATGATATCTGCATGGATTGGTAACGTGGAGGAGAATCTTTAACTTTTTGGGAGCATCCTTTGAGTTAATGCTGCTCGCCCGGATGTGTGGGAGGGGCTATGTTTGACAGTACAGGAGCCAGGGGAGTGGTGTTGAAGCGGATTGTTCCAGTTATAGTTCTCATGGTTGAGTTGAGCTGGGTGTCTACATGGTGTGTGTAAGATGACCTGGACCAGACAGGGTCACAATATTCTGCTACAGAGTATGAAAGGGCAGTGCTGAGGTGCGCCAGGGTGGAGACTGCCGCCCCCCATTTTGCAACCAGCGAGCTTGCAGAGCAGGTTGTTTCGTACCTTCACCTTAGCAGGCCGCCCCCTTTAGATGTTCCTTGACGGATAACGTCCTATCAAAGGGTCACTCCAAGATAAGTTGGATTTGGGGCATGCTTAAAGCTGAGTCCCGCTCAGGTGGATGTTTAGTTCTCTGGCAGCTTGTGCATTGTGGAAGATGGAATACACTGGAGGACGGTTTTTGCTGGGACTTGGTTTTAGGTGCCAGATTCTTGCAGAACTGGTCCAGTTTGGCAAGATCTTCCGTGAGCACCCCGTTTCCAGTGGTTCAAAGTCTGGTGCTTGGAATGCCAAACAGATGTCGTCTGCATAGATGAATTTGCCGGGATTTTGTAGTAGGCAGGTCGTTTATGTAGAGGTGAACAGAGTTGGAGCTAGAACTGAGCCTTGTGGGAGTCCGTTTTTCTGCATTCTCCATTGCACTTTCGTGTTCAGACTGAGGTGGACTCTGAACCTTCGGTTGGTCAGCAGGGTTTTTATAATTGCTGTTGCCCCAAGCAGGGATCGTCTTTATAAGTTTCAGGAGGAGGCCTTTGTGCCAGACTGTATCATAGGGGGCTCTGTAAGATCGAGAAACACAGCCCCTGTCTTCAGTCTGCTCTCGAAGCATTTTCGATGAAGGTGGTTAGGGGCCAGTACTCTGTTCTCCTGTACTAGCGGGTCCTTGCAGAACCTGCTTGATCCACACTTAGAATATCTCTGTTTCAGGGGAAATGCGTTGCAGTATTAGGCGCTCCATGATTTTGTAAGGAACGCTGAGTAGGGAGATTGGGCGGTAGCTTGCTGGTAGTTTGTGGTCTTTGCCAGGTTTTGGGATGGCAATGACCTTTGCTGTCCGCCATTTCTTTGGGATCGAGTTTGTTTGTGTGATCCTTGTGTAGAATTGTGTCAACCAGGTTAGGGCTCGGGGGCCAAGATTTTTCATGAATTCTGGGAAGATGTTATCGTATCCTGCTGCCTTTCCACATTTCAGGCCCTGTAGGACTTTCTCCAGTTCAGCAGCCTTGAAGGGTTCAGGGTTCGTTTCCTCTACAGGCATTTTTTGGTGTTTTTTTAGCTCAGTTGTAACTGCTCTTCTGGTGTCTTTATCTTGGGGTGCTTTGGCGATAGTCAGTAGGTGGGATGCAACTTGGTTGGGTGTGACGGATGCTCGGCTTTGGCTAGGGGGCTTCTGTGCAGCTCCTAGGCGACGGATGAGGCTCCAACATTTCCTGCTAGAGTGGGTAAAGCTCCGGTCAGCAACTGTCTCCTCCCATTTCTTTTGCCGGGCTGTATTTAGCGATTCAATGAGATGGTCTGCTATCTCTGGGTCCCCTGATGTTTGATAGGATTGAAGGAGGGCAGCACTTTCTCCGTCCAAACATGGGACATAGAGGGGTCGGTAGCCTCGTGGGATTGCAGTATGGGCAGCCTTGAAGATTGCGCTGCAGAAGCGGTTGTATGCTTCATCTACAGTGATGGTGTGGAGTGGGATGGTAACAACGCTCCGGTCCCTGAGTTTCACTGAATTTCTTCCAGTTGGCTTTGCGAAGTTCCCAGCGCATCTTCCTTGGGCTGTATATGACTGGAAGTTGTAGCCAATGTGTACAAGCAGGGGCCGGTGTTGGCTGTGTGGAAAATCATCAAGAATGAGGATCTGTGTAGGATATGGCTCCCCATTCAAAGAGCTGGCCCCAACACAGGTCAGGAGAATAGTCCTTCTTCCACCTAGCAGAGTGGAAGGTTCCTCTTTGTTTGGGGTCGTATATCAAAGCGAGGTCATTTCTTGGATGCCCAGTCTGAAAGTGCCTCCCCATCACTGTCCACTGCTGGGTACCCACCCAGTCAGGGTGATGGCTGTTAAAGTCCCCCCACATAGATGGCGAGGTGGGGTAGGGTGGGTAAGACCTGCAGATCCAGTTGCATAGGGGGCTTGTACACATTGACAATATGGAAGCCACCAATGATTATGGTGGTCTGAGAAATGTGTTGTTATCAGGTGATTTGCTTCAACTATGTCAGAACGCACATAGGTGGCACGTCCATGTTTACATGGTAGAACATAGCACAGGAGGTCAAAGCCTTTGATGGTGAAGCGGCCAGCTTCCTCTGTTGCCAATATGAGTCTCTTGGGAGGCAGATTACATCAATCGAATGTTGGAAGGCGAGGACTTCGATAAGGCTTCGCTTGGCTGCAGATAGGCCTAAACGTTGAAGGCCTATCTGCCTATCAGCGACGAGAACGCTGATCCATTGCCCCCGATGGATGAATGAACGATGGGTGATGGACAGATGGATGATGGATGGATAAATGGATGGATGGATAGACGGATGGATGGATAGATGAATGATGGATGGATGGATAGATGAGCGATGGATGGATGACGGATGGACAGATGACATATGGATGATGGATGGATGAACGATGGACAATGGATGGATGGATGATGGACAACATATGGATGATAGATGGATGGATAAATAGATGGACGATGGCTGGATGGCTGGACAGATGGATGATGGATGGACGGACAACACATGGATGATGGATGGAAGATGGACGGACAGACGGAGGGATGATGGACGGATACCATACCGGATTTATTTATAAAGCACATTTAAAAACAACAAAGTTGACCAAAGTGCTGCACAGTAATAAATAACCTAAAGTGCACATAGACCAAAGATAAGTAAAAGACAATAAAAAGATAGCATGCAGCAGAAAAAGAAGTAACTCACAGCAAGTGTAAAACAAAATGCCAAACACAGCAGACAATGAAATTAAGGCGAGTTAAAAGCCAAGAAAAACGGCTGTTCTTTTAAATGAGATTTAGAAACACAAAGTGAGGAGTTCTGCCTAACATGGAATGGCAGCTGGTTCCACAGCCTAGGAGCTGCAGCAGCAAAGGCCCGATCCCCTCTGAGCTTCAGTCTGGTTTTAGGGATCGCCAGGAGCAGCTGATAAGCTGATCTTAGGGATGGTGGTGGAACATAAGACTGATGTAAGTCAGAGAGGGAGGGTGGAGCAAGGACTGGTTAAGACATTTAAAAACATAAAGGAGAATTTTAAAAGTGATTAAGGCACAGGGAGCCAGTGAAGGGAAGCCAGAACAAGTGAAATGAGCTCACGCCTGTGGGCTTTTGGTAAAAGGCAGGCGGCAGCATTTTGGTCTAGTTGAAGATGAGTGACAGAAGCTTGGCTGATCCCAACAAAAAGTACATTACAGTAATGTAATGGCTGCACGGTGGCGCAGTGGTTAGCACTGCGGCAGCACAGTTTACCCTTGGCCGGGGGATTGTGGGGATCGTGGGATCGTGGGTTCGATCCCAGCCCCCGACCAACAGTGATCTGTGTGGAGTTTGCATGTTCTCCCCGTGTTGCGTGGGTTTACTCCGGGATTTCTCCGGTTTCCTCCCACACGCCAAAAACATGCATGTTAGGTTAATTGGCTGTTCTAAATTGTCCCTAGATATCTGTTTCCTATAGGCCCTTAGAATAGAGGGTTAGTATTAATGAAAGCGCTTTGAGTGGTCTTGGTGTGACTAGAAAAGCGCTATATAAGTGTAGGTTAGTTAGTTAGTTAGTTAGTAATCCAAACAAGTTGTGATAAAACCGTGAATAGTTGTTCAAGATCTTTCCTTGACACAATGGATTTGACTTTGGGTATTTGTCTTAACTGACAAAAACATTTATGAAGGACACAGCTGATGTGCTTGTCAAATTTGAAATCAGAATCCAGTTTGACCCCTAGATTAATAACAGATTGTTTAACATAAGAGCGAAGGTCCACATCAGTGGGAAGAGAACACGTATTTGGACCAAACATCATTACTTCGGTTTTGTTCTCATTAAAGCACAAAAAATTTAATGACATCCATGCTTTGATGTCGGAAAGACAGTCCAAGAGTAGCGGGACAGAACCAGAGTCATTTTGTGCCAATGTAACATAAATCTGACAGTCATCTGCGTAACAATGGAACAACGTGCCATGTTTCCTTAAAATAGAACCCAAAGGCCCCTCATGGATTGTCACCTTATCATGGTGGGGGGTTTGCATGCCCTTGTGATCCCAAGGGCTATGTTGTCCGGGGCAATTTGCCTCTGGGAGGGAACCCAAGAAAAACTGGTCCTGGGTGAAGGGCCAGACTAAGAACGATCCAATAGACTCTCATGATGAACATTAGAACAGGGATCCAGTGTACCCCACCCGGTATGGGGTTACTGGGGCCCCCACCCTGGAGACAGGCCTGGGGGAGGGGCTCGATGGCTTGCATCTGGTGGCCAGGTTTCCGCCCATGGGACCCGGCTGGGCTCAGCCTGATGGATTTGCATGGGTCCGCCCTCCAGTGGGCTCACCACCTGCAGGAGGGACCATGGGGGTCCAGGGCTATGTGGATCAGGTGGTGGTCAAAGGTGGAGACCTTGGCAATCTGATCCCAGGCTTCCTAAACTGGCTTTTGGAACATGGACTGTCACCTCTCTGGTGGGGAAGGAGCCTGAGCTGGTGCATGAGGTTGAGAGATACCGGCTAGATATAGTCGGCCTCACCTCAACACACAGTTTCGGTTCCGGAACCAGTCTCCTGGAGAAGGCTGGAGCTTGTCCCACTCTGGAGTTGCCCCGGGCGAGAGGCGACAAGCAGGGGTGGGTATTCTTGTATCCCCCCACCTTGCTGCCTCTATATTGGAGTTTTCCCCGGTGGATGAAAGGGTTGTTTCCCTGTGCCTTCGGGTTGAGAAACAGGTCCTGACCATCATTTGTGCCTATGCACCAAATGATGGTTCACAGTACCCACCCTTTTTGGAGTCCCTGACTGGGGTGCTGGAGGGCACTCCTCTTGGAGACTCCATTGTCCTTCTGGGGGACTTCAATGCGCATGTGGGTAATGACAGTGAAACCTGGAAGAAGGTGATTGGGAGGAATGACCTGCCCGATCTGAACCCGAGTGGTGTTCAGTTATTGGACTTCGGTGCTAACCACAGTTTATCCATAATGAACACCATGTTCAAGCATAAGGGTGTCCATATGTGCATCTGACACCAGGACACCCTAGGTCACGGGTCGATGATCGATTTTGTTATCATGTCATCATACCTGCGACCGTATGTCTTGGGACACTCGGGTAGAGAGAGGTACAGAGCTGTCAACTGATCACCACCTGGTGGTGAGTTGGATCCGATGGCAGGGGAGGATGCCATTCAGACCTGGTAGACCCAAACGTATAGTGAGGGTGTGCTGGGAATGTCTGGCTGAGGCCCCTGTCCGGGAGATCTTCAACTCCCACCTCCGGACGAACTTCAACCACATTCCGAAGGAGTCTGGAGACATGGAGTCTGAATGGGCCATGTTCTCCACCTCCATTGTTGAATCGGCGGCCCAGAGCTGCGGCCGCAAGGTCGTCGGGACATCTCGTGGTGGCAACCCCCAAACCAAGCGGTGAATACCAGTGGTGAGGGGGGCCATTAAGCTGAAGAAGGAGTCCTATCAGGCTTGGTTGGCTTGTGGGACTCCCGAAGCAGCTGAGGTGTACTGGCAGGCCAAGCGGAGTGCAGCTCGGGTGGTTGCTGAAGCAAAAACTCGGGCATGGGAGGAATTCGGTGAGGCCATGGAACAAGACTTTCAGTTGGCCTCGAAGAGATTCTGGCAAACTGTCCGGCGGCTCAGGAGGCGGAAGCAGCTCCCTGTCCATACTGTGTATGGTGCGGATCGGGCGCTGCTGACTTCGACTGGGGATATTGTTGGGCGGTGGAAGGAATACTTCGAGGATTTCCTCAATCCCACTGACACTCCTTCCACAGAGGAAGCAGGACTGGTGGATGAGGGGAGGACTCACCTATCACAGGGGCTGAGGTCGCCAAGGTGGTTAAAAAGCTCTTTGGCGGCCAGGCCCCGGGGGTGAATGAGACTCGCCCTGAGTACCTCAAGGCCCTGGATGTTGTAGGGCTGTCATGGTTGACACGCCTCTGCAACATTGTGTGGAGGTCAGGGGCAGTGCCTTTGGCATGGCAAACCAAGGTGGTGGTTCCTCTCTTCAAAAAAAGGGACCGGAGTGTGTGCTCCAGCTTAAGAGGTATGACACTCCTCAGCCACCCTGGGAAGGTCTATGCCAAGATACTGGAGAGGAGAGTCTGGCCGTTGGTCGAACCTCAGATTCAGGAGGAGCAATGCGGTTTTTGTCCTGGCTGTGGCACATCAGACCAGCTCTTTACCCTCTCCAGAATCCTCGAGGGTTTGTGGAAGTTTGCCCAACCACTTTACGTGTGTTTTGTGGACTTGGAGAAGGCATTTGGCCGCGTCCCTCGTGGGTTTTTTTTTGTGTGTGTGTGTGTGGGGGTGCTCTGGGAGTATGGGATATTGGGCTTGTTGTTATGAGCTATTCAGTTTCTGTACGATCATTGTGAGAGCTTGGTTCAAATTGCTAACACTCGGTCAGACTCATTCCCAGTGAGAGTTGGACTCCACCAGGGCTGCCCTTTGTCACCAATTCTGTTCATAATTTTTATGGACAGGATTTCTAGGCACAGCCAGGGAATGAAGGGGGTCATGTTTGGTGACCACAGGAGCTCATCTCTGATGTTTGCAGATGATGTTGTCCTGTTGGCTTCATCCAGCAATGACCTACAGGTCTTACTGGGATGGTTTGCCGCTGAGTGTGAAGCGGTTGAGAAGAGAATCAGTACCTCCAAGTCCGAGTCCATGGTTCTTAGCCGGAAGGTGGATTGCCCTCTCCGGGTTGAGGACAAGCTCCTGCCCCAAGTGAAGGAGTTTATGTATCTTGGGGTCTTATTCACAAGTGAGGGGAGAATGGAGCGAGATATTGACAGACAGATCTGAGCAGCATCTGCAGTGATGCAGACGCTGTACCGGTCTGTTGTGGTGAAGAAGGAGCTAAGCACTAAGGCAAAGCTGTCGATTTACCAGTCAATCTACGTTCCTACCATCACCTATGGTCATAAGCTTTGGGTAATGACTAAGAGAGCAAGATCGCGGATACAAGCGGCTGAAATGAGCTTTCTCCGTAGGATTGCTGGACTCACCCTCAGAGATAGGGTGAGGAGCTCAGTCATCCGGGAGAGGCTCAGAGTAGAACCGCTGCTCCTCCACATTGAAAGGAGTCAATTGAGGTGGAATGGGCATCTGATTAGGATGCCTCCTGGACGCCTCCCACTTGAGGTGTTTCAGGCACGTCCCACTGGGAGGAGACCCAGGGGCAGACCCAGGACTCGGTGGAGAGACTATGTCTCCCAGCTGGTCTGGGAACGCCTTGGTATCCTCTCTGAAGAGCTGCAGCAGGTGGCTGGGGAGAGGGAAGTCTGGGCTTCTCTGCTTGAACTGCTGCCTCCACAACCTGGACCTCCGGCGAAGCAGAAGAAGATGGATGGATGGATGGATGGATGGAGAACCCAAAGGGAGCAGATGTAGGGAAAATAAAAAAGGTCCAAGGATTGAGCCCTGTGGAACCCCATTGGGGCTGGGGTTCCACAAGATTGGGGGGCATATCCCCCAAGATCCTCAACAATTTCTACAGCTGCATCATCGAGAGCATCCTGACCAACTTCATCACTGCGTGGTACGGCAGCACCACTGCCCTGGACCGCAAACGCCTGCAGAGAGTGGTGAGGACAGTGGAGAAGATCATAAGGACTCCACTCCCCTCTCTACAGAGCATCTCCAATTTAGGGCAGCACCTTTAATGTCCACAAGATGACAGATTAAAATGCTGTGGTCAGTGGTATCAAATGCAGCAGTCAGATCCAACAGCACCAGAACAACAAATTTCCCTTAGTCAGTAGCTAAAAGAATATCATTTAAAACCCTCAAAAGTGCAGATTCAGTGCTATGTTGGGGTTTAAACCCAGACTAATGCACCTCAAAAATATCAAGAGTTTCTAAAAATAGCATTAACTTAAAACAATTTTCTCCAGGACAAAAGATAAGTAAAAGACAATAAAGCGGATGGATAAATGGATGGATGATGGACAGATGGATGGATGGATATTTAGCATGAATCCAGAAAAATGTTGCAAGCATGGAGAAAAACATTGGAAAATTACAAAGTCACAAATTTATCAGGGGGCCGTATTAATTCTTGAGGGCCGTATACGACCTCCAGACCTTGATGTTGACACCTGTGGTCTAGAGCTATCCTAGATTCTCAACACAGGGTCCAGAGATAATTACTGGGAGTCACCTCATGGTGGTGGAGAAACAACCCAATGAAATGATGTATTTTAGACTGTAAATTGTATTTACGTTAAACTGTCTTTGCCCTGACAGGCTGATGTTAATGAGTCTGACTGTCACATGTTCGTGTCATTCAGTGCTGAAACAAAAACCATTTTTTCTACATTGACTTCATGTGCTGCCGCCTGCCTCTGAGACTGTGAGCAGACATCAAATACTAACCATGGACCCATGTCTTCCTAAACTTCTCCAGCTCAAGATTCATGCCAGCAGGAGGTGTGTGAAGGTGGGTTGTAGCCGTCATGTGGAATGTTCTGAACATTATATGTAAATCAGGCAGTTCGGTCAGGTCAGTGAGGCTGTTCCCTTCCTGAATATTCCTGGCAGCTGCCAGTGGAACCCCTCAGCCTCCGTTTGCTTTTCAGGCGTAGTTTATGTGGAACTTGGACCTTGACCTCCGACCTTGCAATCCCAAGCCCATAGTCAGAGGTCAGGGTCTCAGGGTGAACACGTGCACAAAGTTTGGTGACTCCAGCCCTATAATGCCAGCCAAGAAATAATGCACAGAAAAATCTGATTTTTTGAATATGAACTCTTAATTTGGCCCTTTAACAAAATGTATAGAAAAAAATAAACAAAAATAATTTGCTGATGTTTTTTTGTTTGTATCATGTCATACATTGGGCGTTACATGCAATTGGGGCAATAACAAGAACTTTTCTCCTTGGCCATCTGTAACATCTGCATCTTTATTTTTTCAAGCTGCCTTTGTTTTCAATCTCTTATTCTGCCAAGTGGTAAGTGAGAAAACAGTTCCTGTCCTGGTTTAGGCAGAGGTGGACGTTGCATTTTGAGCAGAAGACGTGAGAAAAGTGGGGAGTTTCTTTGCAATGCTTGCACCTTTGTTGTTGTGCCCATGTTGGGAAGTGGTCGACCTCATCTCTCCTCACATCTGGAGGCACACTGCACCATGGCCTCTTACGTGGTGGAGAAGATGGGTCCGCCCATCCTCACTTTCCCTGGTCTTGCACTTATCAGGCAAGAGCCAACTGAGGCCTGAAACTTTCTCAGTTTTGCCGTGTTGCTGTTGGACCCTCTTCTTCTCGACTCGTCTGGTCAACACTTTCATCAAGTCCAGCAGCTGTGGGTGTCTTTCCCCTCTTCTCTTTATTTTCCACTTTGCCTATTCCACACTGCTTTGTTGCCTGTGTTGCGATCGGACCCACTTCTTCCTCTTCAATCCTCTGGTCAATACTTTTATCTTCCTCATTGCTACTATTAGAGCTGTCTTCATCATCCTCTGCAGTGGGAGTCCAATCCTCATCTTCCACTTCATCATCTGCCTCCACAAACTCCTCTATGTCGCTCTAATTGCCATCAAAGAAGCACAGCATATCTTCAATACTGTACTTCCTTTAAGCCATCTAAAATATAGGCTTATCAATTCTGAGTTCAATTAATTGTTATAAATGTCACATTTCAATCTGTTTAGGTTAATGTTTATTTGAAAGGGACATTACATACTAATGAACATCATTTTCATCTGTAGTCCCCTGGCGTTTCACAAAAACACACAAAAAAGCCATCATACACGAGAAGAACAACTGCAATGAAATTGTCCAAAGTGGATATGCTAAAGTGCAGAGTTAAGGTGCTACATTTCAATCTGTAATTTGTGTTATTCATTCATCAAAACACTGTTTTATGCACTATGGTAGGAATAATGCATATTACACCAACAAAAAAGGACAATGACAACTGGCTAATTTACCAGTAAATATTCTCCTTTGTACCTGCTGTATCGATTTGATACAAGTAGTTTCTGTATGTTTTTACCCTAAACTAAAATGCAAAAAATGAAGTAATTATAAGCTGCTCCAATAAAGTGTTCATTTTTAAATATTAGTTAATGTGTGGAAGAAAATCTCACCATAAAGTCTTCAAAATAGCATGATGCTTACGTTTTTTTTTCTTGCCTTCTGATTGTTGCTCTGAGTGTTGCTATCCCTGTGCTGTTGCAATCCTGGAAATTCCCCGTTGTGGGACTAATAAAGGCTTATCTGATCTTATCTTATCTTAAAGGATTTCAGCCATTTTGGACTGAATTTTGTGATGTCAGAATTGTCGTAGTACAAAAGGTATCTACCAGAGGGCAGACAGCATGTATCAGATTATACGACAGGGTTCTGAGCAAAGTTTTTACCATACCCATCTCAGAAATATACAGTGGTGTGAAAAAGTGTTTGCCCCCTTCCTGATTTCATATTTTTTTGTATGTTTGTCACACTTAAATGTTTCAGATCATCAAACAAATTTAAATATTAGACAAAGATAACACAAGTAAACACAAAAGGCAGTTTTTAAATGAAGGCGTTTATTATTAAGGGTAAATAAAATCCAAACCTATATGGCCCTGTGTGAAAAAGTGATTGCCCCCTAAACCTAATAACTGGTTGGGCCACCCTTAGCAGCAACAACTGCAATTATTTAGCGAATGCAAAGTCCTTAAGCCAAGCAGTTGCCTCCTGGTTTGCTGTATGGAGGGTGTGTAATCCTCCTTCCAGTCTTTGGAGCGGGCAAGCCTCTATGATGTGTTCCATTGTTTGCTCCTCTCCACATGCGCACAGTGGGCTAGGGCTACTGCCCCATCTGTAAAGGCTGGCCAAGCAGGGGCCATGTCCAGTCCTGAAGCGATTGAGTGTAGACCACTGTCTCCTTGGGAGGTTGGTGCCCGGGACCTGTTGGTTGGGGTTTATCACCAGCTGTTTGTTTGGGACCTCCTTGGTCTCCCATTCCTCTTGCCAAGCTGTCTGGATGGTAAAGTCAGCTGGGGGAGGGTTTTTCCAAATCGGCCGTCTGGATGAAAGTCGGGCAGTGAGTGGAGTGTAGATATCTGCATGGATTGGTAAGTGAGGAGAATCTTTAACTTTTTGGAGCATCCTTTGAGTTAATGCTGCTCGCCGGATGTGTGGAGGGGCTATGTTTGACAGTACAGAGAGCCAGGGGAGTGGTGTTGAGCGGATTGTTCCAGTTATAGTTCTCATGGTTGTGTTGAGCTGGGTGTCTACATGGTGTGTGTAAGATGACCTGGACCAGACAGGGGCACAATATTCTGCTACAGAGTATGAAAGGGCCAGTGCTGAGGTGCGCAGGGTGGAGACTGCCGCCCCCCATTTTGCACCAGCGAGCTTGCAGAGCAGGTTGTTTCGTACCTTCACCTTAGCAGCCGTCCCCTTTAGATGTTCCTTGAAGGATAAGGTCCTATCAAGGGTCACTCCAAGATAAGTTGGATTTGGGGCATGCTTAAGCTTGAGTCCGCTCAGGTGGATGTTTAGTTCTCACCCCCAGTCAGGGTGATGGCTGTTAAAGTCCCCCACATAGATGGCAGGGTGGGGTAGGGTGGGTAAGACCTGCAGATCCCAGTTGGCATTAGGGGGCTTGTACACATTGACAATATGGAAGCCACCAATGATTATGGTGTCTGAGAAATGTGTTGTTATCAGGTGATTTGCTTCAACTATGTCAGAACGCACATAGGTGGCACGTCCATGTTTAGCATGTAGAACATAGCACAGGAGGTCAAAGCCTTTGATGGTGAAGCGGCCAGCTTCCTCTGTGCCAATATGAGTCTCTTGGAGGCAGATTACATCAATCGAATGTTGGAAGGCGAGGACTTCGATAAGGCTTCGCTTGGCTGCAGATAGGCCTTCAACGTTTAGTTGTAATATGCGAAGGGCCGATCCTACCACAAAGTGCTCTTGGGGCTGTTTGCTTTCGGCTTTAGGACTGTGACTAGGATTCTTCTTTGACTTGGCACAGAGGCGTCGTCTCTTCGAATTTAGTCTGCTGGTAGGATCATTAGCTTCCCCAGGCGAGCCCGGGTACTGGCGGAGGGCGCGACGAGAACGCTGATCCATTGCCCCCCACAACTGCAATTAAGCCTTTGTGATAACTGGCAATGAGTCTTTTACAGCGCTGTGGAGGAATTCTGGCCCACTCATCTTTGCAGAATTGTTGTAATTCAGCCACATTGGAGGGTTTTCAAGCATGAACCCCCTTTTTAAGGTCATGCCACAGCATCTCAATCTGATTCAGGTCAGGACTTTGACTAGGCCACTCCAAAGTCTTAATTTTGCTTTTCTTAAGCCATTCAGAGGTGGACTTGTTGGTGTGTTTTGGATCATTGTCCTGCTGCAGAATCCAAATGTGCTTCAGCTTGAGGTCACCAACAGATGGCTGGACATTCTCCTTCAGGATTTTCTGGTAGACAGCAGAATTCATGGTTCCATTTACCACAGCAAGTCTTCCAGCTCCTGAAGCAGCAAAACAGCCCCAGACCATCACACTACCACCACCATATTTTACTGTTGGCATGATGTTCCTTTTTGGAAATGCTGTATTACTTTTACGCCAGATGTAATTTGACAAACACCTTCCAAAAAGTTCAACTTTTGTCTCATCAGTCCACAGATTATCTTCTCAAAAGTCTTGGGGATCATCAAGATGTTTTCTGGCAAAACTGAGACAGGCCATTTTTGCCCAGTCTCTTTCTATGGTGGAGTCACGAACACTGACCTTAACTGAGACAAGTGAGGCCTGCACTTCTTTGGATGTTGTTGTGGGGTCTTTGGTGACCTCTTGGATGAGTCGTCGCTGCACTCTTGGGGTAATTTTGGTTGGCCGGCCAGTCCTGGGAAGGTTCACCACTGTTTCATGTTTTTGCCATTTGTGGATAATGGCTCTCACTGTGGTTTGCTGGAGTCCCAAAGCTTTAGAAATGGCTATATAACCTTTTCCAGACTGATAGATCTCAATTACTTTGTTTCTCATTTGTTCCTGAATTTCTTTGGATCACAGCATGATATCTAGCTTTTGAGGATCTTTTGGTCTACTTCACGTTGTCAGGCAGATCCTATTGAAGTGATTTCTTGATTGAGAAGAAGTGTAGCAGTAATCAGGCCTGGGTGTGGCTGGAGAAATTGAACTCAGCTTTCCAAAGATGTAATAAACCAGTTAATTTATGTTTTAATGGGGGGCAATCACTTTTTCACACAGGGCCATGTAGGTTTGGATTTTTTTTTACCCTTCATAATAAACACCTTCACTTAAAAACTGCATTTTGTGTTTACTTGTGTTATCTTTGTCTAATAGTTAAATTTGTTTGATGATCTGGAACATTTAAATGTGACAAAAGTACAAAAACAATGAGGAATCAGGAAGGGGGCAAACACTTTTTCCCACCGCTGTATGCATCAAACATGATACCGGCTGCATTATAGGGCTAGATATCACTGTTGCTGATGTATAATTTAGATGGCATTTTGACCTTTGACCCCAGACCCATGGTTGTGGGCTGGTGGGGTGACGACAATAACCCTTCAGCTACAGAAAAGCTTCTGTGTTTAACAACCTTTCAACAGTTTGGGCACGCTGAATCAAAGCAGTAAAGTCCCGTGGAGTCGGGGTGGGGTCATGAGCATCACTATTTATTCTGGGAGGGTGGGGGTCGTGACTGGTCTAGAGGATGGCAACAACATCGCAACTGACCTGAATCTTTGAATTTTGAGTAGCTCCATACTTTATGACAATTGGAACATTATAACCCATGAGTAATTTTTCTGCCCAGGAAATGTTCAAGCTCACAGTGTCTACAGGCTGTGGCTCAGAATCACCTGTCTGTATGTGCTAACTGATAAAATAAATTAACATCCAAATACTTCACAACCTGTGCTTTCTCACCTGTACAGAGTTCCTCCCACCACTGTCCCAACATCAGGAACTGAGTAGATCTCATCCACCTGCAAATGACCACACACAGTATGGTGGAAAGCATGAAATTTCATAAGGGAATTTACTGGTGTGTTATTATTTTGGTACACACACACATACACACACACACTACTCACAAAAGGTTAGGGTTGTTCAGCTTTCAGGTGAAACTTCCGGATGCACCTAAAATGCACTGTAACCTTCACAGGTGAACTTAATTTGACCTTCTCTAACCTTTTGGATGCACATGTCCAACTGTTCAATGTTTCAGAACTTTTTGCATAACTTGCTGTTCTGTAACAAGGTGCTTAACGGCAAAATTCACAACAGGTGTTTAATCCATGAATCGACCAATACATTTTCTGGTTCAATTAGAATTAGTTTTTTAACAGTCCTCTTCATCTTGCTGTTCACATTTTGACATCACGACACCAAGATGACGCCTAACAACTGATCAACAGTATCTCGCCATTGCGAGGCTTCAAACAGGATGTTCTCAGAGGGAAGTGGCCACTGAGTTTAGAGTGTCACAGAAGCCCCTATTCCACAAGTACCGACTCAGCCCAACTCAACTCTACTCAATTCGGCTCGACACGGTGTAGTTGGTTTTCCATTACAACTGAGTACCACCTCAAAGTGGGTGAGATCTTCACAGCAAGGCAGCCCGACACTCCCATGACGTCATTTGTATGTGACACAAGCAAAACACAAGATGGAGGATATCAAAGCGATGGTATACCTGCTGCTTGCTGGCTTTTTGGCAGAGTAAAGGCAAAAAAAGAGAGCCAGAGAAGGCTACAGGTGGCAAGACAAAACACTCTGGAAAAGTACTGGAGAGTTTAGGAAGCCATAGAGCAGTATAAAGCCAAAGACGTGAGGATACGAACTAGATCACAGATGAAGGTAAGCTAATGATTGCTAATGCTAGTTCGCTACAGTCATTAGTAAGTCCCCCGAACAACATTGTAATGGCAGCAAGTTATTGCTATTAGGTATTAAAACATGTATGCTGTGTGTGTGTTTACAGATGGCTCTCTTGTGGCAAAATTATCACTTCAAACCATGGGTCTGAGCATTCAACCAAGGCGCCGAGTGATGAGATGTCTCCCCAGCTTCACGAATGTGCAGTGGTTGCAGAACTTCAGAATGTCTGAAGAAACGTTTAGCTTTGTGTGCAACAAATTGCTCTCATCTGTGTGAACATCATAGGGAGGCTGTTGAGACATCATGGGATGTACCTGCAAATGCAGTCCTCCAGCCTGTGGTAGTGGTGTGCCAAAAATCGATCACCAGGTGCCATATTGTACTTATGGGGTTATATGGGCCATAAAACATACACTACCGTTCAAAAGTTTGGGGTCACTCAGACAATTATTTTGTGTTTTCCATGAAAAGTCAAACTTATTTACCACCATGAGTTGTAAAATGAATAGAAAATATAGTCAAGACATTGACAAGGTTAAAAATAATGATTTGTATTCGAAATAATATTTTTTCCAGATACTCAACCTGCTCAAAGGAAGGTCAGTTTTATAGCTTCTCTAACCAGCTAAACTCTTTTCAGCTGTGCTAACATGATTGCACAAGGGTTTTCTAATCATCCATTAGCCTTCTGACGCAATGAGCAAACACATTGTACCATTAGAACACTGGAGTGATAGTTGCTGGAAATGGGCCTCTATACACCTATGTAGATATTGCACCAAAAACCAGACATTGCAGCTAGAATAGTCATTTACCACATTAGCAATGTACACTACCGTTCAAAAGTTTGGGGTCACTTAGAAATTTCCTTATTTTTGAAAGAAAAGCACTGTTTTTTTCAATGAAGATAACTTTAAACTAATCAGAAATACACTCTAATATCTAATCTACATTGCTAATGTGGTAAATGACTATTCTAGCTGCAAATGTCTGGTTTTTGGTGCAATATCTACATAGGTGTATAGAGGCCCATTTCCAGCAACTATCACTCCAGTGTTCTAATGGTACAATGTGTTTGCTCATTGCGTCAGAAGGCTAATGGATGGTTAGAAAACCCTTGTGCAATCATGCTGGGTCTGCAATGCTGTAATTGCTGCAAATGGAGGATTCTTTGATGAAAGCAAAGTTTCAAGGAAAAAATTATTATTTCAAATACATTATTATATTTATTATTATTATTATTATTATTATTATTATTTATTATATTATTTAAATACCATTATTTCTAACCTTGTCAATGTCTTGATTATATTTTCTATTCATTTTACAACTCATGGTGGTAAGTAAGTGTGACTTTTCATGGAAAACACAAAATAATTGTCTGGGTGACCCCAAACTTTTGAATGGTAGTGTATAATAGATATTAGAGTGTATTTCTGATTAGTTTAAAGTTATCTTCATTGAAAAAAACAGTGCTTTTCTTTCAAAAATAAGGAAATTTCTAAGTGACCCCAAACTTTTGAACGGTAGTGTATATTTCAACAGGTAAACACTGAGTTAGGTATAATAAGATGGATTTAACAATAATGATGCATTTTTTTAACCCAGAACAAACTTGATCTAGGATTGAAACCAATTAAAATAATGCAGCTACAGGGGTTACATGGAGAAATACACATGGATTTACTGGATAAATACATGTAGACACTGTATAAATATATATTGTCTGAATCAACATTGTACGATGCATGTACTCATTTAATCAGAATCAGAATCAGCTTTATTGGCCAAGTATGCACAACACATACAAGGAATTTGACTTTGCCTAAAAACTTGCTCTCGTTGTTCAGGTGGAGGATTTAAATAAGATTTAAATAAGGATTCAATGACAACAGAGTATGTACAGTAAATTACAGTCTGTCCACGTTTCTATAAAATGATGCAAATATATACAGGAGTATATGCAGTTATTTACTCAGACTATCCACACTTTGCAGAAATATATGAAAAAATATACAGTCACACAGTATTTCAATGTGAACTCAGATTCAGTGATATAATGTGAATGAAGTAAAAAGCAGTGTGAGAGTTATGTGCAATGTAAGAATGGATGAAAAGTCATGAGTACAGCAACAGGTAGGACTAGGTGAATGTTAGGAGTTCATCAGAGTGATGGCTTGAGGAAAGAAACTGTTCCAGTGACGGGTGGTTTTGACCTTCAGTGATCTGTAACGACAACCAGAAGATAGAAGTTCAAACAGTTTGTGGCCGGGGTGTGACGGGTCAGCACAGATGTTTCCCGCCCGTTTCCTGGTTATGGACCGATATAAGTTCTCAATGGAGGGTAGGTCGGTACCAATGATCCTCTCCGCAGACTTAATGATCCGCTGCAGTCTGGTCTTGTCCTGTTTAGTGGCAGATCCAAACCAGACAGTGATGGAAAAGCAGAGGACAGATTGGATGATGGCGGTGTAGAAGACAACCAGCAGCTCCTGAGGCAAATCAAACTTCTTGAGCTGACGCAGAAAAAACAACCTCTGCTGGGCCTTTTTCCGGACAGTGTCTATATGGGAGGACCACTTCAGGTTCCGGGAGATTGTGGTACCCAGAAACTTGAAGGAGTCCACAGTGGACACTGTGCTGTTGAGGGTGGTGAGTGGGGGGAATGAAGGAGGGTGTCGCCTGAGATCCACAGTCATCTCTACGGTTTTGGCTGGGTTAAGTTCAAGATGGTTCTGGCCGCACCGGAGGATCAGCTGCTCCACCTCCCGCCTGTATGCAGACTCATCACCATCCCGGATCAAACCGATGACTGTGGTGTCGTCCGCAAACTTCAGGAGCTTCACCGAAGGGTCCTCTGAGGTGCAGTCGTTGGAGTAGAGGAAGAAGAGCAGTGGGGAAAGGACACACCCTTGGGGGGTGCCAGTACTAATTTTTCGGGAGCTGGATGTAAATCTCTGGATGTAATTTAGTATTGCATTCGGAATTTTGACAAACTTTTGTACCGTTTCCAGATATACTACTCACAAAAAGTTAGGGATATTTGGCTTTTGAGTGAAATTGATGGAAAACGTAAAAAGTTCACACTATAGTGATATTATATCATGAAAGCAGGGCATTTAAGTAGAAGCATGCAGTGGTGATTTCTTCATCTCAAACAACTTATTGAAACAAAAGCCAACAACAATGGTGGGTATACCACAACAAAAAATGTCAGTGTTTCAATAACTTGTCATGCGCCTTTGAACATCAATTACAGCTTGACTATGACGTCTCATGCTGTTCACAAGTTGACTTGTTTGCTGAGGCATGGCATCCCACTCTTCTTTAAGGGCAGCCCTCAGGTCATTGAGGTTGTGGGGCACAGGGTTCTGAGCCTCTACACAGTGACCCAGCTGATCCCATAGGTTTTTGATGGGATCCAGGTCTGGAGAAAGTGCAGGCCACTCCATTGGAGGTACCCCAGCCTCCAGCAGCCATTCCCTAACAATGCAACCTTGATGAGCTGGAGCACTGTCGTCCATGAAGATGAAATTAGGCCGGTGTTGTTCATGCAGGGGCACAATGACTGGATTAATGATGTTATTCAGGTAGTATCTGCTTGTCACTGTACCATTCACAAGGTGTAGGGCAGTTCTGTATTGACTAGACACACCTACCCAGACTGTAACATGGTGACAACAGTGGCTGATGCATAGCACTCTCCTTGATGCCTCCAACATCGTTGGCAGCAATCATTTCTGCTCAACATGAATTGACTTTCATCAGCAAACAGCACTGAAGCCCACTGGTCCCTTGACCAGCGTAAATGCACCCTGGCCCATGCAAGACAATGACACCTGTGCCTGCTGTTGCGGTCAGGTACCCTTGTAGGTAATCTAGCACGTAGACCACGCTGATGTAAATGTTTTAAATGGTCTGACATGACACTTGGGTGCCTCTCACCTCCCTCTAATGTGCCTGGAGTTGAGTGGCATTCATCATCCGGTTCCACAGGGCACTGTTCACAATGAAGCGGTCATCAGCGTGGGATGTGGCCAAAGGACGTCCACTTCAATGCCTTTCTGTGACTCTTCCAGTGACTCAGTATCTCTGTTGCAACCTGCTGATGACACTCTGTAACACTCTAAGCTCAGTGGCCACTTCCCTCTGAGAACATTCTGTTTGAAGCCTTGCAATGGCGAGGTATTGTTGATCAATTGTTAGGTGTAGTCTTGGTCTCATGATGTCAAAATGTGAACAGCATGATGAAGAAGACTGTTTAAATAACAATTCTAATTGAACCAGAAAATTTATTGGTTGATTCATGGATCCAACACCTGTTGTGAATTTTGCTGTAAGCACCTTGTTAGAGAACAGCATCCATCCATATTCTACAACTTTTCGGGAGGTCTGGGCCACAGTGGCAGCAGTTCAAGCAGAGAAGCCCAGACTTCCCTCTCCCCAGCCACCTGCTCAAGCTCTTCAGAGATGATACCAAGGCATTACCAGACCAACTGGGAGATAGTTTCTCCAGTGAGTTCTGGGTCTGCCCCAGGGTCTCCTCCCAGTGGGACATGCCTGAAACACAAATGGGAGGTGTCCAGGAGGCATCCTAATCAGATGCCCAAACCACCTCAACTGCCTCCTTTCAATGTGGAGGAGCAGCGGTTCTACTCTGAGCCTCTCCCAGATAACTGAGTTTTCTCACCCAATCTCTTAAGGGTGAGTCCAGCAATCCTATGAAGAAAGCTCATTTCAGTTGCTTGGATCCGCAATCTCATTCTTTCCGTCATTACCCAAAGTTCGTGACCATAGGTGAGGGTAGGAACGTAGACTGACTGGTAAATAAACAGCTTTGCCTTTGGGCTTAGCTCCCTCTTCATCACATGGGCCCTGTACAATGAAGCAGCAGAGGCTGCTCTGAGCCATCTGTCAATCTCTCGCTTCATTCTCCCCTGACTCGTGAATAAGACCCCAAGATACTTGAACTCCTCCACTTGGGGCAGGAGCTTGTTCCCAACCCGGAGAGGACAATCCCCCTTTTTCCGGTTGAGGACCATGGACTCTGACTTGGAGGTGTTGATTCTCATCCCAGCCACTTCACACTCAGCAGCAAACCATCCCAGTAAGACCTGTAGGTCATTGCTGGAAGAAGCAAAGAGGACAACATCATCTGCAAAAAACATCCCCTTCCTTGAAGAAAGGAACCACCTTCTCGGCTTGCCATGCCAAAGGCACTGCCCCCGACCTCCACGCAATGTTGCAGAGGCGTGTCAACCATGACAGCCCTACAACATCCAGGGCCTTGAGGTACTCAGGGCGAATCTCGTCCAACCCTGGGGCCCACCCGCAAAAGAGATTTTTTCCACCTTGGCGACCTCAGCCCCTGTGATAGGCGAGTCGTCCCCCTCATCCACAAGCCCTGCTTCCTCTATGGAAGGTGTATCACAGGGATTGTGGAGATCCTCAATGTATTCCTTCCACCGCCCAACAATATCCCCAGTCAAAGTCAACAGCGCCCCATCCGCACCATACACAGTGTGGACAGGGAGTTGCTTCCCCCTCCTGAGCTGCTGGACAGTTTGCCAGAATCTCTTCGAGGTCGACCGAAAGTCTTGTTCCATGGCCTCACCGAATTCCTCCCATGCCCGAGTTTTTGCTTCAGCAACCACCCGAGCTGCACTCCGCTTGGCCTGCCAGCACACCTCAGCTGCTTCAGAAGTCCCACAAGCCAACCAAGCCTGATAGGACTCCTTCTTCAGCTTAATGGCCCCGCTCACCACTGGTGACCACCACTTGGTTTAGGGTTGCCACCAGGGGATGTCCCGATGACCTTGCAGCCACAGCTCTGGGCCGCCGCTTCAACAATGAAGGTGGAGAACATGGCCCATTCACACTCCATGTCTCCAGACTCCCTCGGAATGTGGTTGAAGTTCTTCCAGAGGTGGGAGTTGAAGACCTTCCGGACAGGGGTCTCAGCCAGACATTCCAAGCACACCCTCACTATACGTTTGGGTCGACCAGGTCTGAATGGCATCCTCCCCTGCCATCGGATCCAACTCACCACCAGGTGGTGATCAGTTGACAGCTTTGCACCTCTCTTTACCCGAGTGTCCAAGACATACGGTCGCAGGTCTGATGACACGATAACAAAATCAATCATGACTTCCGGTTATGGCCGCCACGTAGGAGGACGTGTTTCACTCTGCTCTGCTCCTAAAAATAAAAAGTCGGCAAATAACTCTCTCAATTGGAGCAAAACCTATCCCAGCGTTTGGGCGCGGATATGCCGGTAAAGCCTAAGCCTGGGAAATCAGGTGGAGGAAAAACTGAACCGCCGAAACAGTCCAAGTTAATGGACTTCCACATTCGTGACAAAGCAGAAAAATCTCCAGAGACTATGGCGGAGCAAGCTAAAGGCGGAGCGGTGACTGCTGGCGACGGCACAGCTGCGGTGCTCGCTGCCATTAGCTCAATGAGAGCAGACTTTTCCACTAAATTTGATGGGATTATAGCAGCGATAGAAGGAATGAGAAAGGAAATAAGCGACTGTATGGAACGAGTATCGCAGGTGGAGCTCCAAATTTCCAGCGATGAGGATGACGTCACCAGCCTACAATTAAAGGTGCGCACATTGGAATTAAAAAATAAACGTCTGGAAGATAGTGCCCTGGACTTAGAATCCCGGTTGAGATGGAACAACCTGAGGCTGGTGGGCCTTCCGGAGGGAACGGAGGGTCGGGACCCATGTTCCTTTTTGGAAAAGTGGATTCCAGAAGCGCTGAACAACACGGAGCTGCAGTCATCAGTCGTTTTAGAGAGCGCCCACCGAATTGGCCCACCGAGAGATAATAAGGCACCACCGAGGACGCTGATTATGAAGTTCCTCAGCTACAGAGACAGGATGACGATCTCCAACGCGGCGCGAGCCAAAGGAGAAATTAAATACCAGGATCAGCAGGTGCGGCTCTACCCAGATTTGGCCACAGGAATCCAACAATTAAGGAAACAGTTTGACCCAGCCCGTAAAGAGCTGCACAACCTCGGGATTCGTCATGGAGTGATTCATCCTGCAAGACTGCTGGTCACATATAAGGGCAGAACCCACACCTTCAAGACCCCTGAGGAGACGCAGGAGCTCATCAAGCAGATCCAAGAAGTGACTGGTGGGAGCTAAGCATGAAGCATTAACAAAATATAAGGTAGAATATTTAAGCATTTGCACAGGCATCTGACTGATCTGAAGCATATAGCAAGTTTACAAAATATAGATTGTATTATATATTAAAAAAAAACAACCTATGATGTACAAAGTTGCTATAAAATTTTGGAGTTAAGTTGGAAAACTACAGAAGAGAGTTAATGTTACGTCATTAAAAGCAGTACAGTCAGGGTGATTGAGAGGATAAAGAAAGAGTGGCTTTGACTGATCCTCACAGGTGTGGAGCAGTCAATGGCTATAGCGGGAGACGGAATTTTTTTTTGATTTTGGGGGGGATTACCACGAATGTGGGGAGGGGGAATTTGTTTGTGTGTAGTTTGTAGGATGAATGTTCAACCACTCATGTTTTTGCTTCTCTGTATGAGCATGTTTATATTGTGAGGTAATCCCAAACTCCCTATTGATCAAAAACCAAAGCGTTAATCTTAATATAACTTCATGGAATTGCAGAGGTCTACAAAATTTAAAAAAACTTAAACAAGTTATGAATAAAATAAAAGACAGGTTCAAAAATTGTGTTTTTACAAGAAACTCATCTAATAGAGGAGGATGTAAAAAGAATTAGGAGAAGATGGCAAGGAAGTGTATTCACCTCATCATTTTCATCCCGAGCCAGGGGAGTTATGACTCTCATACATAAATCAGTCCCATTTCAAGTGAAAAATGTAATTGGAGACAAATTTGGAAGATATCTAATCATTCAAAGATCTTTGTTATTAGAAAATATAAATCTGGTGAACTTATACGGTCCCAATATAGATGATCAAAATTTCTTTGCTAATTTATTTCTTATTTTATCATCACTTACAGGGCAACATATAATAGCAGGGGATTTTAATTGTACATTGAATCCCGGTATAGATAGATCAACAGGACTGGACTGTACGCACAATGGATGTAGGATGATCATTAATCATTTTATGAAAGAATGCCTTAATTATAGTGTTGCCAAAACCAGGTAAACCCTCTAATAAATGTGAAAATATGAGACCAATAAGCCTATTAAATGCCGACCTTAAGATAATCTGTAAAATTTTAGCAAGACGAATACAAGAAATTTTACCAAATATTATTAATCGAGATCAGAATGGCTTTATAAAGGGAAGACAAGGCTTCCATAATGTAAGAAGACTATTTAATATTATTTATTCTAATAAAGAAGCACCGGATACAGCTCTCCTATCACTGGACGCCGAAAAGGCATTTGATAGAGTCGAATGGCCCTTTCTTTTTGAAGTCCTACAAAGGTTTGGACTTGGAAATAATTTCATAAAATGAGTTCAGATAATATACAATAATGCTACAGAAGAGATCCTAACAAATAACAATATTTCAAAATCCATAAAAATCAATAGAGGATGTCGACAAGGCTGTCCACTTTCACCTTTACTGTTTACTATGGCAATTGAACCTTTAGCGATAGCGATATGTTTACATTCACAAATATATGGAATTAAAGTTGGACCAACAGAACATAAAATCTCCCTGTACGCCGATGACATAATTTTGTTTATGTCGAATCTTAAAAAAATCAATTCCGACCTTGTTAAATTTAATAAAGAATTTTGGGGAAATATCAGGATATAAAATAAATAAAACTAAATCTTCAATATTAATGCTAAATGAGACCCAGAGAAATTACCCAGCCCCTGAGGTAAATCAATTCAATGTTGTAAATCAGTTTAAATATTTAGGAATCCAAATTATGCCTAAGCTAGAATCAGTCGCCAGTGCCAACTATGAAGCCTTAATGTCAGATATCAATGAGTTAACTCAGAGATGGATGTCACTACCAATGTCGATGATCGGGAGAATCAATATACTTAAAAGTAATATTTTACCTAAAATACTTTATTTATTTCAATACATTCCCTTACCACCACCTTTAGATTTATTCTCAAGAATTAAAAAAAAGTTAGTGGAATTTATATGGAACAACAGGAGGGCTAGATTACGTTTGTCTTTATTATATTTACCATTTGATCGTGGAGGTCTGAAATGTCCAAATTTTATGATGTATTATTGGTCGGCACAACTGAGGTCTATGACATATTATTTTTCATCAAATGATCTTCCTCACTGGACTGAAATGGAATCATACAATTTACTTTTACCTCTTCCCATATTCATATAGTCAGATTCGGCAAAAAAATTACAAAAACAAGTTAAAAATCCATTTGTAAAGCATATGATCAAAATATGGTGTGAAGCTAAAAACTATTTAAAAGAACCACAGTTATTGTCACAATTTAGTCCAATATGGGGTAATCAATATTTTAAACCAGGGAGAGCGGACGCTGTATTTAAAGTATGGAATTTAAAAGGGATTCAAAAGATTCAGGATTTATATTTGCCATGTGCAGACAACATAATGTCTTTTGAAGAGCTGAGGATCAAATTTAATCTCAATAGAACACATTTTTTTAAATATCTTCAACTTAGAAACTTTATTCGATCAAATCAAAATAAAGTTCTCACTCGACCTGTTTATTCATCCTTGGAAAAAATGTTGATGAAAGATAGTAAAAGAAAGGGTATTATTTCAGAGTTTTATAACTCATTGACACTATCCTCAAGTGAAAACTCACTGAAAAGATTAAACTACTGGAAAGAAGATCTGCAAACTGAAATTTCAGAGGAACAATGGGAATTGGCTTGTACAGAAGCTCAAACCAAATCAATAAATGCACGCCTTAAATTGATACATTTTAAATGGTTAATGCGGATGTATGTTACACCGGAGGAGTTAAATAGATATAACAAAAATATACCAGATACATGCACAAAATGCATGGAAAGTAAAGGAACCCTATTTCATTGCGTATGGGAATGTAGATTAATAAGAATGTTTTGGGAAGAGGTGAGGGTAACAATTGAAAAAATAATCTCAAAACAAATAATATTGAATCCTAAACTGTTTTTGTTGGGTCTGTACCCAGAAAAGCATAACTTTAATAAAAGTGAAAGAACATTCATAGACCTCAGTTTGCTTAATGCCAAAAAATGTATTGCACTGCTGTGGAAAAAGACTCATAGACCAGATGTGACTCAGTGGTTAAGACAGATGTTAACAAACCTTCCATTAGAAAGAATAACATACATACTGAAATCAAAGGAAATTGTGTTTGAGAATATATGGAGACCTTTTATTGATTATGTAAAAAATTTAAACATAACTCCTGAAGAAGAAGGTGAATGATGTGTGTGGACCTTGTAAATTCCAAACTGGTGAACATAATATGTATACTTATGTAATGGATTGTCTAGACTAAACAGAGGAGCATTGTTGAAGACTTGATTTTGTTGGTGGTTGTGGGTGTTTTTAGTGCATTTTTTTTGTAGTACTTTAGTGTTAGTGTTTGATTGTTTGTGTCATGTTTGTTAAAAAAAAAGGTTCAATAAAGATATTGTGGAAAAAAAAATCATTTTATGAAAGACTTGAGATTGCTAGATATATGGAGAGAAATGAAACCACAAGTTAAAGCCTACTCTTGTTATTCTAATACCTACAAGACATTCTCACGTATTGACTATTTTTTGATCTCCACAGAATTAAGGTCCAAGATTCAAAACTGTTTCTATAATATTGTGATCTCTGATCATGCACCCTGCTGTCTAATATATGTAGATAAGAAATTGACAAAGGAACCACGTAGGTGGCAATTTCAGCATAAATGGCTTCAGGATGAGGAATTTGTTAAGTACATAGAAAAACAGATAGATGAGTTCTTTGATATCAATACTATACAAACATTAGCATGCATAAAGTTAGCATGCTCGCCGTTCGCGAGCCTCTCCTGCGAAGCCGCACGAGAGCGCCCGCTCGTCTACCTCTCTTTCGCCGTCTCACTTTCCGAGCCAAACAATAAACCAGATCGGCGGCAGGGGCTAGAAAAACTGGGAGGAGGTCCGTGGGGGTGAAAGTCCTGATATTTAGAAGTTCTTCACGGGTATAAGTGCAAGCAGACACACAATTGACAAACAAAAACAAAGAGCGCAGCGAAGCACCATGTCGACCGCTGTGGGCGCCATCTTGGATCTTGAATGAAGACATACCTGTTTCCACACAAGGCAAAGAAATGGTACAGCTGCATTTTCAACTCACTCATGAGCATCTGCGTTGTGAACTCACACATCCTGTACACTAGGGGTACTGCTGGTCCACACAAGCCCCTGAAGCTATTCATTCAGGAACTCATTGTAAGTTTGCTTGAAGGGCACAAGAAGAGTGAGGGCAAGAGAGCTGGAAGGCCTTCACAGCAACCTTTGGAGATGCCACAGAGACTGACTGAATGGCACTTTATGGCCGAAAGTACTGGTTCACGTCCAGACTGTGTAGTGTGTTCGGATCGGCGCCATCACCATGGTCGTCGCCAGACGCACTTCAGGTGTGCTCAGTGTGGGGTAGGACTGTGTGCTGTGCCTTGCTTTGAACGTTACCACACAGTGAACAACTTCCAACTGTGCCACCTTGACAGATGAGGGCAGATACTTACAGACAAAATGACCACAATGACCAATGACTTTTTTACCAATGCGTTACTGAAGTGTGTTTTGATTATACTGACTTTGCCTGGTGTTATGCACATTGGTAAATAAAATTTCTGAAATCACAACCTTCTCTGTGATCTGCAACTTTTTTTCTGGAAGGTACTGAACATTTCATTGGTGCAATATGCAAATTAGGTCCAATTCTGCACAATGGACGGATGCAAGTTCAGCTGGCAGACACTTGGGTTCCTCTGCAACACTTTTGTAATTGGGACTGTGCATCTCATTCTGAAGCTATAGTGTTATAACAAAATTTGGATTGTTGCAATATGCAAATTAGGTCCAATTATGCACAATGCATGGATGCAAGTTCACTTGGCAGACACTTGGGTTGCCCTGCAACATTTTTGTAATTGGGACTTTGCCTCTAACTATTACCATTCTGAAGCTATTGTTATTTGAAAATTTGAGGTCAAACTCTGTGTTTTCCTGCCAAAAATTCTACACACTCAAAGGGTTAAGTACATGCAAAGCACAAAAGTGCAACATGTAAAAACCAACTTTTTAACCAGGATTAACACTAGCTTATTTCGTCAGATGTTGTCGACACAAGTGCAAAATACAAGCAGAGCACGGAATTAGCATTGATGGCTAACTAGCTAGCTAGCTCACTGTTACAGGAAACAACGATGTTTGTTCAAAGTGAGCTTTCCACCACTGGGATAAGAAACGTAAAAGATGTATAATATCACATTGTGGGAATGTGAAAATGATGAGACAGATTTCTCTCAAAGCAGCTTTATTCACATTCACCAACATCTCAACGAAGAAAGAGAGCATTATAGGGAACTCTCGTCCTTAAATACCAGGACTCTCACAGTTCACAAGTCACATGCATCACAGGTCACACTGCATTACAATCACCAGTAACAATGCATCTTCTCTCTCTGATATCACCCCCACAGTTCTCACGTTTGCATCCTTGCTGGCTGTCTGTGTGGTGTCCTGCAAACAACATGGGCTACATAGACAATTGGAGCTCTTTTTGGGGAAAACCTGGTCTTATGAGACGAGACAGCATTCATCCCACTTTGGATGGTGCTTCTCATTTATCTAACAATCTGGCATCTTTTTTATCCAAATTTCCAAAACCATGACAACTCAGAGTTGGGACCAGGAAGCAGAGTCGCAGTCTTACACGCCTCTCTGCAGCTCCTCTTCATCCGCCACCCCTCAGCTTAGCCCCTGTCTTCCCCATCAGAGAATCACAGTCTGCTCCCTCCACAGTAAATAAAAATATAATGTATAAGCATCCCAAAGTGATTAAACAAAAAGTTGGTAAAACTCAAATTAAACATAAAGCCTCTAAATTGAATGATTTGGCCTCTGTTCCTCCTCATAATTTAAAAATTAAATGTGGTTTATTAAATATTAGGTTTCTAACTCCCAAGTCTCTGTTAGTCCATGATCTGTTAATTGATCATCAGATTGATTTAATTTCCCTTACAGAGACTTGGTTAGGACAAGAGGATTATGTTGGTTTAAATGAATCAACTCCCTCTGGTTATTTAAACTGTCAAAATCCCAGAAGTTCTGGTCGTGGAGGAGGAGTAGCAACAATTTACCATTCCAAATTACTAGTTAATGTAAAGCAAAAAACATGTTATAATTCCTTTGAGGGCCTGGTCCTCAGTATTGGGCACTTTAGCAATTTTAGGTTAAACCCAATTTTATTTGCCATAGTTTATCGTCCTCCATCAACCTACTCAGAATTTTTATCCGAATTTGCTGATTTCTTAGCTGAGTTAGTGCTGAAATCTGATAGAATAATTATAGTAGGGGACTTTAATATACATGTGGATGTAGATAGTGACTGCCTTAATGTGGCATTTAATTCAATATTAGACTCAATTGGGTTTTCTCAGAAAGTAGGAAATTCTACTCATTACCTCCACCATACATTGGACCTTGTTCTGACATATGGCATAGAAATAGAAAATCTTGTAGTGTCTCCTCATAACCCTGTACTGTCAGACCATTGTCTGTTAACCTTTGATTTTACTATTTCTGACTATTTGGCTCCTAAAGAAAAATATTATTACAGTAGATGTCTCTCAGATGATGCTGTTACCAAATTTACGCAGATTGTTTCCTCTATGCCATGTGTCAACACAACGGAAATAAGCTATAGACAGCTTGCTCCTTCTGTAATTGATAACATGGTGGATAGTGTTTCAGCTTCTCTGCATCAGACTCTAGACTTGGTGGCCCCCTTAAAAAAGAAAAAGTCTAATCAGAGATTTCTAACTCCTTGATTCAACACAGAAACTCGTAGGGCTTGGGCTGCACGGTGGCGCAGTGGTTAGCACTGCGGCAGCACAGTTTACCCTTGGCCGGGGGATTGTGGGGATCGTGGGATCGTGGGATCGTGGGTTCGATCCCAGCCCCCGACCAACAGTGATCTGTGTGGAGTTTGCATGTTCTCCCCGTGTTGCGTGGGTTTACTCCGGGATTTCTCCGGTTTCCTCCCACATGCCAAAAACATGCATGTTAGGTTAATTGGCTGTTCTAAATTGTCCCTAGATATTTGTTTCCTATAGGCCCTTAGAATAGAGGGTTAGTATTAATGAAAGCGCTTTGAGTGGTCTTTGTGACTAGAAAAGCGCTATATAAGTGCAGGTTAGTTAGTTAGTTAGTTAGTAGCTTAAAACAGAAGACTCGTCAATTAGAAAGAAAATGGCGCTCCACTAATTTAGATGAAATCTATTTAGCTTGGAGAAATCATCTTTTAATTTATAAAAAATCTCTTAGAAAAGCTAGAACGAGTTATTACTCTGCATTAATAGAAGAGAACAAGAATAATCCCAGGTTTCTTTTCAGTACTGTAGCCAGGTTGACAAAGAGTCAGGACTCTGTCAATCCTAGCATCCCCTTAGAGCTTACTAGTCAGGACTTTATGAACTTTTTCAATAATAAAATTTCATCCATCAGAGATAAAATCAATCAGATTCTTCCCACAGTTAACTTAAACACTAACTACTACAACTCCTTCAATTGATATCTGCATACCTGCCAACTTTTCAAACCTGAAAAGCCTAGTAGCTAGCCGGGGTCCAGGGGCTGATGCTAATGCTAATAATGCTAATGTTACTAATAATAATGCTAATATTTGCCAAACAAATATTAGCATTAAATCAAGTTAGAATGTAGCTAACAACCTCATATTTCTTCAACTTTCAAACCTGAAAAGCCTAGTAGCTAGCCGGGGTCCAGGGGCCGCAGTGTCAAACAAATATTAGCATTTGACATAGAAGTCACATATTAATTATATTAAAGGTAAAATATCTAAATCAATTGCAATACTACACAGAGTGAAATATTTGCTGAATCAACCCACATTATACACTTTGTATCATTCATTAATACTCCCATACATGACATATTGTACTGAAGTATGGGGAAATACATATAAAACAAACATATATCCAGTCTTTATGCTTCAGAAGAGAGCTATTAGAATAATAAACAAAGCAGCTTACAGGGAACCAACAAACTCACTTTTTCTTAAATTAAAAGCTGTCAAGTTGAAAGATCTGGTTGACTTTAAAACTGCAGTAATAATGTTTAAAGCTAAGAATCTATCACTGCCCGCAAATATCCAAAAGTTGTTCCAAATAAGGGAGAAACAATATCATTTCAGAGGAACATGTATATTTCAAAAATCTTCAGTGAGAACTACCACCAAGCAACACTGTGTTTCAGTGCAAGGAGTCAGATTATGGAACGATTTTGGACCTGAATTAAAATCATGTACAACGCTTGGACAATTTAAACAAAACCTAAAGGAAGAAATACTCCAAACATACTGTATATACAAGATGACATGTAAAATCACATAAGGATTGTCATATCCAGTCTGTGTTGTGTTGTTACTTAGTTTTTTTTGTCACATTTTGTCTTAGCTTTGTTCTGAATTGTAATGGCTCTTGTGTTTTTCTTTTGAATTCTTGGATGGAATATGGGTGGGCAATAGAAGCTGCAGCTTCAGCCATCACCCATTTCAGATAACTTATGTTGAACTGTATAATCAGAGGAGTTATTGTTTAATTTGACCTTGTTGGATTTTTTCACCTTTGTTAGATTATTCTGTTTCTTTTTAATCTTTACTTTTAATCTATCCGAAATAAAGATTCATTCATTCATTAAATTTGCATTCAAAAGACTATCTTAACACTGCATAGAACTTAGAATAGGCCAGATGTGATGTATTATGAATACTAGAAAAGCACTCGGAGAGCGCAGACCTCCGCCAAGCGCCACAGTTCCCCCCATACAGTGTTTAACATCATAAATAAAATATTGAAAATGGCCCTATCTCGCAATGTTAAATAAAAAAAAAAAATTAAAAAAAAAGAATCCTTTCAAAAATTCCTGGATCCAGACGGTGATCCGGATCACCACCAAAATCTAATCATCTGTAGGATACCCCATTTCTGACAATCTGTGAAAACTTCATGAAAATCCATCCATAACTTTTTGAGTTATCTTGCTAACAAAGAAACAGACAAACCAACGCTGATGATCACATAACCTCCTTGGCGGAGGTAACTAGAAGACTAGAAATATCAGCAGGGTATACTAGCACTGTTTAACAGACACGCGCGTAAAAGACGGCAAAATCGCTCTGATATTTTATGTGTTTACATGATACAACAAGCATGACAAGGCTTGCAATTACACAGCACATGTTCTTCAAGTTTGCCGCTAGCGTCACTGGCACTGGCCTTGTGTTTTTTCGTTCTTACGTGGTCTTTCACATCGCTGATTCCGCCATGTCCAATCAAAAAGTCTTGTCTACACAAAGTGTAATTTGCGTAATTTTCACCCCTTCTTGAGCGAAAAATGCTTTGCTGTATTCGTCACGAAAAGACTAATTTTCGTTTGTGTTTCACGCTCGTTAGTGATTTTTCTCCAGCAGACTCCATGATGAAAACGTATAATTCTTACCTGATTGCCTCGCGATTGCACGTGGAAAATTGGCTCAGACCTCTCGCATATGCGCAATACACCTACATGAAGCAGTGCCGATTGCCTTTGTTCTAAATTTAGATACGATTCCGAGCGACAGCGTGTTTGGAATTGCTTTCGTGTTTTCCGTGTTTTTTTTACGATTTAAAATTTTTGACTGAATTTTTTAGTGAAAAACCGTAATTCTGAATAATAAAACCGGAACCCGGAACGGGGTCTTGAAAACCGGAACCATTACGGCAAAACCGGAGTAGTTGGCAGGTATGTGTCTGTCTTGATGAGTTTACTCCAATCGACCTTTGTGAGTTAGACAAAATAGTTTCCTCATCCAAACCTCCAACTTATCTTTTAGACCCTATTCCTACCAGGTTATTTAAAGAAGTCTTCCCACTTATTGGTAGCTTTATTCTTCATATAATCAATTCTTCATTAACTTTAGGCCATGTACCGCAGGCTTTTAAAACGGCTGTAATTAAACCCTTACTCAAAAAGCCAACGCAAGATCCAGGAGCTTTAGCTAACTATAGACCAATCTCTAATCTCCCTTTCATTTCAAAAATCTTAGAAAGAGTTGTTGCTACGCAATGATTTGAACACCTGCAGGGAAATGGTTTACTTGAAGAGTTTCAATCTGGGTTTAGAATCCATCATAGTACTGAAACAGCCTTAGCGAAGGTCACTAATGACTTCCTCATCGCATCTGATAATGGACTGGTTTCTGTACTTGTCCTTTTAGACCAGGGGTGCTCACACTTTTTCAGCATGCGAGCTACTTATAAAACAACCAAGTCAAAAATGATCTACCCACTACAAAAATGCAAAACATATAATTATTTTCAAATGTATTAAGGATTCTTTGTATGTACAATGTATGTTGATGTACCTTGCATAACTGAATAAGCCAATATTGCACAACCATCTATCCATCTTCTACCGCTTTTCCGGAGGTCCGGGTCGCGGAGGCAGCAGTTCAAGCAGAGAAGCCCAGACTTCCCTCTCCCCAGCCACCTGCTCCAGTTCTTCAGAGGGGATACCAAGGCGTTCCCAGACCAGCTGGGAGACAGTCTCTCCACCGAGTCCTGGGTCTGCCCCAGGGTCTCCTCCCAGTGGGACGTACCTGAAACACCTCAAGTGGGAGGCGTCCATATTGCACAACACACATAATAAATAACTATTAACATTTTTTGTAATTACCTGAGTTTACTTTGATGACTTGCACTAAATTGAATCAGCCAGAAGATTGTTGAGTGAAAAATGACTGCTGTCCGGACAACTGGGATTTAGTTCCTCCACCTTTCTCTTTCTCAGCTGGCTTTTCGGCGGAAAGTCGATGTCGTATTTTCCATGAACAGTCCGAAAATGCCGCTCCGCATTTCCCTTCTTTGGTATTGCGATGGTAGACTGGCAGATGAGGCAAACGCACTTCGAAAATGACATTGTGAAAAAAAAGTCCACCTCCCATTCCGTATGAAAGTGATATGTTTTTGCCTTCTTACTTGATCCAGCTTTCTCACTCATTTTGATCACCATATGTTTTAGCAAGGGCTTAAAATCTGAGGTAATTCGCTGACTAGCTTGTAAGTTTTGCTGCGCTTAGCGCCGTTGTTTACGCATGAGCGGTGACCTAAAGGTCAAAATTCAGTTGTCATCTGAATGGTTGCCCTGTATGTCAATCAAGTGACGGGATGTTTGATAGGCTGACAAATATTTTTTTTTAATGTCACGCTGCGATCGACCAGTACTACCTCCGCGATCGACTAGTAGATCGCGATCGACGTAATGAGCACCCCTGTTTTAGACCTTAGTGCAGCTTTTGATACTATCGATCATAATATTCTACTTGATAGATTAGAACACTATGTTGGAGTTAATGGAACTTCGTTGCAGTGGTTTAGATCTTATTTATCTGATAGGTTCCAGTTTGTTCATGTAAATAATGAGTTTTCTTTCAACTCAAAGCTTAGTCATGGAGTTCCACAGGGATCTGTGCTAGGCCCTACTCTTTTTAGTTTATATATGCTTCCGTTAGGCAACATTATTAGAAAGCACTGTATACATTTTCATTGTTATGCAGATGACACACAATTATACCCGTCAATGAAGCCAGATGATAGTAATCAATTAGCCAAGTTAGAAGCCTGTCTTAAGGAAATCAAAGCTTGGATGACTTGTAATTTCCTGCTATTAAATTCAGATAAGACTGAAGTCGGTTTTGTTGTTGTTCGGCTTTTGCTGGTCCAAAAAACCTTAGAAATACCTTTCCAAATCAAACTTTCAGTTTGGATGCGGTTACTCTTTCTCTTAATAGCTCTGTGAGGAACCTTGGAATTATTTTTGATCAAGATCTGTCCTTCAATTCACATATTAAATTTGTTTCTAAGACTGCCGTCTATCATTTGCGTAATATTGCCAAGATTAGGAGCATCTCGTCTCAGAGTGATGCTGAGAAACTGATCCACGCTTTTGTTAGCTCGAGATTAGATTATTGTAATTCTTTATTATCAGGTTGTCCTAAAACACCTTTAAAAAGTCTTCAGCTGATCCAAAATGCTGCAGCAAGAGTTTTAACAGGTACTAGAAAGAGAGATCATATCTCTCCGGTTCTGGCCTCCCTTCACTGGCTTCCCATAGAGTTTAGGATTAAGTTTAAAATTCTTCTTCTTACTTACAAAGCTCTAAACAATCAGGCTCCTTTTTATTTAAAAGATCTGATTCTACCATATTATCCTAACAGAGCACTACGCTCCCAAAATGCAGGATTACTTGTAATACCTAGAATCTCCAAAAGTACAATGGGAGGCAGAGCCTTCAGTTATCAAGCTCCTCTCCTGTGGAGCCAGCTGTGGTGCCCCGGTTCACCACCAACCTGTTCACGTTTCTAATCGTTTTTCCCCGCTCAGCGACACACCCGCTGAGGAAAAAACTCTGATCATTGGCGACTCTGTAGTCAGAAACGTGAACCTAGAGACTCCAGCGGCCATAGTCACATGCATTCCTGGGGCCAGAGCAGGAGACATCGAGTCAAATTTGAAAATGCTGGCTAAAAGTAACTGTAAATATTCCACAATTGTTATTCACGCCGGCATTAATGACATCCGTCTCCGGCAGTCGGAAGTCACGAAACTTAATATAGAATCGGTGTGTGACTTTGCCAAAACGATGTCAGCCACTGTAGTATTCTCTGGGCCCCTCCCCAATCTGACCAGTGATGACATGTTTAGTCGCTCGTCATCCTTGAACCGCTGGCTGTCTGTGTGGTGTCCTAAAAATGACGTGGGCTACATTGACAATTGGAGCTCTTTTTGGGGAAAACCTGGTCTTATGAGACGAGACAGCATTCATCCCACTTTGGATGGTGCTTCTCATTTATCTAAAAATCTGGCATCTTTTTTATCCAAATTTCCAAAACCATGACTACTCAGAGTTGGGACCAGGAAGCAGAGTCTCAGTCTTACACGCCTCTCTGCAGCTCCTCTTCATCCCCCACCCCTCAGCTTAGCCCCTGACTTCCCCATCAGAGAATCGTTGTCTGCTCCCTCCAAAGTGAATAAAAATATAATGTATAAGCATCCCAAAGTGATAAAGCAAAATATTGGTAAAACTCAAATTAAACATAAAGCCTCTAAATTGAATGATTTGGCCTCTGTTCCTCCTCATAATTTAAAAATTAAATGTGGTTTATTAAATATTAGGTCTCTAACTCCCAAGTCTCTGTTAGTCCATGATCTGTTAATTGATCATCAGATTGATTTAATTTCCCTTACAGAGACTTGGTTAGGGCAAGAGGATTATGTTGGTTTAAATGAATCAACTCCCTCTGGTTATTTAAACTGTCAAAATCCCAGAAGTTCTGGTCGTGGAGGAGGAGTAGCATCAATTTACCATTCCAAGTTACTAGTTAATGTAAAGCAAAAAACATGTTATAATTCCTTTGAGGGCCTGGTCCTCAGTGTTGGGCACTTTAGCAATTCCAGGTTAAACCCAATTTTATTTGCCATAGTTTATCGTCCCCCATCAACCTATTCAGAATTTTTATCCGAATTTGCTGATTTCTTAGCTGATTTAGTGCTGAAATCTGATAGAATAATTATAGTAGGGGACTTTAACATACATGTGGATGTAGATAGTGACTGCCTTAATGTGGCTTTTAATTCAATATTAGACTCGATTGGGTTTTCTCAGAAAGTAGGAAATTCTACTCATTACCTCCACCATACATTGGACCTTGTTCTGACATATGGCATAGAAATAGAAAATCTTGTAGTGTCTCCTCATAACCCTGTACTGTCAGACCATTGTCTGTTAACCTTTGATTTTACTATTTCTGACTATTTGGCTCCTAAAGAAAAATATTATCACAGTAGATGCCTCTCAGATGATGCTGTTTCCAAATTTATGCAGATTGTTTCCTCTATGCCATGTGTCAACACAACGGAAATAAGCTATAGACAGCTTGCTCCTTCTGTAATTGATAACATGGTGGATAGTGTTTCAGCTTCTCTGCATCAGGCTCTAGACTTGGTGGCCCCCTTAAAAAAGAAAAAGTCTAATCAGAGATTTTTAACTCCTTGGTTCAACACAGAAACTCGTAGCTTAAAACAGAAGACTCGTCAATTAGAAAGAAAATGGCGCTCTACTAATTTAGATGAAATCTATTTAGCTTGGAGAAATCATCTTTTAATTTATAAAAAATCTCTTAGAAAAGCTAGAACGAGTTATTACTCTGCATTAATAGAAGAGAACAAGAATAATCCCAGGTTTCTTTTCAGTACTGTAGCCAGGTTGACAAAGAGTCAGGACTCTGTCAATCCTAGCATCCCCTTAGAGCTTACTAGTCAGAACTTTATGAACTTTTTCAATAATAAAATTTCATCCATCAGAGATAAAATCAATCAGATTCTTCCCACAGTTAACTTAAATACTGTAACTACTACAACTCCTTCTATTGATGTCTGTCTTGATGAGTTTACTCCAATCGACCTTTGTGAGTTAGACAAAATAGTTTCCTCATCCAAACCTTCAACTTGTCTTTTAGACTCTATTCCTACCAGGTTATTTAAAGAAGTCTTCCCACTTATTGGTAGCTTTATTCTTCATATAATCAATTCTTCATTAACTTTAGGCCATGTACCGCAGGCTTTTAAAACGGCTGTAATTAAACCCTTACTCAAAAAGCCAACGCTAGATCCAGGAGCTTTAGCTAACTATAGACCAATCTCTAATCTCCCTTTCATTTCAAAAATCTTAGAAAGAGTTGTTGCTACGCAATTATTTGACCACCTGCAGGGAAATGGTTTACTTGAGGAGTTTCAATCTGGGTTTAGAATCCATCATAGTACTGAAACAGCCTTAGCGAAGGTCACTAACGACCTCCTCATTGCATCTGATAATGGACTAGTTTCTGTACTTGTCCTTTTAGATCTTAGTGCAGCTTTTGATACTATTGATCATAATATTTTACTTGATAGATTAGAACACTATGTTGGACTTAATGGAACTTCGTTGCAGTGGTTTAGATCTTATTTATCTGATAGGTTCCAGTTTGTTCATGTAAATGATGAGTTTTCTCTCAGCTCAAAGCTTAGTCATGGAGTTCCACAGGGATCTGTGCTTGGCCCTACTCTTTTTAGTTTATATATGCTTCCGTTAGGCAACATTATTAGAAAGCACTGTATACATTTTCACTGTTATGCAGATGACACACAATTATACCTGTCAATGAAGCCAGATGATACTAATCAATTAGCCAAGTTAGAAGCCTGTCTTAAGGAAATCAAAGCTTGGATGACTTGTAATTTCCTGCTATTAAATTCAGATAAGACTGAAGTCATTCTTGTTGGTCCAAAAAACCTTAGAAATTCCTTTCCAAATCAAACTTTCAGTTTGGATGCAGTTACTCTTTCTCTTAATAGCTCTGTGAGGAACCTTGGAGTTATTTTTGATCAGGATTTGTCCTTCAATTCACATATTAAATTTGTTTCTAAGACTGCCTTCTATCATTTGCGTAATATTGCCAAGATTAGGAGCATCTTGTCTCAGAGTGATGCTGAGAAGCTGATCCACGCTTTTGTTAGCTCGAGATTAGATTATTGTAATTCTTTATTATCAGGCTGTCCTAAAACATCTTTAAAAAGTCTTCAGCTGATCCAAAATGCTGCAGCAAGAGTTTTAACAGGTACTAGAAAGAGAGATCATATCTCTCCGGTTCTGGTCTCCCTTCATTGGCTTCCCATAGAGTTTAGAATTAAGTTTAAAATCCTTCTTCTTACTTACAAAGCTCTAAACAATCAGGCTCCTTTTTATTTAAAAGATCTGATACTACCGTATCATCCTAACCGGGCACTACGCTCCCAAAATACAGGTTTACTTGTAATACCTAGAATCTCCAAAAGTACAATGGGAGGCAGAGCCTTCAGTTATCAAGCTCCTCTCCTGTGGAATCAGCTGCCAATCTGGATTCGGGAGTCAGACTCGATCTCTGTTTTTAAGAATAGGGCTAAAACCTACCTTTTTGATATAGCCTACAATTAGGGAGGGATCATGGGTTTCTGAACCCTCCCTTAGTTATGCTGCTAATAGGTTTAGTCAGCTGGGGGACCTCCAGTAATGCACTGGGCCTCACTCCTTTCCTCACTCTCTATGAAATATTTTTTTTTTGCTGGTCATTAACATTTGTTTGTTCTCTCCCATAGATTGAGTCCCCATCGTGCTGTTTGCTCTCTACATGTCTGTTCTTTTCTTCTTCTCTGTCCCCTCACCCCCCAGCCAGTTGCAGCAGATGACTGCCCCTCCCTGAGCCTGGTTCTGCTGGAGGTTTCTTCCTGTTAAAAGGGAGTTTTTCCTCTCCACTGTCGCCAAGTGCTTGCTCACAGGGGATCGCCTGATTGCTGGGGTCTTTCTGCAACTGTGGGGGTCCCCCCTACAGTTGATAGTGCTATGAGATGACTGTTGTTGTGAAATGGCGCTATATAAATAAAGTTGAATTGAATTGAATTGAATTGAATCTGAATTCGGGAGTCAGACTCAATCTCTGTTTTTAAGAATAGGGCTAAAACCTTGATTTTTGATATCGCCTACAATTAGGGAGGGATCATGTGTTTCTGAACCCTCCCTTAGTTATGCTGCTAATAGGTTTAGTCAGCCGGGGGACCTCCAGTAATGCACTGGGCCTCACTCCTTTCCTCACTCTCTATGAAATATTTTTTTTTTTGCTGGTCATTAACATTTGTTTGTTCTCTCCCATAGATTGAGTCCCCATCGTGCTGTTTGCTCTCTACATGTCTGCTCTTTTCTTCTCTATCCCCTCACCCCCCAGCCAGTCGCAGCAGATGACTGCCCCTCCCTGAGCCTGGTTCTGCTGGAGGTTTCTTCCTGTTAAAAGGGAGTTTTTCCTCTCCACTGTCTCCAAGTGCTTGCTCACAGGGGATCGCCTGATTGCTGGGGTCTTTCTGCAACTGTGGGGGTTCCCCCTACAGTTGATAGTGCTATGAGATGACTGTTGTTGTGAAATGGCGCTATATAAATAAAGTTGAATTGAATTGAATCCTTGTTCTCTTTAATCTGCAGCTTTTATTCCTATAAATTTGCCACATTTAACCACATAAACTTAAGGCATTTTTTCATTTCAAACCGCCTTTCATTAATGTGGGGCTTCCTGTAAATGCACAGCTTTTTCCCTAATAATTTTGCACTTTCTAAAATGTGCAACACATAAATTTGCTTATTTTTCTTTTTAATTTAGACTGTTTTTCTAGTAAATTCACAATTATGTTCTTATAAATAAACTACATATTCTTGTAGATATACTTATTTTTCTCTCATATTACAGTTTTTCCCTCTTTAAACTGCATCTTTTTCTTGTATATTAGTGAATTTATTCTGTCCTCCATGTGACGTTTTTCGGTCCACTGAATATGAGCAGAAGGGCCGCAGGTTTCAGACCTCTGGCCTCGCTCAGCTACCTTGCCAGTTCTGCCATCTTCTTTAATAATATGGTTCTGATCCAGAAACGTGTCTTTATTCAGAGACGGCCATCTGCTTGCCAGCACCGTCTGCCACCTTAGACCAGGTAAAGGAAACATTTCTGTTGCATTGCACATGCATGTTGTTGCGTCTCAGAACTGTATTAGCATTGTTGTCTGTTAATATTTGCCTCCATCCTCGCTGTGTTTTTTCCACATGGAAGAGAAAGTGGAGTGAAACTCTTCTGGCTGCTGTGCACAACATCCTGGAGTCAGAAGCCAAAGCAAGAAGAAACCATCCATCCATCCATCTTCTACCACTTTTCCGGGGTCTGGGTCACGAAGGCAGCAGCTCAAGCGCGACGGCATAAATCCATCCATCCTTGGATTTATGCCGTCGCACTAAGGAAATATGAATTTAAGAAAAAAATACGTAGGAATGACGCGCCGTAAGCGCACACGAACGATGCGTGTGACCAGCATCATCGCGGAGTTCGGAAACGCGAAGCCCGCGTCAGTTCCAGTCAGCAGGCAGAGTGTCTCTCTAGAGCGGGGCTTCTCAAATGGTGGACCCAATCACAAGTCAGTCCCGACTCGAATGTGTGTCGCATTATGTGTGTTTCTTGCCAACTTTGCTGCGCTGCCTGAGTGCTGCGTACGCACATAGCACAGAGCCATATAAATGTAGTCCATTATTATTATTACTATCATCTCCAGTCCACTAGTGTCTGCAGGGCTCTTCTGCAGACGACCGCGTGCCGCCCAAATTTTATGACCGCGTGGCCTGCCCACGACCTGACCACATTGACAGAGCATGAGCAAGACTGAACGTCCCATTCACAAGGTGCCACTACCAACACAGCATACAAAGACAAAGCAGACAAAGAAAAGAATGAGGAAGCATAAGACGAGAATAAACATACATTAATCCTTCTGCAGCAGCAGCTTTAGCGGAGAAGAGCACTGGAAAATGCTAATTCCTCCTTTTCCTTGAAACAATGCCATTGCTGCTGCTACAAAAAAATGTGTGTCACTCTCGCGTTTATAGCCGGTGAACAAACTGGCATGTTAGCACATTTGCTCTACCCATAGAGCTGGGTTAAGACTACAAATAACATTTGTGCGCATGTGTTAACCACTTGGCCTGGTAGACGAAAAAAATGAGCAATAGAGCACCGTGTGCATGCTGAGTTCATCCCAAGTGCATGCAGACCAGGGGGGAAATACAGCATGAATCCAGCTTTAGTGGCGGAAGCATATGGACGAATTGCTAAATACAGTCGTGACAGTGAGCAGTGAAAGGGCACAAAGCGTGTTATTTCCTTCTGAGGAGTGTTTATGATCCTGACAACTGAGCTCCGAGAGCCAAACAACTCCTGCAGAGTGCATTGCTTGTTTGAACGTGATTTTTCTGGACAGCAGCAAAAATCAAAAATCACGGAGACAAGAGCCACGCAGGGTCCTGGACAGAGGCCGTCCTGTTTAAATAAGCTGAATGTCGCTGCAGTCTCCAGTCCACACACCCTGTAGTTGAAAAACTGGAGCTACCACCACTGCTTTATGAAAATTAGCTTTTTTTTTTTTTTTTTAACCAGAATCAGCAGTTCATGCCTTTAGGAAGACCAGAGCTCCCCACAATTGTCAGACATGCGCAAGTTGAAAGTGGAGCTGCAGCGAGTCTCTCACAGCTTCCATCATTTGCCACTTAAGTTATAAACCCTGTTTAAATTACGAGACCACAGGGTCCTAAAAACATTTAGAATAATGTTGCATATCATGGTGTTGAGCTATCCACCGTCACCACAGGGGACATTCCTCCACCGTGACAGCTCTATGCATAACCTCTGGGAATAAACCAGTATTGTATAGTAGAGAAAAACTCCTCCACTGCTTCAGCCCTAATTTTTCAGCAGCGCTACATCATCTTTCAGACATAAATGTGAGTCGGTGTACCTGGAACTCCGTGAGCTGCTGCATCAGCTCCTCCTGCTCCTTGCTGTTGCTCAGTGGAGGGAGGATGTTGAGGAAAACCTTGAGGAGGTCCAGACTCTCTCCAGACACACTGGACAGGCTGAAGATGGGCGTGATGCTGCGTGCGCGCGCAGACACACACACACACACACACACACACACACACACACACACACAGAGTAGAAATCTAAATCACACATCTGCACTGACACTCAAGTGTTTCACATGAATAAATCACTTATCCAGTAGCAACCGGAGGAAGTTCAAATTTGTTATGTGAGCTGGATTGATAACCCAAAATTTTCAATAATTTCATCTCCAGCTAATAAGACGACATTCTATGATTGGAATTGTCGTTTCATACTCAGTCCTCATCATCAAAGTTGACGATCCCTGACATGAGGGGTGTGCCATATCCTTCATGATAATCCTGGAATAAAATTTGATCCAGAGCTAAGTTTATATCACAATATTCCAATTTGGCTGCATAATGATGTCACGCCATTAACATGAGTTCCAAGTGTTACGGCATAAACAAACATGGTGGGAAGACAGCAGTTACTCTGTGGCCGGTGTTATGTCGGAATCATCTCTGTAATGACGAGGCCAGGTGCACAGCTGAACTTCCATCCATCCATCCATCCATCTTCTACCGCTTTTCCGGAGGTCCGGGTCGCGGAGGCAGCAGTTCAAGCAGAGAAGCCCAGACTTCCCTCTCCCCAGCCACCTGCTCCAGCTCTTCAGAGGGGATACCAAGGCGTTCCCAGACCAGCTGGGAGACATAGTCTCTCCACCGAGTCCTGGGTCTGCCCCGGGGTCTCCTCCCAGTGGGACGTGCCTGAAACACCTCAAGTGGGAGGCGTCCAGGAGGCATCCTAATCAGATGCCCATACCACCTCAACTGACTCCTTTCAATGTGGAGGAGCAGCGGTTCTACTCTGAGCCTCTCCCGGATGACTGAGCTCCTCACCCTATCTCTGAGGGTGAGTCCAGCAATCCTACAGAGAAAGCTCATTTCAGCCGCTTGTATCCGCGATCTCGTTCTTTCGGTCATTACCCAAAGCTCGTGACCATAGGTGAGAGTAGGAACGTAGATTGACTGGTAAATCGAGAGCTTTGCCTTAGAACTAAGCTCCTTCTTCACCACAACAGACCGGTACAACGTCCGCATCACTGCAGATGCTGCTCCAATCCGTCTGTCGATCTCTCGCTCCATTTTCCCCTCACTCGTGAACAAGACCCCAAGATACTTAAACTCCTCCACTTGGGGCAGGAGCCTGTCCCCAACCCGGAGAGGACAATCCACCTTTTTCCGGCTGAGGACCATGGACTCGGACTTGGAGGTGCTGATTCTCATCCCAGCCGCTTCACACTCAGCGGCAAACCGTCCCAGCAAGAGCTGTAGGTCATTGCTGGATGAAGCCAACAGGACAACATCATCTGCAAACAACAGAGATGAGATCCTGTGGTCACCAAGCATGACACCTTCCATTCCCTGGCTGCGCCTAGAAATCCTGTCCATAAAAATTATGAACAGGACCGGTGACAAAGGGCAGCCCTGGCGGAGTCCAACTCTCACTGGGAATGACTCCGACCGAGTGTTGGCAATACGAACCAAACTCTCACAACGGTCGTACAGAGACCGAATAGCTCGTAACAACAAGCCCGATACCCCATACTCCCGAAGCACCCCCCACAAAAATCCACGAGGGACGCGGTCAAATGCCTTCTCCAAGTCCACAAAACACATGTAAACTGGTTGGGCAAACTCCCACGAACCAGCTGAACTTCACTGTATTAAAAGGCTTGGTCACACACACCACACAGCCACCAGGCAGGGGCATCGGCAGACAGGCCGAACAGAGATGCCCGCTGGCATTTATAGGGCGGTGCAGTGGAGGAAAGAGGGAGTGGCCACCACTACACCGCACCTCACAATGATGGCACAAACACAACATTACATTTTCCCCTCCCTGTAGAAAAGTCCAACAACACACACACACAATTAAGACCCTCCCAAATGTAGGAACCAAATCACGGACTAAGGAAACTGAAACTACTGAATGGCCTAACATTCACACAACAAACCTAAATGGAGGATGGGTGGACCATCCTGCCCCACATGGCAAGGTGGATTATTCTGCCACCTGTAAAACAAATAAGTCCATAAATAACTTAGACGACCTTGCTAAATTAAATAAAACACATGAACAATAACAGTTTAAATTTCTTTTTTTTAACACATACAAACATATGAACATTAGAACTCTTTGTTTTTTTGTTTTTTTCAAAACTCACACTACTGTCCTTCTGGCAGAAAAGGTGGTAGAACTGGCTTGTGAGGGCCCAGGGCAGCCCCTGAGTAGACCTGCCTCCCCTGGAGGCAGCATGCCCCCGGGGCTGCAGCTGACTTCATAGAAGACGGTGCCTCTTCTCTTCGCCATCGGTCGCCTCTCTCATCCAGATCCACCATCCGAAGCCTCCTCCCGGGCACGCCGCAGCTCGTTGGCGTGCCTCCACGAGCCGTTCGACAGCTGGAAGTAGGCTGCACCCCGCTTAGCCACGATGTGCAACCGCTCCTGGTGTTCCTCTGGCTGTCATTTGGCCCACATCTGCCAAGGACGTCCCTCCCCTCGAGCCCAGACCAGGTCCGTAACTCTCAGAGGAGCTCTGCTCGGCCTGCAGCGTCGCTCATTAGCACGCGGTCCCTCAGTGCCTGTCAGTCTGGCCCCGACTCCTTGTAAAGCTGCTGCAGCAGTCGCAGGTGTAGCTCCAGATCCTCCAGCCCACTGTGGCCGAGCTCCGGAGAAAACTGAGGCTAGCTCGTCGGTGTCACTCGCCGACGCAGGTGCCTCGCCGTCATACTCGGTACCCTCTTCTACCATACCCCGAGCGCTGGTACTGAGACCCTCCTGCGACAAACCTGAGTGAGGCTGGTCCTGCTTGACTGCCGTGGTGCCCGGTAAATCTTTGTCCCACACAGTGTTGTCCTCCACCACCGGAACCTGACGGTTCCGCTGGCCACAACCAGACCACTCTTCCCCAGCGTCGTCTTTAATGGTGAACCCCAGTCCATAAAACAGGTCACAGCCCATGATGTTGTTGCCTCGGGCCGTCACGTGGAACGTGAAGTCAGCCATCACTGCCAACTGGTAGAGAGCCATTAACACCAGTGTTCCAACCGTGCGCAGTCTGTCACCTCCATAACCGTAGAGCGGCGCTGGGTTACTTCTTGTTCTGTAGTGGGGAAAAAATTTCCTCACCGTGGCCCAATTCAATAATGATCCTTCCACCCCCATGTCGACCAGCAGTGGCACCTCTTCACTACTCAGTGTCACCTTGCAGAACGTGAACCCATTGGTACTCGGGGACCCACATGGACAGCCGTCGGGGCGGGTGAAGTTCTTTTTCTCCGTGGGCTCTTCGGCTCGGACACACCCTGGCATAATGGTTCAAACGTCCACACTTGGTACAGTGCTTCCCTCTAGCCGGGCATTCCTTTGGCTGATAGTGCTGGTTTCCGCATTGTCGCCGGTTGTGCACTCCTCGCTGTCTAGGTCTGCTACTAATGCTGCGGCGGCAGGCCCCAGCTGCCGCTGTGATTGGTGCCACTTTAGCTCCAAAGCTAGCTTGTCTGTCGTCTCCACTTGGAAAACTAGCTCGACAGCCTCGGATAATGTCAGGTCACTCGGCACCGAGAGTAGCCGAGCTCGTAAAGCATTGCTGGTTGTGTGCTCTGCCAGCTGGTCACATACCATTTCCTCCTCCAGTGGCCCAAAACGACATTCACTAGCTAGCTGCCTCAGGTCGGTGACGAACTGGTGAACAGGCTCATCTGCCCTTTGGTGTCGCTGCTGAAACCTAATCCTCTGGATGGTCATGCTATCTGGGGTGCTGAAATGGTGCGCCAGCAACTTGACGACGTCGTCATACAAGTCATTAGCCCCTAGTATAAGTAGGATATGCTGGCCCTCCAACCCAAATTATGCACCAGAAGCGCACATGCCCTCAGTTTATCCGGCTTACTCAGGTCGAGCGCCACGATGTAGTTTTGAAAGGTGGCAAACCATCTTAGTCAGGGCACAGCAGGAAGGGCCGAAGCGGTGCAGGACACGCCTCCATGTTTATTCTTGTCGCCAAAATGTTATGTTGGAATTACCTCTGTAATGACGAGGCCAGGTGCACAGTTGAACTTCACTTTATTAAAAGGGTTGGTCACACACAGTACAACCACCAGGCAGGGGCAGCGGCAAATGGACCGAACAGAGATGCCTACTGGCATTTATAGGGCGGTGCGGTGGTGGAAAGAGGAAGTGGCTGCAACTACACCGCACTTCACAATAACAGAACAAATATATTACAGCCCAAGTTACCAGACACCAGATCTAGTTGTGAGGAAATATTTTTTTTAGGCTTTTTGAGACTGCTACCAAGTTAAAACATCTCTAAAAAGCCTATCTAAAATGCTGCAACGAGAGTTTTAACAGGTACTAGAAAAAGATCACATCTCTCTGGTTTTGGCCTCCCTTCATTGGCTTTCCATAGAATTTAGAATTAAATTTACAAAGCTCTAAATAACCAAGCCCCTTTTTATTTAAAAGATCTAATACTACCCTATCATCCTAACAGAGCACTAACTAACCTGCTCTTATATAGCGCTTTTCTAGTCACAAAGACCACTCAAAGCGCTTTCACTAATACTAACCCTCTATTCTAAGGGCCTATAGGAAACAGATATCTAGGGACAATTTAGAACAGCCAATCAACCTAACATGCATGTCTTTGGATTGTGGGAGGAAACCGGAGCCCCCGGAGTAAACCCACACTACCACACTACACTCCCAAGATTCAGGATTACTTATAATACCTAGAATCTCCAAAAGTACAATGGGAAGCAGAGCTTTCAGTTATCAAGCTCCTCTCTTGTGGAACCAGCTGCCAATCTGGACTGGGGAGTCAGACTCAATCTCTCTTTATAAGAATAGGGTTAAAACCTTCCTTTTTGATAGAGTCTGTAGTTAGGGTAGGATCAGGTGACCCTGAACCCTCCCTTTGTTATACTGCTAATAGGTTTAGTCAGCCGGGGGACCTCCAATAATGCACTGGGCTTCACTCCTTTCTTCACTCTCAATGAAATATTTTGGGTTTTTTTGCTGGTCATTAACATCTGTTTGTTCTCTCCCATAGATTGAGTTCCCATCGTGCTGTTTGCTCTCTACATGTCTGTTCTTTTCATCTTCTCTGTCCCCTCACCCCCCAGCCAGTCGCAGCAGATGACTGCCCCTCCCTGAGCCTGATTCTGCTGGAGGCTTCTTCCTGTTAAAAGGGAGTTTTTCCTCTCCACCGTTGCCAAGCGCTGCTCACAGGGGATCGCCTGATTGCTGGGGTCTTTCTGCAACTGTGGGGGTTTCCCTTACAGTTGATAGTGCTATAAGATGACTGTTGTTGTGAATATGTGCTATACAAATAAAGCTGAATTGAATAAAAAAAAGAAGACAGTATAGCAGTGCAGATAATCTGACCGTGAATTTTTCCACAAGTCAACAACACTGTTCTGCTGTGAAGTTGCTAGTCTGTGGAGGTCTATTTTCTTTCCACTCAGCCTCTTCAGGTTCAATTTATTCATCCACCTGAAGTAAAAAAAACAAAAAAAACCCAGTATGGCGAGAGCCAAAAAGCCCGATGAGAGATCTCTGCAACAGAGACTTCTAATTAGAGCTGAATGATTAACTGAATTCAAACCAACCTGTTCTGTGCCTGTATCTATGACAGCTTTCATGAACTGCCCCTTTAAGACATGTCACACTTGCACGGTTATGACTCCGCAACCTGATAGTAGTAGAAGCAAAGTCAGTGGGCCTGCCAAGAGGTACGTACGTGTGGACACCGACCTCTGTACCAGACAGTGTTTAGCCTGTTTGTTTGCATGTGAAGTGACAATGTTCCTATTCTTTATGATGTTCATTTACAACTGAATCACAGCAGTGGAATGTTCACTGATGTCGCTCCCTCGTACCCGACAAAAACCTGAAAGCTTCAAACAAGTGTGATGCTGATTTAAGGTCAAACTGCCCAGCCCCATTTCTAATGCAGATAAATTGATTCAGCATATTACCCCCCACATCTAAAAGTGCAATGAACATGGTGTTTTTTATTCTTGTAACATATGATGCAGAAGTTAAAAAAAAATACACTACTCACAAAAAGTTAGGGATATTTGACTTTCAGGTGAAATTTATGGCAAATGTAAAAAGTTCACGCAACAGTGATATAATATCATGAAAGTAGGGCATTTAAGTAGAAGCATGCAATGGTGATTTCTACATCTCAATTTATTGAAACAAAAGCCAACAATAGTGGTGGGTATACCACAACAAAAAATATGAATCTTTCAATAACTTGTCATGTGCCCTTGAGCATCAATTACAGCTTGACAACGATGTCTCCTGCTGTTCACAAGTCCACTTATTGTCTGCTGAGGCATGGCATTCCACTCTTTTTGAAGGGCGGCCCTCAGGTCATTGAGGTTGTGGGGCAAAGGGTTCCCAGTCTCTACACAGCGACTCAGCTGATTCCATAAGTTTTCTATGGGATTCAGGTCTGGAGAAAGTGCAGGCCACTCCATTAGAGGTACCCCAACCTCCAGCAGCCGTTCCCTAATGATACAACCTTGATAAGCTGGAGCACTGTCGTCCATGAAGATGAAATTAGGCCTGTGCTGTTCATACAGGGGCACAATGACTGGATTAATGATGCGATTCAGGTAGTATCGATTTGTCACTGTACCATTCACAATGTGTAGGGCAGTTCTGTATTGACTAGACACACCTGCCCAGACTGTAACACCACCACCACCAAAGGATCCTCTGGTGACAGCAGTGGCTGATGCATAGCGCTCTCCTTGACGTCTCCAACATCGTTGGCGAACATCATTTCTACTCAACATGAATCGACTTATCAGAGAACAGCACTGAAGCCCGCTGGTCCCTTTTCAGCATACATGCTTGCCCATGCAAGATAATGACATGTGTGCCTGGTGGTGTTGTCAGCCTTTGTAGGTTGTCCAGCACACAGACCTCACTGATGTAAACTGTTTCAAATGGTCTGATGTGACACTTGGGTGCCTCTCACCTCCCTTAAATGTGCCTGGAGTTGAGTGGCATTCACCATCCAGTTCTGAAGGGCACTGTTCACAATGATGCGGTCATTAGCGTTGGATGTGGCCAAAGGATGTCCACTCCTATGCCTTTCTGTGACTCTTCCAGTCTCTCTGTATCTCTGTTGCAACCTGCTGATGACACTCTGATACTAAGCTCAGTGGCCACTTCCCTCTGAGAACTTCCTGTTTGAAGCCTCACACTGGTGAGGTACTGTTGATCAATTGTTAGGTGTCGTCTTGGTCTCATGATGTCAAAATGTGAACAGCATGATGAAGAGGACTGTTTAAATATCAATTCTAATTAAGCCAGAAAATGTACAGTATTTGTTGATTCATCGATCAAACACGTGTTGTGAATTTTGCTGTTCAGCACCTTGTCAGAAAACAGCAAGTGAATGAATGAATGAATGAATGAATCTTAATTTATTTTGGATAGAATAGATTAAAAGATTAAAAGAAAGGGACAGAATAATATAACAAGGGGAAAAAAATTCAACAAGGTCAAATCAAACAATAACTCCTCTGATTATACAGTTCAGCATAAGTTATCCGAAATGGGTGATGGCTGAAGCCGCAGCTTATATTGCCCACCCATATTCCATCCAAGAATCCAAAAGTAAAATAAAAGTGATTACAAATCAGAACAAAGCTAAGACAGAATGTGACAAAAAACTAAGCTACAACACAACGCAGACTGGATATGACAATTCTTATGTGATTTTACATGTCGTCTTGTAAATATGTTTGGAGTATTTCTTCCTTTAGTTTTTGTTTAAATTGTCCAAGCGTTGTACATGATTTCAATTCAGGTCCAAAATCGTTCCATAATCTGACTCCTTGCACTGAAACACAGTGTTGCTTGGTGGTAGTTCTCACTGAAGGTTTTTGAAATCTACATGTTCCTCTGAAATGATATTGTTTCTCCCTTATTTGGAACAACTTTTGGATATTTGCGGGCAGTGATAGATTCTTCACTTTAAACATTATTACTGCAGTTTTAAAGTCAACCAGATCTTTCAACTTGACAGCTTTTAATTTAAGAAAAAGTGGGTTTGTTGGTTCCCTGTAAGCTGCTTTGTTTATTATTCTAATAGCTCTCTTTTGAAGCATAAAGACTGGATATATGTTTGTTTTATATGTATTTCCCCATACTTCAGTACAATATGTCATGGATGGGAATATTAATGAATGATACAAGGTATATAATGTGGGTTGATTCAGCAAATATTTCACTCTGTGTAGTATTGCAGTTGATTTAGATATTTTACCTTTAATATAATTAATATGACTTCCAACACAGTTTATTATCAATTATTACTCCAAGGAATTTAGTTTCAGATACCCTTTCAATCTCTACACCATTTACACTGAGTTTAGATACCGAGTTGTTGTGATGGCTGTTAAAAATTATAAATTTTGTTTTACTTCAATTGAGCGTTAATTTGTTTGAATCAAACCACAGTTTAAGCTTTCCTAATTCCTTTCTGAGTGTATCCAAAAGTTGTTCCAAATTGCTTCCACTGCATAATAAATTAGTGTCATCGGCAAACAATATTAAATCCATTTTTTCCAAAACTTTACATATATCATCGATATACATATTGAATAACAATGGCTCCCAAACTGAACCCTGTGGGACTCCGCAAGTAACCTTCAGTAACTGTGAGTTTTTGCTACCAACACTACTAACTACTAACTAACTAACCTGCACTTATATAGCGCTTTTCTAGTCACAAAGACCACTCAAAGCGCTTTCATTAATACTAACCCTCTATTCTAAGGGCCTATAGGAAACAAATATCTAGGGACAATTTAGAACAGCCAATTAACCTAACATGCATGTTTTTGGCATGTGGGAGGAAACCGGAGAAATCCCGGAGTAAACCCACGCAACACGGGGAGAACATGCAAACTCCACACAGATCACTGTTGGTCGGGGGCTGGGATCGAACCCACGATCCCACGATCCCCACAATCCCCCGGACAAGGGTAAACTGTGCTGCCGCAGTGCTAACCACTGCGCCACCGTGCAGCACACGTACACATACACACATACTGATATCTCTTCTTTAAGTAACTACATAACCAGGACAGTGCTACCCCCCTAATACTACAATTTTGTAGTTTCTTTAACAATAGTTTATGATCCACTGTATCAAATGGTTTTTTTTTAAGATCCAGGAATACCCCAGCTGAATACTCTTTATTTTCTACAGCAGTTGATAATTTTTCTATAAATTCCATTAGAGCAAATGCAGTTGTCCTCTTGTGTCTGAACCCATATTGCTGCTCACACAATAAATTATTCTTCATTATAAAGTTGTCAATTCTCTCACAGAATATTTTTTCAAGTATCTTGGAAAATTGCGGCAATAGTGAAATAGGCCTGTAGTTTGAAAACTCCCCTCTGTCACCCGTCTTGTATATCGGAATTACTTTAGCTATTTTCGTTGCATTGGGAAATATACCTGTTTGGAGAGACAGGTTACAGATATACGTCAGTGGTTTCACTAAGCATTCAATGATAGTTTTGACTAAGAGCATGTCAATACTATCACATTCCGTAGATGTTTTACTTTTAAACGATTTAACAATTTCCATGACCTCTCTCTCATCTGTGTTCTTTATGAAAATGGAGTCTTTTATAGCAGTGTTTTTGCATATTGTATCACCTGTAGGTGCTGTAATGGGTATTTCTCGATCCAAATTAGGACCAATGTTAACAAAAAAATTATTAAATTCATCTGCAGGGGAGACTGGATTCACACTGAGTCATTTTTTTTTTTTTGAAAGATTGGTTGGGTAGCTTGTGTTTCTGTTCTTATTTCCAAGAATATTGTTAAGTACTGTCCATGTATTTTTAGTGTTATCTCTGTTTTTCTCCAGTTCTTTACTGTAATAGTCTCTTTTACTACATCTCATTATACATATTAACTTATTTTGTGTGTGTGTGTGTGTGTATATATATATTTTATAGTAATATGTACATATGTATATTAGCTGCTCTTGCTTGCTTGTTTTTTCTTGCCTTCTGATTGTTGCTCTGAGTGTTGCTATCCCTGTGCTGTTGCAATCCTGGAATTTCCCCGTTGTGGGACTAATAAAGGCTTATCTTATCTTATCTTATCTTATTTTTGTATGTTTTACGCCCCTGCTCTGCTTCTTTTGTCCTTTTCTTTAGAAAACCTTTATATAGTGAATTTTTCTTTTTACACGCTTTTTGTAATCCTTTGGTTAACCATGGCTTGTGGACAAATTTCTGTTTAAGCTTTTTCTTTACTAATGGACAATTTTTTTTTCATAAAGAGCAGTTACAATGTTCATGAATGTATCGTAGGCTTCATTTACATCTGATGCATAGACTTTTGTCCAATCTTGCTTCTGCAGGTCTTTTTTAAAGGAACTGATAGCATTTTGTGATTTTTTCTGAAAGAATTTAGTTTTTTTCTGTATTGGCCCCCGTGTGGCCACGGATAATTGCAAAGACCGGCAGATGGTCACTTATGTCATTTATCAATAATCCGCTTTCTATTTTCTTATCAATAATATTAACAAACATGTTATCAATAAGTGTAGCAGTGTGAACTGTGATTCTACTGGGATGTGTTATTGTGGGATATAATCAGAATCAGAATCAGAATCAGGTTTATTGCCATTGTTCATGTAGTACACAAACTAGGAATTTGTCTCGGTGCAATGCTGCAACATTAAACATGATAAGATAAGAGAAATAAACTATACATGTAATAAAGTGTAGGATAAGATTAAGTGATACTGGTCAACAGTTAAAATATATATTAGCCAGCAGCAGATACTGTGGAGAACTATATAGTGCAGTCGGTAATGCAGGAAGAAAACAGTGATGATTGACATGAGTCTGGTTGAGCTGCTGTACATGGTGCACGAGAGTCAATAAGTCACTTAGTGTTCAGCAGTCTAATGGCAGAGGGGAAGAAGCTGTTCATGTGACGGGAGGTTTTAGTCTGGATGGACCGAAGTCTTCTACCAGAGGGGAGGGGGGCAAACAGTACGTGACCAGGGTGTGAGGGATCGGCTATGATCCGGTCAGCACGCCTCCGGGTCCTGGAGATGTACAGATCCTGGAGAGATGGGAGCTTGCAGCCGATCACCTTCTCAGCAGTGCGCACGACGCGCTGCAGCCTTAGTCTGTCCCTGGCAGTGGCTCCTGCGTACCACACGGTTATGGAGGTGGTGAGGATGGACTCGATGATGGCTGTGTAGAACTGCACTAACATCTTGGTGGGTAGCTTGAGCTTCCTCAGCTGCCGCAGGAAGAACATCCTCTGCTGGGCTTTTTTGATGAGTGAGCTGATGGTCAGCTCCCATTTGAGGTCCCTGGTGATGGTAGTGCCTAGGAAGCGGAAGGAATCAGCAGTGGTGATGGGAGAGCCTGAGAGGGTGAGGGGGGGCAGAGGAGTAGTGACTTTCCTGAAGTCTACAATCATCTCCACTGTCTTCAGAGCGTTCAGCTGCAGGTTGTTATTGCTGCACCAGGACGCCAGCTGGGCCACCTCTCTCCTGTAGGCGGACTCGTCGCCGTTGGAGATGAGCCCGATGAGGGTGGTGTCGTCCGCAAACTTGATCAACTTGACAGACTGGTGGCTGGAGGTGCAGGAGTTGGTGTAAAGGGAGAAGAGTAGGGGGGAAAGTACACAGCCCTGGGGTGATCCGGTGCTGATGCTAGTATAGTCTGAGACAGTCTTTCCCAGCCGCACATGCTGCCTCCGGTCCGTCAGGAAGTCGATGATCCACCTGCAGAGGGAGTCAGGCACGTTGAGCAGGGACAGCTTGTCCCGGAGCAGAGCGGGGCGGATGGTGTTGAATGCGGAGCTGAAGTCCACAAACAGGATCCTGGCGTAGGTTCCCGGGGAGTCCAGGTGCTGCAGGATGGAGTGGAGGGCCAGGTTGACTGCATCGTCTACAGACCTGTTGGCTCGATAGGCAAACTGCAGCGGGTCCAGGAGAGGGGTGGTGATGGACTTGAGGTGGGACAGGACCAGGCGCTCAAAGGACTTCATGACTACAGAGGTGAGCGCTACAGGTCTGTAGTCATTAAGTCCAGTGATCCGTGGCTTCTTGGGGACAGGGATGATGGTGGAGGATTTGAGGCAGGACGGCACGTGGCATAACTTAAGGGAGGTGTTAAAAATGTCTGTGAAGACAGGAGCCAGCTGTTTCGCACAGAGTCTCAGGGTGGAGGGAGACACGCCGTCTGGGCCGGGGGCCTTGCGCGGGTTCAGTCTGGAGAACTGTTTGAGCACATCCTGCTCACTGATGATAAGGGGAGGGGGGGAGGAGGGGGGGGGGTGCCTTAAATGAAGTAGGGAATGTGGAGGCTGTGGAGCTGGAGGGAGGGGGGGAGTTGGACACAGATGACGAGGTGTCAAAACGGGCATAGTGTTGGGACAGTCTTTGACAAAGGGCTTTGTCATCCTGACCTTTAGGAGCCTTAGGTCGATAGTTGGTGATTTGCCTCAGTCCTCTCCACACGGAAGCCGAATCATTAGCAGTGAACTGCTGCTGGAGTCTCTCTGAGTACACAGATTTAGCCCTCTTCAGCTCTCTGTTAAACCGATATTTAACCTCCCTGTAGCAGTCCCTGTCTCCACTTTTCAGCGCTGCTTCCTTCTCCTTCCTGATCTGTCTGAGCTTAGCTGTGAACCAGGGTTTGTCATTAGAGTAACTCACCCTGGTGCGTGATGGAAGAATGTTCTCTTCACAAAAGTGGATATATGAGTTCACAGTGTCCGTGTACTCATCCAGATCATGCGTGGCTCCTTTAAGCATGCCCCAGTCAGATATTTCCATGCACGTTTCCAGCTTCTCCTCAGCATCACTGGTCCGTATCTTCGTAGTGCTCACAACAGGTTTAGTGAGCTTCAATCTCTGTCTGTATGTGGGAATGAGGTGAACCATCACGTGATCAGATAATCCCAGCGCAGCTCGAGGAACAGCGCGATATGCGTCTTTCACTGTGGTGTAACAGTGATCCAGTGTGTTTAATCCTCTGGTGGGGCATTTAATAAACTGTTTGTAGCGGGGGAGATCGTGGCTCAGATTGCACTGATTAAAGTCGCCAGCCACAATAATCAGCGAGTCTGGGAAACTCCGCTCTGTGTGTTGAATGTGATCCGCGAGCACGCGCTGAGCTTCGCGCGTGTCCGCGTCGGGAGGGGCGTACACAGCGATCATTATGAAAGAAGCAAACTCCCGCGGGGAATAGAAGGGCTTGCAATTGATAACAAGAAATTCCAAGGCAGGAGAACAGTGTTTGGAAATTTCCGTTACATCAGAGCACCAGCTGCAGTTGATGTAGAAGCAGACACCGCCTCCTGTGGTCTTGCCGGAAAGCTCTGTGTCACGATCAGCACGGAAGAGCTGAAAGCCGTCGAGGCGCAGCGCGCTGTCCGGTATATTTTCCCGGAGCCAGGTCTCAGTAAAGCAGAGGACAGCTGAGGAGGTGAGGACCTTAAAACGCATCAGCAGTCTCAGTTCATCTACCTTGTTAGAGAGAGAGTTGGTATTGGACAGAAATATGCCAGGCAGCGCCGTTCGCGAGTCTCTCCTGCGAAGCCGCACGAGAGCGCCCGCTCGTCTACCTCTCTTCCGCCGTCTCACTTTCCGAGCCAAACAATAAACCAGATCGGCGGCAGGGGCTAGAAAAACTGGGAGGAGGTCCGTGGGGGTGAAAGTCCTGATATTTAGAAGTTCTTCACGGGTATAAGTGCAAGCAGACACACAATTGACAAACAAAAACAAACAAAGAGCGCAGCGAAGCACCATGTCGACCGCTGTGGGCGCCATCTTGGAACACTCTTTGCAGCACCTCTTAAGCTCCATTAAGTATATACAGTATATATACATATATATATATATATATATATATATATATATATATATAGACTCATACTGTACATAGAATTCATGAACTCTGTAATTACATTTTGTTGTAATGGATTTAGTAAATCAATATTGAAGTCTCCACAAATTACAACCATTTTCTTATTAGTTATATTATTGTACAGCTCGACTAACTTATCTCTGAATGCCTCAATGCAAGTTCCCGGCGTTCTATATATACAACTTATAATTAGATGTTTTGTTTTATCTTGGTCAATCTCAACAGTAACACATTCTAGAATCCCTGTTAGTGCAAAGGACATTCCATTTACAAGTTTACACCTATACAGTTCATCAATATACAGTGCAAAACCACCACCCTTTTTTGAGATCTGTTAATATGAAACATGGATCGTCACCTTATCGTGGTGGGGGGGTTTGCGTGCCCCAGTGATCCCAGGAGCTATGTTGTCCGGGGCAATTTGCCTCTGATAGGGTCTCCCAAGACAAACTGGTCCTGGGTGAAGGGCCAGACGAAGAACGATCCAACAGACTCTCATGATAAATTGTATATCAAGGATTCAGTGTACCCCGCCCGGTATGGGGTTACCGGGGCCCCACCCTGGAGCCAGGCCTGGGGGAGGGGCTCGAAGGCTAGCGTCTGGTGGCCGGGTTTCCACCCATGGGACCCGGCCGGGCTCAGCCCGAAGGAGTTACATGGGTCCGCCCTCCAGTAGGTTCACCACCTGCAGGAGGGATCATGGAAGTCCGGTGCTATGTGGATTAGGTGGCAGTCAAAGGCGGAGACCTTGGCGGACTGATCCCAAGCTTTCTAAACTGGCTTTTGGTACGTGGAATGTCACCTCTCTGGTGGGGAAGGAGCCTGAGCTGGTGTACGAGATTGAGCGATACCGGCTAGATATAGTCGGCCTCACCTCAACACACAGCTCCGGTTCCGGAACCAGTCTCCTGGAGAGGGGCTGGAGCTTGGCCTTTTCTGGAGTTGCCCCGGGCGAGAGGCGACGAGCAGGGGTAGGTATTCTTGTATCGCCCCACCTTGCTGCCTCTATATTGGAGTTTTCCCCGGTGGACGAAAGGGTTGCTTCCCTGCGCCTTCGGGTTGGGAAACGGGTCCTGACCATCATTTGTGCCTATGCACCAAATGATGTTTCAGAGTACCCACCCTTTTTGGAGTCTGTGACTGGGGTGCTGGAGGGTGCTCCTCCTGGAGACTCCATTGTCCTACTGGGGGACTTCAATGCGCACGTGGGCAACGACAGTGAAACCTGGAGGGGGGTGATTGGGAGGAACGGCCTGCCCGATCTGAACCCGAGTGGTGTTCAGTTATTGGACTTCTGTGCTAACCACAGTCTGTCTATAACGAACACCATGTTCAAGCATAAGGGTGTCCATATGTGCACCTGGCACCAGGACACCCTAGGCCGCAGGTCGATGATCGATTTTGTTATCGTATCATCAGACCTGCGACCGTATGTCTTGGACACCCGAGTAAAGAGAGGTGCAGAGCTGTCAACTGATCACCACCTGGTGGTGAGTTGGATCCGATGGCAGGGGAGGAAGCCATTCAGACCTGGTAGACCCAAACGTATAGTGAGGGTGTGCTGGGAGCGTCTGGCTGAGGCCCCTGTCCGGGAGGTCTTCAACTCCCACCTCCGGAAGAACTTCAACCACATTCCGAGGGAGTCTGGAGACATGGAGTCTGAATGGGCCATGTTCTCCACCTCTGTTGTTGAAGCGGCAGCCCAGAGCTGCGGCCGCAAGGTGGTCGGTGCATCTCGTGGTGGCAACCCCCGAACCAAGTGGTGGACACCAGTGGTGAGGGGGGCCATTAAGCTGAAGAAGGAGTCCTATCAAGCTTGGTTGGCTTGTGGGACTCCCGAAGCAGCTGAGGTGTACCGGCAGGCCAAGCGGAGTGCAGCTCGGGTGGTTGCTGAAGCAAAAACCCGGGTATGGGAGGAGTTCGGTGAGGCCATGGAACAAGACTTTCGGTCGGCTTCAAAGAGATTCTGGCAAACTGTTCGGCGGCTCAGGAGGGGAAAGCAGCTCCCCGTCCACACTGTGTATGGTGCGGATGGGACACTGTTGACTTCAACTGGGGATATCGTCGGGCGGTGGAAGGAATACTTCGAGGATCTCCTCAATCCCACTGATACGCCTTCCACAGAGGAAGCAGGGTTTGGGGACGAGGGGGATGACTCGCCTATCACAGGGGCTGAGGTCGCCAAGGTGGTTAAAAATCTCCTTGGTGGCCGGGCCCCGGGGGTGGACGAGATTCGCCCCGAGTACCTCAAGGCCCTGGATGTTGTTGGGTTGTCATGGTTGACACGCCTCTGCAACATTGCGTGGAGGTCGGGGGCAGTGCCTTTGGCATGGCAAACCGGGGTGGTGGTTCCTCTCTTCAAAAAAGGGGACCGGAGGGTGTGCTCCAACTTTAGAGGGATCACACTCCTCAGCCTCCCTGGGAAGGTCTATGCCAAGGTACTGGAGAGGAGAGTCCGGCCGTTGGTCGAACCTCGGATTCAGGAGGAGCAATGTGGTTTTCGTCCTGGCCGTGGCACATCGGACCAGCTCTTTACCCTCTCGAGAATTCTTGAGGGTTCGTGGGAGTTTGCCCAACCAGTTTACATGTGTTTTGTGGACTTGGAGAAGGCATTTGACCGCGTCCCTCGTGGATTTTTGTGGGGGGTGCTTCGGGAGTATGGGGTATCGGGCTTGTTGTTACGAGCTATTCGGTCTCTGTACGACCGTTGTGAGAGTTTAGTTCGCATTGCCAACACTCGGTCGGAGTCATTCCCAGTGAGAGTTGGACTCCGCCAGGGCTGCCCTTTGTCACCGGTCCTGTTCATAATTTTTATGGACAGGATTTCTAGGCGCAGCCAGGGAATGGAGGGTGTCATGCTTGGTGACCACAGGATCTCATCTCTGTTGTTTGCAGATGATGTTGTCCTGTTGGCTTCATCCAGCAATGACCTACAGCTCTTGCTGGGACGGTTTGCCGCTGAGTGTGAAGCGGCTGGGATGAGAATCAGCACCTCCAAGTCCGAGTCCATGGTCCTCAGCCGGAAAAAGGTGGATTGTCCTCTCCGGGTTGGGGACAGGCTCCTGCCCCAAGTGGAGGAGTTTAAGTATCTTGGGGTCTTGTTCACGAGTGAGGGGAAAATGGAGCGAGAGATCGACAGACGGATTGGAGCAGCATCTGCAGTGATGCGGACGTTGTACCGGTCTGTTGTGGTGAAGAGGGAGCTTAGTTCTAAGGCAAAGCTGTCGATTTACCAGTCAATCTACGTTCCTACTCTCACCTATGGTCACGAGCTTTGGGTAATGACCGAAAGAACGAGATCGCGGATACAAGCGGCTGAAATGAGCTTTCTCCGTAGGATTGCTGGACTCACCCTCAGAGATAGGGTGAGGAGCTCAGTCATCCGGGAGAGGCTCAGAGTAGAACCGCTGCTCCTCCACATTGAAAGGAGTCAGTTGAGGTGGTATGGGCATCTGATTAGGATGCCTCCTGGACGCCTCCCACTTGAGGTGTTTCAGGCACGTCCCACTGGGAGGAGACCCCGGGGCAGACCCAGGACTCGGTGGAGAGACTATGTCTCCCAGCTAGTCTGGGAACGCCTTGGTATCCCCTCTGAAGAGCTGGAGCAGGTGGCTGGGGAGAGGGAAGTCTGGGCTTCTCTGCTTGAACTGCTGCCTCCGCGACCCGGACCTCCGGAAAAGCGGTAGAAGATGGATGGATGGATGGATAATATGAAACATCTGATATCCTATTGCCATCAAAGAAACCTGCTCTTCATTGAGCCAAGTTTCAGAGACTGCGATGGCTGTAAATTTTCTATCTAGCTGTTTTAAATAGTCCTGAGTCTGTGGAAAGTTTTTTTTTAAGACTTCTGTTGTTAAAGTGTATTATTGATCATTTACCATCTACATGCAAGTTATGCAAAAAGTACTGAAACACTGAACAGTTGGAAATGTGCATTCAAAAGGTTAGTGAAGGTAAGTGCATCCTGAAATTTCACCCAAAAGCCGACTATCCCTAACTTTTTGTGAGTAGTATATATATATATATATATATATATATATATACACACACTACCGTTCAAAAGTTTGGAGTCACCCAGACAATTATTTTGTGTTTTCCATGGAAAGTCACACTTATTTACCACCATGAGTTGTAAAATGAATAGAAAATATAGTCAAGACATTGACAAGGTTAGAAATAATGATTTGTATTTGAAATAATAATTTTTTCCTTCAAACTTTGCTTTCGTCAAAGAATCCTCCATTTGCAGCAATTACAGCATTGCAGACCTAACATGATTGCACAAGGGTTTTCTAATCATCTATTAGCCTTCTGACGCAATGAGCAAACACAATGTACCATTAGAACACTGGAGTGATAGTTGCTGGAAAAGGGCCTCTATACACCTATGTAGATATTGCACCAAAAACCAGACATTTGCAGCTAGAATAGTCATTTACCACATTAGCAACGCATAGAGTATATTTCTGATTAGTTTAAAGTTATCTTCATTGAAAAAAAGTGCTTTTCACTTTTGAACGGTAGTGTGTGTATATTTTATATATTATATATATATATATATATATATGAAAATGACTATGATTTTCCTAGAAACTAGCTAGTAACATATCTGCCATACCCACTGATAAATTCAGACCACATTATTGTGGACTGTTTGAAACAGCAATACCAAGGAAGGTCAGTAGGCGGCAGCAGTACTCCATCTCACTCTAATATGGTGCAAACATCTAACATTTAGGATGCTGTTGCTATCAAGTTATATAATTATGTACAGAGTGTATAATTATGTACCTCTTCTTCCGGCTTTCAGAGAGAGCAGTCGCATTTTCTCTCCCTCCTCCTCCTCTGCCTTCCTGACTATCCCAGCTTGCTGTGTCCTGTCTATGTTCGCTCTTCTTCTGGCTGAATCTCGATCCAAATGGAAAATTATGGAATTGATAAGCGGGCTTTAATACTATTGACACCATTTTACAAAAATTCGGGCCAGGGGGAGCCCCAATGGAGAGACTCATGGATTGGAACTCATGTGTCTGTGTGATTCGACTGAAGATGTGGAAGACATCTACCTGTTTTGGCTTCATGATCACAGGATTTTCTGCTGATTGGCTCTGGAGTTTTCCTGGTGTATCGGAAATTTAACTGGAAGAGCTAATCAAAGTGCGGACCCGGCGTAGCTGCTTCTTCAACAATTCGACCAGCTGGGGATAGCACTGATAGCGGCAAATGACTGTGGAAGGGGAAACATCTGGAGTCGCTTGGTGCTCTCCAAGGAATGATTTTAAAGCCTATGTAATTGTAATGCTCAGAATCGCATGAGAGAGGAAATTTCTGCTCTAAGTGAACTGTGCTCATTTGGCCTTGATTCGGTGCCCTTGCACTCATTCCTCCAGGAGAGAGAGATAAGGCAGAAGAGAGTTGGCTTTGCTTTAACCCAAACAACTGCTGCTGTACAATATTTTGAACTCTCCAAGGACAGCGTTGTCATGGGACTAACATGGAATTTTACCATCTGGCATGAAGAGAGATAAACTCTGAGGACATGTTATCTGTGTTTACAATACATGAATATAACATCTAGCCGTTGCCTAGGAGACGATTTTTATTGTGCTTCAGTAACTGATACACTCACACTGCACCCACACTGATATCACAAGACTGATATACACACACTGGTCTCTCTCCTTTGCTTTGTTTTTGTGTGGATTTGTTTTGTCTGCTCTGTGCAATAGAGAGGTTTTTTTCTATGTAATCACAATCCCGCTTATACAACGAGCTGTATTTTGATAATGTTTTTTTCTCTCTGCCCAATGTGTCATTCCCTCCCTCTTATCCCCCACTGATTTGATGAGGCGCCTTGAATGGCTGCCGTGTCATTGTGAAGCGCTTACATAAGCGCGCCAATGTCAAGTCAAATTCCTTGCATGTTTTTAACATGCTTGGCAATAAAGCTTTTCTGATTCTGATTGACCTATAATCTATAACATGAAATTTATGACTAAGGGTATGTGAAACTCAGACAAGTGAACCAATTCCCTGGTGGAATAAGATTTGATTAGCAACCATTCAGTGAAGGGTATACGGAAAAGGCCATTGATTTACTATTTTGTAATGAAATGTGCAACATTTGCACCATGTATTTTTAATAACAAATTGGAAACAGCAACAGTGAACTGTATACAATACTCTAAATTGCATTATTTCAAGCACAATGTGCAAACAAGCTCCTGGTTCTCTAATTTTTTTTACACCAGCCACCAAAAGGCTTACTGCCTCTGCCCATTTCTTCGATCCACACCCAGTGCCATTTGTTTATAATCCTTTGACAATAAGGACATCTTCCCAAGGCCTCAAAAACTTACTCTCCATCACACAGAATGTACGAAATGTTCTCTGCATGCTGAAGGATGAAACACTTGTGTTCCCAGTTAATCATTCTCGCTGTCACTACGATTAGGACCGCGCCACTGATGTCTACAGAAAAACTACATGGATCATTGGCTGCCAGAAGTGAAGCCATCTGGCCGCCATATTAGTAGTACCAAAACACTCTGCGAGTCAATGGAGAATGAACGTGTTAAGTAGTAAACGGTGCCACTTTTATCTCAATAACTTCCCCAAAAATTAACAGATTTTGAAGTTCTTGGTATGGAGACACAACTTATAATTGTGCACAACCGGTAAACTATAGAAATCGATGGCCTCTAAACATAATGTCAACTCGCTTCCCTCCCTACTATTGCGGCCAGATGGCTTCACTCAGCTCTGTACTCGCTAATGGGGCGTGAGCTATCCAGGTTTTCTATACAGATCAGTGAAGCATGCAAGGTCACCATCCCAAACACTATATTCACTGCTCTAAATATCTTAAAAGAACTCCAAACTATGCAGAACTGACTGCTTATTTTGAGCATTATTCATCCACCATTGCAGCTAGGTTGGACAAAAAGTGTTTCTGCATACAAAAATAGGAAGTAAATTTCCCACAGCCAAAAAAAACAAAACAAAAAAAAAAATGGCACATGCTGGAAATCCGACACGGTGCCGGAAAACTTTAAGCCCTGATACCTGGACTCTTGTTAAGAAAATGAGTTTGAAGGTGTGGACTAGAGCTACTTGGACAGACAAAAACTTCTCACACTGTCAGAATCTGGAAACTCAGAGTGATCGTATGTCGGTTCGTTACCTCAAATAAGATTCATGACACAAGTATATTCCTCATATGAGCTCTTTACTTGCAAGGAGTGCCATACCTTTAACAGAAAATGCAGCACTGGCAATAAAAAACAATCAGGAAGTTTTTATACATAGTCAGTCACACAAACATCTGCTGGATACAATTCATAGTCATAATATGAGTATACAAAACATTGGCCTGGACTGAAAACAACATGGCCTTGCAGGTGTGCCCCAGACTCCAAGTTAATCATAGTCATAGCATTTCATAAGAAAACAAGATTAATTCTCCCTCACTCCCAGACCCCTTATCATGCACATAGTCTGGTCTGGTGAGACACTTCGACTTCTAAGCACATCTTAAGGGCCTTTTCCACTAGCACGCTTTAGTGTGACACGGGACGGCTCAGCACGCTTTGTACGCTTTTCCACAAGCCCCAACACGGTTTAACAGCCGCGATTCTCAGCCCCGCTGAAGGGCAGGGTACAGCAGTGCTGAGCTGTGCCGTGTTGTGACGTTAACAGACTGGTCGCCGCTGATTGGTCAGGTCGTAACCGGCGCTGATTGGTCAGGTTGTAACCACCCCTCTCCTCCTCCTCATCTACCAAATCTTCACAACCTTCTCAATAAAGTTTTTGAAAAAAAAAAAAAAGAATCTTCACAACCGCCTTTACTCAGCACGCAACCACTGTTGGCGGTTCCTTTCAGTGTATTGCTGTGCTATTTTCATTTATTCTCTATCAAAAATGGCTTCGCGTAATAAGGGTGTTCCATGGAGCAGTAAGGAGCTGCAGTGTCTGCTGACTGCATTGTCAGACGAACGTATGCAGCGCGAGTTAGATGGAGCCGCCCGGAATGAAAAAATATACCGGGAGGTCTCGACATCGGAGTCCTTTAACGGTGAGTTTTAATTTTTTTTTATTGTGTGTTTTTTCGCAAATATATTCGGTAAGACGCTCAGTTTATTTATGCAATAAAAAAGCTGTTCATTTGTGGATGGATCGCTGCTTAATTGCAGCACAATGCGGACTCGAGCTTTTATTTTAATTATTCATGTGAACAATACGCTGAAATAAGCTTACGTATTCTTGTTAAAAACTATTGTGCTGTATTTTATTGTGTGCATTTTCCTTGTAGAATCATCCCACGCGTCCGCCGCGACAGCCCGTCCGGATTATTCAACCGAGCCTTCCTGACCCACAGCTGGCAGAGACGCTTCATTCAGCCGAGTTGTGACCCAGTTTGGGAAGCTGGTGTAGACACTCAGTGGTCAGCGTGTATAAAATGTCGATTAACCTTCATGTTGTGTTGCAAAGTTTTTTTTTATTTTAATATTTTGTATATAATAAAATGGAATTGTTTTGGAATTGTTTTGGCCCCCTCATGGATCGTCACCTTATCGTGGTGGGGGGGTTTGCGTGCCCCAGTGATCCCAGGAGCTATGTTGTCCGGGGCAATTTGCCTCTGATAGGGTCTCCCAAGACAAACTGGTCCTGGGTGAAGGGCCAGACGAAGAACGATCCAACAGACTCTCATGATAAATTGTATATCAAGGATTCAGTGTACCCCGCCCGGTATGGGGTTACCGGGGCCCCACCCTGGAGCCAGGCCTGGGGGAGGGGCTCGAAGGCTAGCGTCTGGTGGCCGGGTTTCCACCCATGGGACCCGGCCGGGCTCAGCCCGAAGGAGTTACATGGGTCCGCCCTCCAGTAGGTTCACCACCTGCAGGAGGGATCATGGAAGTCCGGTGCTATGTGGATTAGGTGGCAGTCAAAGGCGGAGACCTTGGCGGACTGATCCCAAGCTTTCTAAACTGGCTTTTGGTACGTGGAATGTCACCTCTCTGGTGGGGAAGGAGCCTGAGCTGGTGTACGAGATTGAGCGATACCGGCTAGATATAGTCGGCCTCACCTCAACACACAGCTCCGGTTCCGGAACCAGTCTCCTGGAGAGGGGCTGGAGCTTGGCCTTTTCTGGAGTTGCCCCGGGCGAGAGGCGACGAGCAGGGGTAGGTATTCTTGTATCGCCCCACCGTGCTGCCTCTATATTGGAGTTTTCCCCGGTGGACGAAAGGGTTGCTTCCCTGCGCCTTCGGGTTGGGAAACGGGTCCTGACCATCATTTGTGCCTATGCACCAAATGATGTTTCAGAGTACCCACCCTTTTTGGAGTCTGTGACTGGGGTGCTGGAGGGTGCTCCTCCTGGAGACTCCATTGTCCTACTGGGGGACTTCAATGCGCACGTGGGCAACGACAGTGAAACCTGGAGGGGGGTGATTGGGAGGAACGGCCTGCCCGATCTGAACCCGAGTGGTGTTCAGTTATTGGACTTCTGTGCTAACCACAGTCTGTCTATAACGAACACCATGTTCAAGCATAAGGGTGTCCATATGTGCACCTGGCACCAGGACACCCTAGGCCGCAGGTCGATGATCGATTTTGTTATCGTATCATCAGACCTGCGACCGTATGTCTTGGACACCCGAGTAAAGAGAGGTGCAGAGCTGTCAACTGATCACCACCTGGTGGTGAGTTGGATCCGATGGCAGGGGAGGAAGCCATTCAGACCTGGTAGACCCAAACGTATAGTGAGGGTGTGCTGGGAGCGTCTGGCTGAGGCCCCTGTCCGGGAGGTCTTCAACTCCCACCTCCGGAAGAACTTCAACCACATTCCGAGGGAGTCTGGAGACATGGAGTCTGAATGGGCCATGTTCTCCACCTCTGTTGTTGAAGCGGCAGCCCAGAGCTGCGGCCGCAAGGTGGTCGGTGCATCTCGTGGTGGCAACCCCCGAACCAAGTGGTGGACACCAGTGGTGAGGGGGGCCATTAAGCTGAAGAAGGAGTCCTATCAAGCTTGGTTGGCTTGTGGGACTCCCGAAGCAGCTGAGGTGTACCGGCAGGCCAAGCGGAGTGCAGCTCGGGTGGTTGCTGAAGCAAAAACCCGGGTATGGGAGGAGTTCGGTGAGGCCATGGAACAAGACTTTCGGTCGGCTTCAAAGAGATTCTGGCAAACTGTTCGGCGGCTCAGGAGGGGAAAGCAGCTCCCCGTCCACACTGTGTATGGTGCGGATGGGACACTGTTGACTTCAACTGGGGATATCGTCGGGCGGTGGAAGGAATACTTCGAGGATCTCCTCAATCCCACTGATACGCCTTCCACAGAGGAAGCAGGGTTTGGGGACGAGGGGGATGACTCGCCTATCACAGGGGCTGAGGTCGCCAAGGTGGTTAAAAATCTCCTTGGTGGCCGGGCCCCGGGGGTGGACGAGATTCGCCCCGAGTACCTCAAGGCCCTGGATGTTGTTGGGTTGTCATGGTTGACACGCCTCTGCAACATTGCGTGGAGGTCCGGGGCAGTGCCTTTGGCATGGCAAACCGGGGTGGTGGTTCCTCTCTTCAAAAAAGGGGACCGGAGGGTGTGCTCCAACTTTAGAGGGATCACACTCCTCAGCCTCCCTGGGAAGGTCTATGCCAAGGTACTGGAGAGGAGAGTCCGGCCGTTGGTCGAACCTCGGATTCAGGAGGAGCAATGTGGTTTTCGTCCTGGCCGTGGCACATCGGACCAGCTCTTTACCCTCTCGAGAATTCTTGAGGGTTCGTGGGAGTTTGCCCAACCAGTTTACATGTGTTTTGTGGACTTGGAGAAGGCATTTGACCGCGTCCCTCGTGGATTTTTGTGGGGGGTGCTTCGGGAGTATGGGGTATCGGGCTTGTTGTTACGAGCTATTCGGTCTCTGTACGACCGTTGTGAGAGTTTAGTTCGCATTGCCAACACTCGGTCGGAGTCATTCCCAGTGAGAGTTGGACTCCGCCAGGGCTGCCCTTTGTCACCGGTCCTGTTCATAATTTTTATGGACAGGATTTCTAGGCGCAGCCAGGGAATGGAGGGCGTCATGCTTGGTGACCACAGGATCTCATCTCTGTTGTTTGCAGATGATGTTGTCCTGTTGGCTTCATCCAGCAATGACCTACAGCTCTTGCTGGGACGGTTTGCCGCTGAGTGTGAAGCGGCTGGGATGAGAATCAGCACCTCCAAGTCCGAGTCCATGGTCCTCAGCCGGAAAAAGGTGGATTGTCCTCTCCGGGTTGGGGACAGGCTCCTGCCCCAAGTGGAGGAGTTTAAGTATCTTGGGGTCTTGTTCACGAGTGAGGGGAAAATGGAGCGAGAGGTCGACAGACGGATTGGAGCAGCATCTGCAGTGATGCGGACGTTGTACCGGTCTGTTGTGGTGAAGAGGGAGCTTAGTTCTAAGGCAAAGCTGTCGATTTACCAGTCAATCTACGTTCCTACTCTCACCTATGGTCACGAGCTTTGGGTAATGACCGAAAGAACGAGATCGCGGATACAAGCGGCTGAAATGAGCTTTCTCCGTAGGATTGCTGGACTCACCCTCAGAGATAGGGTGAGGAGCTCAGTCATTCGGGAGAGGCTCAGAGTAGAACCGCTGCTCCTCCACATTGAAAGGAGTCAGTTGAGGTGGTATGGGCATCTGATTAGGATGCCTCCTGGACGCCTCCCACTTGAGGTGTTTCAGGCACGTCCCACTGGGAGGAGACCCCGGGGCAGACCCAGGACTCGGTGGAGAGACTATGTCTCCCAGCTAGTCTGGGAACGCCTTGGTATCCCCTCTGAAGAGCTGGAGCAGGTGGCTGGGGAGAGGGAAGTCTGGGCTTCTCTGCTTGAACTGCTGCCTCCGCGACCCGGACCTCCGGAAAAGCGGTAGAAGATGGATGGATGGATGGATGGATGGATGGAATTGTTTTGGAAAGTGTGGTTTGTCTGTTATAACACTGAATTATAAAACAGTATAATTACATAGAAATTCCATTGCCTAATCTGATCAAAATGATGCTGATCTTCCTGTCAGGGGTCAACCATTGTAAAGGTAATGTAATTTTTAACTAGACCAAAAAACAAATGTTTTTGTAAGCTTTCTGTTCTTTTTATTGAAATATCATAAAAAATTAGCCCCACATGATCCAGTTCTAAACTTTGGGTACATTTTTTATGTTAACTTATAAGAAGTTGCACAGTTGGACTTTAAAATGCAGCAGGAGAGACTGATCAAGCTTACAAGTCAATGTAAAAAAGTAAGTATATGTAAATTGAATGTTCTATCGGCATTCCAAATCCAGAGAATTACAATACTTTAGAAGGAGTGTAGCATCATCTAAACGGAAAATAATAATACTGTTGTTCCAAACGTTGACCTGAAGGTGAAAAACATGAATTTTTTTTAATTCAGTACATCCAAAATGCCCTAGGATGTAAAAAATAATAATTTGGTGTAGGCCAGTGTGCCACTGTCTCATTATTTAATACGAATAAAAACAAGTTTCAGCTCTTTATTTCTAGGTCATTTGGCAGTTAATTCAAAACAAAAGTGACTTGTGTTGTTGCAGCTTAATTATGAGATAAAATTAATTGTGAGATAAATCCACAGAGCGAGCAAGGCAATAATCCTTGAATCCTTTTTTGTCTCGTGTAAATAAGGACTCAGTCGGGTGCGTAACGTCACGGGAGTGTGGCCCCGCCTCGCTCAGAATCTGCTGCTGCCCCGCTTCTAAAACCTCCTAACAAACCATCACAGCACAAGCACAACACCAATGGAGACAGAAGCATTCCGAGCCGTACTGAAGTGAACCGAGCCGTACCGAGGTGTGCTGGGCTAGTGGAAAACAGGCTTTAGTGAAGGACACTCAGTAGGTCCACTTATTACCCAGAAATAATACAGTATGCTATAAACTCATAGAAGATGCATGCAGTATACATTTTAATCATATAAGATGGTTATGCAATGATAATGATAATGATGTTAGTAATAGCAATTATAAAATGATAAACAATGATGTATTTACAATTTTCTGACACACACTTTTTAAGTTTGCGCTGTACAAGAAGAAAACACATGTGAGCCATGCCTCGCCATAAAGAGTTTTCAGAGATCAAGATCAAGAACTGTTGGAAAGAACATGCAGCTCTACATCTGCCGTAAAAAGGGCACAGCATATCATCAACACATCATCACAAACAAAGGACAGTGGATGGAACATGATGATCTGGGTCTGCTTTGCTGCATCAGGGCCAGGCCAGCTGCAGTCATTGAAGGAAAAGGGTAAGGACCTGTACTTATATAGCGCTTTATCTAGTCTCAAAGACCACTCAAAGTGCTTCACTAGTACTAACCCTCTATTCTAAGGGCCTATGGGAGACAGATAATTATGGGCAATTTAAAATAACCAATAAACCTAACATGCATGCTGTTGGATTGTGGGAGGAAACTGGAGCACCTGGAATAAACCCACGCAGCACAGGGAGAACATGCAAACTCCACACAGAAAGGTTCCTACTCCTCCCAGCCTGGGGATTCAAACCTGGAACCTTGTAGCTGTTAGGCAACAGTGCTAACCACTGTACCACCGTGCTACCCAAGTGTATCAAAAAATTCTTCAGGATAATGTGAGAATGTCTGAACATCAGCAGGAACTCTGTAGACATTCGATGTTCTGCAAGGAAGAATGGGCTAAAAATCTTCCTGAACTATGTGCAGGTCCGATCCACAGCTGCAGGAAGCACCTGGTCGAGGTTCAACCAGTTATTAACTCAAAGGTTCACACACTTTTTCCACTAGCATTATAAGGTTTTTATGGTTGCTCTCCATAAAGACAAAAGATCAGATTTTTTTGTGTTATTATTTTAAGCACATTATATTTGTCAATATGACTTACAATGCAGCCGGAAAGTCCTCACAGTGCTTCACTTTTTCCACATTTTGTTATGTTACAGCCTTATTCCAAAAGGGATTAAATTCACGTTTTTCCTCAAAATTCTACACACAATACCCCATAATGACAACGTGAAAAAAAAGGTTTTTGGAGATTTTTTGAAAATTTATTAAAAATAAAAAACTAAGAAATCACATGTACATCAGTATTCACAGCCTTTGCCATGAAGCTCAAAATTGAGCTCAGGTTCATCCTGTTTCCACTGATCATCCTTGAGATGTTTCTACAGCTTAACTGGAGTCCACCTGTGGTAAATTCAGTTGATTGGACATGATGTGGAAAGGCACACACCTGTCTATAGAAGGTCCCACAGTTGACAGTGCATGTCAGAGCACAAAGCAAGCATGAAGTCAAAGGAATTGCCTGTAGACCTCCGAGACAGGATTGTCTTGAGGCACAAATCTGGGGAAGGGCACGGAAAAATTTCTGCTGCTTTGAAGGTCCCAATGAGCACAGTGGCCTCCATCATCCTTAAGTGGAAGAAGTTCAGAACCACCAGGACTCTTCCTAGAGCTGGCCAGCTGTCTAAACTGAGCCATCGGGGGAGAAGGGCCTTCGTCAGGGAGCTGACCAAGAACCCGATGGTCACTCTGTCAGAGCTCCTTCTTTCCTCTGTGGAGAGAGAAGAATTTTCCAGAAGGACAACTATCTCTGCAGCAATCCACCAATCGGACCTGTATGGTAGAGTGGCCAGACAGAAGCCACTCCTTAGTAAAAGGCACATGGCAGCTAGCCTGGAGTTTGCCAAAAGGCACCTGAAGGACTCTCAGACCATGAGAAACAAAATTCTCTGGTCTGATGAGACAAAGACTGGTCTCTTTGGCATGAATGCCAGGCATCATGTTTGGAGGAAACTAGGCACTGTTCATAACCACACCAATGGTAGTGGCAGCATCATGCTGTGGGGATGTTTTTCAGTGGCAGAAACTGGGAGACTAGTCAGGATAGAGGGAAAGATGAATGCAGCAATGTACAGACACATCCTGGATAAAAACCTGCTCCAGAAGTCTCTTGACCTCATATTGGGACGACGGTTCATCTTTCAGCAGGACAACAACCCTAAGCACACAGCCAAGATATGAAAGGAGTGGCTTCAGGACAACTCTGTGAATGTCCTTGGGTGGCCCAGCCAAAGCCCAGACTTGAATCCAATTTAAAATCTCTGGAGAGATCTGAAAATGGCTGAACACCGACGCTTCCCATCCAACCTGATGGAGCTCGAGAGGTGCTGCAAAGAGGAATGGGGCAAACTGCCCAAAGATAGGTGTGCCAAGCTTGTGGCATTATATTCAGAAAGACTTGAGGCTGTAATTGCTGCCAAAGGTGCATCAACAAAGTATTGAGCAAATGCTGTGAACACTGATGTACGTGTGAGTTCTGAGTTTTGTTTTTTTTTTAAAATAAATTTGGCAAAATTAAAAAAAAAAAAAACCTTTCACACTGCCATTATGGGGTATTGTGTGTAGAATTTTGAGGAAAAAATGAACTTCATCCATTCTGGAATAAGGCTGTCACATAAAATATGGAAAAAGTGAAGCATTGTGAAGACTTTCCAGATGCACTGTATAAACTGACTTAGATGAAGATCAGATCATATTTTGTAACAAATTAATGGAGAAAACCATGAAATTCCAAAAGGTTCACATACTTTTTCTTGCAACTGTAGATTAGGAGTCCTCTGGTTCCAGAGTTACGTGCCCGCACCTATAACTGCGCAGGTACATCTTACACTAGCACTACATTTTTTTAGGGGAAAAAATGGGGAAAAAAAAACCCCGACATGAGCATGATTAAGTTGGTTCTACAGCCCAAAGGTCGGCTCTGATTTTAATTCAGTTAATCACCCAGCTCCACTACATAGGATCAAAATTGAACCAGCATCCACATGACTGCTGCAAATTTACAAAAATTTAGCCCAGGTCAAGGTTTATACCTTGACCTGGGCACATCCAGCAAAAGCTGATTGGATGACCTCAAAGCCCTGCCTTGCTCACGGACAGTCAAAATCTCCGACAGATAAACCGGAGCAAGGCCATTAAGAGCTTTAAAAACAAAGAGCAAAAGTTTCAAATTAATTCTAAAATGGACTGGAAGCAAATGAAGTGAAAAAAGGATCGGAGTAATGTGCTTTCGCCTAGGTGTGTTGGTCAGAAGACGGGTCACTACATTTTGAACAAGTTGAAGGCGGTCAAGAGAAAACAGAGATGCCAACATAAAGTGCATTGCAGTAATCATGTCGAGAAGTGATTAACCCCTTGCACTCCAGTCAATTTCCCTAAAAACGCCAAAAAATAATGTGCCCAAAGTAAATCGAAAGCTGTTCTTCAACCCTTTGCAGCATCTTCATGGGGTTGGTCTCATTTAAAAGAAAACACTTTGAATTTTTTGGCAAAACAGTCATAATCTCTCTAAGTGCTCCGGCCACTGAGTTACAGTCATCTAAACATACTGAACTTGAAGAAAATAAATTTCGCCTGGGTGTTTTTTTGGATACAAATGCTCGCAAATAACACACAGCTTCAGATCCGGGCTGGAAAATGCGACAGAAATGTAGAACCAAGTGTTATCCAGCTGAGGTCCAAATTTTGTAACAATACCACAAAAAATGAATATATTACACAGCTTTTTCCTCAGGTAGTTCCCAGGCGTTTTCAAACTGTGCCAAATTGTGCCAAATGGCACAGTTTGGAAAAACGCCTGTAACTTTTGAATGATTCAATATAGAAGCTTCATCTTGGGCTCTAATGAAAGGTGACACTCAGGGCTGTGTGTGTGTGTCGCTACAGAGGACGGACATCGGCCATTGCTACATGACGGATTAGACTCATGTGGCGATGTGGCGACAGCGGTGCAGTCACCGCCCCCCCCCCCTCGCTACTGTGTGTGTGTGTGGGGAGGGGGGTTGTCCCCCCCCTCGCTACAGAGGACGGACATCGGCTATCGCTACATGACGGATTAGACTCATGTGGCGCTGTGGCGACCGCGGCGCAGTCACCGCGGCCCCCCCCCTACAGAATAGTAGCGGGGGGGGGGGGGCGTTCACGGTCCGGACGCGGCGAACGACCCGTGTACTGCGGCGCACGCACTTCAGACTTCGTGCGCAGCACAGTTGTAATTTACCGATCGGTCAAAAGTCATTTTTGATTACAATTTTCAGGGATAAAGAATAATTTAACTTATAACAACTTACCTCTTCACAGCAGTGTCCTGGCGAACTTCTCTTCCTCATTGTCAGACGAACGCGACGCTGGTCCGCTCGTGGTTCTGGTCTCGCGACCCGGTCAAAACATAATTCCATGATTGCGGTTTTGGCGAATGATTTACGACCTTCGTCATCGGCCTCTGTCGGTCTATGATGACCATGGAAGAGAATCCTAAACGTCTATTCTGCTCGAATAAAAAAAAAAAAAAAAAACTTCTCTGCTTCAATTGGCTCACTGCACTCACAGCTTTGGTAGGCAGGTCCTTCTTACTAGGTTTTCAGTCATTGGTTCTTCAAAGTTTCAGAAACCCAATTCAAGGCTCTTATTAGTCGAATGAGAGGTCAATCAGATGAACTAATCTGTTCGCGGCTGTGTCTGCAGCTTTTATTTTCAGTGCGCGCTTGGACGCATCTCCATCATGCGTCCTAGAGCGCACGAGGGCGCACGAGAGCGCCCTTGTGCGCTCTGGGACGCAGAGACTTGCCCGCCCGCAGTACAACGGAGTGCAAGAGGTTAAAGCATGGATGGCTATCTCAAGATCATGACGGCTCAGGAAAGGTTTGGCTTTGGATAACAGACGGAATTGATAAAAGCTCATCTTGACTACACTGTCAGTCTGTTTATCAAATTTTAAATGGCTGTCAAAAATCACCCCCAAATAGCCGAACTGAGCCTTAAAGAGAGGGTACCAAAGCCAGCCATTACAGTATCCCCAAACACAATACAGTCTGTTTTTTCTTCATTTAAGTGGAGAAAATTTTGGCTTAACCACAACTTAATGTCAGTGATGCAGTCCAATAGAACACTTTGTGAGTTCTATTGGACTCAATAGAACTCACAATACTTTGTTATATACCCTTTGTTGGCATTAACAGAGGTCAAACGTTTTCTGTAAGTCTTCACAAGGTTTTCACACACTGTTGCTGGTATTTTGGCCCATTCCTCCATGCAGATCTCCTCTAGAGCAGTGATGTTTTGGGGCTGTTGCTGGGCAACACGGACTTTCAACTCCCTCCAAAGTTGAGATCTGGAGACTGGCTAGCCACTCCAGGACCTTGAAATGCTTCTTACGAAGCCACTTCTTCGTTGACCAGGCGGTGTGTTTGGGATCATTGTCATGCTGAAAGACCCAGCCACGTTTCATCTTCAATGCCCTTGCTGATGGAAGGAGGTTTTCACTCAAAATCTCACGATACATGGCCCCATTCATTCTTTCCTTTACACTGATCAGTCGCCCTGGTCCCTTTGCAGAAAAACAGCCCCAAAGCATGATGTTTCCACCCCCATGCTTCACAGTAGGTATGGTGTTCTTCGGATGCAACTCAGCATTCTTTCTCCTCCAAACACGACAAGTTGAGTTTTTACCAAAAAGTTCTATTTTGGTTTCATCTGACCATATGACATTCTCCCAATCCTCTTATGGATCATCCAAATGCTCTCTAGCAAACTTCAGACGGGCCTGGACATGTACTGGCTTAAGCAGGGGGACACGTCTGGCACTGCAGGATTTGAGTCCCTGGCGGCGTAGTGTGTTTCTGATGTAGCCTTTGTTACTTTGATCCCAACTCTCTGCAGGTCATTCACTAGGTCCCCCCATGTGGTTCTGGGATTTTTGCTCACCGTTCTCGTGATCATTTTGACCTCACAGGGTGAGATCTTGTGTGGAACCCCAGATCGAGGGAGATTATCAGTGGTCTTGTATGTCTTCCATTTTCTAATAATTGCTCCCACAGTTGATTTCTTCACACCAAGCTGCTTACCTATTGCAGATTCAGTCTTCCCAGCCTGGTGCAGGTCTACAATTTTGTTTCTGGTGTCCTTTGACAGCTGTTTGGTCTTGGCCATAGTGGAGTTTGGAGTCTGACTGTTTGAGGTTGTGGACAGGTGTCTTTTATACTGATAACAAGTTCAAACAGGTGCCATTAATACAGGTAACGAGTGAAGGACAGAGAAGCCTCTTAAAAAAGAAGTTACAGGTCTGTGAGAGCCAGAAATCTTGCTTGTTTGTAGGTGACCAAATACTTATTTTCCACCATAATTTGCAAATAAATTCTTTAAAAATCAGACAATGTGATTTTCTGGATTTTTTTTTTCCTTCATTTTGTCTCTGATAGTTGAGGTATACCTATGATGAAAATTGGAGACCTCTCTCATCTTTTAAGTGGGAGAACTTGCACAATTGGTGGCTGACTAAATACTTTTTTGCCCCACTGTATATAATGAAAACAGAATAGGGCCAAGGATAGAGCCCTGTGGGACTCCACAGGAGAGAGAGGCACTAGAAGAAGACATGCCACCAATCATTACAGAACAAGTTCTGTTAGATAAGTAGGATTCAAATGACTTAAGTGCAGTGCCATGGATGTCAACATGGTGATTCAGGTGTGACAAAAGGATAGTGTGGCCCACAGTGTCAAAGGCTGCTGTAAGATCTAGCAGCACTAAGACCACGGAGCATTTGGCATCAGCAGACATCATAATATCATTGTGATGTCTGACAAGATGTAGAATATGATCCAAAGTTTGAGAAAGGAGTAAATTTACACATCTAATTTGCATATTGTGATGGCAGCCATGTCAAATTACATAACTTTTGGTCAAAAATGGACTTTGGACATATTTACACAAAGGATGTTTTTTTTGTTGTCTTATTTTCAAAGTATATGAACCAGAAAATCAGTAGAATGTACACAAATCGATAAAAACCGGTCAGACCTACTGCTCGTCGTGTCTTCATTCGTACATTTTCGTCATCCACGGTCCTTATTTCATCTTCTGCCAGTCATTTTTGCTTTCTCTCCCACATCCAGAAACTGTCACATGTATATTATGAATTATTCCACTGTGGCCGACACACATTGTGGGCTCACGCTGCCACAGAGACAGGACTGTATGTGTATTGTGGGGTGTCACGTCTGCAAGGACAAGAGGACTCGAATCTGCAGAAGATAACAGGGAAGTGTGAGATTTGTCTCTTTGTCCCACAGAAGATGCCCCGGAGGGAATTCCGGTTCATCGGGAAATGAGAGACAATGGGTGAAGCTTCAAAGGGATGCTTTGTAACTGTATGTTTACTGAAGACACCATGTGACTTGAATCCTGATGCTGGAAATGTATAAAAGGGGTGTTGAGATATGATTCTTTCTCTTTCCTGCTTTGAGAATGCTAGGAGCTGTGTTCTGTCAAATAAAGCTGGTTTATGACTGAAACTCAGCCTCGTTATTTGAGCATGCTCCTACACCACCTCAATTTCGGTTATATCACGCAGCCAAACTGGCGCTACTGTTCTCTGTCGTCACGTACAGCTCCGTTGATGGCAGACAAAAGTGTACATACTCCAGACCATCTTCTGTCACAAAAGGTAAATATTTCCCTTCAGAAGCTAAATAATCTCTTTTTAGAATCATAGTTGGCAAAATTTGGAGCAAACGCTTCCTCCGTGTGGAAATATATGTTGAGATGGAGCCTTTGTTTACATTCTCCTCTTCCCATTACCGGAAATAATGTTTGCGATGGTTCGTTGGGTGAGGTCCTCCGGTCCTCCAGTGAAGAGCAGTTAGCTATTCGTGTCTGACATCTTGTGATGTGAAATGCTTGTTACAACTGGGTTTTCTGTGCTTTTGGGACACATCACGTGACAGGCGCAGAACTGCGCCAGGGACAGCAGGTGACGCTGATGTCTTATGAAAGCGGAATGTGAAAGAGTTAACCTTGACCTTTAACCTTTTGACCCCAAAGCCACAGATAGGTGAGGGTGTAAGTTGTCCAAGATGTGTATTAGATACAACTCCTGTATCAATTTGAAGAGTTTACATCATTTCTTTCAGTCAATATTGTCTTTACAAGATTTAGGGAAACTCTGACCTGAACTTTGACCTCAAGGTCATCCGATGAGAGTGAAATAGCAATATGTGCATCATCAGAGTAGATCAACCCTGGCACCAAGTTTCAAAACAATCAGAACAAAACTGTAGGAGGAGTTGATTTCACAAAAGTGGGACAGATGGACTGACCCATAACGTAATCCCCTGCCAGTCGAAGCCCAAAGGGCTCTTTGACCCGTTTAGGCTTTGACCGGTGAGGGATAAAAAAAGTTGTAAGCTCAGAAGTAAAAGGCACAACTCACCATGTGGACTGGGTGAACTGCTGTGCCGCAGTCACAGCGTCATCTGGGTTCGAAACCACCATGGGCACCTTGTTGCAGCCCGGCTGCTTCAGGACCCGCTCCAGCTGCCGGACCGTTCGCTCCACGGTGCCGCGGGAGCAAAGATCCACTTTACTGACCACGATGAAGATGGGGACTTTCAGCGCCATCGCCAAGCCTAGGTGCTCCCGAGTTGTTCCAGCTGGACAAGAAGAAAAGGGGGAGCACTGTAAACAACCCAGAAATCAAAAAGCAACTTTCCTTTTATAATCATGCTTTGGAATTGATGCTTTGCATCAATTATCCCCAGTTGGAGGAAGTCATTTGACACAGAGTGAGGAAATTCAAACTCTGAAAATATGCCATTATGCTGAACATAAACTACAAGAGATGGAGAATGATATTGATCCTGATAACCACTTTTTAAACTAGAAATGCACTCGGAGAGGGCAGACCTCCGCCAAGCGCCACAGTTCCCCCCATACAGTGTTTGTGTGTACGTTTTCAGATTCCTTGACCACGAAAACATATGACTAGCAATTTGATTGACAATGATATGATTAGTGGTTCAGTAGTTATTAACGAAAATGACATTGTCCGTAATGGCGGCCACAGTTCCCCCCATACAGTGTTTGTGTGTACGTTTTCAGATTCCTTGACCATGAGAACATATGTCTAGCAATTGGATTGACAATGATAGGATTAGTGGTTTAGTAGTTATTCACGAAAATGGCATTTTCCGTAATGGCGGTTTTCTTCTGGACGGTGATCCGGATCACCACCAAAATTTAATCAGTTCTTCCTTGTACCATTTCCAACAACGCCTGTAAGTTTCATCGAAATCCGTCCAAAACTTTTTGAGTTATCTTGCTAACCAACAGACAGACAGACAGACAGACAGACAAACCCCGGCAAAAACATTACCTCCTTGGTGGAGGTAATAATATTCATAACCATTGTGAATATTACACTGAAAAGCAATTCAAAAGTCAAGTGCAACTAGATGGTAAACTATCAATAATACACCTCAACAGCAGAAGTCTTAACAAAAACTTTCCACAGATTCAGGACTATTTAAAACAGCTAGACAGAAAATTTACAGCTATTGCAGTCTCTGAAACCTGGCTTAATGAAGAGCAGGCTCCCCTGATGGCAATAGAGGGATATCAGATGTTTCATATTAACAGATCTCAAAAAAAGGGTGGTGGTGTTGCACTGTATATTGATGACCTGTATAGGTGTAAGCTTGTAAATGGAATGTCCTTTGCACTACCAGGGATTTTGGAATGTGTTACTGTTGAGATTGACCAAGATAAAACAAAAACCTAATTATAAGTTGTATATATAGAACGCTGAGAACTTGCATTGAGACATTCAGAGATAAATTAGTCGAGCTGTACAATAATATTACTAGTAAGAAAATGGTAGTAATTTGTGGATATTTCAATATTGATTTACTAAATCCATATCAACAAAATGTAATTACAGAGTTCATGAACTCTATGTACAGCATGAGTCTATATCCCACAATAACACATCCCAGTAGAATCACAGTTCACACTGCTACACTTATTGACAACCTGTTTGTTAATATTATTGATAAGAAAATAGAAAGTGGATTATTGATAAATGATATAAGTGACCACTTGCCAACCTTTGCACTTATCCATGGCCACACGGGGGACAATATAGAAAAATTTTTAAAATCGTTCAGATACAAATCACCAAATGCAATCAGTTCTTTTAAAGAGGACTTGCTGAAGCAGGACTGGACAAAAGTCTATGTATCAGATGTAAATGAAGCCTATGACACATTTATGAACATTGTAACCACTCTTTATGAAAAAATTGTCCATTAGTAAAGAAAAAGCTTAAACATAAATTTGCTGATAAGCCATGGTTAACCAAAGGATTACAAACGGCGTGTAAAAAGAAAAAAAATTTAATATAAAGCTTTCCTAAAGAAAAGGACAAAAGAAGCAGAGCAGCGGTATAAAACATACAAAAATAAGTTAACATATATAATAAGATGTACAAAAAGAGACTATTACAGTAAAGAACTGGAGAAAAACAGAGACAATATTAAAAATACATGGACAATACTTAACAATATTCTTGGAAATAAAAACAGAAATACAAGCTACCCAACCGATTTTTCAAAAAATAATAAAACGTGGTTCCAAAGTTGTCATAGCCAGGAGCGGTACTGGGGTTAAGCTCCCAGTGCTCATAAAATGCTCCTTACGGCGTGCGTCTCTAAAAGCCTCTGACAACTAAGTCCAACTCCTAGCCTGCCCGTGTGGTTTAGTCTCTAAGCCCGGCGGAACTGCTTTTACTAATAGGAGAAGGGGCGAGGGCGGATCTCTGGCGCCTTAAAACCAGATGCTTCGGGTAGATGGTGGCTCGTCAACCTGGGAAGGTAGCCCATCTAGGGGAAGGTAAACCCTGATTTCAAACCTCCGCTGCCTTGCGGCACACCCGGTCACGGGAAAGGCTTCGGGAGTCAACCCTGAGGAAAAATCCGGAGTCGAAGCCCCTAAGGCAGTTCTCTGTTGTGCTCAACATCGTTCTGGCAGCTCCTGCGACGGTGCTGGTGCCAAACTATAGCAGCCCTGCTGTTCCTTTGGATTCATCAGTGACGTGGAGAGGGGGGACATGCTGCATGGGTAACATCTTGTCCTCCATATCTTCCTGCCCAGGCTTGAATCCTACCAACGCCCAACGCTGGAAGGTAGAACACTGGTGCGCATCGGCCTGTTCAGCCACAGGCGGTGCTGTTCCAGCAGAGTAGATGTTTAGGATTCTCTTCCATGGTCATCATAGACCGACGGAGGCCGACGGAGGCCAACGAAGACGACAAATAAAACGACTCAGAGTGTGAATGCAGCTTCACCTGCAGATGAATTTAATAACTTTTTTGTTAACATTTGTCCTAATTTGGCTCGAGAAATACCCATTACAGCACCCACAGGTGATACAATAAGCAAAAACACTGCTATAAAAGACTCCATTTTCATAAAGAACACAGACGAGAGAGAGGTCATTGAAATTGTTAAATCATTTAAAAGTAAAACATCTACGGACTGTGATGGTATTGACATGCTCTTAGTCAAAACTATTATTGAATGCTTAGTGAAACCACTGACGTACACTACCGTTCAAAAGTTTGGGGTCACCCAGACAATTATTTTGTGTTTTCCATGAAAAGTCACACTTATTTACCACCATGAGTTGTAAAATGAATAGAAAATATAGTCAAGACATTGACAAGGTTAGAAATAATGATTTGTATTTGAAATAATAATTTTTTCCTTCAAACTTTGCTTTCATCAAAGAATCCTCCATTTGCAGCAATTACAGCATTGCAGACCTAACATGATTGCACAAGGGTTTTCTAATCATCCATTAGTCTTCTGAAGCAATGAGCAAACACATTGTACCATTAGAACACTGGAGTGATAGTTGCTGGAAATGGGCCTCTATACACCTATGTAGATATTGCACCAAAAACCAGACATTTGCAGCTAGAATAGTCATTTACCACATTAGCAATGTATAGAGTGCATTTCTGATTAGTTTAAAGTTATCTTCATTGAAAAAAAGTGCTTTTCTTTCAAAAATAAGGAAATTTCTAAGTGACCCCAAACTTTTGAACGGTAGTGTACATCTGTAACCTGTCTCTCCAAACAGGTATATTTCCCAATGCAATGAAAATAGCTAAAGTAATTCCAATATACAAGACGGGTGACAGAGGGGAATTCTCAAACTATAGACCAATTTCACTATTGCCGCAATTTTCCAAGATACTTAAAAAAATATTCTGTGACAGAATTGACAACTTCATAATGAAGAATAATTTATTGTGTGAGCAGCAATATGGGTTCAGACACAAGAGGACAACTGCATTTGCTCTAATGGAATTTATAGAAAAAATATCAACTGCCGTTGAAAATAAAGAGTATTCAGTTGGGGTATTCCTGGATCTTAAAAAAGCATTTGATGACTTCCGGTTATGGCTGCCACGTAGGACGGATGTGTCTCACTCTGCTCTGCTCCTGGAGAAAAAAAATCGGCAAATAACTCTCTCATTTGGGACAGAACGTATCCCAGCGTCTGGGCGAGGATATGTCGGCGAAGCCTAAGGCTGGAAAACCAGGTAAAGGAAAAAGCGAGCCGCCGAAACAGTCCAAATTAACGGACTTTCAGGTCTGTGACGCAGCAAATAAAACTCCATATATGGCGGAGGAGGCTGGCAACGGTGCAATGTCTGCGGGGAGAGGCGCAGATGCGCTGATGGCTGCCATGAGTTCAATGAGAGCGGACTTTTCCTCTAGATTTGATGGGATTATGACAGCGTTGGAAGGAATAAGAAAGGAATTGGGTGACTGTGTAGAACGAACGGCGCAGATGGAGCTCCGTCTCGCTAGTGCTGAAGATGACGTCACCCGTCTTCAATTAAAGGTGCGCACTTTGGAAAAAAAAAATAAATCTCTGGAAAATAATATTTTGGATTTGGAATCTCGGTCGAGACAGAATAACTTGAGGCTGGTGGGTCTTCCAGAGGAATCAGAAGGTCGGGACGTATGTTCCTTTCTGGAAAAGTGGATTCCGGAGGTGCTGGGCAGTGAGGAGTTGCAATCAGCAGTGGTTCTGGAAAATGCACATCGTATTGGCCCACGGAGAGATAAGGGACCGCCGAGGACCTTAATTATGAAGTTTCTTAGCAACAGAGACAGGATGAAGATCTTCAACGCTGCACGAGCTAAAGGAGAGATTAAACACCAGGACCAGCAGGTGCGGTTCTACCCAGATTTGGCCACAGGAATCCAACAATTGAGGAAGCAGTTTGATCCCATACGTAAGGAGCTGCGCAACCTTGGGATTCGTCATGGTGTAATCTATCCTGCGAGACTGCTGACCACGTATGAGGGCAGAACCCACATCTTCAAGACCCCAGAGGAGGCGCAGGAGTTCATCAAGAAGATCAAAGAAGAAGAAGAGACTGGTGGGAGCTAAGCATGAACAAAATATAAGGTAGAATAATTAAGCATTTGCACAGGCATCTGACTGACTTGAAGTAAATAGTAAGTTTACAAAATATAGATTGTATTATATATTAAAAAAAAACAAACAAAAACAAAACAAACAAAAAAACTATGATGTACAAAGTTGTTAAAAATTTTGGAGTTAAGTTGGAAAACTACAGAGGAGAGTTAATGTTACGTCATTAAAAGCAGTAGAGTTAGGGTGATTGGGAGGATGAAGAAGGAGTGGCTTAGGCTGTTCCCCGTGGGTGTGGAACGGTCGATGGCTATATCGGGAGACAGAATTTTTCTTTTGATTTTGGGGGGTTTCCCACAAGTGTGGGAAGGGGGAATTTGTTTGTGTGTAGTTTGTAGGATGAATGTTCAACCACTCATGTTTTTGCTTCTCTGTATGAGCATGTTTACACTGCAAGGTAATCCCAAACTCTCTATTGATCATAAACCAAAGTGTTAATCTTAATTTAACTTCATGGAATTGCAGAGGTCTACAAAATTTAAAAAAACTTAAACAAGTTATGAATAAAATAAAAGACATGGGTTCAAGAATTGTGTTTTTACAAGAAACTCATTTAATAGAGGAGGATATAAAAAGAATTAGGAGTAGATGGCAGGGAAGTGTATTCACCTCTTCATTTTCATCCCGAGCCAGGGGAGTTATGACTCTCATACATAAATCAGTTCCTTTTCAAGTGAAAAATGTAATTGGAGACAAATTTGGAAGATATGTAATCATTCAAGGTTCTTTGCTATTAGAAAATATAAATCTTGTGAACTTATATGGCCCCAATATAGATGATCAGAAGTTCTTTGCTAATTTATTTCTTATCTTATCATCACTTACAGGGCAACATATAATAGCAGGGGATTTTAATTGTACATTGAATCCAGGTATAGATAGATCAACAGGACTGGATTGCACGCACATTGGATGTAGGATGACTATTAATCATTTTATGAAAGAATTGAGATTGTTAGATATATGGAGAGAAATGAAACCACAAGTTAAAGCCTATTCTTGTTATTCCAGTACCTACAAGACATTCTCACGTATTGATTATTTTTTGATTTCCACAGAATTAAGGTCCAAGATTCAAAACTGCTTTTATGATAACATCGTGATCTCTGATCATGCACCCTGTTGTCTAATATATGTAGATAAAAAATTGATAAAGGAATCAGGTAGATGGCAATTTCAGCATAAATGGCTTCAGGATGAGGAATTTGTCAAGTATATAGAAAAACAGATAGACGAGTTCTTTGACATCAATACTACACAAACATCAGCATGTGTAAAGTGGGAGGCTTTCAAAGCTTTTATTAGGGGACATATTATTAGTTATACAGGATCAAAATCTAAGAAGACTCGAGAGGAGAGAGCTAAATTGGAACATAAAATAAAAAGTCTTCAGGAAAAAGTGTATGCAGGAAGTGACCCAAGGTTGGAGAATGAATTACTGATTTTGAGAGCTGAATACGACAAAAAATCAGCGAATAGAGCTGCCTCGAGTCTTCTAAGATTGAAACAATCTTTTTATGAACAAGGTGAAAAATCAGGAAAATTATTAGCATGGCAGATTAAACAATTAGAAATTAAAACACCAATTACCAGTATTATAAGTAACGGACAGGTAGTTATAGATCCTTTAGAAATTAACAGAGCCTTTAGAGATTACTATGAAAAATTATATGATACCAAAAATGAATCTGATTTAACAAAACTAAATGGGTTTTTGAACGAACTATCTATACCGTGTATTCCAAATGAAAACAGGGAGATATTGGAGTCTAAAATTAGTCAAGAAGAAGTTGGGCTAGCCATTGATAATATGAAATCAGGAAAAAGTGCAGGACCAGATGGTCTTCCAGTTGACCTTTATAAAAAATTTAAGAATAAATTAATAAAACCTTTTTTGGAAATGGTTTTAGAAGCATTTCAAAATAATAATTTACCATCATACATAAATAATGCCTTAATTATACTGCTGCCAAAACCAGGTAAGCCCTCTAATAAATGTGAAAATATGAGACCAATAAGCCTATTAAACGCCGACCTTAAGATAATCTGTAAAATTTTAGCAAGACGAATACAAGAAATTTTACCAAATATTATTAATCGAGATCAGAATGGCTTTATAAAGGGTAGACAAGGCTTCCATAATGTAAGAAGACTATTTAATATTATTTATTTTAATAAAGAAGCACCGGATACAGCTCTCCTATCACTGGACGCCGAAAAGGCCTTTGATAGAGTTGAATGGCCCTTTCTTTTTGAAGTCCTACAAAGGTTTGGACTTGGAAATAATTTCATAAAATGGGTTCAAATAATATACAATAATGCTACAGCAGAAATCCTAACAAATAACAATATTTCAAAACCAATAAAAATCAATAGAGGATGTCGACAAGGCTGTCCACTTTCACCTTTACTGTTTACTATGGCAATTGAACCTTTAGCGATAGCGATACGTTTACATTCACAAATATATGGAATTAAAGTTGGACCAACAGAACATAAAATCTCCCTGTACGCCGATGACATAATTTTGTTTATGTCGAATCTAAAAAAATCAATTCCAACCTTGTTGAATCTAATAAAGAATTTGGGGGAAATATCAGGATATAAAATAAATAAAACTAAATCTTCAATATTAATGCTAAATGAGACCCAGAGAAATTACCCAGCCCCTGAGGTAAATCAATTCAATGTTGTAAATCAGTTTAAATATTTAGGAATCCAAATTATGCCTAAGCTAGAATCAGTCGCCAGTATCAACTATGAAGCCTTAATGTCAGATATCAATGAGTTAACTCAGAGATGGATGTCACTACCAATGTCGATGATCGGGAGAATCAATATACTTAAAAGTAATATTTTACCTAAAATACTTTATTTATTTCAATACATTCCCTTATCACCACCTTTAGATCTATTCTCAAGAATAAAAAAAAAGTTAGTGGAATTTATATGGAACAACAGGAGGGCTAGATTACGTCTGTCTTTATTATATTTACCATTTGATCGTGGAGGTCTGAAATGTCCAAATTTTATGTTTGTATTATTGTCGGCACAACTGAGGTCTATGACATATTATTTTTCATCAAATGATCTCCCTCACTGGACTGAAATGGAATCATACAATTTACCTTTACCTCTTCCCATATTCATATACTCAGATTCGGCAAAAAAAATTACAAAAACAAGTTAAAAATCCATTTGTAAAGCATATGATCAAAATATGGTGTGAAGCTAAAAACTATTTAAAAGAACCACAGTTATTGTCACAATTTAGTCCAATATGGGGTAATCAATATTTTAAACCAGGGAGAGCAGACGCTGTATTTAAAGTATGGAATTTAAAAGGGATACAAAAGATTCAGGATTTATATTTGCCATGTGCAGAAAACACAATGTCTTTTGAAGAGCTGAGGATCAAATTTAATCTCAATAGAACACATTTTTTTAAAATATCTTCAACTTAGAAACTTTATTCGATCAAATCAAAATAAAGCTCTCACTCGACCTATTTATTCATCCTTGGAAAAAAATGATGATGAAAGATAGTAAAAGAAAGGGTATTATTTCAGAGTTTTATAACTCATTGACACTATCTTCAAGTGAAAATTCACTGAAAAGATTAAACTACTGGAAAGAAGATCTGCAAACTGAAATTTCAGAGGAACAATGGGAATTGGCTTGTACAGAAGCTCAAACCAAATCAATAAATGTACGCCTTAAATTGATACATTTCAAATGGTTAATGCGGATGTATGTTACACCGGAGGAGTTAAATAGATATAACAAAAATATACCAGATACATGCACAAAATGCATGGAAAGTAAAGGAACCCTATTTCATTGTTTATGGGAATGTAGATTAATAAGAATGTTTTGGGAAGAGGTGAGGGTAACAATTGAAAAAAATAATCTCAAAACAAATCATATTGAATCCTAAACTGTTTTTGTTGGGTCTGTACCCAGAAAAGCATAATTTTAATAAAAGTGAAAGAACATTCATAGACCTCAGTTTGCTTAATGCCAAAAAATGTATTGCACTATTATGGAAAAAGACTCATAGACCAGATGTGACTCAGTGGTTAAGACAGATGTTAACAAACCTTCCATTAGAAAGAATAACATATATACTGAAATCAAAGGAAATTGTGTTTGAGAATATATGGAGACCTTTTATTGATTATGTAAAAAATTTAAACATAACTCTTGAAGAAGAAGGTGAATGATGTGTGTGGACCTTGTAAATTCCAAACTGGTGAACATAATATGTATACTTATGTATTGGATTGTCCAGACTAAACAGAGGAGCATTGTTGAAGACTTGATTTTGTTGGTGGTTGTTGGTGTTTTTAGTGCATTTTTTTTTGTAGTACTTTAGTGTTAGTGTTTGATTGTTTGTATCATGTTTGTTAAAAAAAAAAAGGTTCAATAAAGATATTGTGGAAAAAAAAAGCATTTGATACAGTGGATCATAATTTATTATTAAAGAAACTACAAAATTGTGGTATTGGGGGGGGTAGCACTGTCCTGGTTATGTAGTTACTTAAAGAATGGATATCAGTATGTACAGTGGGGCAAAAAAGTATTTAGTCAGCCACCAACTGTGCAAGTTCTCCCACTTAAAAGATGAGAGAGGTCTCCAATTTTCATCATAGGTATACCTCAACTATCAGAGACAAAATGAGAAAAAAAAATCCAGAAAATCACATTGAAGGATTTTTAATTAATTAATTGGTAAATTCCTTGGTAAAATAAGTACTTGATCACCTACAAACAAGCAGGATTTCTGGCTCTCACAGACCTGTAACTTCTTCTTTAAGAGGCTCCTCTGTCCTCCACTCGTTACTCGTTAGACGTGGCTAACTGAACTAGCAGCAGATGCTAACATTGAGCTGGAGGGTTTTCACACGATACGAGCTGACCGAACACCAGAGAGTGGCAAAACTAGGGGCGGTGGAGTGATCATGTATGTTAACAACAACTGGTGCAGACCGGGACATATCACTGTTAAACAACGACACTGCAGCAAAGACATTGAGTTGCTAGCTGTTAGCATGAGGCCTACATATCTCCCGAGAGAACACTCACACGTGATCTGCATTGTTGTTTATGCAAATTCCGACGGCGAACGCTGGGACAGCGCGTGACGTCATCCATTCAGTAACCAGCAGGCTGCAGACAGAACACCCAGATGCTCTTCTCCTCATCTCAGGCGACTTCAACCACGTTTCACTGTCTCCCATTCTGCCCACTTTCACCCAGTATGTCACATGCCCACACTAGAGACAATAAAACACTGGATTTGTTCTACGCAAACACTAAGGAGGCGTACACCTCATCACAACTCCCCCCACTTGGGAGATCGGATCACAACTTGGTTCATCTCCGACCGGTGTACAAACCCCTAGTGCACAGACAACCTCCGGCCATGCACACTGTGGAGTTATGGTCTGAGGAGACAATGGACACTATAAAGGACTGTTTTGAAGCCACTGCCTGGAAGCAGCTCTGCGATCCACATGGTGAGGACATCGATGGCCTCATTCACACCTTCACGGGCTACCTCAGCTTCTGTGTGGACAAATCCGTTCCCACCAAGACCATACGGCGTCACTCAAACAACAAACCCTGGATCAACCCTGAGATAAAAACACTTCTGAGAGAGAAGAAGAGGATCTTCAGGTCGGGGAACAGGGAGATGCTGAAGTCCGTACAGAGGGAGCTGAGGAGAAAGATCAGAGAAGGCAAGGACAGCTTCAGGAAGAAGATGGAGGACAAGCTGCAACAGAGCGACATCAGCGGGGTCTGGAGAAACCTCAAAACCATCTCGGGGCTCCAGAATACCTCCCCCCAGGCCACGGGGGGGCAGGGAGTGGGCCGAACAACCTGAATCTGTTTTTCAATAGATTTGACCAACCGCCCTCCCCCCTGTCTGCACAACAACCACTGCTGCCTCTAAGAAATCAAGTCCTGCTACCCACTCCCCACTCCACCGACACCCCCCCCCCCACTCCCAACACACAGCCCCCCATCCTGACCCTGACCAAGACCCAGGTGAGGACGGAGCTGAGGAAGATCAAGGCGAGGAAGGCGTCGGGACCGGACGGCATCAGCGCAAAAGCTCCTCAAGTTCCTGTGCAGACCAGCTGTGTGGGATTGTGACGTATATCTTCAACATGAGCCTGAAACTGGAGAGAGGGTACCACAGCTGTGGAAAACATCTTGTGTGGTACCTGTACCAAAAACTTCCCACCCCAAAGACCTGAACAGCTTCAGACCGGTGGCCTTGACGTCCCACTTGATGAAGACCCTGGAGAGACTGCTCCTTGCTCATCTCCGCCCCCTGGTGGAACCAGCGATGGATCCACTCCAGTTCGCCTACCATCATGGCATTGGGGTGGAGGATGCGGTGATCTTCCTCCTTCACCGTTCTCTGTCCCACCTGGAGAAGCCCGGGAATATGGTGAGGATCATGTTCTTTGACTTCTCCAGTGCTTTCAACACCATCCAACCGATGATCCTGAAGGACAAGCTGCTGCGCGCAGGGGTGGACCAGCACCTGTCATCATGGATCCTGGACTACCTCACGAACCGGCCTCAGTTTGTGAGAACCCGGGACTGTGTTTCCGACACGATCATCAGTAGCACGGGGGCCCCCCAGGGAACGGTGCTGGCTCCCTTCTTGTTCACTCTTTATACTGCGGACTTCTCACACAACACAACACATTGCCATCTACAGAAGTTCTCTGATGACTCTGCGATCGTTGGTCTCATCTCCAGCGGAGATGAAGCTGAGTACAGAGGGCTTATCCAGGACTTTGTGGACTGGTGCCATCGGAACTGCCTCCAGATCAACGCGAGGAAAACTAAGGAGCTGGTGGTGGACTGCCGCAGGCATGGGCAGCCCCTCACAGCACCAGTAAATATACAGGGAACAGACATCCAGATGGTGACATCCTACAAGTACCTGGGTATTCATTCTGAACAATAAACTAGACTGGTCACACAATACTGACGCACTCTACAAGAAGGGACAGCGCAGGCTGTTCCTGCTGAGGAGACTCAGGTCTTTTGGTGTACAAGGGGCGCTGCTGAAGTCATTCTATGACACGTGGTGGCATCAGCCATCACTTTTGGAGTGGTCTGCTGGGGCAGTGGCATTACTGCAGCCGATAGGAAGAGACTGAACAAACTGATCAAGAAAGCTAGCTCTGTCCTGGGGCAACGCCTTGATCCGATGGAGGAGATAGGAGAGAGAAGGACGGTGGCTAAACTGTCATCTCTGCTGGAGTCCGAGTTCCACCCTATGCAGGACATACTGGATGCACTGAGGAGCTCATTTAGCAGCAGACTACATCATCCCAGGTGCACAACCGAGAGGTTTCGTAGGTCCTTCCTACCAACGGCTGTCAGACTGTACAACCTAAGCAGGGCTGCTCGCAGAGATAGCAAAAAGACGTAACAAACTAATAGTTTTTTTTTTTTGTTTTTTGTTTTTTTTTTGAATGCAAAAGATGCAATAGACTTACACAATGGTCCTCTCCGGCATACAACTAGGAACATACCGGTCGCTATGGAGGGTGAGAATATGTATGGGCACATAATCATACCATGTAGGATAACTAAATAGACGGTTATGCTGTTTCATCCCACCTAGCAACAATGCTCTGCACTGTGTGTGTTTATATATTTACATATTTATTCCATCTAGCTACAATGCTCTGCACTGGGTGTGTTTATATTTATATATCTATATATTTATTCCATCTAGCTACAATGCTCCGCACTGTGTTTTTATATATCTACATATTATTCCATCTAGCTACATTGCTCCGCACTGTGTGTGTTTATATACTTGCATATTTATTCCACCTAGCTGCAATGCTCCATACTGTGGGTGTTTATATATTTACATATTTATTCCATCTAGCTACAATGCTCTGCACTGTGTGTTCATATATTCATATATTTATTCCATCCAGCTACAATGCTCTGCACTGTGTGTCTGTGTGTGTGTGTGTGTATATATATATTTTATAGTAATATGTACATATGTATATTAGCTGCTCTTGCTTGCTTGTTTTTTCTTGCCTTCTGATTGTTGCTCTGAGTGTTGCTATCCCTGTGCTGTTGCAATCCTGGAATTTCCCCGTTGTGGGACTAATAAAGGCTTATCTTATCTTATCTTATCTTACCTGTATTAATGGCACCTGTTTGAACTCCTTATCAGTATAAAAGACACCTGTCCACAACCTCAAACAGTCAGACTCCAAACTCCACTATGGCCAAGACCAAAGAGCTGTCAAAGGACGCCAGAAACAAAATTGTAGACCTGCACCAGGCTGGGAAGACTGAATCTGCAATAGGTAAGCAGCTTGGTGTGAAGAAATCAACTGTGGGAGCAATTATTAGACTAGAAAAGCACTCGGAGAGCGCAGACCTCCGCCAAGCACCACAGTTCCCCCCATACAGTCTTCAGATTCCTTGATCATGAAAACATATGACAAGCAGTGGTTCAGTTGTTATTCACGAAAATGGCATTTTCCGTAATGGCGGCACACAGTTCCTCCCATACAATGTGTGTGTGTACGTTTTCAGATTCCTTGACCATGAAAATATATGACTAGCAATTGGATTGACAATGATAGGATTAGTGGTTCAGTAGTTATTCACGAAAATGGCATTTTCTGTAATGGCGGCCACAGTTCCCCCATACAGTGTTTGTGTGTACATTTTCAGACTCCTTGACCATGAAAACATATGACTAGCAATTGGATTCACAACAATTGGATTGACAATGATAGGATTAGTGGTTCAGTAGTTATTCACGAAAATGGCATTTTGCGTAATGGCGGTTTTCTTGTGGACGGTGATCCGGATCACCACCAAAATCTAATCATCTGTAGGATACCCCATTTCTGACAATCTGTGAAAATGTCATGAAAATCCGTCCATAACTTTTTGAGTCATCTTGCTAACAAACAGACAAACAAACAGACAAACCAACGCCGATGATCACATTACCTCCCCCTTTGGCGGAGGTAAATATTCCAACAAGCATTATCCATCACATGCTTTAACACTTGATCAAATCAAAATCAGTTAAATTTATCTATTCCATAATAGAAGTAAAATTCCAACATACCATTACTTTTTATAATTTCAGCATTCATTTCAGATCACCAGTTTCAATCTCCATTGAGTGTTGAGCAGTTCATTTTGCACAATCACTGATGTAGCCAAGTCTTAGAAATATTCAAAAGTTATGAGTCAATGTCCACTGTGCACTGTCAATTTCAAACTGTTTGGAATCATAACTAGATTGATCGTAACTAAATTGTTTTGCTATTTTTTCTCCTCAACATCAATGTCAACATATCTACAGAAAATATACAAAGTTCCAAGTCCATTTCAGCATATTCCCCTATATCTACACTACATTTTTCTAATTTTGGACTTCAATGCCTTAATGTGGGTCTTCCTGGCTTAGCACAGGAACATAAACGGCTTAAGCACAAACATAAACGTAATTCTAAGTATGTGTGGCGTTAAAAATATTTTTTAAATAAAGTCCAAAACATCTTCAGCAGGCAAGATGAAGAAAATATTAACTAGATGACATGTATACAAAAATATATCTTCACATACCTCAAAATTCACTACTCTATCCGTAACTGACACTGGTTGTTGGGGTGGATCCTTCCTTTCGATTTTCGGGTCCGATCGTGTCGTTAACAAAGGGTGGAGGCCGTATGGTTTCGATGGTTTTTTCTGAACACCGAACGTTCCAGCAATTGAATAATTAGTGGACCTTGATTTGACCTCTTGTACATGTTTTTTTGCTCCTAGCATGACTCTCGAGACTTAAATCCTCTTCCACCATAGTCAACCGTGTCGTGACACCACATGCATATCGCCTTCCCGGCACGGTCGATTTTCCGTATAAAATCGCTAAACAAATTTGTCACAGTTGTCTTACCAACATCCGCTGCAATCTCCTTTTCTAGCCAATCCCAACGAAATTTTTCTTTTTCACGATCTTGTCAATTTCTTTAATTCTCGGAGCATCTTCACGTTCAATCACCGACATCACTGCAATGCAAGTCAAGTCAGCTATGCGAGAGCGAGGAAAACAAAGGATTGCCTTGAAGATAAGAAACAGCCACGTTCATTGGTCACTGCAAGGATGATCAGCCAATCAGGCGCGTCGTTTCATTACGGTTACGGGTCATTACGGTTGGAAGATTAAAAAAAAGCAGAATTCCGCGAATTAACGGAAAAATCACATCCCTGCATACCATATCAAATTTATTTATAAAGCACAATTAAAAACAAAGTTGCCCTAAGTGCTGCACAGTAACAAATAACCTAAGGTACAAATAGACAAAAGATAAGTAAAAGACAATAAAAACATAATATGCAGCAGAAAAAGAAGCAATTCACAAGTAAAGACAAACAGCAGACAATAAAATTCATAAAATTATTATTAGAAGTATATATTTTATTATTAGTTTGAGATATACAGTATATATATATATATATATACTACACTACCGTTCAAAAGTTTGGGGTCACTTAGAAATTTCCTTATTTTTGAAAGAAAAGCACTTTTTTTCAATGAAGATAACTTTAAACTAATCAGAAATACACTCTATACATTGCTAATGTGGTAAATGACTATTCTAGCTGCAAATGTCTGGTTTTTGGTGCAATATCTAGATAGGTGTATAGAGGCCCATTTCCAGCAACTATCACCATCCAGTGTTCTAATGGTACAGTGTGTTGGCGATGACGTCCAGAGGCTACTGGATGATAGTAATCCCTTGTGCAATATGTTAGGTCTGCATGCTGAACTGCTGCAAATGGAGGATTCTTTGACGAAAGCAAAGTTTGAAGGAAAAAAATTATTATTTCAAATACAATCATTATTTCTAACCTTGTCAATGTCTTGACTATATTTTCTATTCATTTTACAACTCATGGTGGTAAATAAGTGTGACTTTCTATGGAAAACACAAAATAATTGTGTGGGTGACCCCAAACCTTTTGAACGGTAGTGTGTATATATATATATATATATATATATATATATATATATATATATATATATAAAACTAATAATAAAATATATACTTATAATAATAATATATATATATATTTATATAGCTGTGTGGAGTTGACATGTTCTCCCCGTGTTGCGTGGGTTTACTCCGGATTTCTCCGGTTTCCTCCCGCATACCAAAAAACATCTAGGTTTAAGGTGCTCGCGCACGCAGCGACTGGCGGCCGGTGGCTTGTCACCAGACTGCAAATCAAATCTACCTCCTACGGGTACAAATAAGTAACAAAAAAAAAAAAAAAAAAAAATCTTGTCCTCCATATCTTTCCTGCCCAGGCTTGAATCCTACCAATGCCCAACGCTGGAAGGTAGAACACCGGATCACTGGAGAGGACACTCCAGCTTCGCCTTTGGCGTAGACAAAACACGGGCAATGACAGTTACCGGTTATAAGCCACCGCTCAATTGGCGTAGAGTGCGGCGCCAGGGGTTGTTCCCGACGGTGGGAGGGATCATCGGATCTCACTGGACAGCTACCGCCCGCCTCAAGCTGGGCAGCCCCAGCCAATAAGGGGTTGTCCCGCCACAGCTTGCTTTCCCTCATTGGGTGCATGGGGATGAGGAGAAGTCCGAACAGCAGGCTGAGAACCTTCGCACCAGGCAAGACAATAAAACAAAAGAGACCAACTCTAAAACTGGGAACTTGGAACGTCTGCACTATGATGACAGGACTCGCTGCTAACCTCAAGGACATCAACGACACCAGGAAGACTGCCATCATCAATAATGAGCTGAAGAGACTGGGAGTGGATATCGCCACTCTCCAGGAAACACGGTTGGCTGACGCAGGCACACTGATAGAGAAGGACTACACGTTCTACAGGCAGGGAAAGGGAAGTGACGAACACAGGGAACACGGAGTGGGCTTCGCAGTGAAGAACACCTTGCTGAAGATGGTGGAACCAAGCAGCACTGGCTCTGCACGACTCCTCACCCTCCGTCTGAACACCAGTCAAGGCCCAGTCACCCTCGTCAGTGTGTATGCCCCAACACTGACAGCCACACCAGAGGCAAAAGACGAGTTCTACGAGAATCTCGCAACAACTGTCAGGACCATCCCCAACTCTGAACAACTCATTCTCCTTGGAGACTTCAATGCCAGAGTGGGTGCTGACCACGACTCCTGGCCCTCCTGTCTTGGACCTTTTGGCGTGGGCAGAATGAACGACAACGGACAGCGGCTGCTCGAGTTCTGCACATATCACGATCTGTGCATCACAAACTCGTTCTTCAAGACCAAGCCCCAACACAAGGTTTCCTGGCAACATCAGCGCTCAAAGCACTGGCACCAGCTGGACTTGATCCTGACCAGGCGCACCTCACTGAAGAACGTGCTAATCACCGTTCGTTCCAGAGTGCAGATTGCGACACAGACCATTCACTGGTGTGTTGCAAGGTCAAGCTGCAGCTGAAGAAATTCCATCGTGCTAGAGAGCCTGGAAAGGCACGGATTGACACCAGCAAGATGGCTCAACCAAAACTTGTTGAGCAGTTTGCCTCCACCTTTGAGAAGGAACTTGGTGTACCACAAGAAGGAGAATCTGCAAAGCAAAAGTGGGAAGAGCTGCGAAACACCATCCACCGCACAGCCTTGGCTACCTTTGGGAGGAAGACCTCGAAGTCACAGGACTGGTTTGATGCCAAGTTGACCGAGATGACCCCCGTCATGAAGCCAAGCGCTCAGCACTGCTGAGTACAAGAAGTACCCAAACGGAAGAATCTCCAGATTCTCAGGGCTGTGAGAAGCAAAGTTCAGCAGACTGCCTCGGCGCTGTGCCAACGAGTACTGGACTCAGCTCAGCCAAGACATTCAAACCGCTGCCATAACAGGGAACATCCGTGGTATGTACGATGGCATCAGAAAGCACTTGGTCCGGCTCAGAGCAAGACGGCCCCCCCTCAAATCCTTCACTGGGGAGATGATCACAGAAAAGAACAAGCAGATGGAGAGATAGGTGGAACACTACTCTGATCTCTTCTCCAGACAGAACATCGTGACACTGTCAGCCCTTGATGCCATCGACTGCCTGCCATCCATGGACGAACTTGACACCGAGCCAACCATCGAAGAACTCAGCAAGGCCATTGATAGCTTGGCCGCTGGCAAGGCACCTGGCAACGACGGCATACCCCCTGACCTGATCATGCACTGCAAGACCGCCCTACTGCTGCCATTGCATGACGTCCTCTGCCAGTGTTGGAAGGAAGGTGCCGTACCACAGGACATGAGGGACACCAAGATCATCACCCTCTAAAAAAAACAAAGGGGAGAGAAGCGACTGCAACAACTACAGGGGCATCTCCCTCCTCAGCGTTGTTGGCAAAGTCTACGCACCGAGTTGTTTCTCGTTCGTCTACAGAAGCTTGCCGAACGTGTCTACCCCGAGGTCTCAGTGTGGCTTCCGCGCTGAGCGAACGACGGTAGACATAATATTCTCCATCCGCCAACTCCAGGAGAAATGCAGAGAACAGAACATGCCCCTGTACGTCGCCTTCATCGACCTCACCAAAGCGTTCGATCTGGTCAGCAGAGAGGGCCTTTTCAAGATCCTGCCAAAGATAGGATTCCCACCAAAGTTGCAAAGCCTCATTGAATCGTTTCACACCAACATGCAGGGGATAGTGCAGCATGATGGCAACGTCTCAGAGCCATTCAACATACGCAGCGGAGTGAAACAGGGCTGTGTACTTGCGCCAACCCTCTTTGGGATTTTCTTTGCTATGCTCCTGAGGCATGCCTTCAGAACAGCAACAGAGGGAATCTACCTGCACACAAGATCTGACGGCAGGCTTTTCAACCTCGCCCGCCTGAAAGCCAGAACCAAAGTACGCGAGGCTCTAATCAGAGACATGCTGTTCGCAGACGACGCTGCAGTCGCAACCCACACACAGCAGGAGCTTCAGACCCTGATGTACCGCTTCTCCCAGGCATGCAAGGACTTCGGGCTTACCATCAGCCTGAAGAAGACTAAGGTCTTGGTGCAAGGCACGGAAGCACCACCAACCATCACCATCGACGACTACGAGCTGGAGCTCGTGAAACAGTTCACGTACCTGGGGTCCACGATCAGCAACAACCTCTCCCTTGATACAGAGATCAACAAGAGGATTGGAAAATCAGCCTTCACACTCGCTCGCCTCACCACACAAGTGTGGGAGAATCCCAAACTCTCTGTCAAGACGAAGATGGCAGTGTACAACGGCTGCGTCATCAGCACACTGCTCTACGGGAGTGAGACGTGGACAACATACGCGCGGCAGGAAAAGAGACTGAACTCCTTCCACTTGCGTTGCATTTGCCACATCCTGGACATATCCTGGCAGGACAAAGTGCCCAACACAGAAGTTCTGTCCCGCGCCGGCCTTCCCTCCATGTTCACTCTACTCAGGCAGCGCAGGCTCCGCTGGCTAGGCCATGTTCACCGTATGGAGGATGGCAGAATCCCCAAAGACGTCCTCTACGGAGAACTGGCGACTGGCAGGAGAGACGTTGGCCGCCCACAGCTGCGCTTTAGAGACGTCTGCAAGAAAGACATGAAGGCTCTGGAGATCAACACAGAGCGCTGGGAGGACCTTGAAACGGACCGCTCCAAATGGAGAGGCACCCTGACCAGACAGCTCAAGGCGGGTGAAGAGAGACTGACTGCTGCAGCAGATGAAAAAAGGACCCGCAGGAAGAACCGCCACAGACCCAGCAGCACGGAGACCACCCACAAGTGCGACTTGTGTGACAGGGACTGCCATTCGCGCATCGGCCTGTTCAGCCACAGGCGGTGCTGTTCCAGCAGAGTAGACGTTTAGGATTCTCTTCCATGGTCATCATAGACCGACGGAGGCCAACGACGATATATATATATATATATATATATATATATATATGTATATATAAAAATTCATCTTCTGCAGCAAAAAAAAAAAAAAGGTTATAGTAAACACAGGAGCTTAAGGGTCTGATTGCTATCAGAGTTGTAGTTACTCCCTGTAATGCATTCCATCTCAGGACAGCCATTCCAATGCTACCACATGCCCGTGATCTCTCCATCTTTGAGCATTCTGCTGCTGAATGTTGATTTTTCAATGGTGGAAAGCCTAAAAGGTGTCCTCTGGGTTGTTGCAAACTGAAAGACACCATTTCTTCCATGTAAGCATGGGGAAGAGCATTGCCTACACACATGGGCCAACGGTTTCAAGGGGAGGGCAAAAAGAATAGGCAACCCTGCCAGCAGTGTAAACAACAGTCTGATAGTCAACACAAGGAGAAGGAGAGAAGTCAGCTATACATTGTGGCTGACAGCACTCACTATAACCACCTCCTACCAGTTGTTCCTTTGGTCTGCGTAAATGTGTAGTAATACAGCTGTGTTTGCTGAGTGTGGCTTCAGCTCACCAATGCCAGTGTTGGCACTCACAACCAGCATGGCAAAGTCGGGGCAGTAGCTGGTGAGGCCAAAGATGGTGGTCTTCAGGTACTTGTGGTGTGTCCCGCAGATCCATGAAGGTGATCATCTTGGAGGAGCTCTCACAGATCTCCTCAGCAGTCCGGGACTCGCTGTAGTTCACCACCTGCATCACCAAGGAGCAGAGGAGGTGGAGACAGGGGTCAACACTGAACCTCACAGGTAAACTACATTTAGGTTCATAAATAAAGTTATTTGTAATAAAGTAAAAAGGAAAAAATAAGGGACATATTAGACAACAAGCAGAACATCCCTGCATGAAAAGGAATCAGTACAAATCCATACTACTACTATCCTATTAATGTCCTTAACATCCTAAGTAGACTTGACGGATGTCAGACAATGTGCCTGTAGCTTTCTTCTCCAGAGGTCTCTGTCGTGGGCATCCCTGGCAGTAAGACCCCATTCTTTCAGGTCTCGCTTAATGGTTTCTCCCCAGGTCTTACATGGGGGCCCTCTCTTACTGGAACCCTCCACTGGCAGATCTACAATGCGTCCAGAAGTAGTACTACTTCTGTGAACATGACCGAACCAGCAGAGGCATTAGTAATGCATGTCGAGCTGTACGGGGCTAACCCAAGCCTACTGCAGAGACTGTTGTAGCTGACATCATCATCTGCTTTAACGCATCACATCTATCTTAGCATGGCTCTCTCGTTTCTTCCCAACCGTTTCATGTCATCTCTCTTTAATGTCCAACACTCGTTGCCATCCATGAATGCAGTCCTCACACAGGTGTTAAAGATACACCCATGGGTACAATAGGTCAAGGTCTTGCATGACAGGAGGGGTAATAACTCCTTAAACTTCCCCCAGGCTGTTCTGGCTCTAGTAATGGTGGCGAGTTCACAGCCTCCACCAGGTCATAGCATGTCTTCCAAGCATTAGAAATATTCAGGTGCAACCAGTTCATATTTGCCAACCAGTACCTTGTCAAGGGGCCTCCTACCAATCAGACATGCTAGACCAAAGGATTGGCTGCACCTGAAAAATAGGGATGAGTCATCCACGAATGGTAGAACACCTCTGATACACCCAGTGCTGGCAGTTGTTCCAGAAGATAAAATTAGACCCCACGCCTTTACTGCAGACAGAGCATGGGTGCTTCCCAGATTCTCTCAGGGTGTTGAGGTTGGGACCCAATATCATAACCTTAGTTTTGCTCATGTTTACTCTTAGACCACTTGACTTTAAGTCATTCTTCCATTCTTGGGCGGTGCGGTGGCACAGTGGTTAGCACTGCGGCAGCACAGCAACTCACCCTTGGCCATGGGATCCCTGGTTCGATCCCAGCCCCTGACCAACAGTGATCTGTGTGGAGTTTGCATCTTCTCCCCGTGTCTGCGTGGGTTTACTCCGGGATTTCTCCGGTTTCCTCCCACAGGCCAAAAACATGCAGGTTAGGTTAATTGGAGACTCTAAAGTGGCCCTAGGTGTGAATGTGTGTGTGAATGGTAAAGAGATAGCGCCGTACCGTGGCTGCTTCATCCATCCAGGTGGATGCCCTCAATTTCCCCTCTGGGGATCAATAAAATATACAAAATCAAAAATCAAAATCAAACAAGAATCCTCTCCTTGAGCTCATCCAATGATTCAGCCACAATGATGAGATCATCTGCATAGAGCAGTTCCCATGGCGTACCAGTTGAAAAATCCCGTGACAAGGTCTCCAGGATGACAATGAACAATAATGGGCTAAGAAGAGAACCTTGGTGGACACCAATGCTTTGACTAATGTGAGCTGGGCCTGTAAAACTGAGCAGATAAATGCTGTCTTTTCAGCAGGACATGTTGGTGTAATCACCTCTCCTTTGCTGTTGAAGCCAAGAATCTCAAAGCTAATGCTGGATGTGCGTCCAGTCTGGATCTCATGCAGATGTCTGAAGAGGTTGAGCCTCGCTCGGCCTCGCCCGTTGTCCAGCTCGCCCTGCGTCAGGACACCCAGGAGAGTTGACTTCCCAGAGTCTACATTCCCCAGCACCGCCACACGAAGGTCCAGGAACTGGAGGACACAAGGAGATGGAGCACATTACCAAAGCTCTATTAAGATAAGCCTTTATTAGTCCCACAATGGGGAAATTCCAGGATTACACCAGCAAAGGGATAGCAGAACTCAGAGCAAAGGTAAATAAGAAAATAAGCTTTTCAAAACAGGCTTCATTGCTGTTTCTAGTTCAGGTTAAGGCAAGGGTCATCAGACTGCCATTGTTTGGTTGGGCTAATTCTGACAGAGCAATTTTTTTAATTTTGTTGCTTCGTGAATTCAATTCAACTTTATTTATATAGCACCATATCACAACAACAGTCATCTCATAGCACTTTTAACTGTAGGGGGAACCCCCGCAATTGCAGAAAGACCCCAGCAATCAGGCGATCCCCTGTGAGCAAGTGCTTGGCGACGGTGGAGAGGAAAAACTCCCTTTTAGCAGGAAGAAACCTCCAGCAGAACCAGGCTCACGGAGGGGCAGTCATCTGCTGTGATTGGCTGGGGGGGGGGGAATAGAGAAGAAAAAAGAACAGACATGTAGAGAGCAAACAGCACGATGGGGACTCAATCTATGGGAGAGAATAACCATGTTAAAGACCGGCAAAAATGTTTCATTCTTCTTCTTTCAGATTTGATTGGCGGTTGGCAACCAGCTTACATGTGCATTACTTCTACGTGCTTCACTTTATATCATCACTCTACTGTATATATCCTGGCAGTAATATTGAGAGTGAAGAAAGAAGTGAGGCCCAGTGCATTGTTGGAGGTCCCCAGCTGTTTAAACCTATTAGCAGCATAAGTACGGGCCAAGGGATTACTCAGTGCTTCAGTCCGCTCTTTAGAAAGAAACCTCAAAGCTTTGAATATTTTTCTGCACAACTAGAAGAAAAGCCTCTGAGCTCCATAAGGCTTCACCTGCCAAACAAGACAAAATGCTACAGCTCCTCAGTAGTATTTATTCTTGTTTAAAAGCAGCCTACTTTGTACATTTACTGCTGTTTACAGCCTATTAATGCGGTCTGAGCAGGCAGCATACCTTAAAAACATGTTCTCCGCTGGTGCACTGTTCCCTCAGTGGCTCCCTCACTCTAGCTCTCTCCTTGACCACTTGTTCACAGAGCGGCATATAGATTTCAATTAGCACTCCCTCTGCTGGTGGACTCTATAATTGCATTTAAGAATGCATTTCCAAATACGGCAAACGTAATGGAAATAAATAATTGATTTTTTTTTTGGAAATGGACTAGCGAGTCACAGTGGATGAGGTAGTGGACTGCATCCAGCCCGCGGGCCGCCAGTTCCCCAACCCTGATGTAAACCATGACAAAAAAAAAAAAAAAAAAAATCCTGCTGGAAAAAAGTGACACTTTGTATTTTCTAAACTGTCTCTATACCAAGAAACAGACATACCTATGAATACACAGAGAGAACCTGATTAAGACTGGGCTCAGAGGGAAAGATGAGATAAGATAAGATAAGCCTTTATTAGTCCCACAATGGGGAAATTCCAGGATTGCAACAGCACAGGGAGAAGATAGCACAGAGATAGAAGAGAAGAGCCAAGGAAAGGACAGTGTTCAGGCAGAGGGTCCAGGGGCCTCATGTACAAAGGGTACTTATGCACAAAAACATGGCGCACATCCTTTTCCACAGAAAATTTCAGATGTATTAAGAATGAAATGACCGTGGAAATATGCACAGCCCCACGCCAACTTCATGGTTGGCGTACGTACGTTTCTACTGTTACTGGTCCGTTGGTCAGAAAGCAGCTCATACCGGCTCAGATGTCACCCAGGTTAACAAGGTCAGGAGTTCCTGGCAGCGGAAGGCGAAGGACAGAGCTGCGTGGAGGAATCTGATCAGACCTAAATGAAACAGTCATTGTCACCCCCGACAGGCTGCTACAGGGATGGCAACAGGAAATTCTGATTTCAGCTGAAATCTAATTTCGTCGATTGACTTATGTGGAGGCCGGGGGGGCACAGCCCCCCTGAAGCTGGGAGGTTTTCAGTAAAACAGAAGTAATTTAGACTGAAAAAAATGATTAAAAAAATGAAATACTAGACTTAGATAAATCATTAAATTTAATGAAAAGTTAACTTACTTTTTCTTCAATGTTGTCTCACTGTCTTTAGTCCAACATATTTAACAGTTCTATAAGAGTTTATTACACTATTTACACTGGTCACCAAGTCACTTCTAATGTGAAACTTTCTTCCTTTTGGCAGCAAGCTGTGTCAGTCTCTGAACTTTGAACTTCATCCCCTTTTCTGGTTTCTTCAGAAACTGTCCGAGTGTTTGTTACCTCGTCGAACTTTGAGCCAATTTTCACCTTTACCGTCACTTTTCTCTCAAGCCAATTCCATTGGAACTTATTTTTGACACTTATGTCTATTTAGTATCTTCCGGCACCACACGAGTTGGCTGCCTTTTGCAACAGCGGCTCAATTCTGAGTCGTTTTATCTTCCTTCTTTCTGATCCAGTGATAACTTTCTGATCCGGCACACCTTTCACTCTATATATATCACGGACACACAGATCATCCCAAAGGTCTCCTGAGTTGGTGGACGGAGCCTCTGTTTACAGCAGGAGACGATACAGCAGGGAAGAGCTAGCTAGCACTCAACCGCCACCCGGTGCTAACGGAGAAACTCGACATACCGGGGAACTGAAGCGAAAACGACACGGGTGCCGGGCTGGAGTTTAGGTGGTGTGCAAGAAATATAAGACAGAATAATAAAGAGCGATGGCAAGAACCAAGCAGACCGCCCGTAAATCTACTGGAGGAAAAGCCCCCCCAGGAAGCAGCTGGCCACCAAGGCTGCTCGGAAAAGCGCTCCGGCCACCGGCGGAGTGAAGAAGCCTCACCGTTACAGGCCCGGTACCGTGGCTCTGAGAGAGATCCGTCACTACCAGAAATCCACGGAGCTGCTCATCTGTAAGCTGCCCTTCCAGCGCCTGGTGAGGGAGATCGCTCAGGACTTCAAGACCGACCTGCGCTTCCAGAGCTCCGCCGTCATGGCTCTGCAGGAGGCCAGCGAGGCCTACCTGGTGGGTCTCTTCGTGGACACCAACCTGTGCGCCATCCACACCAAGAGGGTCACCATCATGCCCAAAGACATCGAACTGGCCGGCCGCATCCGCGGAGAGCGAGCTTAGACTTTCTGCTGCACATCCATCAACCACAATGCTCCGCACTGTGTGTCTATATATATATATTTATCAAATCAAATCAAACTTTATTGTCATATTGCTGTACATACAACTGTAGTGCAGGCAAGATGAAATTGCGTTTCTCTCGGCATCCATATAAGAAGCAGCATGATTAAGACACACTCCCACATAGCTCCACCCCCCACCCCCCCATCCATTCACACATCCCTGAGACATACTTGGGGAAAAAGAATAACTAACTATAATATACAAAATGTCCATAGGTGCAGTAGTGTGTATGTGAGATTCCGGGTCAGCTGTTCAGCATCCTGACAGCTTGTGGGAGGAAGCTGTTGATCAGTCTGGTGGTTCTGCCTCTGATGCTCCGGAATCGTTTACCAGATGGAAGAAGTTCAAAGTGTTTATGCAGAGGGTGAGAACGGTCCTTGACAATGTTCAGTGCCCTGCTCCTACAACGGTTCTGAAAAAGTTATTGGACAGAGGGGAGGGAGACTCCAATTACCCTCTCCGCCCCCTTGACTATCCTCTGCAGGGCTTTTTTGTCTGACATACTGCAGCTGGAGTACCATGTAGCAATGCAGTACGTCAGAACACTCTCCACCACACCTCTGTAGAAGGTCCTGAGGATGCAGATGGGGAGAGAGGCCTGTTTGAGTTTCCTCAAGAAGTGTAGTCTCTGCTGAGCCCACTTCCTGATCTCCAAGGAATTCTTGCTCCAGGTCAGGTCCTGCGAGATCTGCACTCCGAGGAACTTGATGTTCTCTACTCTCTCCACTAAACGGCCGCCGATGCTGAGGGGGACGTGCTCAGGCTGTGACCGCCGGAAGTCGATAATCATCTCCTTCGTTTTGTCCACGTTGAGCACCAGATTGTTCTCCCTGCACCAGCCCTCCAGGTCTCTCACTTCTTCCCTGTACATTGATTCCTCATCCCTCTGAATAAGTCCCACCACTGTGGTGTCATCTGCAAACTTAATAATCTGGTTCCCCTCGTGTCTGGATACACAGTCATGTGTTAGAAGTGTAAACAACAGTGGACTGAGTACACAGCCTTGAGGGGTTCCGGTACTCAGCGTGACAGAGTTGGAGATGTATTTCCAACCCGGACAGACTGAGGTCTCTCAGTCAGGAAATCCAGGATCCAGAGACATGTGGTGGTGTTCAGCCCGAGAAGGAGTAATTTTTCCATCAGTCTCTGGGGAATAATGGTGTTGAATGCTGAACTGAAATCAATGTACAGGAGTCTGGCGTAGGTGTCTTTCTGGTCCAGGTGGGTGATGACAGAGTGTAGGGTGGTGACTATAGCATCCTCCGTGGAGCGGTTTGAACAATATGCAAACTGGAGCGGGTCGTGTGATGCAGGGAGGCAGGCTGTGATGTGTGGTTTGACAAGCCGTTCAAAACACTTCATCACAATTGGTGTAAGTGCAACAGGACGATAGTCATTCAAACAGGACACCACTGGTTTCTTTGCCACCGGTACAATGATAGAGGTCTTGAAGCATCTGGGAACAATGGCCTGACTCAGGGAGATGTTATAAATGTCAGTCAGGACATCCGCCAACTCGCCCGCGCAGTCTCGGAGCACACGTCCCGGAATGTTGTCTGGACCTGCAGCTTTGCGTGGGTTGATTCTGGATAGGGTCCTCCGTGTGTCCGCTGTGTTAATGGTAAAAGCTGGTCCGACCGATGGTGGGAGTGGGCCAGCCCTCCCTCTGATTGTCGAGTTTGATGCTTCAAAACGTGCAAAGAAGTCGTTAAGCCTGTCTGGAAGTGAAGTCGTCATCATCGACCCCCTGCCTAGACTTAAAGCCCGTCAGTGTCCGAACTCCCTGCCACATCTGCTTGGTGTTCCTAGTGTCACAGAGGTGTCCCTGGATTTTCTCCGCAAAGGCGCGCTTTGCCGCCTTAATTCCCTTTGAAAGCGCAGACCTGGCTGAGCGGAGGGCAATCCTATCCTTCGCTCTGAAGGCTGCATCTCTGGCTGTAAGCAGCGAGCACACCTCTGCAGTCATCCAGGGCTTATGATTACCCCGCATAGTGATGGTCTTCACTGTAGTGAAATCCTCTGTGCACTTCGCGATGTAGCTGGTGACCGTATCAGCATACTCCTCCACATCTGTCCTGTCTTCCTGGGAGGCTGCTATTTTGAAGATCTTCCAGTCTGTGTGCTGAAAACAGCACACAGACTGGAAGATCTATTAATAGATCTATAGATCTATTAATCTATTACTACTGGAAGATTTATATTAATATGTACATATGTATACTAGCTCCTCTTGTTTTTTCTTGCCTTCTGATTGCTGCTCTGAGTGTTGCTATCCCTGTGCTGTTGCAATCCTGGAATTTCCCCATTGTGGGACTAATAAAGGCTTATCTTATCTTATCTCTTATCTTATTTCTAGCACTGATGACTCCTGATCCTTCGATAAAAATCTCATAATTCCGCTGAAAACAATACCGAATGCTCAGAATTCCAACACGAACCAGGGATGTGATTTGGGGTTGGAGAAATTATCTGAAAATTTAGCAGGGGGTCTGGGGGACATAGTCCCCCAGTGGGGTCCGGGGCGAAGCCCCTGAAGCTCCTGAGTTTTTATGATTTTTAAGTACCAGAACTGTGCTTAAATGACATAAAACAAACAGCTGAATGCCACTTATTACTGTATAATATTGACTTATGTTCCAAGAAGATAGCATTCCTAAAATATTCCAAAAAGTATTATCCATCACATGCTTTAACACCTGATCAAATCAAAATCAGTTAATTTTATCTATTCCATAATAGAAATAAAATTCCAACATACCATTACTTTTTATAATTTCAGCATTCATTTCAGATCACCAGTTTCAATCTCCACTGAGTCTTGAGCAGTTCATTTTGCACAATCACTGATGTAGCCAAGTCTATATTTCTGTTACTTATTTGTACCCGTAGGTAGATTTGGTTTGCAGTCTGGTGACAAGCCACCGGGTGCTGGTCGCTGCGTGCGTGAGCGCCCTAAACCTACATGTTTTTGGTATGCGGGTGGAAACCGGAGAAATCCCGGAGTAAACCCACGCAACACGGGGAGAACATGCAAACTCCACACAGATCACTGTTGGTCGGGGGCTGAGATCGAACCCACGAGCTCATGATCCCCGCGATCCCCCGGCCGAGGGTAAACTGTGCTGCCACAGTGCTAAACCACTGTGCCACCGTGCAGCCCTTATGAGCCAATGTCCACTGTGCACTGTCAATTTCAAACTGTTTGGAATCATAAAAGTAATGTAACTCAATTGTTTTGCTATTTTTTCCTCCTCAACATCAATCTCAGGGCGCTGCAGGAGTTTTTGGGGGATGGTTAACTTTTATTACCGTTTCCTCCCCCGCGCAGCCCAGCTCATACAGCTGTTGTACGCCGCACTCAAGAAGCAGAAACCGGTGGACAGAGTCAACTGGACTCCTGAGCGGGAGCAGGCATTCTGCGGTTAAAACAGCTCTGGCAAACGCTGCACTACTGGCAGCTTGGACATGGGCATAGCGGCCGTCGTGGAGCAATGTGCTGCCGGTTCTTGGCAGCCGCTCACCTTTTTAAGATAAGATAAGATAAGATAAGATAAGATAAGCCTTTATTAGTCCCACAATGGGGAAATTCCAGGATTGCAACAGCACAGGGACAGCAACACTCAGAGCAACAATCAGAAGGCAAGAAAAAACAACATCTAGCAAACATTTTAGCAGGTCTTTGCACGACAGTGAGTGTAAATACAGCACATTCGACAGAGAGTTAGTGACGTATGGCCAGGTCACCTTCACTGCATTCGTGGACCACAAGCCGCTAACGTACTTAACATACTTTATCTTCGTGGAAGATAAAATAAAGCAGAATTTGGCGAATTAGAGGAAAATCACATCCCTTAGAACGCCGCCATGAATTTTTGACAAAGTATACAACGAGCCATTTGATTGGTCCAATCGTTTGCAACTATCCAATCGCAGGGCTGTTTACAATACAGCAGTAGCCTGAACACAACACATCCGGGCTATCGCGGGAGACTTCTGGGAAGCGCCGAGCACTTATGTAATCGTGTTGATTTTCGCTAAAATCGGTAACAATGAGGTACCTTACCCCCCCTAAAATTTTCTCAACGGATTTAGACGATTCACAGAAATGATCAATTTGAAAATAAATCAGCGGAAATCTGCGGATCGGCTGAAAATTGCCGTCCCTGCTGCTATGATGATGATGGTGACACTTAGAGATGATGTTGGGAGACTGAAAATGATGTGAAAATGATTGTACACACCAGAGACACATGATGAACAAACATCCATGTGTGCGCAATTAGATGAGTGGACATAAAAGCAAGCACAAACAAGTGCAGAAAATGTCTCTAACAACAATGGCGTTAGCATTATTAGAGGCTATTGCAAATTGTGCAGTGAAAAGAGAAAGAGTATTTAGACAGAAGATTTTCTGGCTCAGGATGATGACTGGCTTGTCAGCTGGTTTAGTTTTCCACGGGCAGTCCTTGTGGAACTGTGCTCAGAGCTACGGCTGCTCTTGGGGTGCGACACGGAGAGAAGCTGAGTGCTGCCCATCCCAGTGCAGGTGCTGACAACACTGGGGTTTCTGGTGGCAGGGGCATTCCAGAGGGAGCTGGCAGACCAATCAGGAATTTCCCAGTCAACCTTGAGCCTAGCTATGCCAGTTGTGTGGGATGGCATTACCTGGCTGTCACCCAGGTACATCATATTCCGATACAATGCAGTTGAACAGGCCAACATCAAAGCACAATTTGCAGCGAGAGCCAGTTTTCCTAATGATTCTAATTAACGGCATTGTTGGGAACAAACTACAAGCTGGCACGGTGTGGAGGGGCGGGTTCTTGGTGAGTAAATTCATGTAGTTGTCCTAAATCGTTGATAATTTTGTGTGTTTTTTTGGACTTCTGCTCTTCTGTCCGAATCACCTATTCAAGGGAGGAACTACTTTCACTCAGACTACCTCCCAATGCAACTTCTCCGCCAGTTACTGCTGCTGATCTGAAGTTTTTTCAGTCAATCTTAGCTGTGGGAGCAGCGGCTATTGGCGCTGGCCGGAAACGAAGGCGGCGTGGTAAACGTGCCGGTGCGTTAGTCAGGCTGAAGAAACGAGGATTTTGCACGCCGCTCCCATCGATCCATCTGGCAAATATCTGCAGTTTGGCGAACAAAATGGATGAACTGCTGCTCCTGACTCACAAAAACCGGGATTTTAGCAGATCTGGCGCCCTTTGTTTCACGGAGTCCTGACTGAGTGAACACATCCCGGACAGCGCGGTGCGTCTGGACGGATTTCAACTGTTTCGCGCTGATCGCAGCCGAGAATTTTCTGGAAAGACTAAGGGTGGTGGAATCTGCTTCTACATAAACGAAGGTTGGTGTACTGATGTCACAGTGTTGAAGAAGTTTTGTAGCCCTAACCTAGAGTCACTGTTCATAAACTGTAAACCCTTTTATTCACCGCGAGAGTTCTCCTCCTTTATTCTGGTCGGAATTTATATCTCGCCTGCTGCTTGTACAACGGAGGCACTGCAGCACCTCGCTGACCAGATAGCAGAGGTGGAGGAAAAACATCCAGACTCTCTGCTTATCATTCTGGGTGATTTCAATAGAGCTAATCTCACAAATGAGCTTCCTAAATACAGACAGCATATTAAATGTCCCACCAGGGACACAAATACACTTGACCACTGTTACACAGTTTTAAGAAATGCCTATCATGCCGTCCCCCGTGCAGCTCTGGGTTTTTCTGACCACTGTCTGCTCCATCTTATTCCAACATACAGACAGAAACTAAAAACTTCCAAGTCTGTTGTAAGGACTGTGAAGAAATGGACTGAGGAATCAAAGCTGAAGTTACAAGCCTGCTTTGACTGTACAGATTGGAGTGTTTTTGAAGCTGCAGCCATTAACCTAAATGAACTCACTGACACTGTGACATGATACACCTGTTTCTGCGAGGACATGTGTGTGCAGACCAAGACCTTCTGCATATACAACAACAATAAACCCTGGTTCATTCCTAAACTGAAGCAGCTACGTCAGACCAAGGAGGAGGCCTACAGGACTGGTGACTGGACTCTGTACAAGCGGGCCAGAAACATGCTGACGAAGGAGACCAGGCTTGCTAAGAGGAGCTACAGTGTGAAGTTACAAAAAAACTTCTCAGCAAACAACTCTGCTTCTGTCTGGAGAGGCCTACGGAATATCACCAACTACAGGAGACCATCCCCCCACCCTGCGGAAAACCTCCAGCTGGCTAATGACCTAAACAGCTTTTACTGCAGGTTTGAAAAGAACCTACAGTTCTCACCTCCCACCCACACAAAAGGATTATCTGCAGCCCCAGGAACTCCATCCCTCCTCCACTCTGACCTCCCACCAGCACTAATGATCTGTGAAGAGGAGGTGCGCCGGGTCTTTCAGAGACAAAAGATCAAGAAGGCTGCAGGACCTGATGGTGTGTCTCCGTCCTGTCTGAGAGTCTGCTCCAACGAGTTGGCCCCCATCTTCACCCGGATCTTTAACAGATCACTGGAGCTGCGTGAAGTGCCTTCCTGCTTCAAATGCTCCATCATCATTCCAGTTCCCAAGAAACCCTCTATTACAGGATTAAACGACTACAGACCTGTTGCCCTGACCTCTGTGGTCATGAAATCCTTGGAGAGATTGGTGCTGAACCACCTGAAGGTCATCACAGGCCCCCTGATGGACCCACTGCAGTTTGCCTACCGGTCAAACAGGTCAGTGGATGATGCAGTGAATATGGGACTACATTACATCCTGCAACACCTCGACTCCCCAGGGACGCACGCCAGGATCCTGTTTGTCGACTTCAGCTCAGCGTTCAACACCATCATCCCAGGCATTCTTCATCAGAAACTCCTCCAGCTCAAGGTGCCCCCCTCCACCTGCCAGTGGATCTCCAGCTTTCTGACTGACAGGTGGCAACAGGTGAAGCTAGGGAGATTTACATCCAGCTCCCGAAAAATTAGTACTGGCGCCCCCCAAGGATGTGTCCTTTCCCCACTGCTCTTCTCCCTCTACTCCAACGACTGCACCTCAGAGGACCCTTCGGTGAAGCTCCTGAAGTTTGCGGACGACACCACAGTCATCGGTTTGATCCGGGATGATGATGAGTCTGCATACAGGCGGGAGGTGGAGCAGCTGATCCTCTGGTGCAGCCAGAACCATCTTGAACTTAACCCAGCCAAAACGGTGGAGATGACTGTGGATTTCAGGCGACACCCCCCTTCATTCCCCCCACTCACCATCCTCAACAGCACAGTGTCCACTGTGGACTCCTTCAAGTTTCTGGGTACCACAATCTCCCGGAACCTGAAGTGGTCCTCCCATATAGACACTGTCCAGAAAAAGGCCCAGCGGAGGTTGTTTTTTCTGCGTCAGCTCAAGAAGTTTGATTTGCCTCAGGAGCTGCTGGTTGTCTTCTACACCGCCATCATCCAATCTGTCCTCTGCTTTTCCATCACTGTCTGGTTTGGATCTGCCACTAAACAGGACAAGACCAGACTGCAGCGGATCATTAAGTCTGCGGAGAGGATCATTGGTACCGACCTACCCTCCATTGAGAACTTATATCGGTCCATAACCAGGAAACGGGCGGGAAACATCTGTGCTGACCTGTCACACCCCGGCCACAAACTGTTTGAACTTCTATCTTCTGGTCGTCGTTACAGATCACTGAAGGTCAAAACCACCCGTCACAGGAACAGTTTCTTTCCTCAAGCCATCACTCTGATGAACTCCTAACATTCACCTAGTCCTACCTGTTTGCTGTACTCATGACTTTTCATCCATTATTACATTGCACATAACTCTCACACTGCTTTTTACTTCATTCACATTATATCACTGAATCTGAGTCCACATTGAAATACTGTGTGATTGTATATTTTTTCATATATTTCTGCAAAGTGTGGTTAGTCCGAGTAAATAACTGCATATATTCCTGTATATATTTGCATCCTTTTATAGAAACGTGGACAGACTGTAATTTACTGTACATACTCTGTTTGTCATTGAATCCTTATTTAAATCCTTCACCTGAACAACGAGAGCAAGTTTTCAGCCAAAGTCAAATTCCTTGTATGTGTTGTGCATACTTGGCCAATAAAGCTGATTCTGATTCTGATTCTGATTCTAAATAACCCACCTCATGCGAAATGTGCCTGTGCGCCCCCAAATATCACCCTGTCATCAAGGCTTCATTACAATTCTGTGGTTTGAGTGACTTTCTTTTTTGTTGATTAAACTACAGTTTCACAGCATTCTACCAAGCCCTCAATTGCCTCTGTGTACAGTAGTTATGTCAAGAAACACATGCGTAAAGTCTGAAATGCAACAGTCTCACCCTTTCCCCGGCACACTTCATTCATTTACAATAGTGTGTGTGTAGTCCATGTAAGTTGTATATAACTATAAAGGAGGAGATTTGCATTTTGGACATAAAATATGTACTTGTGGAGTCTAATCTGATCTGCTTTCAACTGAGAGGTGACCGTGGCTACCCACTAAATAGGTTCATATTGTCTTCTTTTTCATTACTGTTTTCCTTTATTCAACCAGCTGATCCACCCGGCTGGTCACAAATCACAGCGATCAGCTGATGCTTCTGAGGACGACTGCAGACGTCAGTGGAAACATGTCAGGGTTAAATAAACACCTCCTTCTTATCTGTGTCTGAATAAAGGAAAACAGTAAACTAATCTTATAAGGCTGTGAGCAGCCTATTGAATTCCCTGCATCTGGCACTAATGCCGGAGGACAGCGTGCCAACCAAAACGTTTTCCCACTTCTCTACCTCATTTAGGAGCCCCTCCAACTCACAGTCCGGGAAATTCAATTAAATCCATTATTTTTGTTTATGGATACAGGAGACTCAAACATGCAGCACTTGTATATACTGTATCTATTTGCATACCTATTTGCATCTAATTGCATATTCAAATTGAGTTGTGCCAAGGGAGGAGTCTGGTATTTCCTCATGTGCGTTTCATTTCAAGTAGATTAGGATGTACAAAGGAAATGTGCTTGGTTTCCTGCGTACGCACCATTTCATACATCTGGATTTTTTTTTTTTTGCTTACGGCATTTTCTTGATTTAAACGTACATCATATTTCAGTAGGAAATCCACACAAGTCTTTGTACATGAGGCCCCTGGAGAGGTGAGAGCAGAGGGAGGAGAGAAGGATACACCAGTAAAAAGTCCAAACAAACACAGGATGTCTGGGTGGGACCCCAACTGGCTCAATATTAGGGGTGGAAAAAAGATGGATTCAGTGATGGACCGCAATACTTCGTATTGGCGACAGTGCATCGATCCATCAACGCACAGATCGATCTTTTATTTTAAAAAAATGTGCACTCATATACTTTTGGGTTATCAGTTAACTCTTTAACTGCCCTAGGTGCCGTATGGCGACAGAAACAGTTAAGGGGTAAACCTAACCCCTAGTGGTCAAGAATGGTAAATAATTTTTTCAATAAAATAGTTCAGATTTCCAAGCCTATAACCTGAAAGTTACAAGAGATAATGGCTTCGTCATCGGCCTCTGTCGGTCTATGATGACCATGGAAGAGAATCCTAAACGTCTACTCTGCTGGAACAGCACCGCCTGTGGCTGAACAGGCCGATGCGCGAATGACAGTCCCTGTCACACATGTCGCACTTGTGGGCGGTCTCCGTGCTGCTGGAGCTGTGGCGGTTCTTCCTGCGGGTCCTTTTTTCATCTGCTGCAGCAATCAGTCTCTCTTCACCTGCCTTGAGCTGTCTGGTCAGGGTGCTTCTCCATTTGGAGTGGTCCACTGCTAGGTCCTCCCAGCGCTCTGTGTTGATCTCCAGGGCCTTCCAGTCTCTCTTGCAGACGTCTCTAAAGCGCAGCTGTGGGCGGCCAACGTCTGTCCTGCCAGTCGCCAGTTCTCCGTAGAGGACGGTCTTTGGGGATTCTGCCATCTTCCATACGGTGAACGTGGCATAGCCAGCGGAGCCTGCCCTGCCTGAGTAGGGTGAACATGGAGGGAAGGCCAGCCCGGGACAGAACTTCTGTGTTGGGCACTTTGTCCTGCCAGGATATGTCCAGGATGCGGCGAATGCAGCGCAAGTGGAAGGAGTTCAGTCTCTTTTCCTGCCGGGCGTATGTTGTCCACGTCTCACTCCCATAGAGCAGTGTGCTGATGATGTAGCCGTTGTACACTGCCATCTTCGTCTTGACAGAGAGTTTGGGATTCTCCCACACTTGTGTGGTGAGGCGAGTGAGTGTGAAGGCTGATTTTCCAATCCTCTTGTCGATCTCTGTATCAAGGGAGAGGTTGTTGCTGATCGTGGGCCCCAGGTACATGAACTGATTCACGACCTCCAGCTCGTAGTCGTCGATGGTGATGGTTGGTGGTGCTTCCGTGCCTTGCGCCAAGACATTAGTCTTCTTCAGGCTGATGGTAAGCCCGAAGTCTTTGCATGCCTGGGAGAATCGGCCCATCAGGGTCTGAAGCTCCTGCTGTGTGTGGGTCGCGACTGCAGCGTCGTCTGCGAACAGCATGTCTCTGATTAGAGCCTTGCGTACTTTGGTTCTGGCTTTCAGGCAGGCGAGGTTGAAAAGCCTGCCGTCAGATCTTGTGTGCAGGTAGATTCCCTCTGTTGCTGTGCTGAAGGCATGCCTCAGGAGCATAGCAAAGAAAATCCCAAAGAGGGTTGGCGCAAGTACACAGCCCTGTTTCACTCCGCTGCGTATGTTGAATGGCTCTGAGACGTTGCCGTCGTGCTGCACTATCCCCTGCATGTTGGTGTGAAACGATTCAATGAGGCTTTGCAACTTTGATGGGCATCCTATCTTTGGCAGGATCTTGAAAAGGCCCTCTCTGCTGACCAGATCGAACGCTTTGGTGAGGTCGATGAAGGCGACGTACAGGGGCATGTTCTGTTCTCTGCACTTCTCCTGGAGTTGGCGGATGGAGAATATCATGTCTACCGTCGATCGCTCTGTGCGGAAGCCACACTGAGACTCGGGGTAGACACGTTTGGCAAGCTTCTGTAGACGAACGAAAACAACTCGTGCGTAGACTTTGCCAACAACGCTGAGGAGGGAGATGCCCCTGTAGTTGTTGCAGTCGCTTCTCTCCCCTTTGTTTTTGTAGAGGGTGATGATCTTGGCGTCCCTCATGTCCTGTGGTACGGCACCTTCCTTCCAGCACTGGCAGAGGAAGTCATGCAATGGCAGCAGTAGGGCGGTCTTGCAGTGCTTGATCAGGTCGAGGGGGTATGCCGTCATTGTCGGGTGCCTTGCCAGCGGCCAAGCTATCAATGGCCTTGCTGAGTTCTTCGATGGTTGGCTCGGCGTCAAGTTCGTCCATGGATGGCAGGCAGTCGATGGCATCAAGGGCTGACAGTGTCACGGTGTTCTGTCTGGAGTAGAGGTCGGAGTAGTGTTCCACCCATCTCTCCATCTGCTTGTTCTTTTCTGTGATCATCTCCCCAGTGGAGGATCTGAGGGGGGCCGTCTTGCTCTGAGCCGGACCAAGTGCTTTCTTGATGCCATCGTACATACCACGGATGTTCCCTGTTATGGCAGCGGTTTGAATATCTTGGCTGAGCTGAGTCCAGTACTCGTTGGCGCAGCGCCGAGCAGTCTGCTGAACTTTGCTTCTCGCAGCCCTGAAAATCGAGATTCTTCTCGTTTGGGTACTTCTTGTACTCAGCAAGTGCTGAGCGCTTGGCTTCAATGACGGGGGTCATCTCGGTCAACTTGGCATCAAACCAGTCCTGTGACTTCGAGGTCTTCCTCCCAAAGGTAGCCAAGGCTGTGCGGTGGATGGTGTTTCGCAGCTCTTCCCACTTTTGCTTTGCAGATTCTCCTTCTTGTGGTACACCAAGTTCCTTCTCAAAGGTGGGGCAAACTGCTCAACAAGTTCTGGTTGGGCCGTCTTGCTGGTGTCAATCCGTGCCTTTCCAGGCTGTCTGGCACGATGGAATTTCTTCAGCTGCAGCTTGACCTTGCAACATACCAATGAATGGTCTGTGTCGCAATCTGCACTCTGGAACGAACGGGTGATTAGCACGTTCTTCAGTGAGGTGCGCCTGGTCAGGATCAAGTCCAGCTGGTGCCAGTGCTTTGAGCGCTGATGTCGCCAGGAAACCTTGTGTTGGGGCTTGGTCTTTAAGAACGAGTTTGTGATGCACAGATCATGATATGTGCAGAACTCGAGCAGCCGCTGTCCGTTGTCGTTCATTCTGCCAACGCCAAATGGTCCAAGACAGGAGGGCCAGGAGTCGTGGTTAGCACCCACTCTGGCATTGAAGTCTCCAAGGAGAATGAGTTGTTCAGAGTTGGGGATGATCCTGACAGTTGTTGCGAGATTCTCGTAGAACTCGTCTTTTGCCTCTGGTGTGGCTGTCAGTGTTGGGGCATACACACTGATGAGGGTGACTGGGCCTTGAGTGGTGTTGAGGCGGAGGGTGAGGAGTCGTGCAGAGCCATTGCTGCTCGGTTCCACCATCTTCAGCAAGGTGTTCTTCATTGCGAAGCCCACTCCGTGTTCCCTGTGTTCGTCACTGCCCTTTCCCTGTCAGTAGAACGTGTAGTCCTTCTCTCTCAGTGTGCCTGCGTCAGCCAACCGTGTTTCCTGGAGAGTGGCGATATCCACTCCCAGTCTCTTCAGCTCATTATTGATGACAGCAGTCTTCCTGGTGTCGCTGATGTCCTTGAGGTTAGCAGCAAGTCCTGTCATCATAGTGCGGACGGTCCAAGTTCCCAGTTTTAGAGTTGGTCTCTTTTGATTTTTTGTCTTGCCTGGTGCGAAGGTTCTCAGCCTGCCGTTCGGACTCCTCCTCATCCCCATGCACCCAATGAGGAAAGCAGGCTATGGCGGGACAACACCTTATTGGCTGGGGGCTGCCCAGCTTGAGGTGGGCGGTAGCTGTCCAGTGAGATCCGATGATCCCTCCCACCATCGGGAACAACCCCTGGCGCCGCGCTCTACGCCAATTGAGTGGTGGCTTATCACCGGTAACTATCATTCCCCGTGTTTTGTCTACGCCAAAGGCGAAGCTGGAGTGTCCTCTCCAGTGATCCGGTGTTCTACCTTCCAGCGTTGGGCGTTGGTAGGATTCAAGCCTGGGCAGGAAGATATGGAGGACAAGATGTTGCTCATGCAGCATGTCCCCCCTCTCCACATCACTGATGAATCCAAAGGAACAGCAGGGCTGCTACAGTTTGGCACCAGCGCCGTCACAGGAGCTGCCAGAACGATGTTGAGCACAACAGAGAACTGCCTTAGGGACTCCGACTCCGGATTTTTCCTCAGGGTTGACTCCCGAAGCCTTTCCCGTGACCGGGTGTGCCGCAAGGCAGCGGAAGTTTGAAATCAGGGTTTACCTTCCCCTAGATGGGCTACCTTCCCAGGTTGACGAGCCACCATCTACCCGAAGCATCTGGTTTTAAGGCGCCAGAGATCCACCCTTGCCCCTTCTCCTATTAGTAAAAGGTATACCTTAACTATGAGAGACAAAATGAGAAAAAAAAATTCCAGAAAATCACATTGAAGGATTTTTAATGAATTAATTGGTAAATTCCTCGGTAAAATAAGTATTTGGTCAATAACAAAAGTTCATCTCAATACTTTGTTATATACCCTTTGTTTGCAATGACAGAGGTCAAACGTTTTCTGTAAGTCTTCACAAGGTTTTCACACACTGTTGCTGGTATTTTGGCCCATTCCTCTATGCAGATCTCCTCTAGAGCAGTGATGTTTTGGGGCTGTCGCTGGGCAACACGGACTTTCAACTCCCTCCAAAGATTTTCTATGGGGTTGAGATCTGGAGACTGGCTAGGCCACTCCAGGACCTTGAAATGCTTCTTACGAAGCCACTCCTTCGTTGCCCGGGCAGTGTGTTTGGGATCACTGTCATGCTGAAAGACCCAGCCACGTTTCATCTTCAATGCCCTTGCTGATGGAAGGAGGTTTTCACTCAAAATCTCACAATACATGGCCCCATTCATTCTTTCCTATACACGGATCAGTCGTCCTGGTCCCTTTGCAGAAAAACAGCCCCTAAGCATGACGTTTCCACCCCCATGCTTCACAGTAGATATGGTGTTCTTTTTCCTCCAAACACGACAAGTAGAGTTTTTACTATAAAGTTCTATTTTGGTTTCATCTGACCATATGACATCCTCCCAATCCTCTTATGGATCATCCAAATGCTCTCTAGCAAACTTCAGACGGGCCTGGACATGTACTGGCTTAAGCAGGGGGATACATCTGGCACTGCAGGATTTGAGTCCCTGGCGGCGTAGTGTGTTTCTGATGTAGCCTTTGTTACTTTGGTCCCAGCTCTCTGCAGGTCATTCACTAGGTCCCCCTGTGTGGTTCTGGGATTTTTGCTCACCGTTCTCGTGATCATTTTGACCCCACGGGGTGAGATCCTGCGTTGAGCCCCAGATCGAGGGAGATTATCAGTGGTCTGGTATGTCTTCCATTTTCTAATAATTGCTCCCACAGTTGATTTCTTCACACCAAGCTGCTTACCTATTGCAGATTCAGTCTTCCCAGCCTGGTGCAGGTCTACAATTTTGTTTCTGGTGTCCTTTTACAGGTCTTTGGTCTTGGCCATAGTGGAGTTTGGAGTCTGACTGTTTGAGGTTGTGGACAGGTGTCTTTTATACTGATAACAAGTTCAAACAGGTGCCATTAATACAGGTAACGAGTGGAGGACAGAGGAGCCTCTTAAAGAAGAAGTTACAGGTCTGTGAGAGCCAGAAATCTTGCTTGTTTGTAGGTGACCAAATACTTATTTTACTGAGGAATTTACCAATTAATTCATTAAAAATCCTTCAATGTGATTTTCTGGATTTTTTTTCTCTCATTTTGTCTCTCATAGTTGAGGTATACCTATGATGAAAATTGGAGACCTCTCTCATCTTTTAAGTGGGAGAACTTGTGGCTGACTAAATACTTTTTTTCCCCACTGTACTTCCACTGGGTTCCATTTTTAAAAAGCATGGAATCTCTTCCACCTGTATGCTGATGACTGTCAGATTTATGTCCCTCTAAAACAAAAGGCTGTCTCATCAGTAAACTCACTCTTGGCGTGCACTGAAGACATAAAGTCTTGGATGGCCCTAAACTTCCTAAACTTTAATGACCAGAAGACTGAAGTGATGGTGTTTGGATCTAGTCGCCCCTGTGAGTCCCCTCCTGTATACTTGGGCCCCCTTACTCCTTACGTTAAATCCACAGCTAGGAGCCTTGGTTTTATCATGGACAGTGATTCTTTGAGTGTGAGAATTTGCGTGTCCCTAGTGGCAGAGCACGGCACTGTGCCTGCCTTCTCACTCTGACTTTGTCAAAAGTAAGTGAGGAATTTGTTTTTTTTATTACCTCCGCCAAGGAGGTTATGTTTTCATCAGCGTTGGTTTGTCTGTCTGTCTGTTTGTTTGTTAGCAAGATAACTCAAAAAGTTATGGAGGATTTTCATGAAATTTTCACAGATTGTCAGAAATGGGGTATCCTATAGATGATTAGATTTTGGTGGTGATCCGGATCACCGTCTGGAAAAAAAATAAAAATCAAACAAGCATCACAGTATAGCTATAATATATGCCACTTGCCAATGGCATTTTTTTCATGGTCAAGGAATCTATAAAGTTACACAAAATAAATGTAGGATTAATATTTATGATGGTAAACACTGTATGGGGGGAACTGTGGCACTTGGCGGAGGTCTGCGCTCTCCGAGTGCTTTTCTAGTTTTTTAAATGTACCGATTTCTTGTTCACATATATGATGAGGTCCCTCTGTACAAAAAATGGTGTCAAAAAACTGAACCATTTTTTGTGTAAATACATCCAAAGTCTAGTTTTGACTGAGTCATGGCATTTAAAGAGGCGCCGCAACATTTTGCAAATTAGATGCATAAATTTATTCCTATCTGAAACGTTGGATCATATTTTACATGTTTCTGATTGACAGTCATTATCTCTTACCACGTTCAAGTTATAGCCTTGGAAATTTGAACCATTTTATTGACAAAAAATATTTACTACTCTTGACCACTAGGGGGTATGTTGCAGTTCTGCACCATACACACTCAAAAGGGTTAAATTAGACACACAGATTTGTTCTGTGGTAAAATCCAGCTTCTTTCATCTAAGGCGTTTAGCAAAAGTAAAACCCATTCTCTCTAGACCACACCTGGAAACAGTAATCCATGCTTTTATTTCATCTCGGCTGGATTACTGTAACGCACTTTACGCCACTGTCAGCCAGTCATCTCTGTCCCGTCTGCAGCTGGTTCAAAACGCCGCTGCTCGTCTTTTAACAGGTACACGTGGAAGAGATCACATCACACCCATCTTAGCTTCACTCCACTGGCTGCCGTGTATTTTAGAGTTCATTTTAAAATTCTTTTGTTTTTAAATCCCTGAATGGTCTTGCTCCACCTGACCTCTCTGAGCTTCTGCATCCCTACCCTCCCACCCGCTCCCTTAGGTCAGCTGAACAGCTGCTTTTGGAGGTTCCAAAGGCGAGGCGCAAGCTCAGAGGGGACAGAGCCTTTTCCATCATGGCCCCCAGGTTATGGAATGATTTACCCCTGGACATCAGACAAGCACCTTCACTGTCTAGCTTTAAAACCCGTTTTAAAACACATTTTTACTCCCTGCCTTCAACCCAGCATGAGACATCAATTTGATTGAATGAAATGGACTTTTATTTATTTTTACCTTTTACTTTATTTTTGAATGTATTTATTTTTTACTGTGGTTCTTGTGTTAGTGCCCTGCTTTTATGTTGTCTTGCTGTACAGCACTTTGTGTAGCGAGTGTTGCTTTTAAAGTGCTTTATAAATAAAGTTGATTGATTGCTCCTCCCTGTGTGCAGAGATGTGTCTCCGTGGAAAATGGAGCCCTGAGAATACTTTATTACATGAAAGAGATGTCAGCAGTTTTGCTTTGGGACATGATTTGAGGATGAATGTGATGAAAAAAATTGAAATATATGGGATTGTGATACTGTATTATCACAATATTGTGATTATTGTTGAATCGTCACAGGATCAAATCGTGACCCAACAATCGCCATCTGAATAGAAAGGTCCCTCGCAATTCCCACCCCTGCTCAATATTCCAACACTCAAGCCTTGGTTGTACAATACTTCAAATGCTAAGTTCCATATGCAAAGTTACGCTGAAAAATTTAAAAGAAAAAGAAAGAGAGCATAAAATTAACCTATTCTGGTTACAATGGTGCCATGCGTTTTCACCAACCCCCCCAGCAAACATGTTGCCACCGTGCCAAGGTCATTAAGCCAGAGGAAACGCTGAGTGTAACACTGCTTTTATACAGAAGTTCTAGAAATTTATGGTAAAAATATAGCTGCAGCTGCAGTTGAACAGTGAAAAGGTCGCAGCCATGGTGACCCCGACCCCAGTCCCAACAGCCAATCACAGAGCTTTTTGTTGTTGGCGGCCGAAGTCGTGCCCTGTGATTGGCTGCTGGGACCGAGGTCACGTCTGCTGTCCACCCAGTAATGACACCAAAAAAGAGCTGCTGAAGGCAATGTGGGCCCACTCAGGTTCTGGTGAAGTGACATTCACTCGGTCAAATATTGGTTTACCGTCAGATACTTTAACATTATCGTGAGGTGAAAATCTTCCATGGTGTATCTTCAAAGAGTACAGCAGAGCCATGCTGTACTGCAGTTGTTCTTCAGAAGAACGAGACCTCCCTGGCAAGATGTGAACCCAGGACCTCCTGCACAGCTCTCACCTTAACCACCACACCACACAGCTGCTTCAGCTGCGCTCTACCTTCTCAAATGATGAAGGCTCTATTGAAAGGATTCTCAGCAGCAGTAGTACAGCATTTAAAACTTAACATGCACTATACTGTTTTCAGAAGCACAGGAGAGGAATGCTGCACTTTAGAAGAATGACACATTACCCGAAGGACTTGAACCCAGGACTCCTACATGAGAGACGAGCTCCTGAACCCGACACCACACTACCCCTACACATGCTCACTTCCTCACTAACACTATGTTCCACTGACCAGACAAAATGGCTGACACAAATCTCATGAGCATGATTTTTGAACACTGACAGAATTGCATGAAATGTGCTGGCTAGCTGAAGAATGCTGCTGTGACTGTGAGCCTGAAGCTTCATCAAACGTGAGTCAGGATATCAGGAGTTAAACCCAGAACTGCATGTCAGAGAGAAACTGAACAACTTGACTGGTCTAGACCAGGGCTCACCAGCCTTTTTGGAACTGGGAGCTACTTCAAGGGTACCGAGTACTACGAAGGCTACCAGCTATCTTGATACTGACTTGTGAAAAAAGTTGCACCGTTTAAATTCATGTTGTTAATGATTACTGATATTCATCTGTGTGAAGACACGGATCACATTGATAAATTCCTGCAATAATTATTAAAATGATTTAACAAGGTAGCAAACAGATACAAGCAGTGCAGCACTTTTTTCCTCTGTAAGTGCACAGAGAAAATGCTCACTTTGGCTTTAAATGCCTTTGCAGCACTGATGTCAGCAACAGTCTCACCTTGGCCTTGCAGCTCACAGCTCAACAGGTCTAGTCTCCCGGTGACGTCCATTAAAAATGCAAGGTCAAGCATCCACTCAGGGTCGTCCAGCAGTGAGACGTCTTCACCTCTGGATTGCGCGAACTCTTGGATTTCACATAAAAGTGACCAAAAACACTGATAAGCTCGTCCCCGGCTGAGCCACGGGGTTTCTGCGTGTAATGAAAGATCACCAAACTCAGCTGACAGCTCCTCCAACAGCACCTTCAATTTCCTGAGTCGTCTGGGTTTGGAGCGGATGCCGTTTATGATTTTCAATACCGGAATCATCACGTGCTCAGATCCAGTCACTTTTGCACATGTGGCCCGCTGATGAATGATGCAGTGGTAATGCAGGACTGGTGGGAAGTCTGCGTCACCTTTACAGTGCGTGATGAAAGCTGCATGTCGGCCGGTCAGGACCCGTCTATAGTCACCGAGACCAGCTTTTCCTATGGCACCTTTTTCTCCGCGCCATAGCTCTCTACTCCCCTAGTTGTTTTAAGAGGCAGTGGTGTCAGGAGTTCTTCTTTTATGGAGAAATCATCAAACACCATCTGAATGAAGATCATCAGCTGCGCTGTACTGCTGCTGTCCACGGACTCGTCGCACTGGACGCTGAACCCCCAACACTTCACCAGATCCCGGTCCAGCTGCTCGGTCAAATTCTCAGACACCACTGACTCTCCTCTGAACATTGTACTTGCCTCCATTTGCACATCAGAGAGAGTGGAGATGACATCAGTTCCATCCTTTGCGTCTTTAAATACAGTGTTTGCAACTATCATCACTGCTTCTTTGAAAACCTCCCCATCTGTAAAGGCCGCCTTCTTCTTCTTTATCAAAAACTGTGTAGCTCCAAATGAGGCTCCGGTTGTTTTGGGGGAATTTTCCAGTGGCCTCATGAAAAAAAGACAGCTGCTTGACCAAAGCTGCTTTTAACTCACGGACTTTCTCTGCCGCAGTGCGCTGGCCAGCGAGTAGTTAGCATGGTAGTTGTCATGACACGCACTGAAGTGTCTTTTGACGATGTGTCACTTTGCTGTTGCCACAATCGCCCCCCGCAAATGAAAAACCCACATTTTTCTTTCACCATAGTAAAAAAGAACTCTTCTTCACATTCGCTATGAAAATGATAAGTTTTCTTTCTTTTTTCTGCCATGTTTTTGGAGGTAGAATCCACATTTAACTCCTCACCATCGCGTCCCCCACTAGCCGTCATGATTCCGAGCGCAGATCTGAGACGTGCTCAGGTCTCGAGGTTTTGCTGGTTATTTTCTGTATTTCTTCTTCTTGAGTTATTGGGTATTATTAGCATTCCTCAGTTTTCTCCTTTTGTGTATTTTGGTTCATGTATGTGTTCTTGTTTTTTTCATCCATTACGGTTTGTGCTTTGATTTTGACAGTCACCCTTGTTTACTTCCAGTGTTACTAGCTTAGTTTCCCGGTCACCTCCAGCTGTTGTTACTTAGGTTAATCATCGTTGCTCTTGTACCCACACCTGATGATGATTTGGTTAATTCCCTTACTCTTTATATGGCCGCCTGCTCGGTGCTGCGACCTCCATTCTGCTCCTGACGTGGATTCCATTCTTTAGGACTTTAGTCCTCCGTGTGCTCCATGCTTTATTCACTGCCTCAGTATTCAGCCTCGCCTGATATTCTGTAAGTTACCCCTCATGGTTATTAATTCTGTTGATCATTATGTGTAGTTAGCCTTCGTGGTTTATTTGTGTTCTTTATTATTAAATGTGCAAACTCACAGCTGGCGAGTGGCGGCCTGAATTCTGCCCTGAAAGGGCCGTTTATGACACGAACTTATCCCACCAGACGCTCAACTTTGTCATGCGCACTATACTGACCTTTGAACCAGAGTAAATCAGCGTACATGAATATTAAACATTTTTATTTTTAACTGTTTTTCTATTTTCATTTTAAAATTTACATCACTGGATTCAAAAATAATGGCAACACAATTAAAGACATTTAAGACGAAGCTCATTGGTGATGAGTGCTATTTTTAGAACAGGCTCACGGGCGACTCATGTGGTCCCTGCGGGTGACCCGGTGCCCGCGGGCGCCGTGCTGGTGACCCCTGCTCTAGAAAATCAAAAGGGATTAACATTTTTGGATAATTTGAACAACTCTTCATCATCAATGTCTCTGGCTAATTTCAAACCACTTGGATGACTGACATCGGAGGAGCTCATCTGGAGTTCACGTGCACATTTTTCAGAATATGGTGGGGAAAAAAACTTCATTTCAGAGCATAAGTGCAGTGCAGAAAAACTGTGGAAGGTTTCAGAAAATAAAACGATGATAGAATATTTAGGCCAAGTTAAGCTGTTGGAGCCATTTACAAAAACGTAAAACTGTTTAGTATAGCGCCACCTATGGACACAGTGGCCTGATTTTCGGTCTGAGTAGTGGGGAGTTTTGCTGGCCCCACAGTAAAACTTCAAGTTTCCACGTATTACTGATTTTGTTCCCCATGAACTTTAAAATGGTAAATGGCGTTCACTTCTATAGCACTTTATTCTCATCTCTTGATGACCAAAGCGCTTTACAGATCCTGCTCTCCACACATTCACACCCTTTAATGCTAAAATTCTTAAAATAAGCAGAACACGAACAAGAAGCACGAGAACAAGAACAGCTGGTTTGCCGCAGCTGCTTCAACTGTGCCTGCACAACTCCAGAGTAGGAACCAACAGTCAGATGGATGTGAGCAGTCCGTGTCACCTGGAGCCCAGCTCTCACCTGCTGATCATCAGGAACTTTCCGGACGAGAACTTCTGCAATCTTTCGCGTGTTCCTGTCCAGGTCAAAGTCCACCTCCCGTTCCCTCAGCAAAGTGATGTCGGCGCCCACTCTGAGGACACAGAAAAAATGATCAGACATTATCATGTCTCCAGCCCTTCGATTTCCTTTCAGGTTTTTCTCCAAAATCTGTAACTTTTTAAGAAATTTGGGGGGGGTTTTAAGTTTGCATCATTTTCCTGTAAATTTGCAATTTTTCTTCTCTTGTAAATTTCTGACCATTTTCTGGAGACCATCCATCCATCCATCCATCGGTTTTCCGGAGGTCCGGGTCGTGAAGGCAGCAGTTCAAGCAGAGAAGCCCAGACTTCCCTCTCCCCAGCTGGGGAGACATAGTCTCTCCAGCGAGTCCTGGGCCTGCCCCGGGGTCTCCTCCCACTGAGAGGTGCCCCAAACACCTCAAGTGGGAGGCATCCTGATCAGATGCCCAAACCACCTCAACTGACTCCTTTCAATGTGGAGGAGCAGCGGTTCTACTCTGAGCCTCTCCCGGATGACTGAGCTCCTCACCCTATCTCTGAGGGTGAGTCCAGCAATCCTATGAAGAAAGCTCATTTCAGCCGCTTGTATCTGCAATCTCGTTCTTTCGGTCATTACCCAAAGCTCGTGACCATAGGTGAGAGTAGGAACGTAGATTGACTGGTAAACTGACAGCTTTGCCTTAGAACTAAGCTCCCTCTTCACCACAACAGACCGGTACAACGTCCGCATCACTGCAGATGCTGCTCCAATCCATCTGTCAATCTCTCGCTCTATTCTCCCCTCACTCGTGAACAAGACCCCAAGATACTTAAACTCCTCCACTTGGGGCAGGAGCCTGCCCCCAACCCAGAGAGGACAATTCACCTTTTTCCAGCTGAGGACCATGGACTCGGACTTGGAGGTGCTGATTCTCATCCCAACCGCTTCACACTCAGCGGCAAACCGTCCCAGCAAGAGCTGTAGGTCATTGCTGGATGAAGCCAACAGGACAACATCATCTGCAAACAGCAGAGATGAGATCCATTTTCTGGAGACAATTGTGTTTTTCCCCTAACAATTATTTGATTAATTTAGTCAGTCCAATCACTATCCATCCCATTTCCCTCTTTTTGTTTTCTACATTGTACTCTCTCTCTCGGCTGTATTTTTTTGGCCGTTTATGAAAGTTGAGCAAACTTATTTTGTTATTTGTACCGTCATATTTTCAGAATTTCTTGATAAAATATATGTGAAATAACCAGGGCTTGATACAAACACCCACCCACAGCGGTGAGATTTCAGTCGTGGTCAGTAAGATGGTGTTGTGGAAAAGTTTGACTGAAGCCGTCAAGCTATTGTGAAAAAGTCACACTTGAGACTTAACTGCAACCTCAACAAAGACAGCTTTATTGCAAGTGTATCATCTACAGCATCTGGAAAGTCTTCGCAGCGCTTCACGTTTTCCATATTTTGTTATGTTACAGCCTTATTCCAAAATGGAATAAATTCATTTTTGTCCTCAAAATTCTGCAAACAATACCCCACAATCACAATGTGAAAAAAGTTTTTTTGAGATTTTTGCAAATTGATTAAAAATTTAAAAAAAAACAAACTCAGAAATCTCATGTACATCAGTATTCACAGCTTTGCTCAGTACTTTGTTGATGCACCTTTTGCAGCAATGACAGCCTCAAGTCTTCTTGAATATGATGCCACAAGCTTGGCACACCTGTCTTTGGGCAGTTGGGCCCATTCCTCTTTGCAGCTCCTCTCAAGCTTCATCAGGTTGGATGGAAGCGTCGGTGCTCAGCCATTTTTAGATCTCTCCAGAGATGTTCAATTGGATTCAAGTCTGGGCTCTGGCTGGGCCACTCAAGGACATTCACAGAGTTGTCCTGAAGCCACTCCTTTGATATCTTGGCTGTGTGCTTAGGGTCATTGTCCTGCTGAAAGATGAACCGTCGCCCCAGTCTGAGGTCAAGAGCGCTCTGGAGCAGGTTTTCATCCAGGATGTCTCTACATTGCTGCATTCATCTTTCCCTCTATCCTGACTAGTCTCCCAGTTCCTGCTGCTGAAAAACATCCCCACAGCATGATGCTGCCACCACCATGCTTCACCGTAGGGATGGTATTGGCCTGGTGATGATCAGTGCCTGGTTTCCTCCAAACATGACACCTCAGATTCACGCCACAGAGTTCAATCTTTGTCTCATCAGACCAGAGAATTTTGTTTCTCAAGGTCTGAGAGTCCTTCAGATGCCTTTTGGCAAACTCCAGGTGGGCTGCCATGTGTCTTTTATTAAGGAGTGGCTTCTGTCTGGCCACTCTACCATACAGGCCTGATTGTTGGATTGCTGCAGAGATGGTTGTCCTTCTGGAAGGTTCTCCTCTCTCCACAGAGGGACGCCGGAGCTCTGACAGAGTGAAAATTGGGTTCTTGGTCACCTCCCTGACTAAGGCCCTTCTCCACCAATCGCTCAGTCTAGACGGCCAGCTCAAGGAAGAGTCCTGGTGGTTCTGAACTTCTTTCATTTACAGATGATGGAGGCCACTGTGCTCATTGGGACCTTCAAAGCAGCAGAAATGTTTCTGTACCCTTCCCCAGTTTTGTGCCTCAAGACAATCCTGTCTCGGAGGTCTACAGACAATTCCTTTGACTTCATGCTTGCTTTGTGCTCTGACATGCACTGTCAACTGTGGGACCTTACATAGACAGGTGTGTGCCTTTCCAAATCCCGTCCAATCAGCTGACTTCACCACAGGTGGACTCTAGTTAAGCTGTAGAAACATCTCAAGGATGATCAGTGGAAATAGGATGAACCTGAGCTCAATTTTGAGCTTCATGGCAACAGCTGTGAATACTGATGTACATGTGATTTCTTCCTCAAAAAACTTTTTCATGTTGTCATTATGTATATTGTGTGTAGAATTTTGAGGAAAAATTAATTTAATCCATTTTGGAATAAGGCTGCAACATCACAAAATGTGGAAAAAGTGAAGTGCTGTGAAGACTTTCCGGATGCACTGTATATCGTGATATGAAATTTTGGTCCCATCGCACAGCCCCAGTGACCTAGTTTAAATGTTCATAGAGACAAAGACAGCCAGTCTGTCCTTAGATCTGGGGATCAGTGCAGGAGCAGATCTGGTGACGCACACAAGATAAACAGTCACGTGTAAGAAGGTGTTGTTTTCGGGTCAGGATGGGGTCTGGTGGTCCGCCATCTGTCCTTCAACATGAGATGTCTTGTGTCTTCTCAGCTGTTATCTACTATTTAAGGCTGTGAGACTTGAGGAGTCTTCACACATTGACAGCAACAGAAACTAGTTTGGCTTCTTCTGTCATCTTTCCTGGCCAGAAACTTTAAACACCTTGATCCTCTGTTGAGTTATTTCAATCATTGTCGTTAGAGTCAGTATTTGCCTCCAAGTTTATGGCTTATTTTTCTCACAATTTGTTCCTTCAAACTTATTTTTCTTACAATATGTTATCTCAGTGGAAGAGCTTTTATAACATCCAACAGTGAGCACTGTGAAGACTCAGACACATTGACCTGACACCTCTACTGATCTAGTGAAACATGAAGGACCAGTTTCATTAGTGTCAAGGTAAATCACGACTTTCTTTCAGAGCGTATGAGGTGCCCTACTTCTCTGCCATCCTCTGAAGGGTTTTCAGCGAGGCCTTCATGTCGGCCTCCGTCAGTCCCACCAGCAGGCCGTTGTCCTCCACGCCAATCTGGTAGACGGCCTCACCGCGGCCCTCCTGCAGACGCCACTTCAGCTGCGTGGCCAGATGCTCGAAGCGGTACTGAGTGGGGTTGACCAGCTTCAACTGCAGCAGAGATAAAAGTATGAAAGACCAGTGCACAGTTACCTGAGCTGCTCGAAACAGTTTTGGTTTGTTTTTCCCCTCTGACACCTCTAAATATCATGGTGAGGGCAGTTCCATCGGAGAACAGAGAATCCGTTAGTTACCTTGTATTCAATGTTTCCTTCTTCAGCCTGGAAGCAAAAAGGAAGAGAGGATGAAAAGAGACGTCTACACATTTCTACCTGAATCTTTATGCTCTAGAACAGGCGTCTCAAACTCATTCCACGGAAGGCCAAGACCCTGCAGGTTTTACCTCCACCCAGTGTCTTCAACAGGTGCTTCACCACATTTCTTCCAACTGATTGCTGATCAGTGAAAACACCTGCTGAAGAGACTGGGTGGAAGTAAAACCTGCAGGGTCTTGGCCCTCCATGGAATGAGTCTGAGACCCCTGCTCTAGAATATATCTGATGTGGTGGGCATATTTGATTGTCCTCATGTAATACAAACCCTCAAACTTAGTGAGAGTGAATTTAGATCAACTAGACCTGTTCCAAATACACACAATCCAATGTGAGGATGTGGGAGCATCTGCAGCCAACATCTGAACAATAAAGAGTGGAACATTTACAGGGAAGGTCACACATTTGCAAGGAAAAAACAAACAAATTCAGGAGGAAAAATTAACAAGGAACAAAGTTCCACATTTATGAGGGAAAAGTCACAAAATTACAACGAGGAAAAATGGCGTTTACAAGAAAAAACAGATTCTTTACAAAAAAAAGTTGAATGAAAATTCAGGAAGAAAAACACTATAAAATTACAGTGAGAAAGAATCAAAAATGAACACCAAACAAGTCACAATTTTACAAGAGAAAATGCTGATTTATTACAAAAAGTTCAAAATTTGGGACAAAAGAGCCACAAATTTATGAGAAAGGGTCACAAATTTATAGAAAAAGCAAATGTGAAATTCACAAGGAAAAAAGTTAAAAATTAATGAAGAAAAGTTTCAAATGGATTCATCACAAAAAGCCTTTCCACTTAGGAGGAAAAAGTCTCAACTTCGGTAAATTTTTCCTTGTAAATTTGTTTTTTTCCCCTCAAATTTAACTGAAAAATGTTGCAACTGAATGAGCAAAAAGTCACAATTTTAAGAGGAAAAAAAAACTACAGCTTTGTTCCAAAAAAAGTCACAAATTTGTGAGGAAAAATGACAATTTTACAAGGGGAAAAAAATAAAATTTACAAGGAGAAATGTTTCAAATTTATAAGAAGTGACAAACTTCTTCTTTTCTGCTCCCTTCAGGGTCTCCACAGCAGATCATCTGCCTCCATCTCTCCCATCCCTCCATGTTCCTCTGGAACACCAACCCTCTCCATGTCCTCCTTCACTACATCCATCAATCTTCTCTGTGGTCTTCCTCTTCTCCGCCTGCCTGGCAGTTCCATCTTCATCATCTTTCTCCAGTATCTCCACTGTCCCTCCTCTGCACATGCCCAAACCATCTCAGTCTCGTCTCTCTTACTTTGTCTCCAAACCGCTCAACCTGAGCTGTCCTCTGATATACTCATTTATAATCGTGTTCCTCGTCACTCCCAATGAAAATCTTAGCATCTTCAACTCTGCCACCTCCAGCTCCACCTCCTGTCTTTCTGTCAGCTCCATCGTCTCCAAACCATACATCACAGCAGGTCTCACTACCGTCTTGTAAATCTTCCCTTTCACTCTTGCGACTACCCTTCTGTCACAAATCACCTCAACACTCATCTACACCCACTCCACCCTGCCTGCACTCTCTTCTTCACCTCTATGTAACCCCACCTTGAATCCACGTCACCCCTACAGCACACCTCATCACCATTTCGCTGTCCTCATACATGTACCACACTATGTGAGGGTGGTGTACACTGCACCACCCTTCCATACTTCTCTGCCACTCCTGACTTCCTCATCCAGTACCACACTTCCTCTCTTGGCTCCCCATCATCTGCTTTCTCTAGACACAGAGCAGCTCCTTCTGACCTTCTCTATACTTCTCCATCAGCACCGTTACAGCAAACACTGCATCTGTAGTCCTCTTTCTTGGCATGAAACCATACTGCTGCTCACTGATTGTCACCTCTCCTCTTAACCTGGCTTCAACAAATCTTTCCCATATCTTCATAGTGTGGCTGATCAACTTTATGCCTCTGTAGTCACTACAGCTCTGAGCATCACCGTTGTTCTTTAAAACTGGTACCAAAACACTTCTTCTCCACTCCTCAGGCATCCTCTCACTCTCCAAGATTGTGTTAAACATTCTGGTTAAAAAGTCCACTGCCATCTCTCCTAAACATCTCCATACCTCCACAGGTATGTCATCTGGACCAACTGCCTTTCCATTCTTCATCCTCTTCAAAGCTGCCCTCACTTCTGCCTTGACAATCCTCTGGACTTCCTTGTTCACCATCTTTCCTTCATCCATCCTCCTCTCGCTCTCATTTTCTTCATTCATCAGCTCTTCAAAGTTCTCCTTCCACCTTCTCTACACACCCTCATCCGATACGAGTCCTTTTCTCCTTCCTTAGTGTTCAGCTTCTTATACAACTCATTATGATAGATCATTATGATAGATCGCCCCAAAGGTCTCCCAAGTCGGTGGACGGAGCCTCTGTTTACAGCAGGAGACAATACAGCAGGGAAGAGCTAGCTAGCACTCAACTGCCACCCGGAGCTAACGGAGAAACTCGACATACTGAGGAACTGTAGCGAAAACGACGCAGGTGCCGGGCTGGAGTTTAGGCGGCGTGCAAGAAATATAAGACAGAATAATAAAGAGCGATGGCAAGAACCAAGCAGACCGCCCACAAATCTACTGGAGGAAAAGCCCCCCAGGAAGCAGCTAGCCACCAAGGCTGCTCAGAAGAAGCGCTCCGGCCACCGGCGGAGTGAAGAAGCCTCACCGTTACAGGCCTGGTACCGTGGCTCTGAGAGAGATCCGTCGCTACCAGAAATCCACGGAGCTGCTCATCCGCAAGCTGCCCTTCCAGCGCCTGGTGAGGGAGATCGCTCAGGACTTCAAGACCGACCTGCGCTTCCAGAGCTCCGCCGTCATGGCTCTGCAGGAGGCCAGCAATGCCTACCTGGTGGGTCTCTTCGAGGACACCAACCTGTGCGCCATCCACGCCAAGAGGGTCACCACCATGCCCAAAGACTTCCAGCTGGCCCGCCACATCCGCGGAGAGAGAGCTTAGACTTTCTGCTGCACATCCACAAACCACAATGCTCCGCACTGTGTGTCTATATATATATATATATATATATATATATACAGTATATATATATATATATATATATATATATATATATATATACAGTATATATATATATACAGTATATATATATATATATATATATACTGTATATAGTAATATGTACATACGTATACTAGCTGCTCTTGTTTTTTTTTGTCTTCTGATTGTTGCTCTGAGTGTTGCTATCCCTGTGCTGTTGCAATCCTGGAATTTCCCCATTGTGGGACTAATAAAGGCTTATCTTATGTGCCTTTTCCTTTTCCTTTGCCACCTCCCTCTCTGCCATGTGCCTAGATTCCAAATACTCCTGTCTATTCTCTTCATCTCCCTGACTATCCCACTTTTTCTTTGCTAACCTCTTCCTCTGAATACTCTCCTGTACCTCCTCATTCCACCACCAAGTCTCCTTGTTTTCCTCTGTCCACTGGATTCACCACATACCTTTCTACCCGTTTCCCTCAACACTGCTGCTGTACTTTCCCAGTCATCTGGTATTTCTTCCCTACCACCCAGAGTCTGTATCAACTCCTTCCTGAACTCTGTGCGACCTTCTTCCTTCTGTAACTTCCCCACTTAATCTTTGGCTCTGCCTTCATTCTCTTCCTCCTCCTGCTCTCCAAAGTCATCCTCCAGACTACCATCCAATGCTGTCTAGCTACATTCTCCCCTGCCACCACCTTGCAGTCTCCCGTCTCTTTCAGATTTCTCCTTCTGCATAGATGTAGTCCACCTGTGTTCACCTTCCTCCACTCTTGTAAGTCACCCTATGTTCCTCTCTCTTCTTGAAGTCTGTGTTCACCACAGCCATTTCCATCCTTTTAGCAAAATCCACAACCATCTGTCCGTCCACATTTCTCTCCTTCAGACCAGACCTACCCAGGACCCCCTCATTGCCCCTGTTCCCTTCACCTACATGTCCATTAAGGTCCGCTCCAGTCACCTCTCTCTCCCCCCTGGGAACACTCTCTACCACTTCATCCATCTTGTGGGGCATACGCCCTGACAACATTCAAACTGACAACATATTGAGGAAACAAAACCTGCAAATTTATGAGAAAACATCTCAAATTTACAAAAAGGTTGTAAACTCACAAAAAAAAGTTAAATGAATAAAAGTCACAATTTTACAAAAAAAAAAAAAGATTCACTATAAAAAGGTCACAAATTTACAAGTAAAATGTTCCCCTTTTAAGAGAAAAAACTCAGGAATGAGAGATAAAATCGCGATTCTCCAGGAAAACAATGCGTATTTACTGCAAAAAAATAAATAAATAAAAATCACTATTTTTCAACTAAAAAGTTGCACATATATAAGAACGTCGCAAATTTATTGTGGTAAAAAGATGTTTACAAAGAAGCATGTTTCAAATTCATGAGCAAATATCATAAAATTCCAATGATCCAAGTTAGAAATGAAGTGAAAAAGTTCCGCGGCGCTCTTTGCTGCCCCCTGCCGGTTGCCTCGTTGCCTCGAGTCCAGCAGATCGCAGCTTCCTGCAGATTTAATCCCGCCGCTTCTCCGCTCTTTATCAGCGCTTCCTTCCCGAACCGTGAAGGCAGACTAAGCCTCAGCTGCGCATAAACAGCGTCATTTTTCACCAACGTGCTGAAGACGTCACCTCCGTGGAACCGGAGCCGCTGCTAGCTAGCTTCATCCCCGGTTAACGGCGCTTACCTCCGGTGGTAAATACGGCGGCGGGCTTCTGTTGCTCCGCTTCTTTTTATTCCGTTTCCTCTTCCCTCGTTTGCCTCTCCTCGGTCGCGACCTTTTCGTCTTCTTGCCGCTGCTGGCCGAGCCCGGCGGCTGTCCGTGTCCGGGCGACGCCGCACCACTCTGGGTCACATCCACCATGGCCGAGCGGAAAAAGCGATCCCCGGGACCGGCCCGGCTCACCGTGTTACCGTAGCATGGAGTGACGGCGGTGGCGTTTCTCTGCGGAACATCTCAGCGTCACCGCGCGGTCTGAGGGCAAAGCAGCGGGTGACGGTGAAGCGAAGGAGGAGGAAGATGGTCTCCTCAGCACCACTGTCTCCACAACTCGGTACCCGGAACAAGATCGGTGCCGCGCATGCGCAAAACGCTGACCAACTTATTACATCCGCCAAGGAGGCCGTGTGTTCATCCGCGGTGGTTTGTCTGTCAGCGGGATTACACACAAACTACTGGAGGGATTTGGATGAAGTTCTCACCAGAGGTGGTCCTTGGTCTAGAGAGGAACCCATAACATTCTGGTGATGATCTGAGCGGACGCGGACTTGCCATTAGGCAGCGGTGGACCCTCAGGTGCAGCAAAGCCTTCTCTGCTGGCCTCAACACGATCAGAGTTACATTTACACCCTACATTCTTATATTTGTTCCATGAGGATTTATTAAATTACTCCCAATAGTCTATTCTCTTCATTTTGTAGCTCTTCTCTTGGTTGCGTTGCTTTGTCTGAAATTGCTCTGCTGCACAGAAGAGGCGACTTGAAACGCAGCCTTGATCAGCTTGGCTCACACTGACAGTGATTGACAGCCACTGACAGATCACCAGCTAAGCTTAGTGGAGACAGAGAGCGATAAGATGGCCGACCTGGCCTAATATAGGGCGGGGCGGAGGTGCCACCTGGAGGTACATGTCCATCTTATCCTTTCATATTAAAATAACCATATAACATTTTCCCTCCCCTTTAAAAAAAAGTCCAAAACCACTCACTCACTTCACACTCTCCCTAATTTGGGACCCAAATCATGCATTAACAAACAAAACCTAATAAGATAAGCCTTTATTAGTCCCACAATGGGGAAATTCCAGGATTGCAACAGCACAGGAATAGCAACACTCAGAGCAATAATTAAGAAGATACAAAAAATATAAATAAGAGCAGTGGATATACGTACATACACATAAATATATATACAAAGTGCGGAGCATTGTAGCAAGATGGAATAAACAGCATAACCGTCTACTTAGTTATCCTACATGGTATGAATACGTACCCATACATATTGTCACCCTCCATAGCGACTGATATTGTCCTACTTGTATACTGGAGGGGACCATTTGTGTAAGTCTGTTGCATCTTTTGCTTTCAATACTATTAGGTCGTCGCGTTTTTGTTTTTTTGTTTTTTTTTGCTATCTCCGCGAGCAGCCCTGCTTAGGTTGTACAGTCTGACAGCCGTAGGTAGGAAGGACCTGTGAAACTGGTCGGTTGCGCATCTAGGATGATGTAGTCTACTGCTAAATGAGCTCCTCAGTGCATTCAGTGTGTCCTGCATAAGGTGGGACTCAGACTCCAGCAGAGATGACAGTTTAGCCACCATCCTTCTCTCTCCTATCTCCCCCACCGGGTCAAGGCGCTGCCCCAGGACGGAGCTAGCTTTCTTGATCAGTTTGTTCAGTCTCTTCCTATCGGCTGCAGTAATGCCACTGCCCCAGCAGACCACTCCAAAAGTGATGGCTGATGCCACCACCGTGTCATAGAATGTCTTCAGCAGTGCCCCTTGTACACCAAAAGACCTGAGTCTCCTCAGTAGGAACAGGCTGCGCTGTCCCTTCTTGTAGAGTGCATTGTATTGTGTGACCAGTCTAGTTTATTGTTCAGATGAACACCCAGGTACTTGTAGGATGTCACCATCTCAATGTCTGTTCCCTGTATGTTTACTGGTGCTGTGAGGGGTTGTCCTTGCCTGTGGCAGTCCACCACCAACTCCTTAGTTTTCCTCGCGTTGATCTGGAGGCAGCTCCGATGGCACCAGTCCATGAAGTTCTGGATAAGTCCTCTGTACTCAGCTTCATCTCCGTTGGAGATGAGGCCGACGATCACAGAGTCGTCGGAGAACTTCTGTAGATGGCAGTGTGTTGTGTTGTGTGAGAAGTCCACAGTATAAAGGGTGAACAGGAAGGGAGCCAAAACCGTTCCCTGGGGGGCCCCCGTGCTACTGATGATCGTGTCAGACACACAATCTCGGGTTCTCACAAACTATGGCCAGTTAGTGAGGTAGTCCAGGATCCATGATGACAGGTGCTGGTCCACCCCTGCGCACAGCAGCTTGTCCTTCAGGATCATCGGTTGAATGGTGTTGAAAGCACTGGAGAAGTCAAAGAACATGATCCTCACGGCATTCCCGGGCTTCTCCAGGTGGGACAGAGAACGGTGAAGGAGGAAGATCACTGCATCCTCCACCCCAATGCCATGCTGGTAGGCGAACTGGAGTGGATCCATCGCTGGTCCCACCAGGGGGCGGAGGTGAGCAAGGAGCAGTCTCTCCAGGGTCTTCATCATGTGAGACGTCAGGGCCACTGGTCTGTAGCTGTTCAGATTAGATTAGATTAGATTAGATTCAACTTTATTGTCATTACACATGTATGAATACAAGGTAACGAAACACAGTTTAGCATCCAATCAGAAGTGCAAAGGACAGCAGTGCAGTATATACGGTAATTAACAGTATGTGCAATTTAAGCAAATATATGCAAATATATGCAGCAGTGCAGAAAGTTAAGAGTACTGTTATGTGCAAATAATGTGCAATAAGTTAGATGTAGTTACGTAGTTATGCAGTTATGTACAGGTGAGGATGGTAAAAGATGATTGTAAGAGAGTCAGCGGGGAACTAAGTTCAATAACGTGACAGCTGTTGGAAAGAAACTGTTCCTAAACCTGCTGGTTCTAGTCCGAAGGCTTCTGAATGGTCTTTGTTGTGGGAAGTCTTAGGTACAGGTACCACACAAGATGTTTTCCACAACTGTGGTACCCTCCCCAGCTTCAGGCTCAGGTTGAAGATGTGCTCCACAATCCCACACAGCTGGTCTGCACAGGACTTGAGGAGCTTCGCGCTGACGCCGTCCGGTCCTGAGGCCTTCCGGTCCTGAGGCCTTCCTCGCCTTGATCTTCCTCAGTTCCATCCTCACCTGGGTCTTAGTGAGGGTCAGGTTTGGGGGCTGTGTGCTAGGAGTGGAGGGTGTTGGTGGAGTGGGGTGTGGACAGAAGGTCTTGATGACTTCAGAGGCAGCAATGGTTGTTGTGCAGTCGGGGGGGCGGGGGGGCGGGGCGATTGGTCAAACCTATTAAAAAACAGGTTCAGATTGTTCACCCACTCCCTGTCCCCCGTGGCCTGGGGGGAGGTATTCTGGAGCCCAGAGATGGTTTTAAGGTTTGTCTCTAAATGGCCTAACACATTCACACAACAAAAGCTGGAACAGGGAGGACTGGTGGACTGCCATCCTGCCCACACGACAAGGTGGATTATTCTGCCGCACAGTCCATTTATAACTAAAATGGTGTGCCATGTTCCTAAACTAAGACAAAAAACAAAAATCATCCCTTATATAACATTAACATTCCATATATGGAATATATGGAATAACTATATAACTATAGGAATAACTATAACTATAGACCAATCTCTAATCTGCCTTTCATTTCAAAAATCTTAGAAAGAGTTGTTGCTACGCAATTATTTGACCACCTGCAGGGAAATGGTTTACTTGAAGAGTTTCAATCTGGGTTTAGAATCCATCATAGTACTGAAACAGCCTTAGCGAAGGTCACTAACGACCTCCTCATTGCATCTGATAATCAGAATCAGAATCAGAATCAGAATCAGCTTTATTGGCCAAGTATGCACAACACATACAAGGAATTTGACTTTGGCTAAAAACTTGCTCTCGTTGTTCAGGTGGAGGATTTAAATAAGGATTCAATGACAACAGAGTATGTACAGTAAATTACAGTCTGTCCACGTTTCTCTAAAAGGATGCAAATATATACAGGAATATATGCAGTTATTTACTCAGACTAACCACACTTTGCAGAAATATATGAAAAAATATACAATCACACAGTATTTCAATGTGGACTCAGATTCAGTGATATAATGTGAATGAAGTAAAAAGCAGTGTGAGAGTTATGTGCAATGTAATAATGGATGAAAAGTTATGAGTACAGCAACAGGTAGGACTAGGTGAATGTTAGGAGTTCATCAGAGTGATGGCTTGAGGAAAGAAACTGTTCCTGTGACGGGTGGTTTTGACCTTCAGTGATCTGTAACGACGACCAGAAGATAGAAGTTCAAACAGTTTGTGGCCGGGGTGTGATGGGTCAGCACAGATGTTTCCCGCCCGTTTCCTGGTTATGGACCGATATAAGTTCTCAATGGAGGGTAGGTCGGTACCAATGATCCTCTCCGCAGACTTAATGATCCGCTGCAGTCTGGTCTTGTCCTGTTTAGCGGCAGATCCAAACCAGACAGTGATGGAAAAGCAGAGGACAGATTGGATGATGGCGGTGTAGAAGACAACCAGCAGCTCCTGAGGCAAATCAAACTTCTTGAGCTGACGCAGAAAAAACAACCTCTGCTGGGCCTTTTTCCGGACAGTGTCTATATGGGAGGACCACTTCAGGTTCCGGGAGATTGTGGTACCCAGAAACTTGAAGGAGTCCACAGTGGACACTGTGCTGTTGAGGATGGTGAGTGGGGGGAATGAAGGGGGGTGTCGCCTGAAATCCACAGTCATCTCCACCGTTTTGGCTGGGTTAAGTTCAAGATGGTTCTGGCTGCACCAGAGGATCAGCTGCTCCACCTCCCGCCTGTATGCAGACTCATCATCATCCCGGATCAAACCGATGACTGTGGTGTCGTCCGCAAACTTCAGGAGCTTCACCGAAGGGTCCTCTGAGGTGCAGTCGTTGGAGTAGAGGGAGAAGAGCAGTGGGGAAAGGACACATCCTTGGGGGGCGCCAGTACTAATTTTTCGGGAGCTGGATGTAAATCTCCCTAGCTTCACCTGTTGCCACCTGTCAGTCAGAAAGCTGGAGATCCACTGGCAGGTGGAGGGGGGCACCTTGAGCTGGAGGAGTTTCTGATGAAGAATGCCTGGGATGATGGTGTTGAACGCTGAGCTGAAGTCGACAAACAGGATCCTGGCGTACGTCCCTGGGGAGTCGAGGTGTTGCAGGATGTAATGTAGTCCCATATTCACTGCATCATCCACTGACCTGTTTGACCGGTAGGCAAACTGCAGTGGGTCCATCAGGGGGCCTGTGATGACCTTCAGGTGGTTCAGCACCAATCTCTCCAAGGATTTCATGACCACAGAGGTCAGGGCAACAGGTCTGTAGTCGTTTAATCCTGTAATAGAGGGTTTCTTGGGAACTGGAATGATGATGGAGCGTTTGAAGCAGGAAGGCACTTCACGCAGCTCCAGTGATCTGTTAAAGATCCGGGTGAAGATGGGGGCCAACTCGTTGGAGCAGACTCTCAGGCAGGACGGAGACACACCATCAGGTCCTGCAGCCTTCTTGATCTTTTGTCTCTGAAAGACCCGGCGCACCTCCTCTTCACAGATCATTAGTGCTGGTGGGAGGTCAGAGTGGAGGAGGGATGGAGTTCCTGGGGCTGCAGATAATCCTTTTGTGTGGGTGGGAGGTGAGAACTGTAGGTTCTTTTCAAACCTGCAGTAAAAGCTGTTTAGGTCATTAGCCAGCTGGAGGTTTTCCGCAGGGTGGGGGGGATGGTCTCCTGTAGTTGGTGATATTCCGTAGGCCTCTCCAGACAGAAGCAGAGCTGTTAGCTGAGAAGTTTTTTTGTAACTTCACACTGTAGCTCCTCTTAGCAAGCCTGATCTCCTTCGTCAGCATGTTTCTGGCCCGCTTGTTTAGAGTCCAGTCACCAGTCCTGTAGGCCTCCTCCTTGGTCTGACGTAGCTGCTTCAGTTTAGGAATGAACCAGGGTTTATTGTTGTTGTATATGCAGAAGGTCTTGGTCTGCACACACATGTCCTCGCAGAAACAGATGTATGACGTCACAGTGTCAGTGAGTTCATTTAGGTTAATGGCTGCAGCTTCAAAAACACTCCAATCTGTACAGTCAAAGCAGGCTTGTAACTTCAGCTTTGATTCCTCAGTCCATTTCTTCACAGTCCTTACAACAGGCTTGGAAGTTTTTAGTTTCTGTCTGTATGTTGGAATAAGATGGAGCAGACAGTGGTCAGAAAAACCCAGAGCTGCACGGGGGACGGCATGATAGGCATTCCTTAAAACTGTGTAACAGTGGTCAAGTGTATTTGTGTCCCTGGTGGGACATTTAATATGCTGTCTGTATTTAGGAAGCTCATTTGTGAGATTAGCTCTATTGAAATCACCCAGAATGATAAGCAGAGAGTCTGGATGTTTTTCCTCCACCTCTGCTATCTGGACTACTAATGGACTACTTTCTGTACTTGTCCTTTTAGACCTTAGTGCAGCTTTTGATACTATCGATCATAATATTCTACTTGATAGATTAGAACACGATGTTGGACTTAACGAAACTTCGTTGCAGTGGTTTAGATCTTATTTATCTGATAGGTTCCAGTTTGTTCATGTAAATAATGAGTTTTCTTTCAACTCAAAGCTTAGTCATGGAGTTCCACAGGGATCTGTGCTAGGCCCTACTCTTTTCAGTTTATATATGCTTCCGTTAGGCAACATTATTAGAAAGCACTGTATACATTTTCATTGTTATGCAGATGACACACAATTATACCTGTCAATGAAGCCAGATGATAGTAATCAATTAGCCAAGTTAGAAGCCTGTCTTAAGGAAATCAAAGCTTGGATGACTTGTAATTTCCTGCTATTAAATTCAGATAAGACTGAAGTCATTCTTGTTGGTCCAAAAAACCTTAGAAATTCCTTTCCAAATCAAACTTTCAGTTTGGATGCAGTTACTCTTTCTCTTAATAGCTCTGTGAGGAACCTTGGAGTTATTTTTGATCAGGATTTGTCCTTCAATTCACATATTAAATTTGTTTCTAAGACTGCCGTCTATCATTTGCGTAATATTGCCAAGATTAGGAGCATCTTGTCTCAGAGTGATGCTGAGAAGCTGATCCACGCTTTTGTTAGCTCGAGATTAGATTATTGTAATTCTTTATTATCAGGCTGTCCTAAAACATCTTTAAAAAGTCTTCAGCTGATCCAAAATGCTGCAGCAAGAGTTTTAACAGGTACTAGAAAGAGAGATCATATCTCTCCGGTTCTGGCCTCCCTTCATTGGCTTCCCATAGAGTTTAGAATTAAGTTTAAAATCCTTCTTCTTACTTACAAAGCTCTAAACAATCAGGCTCCTTTTTATTTAAAAGATCTGATACTACCGTATTATCCTAACAGAGCACTACGCTCCCAAAATGCAGGATCACTTGTAATACCTAGAATCTCCAAAAGTACAATGGGAGGCAGAGCCTTCAGTTATCAAGCTCCTCTCCTGTGGAATCAGCTGCCAATCTGGATTCGGGAGTCAGACTCGATCTCTGTTTTTAAGAATAGGGCTAAAACCTACCTTTTTGATATAGCCTACAATTAGGGAGGGATCATGTGTTTCTGAACCCTCCCTTAGTTATGCTGCTAATAGGTTTAGTCAGCCGGGGGACCTCCAGTAATGCACTGGGCCTCACTCCTTTCCTCACTCTTTATGAAATATTTTTTTTTGCTGGTCATTAACATTTGTTTGTTCTCTCCCATAGATTGAGTCCCCATCGTGCTGTTTGCTCTCTACATGTCTCTTCTTTTCTTCTTCTCTATCCCCTCACCCCCCAGCCAGTCACAGCAGATGACTGCCCCTCCCTGAGCCTGGTTCTGCTGGAGGTTTCTTCCTGTTAAAAGGGAGTTTTTCCTCTCCACCGTCGCCAAGTGCTTGCTCACAGGGGATCGCCTGATTGCTGGGGTCTTTCTGCAACTGTGGGGGTTCCCCCCTACAGTTGATAGTGCTATGAGATGACTGTTGTTGTGAAATGGCGCTATATAAATAAAGTTGAATTGAATTGAATTGAATTGAATATATAACATATATTACTTTTTTTTAAACAACACCAGCAACAACACCAGAACTTCAACATATACTATTTACAAGCCAAGTGTTCCAGTAAAAAAGACATAACTGGCATGGGGGCCCAGGGCACCCTCTCAGCAGATGCACCCCTGGAAACTGCCGGTCTTTGAGGTGGTGGCTGGACCTCTGGACGGTGAAGCCGTTCCTCCTCACACTTGTCCTCATCCCATGTCAAGCCTCGTCTCCCAGAGTCTTCTCCCGGACACGCCGAAGCCGATTTGCATGCCACACCGAGCCATCAGAGAGCCTGAAGTGTGCTGCGCCTAGTTTCTCCATTATGCGCAGATGCTCCGGACGCTCCTAAGGTTGTCATCTGGCCCATCTTCGCCACAGGCACTCCTCACCTCACACCCAGACCCAATCTAGGACCCTCAATGGGGCCCGGCTCAGCTTGAAACATTGTTGTCGAGCACACCAATCCTCCATCCTTCTCAGTCCTTCCCCGACCTCTTCTAATACCATTGCAACGTTCACCATCGTAGCTGCAGACTCTCCGTCCGTGCACGGCCAGGCTCCGGAGGCATCTGGGACCAGCCCATTGGTGTCGCTTGCCAGTCTAACTAGCGACCCTGGGCGAAATTGGTCCTGCTTGACTGCAATGGCGCCCAGTAGTTCTTCAGCACACACCATGTGGATGGTTGTTGGGGTGGACGGAATGATTTCTCCTGTGGGTCCTCCAGGTTAAATCCACGGTAGACCCTGGCAAAATGGTTCAAGCGACCACATCTGTTACAAAGTGGTCCTCTTGCTGGACAATTCTTAGCCTTTTTGCGGTGCATTGCAGACCCACAGCCCATACAGAGAGACCTTCCTGGGGCTGACCCCCCGCCTCATAGCGCTGGCTTCCGTCTCCTCGTTGTTCCAGCTATCTTCACTCTCCATGTCCGTGGCACCCACCACAACAAGAAGCTGTAGCGGCTGCTGTGACTGGTGCCCAGTTAGCTCCAGAGCTAGCTTGTCCCCGACTTCTATGTGGAGCACTAGTTGACTGTTCTAGCTAGTGTGAGCTCACTTGGTTCCATAAGTAGCCTAGCTCGCAATGTGGTGCTACAGGAATGCTCCGCCAGCTGGTCACAAATCATTTCCTCCTCCAGTGTTCCGAAACAGCACTCGCTAGCAAGCTGCCTCAAATCAGTAACAAACTGCCCGATGGGTTCACCTACCCACTGGTGCCACTGCCGAAAGCGGATCTTCTGGACCGTCTCGTTATCCGGGTGTCGAAGTGGCTAGCTAGCAGCTCCGCTACCTCTTTGTGGGTGTCCATAGCACTGAGCATTCGCAGTATCCACTGGCCCTCTATGCCCAAATTATGCACCAATAGCACCCAGGCTCTCTGCTTGTCGAGCTCCACCGAGACCCCGCGCAACAACGTAGTTCTGGTAGGCCGTGTACCAACTGGGCCAAGGCACTAGCGGCTCTCCGGGCGCCTTGAGGAACGGGTGAATAGGGACCATGCACGCCTCCACGGTTTATTCTCATCGCCAATGTTATGTCTGGAATTGCTCTGCTGCACAGAAGAGGCGAGGTGACTTGGAACACAGCTTTTATTAGCTTTACTCACACTGACAGCTATTAACAGCCACTGACAGATCTGCGGCTAAGCTCAGGCGAGACAGAGAGTGATAAGATGGCAGACCCGGCCTTATATAGGGTGGGGCAGAGGCACCACCTGGAGGTGCATGTCCATCTTATCCTTTCATATTAAAATAACTATATAGCATGCACTCCTTTCAGTAATGTAATGCATGTTATTCTATTTTTTTTTTGTTCAATTATATTTTAGCCATCTGTGTTGCCAGGATCAAGCAAATCTGCCTTGGGCCTTCAGGAATTAACAGTGTGGCTCTGTAGGTTAAATTAACTGTTAAATTTATCCTGTTGCTTTAACCAATCAGATGTCTTCTGTACATCCAGGGGTATGCATAGAAAAGAATGGGACAGCAAAAACTCAGAGAATGACATAGAAGAGAAATGGGCAACACTGAAGGATACGGTGAGAGATGAAGTCCAACTGGTGGGATGAAAAAGCAGAGAAACTTCAAACTGCAGCAGACAGGAAGGACATGAAAACATTCTTCACAGGTTTGAGAGAAATCTACGGCCCTAAACCAAGAGGATTGATCCAACTGAAGGCTATGGATGGTGAAACGGTTTTGCAGGACAAAGACAAGCTCCTGGGCAGATTTGCAGACCACTTTGGCCAACTACTAAACAACCCTGGAGATCTCACTGAAGAGGCTAAAGAAGCTCTAGTGCAGCGACCAGCTGCATCAAGTCTGGATGAACCACCAAATTTCGATGAACTAATGGCAGCTATCAGGACAACACAGGATGGTAAAGCTCCAGGAAGGGATGGAATTCCAGCAGAAGTGTGGAAATTTGGTGGTGTTCAGCTGACCAACTGCCTGCACAAGCTCATCCAAAATCTATGGGATGCCCAGGAAGTACCTCAAGACTGGAAGGATGCAAGTATTGTGCCTTTGTTCAAGAAAGGTGACAGGAAGGATTGTGGAAATTTCAGAGGTATATCACTACTAGCCGCTGTTGGTAAGATTCTCTCACGTGTACTACTTAACAGACTCAGTGAACACATCTTGCAAAATGTACTACCGGAAACCCAGTGCGGCTTTTGAAGTGGAAGAAGCACAATGGACATGATTTTCTGCTTGGAACAGGTTCAAGAAAAGTGTATCTAACAGAACATGCCGCTTTATGTAGTCTTCATAGACTTCATTAAAGTCTTCGATACTGTTTTGCAATAATGACTTTGGCAGGTACTCAAGAAATATGGTTGTACAGAGAAGTTTGTCAGCCTGATCGAGGCACTCCATACAGGTATGCAAGCAAACGTGGCAGTGAGTGGTTCAGTATCTAAAGACTTTTCAGTAAGCAACGGGATGAAACAAGGGTGTGTGCTGGCATCTACACTCTTCTCGCTATATCTGGCAGCCATGCTTGAGGTGGTCTTCAAAGACACTTCAGAAGGAGTATACATTCAAACAAGGAAAGAAGCAGACTTGTTCAATGTGGCACAGTTTAAAGCCAAGAGTAAGACACTGATAAAGATAGTAAGAGAAATGCTCTTTGCCGATGACAGTGCTCTAGTTGCACACAACGTGGGAGATATGCAATCTTTAGTGGAGAAATTTGCAAGAGCAGCTAGCCAATTCAGCCTCCAAATCAACATCAAGAAGACAGAGTGCCTTTATCAACCACCAAAGTTCCAATTATCAACATCACTACCAGAAGAGATCAGCATTGGTACAGAGCCACTAGTCAAGTGCAAGACTTTCAAGTACCTAGGGAGTACTGTTTCAGAGAATGCTAGGCTGGAGGATGAACTATCTCTCAGAATGGGAAGAGCGAGCGCTGTGTTTGGAAACTTGAGGGAAAGACTGTGGAACAGTCAACATGTGTCAATCCGTGTGAAATGCAAAGTGTACAGAGCGACAGTACTGGCTACTCTATTGTACGGTGCTGAAACTTGGACTGTCTACAGAGTGCAGGTGAAGAAACTCCACGCGTACATGATGAGACACCTTCGAGCCATAATGAACATCTCATGGAAAGACAAGATAACTAACATAGAAGTGTTGAAACGAGCTGGTCTACCATCAATGGAGGACATGCTAATACAGATGAACCTGAGATGGCTCGGATATGTTGAGAGGATGGACCACCAGTGTCTCCCTCAGCAGTTACTCTACTCACAGTTATGCGAGGGCAAACGCAATCAGGGTAGACCAAGGCTTAGATTTAAAGACGCTGTAAAAAGAAACTTGAAGAAGTTGGACATAGACAGGAATTCCTGGCAGCAGAAGGCTAAGGATAGAGCTGTGAGGAGGAATCTGATCAGACCTAAATGAAACAGTCATCGTCACCCACGACAGACTGCTATGATGATGATGATGATGATGATACCCAAGGGACCATTAGGGTGGTGTCGCTTCTTGATTAGTTCACCCATGACTCAGTGTGATAAGATAGTATCTGCTGAGGACATGCAGAAAAAACAGTTAAAACAAGTGATAACGTAGTGCTCACAAAACCTGTTGTGAGCACTACGAGGAAATGGACCAGTGAAGCTGGGGAGAAGCTGCGTACGTGCATGGAAATAACTGACTGGGGCATGTTTAAAGGAGCCACGCATGATCTGGATGAGTACACGGACACTGTGAACTCATATATCCACTTTTGTGAGGAAAGCATTCTTCCATTGCGCACCAGGGTGAGTTACTCCAATGACAAGCCCTGGTTCACAGCTAAGCTCAGACAGATCAGGAAGGAGAAGGAAGCAGCGTTGAAAAGTGGAGACAGGGACTGCTACAGGGAGGTCAAATACCGGTTTAGCAGAGAGCTGAGGAGAGCTAAATCTGTGTATTCTGAGAGACTCCAGCAACAGTTCACTGCTAACGACTCTGCTTCTGTGTGGAGAGGACTGAGGCAAATCACCAACTATCGGCCTCAGGCTTCTAAAGGTCAGGATGACAAAGCCCTTTGTCAAAGACTGTCCCAACATTATGCCCGTTTTGACACCTTGTCAGCTGTGTCCAACTCCCCCCCTCCCCCCAGCGCCACTGCCTCCACGGTCCCCACTTCATCAAAGGCGGCCCCCCCTCCTCCCCCCCTGCCCTTGCCATCAGTGAGCAGGACGTGCACAGACAGTTCTCCAGACTGAACCCGCGCAAGGCCCCCGGTCCGGACCGCGTGTCTCCCTCCACCCTGAGACACTGTGCGGAAGAGCTGACTCCTGTCTTCACAGACATTTTTAACACCTCCCTGAAGTTATGCCACGTGACGACCTGCCTCAAAACCTCTACCATCATCCCTGTCCCCAAGAAGCCACGGATTACTGGACTTAATGACTACTGACCTGTAGCGCTCACCTCTGTAGTCATGAAGTCCTTTGAGCGCCTGGCCAAATCAAATCAAATCAAATCAAATCAAATCAAACTTTATTGTCATATTGCTGTACATACAACTGTAGTGCAGGCAAGATGAAATTGCGTTTCTCTCAGCATCCATATAAGAAGCAGCATGATTAAGACACACTCCCACATAGCTCCACCCCCCCACCCCCACCCCCCATCCATTCACACATCCCTGAGACATACTTGGGGAAAAAGAATAACTAACTATAATATACAAAATGTCCGTAGGTGCAGTAGTGCGTATGAGAGATTCCGGGTCAGCTGTTCAGCATCCTGACAGCTTGTGGGAGGAAGCTGTTGATCAGTCTGTTGGTTCTGCCTCTGATGCTCCGGAATCGTTTACCAGATGGAAGAAGTTCAAAGTGTTTATGCAGAGGGTGAGAACGGTCCTTGACAATGTTCAGTGCCCTGCTCCTACAACGGTTCTGAAAAAGTTCTTCGACAGAGGGGAGGGAGACTCCAATTACCCTCTCCGCCCCCTTGACTATCCTCTGCAGGGCTTTTTTGTCTGACATACTGCAGCTGGAGTACCATGTAGCAATGCAGTATGTCAGAACACTCTCCACCACACCTCTGTAGAAGGTTCTGAGGACGCAGATGGGGAGAGAGGCCTGTTTGAGTTTCCTCAAGAAGTGTAGTCTCTGCTGAGCCCGCTTCCTGATCTCCAAGGAATTCTTGCTCCAGGTCAGGTCCTGCGAGATCTGCACTCCGAGGAACTTGATGTTCTCTACTCTCTCCACTAAACGGCCGCCGATGCTGAGGGGGACGTGCTCAGGCTGTGACCGCCGGAAGTCGATAATCATCTCCTTCGTTTTGTCCACGTTGAGCACCAGATTGTTCTCCCTGCACCAGCCCTCCAGGTCTCTCACTTCTTCCCTGTACATTGATTCCTCATCCCTCTGAATAAGTCCTGCCCCACCTCAAGACCATCACCACTCCCTTCCTGGACCCGCTGCAGTTTGCCTACAGAGCCAACAGGTCTGTGGACGACGCAGTCAACCTGGCCCTCCACTCCATCCTGCAGCACCTGGACTCCCCGGGAACCTACGCCAGGATCCTGTTTGTGGACTTCAGCTCTGCATTCAACACCATCTGCCCCGCTCTGCTCCAGGACAAGCTGTCCCTGCTCAACGTGCCTGACTCCCTCTGCAGGTGGATCACCGACTTCCTGATGGACCGGAGGCAGCATGTGCGGCTGGGAAAGACTGTCTCTGACTCTGTTAGCATCAGCACCGGATCACCCCAGGGCTGTGTACTTTCCCCCCTACTCTTCTTCCTGTACACCAACTCCTGCACCTCCAGCCACCAGTCTGTCAAGCTGATCAAGTTTGCGGATGACACCACCCTCATCGGGCTCATCTCCAACGGCGACGAGTCCGTCTACAGGAGAGAGGTGGCCCAGCTGGCGTCCTGGTGCAGCCACAACAACCTGCAGCTGAACGCTCTGAAGACAGTGGAGATGATCGTGGACTTCAGAAAAGTCACAACCCCTCTGCCCCCCCTTACCCTCACAGACTCTCCCATCACCACTGCAGATTCCTTCCGCTTCCTGGGCACCACCATCACCCGGGACCTCAAGTGGGAGCCGACCATCAGCTCCCTCATCAAAAAGGCCCAGCAGAGGATGTTCTTCCTGCGGCAGCTGAGGAAGCTCAAGCTACCCACCAAGATGTTGGTGCAGTTCTACACAGCCATCATCGAGTCCATCCTCACCACCTCCATAACCGTGTGGTACACAGGAGCCACTGCCAGGGACAGACTAAGACTGCAGCGCGTCGTGCGCACTGTTGAGAAGGTGATCGGCTGCAAGCTCCCATCCCTCCAGGACCTGTACATCTCCAGGACCCGGAGGCGTGCAGGCCGGATCATAGCCGACCCTTCACACCCTGGTCAGAATCAGAATCAGAATCAGAAAAGCTTTATTGCCAAGCATGTTAGAAACATACAAGAAATTTGACTTGACATTGGCGCGCAATGTAAGCGCATCACAATGACACGGCAGCCATGACAAGGCGCCTCATCAAAACAGTGGGGGATAAGGGGGGATAAGAGGGGAGGAGGGAAGGAATGACACATTGGGCGGAGAGAAAAAAACATCGTTATCAAAATACAGCTCGTTGTGTAAGCAGAATTTTGATTACATAGAAAAAAACCTCTCTATAGCACAGAGCAGACAAATCAAACCTCACAAAAACAAAGACAAAGCAGAGAGAGACAGTGTGTGTATCAGTTTGTGATATCAGTGTGTGTGCAGTGTGGGTGTATCAGTTACTGGAGTACAACAAAAATAGTCTCCTAGGCAACGGTGGATGTTATATTCATGTATTATAAACACAGATAGTCATGTCCCAGAGTTAATCTCTTCTTCATGCCAGATGGTAAAATTCCATGTTAGTGTCATGACAACGCTGTCCTTGGAGAGTTCTGATTATTGCACAGCAGCAGCAGTGTTTGGGTTAAGCAGAGCCAGCTCTCACATCCGCTTATCTCCACTCTGGAGGAGTGAATTGTCCAGGGGCGCCGATCAAGGCCGAATCTGCACAGACACTTAGAGTGTAGAAATTTCTTCTCTCATGCGGTTCTGTGCTTCACAATTCAAATTAACATTCACTGGCTTTAAATTCATTCCTTGAAGAACACTCAGCGACTCCGAGATGTAACCAACCTTCCGATTCAGTTCAGCATTCGGTGCCATCAACGCTCTTCCAAGCTGGTCAAATTGATGGAGAAGCTCCGCTGGGTCCGCATTTTGATTAGCTCCTTCCAGCTTTTTAAATTTACGATACACAAGGAAGACTCCCAGGCCAACCAGTAGAAATCCTGTGATCATGAAGCCGAACAGATATATATGTTCCACATCTTTGATGGAAAGATCACACAGACGCATGAGTCTCCAATTATCCCATGAGTCTCTCACATAACCCGCAGCTGAAGTGCCTGCGGGACATTTGGGCTCTCCCGGGCCCGATTTTCTGTTTGAAAAAGTGGTGTCAATTGCATTTAAAGCCCAACTTACAAGATCCATTTTTCCGTTTGGGTTGAGATCAGCGAGGAGGAGAACGGCACAGACACTCACTCAGATGCAGCAAGCTGGGATCAGTTGGGTCGGGAAGGCAGGAGGAGGAGGAGGGAGAGAAAATGCGACTGCTCTCTCTGAAGGCCAGAAGAAGAGGGGTCACGTACTGTTTGCCCCCCTCCCCTCAGGTAGAAGACTTCGGTCCATTCAGACTAAAACCTCCCGCTACATGAACAGCTTCTTCCCCTCTGCCATCAGACTGCTGAACACTAAGTGTTAGACTCTTGTGCACTATGTACAGCAGCTCAACCGGTCTCATGACAATTATCACTGTTTTCTTTTTGCACTACCGACTGCACTATGTGGAACTCCACAATATCTGCTGCTTGTTAATATATTTAAAAATTGCATAGTTTAGTATTACTCATTCATATTCTACATTATATTGCATGCATAGTTTTTTATTTTTATCTTTAGTGCTACTCCATGTTTAATGTTGCAGCATTGCACCGAGACAAATTCCTAGTTTGTGTACTACATGAACAATGGCAATAAATCTGATTCTGATTCTGATTCTGATAAACCTAAACAGTCACAGTGATAAACAGTCACATCAGCATCCATCTATCTGTATTTTCTGACTGCTCAACAACTCCTTCTATACAGACAGGATTCCCTGAGTAAGTACACACATTAAGCTTTATAGAAAAATTCATATAACTCAGTGTAAAATATAATCTTCCCATCATTTCTCCCTTTTGATGCCCAAGAGGCATCATCTTTAGAGAAAAGTTTGTTACATTATGATGACGTCGAAAACCCCATCAGGCAGCTATGCTAAGTTCTAATGCCTTTAAATGCAACAGATTCAATTCAGTTCAATTCAACTTTATTTACATAGTGTCATTTCACAATGACAGTCTTCTCATAGCATTTTCAACTGTAAGGGAAAACCCCACAATGGCAGAAAGGCCCCAGCAATCAGGCAATCTCCTGTGAGCAAGTGCTTGACAATGGTGGAGAGGAAAAACTCACTTTTAACTGGAAGACACCTCCAGCAGAACCAGGCTCAGGGAAGGACAGTCATCTGCTGCAACTGGCTGGGGGGTGAGGGGATAGAGAAGAAGAAGAAAAGAACAGACATGCAGAGAGCAAACAGCACGATGGGGTCTCAATCTATGGGAGAGAACAAACAGATGTTAATGACCAGCAAAAATATTTCACTGACAGTGAAGAAAGGAGTGAAGCCTAGTGCATTGTTGGAGGTCCCCCGGCTGTCTAAACCTATTAGCAGCATAACTAAGGAAGAGTTCAGAGTCACCTGATCCCACCCTAATTATAGCCTATGTCAAAAAGGAAGGTTTTAACCCTATTTTTAAATACAAAGATTGAGTCTGACTCCCAAATCCAGATTGGCAGCTGGTTCCAGAGGAGGGGAGCCTGATAACTAAATGCTCTGCCTCCCATTGTACTTTTGGAAAGTCTAGGTATTACAAGTAATCCAGCATTTTGGGAGCATAGTGCTCTGTTAGGATAATAGGGTAGATAGGCTCGTATCAGATCTTTTAAATAAAAGGGGAGGTGATTATTTAGAGTTTTGTAATTGAGGAGAAGGATTTTAAACTTAATTCTAAATTCTATGGGAAGCCAATGAACGAGGCCAGAACCAGAGAGATGCAATCTCTCTTTCTAGTACCTGTTAAAATTCTTGCTGCAGCATTCTGGATCAGCTGAAGACTTTTTAAAGATGTTTTAGGACAACCTGATAATAAAGAGTTACAATAATCTAATCTAGAGCTAACAAAAGTGTGGATTAGTTTCTCAGCATCACTCTGAGACAAGATGCTCCTAATTTTGGCAGTATTACGCAAATGATAGAAGGTGTGGCACACATATTTGAGATGCTTAGGCTGCATATGTATATTACTGTTACCTCACGTCTTAGAAGGAACAATAAGTCTGGACCTCCTGGGGATGACAGGAGGGTGTGAAATGTGTCTTTAGAAATGGCTCTGAAAACACTTCCTGACCACCAGGGTTTTAGGTGGAGAAGAGAAGACCTGGGGGGTGATGTATTATCTCTGGGGATTGAATGACAATGTGATTCTGTACTTTGATGTCCCGGGTATAAAAAGGGGAGATGTGGGAAGTTGGTTCTCTTTTCTGTTTGAGAGGATGTTGGAGACACGTGATTGTTAATAAACCTGAATTGAGAAATAAATTCAGCCTCTTCATTTCACGCTCTCCACAGAAGGCAGTCTTACAAACAAATTTAATATGTGAATTAAAGAACAGATCTTGATCAAAAATAACTTCAAGGTTGCTGTTGGAATAATTGATATGATTAATATCAATAATAATGTATATAATATGGATTTTTTCTATCAGTTGATCACAGAACTATTAAGAGAGAGTAACTGCATCCAAGCTAAGCTTGATTTGGAAAGGTATTTCTATGGTTTTTTGGACCAACTAGAATGACTTCAGTCTTATCTAAATACAGTATAATAGCAAGAAATTGCAAGTCATACAAGCTTTGATTTCCTAAAGACAAGCCTCTTCTTTGGCTAATTGATTTCCATCATCTGGCTTCATTGACAAGTATAATTGTGTGTCATCTGCATAACAATGAAAATGTATATAGTGTTTTCTAATAATGTTGCCTAGAAGAAGCATCTACAGTATAAACTAAAAGGAATAGGGTCTAGCACAGATCCCTGTGGAACTCCGAGACTGAGCTTCGAGTTGGAAGAAAACTCATTATTGACATGAACAAACTGGGCCCTATCAGATAAAAAAAGATTTAAACCACTGCAATGAAGTTCCATTAAGTCCAACACAGTGTTCTAATCTATCAAGTAGAATACTATGATCGATAGTATCAAAAGCTGCACTAAGGTCTAAAAGGACAAGTACAGAAACAAATCCATTATCAAATGTGATAAGAAGGTCATTAGTGACCTTCACTAAAGCTGTTTCAGTACAATGATGGATTCTAAACCCAGATTGAAACTCTTCAAATAAACCATTTCCCTGCAAGTGGTCAAATAATCGTAGCAACAACTCTTTCTGAGATTTATGAAATGAAAGGCAGATTAGAGATTGGTCTGTAGTTGGTTAAAATTCCTTGATCCAGTGTTGGCTTTTTGAGTAAGGGTTTAATTACAGCAGTTTTAAAAGCCCGCGGTACACAGCCTACAGTAGACAAGTTGAAAGCTTGGATGAGGAAATTATTTTATCTAACTCTAAAATGTCAATTGGAGTAAACTCATCCAAATAGATGTCAATTGAAGGAGTTGTAGTAGTTACTGTATTTAAGTTAATGGTGGGAAGAACCTGACTGATTTTATCTCTGAGAGATGAAATTTTATTATTTAAGAATCTCATAAAGTCCTGACTAGAAAGTTCTAAGAGAACGCTAGATTTTACAGAGTCCTGACTCTTTGTCAGCCTGGTTACAGTGCTGAAAAGAAACCTGGAATTATTCTTGTTCTCTTCTATTAATGCAGAAAAATAACTTGCTCTAGCTTTTCTAAGGGATTTAAAAAAAAATTATAAGATGATTTCTCCAAGCTAATAATAATAATAATAATAATAATAATAATAATAATACATCAGTCTTATATAGCACTTTTCTAAATACTCAAAGACGCTTTACAAAGCAGCATAGGGACAAACATACAGAGAACGGGTAAACAGACAAGGTAGGTACACATAGGTAGAAAAAGTGGTCAGTTTTCGTAGGTAGATTTGAAGAGATGGGTTTTGAGTTGACTTTTGAAGGAAGCAAGTGTGTTGGCAGACCGGATGTGAAGGGGCAAGGAATTCCAGAGGGTTGGTGCGGTGATGGCGAATAATCTGTCACCCATGGTGCGGAGTTTTGCCTTGGTGATGGGGATGAGAAGGTGAGTGTCAGCAGAGCGGAGGAGGCTAGTGGGGGAATGACGAGACAGAAGGTCAGTTAGGTATGAGAGGGCGAGGTTATGAAGAGCTTTATAGGTGATGAGGAGGATCTTGAAGTTGATGCGCTGTTGAATGGAGAGCCAGTGGAGCTGACGGAGGAGAGGAGTGATGTGGTCTCTGGAGCGGGAGTGAGTAAGTAGGCGGGTGGCTGAGTTTTGGACATACTGTAGTTTTTGGAGGATGGTGGAAGGAAGTCCATACAGAATGCTGTTACAGTAATCAAGTCTGGAGGTGATGAAGGCGTGGATGAGTATTTCAGCAGCAGAGGGGGAGAGGGTGGGATGGAGATGTGCAATATTACGAAGATGAAAAAAATGATGTTTTGGTGATATGGTTGATGTGAGATTTGAAGGAGAGGGTGGGGTCCATGGTAATGCCGAGGTTTCTGGCCAGGGCGGAGGGGGTGACTGAGTGACCATCAATTTGGAATGAAAAGTTCTGGGAAGAGGGGAAAAGTGATTTTAGAGCTAAATAGATTTCATCTAATTTAGTTGAGGGCCATTTTCTTTCTAATTGACAACTCTTCTATTTTAAGTTATGAGTTTCTGTGTTGAACCAAGGAGTTAGAAATCTCAGATTAGACTTTTTCTTTTTTAATGGGGCCACCATGTCTAGAGTCAGATGTAGAGAAGCTGTAACACTATCTACCATGCTATCAATTACAGAAAGAGCAAGCTCTCCATAACTTATCTCCGTTGTGTTGACACATGGCATAGAGGAAACAATCTGCTTAAATTTGGTAACGGCATCATCTGAGAGGCATCTACTGTAGTAGTATTTTTCTTTTGGAGCCAAATAGTCAGAAATAGCAAAATCAAAAGTTAACAGATAATGATCTGACAGTACAGGGTTGTGAGGAGACTGTTATGTCCCTAATCTGTAATCCAATGACAAGGCGGGAGGTGCAAATCGAACTCAACTTTATTGGTTACTCACAGACACTAGGCTCTCCCGTACAGGCAGAGGTGAAGGTCTTCCGCCTTGGTCTTTTATACTCAGGGTGGCGGTGGAACTGGAAAGGTGGAGCCACCACCCCCATCACACAATAATACAATATTTTAATATATAACATAAAATCCACCCCCTTTAGATAAGTCCAAAACACATACACACTGATTAGGCCCTCTCAAATTTAGTAGCCGAGTCACACTCTAATGACAAACAAATAAAATAGGTCTATCCATGCACACAAACAACTAAAACTAGAGGGAGACAGGTGGACTGCCGTCCCACTTCCACACGGCCAGACGGAATATTCTGCTGTCTCCGATAATAAAAAGTCCATAAAATAAAAGAATGCTGTGTTCCTATTATAATACAAAATAATCCCATGAACTCGTATACACAAAGAAGAAAAATTTCACTATAACAAACACACACAACCAGTTATCATGTACCTTCATACACTGCTATAACATCCCCAAATATACCACTCCAACCTGGGCAAACCCCACAGTAATACACACCCCTAAACATGATGACACACACATTACATGGGTATTTTTTTTTCCACATGGGCACTTGTGGAAAACAGATGGGTCTTTCAGAGACAAAAGATCAAGAAGGCTGCAGGACCTGATGGTGTGTCTCCGTCCTGCCTGAGAGTCTGCTCCAACGAGTTGGCCCCCATCTTCACCCGGATCTTTAACAGATCACTGGAGCTGCGTGAAGTGCCTTCCTGCTTCAAACGCTCCATCATCATTCCAGTTCCCAAGAAACCCTCTATTACAGGATTAAACGACTACAGACCTGTTGCCCTGACCTCTGTGGTCATGAAATCCTTGGAGAGATTGGTGCTGAACCACCTGAAGGTCATCACAGGCCCCCTGATGGACCCACTGCAGTTTGCCTACCGGTCAAACAGGTCAGTGGATGATGCAGTGAATATGGGACTACATTACATCCTGCAACACCTCGACTCCCCAGGGACGTACGCCAGGATTCTGTTTGTCGACTTCAGCTCAGCGTTCAACACCATCATCCCAGGCATTCTTCATCAGAAACTCCTCCAGCTCAAGGTGCCCCCCTCCACCTGCCAGTGGATCTCCAGCTTTCTGACTGACAGGTGGCAACAGGTGAAGCTAGGGAGATTTACATCCAGCTCCCGAAAAATTAGTACTGGCGCCCCCCAAGGATGTGTCCTTTCCCCACTGCTCTTCTCCCTCTACTCCAACGACTGCACCTCAGAGGACCCTTCGGTGAAGCTCCTGAAGTTTGCGGACGACACCACAGTCATCGGTTTGATCCGGGATGATGATGAGTCTGCATACAGGCGGGAGGTGGAGCAGCTGATCCTCTGGTGCAGCCAGAACCATCTTGAACTTAACCCAGCCAAAACGGTGGAGATGACTGTGGATTTCAGGCGACACCCCCCTTCATTCCCCCCACTCACCATCCTCAACAGCACAGTGTCCACTGTGGACTCCTTCAAGTTTCTGGGTACCACAATCTCCCGGAACCTGAAGTGGTCCTCCCATATAGACACTGTCCGGAAAAAGGCCCAGCAGAGGTTGTTTTTTCTGCGTCAGCTCAAGAAGTTTGATTTGCCTCAGGAGCTGCTGGTTGTCTTCTACACCGTCATCATCCAATCTGTCCTCTGCTTTTCCATCACTGTCTGGTTTGGATCTGCCACTAAACAGGACAAGACCAGACTGCAGCGGATCATTAAGTCTGCGGAGAGGATCATTGGTACCGACCTACCCCCCATTGAGAACTTATATCGGTCCATAACCAGGAAACGGGCGGGAAACATCTGTGCTGACCCATCACACCCCGGCCACAAACTGTTTGAACTTCTATCTTCTGGTCGTCGTTACAGATCACTGAAGGTCAAAACCACCCGTCACAGGAACAGTTTCTTTCCTCAAGCCATCACTCTGATGAACTCCTAACATTCACCTAGTCCTACCTGTTGCTGTACTCATGACTTTTCATCCATTATTACATTGCACATAACTCTCACACTGCTTTTTACTTCATTCACATTATATCACTGAATCTGAGTCCACATTGAAATACTGTGTGATTGTATATTTTTTCATATATTTCTGCAAAGTGTGGTTAGTCCGAGTAAATAACTGCATATATTCCTGTATATATTTGCATCCTTTTATAGAAACGTGGACAGACTGTAATTTACTGTACATACTCTGGTTGTCATTGAATCCTTATTTAAATCCTTCACCTGAACAACGAGAGCAAGTTTTTAGCCAAAGTCAAATTCCTTGTATGTGTTGTGCATACTTGGCCAATAAAGCTGATTCTGATTCTGATTCTGATTCTGGGGTTATAGCAGTCCATTATGAGAAACTTGTCAACTACGTAGTCTGGGCAATTCACGTTTAATCCAACCCATCGCCCCTTGCTACCATACAGTCTCGATGGAGAGCCACCACCCGGGGGACTCGTCTTGTGGGTCCTGCCCAGAACTCTTTCGTCTCTTTGTCCCTGGAGATGAGCCACGTCGGGGCCCCAACACCTCCTTCTCCTTGATAACGTGCCGCAGCTCATTAGGGTGTCTCCATGAGTCATCTGAAAGCTGAAGGTATCTGTCCTTCTGGACGGCCACCACCTTCAGCCGCTCCTGGTCCTCATGCCACTTCCTCTTTCTGTGGGCACCTCTCAGCCGAGCCTTCTCTCTGGGTCAAACCACCGACTCTTAAAGGAACTCTCCTCAACTTCCCATGGCCACAATGTCTCCATTGGGCCTCCTCACCAGGCAGCGCCATTCCAGCGACCCTCCGCGAAGCCCAACTCGATCTGCGGTGTTGCTGTGTGGCACGTCTGTTTCCCGTGCCAGCCAGTCCTGCCCTGCTCTCTTTCATTTTAAATGTTGGCTTAGCTGTAACAGCCCCATGCTTCTTGGTATCTTCAGGCCGAACCCCAGAAGCAGAGGGGGTCATCTTCACAGCCTCACCCGCTATTACAGGCCTTCCACCATGCCGCCCAGTTCCCTCACCTAGAGTAACGTGGGCCCTGGCACTGGAACCCTGCCTGATGGCCCTGGGTGGAAATTGTCCTGTCCATCTCCCAGAATAGTAGACCATGTGTCGTCCCAAACTGCATTGTCTACCACTCGCGGAACCGGTTGGCCCCACAAACCACAGCCCGACCATTCCTCTCCGCTGCTGTTGGTAAATGAGAAGCCCAGTCCATAAAACAAATTGCAGCCCATCACATTCAGCCCACTCATGGTCACCACAAACTGTACATTGGACATCACTGCTGTCTTATACCTCACCGTCAGCTCCAGCGAACCCACGATGGACAGCCTATTACAACCATACCCAGAAAATGGGGTCGACTGACTTCTCACACGATGGTAGGGGAAATAACTCTTCACAGTAGACCAGTTCAACACGGACCTCATTGCGCCCATGTCCACCAACAACGGCACATCCTCACCGTCCAACGTAACAGTCATATATGTACGGGCTTCTGTGTTTGGGGATCTGGTGTGAATAACCATAGGAGTCTTGGCAGGGGAATCCACTTCACGTCGTTGCTCTCCTCGCTCAAACTTTTTACAGACCCTGGCGAAATGATTTAGGAGCCTACATTTGCAACAGCGTTGACCTTTTGCTGGACACTCTCTCACCTTGTACTGATGCTTGGTAGACCCGCAGCCAAAACACTTTCACGACCCTGGGGCAGACCTAATTTTTATAGCGGCAGTGTATTCTTCTTTGTCTTCCACGCTGTCATCGTTATCCAGGTCTACAGCCTGCACCGCTGATTGTGAGTCGCGTTGTTTCAATGCTGTTCTCTCACCAAGATCCCATGACAGTTTATACGCTGCTTCAAACTGCTGAGCTATCTCCACCACTTTAGCCAATGTCAGCTTATCGGAATAGGCAAGGAGTGTTGATAACGTGTGCGCCGCCAACTGACCACAGACCATTTCTTCCTCTAAGGTCCCAAACTGGCAACCCCTAGCCAGTTGGTGCAGGTCAGCAACATACCGCTGCACTGACTCTTCAGCCTGCTGGTGGCACTGTTGAAACTGGATCATCCGGAATATGACGTTTTCCGGGGCGTGAAAGTAGCATGCCTTAGCCCAACCGCGACCTCAAAACTGTTGCTCACTCCCAGTGTGCTAAGAATGCGCTGTCCCTCCATGCCAAGATTATGGACCAGCATTGCTCGCGCACACAATTATTCCAACTCCCTGAGGTTCATTGCCACCAGATAATTCTTGAATATAGAAAACCACCACTCCCATGGCACTGGCGGCTCACCAGGAAGCTCAAGAAATGGCCAAATGCCCGAAATACCTTTGTCTGTACTTTTACCCTCATCACCAAATGTTATGCCCATAATCTGCAATCCAATGACGAGGCCGGAGCTGCAAATAGAACTCAACTTTATTGGTGACTCACAGACACTAGACGCTCCCATAGAGGCAGAGGCGAAGGTCAAAAGAGACCGTGTCTCTTCCTCCTTGGTCTTTTATACTCAGAGTGGCGGCAGAACTGGAAAGGTGGAACCACCACCCTCATCGCATAATAATATAATATTTTAATATAAAACAGAGACACTACCAGATTTTCTATTTCTATGCCATATGTCAGCACAAGGTCCAAAGTGTGGTGGAGATAATGGGTGTAATGACGAGACACACACACCGAGTATCAGTCAGCACGTTTACTGGTAACTGCTACTGCAACCAACAACTCAGTGGCTCATGTACAACTTCCTTATATACTTAGGTCATGGCCAGGGTCATACTGCCCTCTTGTGGTGACTCTATATGAACTTCACATATCAATACATCTCCCTTTTTTTCTCAAGTAAAGGTCATGTCCAACTATAAACTTAAAACTGTTGACATCCTTTCAAATACACACAATCCATTCCAGGACTTTAAATCTTATTGAGCCATAAACTGTTTCTCAAATTTCAATAAACAAAATAAACTCCATTTCTGTTTACAACTCAACATCAACACATTTTTTTTTTTTCATTCATCTCAGTACTCCTTACATTTCCTCAATCAATCTTTTCGGTTTCACAATTTGCCTTTGTGAGCTTCTGTTTTGTGTCACCTCAGCCTGTTCGTTAGTGTCTGTCTCTAAGTTCTGGTTCTCCGCCATTTCTGGTTGTTCGGTTTGGTTGGGAATTGGCATGTCGCTTGTTTCACTGTCTGTGACTCTCATTTTTGTCTGAGGCACTTTCAGTAAGTGACGTCGGTTTCGCCTCATTGTTTTCCCATGCTCTGTGATGACTTCATATGATCTGGGAGTTGTTTCTTTGACCACTTTTGCCAGCGGTCCCCATTCTCCATCACATCTCACTCGCACAATGTCCTCATGTGCAAGTGGTCTCAGAGGTCGTGCTGTTCTGTTGTACAGTTCAGTTTGCCTCTCATCGCGCCTCGCATCTCTCTTTTCCATCACCTGAGATGCTGATGGAAGTCGCGTTCTGAGTTTCCGGTTCATGAGCATTTCTGCTGGGGAAAGTCCATTCTCCAGTGGTGATGCTCGGTAATTCAGGATCGCCAGATGTGGGTCTTCTGCATTGTCTGCAGCCTTTTTCAGTATGCGCTTCACAATTTGCACCCCTTTCTCTGCTAACCCATTCGACTGTGGGTACAGAGGGCTTGAGGTCACGTGCTTGAACCCATATGTGTCTGCAAAGTCTTTGAAGCACTGACTCGTGAATTGTGGTCCGTTATCGCTTACAACAGTCATTGGAATTCCATGGCGTGCGAACATTGTCTTTGTATGTGCGATCACCCTTTCTGCTGTTGTGTCACTCAACCCTGCAAACTCAGGGTAGGTGGAATGACGCTTTCCTCATCGAGCACTATTTGGTAAAACCCAGATTTGGCATCTAATTTTGTGAAGTAACTTGCTCCACTCATTGTGCTGGTTATGTCAGATTTTGTTGGTAGCCTGTAATGCTCACGCTGTATTACTTTATTTAGATCTTTCAGATCTATGCACAATCTCAATTCTCCATTTGGCTTCTCCACTATAACTAAGGAGTTAACCCATTCAGTTGGTTCTTCTATTTTTCTGACCACTCCGTCTGCTATCAGTGAGTCTAGTGTTTCCCTCAGCCTCTTTTTAAGAGCTATTGGCACTTTTCTTGCTGGATGTATGACTGGCTCTGCATTCTCTTTCAGCCTAATTTTTTGTTTGCCTGGTAGGCGGCCTATTCCTTTGAACACCTCTTTGTATTCCTTCACCCAGTCAGTGTGTTTGGGCCTACTTGTAGTAGCCTCTGTGTTTTCTCGTGCTGTCACCTTGTCTGTATCAATGACATTCACCCTCTTGATCAGACCTAGCTGATCGCATGTTTTCAAACCCAAAATTGCTTGTCTATTTCCATCAACAAGTACAAACAATGCATTCACTGTCTTACCTTTGTTTGACAGTGTAACCCTGCACATTCCCTTAGTGGGTATTGGCTTATCGTCATATGTTCTCAGATTAATCTTTTTATCTCTTATTTTCGGTTTGTTTTTCAGTCTTTTAAAGTCTTTTATTGGCAGGATGTTTACCTGCGCACCTGTGTCGAGCTTCATTGACATGTCCGTGCCATTCATATCCAAGCACACAATCCATTCGTCAGCGCTTGTCTCTCCCTCGATGGCGTCCACGTAAAACTGATCCTCTTCACTGTCGCTCTTTTTCTCCACGAGTTGCACCCTCTTCTTCGAGAAGCAGGTCTTTGCGAAGTGATTCTTTCCGCCACACTTGCGACATTCCTTCCCGAATGCTGGACACTGCTTCGGCGCATGTTGCATTCCACACTGCTCACAGTTCCCGCGCGCGCGATTTGCATCCCTTTTCCTTGCATACAACGTTCCTTTCGGCTTCGCACGCTGCACTGCATCGACCTCAGCAGTCTCTCTTTCCTTGCTGCTAAAAGTCTTTAATTGTGCCTTTGTACTCTCAGACGCTTGGCAAATCTGTATCGCTTTCTCCAGCGTTAAGTTAGTCTCTTAAAGTAATTGCATCCGCAATTTGTTGTCTTGGACCCCAATTACAATTTGGTCCCGTATCATTGACTCACTCAATGTTCCAAAATTGCATGACTGACTTTTCAACCGTAGGTCTGTGACATACAGTTCGATCGATTCTGACTCTTTCTGAAGTCTGTTTCTGAACACATACCTCTCGTACGTTTCATTCTTTCTCGGTGTGCAATAATCGTCAAATTTCTTCATCACGGCGTCGAATTTGCCTTTTTCTTCTTCCGTGAAGACGAATGTGTTGAACACATCTAACGCAGCTCGCCCTGCTACTGTTAGCAGTAATGCTATCTTCCTTTCCTCGTCAGGAAGACCGATAGCTAGCGAATAAAGTTCAAAACTCTGCTTGAATGCTTTCCAGTTCTCGTTGATGTTACCGGTCAACTTTAACTCGTCCGGCTGTCGAAGAGCGTTCATCTTCGCCGTCGGTTCGTATCTTTTATCCTGGTACCATGTAATGACGAGACACACACACCGAGTATCAGTCAGCACGTTTACTGGTAACTGCTACTGCAACCAACAACTCAGTGGCTCATGTACAACTTCCTTATATACTTAGGTCATGGCCAGGGTCATACTGCCCTCTTGTGGTGACTCTATATGAACTTCACATATCAATACAATGGGTAGAATTTCCTACTTTCTGAGAAAATCCCCTCGAGTCTAATATTGAATTAAATGCCATATTAAGGCAATTACTATCTATATCTACATGCATATTAAAGTCCCCTACTATAATTATTCTATCCGATTTCAGCACTAAATCCATTAAAAACTAAGCAAATTCAGATAAAAACTCTGAATAGGCTGAAGGAGGATGACAAACTATGGCAACTGAAATTGGGTTTAGCCTAAAATTGCTAACATGCCCAATACTGAGGACCAGGCCCTCAAAGGAATTATAACATGTTTTGCTTTACATTAACTAGTAATTTGGAATGGTAAATTGTTGCTACTTCTCCTCCACGTCCAGAATTTCTGGGATTTTGACAGTTTAAATAACCAGAGGGAGTTGATTCATTCAAACCAACATAATCCTCTTGCCCTAACCAAGTCTCTGTAAGGGAAATTAAATCAATCTGATGATCAATTAATAGATCATGGACGAGCAGAGACTTGGGAGTTAGAGACCTAATATTGAACAAACCACATTTTATTTTTAAATTATGAGGAGGAACAGAGGCCAAGTCATTAAATTTAGAGGCTTCATGTTTTATTTCCGGCTCCACACGAGTAGGCTGCCTTTTTGCAACAGTGGATCAATTTCTTCCTATTTCTATTTACTATATGGCTTCTCTTGCTAAACTTTCTGATCCGGTGACACCTTATCCATCACGGACACACGGATCACCCATATGTCTATATATTTATGTGTACATATGTATATTCACTGCTCTTATTTTCTTATCTTCTAAATTATTGCTCTGAGTGTTGCTATCCCTGTGCTGTTGCAATCCTGGAATTTCCCCATTGTGGGACTAATAAAGGCTTATCTTATCTTTTCTTAATTTGAGTTTTACCAACTTTTCGTTTCATCACTGGGGGCAGGTGTAGTGTGACCAACTACTGATCGGAGGGTCATGCGTTCGATTCTCGCTCTGTCTGCAGTCTGCATGTCAAAGTGTCCTTGAGCAAGACACTGAACCCCCAGTTGCTCCTGGTGGCCAGGCTTGTGCCTGTCTGTGTATGGCAGCTCTGCCACTATCAGTGTGTGAATGTGTGCATGAATGGGTGGATAGCAGGATCTGTAAAGCGCTTTGGTCATCCAGAGATGTGAAAAAGTGCTATATAAGTGAACACCATTTACTTTAGGATGCTTATACATTATATTTTTACTTAATTTAGAGGGAGCAGACAATGATTCTCTGATGGGGAAGACAGGGGCTAAGCTGAGGGGTGGCGGATGAAGAGGAGCTGCAGAGAGGCGTGTAAGACTGCGACTCTGCTTCCTGGTCCCAACTCTGAGTAGTCAAGGTTTTGGGAATTTGGATAAAAAAGATGCCAGATTGTTAGATAAAAGAGACGCACCATCCAAAGTGGGATGAATGCTGTCTCGTCTCATAAGACCAGGTTTTCCCCAAAATGAGCTCCAATTGTCTATGTAGCCCACATCGTTTGCAGGACACCACACAGACAGCCAGCGGTTCAAGGATGACGAGCGGCTAAACATGTCATCACTGGTCAGATTGGGGAGGGGCCCAGAGAATACTACAGTGGCAGACATCGTTTTGGCAAAGTCACACACCAATTCCACGTTAAGTTTCATGACTTCTGACTGCCGGAGTCAGATGTCATTAATGCCAGTGTGAATAACAATTGTGGAGTATTTACAGTTACTTTTAGCCAGCATTTTCAAATTTGACTCAATGTCGCCTGCTCTGGCCCCAGGAATGCATTGGACTATGGCTGCTGGAGTCTCTAGGTTCACGTTTCTGACTACAGAGTCACCAATGATCAGAGTTTTTTCCTCAGCAGGTGTGTCGCTGAGCGGGGAAAAACGATTAGAGACGTGAACAGGTTGGTGGTGAACCGGGGCTTTGTGACTAGGCTTCCTTCTCACCGTCACCCACCTCGCTGCTGAGGAGAGCCGGAGGACTGCGAGCAGGCTGCCCTAAGCTAAGGAGCTCCGCTGCAGCTAGGGGGCGTCCGTCATTATTAACTGGCACAGATGGTGTTTTAATGCAGTGGAGCCGGGATTCCAAATCAGACAACCTCACCTCGAGCGCCTCAAAAAGACAACATTTATTACATTTACTGTTATCACTAAAAGATTCAGAGGTGTAGCTAAACATCTGACAGAGAGAGCACACCAGAGGAGGAGACGAAGGAGAGCTAGTAGCCATAGCTAGTGGCTAACCTGAAGCTAACAAAAACACCGATGAAAGGTGAACAGAAGGCTGAAGAGGGTGATTAGATGACACTGAGTGCACACAGGTGCAGGAGGCTTGTTAAACAGAAGTGAGAGCTAATGGTAGATGGAAAAAAATGACAAAAAAATGCAATTAAAGGCTAGAAGAGTGAGGAGAGCTAAACATAGAGCGAACCACACCAGACAGCAACAAAGGAAGTAACGCTTCATTATCACTTGTCAGTGCGTCCCTGCCTATCTATCTATCTATCTATCTATCTGACTGTCATTTTTATTATTATTATATATGATATTACAAATATCATATATAATATATATTTAATAGAGATGGCATCTGATAATATGGAAAAAAGAGTGAACAACCAAAATGCATATTTAAGGTAGATAGATAGATAGATACTTTATTTTGAACAAAAAAGTAAAACAAAACAAAACAAATGACAAATGCAAAAAAGTAACAGTATACAGTGTTCGAAAGGGAGAAGGAAGAAGTGAACACTTATTAATTCCATCTCCTCTTTTCCATAAATTCACCCATGTGAATTATATACAAATTACCACCTTTAAGACCTCAAGTAAACAATTAACTGTATTTTGTACATATCAACATTAACACCCATCCATCCTAGCATACATTGATGTCCATACATCAAAACCAGCCTCAAACAACACAGATATACACAGTGCTGTCCCACCCAGCATTCCATAGTGTCCCAGAGTGAGCATAGTGAATCGTACATATAAATACTACCCTTCTAACATATATCCTTTCAGCAAATAATGTTTATACCTCTTTTTGAATTGATTTCTGTTTGTACATAGTTTCAGTTCCGGCTCCAGACTGTTCCACAAATCCACCCCACAGACAGATATGCACAGACTTTTCTTGGTTGTTTGTATCTTGGGTTTTGTAAAGTTTAAGTCTCCTCTCAAATTATAATCATTGTCTCTTTTTTTAAATATTTTTTGTATATTGGTTGGGAGTTGATTATTAATTGCCCTGTACATGACTTGTGCTGTCTTATATTTAACTAAATCGATGAACTTTATGACGTGACTTTAAAAACAACGAGTTGGTATGGTCTCTATATCCTACATTATTACTTCCGCCAGGAGGTTATGTTTTTGCTGGGGTTTTGTCTGTCATATGTTTTCATGGTCAAGGAATCTGAAAACGTACACACCAACACTGTATGGGGGGAACTGTGGCCGCCATTACGGAAAATGCCATTTTTGTGAATAACTACTCAACCACTAATCCTATCATTGTCAATCCAATTGCTAGTCATATGTTTTCATGGTCAAGAAATCTGAAAACGTACACACAAACACTGTATGCGCGTAACTGTGGCCGCCATTACGAAAAATGTCATGTTGACCGTTCCTGCCTTTCGTCTCCTAACTGTGGTTGAGGGACGCAGGGGAGATCTATCTTCTCCAGGGCCAGAGACAGTTTCTTCCTCCGGGGTCAACTCCCGAGTAACCTCACACTTGTTAAAAACGGTATTGTGGTGCACAGAAACACAGGCCGTTTTGCTGAAGCGTTGGGGGTTTATTCACAGACTGCACTGTTATTAGCAACAATTTCTACCTGCTCCAGTCGCCTCGCTCTCTTTCTTTCATCCGCACCAAATCACACACACCATTCGCTCTCGGGGTCATTCCACATAAACCCCGCAGGCGCGCCTCGGCTGCGCGCATGCACTCACTCACTCACGTTCACGTACTGAGCTGTCCTATCTAAACACATGCATTAGGCACATCTTACAACAGTCATTTTCGTGAATAACTACTCAACCACTAATCCTATCATTGTGAATCCAATTGCTAGTCATATGTTTTCATGGTCAAGGAATCTGAAAACGTACACACAAACACTGTATGGGGGGAACTGTGGCGTTTGGCGGAGGTCTGCGCTCTCCCAGTGCTTTTCTAGTTTATTATCCTTATAGCTCTTTTTTGTAATGTGCATATTGACTGTAGGTTGGTCTTGTAGGTGTTTCCCCAGACTTCTACACAGTAGTTAAGATAAGGTAAAAACAGTAATTGTACAGTAAGACCAATGATTTATAGACCAAGATGTGTCTTGTCTTCCCCCAGTATGCCTATACATTTTGCTAACTTGGCCCGGATGTGACTGATGTGAGGTTTCCAGCAGATTTTATTGTCTAGCGTCACCCCCAGAAACTTATTTTCCTGTACTGTTTCTATTCTGGTATCATCTATCGTTACCATTATTTCATGATTTATTTTATTCAATTTCCAACAACATAATTTTTGTTTATTTTTTCAGATTTAGAGATCATTTATTTTTGCTTGAACACACTGCACTTAACTTTTCACTTCAGTTGTGACCCTCCTCCTAAAACCTGCTGCAAATTCTCTACCGCATAGTGCAAAGGATATTTGTGTCATCTGCAAACAAAATACATATTGCTGGGTATTTAACGGTTTTGATTGTCACTGACTTGCTAGAGAGATATCCCTTCTCATTTCCCAGAGTATCTTAGAATGGGGAAACAGCGCCTCTGTTACATATACTAAAATATATGGCGAGATCTAGTATTCCACTACTAGGGGAGGATTCGAGCACCATCAAGGGCAAATTTGCTTAGTTTTGTGAAAAAAAAACTACAAAAATTAACCAATCAAATGAGGCCATAGGCACGCCACTGGTAGGGTGAGATTAGTCAGTTCTGTGCAAAAAACCAGCCAGCGTAAGTTTGCTGAGCCCACATCAGACCAATCAAATCAACGTTGGCGTTGGTGGGAGGCCAGTGGTTGTTGTTAGTGTAATGGACTCGAACTAGTCAGCTACATTAAAATAACAAAATAAAATAATTCTTGGCCGATGCAGAGAAGTAGACGTCAGGCAGGATCTCGATCAGTCAGTAGTCTGTTTATTTCTGAAACAGATTGGGGCAGACAATTTACACATGACACGGGAATGGGGACAAGTGCTGGCATTTCCCCTTCCCAGGCTTCCCCGCGTGTGAGAAACATAGCTTACAGCTACTTGGACTACATAACTTTAGATCGTATAGTTACAGTATACCACAAGCAAAGAAAAAGTTTAGCACCAAATACATGACACATTACATGACAGAGTTACATGACTGACTGTATTGTTTTTCTATTTTTTACAACAGTACATTTAACATTTAACATACCTGAAACAGATTGGGGCAGACAATTTACACATGACACAGGAATGGGGACAAGTGCTGGCATTCCTACAGAACAATGGACTCCGTTAGCCGCCTACTTAACTAGCCATCAATCATCAGGTATTTATGACACTACTTTGAATATTTTTACATCGTATTGCAAACGAAAATGTAACAGAAAATCTTACAATCAAAATTAGTACAATAACTTACAGAAAACTACAGTAAATCAATCACATTAATCAATTTCGTTCCCTGAGGAATTACACACACCTACCCCTTCCCAGGCTTCCCGCGTGTGAGGAAGTTCCCAGATGTGTCACACTAATTATCGCCCCCATCAGAAACACTTGACATATTTACAACACGGACATTTTGGGAAGTTCATTACTGCAGGAACATATTATTCTTAAGACTACTTACATACTCCCCTCTGAACTTCACCAAATACCACTACAAGTCAACCACCAAAAAACCACTGGATAAGTATATCCCACAGTATACTGCAACATGTATGTCACCCAATTCAAAGGGAAAGCAACTACGGAGGGCTGCGTAGGACCCCCCCCCCCATAGTGTACTTGCTACAGGAGTGCCGTATACACTACCCATATCATACCAGACTAAATACCACCAGTTTGACTTCACATGAATTGGAGGAAAAGGAAATAAAGAGAAGAAAAAACAAAGAAAAAGAACAAATCTGTCATTCTTCAACTGGACAGAAGGCCTATGGGTGTGTGTGTGTGGTGTGTGTGTGTGTGTGTGTGTCTTCCCCTACGGCATCAGTGCCCTAGCCAAACTAAGAACTGAACTGTTTGAGCGTTGAGTATACTGTTGGGCCATGTTCTGAATCAGCCGATTCACTGGTTTAACTACCCTCCCTAACCTGGTTCTCACTGCGCCCACTGTACTACTAGGGGAACTCCCAATGCTGGAATGCGGCATGGACACTTCAGATCTTTGGTCACCACAAAAACTGGCAGATAGACAGGGCATTTCTGAAAGATCATTGGTCAACTGAACAGTCTCCGCTGTGTTCAACTGCACGGGCAGGTCAGAATCTTGTGTGCATGAAGCCTCTTGTAGCTGATTGGAGGCAGAGGCCCCTGCCACCCAACTGGCTGTCCAAGCAGTCCTGTCGATCTCTGATGCAGCAACATGTGAATCAAGATCATCACCTGACTCATACGACTCACTCAGGGTCACTTCATGAGCAGCACTGTCCATGTCAATTGGCAGAAAGTTGACCAAGAGAAGCAGATTGCGGTGAACAACCCTTTCTTGCCCATTGGTTGTGTTCCTGACACGGTAAGTATGGCACCTAGGGTCGGCAGAGACGACGACATACGGGGTGGACCCCCACTTGTCTGCTAATTTCCTGCGCCCCCGTTCACCCTTGTTTGCCAACAAGACTCGATCACCTTCCACAATGTCACGTCCTTTAGTTCTCCTATTGTACAAGTCTGCTTGACGTTCCTGGCTTGAAAGAGCATTGGCCTGAGCAGCTGACAGAGCCTCCTTCAGATCTTGTCTCATCCTAGCAACATACTGGTCATAGTCCACAGTGTCGCAGTCCCTTACAGCATTCTGAAACATGACATTCACCGGTAGACGAGGCACTCTGCCATACATTAAAAAGAATGGCGCGTAACCGGTGGATTCGTGTGCAGTGCAGTTGTAAGCAAACGCTAGAGTCTGTAGCATCTGCGGCCATTTCTGCTTTGCTCTAGGGGGAAGGGTTCTTATCATGCTGCCCAAAGTTCTATTGAACCGTTCAACGTTCCCATTCCCCATGGGGTGATAGGCAGTAGTTCGGGACTTTTTGACCCCAGCAACTTGCAACAATTCCCTGATCAGCTCACTTTCAAAATTGGCACCCTGGTCTGAGTGAATTCTGTCAGGGAACCCATACACACAAAAGTATCTGTCCCAGAGCTGGCGGGCAACTTGTTTTGCAGATTGGTCACGGCAGGGGTAGGCATGGGCCATTTTAGTAAAATGGTCAGTGACCACTAGCACATCCACACTTTTCCCACTGCTGTCCTCCGCGGACCAAAAATCAATGCACACAAGTTCTAATGGGCTCGTTGTCTTAATGCTTTCGAGGGGCGCTCTGGCTTCCGGTTCAGGAGTCTTACTGACCACACAACGCTTGCATGTTTTCACATATTCACGGACATCCCGTTCCATGTCAGTCCAGAAGAACCTCTGCCTTGCCAAGTATAAAGTTCTCTGCTGGCCCTGGTGGCCTGCGTCATCATGGATGCCTTGCAGCACTCGCTGAACCAATGAAGCTGGAACAACATACTGGTGTCTTTTCTTGCCAGTCAGTGGATCTTTGCTCACCCTGTACTGTAGCCCATCTAACCTCTTGAGTTTGTCCCACTGCTTCAACATTCTCAAGACGTCATCTGTCTCGTGAGGCCTTTCTCTTCGCGACGGTCGTCTCCCGCGTGTCACAAAAGAGATGACTCTGGAGAGGCAGGCATCTTGCTGCTGCTGGCCTTGCAACTCCTGAATGGAAAACACAGGTAAGGGGTTCTGACCACAGGCAGCCAGCTGCTGCACGTCCTGGACAAGCCAACACGAGGCTCTCTCAGCTGATCCCATCTCCCACTCAGCATGACCCTCGAACACGGCCTTCACTTTTTCGCTGTCGAGTGAGGAACGCTCCAGCCTGGAGACTTGCGAGAGACAACTGACCTCCTGGTGGTTGGCACTCAGTCTAAAGACTTCCTGTATCATATTGTCCTTAATCAGCTGTGCTTCTTCCAGCAGCGCTCCGTATGGCTCAGACACAAGCCTCTTGCTGACACAGCCCTGAACGAAAGGCTGCCTGCTGAGGGCGTCCGCCACAATGTTTTTCTTGCCAGGAATATACTTGATACTGAAGTTGTACGGGGCTAACTTCGCAACCCATCTCTGTTCGCATGCGTCCAACTTCGGCTTAGTCAGTATATATGTCAATGGATTATTATCCGTCCAGACAGTGAACTCATGCCCTTTTAACCAATGACTAAATTTATCACAGACTGCCCACTTAAGGGCCAAGAACTCCAGACGATGCGCTGGGTACTTGGTCTGGGATTGCGTCAGAGACTTGCTTGCGAAAGCAATCGGACAGGCCTTGTTCTCCCCTTCCGGGACTTAAGAGATGACTGCCCCTAACCCATCTAATGACGCATCAGTGGACAGGATAAAGGGGCGGCTGAAATCTGGATGAGCTAAGACGACTGACTCGAGTAGGGCCAACTTCAGCTGCTCAAAAGATTTCTGTTGGTCACTTGTCCAGTCACTCGGCTTGAGTTTCTTAAAGGCCACATGCCTTGTCTGGCCTTTACTCTTCTTTGGCGTTGCAGTGAGGGCAAAGAGAGGCTTAGCAATGCTAGAGCAATTCTGAATGAAGCACTGATAATACATGACCATGCCCAAAAAGGACTTTATTTTTCTTGGGGATGGGGTCACGCCATCTTCATGCATTAGTGCTTGTTCAGTCATGGCAGCAATTGCTTGTACTTTCTCCGGATCAGTCGCTACTCCACTCTCGTCAACGACATGGCCCAGAAACTTCACACTGCGCTGAAGAAAATGGCACTTTTTGGGCGCAAGCTTTAATCCGTGCGCACTCAGCCTGCTGAACACTACATCGAGCCGCTTCAGTGCCTCACCTTCGTTCGGCGCGAAAACCAAGAGGTCATCTAAATAACACAACAGAGTCAAAAAATTCTGGTCGCCAAAGATGTTTGTCATGAGGCGCATAAAGCTGGCTGGCCCATTACATAGCCCCTGAGGCATGCGATTGAACTCATGCAGCCCCATGGGCGTGGTAAAGGCAGTCAGTTTCTTATCCTCTTCACACATGGGGATATTGTAATATCCTGATGTTAAGTCCATGGTGCTGAAGAATGCACTCCCCCCAAGAGCAGCCAGGCAATCCGCCTGATGAGGCAATGGGTGGGCATCTTTGATAGTCCTGGAATTCAGCCATCTGTAATCCACACAAACCCTCAGATCACCGTTCTTCTTCCATACGAGTACCAGGGGTGACGCCCACTCACTGGAAGACTTACGGATGATTTCTTTTTCCTCCATCTCAGACAGCACTTGTCTCAGCTTTTGGTAATGACCAGGTGGGACACGTCGATACGGGAGTCTGAATGGCCGAGGATCAGTCAGGTGGATCCGATGAACAAAACCGGTGGCCTCACCGCAGTCCAACTTGTTCCTAGAAAATAGGCTCTCATATTTCCGTATCAAGTCGAACAACTGGCCTTTCCAATAATCTGTAACATCACATGAATCAATGTCGAGGTCACTCAATCCGAGTCGATTCAGAGCATCACTGAAATCAGGGGTAGAGGAGGATGAGTCAGCATCATGTAGGCTCTGGCTGTTCACCAGAAGGTCATTTGGGGGGGTTTTGGAAGTGGGTACATCCAGGTCTTCCAACGCAACACACGGAAACACATCAGCTAACTTAGTGTTTCGCTTCAATGTAATTTGTTTGTCACTTGGATTGATCACTTTAATAGGTACCCATCTGTCCCCTGACATTGTAGCGACAGCCCTCCCCACCATGATACCCTTCTTGTGTGTGTTGGAACTTGGAGCGTCAACGAGAATAGCGCTCCCTGCTGAAACAGGTGAGTTGGCTGGGAGCCTACCCCACACAAGGTGTTCATGATGTGGCAGCAGTGTTACGGCTTGTGTCAGCTTGGCTGTACCTATCATGTCAGGAATCACATTCCCCCTCCATCTGTTAATTCCAGATAACATGTTAAGGAAATGTTCAACCCCTGGGTCATTCGTTGATTCAGGCTTCTCAATCACTTTCCAGTAACTGAAGTTTTGTTTGAGGTGATGAATCAAGTGCTTTATCACGTTGGAGCCCAGGATCATTTCGTCACACTGACCTGGCACGACCAGTGTGGGAACACTCACATCCTGTCCATACACAGTCATCTCCAGCTGATAAATGCACTTCGGCTTCACTTGAACCCCACCACACCCCACCAGTACTATGCCTGTGTCTGCAGAAATGCTCTCAGCACATACGCCCACACTACGTAGTTTCTGTTCGGCCTCTTCATTCATTGTGCAGGCCATGGACCCACTGTCAATTAATGCATGCAACAAAACTTGGTTCTTCACTGAGACGTCAGTATAAAAGAGACTATCGGAATTTGCTAATTTGTGCACATTTTGATAAACAATCTCATTTCCAGCAGGAGCACACTTGCATTTTTCTTCATAAGTAGATTGCACATCATCTTCAAAACTGAGGGACTGACTAAATGCACCCACATTGTCCCCTCCCACATGTGGGTGGCCTAGTTTCCCTGAGCAGGCGCAGTGGTATTGGGCATTGCTGTCCTGCGCTTGGAGCAGTCATTTTTTGATGTCCAGTTTCAAATGCAAGCAAGGCATCGCTTTTCTCTCATGCAGTGCGATCTTGCGAGTGGGTGCTGTCGCCACAGACGCTGGCCAGGGAGTGACTCGAACCCACTGGGCTGGTTGCGCAACACCCGGTGCTGTGGCCTGGTTTGTCTTCTCCAGCAACCTCTCCAGCATACACAGGACACGCTCAAACGCACCCCCCTCCGCCACTGGAGGACTCGCTGAATCTGGACGGGCTAGACGCACTAGGCTCACGAACACTCACTTCCTCCTTAACGTCTGGCATGGAGTAAGCGACAGCCGCAGTCACCTTAGATGGTTTAACTTCCACTGGCTTCCTCTTGGACAGGAACTCCCTCTGATACTCATCGATCGCTTCCTGCACCTCTGTCAAAGACCACTTGCTCATAGGTTTACTCTTAAATACACTGGACAGCTCAGGATCATTGCAGTTCCTAATAAACATCATGGATATTTCAGCATTCATGTTCTCCAATTTCCTGCCTTGCTTTTTCAGGAGACAATCTGCCTGCTCTGCTGCTGTATTCAAGCGCACCCAATAATCCACTGGATTCTCACCCACACTGGGCTGAGTGGCATAAAAATCAGCCAACGGTAAGCATGATGCAGGGGACTCACTGAAATACTTCCGCAGGATATCATAGAATCATGTCCTGGCTGGACTGCATGGTCCCGGGGGTTAAGCTACTCCTTATTCCCACTTTAACTATTTTCTTTGCCTTTCCCATCAGAAGACTCAGGATCTCATCAACTTGATCCGGAAGTGGGGAACTTTCTTTTTGCGTAAATACATTCATCAGCTCTATCATTCCTGTACTGAGCATTTATCAGACCCCTCCCCTCTGAACACAGCAGGCTCACGAACATCTGACTTGACTACCACATTGACATTGGTGAGATCAAGAGTGCCACTGATGTTACTAGATTGTTCATGCCTGTCTGGCGCCATTGGAGAGACTGGGTCACATGACTGTGTGACAGGCTGAGTAGAAGGTAACAGCCGACTGGCTATGGAATCTCCAATTCGATTCCCTAATTCAGTAATTAGATCACGCCAGCTCAGCTGAGGGGTCCATTGCTACCAGGAGGAAACATGGGGCGTGGAGGATGCGGGCCTACCTCACATGCCTGTGCTAGGTAAATCCCCCTTCCCCATCACTGATATGTGGCTGTGGTGTCTGTACAACATAAGTAGCCCCCACTGGGTGTGTATGCATAGTACCACCCCTCTCCACCATGTCAGTGAAAGTTAACTGTTTAACTCCCCTCACCCCTCAACAAAAAAAGACCCCTGCCTCCACATGCCCCAGCTACAGGGGTGGTGAGAATAAAGGCTCTTGATGACATATCACCATCCATTACTAAAAACTAGCTCAATTAAATGGTAATAAACACAAAATAGAAATTTCAAAACAGGCTACTCTGATATAACACACATAAAATAAAATTCAAAGCCAAATAATACTGAATGAGCTTCTGTCAAAAACCTTAAGTAACTGAAGGATGCGTTGTGTTGATGAAGACTGGACTCTCCTTGCGAACCTCCACTCAGCAGGCAGCTGGACCCCGGAGATCAGCTGTGGCTGATCAGAAGAATCCTTGAAAGGTCACGGCACCAGTTTATGTAACGGACTCGAACTAGTCAGCTACATTAAAATAACAAAATAAAATAAATCTTGGCCGATGCAGAGAAGTAGACGTCAGGCAGGATCTCGATCAGTCAGTAGTCTGTTTATTTCTGAAACAGATTGGGGCAGACAATTTACACATGACACGGGAATGGGGACAAGTGCTGGCATTCCTACAGAACAATGGACTCGTTAGCGCCTACTTAACTAGCCATCAATCATCGGTATTTATGACGCTACTTTGAATATTTTACATCGGTATTGCAAACGAAAATGTAACAGAAAATCTTACAATCAAAATTAGTACAATAACTTAAAGAAAACTACAGTAAATCAATCACATTAATCAATTTCGTTCCCTGAGGAATTACACACAACTTACCCCTTCCCAGGCTTCCCACGTGTGAGGAAGTTCCCAGATGTGTCACACTAATTATCGCCCCATCAGAAACACTTGACATATTTACAACACGGACATTTTGGGAAGTTCATTACTGCAGGAACATATTTATTCTTAAGACTACTACATTAGCAAACATTAGCAAGTACCATTATGGAGGCCCATGATTTGGAGTTTTCAATAAAACATTCCTTTACTGAGGTCCCAAAAACTGGTCCAGCTTATACTCACTATACCAGCGACCAGCACATCAGCCGAGGGCTCCTTTTCTTGTTTAAAAAGGAGGAGCTAAAGGCCAGTGGGGAAATATCGATGACATGGTGATTGAACATTCTGCACCATTAAAGAGAGGAGAAAGGTCTTCCTCTTCATATCGAGTAAGTGCAATGTTTACTCTCTCTATAGTCTTTCACTGTTAACTGCCTAAACGACAAAATTAATGTGGTTATTGAATATTTTATCTTTGCTTTTCGCTTTAGCTGCATGTGTTTCTCAGTCAGTTGTGTTGGAGTCCTCTTGCCGGGACACTCTCTAGCCTTTATAACGGTGCTTGGTGGACCCACAACCCAAGCACCTGGGTGATCCCAAGGCGGACCTTATCTTCAAAGCAGTAGCGCACTTCTCCGTATCCTGCACGCTATCATCGCTGTCCGGTCCACAGCCTGTGCCGATGATTGTGATTCATATTGGCGAAGTGTAACTCTCTCACTGAGGTCCACGTGACAGTTTGTCTGCTGCTTCACACTGCTGAGATATCTCGACAGCCATGGCTAATGTCAGTTTGCTAGAGTGTGTGAGGAACCTTGACCATGCCGTCGAGCAAAGCATGTGCTCTGCTAACTGGTCACGGACCATCTCTTCCTCTAATGCTCCAAACTGGCAGTCCCCAGCCAGCTGACGCAGGTCTGCAACATAACGTTGTACTGACTTGCCAGTCCACTGGTGGCCCTGCCAAAACTGAATCCTCCGGATGATGATGACGTTCTCAGAGGTGTGAAAATTTTGTGCCATTAGCTCAACAGCGTCCTTGAAGCTATTGCTAGAACCCAAGGTAGCAAGGATATGCTGTCCTTCCATACCCAAATTATGATCCAATATTGCCAGAAACCGTATCTTTTTCAGTTTACCAAGGTTTAGAGCCACCAGGTAATTTTGGAACGCGGCGAACCATCTTGCCCAAGGGACAGGAGGCTCGCTGGGAAGCTGCAGAAAACGGCTGAATGGTAGTGATTCCTGCATCTATACTTTTATCCTCGTCGCCAAATGTTACATTGGTAAACGAGGGTCAATGACGAGACTGAAGGTGGAACTGAACATGACTTTATTATGGGCTCACTGCACAGTACAGACACTCCCGTCAGGCAGAGGTGAAGTCAAAGAGACGGTCCCTCTTCCGCACAGCCCTCTTATACTCCGGGTGGCACGGAACCGGAAAGGTGAAGCCACCACCCGTGTCACACCACAATATGTCCTAAGAACAACACAACAGATGTCACCAAATGGCTGCGTCATCATGCCGATCCCAGTTAACCCTTTGTGGTTTTACAACACCACAATATATATTCATTTCCCTTATGAAAAAGCTGAATTAATAAAATGAAAACCTATGTCGGAGAAAATTCTTCACAACATGTAACTGAGCAAAGTGTCTGTAGTGTGGTGCTACAAGGGTTAACTCATGCCGGTGTGGTGACCAGCCATGAGGATGACGTCATCATGCTGGATGGTCACAAGGGGAGAGTTGGCCATCTTATGGCCTCTTTCCGGGTTGGCTCAATACAACAGTGCAGCTGTGGCTCAGGTGTCGTGTGGTGGACTACTGATCGGAGTCAGGGGTTCGATTCCAGCTCTGTCTGCAGTTATGCATGTTAGATAGATAGATAGATAGATAGATAGATACTTTTTTTCGAACAAAAAAGTATAACAAAAACAAAACAAATGACAAATGCAATAAAGTAACAGTATACACTGTTCGAAAGGGAGAAGGAAGAAGTGAACACTTATTAATTCCATCTCCTCTTTTCCATAAATACACTCATGTGAATTATATACAAATTACCACATTTAAGACCTCAAGTAAACAATTAACTGTATTTTGTACATATCAACATTAACACCCATCCATCCTAGCATACATTGCTGTCCATACATCAAAACCAGCCTCAAACAACACAGATATACACAGTTCTGTCCCACCCACCATTCCATAGTGTCCCATAATGTCCCAGAGTGAGCATAGTGAATCGTACATATAAATACTACCCTTCTAACATATATCCTTTCAGCAAATAATGTTTGTACCTCTTTTTGAATCGATTTCTGTTTGTACATAGTTTCAGTTCTGGCTCCAGACTGTTCCACAAATCCACCCCACAGACAGATATGCACAGACTTTTCTTGGTTGTTCGTATCTTGGGTTTTGTAAAGTTTAAGTCTCCTCTCAAATTATGATCATTGTCTTTTTTAAAAAATATTATTTGTATATTAGTTGGGAGTTGATTATTAATTGCCCTGTACATTACTTGTGCTGTCTTAAATTTAACTAAATCGATGAACTTTATGACATGTGACTTTAAAAACAACGAATTGGTATGGTCTCTATATCCTACATTGTTTATTATCCTTATAGCTCTTTTTTGTAATGTGCATATTGACTGTAGGTTGGTCTTGTAGGTGTTTCCCCAGACTTCTACACAGTAGTTAAGATAAGGTAGAAACAGTGAATTGTACAGTAAGACCAATGATTTATAGTCCAAGATGTGTCTTGTCTTCCCCAGTATGCCTATACATTTTGCTAATTTGGCCCGGATGTGACTGATGTGAGGTTTCCAGCAGATTTTATTGTCTAGTGTCACCCCCAGAAACTTATTTTCCTGTACTGTTTCTATTCTGGTATCATCTATCGTTACCATTATTTCATGATTTATTTTATAATTTCCAAACATCTTTGTTGTTTTTTTATTTAGAGATAATTTATTTTTGTTGAACCACTGTGTTAACTTTTTCATTTCAGTTGTGACCACCTCTAAAACCTGCTGCAAATTCTCACCAGTGCAAAGAATATTTGTGTCATCCGCAAACAAAATAAATTTCAGAATTTTTGATACTTGGCATATGTCATTTATTTACAAAATAAAGAGTTTGGGTCCCAAAACTGACCCCTGGGGCACACCACAAGTGATGACCATGAAAGATGATTTGTGCTCACCAATTTGTACAAATTGTTGTCTGTTACTTAAATAACTTTCCACCCAACTCAGTCCTACCTGACATAATGCACGGCTCAGGAGACACACACGCAGGCTCAGGGTAGATTTAATAGCTTTATTAACAACAGGGATGTGTGACTGCGTGTCTGTAGAATAAGGATGTATTGGTGTTGGCGTCTGCGTCAGGCACGGGGGCAGGAAGCCGTTCAGCCGGACAACCCTATGGGAGGAAGCAGAGGGAGAAGGGTAACGGGCACCACACCAATACAGAGGATAATAACGGTCTTGCTGGCTTACTTGGTTAGGACAGGTGGCTGGCATCGACAAGGGCGGAGCCCGGGAGACAGTGACCTGGAGTGCCTGTAGCAGCAGCGAGGAGGCAGCGGCGAGATGGGGAGGTCCGCCGCTGGGGAATCCACCTGTGCACAGGGGAGAAGGCTGGAGGAAAGGAGGTAAGGGGAGCTTACCCAGATAATCTTGCTTGTAGGCGAGAGTTCCGTTGTAACAAGAGATGCTGAAGTAGAGAGACGGCTTCAGGCCAAAGCCCAGGGCAGAGTAGGTTAAATACCTCGCTGCTGACGATATGCAGGTGTGCGCGCAGCTGGCGCCGCTGACAATATGCAGGTGTGCGCGCAGCTGGTGCCGCTGATGAGCGGCGAGTCATGACACTACCCCTCTTATCCCATACCTTTCCAGTTTCCTTAGTAGTATTCTGTGGTCAATGGTGTCAAAAGCTTTCTTTAAATCTATAAATACTCCTACAGCAAACTTTTTTTTATCTATACAACTAGTAATTTCTTCTATAAGTTCGATCAGTGCCAAAGATGTAGATTTATCTGCTCTAAAACCATACTGGCTGTCTGTAAGGAGGTTGTGTTTTACAACGAAATCATCCAGTCTCTTAATGAAGATTTTTTCATGTATTTTGGAGAATTGTGAGAGTAAAGAGACTGGCCTGTAATTTGTGAAACAATGACTGCCTCCTGTTTTGTATAGAGGTATTACTTTTGCTATTTTCATTTTGTCTGGAAATGTACCAGTTTGAAATGACAGGTTCCAGATGTGGGTGAGTGGCTTAACAATTCCTTCAATTACTTTTTTCACTATTGTCATGTCAATTTCATTCCAGTCCATTGATTTTTTGTTCTTAAATTTACTCACAGTCTCGATAATTTCCTTTTCAGTAACTGCACCCAAAAAGATTGTGTTTGGATTTCTATCTTCTATTTCATTCACAGAACCACTGTTGTTTGTTTCTGGTGTCACTATTGATTTTGCTAATTCAGGACCAACGTTTACAAAAAATTTATTGAAACCACTGACCACATCCTCCATATTATTTATCAAATTGCCATTTTCAATAAAATATTCTGTATAATTAGCATTCTTAGGTCAATTACTATTAATCCCATTGAGTACTTGCCATATTCCTCTTAAGTTATTTTTATTATCCTCTAATATTCTGTTGTAATATTCTTTCTCACAGGTCCTCATTATATTAGTAAGCTTATTTTTATATCTTTTATATTTGATCTCAGCCTCCACCGTTCTGCACTTAATGAATTGTTTATATACGGGGCCCAGCGGAGGAGCCACCCAGCCAGACAGCGACGAGTGGCGGTGATCGGTGGATTTCGGCTGCGCCGGCGGTGTGCCATTCGGTGTGCCCGACGGATTCTCTGTTTATTTCTATCCACAGGTCAGTAAAATGCCACCCAAAAAAGAGGAAATGGAAGAAATTAAAAAATCTCTGAACTTTGTGTTAGAAGAATTGGCCAAAATGACTAGCCAGCAGGACAAAATAATAGGCCTGATAGAAGAGGTACAAGCCCTACATTCAATAATAAAAGAAAAAGACAAAAAAATTATGGACCTGGAGCAACACGGGCGTCTTTTGGAGCAACGCGTCGAGGATCTTGAACAAGGTTCTCGCATTGATGACCTAGTTCAGGGGTGTCCAACCATGTGCCATGGAGAGCCAAGACCCTGCAGGTTTTCTCTTCTACCCAGTCTCTTCAGCAGGTGTTTTCACTTATCAGCAATCAGTGGGAAGAAGTTCACTGAAATCTGCTGTTGAAGACACTGGTTGGAGGTAAAACCTGCAGGGTCTTGGCTCTCCACGGCACATGGTTGGACACCCCTGACCTAGTTATAAGTGGACTAGACATCAGATATCAGTCATACGCCCATGCCACAACAGGACTGAGTGGTGAACATGCTTCCATAAGTGAATCAATGTCCTTAGAAAACCAAGTGCTTCAGTTTCTTAATGATAGAGACATTAAGATAGAAGCCAATGCAATCTCAGCCTGTTATGCTTTACCGAAGAAAGATAACAAAACAAAAAAATCAATTGTGATGCGCTTTGTGAACAGGAGGGTGAAAAATGACATACTGAGGCAGGCCAGAAAACTACAGGGAACTCAAGTTTACCTAAATGAACACCTGACAAAAAAAAACGCTGAATTAGCACGGCAGGCACGGATGCTAAAAAAAACAAAATAAGATACAGACAACCTGGACAAGAAATTGTAGAATTTGGATTAAACTAAATGGAACACCTGAGCAAGCAAGGAGTATAATGATCAGAGATGCTACTGACTTAGATAAATACAGATGAACACTGACTATGAAACACAGAGTAAGGAAACTCAAACTTTAAAAATATACCACTATGCTGAACATAAACCACAAGAGATGGAGAATGATATTGATCCTGATAACCACTTTTTCAATAATATTCATAACCACTGTGAATATTACACTGAAAAGCAATTCAAAAGTCAAGTGCAATTAGATGGTAAACTATCAATAATACACTTCAATAGCAGAAGTCTTAACAAAAACTTCTCACAGATTCAGGACTACTTAAAACAGCTAGACAGAAAATTGACAGCTATTGCAGTCTCCGAAACCTGGCTTAATGAAGATCAGGCTCCCCTGATGGCAATAGAGGGATATCAGATGTTTCATATTAACAGATCTCAAAAAAAGGGTGGTGGTGTTGCACTGTATGTTGATGACCTGTATAGATGTAAGCTTGTAAATGAAATGTCCTCAGCACTACCAGGGATTTTGGAATGGGTTACTGTTGAGATTGACCAAGATAAAACAAAAAATCTTATCATAAGCTGCATATATAGAACGCCAGGAACTTGCATTGAGACATTCAGAGATAAATTAGTCGAGCTGTACAATAATATTACTAGTAAGAAAATGGTAGCAATTTGTGGAGATTTCAATATTGATCTACTTAATCCACATCAACAAAATGTAGTTACAGAGTTCATGAACTCTATGTCATGAGTCTATATCCCACAATAACACATCCCAGTAGAATCACAGTTCACTCTGCTACACTTATTGACGACCTGTTTGTCAAAGTTCTCGATAAGAAAATAGAAAGTGGATTATTGATAAATGATATAACTAACTAACTAACTAACCTGCACTTATATAGCGCTTTTCTAGTCACAAAGACCACTCAAAGCGCTTTCATTAATACTAACCCTCTATTCTAAGGGCCTATAGGAAACAAATATCTAGGGACAATTTAGAACAGCCAATTAACCTAACATGCATGTTTTTGGCATGTGGGAGGAAACCGGAGAAATCCCGGAGTAAACCCACGCAACACGGGGAGAACATGCAAACTCCACACAGATCACTGTTGGTCGGGGGCTGGGATCAAACCCACGATCCCACGATCCCCACAATCCCCCGGCCAAGGGTAAACTGTGCTGCCACAGTGCTAACCACTGCGCCACCGTGCAGCCCAAGCGACCACTTGCCAACCTTTGCACTTATCCATGGCCACACGGGGCCCAGCCCAGAAAAAATCTCAAAATCGTTCAGATACAAATCACCAAATGCAATCAGTTCTTTTAAAGAAGACTTGCTGAAGCAAGACTGGACAGAAGTCTATGTATCAGATGTAAATGAAGCCTATGACACATTTATAAACATTGTAACCACTCTTTATGAAAAAAACTGCCCATTAGTTAAAAAAAAGCTTAAACACAAATTTGCTGACAAACCATGGTTAACCAAAGGACTACAAAAGGCGTGTAAAAAGAAAAATTTATTATATAAAGCTTTCATAAAGAAAAGGACAAAAGAAGCAGAGCAGCGGTATAAAACATACAAAAATAAGTTAACATATATAATAAGATGTAGTAAAAGAGACTATTACAGTAAAGAACTGGAAAAAAACAAAGACAATATTAAAAATACATGGACAATAATCAACAGTATCCTTGGAAATAAAAGCAGAAATACAAGCTACCCAACTAATATTCCAAAAAATAATAAAACGACTCCGAGTGTGAATATAGCTTCACCTGCAGATGAATTTAATAATTTTTTTGTTAACATTGGACCTAAACTGGCCCGAGAAATACCCACTACGGTGCCTACAGGTGATTCAATATGCAATAACACTGCTGTAAAAGACACCATCTTCATAAAGAACACAGACGAAAGAGAGGTCATTGAAATTGTTAAATCGTTCAAAAGTAAAACATCTACTGACTGAACTTCCGGTTATGGCTGCCACGTAAGACGGACGTGTTTCACTCTGCTCTGCTCCTGGAGAAAAAAATCGGCAAATAACTCTCTCATTTGGGACAGAACGTATCCCAGCGTTTGGGCGAGGATATGTCGGCGAAACCTAAGGCTGGAAAACTAGGTAAAGGAAAAAGCGAGCCGCCGAAACAGTCCAAATTAACGGACTTTCAGGTCTGTGACGCAGCAAACAAAACTCCATATATGGCGGAGGAGGCTGGCAACGGTGCGATATCTGCGGGGAGCGGCGCAGATGCGCTGATGGCTGCCATGAGTTCAATGAGAGCGGACTTTTCCTCTAGATTTGATGGGATTATGACAGCGTTGGAAGGAATAAGAAAGGAATTGGGTGACTGTGTAGAACGAACGGCGCAGATGGAGCTCCGTCTCGCTAGTGCTGAAGATGACGTCACCCGTCTTCAATTAAAGGTGCGCACTTTGGAAAAAAAAAAATAAATGTCTAGAAGATAATATTTTGGATTTGGAATCTCGGTCGAGACAGAATAACTTGAGGCTGGTGGGTCTTCCAGAGGAATCAGAAAGTCGGGACGTATGTTCCTTTCTGGAAAAGTGGATTCCGGAGGTGCTGGGCAGCGCGGAGCTGCAATCAGCAGTGGTTCTGGAAAAAGCACATCGTATTGGCCCACGGAGAGAAAAGGGACCGCCGAGGACCTTAATTATGAAGTTTCTTAGCAACAGAGACAGGATGAAGATCTTCAACGCTGCACGAGCTAAAGGAGAGATTAAACACCAGGATCAGCAGGTGCGGTTCTACCCAGATTTGGCCACAGGAATCCAACAATTGAGGAAGCAGTTTGATCCCATACGTAAGGAGCTGCGCAACCTTGGGATTCGTCATGGTGTAATCTATCCTGCGAGACTGCTGACCACGTATGAGGGCAGAACCCACATCTTCAAGACCCCAGAGGAGGCGCAGGAGTTCATCAAGAAGATCAAAGAAGAAGAAGAGACTGGTGGGAGCTAAGCATGAACAAAATATAAGGTAGAATAATTAAGCATTTGCACAGGCATCTGACTGACTTGAAGTAAACAGCAAGTTTACAAAATATAGATTGTATTATATATTAAAAAAAACAAAAACAAAACAAACAAAAAAAACTATGATGTACAAAGTTGTTAAAAATTTTGGAGTTAAGTTGGAAAACTACAGAGGAGAGTTAATGTTACGTCATTAAAAGCAGTAGAGTTAGGGTGATTGGGAGGATGAAGAAGGAGTGGCTTAGGCTGTTCCCCGTGGGTGTGGAGCGGTCGAAGGCTATATCGGGAGACGGAATTTTTCTTTTGATTTTGGGGGGTTCGCCACAAGTGTGGGAAGGGGGAATTTGTTTGTGTGTAGTTTGTAGGATGAATGTTCAACCACTCATGTTTTTGCTTCTCTGTATGAGCATGTTTACACTGCAAGGTAATCCCAAACTCTCTATTGATCATAAACCAAAGTGTTAATCTTAATTTAACTTCATGGAATTGCAGAGGTCTACAAAATTTAAAAAAACTTAAACAAGTTATGAATAAAATAAAAGACATGGGTTCAAAAATTGTGTTTTTACAAGAAACTCATCTAATAGAGGAGGATATAAAAAGAATTAGGAGTAGATGGCAAGGAAGTGTATTCACCTCATCATTTTCATCCCGGGCCAGGGGAGTTATGACTCTCATACATAAATCAGTCCCTTTTCAAGTCAAAAATGTAATTGGAGACAAACTTGGAAGATATGTAATTATTCAAGGTTCTTTGCTATTAGAAAATATAAATCTTGTGAACTTATATGGTCCCAATATAGATGATCAAAAGTTCTTTGCTAATTTATTTCTTATTTTATCATCACTTACAGGGCAACATATAATAGCAGGGGATTTTAATTGTACATTGAATCCAGGTATAGATAGATCAACAGGGTTGGATTGTACGCACAATGGATGTAGGATGACTATTAATCATTTTATGAAAGAATTGAGATTGTTAGATATATGGAGAGAAATGAAACCACAAGTTAAAGCCTATTCTTGTTATTCCAGTACCTACAAGACATTCTCACGTATTGATTATTTTTTGATTTCCACAGAATTAAGATCCAAGATTCAAAACTGCTTTTATGATAACATCGTGATCTCTGATCATGCACCCTGTTGTCTAATATATGTAGATAAAAAATTGACAAAGGAATCAGGTAGATGGCAATTTCAGCATAAATGGCTTCAGGATGAGGAATTTGTCAAGTATATAGAAAAACAGATAGACGAGTACTTTGACATCAATACTACACAAACATCAGCATGTGTAAAGTGGGAGGCTTTCAAAGCTTTTATTAGGGGGCATATTATTAGTTATACAGGTTCAAAATCTAAGAAGACTCGAGAGGAGAGAGCTAAATTGGAACATAAAATGAAAAGTCTTCAGGAAAAAGTGTATGCAGGAAGTGATCCAAGGTTGGAGAATGAATTACTGATTTGGAGAGCTGAATACGACAAAAAATCAGCGAATAGAGCTGCCTCGAGTCTTCTAAGATTGAAACAATCTTTTTATGAACAAGGTGAAAAATCAGGAAAATTATTGGCATGGCAGATTAAACAATTAGAAATTAAAACACCAATTACTAGTATTATAAGTAACGGACAGGTAGTTATAGATCCTTTAGAAATTAACAGAGCCTTTAGAGATTACTATGAAAAATTATATGATACTAAAAATGAATTTGATTTAACAAAACTAAATGGGTTTTTGAACGAACTATCTATACCGTGTATTCCAAATGAAAACAGGGAGATATTGGAGTCTAAAATTAGTCAAGAAGAAGTTGGGCTAGCCATTGATAATATGAAATCAGGAAAAAGTGCAGGACCAGATGGTCTTCCAGTTGACCTTTATAAGAAATTTAAGAATAAATTAATAAAACCTTTTTTGGAAATGGTTTTAGAAGCATTTCAAAATAATAATTTACCATCATACATAAATAATGCCTTAATTATACTGCTGCCAAAACCAGGTAAGCCCTCTAATAAATGTGAAAATATGAGACCAATAAGCCTATTAAACGCCGACCTTAAGATAATCTGTAAAATTTTAGCAAGACGAATACAAGAAATTTTACCAAATATTATTAATCGAGATCAGAATGGCTTTATAAAGGGAAGACAAGGCTTCCATAATGTAAGAAGACTATTTAATATTATTTATTTTAATAAAGAAGCACCGGATACAGCTCTCCTATCACTGGACGCCGAAAAGGCCTTTGATAGAGTTGAATGGCCCTTTCTTTTTGAAGTCCTACAAAGGTTTGGACTTGGAAATAATTTCATAAAATGGGTTCAAATAATATACAATAATGCTACAGCAGAAATCCTAACAAATAACAATATTTCAAAACCAATAAAAATCAATAGAGGATGTCGACAAGGCTGTCCACTTTCACCTTTACTGTTTACTATGGCAATTGAACCTTTAGCGATAGCGATACGTTTACATTCACAAATATATGGAATTAAAGTTGGACCAACAGAACATAAAATCTCCCTGTACGCCGATGACATAATTTTGTTTATGTCGAATCTAAAAAAATCAATTCCAACCTTGTTGAATTTAATAAAGAATTTTGGGGAAATATCAGGATATAAAATAAATAAAACTAAATCTTCAATATTAATGCTAAATGAGACCCAGAGAAATTACCCAGCCCCTGAGGTAAATCAATTCAATGTTGTAAATCAGTTTAAATATTTAGGAATCCAAATTATGCCTAAGCTAGAATCAGTCGCCAGTGTCAACTATGAAGCCTTAATGACAGATATCAATGAGTTAACTCAGAGATGGATGTCACTACCAATGTCGATGATCGGGAGAATCAATATACTTAAAAGTAATATTTTACCTAAAATACTTTATTTATTTCAATACATTCCCTTATCACCACCTTTAGATCTATTCTCAAGAATAAAAAAAAAGTTAGTGGAATTTATATGGAACAACAGGAGGGCTAGATTACGTCTGTCTTTATTATATTTACCATTTGATCGTGGAGGTCTGAAATGTCCAAATTTTATGTTGTATTATTGGTCGGCACAACTGAGGTCTATGACATATTATTTTTCATCAAATGATCTCCCTCACTGGACTGAAATGGAATCATACAATTTACCTTTACCTCTTCCCATATTCATATACTCAGATTCGGCAAAAAAATTACAAAAACAAGTTAAAAATCCATTTGTAAAGCATATGATCAAAATATGGTGTGAAGCTAAAAACTATTTAAAAGAACCACAGTTACTGTCACAATTTAGTCCAATATGGGGTAATCAATATTTTAAACCAGGGAGAGCGGACGCTGTATTTAAAGTATGGAATTTAAAAGGGATACAAAAGATTCAGGATTTATATTTGCCATGTGCAGATAACATAATGTCTTTTGAAGAGCTGAGGATCAAATTTAATCTCAATAGAACACATTTTTTTTAAATATCTTCAACTTAGAAGCGTCTGGGTGAGGCCCCTGTCCGGGAGGTCTTCAACTCCCACCTCCGGAAGAACTTCAACCACATTCCGAGGGAGTCTGGAGACATGGAGTCTGAATGGGCCATGTTCTCCACCTCTGTTGTTGAAGCGGCAGCCCAGAGCTGCGGCCGCAAGGTGGTCGGTGCATCTCGTGGTGGCAACCCCCGAACCAAGTGGTGGACACCAGTGGTGAGGGGGGCCATTAAGCTGAAGAAGGAGTCCTATCAAGCTTGGTTGGCTTGTGGGACTCCCGAAGCAGCTGAGGTGTACCGGCAGGCCAAGCGGAGTGCAGCTCGGGTGGTTGCTGAAGCAAAAACCCGGGTATGGGAGGAGTTCGGTGAGGCCATGGAACAAGACTTTCGGTCGGCTTCAAAGAGATTCTGGCAAACTGTTCGGCGGCTCAGGAGGGGAAAGCAGCTCCCCGTCCACACTGTGTATGGTGCGGATGGGACACTGTTGACTTCAACTGGGGATATCGTCGGGCGGTGGAAGGAATACTTCGAGGATCTCCTCAATCACACTGATACGCCTTCCACAGAGGAAGCAGGGTTTGGGGACGAGGGGGATGACTCGCCTATCACAGGGGCTGAGGTCGCCAAGGTGGTTAAAAATCTCCTTGGTGGCCGGGCCCCGGGGGTGGACGAGATTCGCCCCGAGTACCTCAAGGCCCTGGATGTTGTTGGGTTGTCATGGTTGACACGCCTCTGCAACATTGCGTGGAGGTCGGGGGCAGTGCCTTTGGCATGGCAAACCGGGGTGGTGGTTCCTCTCTTCAAAAAAGGGGACCGGAGGGTGTGCTCCAACTTTAGAGGGATCACACTCCTCAGCCTCCCTGGGAAGGTCTATGCCAAGGTACTGGAGAGGAGAGTCCGGCCGTTGGTCGAACCTCGGATTCAGGAGGAGCAATGTGGTTTTCGTCCTGGCCGTGGCACATCGGACCAGCTCTTTACCCTCTCGAGAATTCTTGAGGGTTCGTGGGAGTTTGCCCAACCAGTTTACATGTGTTTTGTGGACTTGGAGAAGGCATTTGACCGCGTCCCTCGTGGATTTTTGTGGGGGGTGCTTCGGGAGTATGGGGTATCGGGCTTGTTGTTACGAGCTATTCGGTCTCTGTACGACCGTTGTGAGAGTTTAGTTCGCATTGCCAACACTCGGTCGGAGTCATTCCCAGTGAGAGTTGGACTCCGCCAGGGCTGCCCTTTGTCACCGGTCCTGTTCATAATTTTTATGGACAGGATTTCTAGGCGCAGCCAGGGAATGGAGGGTGTCATGCTTGGTGACCACAGGATCTCATCTCTGTTGTTTGCAGATGATGTTGTCCTGTTGGCTTCATCCAGCAATGACCTACAGCTCTTGCTGGGACGGTTTGCCGCTGAGTGTGAAGCGGCTGGGATGAGAATCAGCACCTCCAAGTCCGAGTCCATGGTCCTCAGCCGGAAAAAGGTGGATTGTCCTCTCCGGGTTGGGGACAGGCTCCTGCCCCAAGTGGAGGAGTTTAAGTATCTTGGGGTCTTGTTCACGAGTGAGGGGAAAATGGAGCGAGAGATCGACAGACGGATTGGAGCAGCATCTGCAGTGATGCGGACGTTGTACCGGTCTGTTGTGGTGAAGAGGGAGCTTAGTTCTAAGGCAAAGCTGTCGATTTACCAGTCAATCTACGTTCCTACTCTCACCTATGGTCACGAGCTTTGGGTAATGACCGAAAGAACGAGATCGCGGATACAAGCGGCTGAAATGAGCTTTCTCCGTAGGATTGCTGGACTCACCCTCAGAGATAGGGTGAGGAGCTCAGTCATCCGGGAGAGGCTCAGAGTAGAACCGCTGCTCCTCCACATTGAAAGGAGTCAGTTGAGGTGGTATGGGCATCTGATTAGGATGCCTCCTGGACGCCTCCCACTTGAGGTGTTTCAGGCACGTCCCACTGGGAGGAGACCCCGGGGCAGACCCAGGACTCGGTGGAGAGACTATGTCTCCCAGCTAGTCTGGGAACGCCTTGGTATCCCCTCTGAAGAGCTGGAGCAGGTGGCTGGGGAGAGGGAAGTCTGGGCTTCTCTGCTTGAACTGCTGCCTCCGCGACCCGGACCTCCGGAAAAGCGGTAGAAGATGGATGGATGGATGGAACTTAGAAACTTTATTCGATCAAATCAAAATAAAGCTCTCACTCGACCTATTTATTCATCCTTGGAAAAAATGTTGATGAAAGATAGTAAAAGAAAGGGTATTATTTCAGAGTTTTATAACTCATTGACACTATCTTCAAGTGAAAATTCACTGAAAAGATTAAACTACTGGAAAGAAGATCTGCAAATTGAAATTTCAAAGGAACAATGGGAATTGGCTTGTACAGAAGCTCAAACCAAATCAATAAATGTACGCCTTAAATTGATACATTTCAAATGGTTAATGCGGATGTATGTTACACCGGAGGAGTTAAATAAATATAACAAAAATATACCAGATACATGCACAAAATGCATGGAAAGTAAAGGAACTCTATTTCATTGTGTATGGGAATGTAGATTAATAAGAATGTTTTGGGAAGAGGTGAGGGTAACAATTGAAAAAATAATCTCAAAACAAATCATATTGAATCCTAAATTGTTTTTGTTGGGTCTGTACCCAGAAAAGCATAATTTTAATAAAAGTGAAAGAACATTCATAGACCTCAGTTTGCTTAATGCCAAAAAATGTATTGCACTATTATGGAAAAAGACTCATAGACCAGATGTGACTCAGTGGTTAAGACAGATGTTAACAAACCTTCCATTAGAAAGAATAACATATATACTGAAATCAAAGGAAATTGTGTTTGAGAATATATGGAGACCTTTTATTGATTATGTAAAAAATTTAAACATAACTTTTGAAGAAGAAGGTGAATGATGTGTGTGGACCTTGTAAATTCCAAACTGGTGAACATAATATGTATACTTATGTATTGGATTGTCTAGACTAAACAGAGGAGCATTGTTGAAGACTTGATTTTGTTGGTGGTTGTTGGTGTTTTTAGTGCATTTTTTTTTTTTTTTTTTGTAGTACTTTAGTGTTAGTGTTTGATTGTTTGTATCATGTTTGTTAAAAAAAAAAAAAGGTTCAATAAAGATATTGTGGAAAAAAAAAAACATCTACTGACTGCGATGGTATTGACATGCTACTATCATCCCGGAAATCCCGGGGTAAACCGGGTTTACTCCGGGATTTCTCCGGTTTCCTCCCACATGCCAAAAACATGCATGTTAGGTTAATTGGCTGTTCTAAATTGTCCCTAGATATCTGTTTCCTATAGGCCCTTAGAATAGAGGGTTAGTATTAATGAAAGCGCTTTGAGTGGTCTTTGTGACTAGAAAAGCGCTATATAAGTGCAGGTTAGTTACTAGTCAAAACTGTTATCGAATGCATAGTGAAACCACTGACGTATATCTGTAACCTGTCTCTCCAATCAGGTATATTTCCCAATGCAATGAAAATAGCTAAAGTAATTCCGATTCACAAGACAGGTGACAGAGGGGAATTCTCAAACTATAGACCAATTTCACGATTACCGCAATTTTCCAAGATACTTGAAAAAATATTCTATGAGAGAATTGACAACTTCATACTGAAGAATGATTTATTGTGTGAGCAGCAATATGGGTTCAGACACAAAAGGACAACAGCATATGCCTTAATGGAATTTACAGAAAAAATATCAACAGCCATTGAAAATAAAGAGTATTCAGTTGGAGTATTCCTGGATCTTAAAAAAGCATTTGATACAGTAGATCACAATCTGTTATTAAAGAAACTACAAAATTGTGGTATTAGAGGGGTAGCACTGTCCTGGTTAAGCAGTTACTTAAAGAATAGATATCAGTATGCATGTGTTAGCAACAAAAACTCAGAGTTACTGAAGGTCACCTGTGGAGTCCCACAGGGTTCAGTTTTGGGACCATTGTTATTCAATATGTATATAAACGATATATGTAAAGTTTCAGAAAAAATGGACTTAATATTGTTTGCTGATGACACTAATCTGCTATGCAGTGGAAACAATTTGGAACAACTTCTGGATACACTCGGAAAGGAATTAGGAAAGCTTAAACTGTGGTTTGATTCAAACAAATTAACGCTCAATTTAAGCAAGACAAAATTTATAGTCTTTAACAACCATCACAACTACCCAGTACCCAAACTCAGTGTAAATGGTGTAGAGATTGAAAGGGTATCCGAAACTAAATTCCTTGGAGTAATAATTGATAACAAACTGTGTTGGAAGCCACATATTAATTATATTAAAGGTAAAGTATCCAAATCAATTGCAATATTACACAGAGTGAAAAATTTGCTGAATCAACCCACACTATACACCTTGTATCATTCATTAATACTCCCATACATGACATATTGTAATGAAGTATGGGGAAATACATATAAAACAAACATATATCCAGTCTTTATGCTTCAAAAGAGAGCTATCAGAATAATCAACAAAGCAGCTTACAGGGAACCAACAAACCCACTTTTTCTTAAACAAAAAACTCTCAAGTTGAAAGATCTGATTGACTTTAAAACCGCAATAATAATGTTCAAAGTGAAGAATCTATCACTGCCCGCAAATATCCAAAAGTTGTTCCAAACAAGGGAGAAACGATATCACTTCAGAGGAACATGTATATTTCAAAAACCTACAGTGAGAACAACCACCAAGCAACACTGTATTTCAGTGCAAGGTGTCAGATTATGGAACGATTTTGGACCTGAATTAAAATCATGTACAACGCTTGGACAATTTAAACAAAAACTAAAGGAAGAAATACTCCAAACATATTTACAAGACGACATGTAAACTCACATAAGGATTGACATTTCCAGCCTGTGTTGTGTTATAGCTTAGTTTTTTCTTTTTTTCTTTTTTTCTCTGTGACACTATGTCTTAGATTTGTTTTTGAATATCAATCAATCAATCAATCAATCAAAGACTTTATTCCAGACTCAAGGTCCATCAAGAGAAAAATAAACAAGTAAAGTAAAAAACAAGACAGTTGAAACAATCTAAAAGTTACAAGAAACACTAAGACATAACTGCTTAAAGAAGTACAAAGACAGTACAGACTTTAAAAAGACTTAAAAAGACAACTGTACCAGTGCCTTCTAAACTGTGACTGACAGCGAATAGAACTGAGCTTAATGCTAGACATGACTTGAATGATTTCATTTCTAGATACATCAAGCCGACAGATGAATTTATACATAAAATTCCTTATTACTGCATGCAGAGTATTTACACGTGATGAGACAAATAACTCGGAAGCACTGCACCATCGAGGCTTTTTAAGTAAAATTCTTAAGGCATCATTGTAGGCAACCTGTAATTTCTGCATACTTAGTTTCCTATAATTTATCCATAAATGAGCAGTGTATAAAGGTGTACAATAGGTTTTAAAAAGAACCAGTTTCACCTCATCTGAACAAAAACCAAATCTGCGTGCAAGAATATTTGCTTGCATGTAGATTTTGCAGCGTTGTCTGAAAATATCATCATCATCAGTCATTCTATCATTAATAACATGTCCCAGATATTTAATTTTATCCCTGACAATTAATTCCCTGCCTGCCAATTCAAAGACAGGGAATTTCATTAACAAATCTTCTTTAGTGCGGCAGATCAGCACACAACTCTTATTTGTATTATATTTTATGTCATTTTCCTCTCCATAAGCAGTACACACTCTTAATAACTCCTGAAGACCAGCACTACTTGGACTGAGAATAACTAGATCATCAGCATACATAAAATGATTCACTAACTTATTCCCTATTAAACACCCAGTTTTACAGGCATTCAGTTGCTTTGACAACTCATCCATGTAAAGATTAAATAGAATAGGGGACAATATACTGCCCTGTCTGACCCCACTGCTCACACCAGATGGGGATGAATGACTCTTCCCCCATTTCACCAGCATCTTCTGATGTGCGGACCAGTATATCAGGATACGTACTAAGTACTTGGGCACCCCCCTGTCAATCATTTTCCTAAACAGTATCCTGTGATTAACACGATCAAACGCCTTGGAGGCGTCAATAAAGCACAGAAAAACTGAAGAATTTTGATTTCTGTACTTATTTATAATTTCTTTTAAGGCATATATGCACAGATCTGTTCCATGATGGGGTTTGAATCCAAATTGATGATCAGTAGATTTGATGAATACATTTAATTTTTCAAACATGATTTTTTTCCAGTACTTTAGATATTATATTGGCTAAAGCTATGGGCCTGTAATTATCCAGGCTACATAGCTTGCCAGCTTTATCTTTAATGACTGGTACCAACACAACAGACAATAATGATTCTGGTAACATCCCATGAATCATGAAGCTGGTGAAACAGATTGCAAGAAGAGGAGCAGTTCTTGAGCTAGCGTATTTAAGATGCTCAGCAGAAATACAGTCTAAACCACTCGCTTTGTTATCTGATAGCTCTCTAATGGCTTTGATCACTGCATGAGTGTCAATCAGGAGTGAATCGTCCCTTTCTACTTTCCCTACCTTGTAGGTTTCATCCTTAGTTGAATTAAATAATGAGTAAAAGTGTTGCCGCCAAAGATCCACAATATTTTCTGTACCTGAAATGCCTTCCAAAGTACAGGGCAAAGGCGTTTTACTGTTACTAATCCGTCTAAGCTCCTTCCAAAATTCTGTGACATTCTTATCTAACAATTTCTTGGCCAGGGAATTACTTCTCATAAGCTGCTCATTTTTAGAGATATGACGAATAGCATACTTAAACTTAGCATTTGTACATTTCTTCATCTCATCTTCATCAATAGTAACCGCTTAACTTAGACTAGCTCAGTTTTCTTTTTCTCTCAGTCACATTTTGTCTTAGCCTTGTTTTAAATTGTAATCGCTCTTGTCTTGTTTTCTCTTTTTTCTCCTTTGAATTCTTGGATGGAATATGGGTGGGCAATATAAGCTGCGGCTTCAGCCATCACCCATTTCGGATAACTCACGTGGAATTGTATAGTAGAAGGAGTCTTTGTCTAATTTGACCTTGTTTTATATTATACAGTTTCTTTTAACCTGTAATGTACTATCCTAACCGAAATAAATAAATTCATTCATTCATTCATAATGTATTCTTCTTTTTACATGCATTTATTAACCCCTTGGTGACCCAAGGAATATTTTTTTTTTTGCTGTCTGTCACTGTATTGTTTTATAGGACAGTTTTTATTGTACTGTGGTGGACACACATACGTGACCTGCTTTTGGACTCACATTTTAGATCAGAACAAAGGCAGAGCTTCCTTGGTGATTACAGGAAGCCACAAGAGTGTTAACTTTGGTATGCAAGGCTTGAGACTGTGGGAATATAATTAAAGGATTAAAGAGGGGATGCATTGTAGACAGTGGGGGTGATATCATGGAGAGAGGATGCATTGTTACTGTCAATTATAATGCAATGTGGTCTGTGAGACATGTGAGTTGTGAACTGTAAGAGTCCTGGCAGTTAAGGACGAGAGTTCCCTGTGTGGCTCTCTTTTTTCTGCTTCGTGATGTTGGAGATGTGAATAAAGCTGTCTCGAGAGAAAACTCTGTCTCGTCATTCTCACATTCCCACACTGGTGACCCAAGACGTATCATGCAAGAGGAGAATTCCCCCGGGCCAGCCTCGTCAGGAGCCCCCAGCCAAGCGAATTCCGCTACAGTCCAGCTACCGGACTTCTGGCAGAACAATCCACGCTCCTGGTTCAATGCGGTTGAGGCGCAGTTCAACCTCCGGGGGATATTGGTAGATGCCACAAAATTCTACCACGTAGTCGCAAAGCTGTACAACAACACGGCCCAGCATGTGGAGAGCCTGATCGACCAGCCGCCGGACAGTGACAAATACGACACGTTGAAGGCTGCACTCATCCAGCAATTCACCCCCTCGGTGGAGGAGCGAGCAGAGAGGCTCCTGGCACTGACGGAGTTGGAAAATGACATGCCCGCGAACCTGATGGAGAAGTTGTTGAGGTTGAAAGACTCTGACGACGATCACTTCATTTTCACCCACCTTTTCCTCAGGACTCTACCATCAGCAGCGAGAGCGACCCTGGCCAGTTCGCCACTGTTGGCCCAACGGGACTACTGCACGCTGGGCAGAGAGGCGCAGCGGATTGTCAACGCCACCAAGCGGCGCGCAGCCACGGCTGCTGCAGCGGAACTCAGCGCGACGACCGGAGACGACAGGAGGCCAGAGGCAGCGGTTCCAGACTCACCGATGACGGCGGCGGCAGGGGCCAGGGAACGCGGATCGGATGTCCTTTGTTTCTACCATCGCCACTTCGCAGAGAGAGCACGCAAATGTGTACCACCGTGCCAGTTCGGGCGTTCGGGAAACGCCAAGACCGGGGGTCGGTAGCAGCCGCGGTCCTCGGGGAGGAGAACAAGCTGCTCTACTTGTCAGACGCAGGCTCGGGGAGGCAGTTCCTCGTCGACACAGGCTCCCAGTTGAGTTTCATCACACCTTCCTATACGGACAGACTAGCTGGTTCCGGAGGTCCCCGGGTGACAGCAGCGAACGGCTCGGAGATTAAGACCTTTGGTGAGAAGACTCTGCTTCTGTCTCTACACAGCTGTACATTTGAGTGGACTTTTGTTGTAGCAGCAGTAAATTTCAATATGTTGGGGGCTGATTTTCTGTGCTCACATGGTTTGTGGTTGATCTCGCTAACAGGCGCTTGGTTAATGCACTTTCTTTTGATTCTATCCCCTGTACAGCGCGAGTGGCCCCGCCTACAGCACAAGCCAACGTCACAGCTGCAAGTGGTAAGTTCCACACACTGCTCACTCAGTTCCCAGCACTCACGGTTCCCACATTTTCGGCAACAGTCGCTAAGCACGGGGTGGAGCATTTTATTACCACTACCGGACCGCCCGTTTTTGCAAAAGCTCGGCACTTGGACGCAGTTAAACTGGCCATAGCGCGCGAGGAGTTCGCCAACCTGGAGAGGTTGGGCATTATCAGACGTTCAAATACTCCATGGGCTTCCCCCCTACATATGGTCCCGAAAGCTAAGGGATCATGGCGACCTTGCGGGGATTTCCGCAGGTTAAACAACGCTACAGTGCATGACCGCTACCCAATCCCACATATCCAAGATTTTTTGGTTCATTTGGCAGGGGCTCGCGTTTTTTCTAAAATAGACTTGGTCCGCGGTTACCACCAAGTCCCAGTGCACGCTGAGGACATACCCAAAACAGCGGTAATAACTTCGTTTGGCCTATTCAAGTTTTTACACATGCCATTCGGACTTAAAGGAGCTGCTCAGACGTTCCAATGCATGATGGACGCGATGCTTCACGATCTCCCTTTCGTGTTCGACTACTTGGACGATATCTTAGTAGCCAGCACGTCCGAAGACGAACACGAAAAACACCTGGCCACAGTTTTCCGAAGGTTGGGAGATCACGGGTTAATAATCAACCCAGCAAAGTGTCAGTTCGGGGTGGCGCAGATTGATTTTTTAGGACACCGCGTCTCCCCCGAAGGAGCAGTTCCGCTTCCTGACAAAGTGCGCGCGGTGGCAGATTTTCCCCGGCCGCAGACGGTCAGGACGTTGCAGGAGTTTTTGGGAATGGTGAATTTTTACAACCGTTTTCTCCCCCGCGTGGCGCAACTCATGCAGCCGCTGTATGCCGCGCTCAAAAAAAAAGAAACCCGCGGATAAGATCGAGTGGCCCCCGGAGCGGGACCAAGCGTTCTCGGAGGTGAAAGCAGCCTTGGCAAAGGCTGCGTTGTTGGCACACCCAGACCCAACGGCCCGCATAGCGCTCACCACTGACGCATCAGAGGTGGCCATAGGGGCGGTCGTGGAGCAACATGTAGCCGGGGTTTGGCAGCCCCTCGCCTTTTTCAGCAGGACCTTGCACGATAGCAAACGTAAATACAGCACGTTCGACAGGGAGCTGCTCGCTCTCCATTTGGCCATTCGCCACTTTCAGTTCTGGCTAGAAGGACACTCTTTCACCGCGTTCGTTGACCACAAACCGCTAACATTCGCGATGGCCAAGGTTTCCGAACCGTGGTCAGGCCGGCAGCAGAGACAGCTGGCCGCGATCTCAGAGTTTACCACTGATATCCAGCATGTGGCGGGCAAACTCAATGTAGTGGCAGATTGCCTCTCGGATGCCGTGGCGGCCCCAGTCAGCGTAGGAGCAGATTACGCGGCCATGGCCGCAGAGCAGGTTGGTGACGCGGAGGTGCGTGCGCTTCAGTCTGGACCAACAGGGTTAAGGCTGGAGAGCAGGGTGCTGCAAGACGGTATGCCCCCCCTAATCTGCGATGTCTCCACGGGACGGCAGCGTCCAGTAGTACCAGCTGTGTGGCGCCGCCGCGTTTTTGACTCGATTCATTCTTTGGCGCACCCGGGAGTGCGCGCGTCGGTCAAAATGGTAGGAGAGAAATTTGTGTGGCCGAGCCTCCGCAAACAAGTTAAAGAGTGGGCAGCAGCCTGCACGGCGTGTCAACGAGCCAAAGTACACAGGCACACAAGGGCTCCTTTGGAGCCGTTTCACATTCCGGCCAAGAGGTTCGATCACGTTCACGTGGACCTCGTGGGCCCCCTCCCGCCGTCACAAGGGTGCACACACCTTCTCACAATGGTGGACCGCACCACGCGCTGGCCTGAAGTGGTCCCGCTGGCATCAACCACGGCCAAGGAGGTGGCGCGCGCATTTTTAACAGCTTGGGTGGTGCGCTTCGGCGTTCCGTCGGACATTACGTCCGACAGAGGCCCTCAATTTGTGTCTGAGCTTTGGTCGACAATGGCCCGCAGCCTGGGTGTCACAATTCACCGTACAACCGCGTACAATCCGCAGGCTAACGGGTTATGCAAACGTTTTCATAGGTCATTGAAAGCAGCTCTCAGGGCATCACTGACGGGTGCAAATTGGGTAGAGTATTTGGGTTGCGTTCTGCGCCTAAAGAGGACTTAGAAACCTCCCCAGTGAGCTTGTGTTTGCGCAGCCACTCCGGCTCCCTGGGGAGTTTCTCCCAGATAAGATTGGGCAGCACGGTGGTGCAGTGGTTAGCACTGTTGCCTTGCAGCTAGAAGGTTCCTGGTTCAAATCCCCAGGCTGGCAGGGGTTGGAACCTTTCTGTATGGAGTTTGCATGTTCTCCCTGTGCTGCGTGGGTTTACTCCGGGGGCTCCGGTTTCCTCCCACAATCCAAAGACATGCATGTTAGGTTAATTGGTTGTTCTAAATTGTCCCTAGATATCTGTTTCCTATAGGCCCTTAGAATAGAGGGTTAGTATTAGTGAAAGCGCTTTGAGTGGTCTTTGTGACTAGAAAAGCGCTATATAAGTGCAGGTTAGTTAGTTAGTTAGTTAGATAACCCTGCGCCAGACGCCTCCCCGTCTCAGCTGTTGCGGAGTAACATAGAATCAAGCACGCTGCCCGGCCCCGCGCACCACAGTTTTCCGCACGTTTTTGTGCCTAAAACTTTGAAGAACGCAGGGTTTGTTTTTGTCAGACACGATGCGCATCGAACCCCGCTGCGACCACCTTATGACGGACCCTTCAGAGTGCTAGAAACAGGGGACAAGCAGTTTTTGCTAGATTTGTGGGGTAGGAAAGAGAAAGTTGGCATAAACAGACTCAAACCCGCTTTTGTGGTGGCAGATGAGCAAGTGCCATTGGCGAGGGCCCCGTGGCGAGGTAGACCCCCGCGGGGGGCTTCACAGAGTAATGTTTCCCCAGAACCCCCACAGGTGCTGACAAAAGGTTTCCACCCCCAGACGGCAAACCCCCAGCGTGACAGCGCCGCGGAGACGTCCAACCCCAGCTACAGCAGATATGGCAGGAGACGGAAGCCCAGACAGCTGGTGGACTGATGTGTATTGATACTATCACGGCATGCATGTTGTTATTCCCTTGTTTGTTCTAAAATGTTGGGGGGGCTTTGTGTGGTGGACACACATACGTGACCTGCTTTTGGACTCACATTTTAGATCAGAACAAAGGCAGAGCTTCTTGGTGATTTCAGGAAGCCGCAAGAGTGTTAGTTTTGGCATGCAAGGCTTGAGACTGTGGGGGTATAATTAAAGGATTAAAGAGGGGATGCATTGTAGACAGTGGGGGTGATATCATGGAGAGAGGATGCATTGTTACTGTCATTATAATGCAATGTGGTCTGTGAGACATGTGAGTTGTGAACTGTAAGAGGCCTGGTATTTAAGGACGAAAGTTCCCTGTGTGGCTCTCTTTTTTCTGCTTCGTGATGTTGGAGATGTGAATAAAGCTGACTCGAGAGAGAACTCTGTCTCGTCATTCTCACATTCCCACAGTACAATGATTGAAATATTTGTAACTAGAAAAGCACTCGGAGAGCGCAGACCTCCGCCAAGCACCACAGTTCCCCCATACAGTGTTGGTGTGTACGTTTTCAGATTCCTTGACCATGAAAACATATGACTAGCAATTGGATTGACAATGATAGGATTAGTGGTTCAGTAGTTATTCAGGAAAATCGCATTTTCCGTAATGGCGGTTTTCTTCTAGACGGTGATCCGGATCACCACCAAAATCTAATCATCTGTAGGATACCCCATTTGTGACAATCTGTGAAAATTTCATGAAAATCTGTCCATAACTTTTTGAGTTATCTTGCTAACAAACAAACAAACAGACAGACAAACCAACGCCGATGAAAACATAACCTCTTTGGCGGAGGTAAAAATTTATCATATGCTTTATTTGTATAATTTTCATCATAAACTGTCTTCCAGTCTTGTATTAATAATTCCTTTGTCAGTAAATACATAGATTCTTTGGTTCTTATTCTTTTATATTTAATATTTTTGGTATACTTTTTCTTCCTATAATCACATTGATAGACAACAAAAATCGGCAGGTGGTCACTGATATCATTCAATAAAAGCCCACTCCTGATATTATTTTCCATAATGTTTGTGAATATGTTATCTATTAGTGTGGCACTGTGTGACGTGATTCTGCTAGGTCTGGTAATTGTTGGATGTAAGCCCATACTGTACATTGTGTTGATAAATTCTTCTGTCAAACTATGTTGTTTTGAATTCATCAGATCTATATTGAAATCCCCACAGATGAACATAACTTTATGAGTTAGTTTTGCAGACATTTTTTCCATCCAGTCCTTAAATAAGTCAATGTTTGATCCAGGTGTTCTATATCCACAGCTCACTACTATATTCTTCACATTGTCCAGACAGATTTCTATTGTAATACATTCAAATAAATCCTCCACAGTTACTGACAGATTTTCAACAACCTTGTATTTCAAGCTCTTGTCAACATAAATTGCAACTCCTCCTCCTTTTTTCACTTTTCTATTTATATAATTTAATTCATAGCCATCCATGGTAAAATCCACTCCTTTCTCTTCACTGAGCCACGTCTCTGATATTGCCACAATATTGAATGGCTCTTTAAACTGATGTAAATAATGTTTAATGTTATTAAAGTTGGCATAGAGACTCCTGCTGTTGAAGTGGATCATAGAAATATTGAAATCAGATGTGACCATTGTGTTAAACTGTTCATCTGTGTAGTAGCTACAGTCATTATTGATGGAGCTAAATAAATTATTATCAGGGTCTATGTCATATTCTACGTCCTGTGGGTTGTGATCTGTATATTCAAAAACTTTCAGTTCCTGTTGTTCCTGTTTGTTGATCTTTTGTTTCATGTTGTTAACTGTCTTGTAGCAGATGAGTATAATCCTTCAGTGTCCTACAATTGTCTGTTGTTGCTGTCGACACCAGTTCATAATATTCATTGATATTTGTCCAGTTCCATAATATTACGGATGTTAATGACCTTGGCTTCTTCAGGTGATCCGTTTAATTTGATGTATATTTTACAGTTTGATGTCCAGGTGTTTTGAATCTTTTTCTGCTTTCTCAGGTATCTTGCTTTTCTGGCTATTTCTGCGTTTTCTTTTGTGAGGTGCTTGTTTATATAAATGTTCGTTCCTTTCAGTTTCCTACCTTGTTTCAACAGCGCAGTCTTGTGTTTTCTGTTGACAAACCTCATGATCACAGCCAGTTTGTCGCCATTTTTCCTGGGCAGAGGGTGATAGGTCTCTATGGTGTTGCAGTCCAGCTGGATTCCTTAAGACTGCATGAAGGCCGCCACTTGTTGCTCCGTGGATTTGTCTTCCAGCTCACCGAGCCTCCCTCCGCTGTCCGCGGCCACCGCTCGCGCGTACGATCGTGGTTTAATGTGGAGCCCCGTGATGATCACATCGTTCACCCGAGTGTTCTGCTCCAGGTCCGACACTCTGCTCTCCAGATACACCAGCCTCTTGTCCTTCTCGGCGTTCTGGATCCACAGCGCTTTCACCTCCTCGAACAGGTCCAGAATGTTTTTTTGCTGCAGCTTAACAGCAGAAATCTCTTCAGCCAAGAAGTCAAGCGATCTTTTGATGTCGTCCACCTCCTCAGTCTGCTGAGCTTTCTTGGGGCCCATGATCCCTGCCGATGTACGTTGATTGTGATCGTAGAAGAAAAAAAAATGTTGAAGTGTCCTTGAGCGAGACACTGAACCCCCAGTTGCTCCTGGTGGGTCAGGCCAGCGCCGGTGTATGGCAGCCACGCCGCCATCAGTGTGTGAATGTGTGGATAGTATAGGATAATAATATAGGTATAATATATTAGTATGGCGGTGCCCTAGGCTGCAAGGGGTGATACCCCGCCTTTGGGGGGTGGCGTCACCTGGAGTATATAAGGCTGGAGTGGGAGACATATTGTCTCTTTGCTGACACTCCTGTACACGCAGTAGAGTCTCCCCACGTGTACATAATTCTTGTAATAAACTTTATAAAACGCCACCTTGCCTCCTCACTTATTCCAGCACTACATTTGGCGACGAGGACAAATGGAGATGGAGAGTGCTGCAACCACATTACGTCCTTTTTTAGAGGCTCCGGGAGAGCCACTGGTCTCTTGGACCAGATGGTTTGCGGCCTTCCAGAACTATCGACTCAGACTTTGGACCTCAGCGACCTGGACAAATTGAGAGCGAAGGCAATTCTGGTCCATAATCTTGGCATGGAGGGCCAGAAAATCCTCAGCACCTTGGGAGGAGGTGACAGCTTCGACAACGTCATGAGGCTCATGGCCGGCTATTTTCGCGCCCCCGAAAATATCATCATGCGGTGCATCCAGTTCCGACAACAGTGCCAATGACCTGGAGAATCAGTCCAGCAGTTTGTGGCAGTCCTCCGATAGCTGGCAGGTGACTGCGGGTTTGGGGCCCTAGTGGAGGAGATGGTCTGAGACCAGTTGGCCGAGCACGTGGCCTACTTCTCGGTGAGGGTTCGCCTGCTAACTCACACTGGTGAGCTAACTTTGCTAGCAGCCATGGAGCTAGCGCAACAGCGTGAGGCAGCGGAGCGGCTGACGAAACATCTTAGCTGCGATGATACTCCATAGAAGAGCAAGGCAAACGGGAAGACCCTGGCCTTGGATTCGGACGATGGCAGTGATGATGAGTACGTGGCCATTGTCAAGATACGGTCCATCCCGGGGACACCGCGATGCTACGGCTGCTGATCCAGCAGGCCCCTCTATCGAGCCAGGGAGTGCACAGTGATGGGCAAGTGTTGTGGATGGTGCGGTTTGCTCCATCACTTCACCAGAGTTTGCCGCAATTTTGACAAGTAGGAACGGAAACCAGTGAAAGGAACTATTAAGAAGAAGGTCCCTATGGTGGTCCACACAGTCTCACCTGAACATGGACGGTCGCATCATCTGTGACATTTCGTTGGACGGGGCGCCAATACCGCTGTTGGTGGACACTGGGTCAGCGGTCTCCATCCTCAACTTGGCAACTGTAAGTCGGTGTTTTCCCCACTATGGAGTGAGTAACACTAACATCACCTGTTATGGTTATGGTAGCCACCCGCTGGATGTCGTGGGCTTGGTGTGGCTGTCAGTGAGGTACAAAGGGGCCTCCATGTGTGCCAATGACTTCATGGTGTCGCGGGACGGTAATAACCTAATGGGCTGTGATTTCTTCTACAGGCTCGGTTTCACCATCACCTGCGATGAAGTGGAGGAGTGGTCTGGTGGTGGCTTGTGGAACCAGCCTTTCTACGTTGGAAGTGGTGATGAAGTGTGGGACTTTGGGTGGCCCATTCCAGGTGAAGAGGGACACCACCAGCACCTTAGTACACCGACTAGGCGGGGTCCCGTGCCAGTGTTTGTGGTTCCATGGACGATGGACCCGAATGGCATGGTCTGACCTCTGCGGTGGAGGAAAGGTCCGAAGTGCGTGAGCTACAGGGCTCCAGTGGCAGACAAGGTCTGGCTGCTGAGCCAACAGTGACTGGTGCCACTCCGACGCAACAACATCTGGTATCTGGAGTACCTCCAGATGGCACAAACCCGAGCCGTGCCGATACCAAAGGCAAGGGACATGACCCAACTCAACTTGGTGAACTGCTGAGGAGTCATAAGGGAGCCAGATCATGACGCAGACGAAGCCAGTGAGTGCTCCCCTGGGTGAGGGTGATGATGTGCACCCTAGGGTTGAGCCTGGGCTTGGTCCAGTACGCAGTTCCAGGAAACTGACAGCTGGACAGGATAATCTACGGGTGCTCCAGTCCGGCAGCGATGGCTACCTGAGTTTGACTGATGGGTCGAGATTTTTTTTTTTTTTTTTTGTTACTTATTTGTACCCGTAGGTAGACTTGGTTTGCAGTCTGGTGACAAGCCACCGGCTGCTGGTTGCTGCGTGCGCGAGCGCCCTAAACCTACATGTTTTTGGTGTGCGGGAGGAAACCGGAGAAATCCCGGAGTAAACCCGCGCAACACGGGGAGAACATGCAAACTCCACACAGCTCACTGTTGGTCGGGGGCTGGGATCGAACCCACGATCCCCGCGATCCCCCGGCCGAGGGTAAAACTGTGCTGCCACAGTGCTAAACCACTGCGCCACCGTGCAGATGACATCCCAACAAGCTGCGACGTCGGAGCACGAAAGGGCATCTTCGCAGTCTGTCTCCGGTCATGAAAAAACGTTGACCCTCTGGAACTGAGCCGTGTGATGGACACTCCGGGGGGAGGGGGGGCTTTGGGAGACCTGGGTTGAATGTGTGATGACAGAGCTACATCAGTGGGGTCTGGAGAAACCTCAAAACCATCACTGGGCTCCAGAATACCTCCCCCCAGGCCACGGGGGGCAGGGAGTGGGCGAACAATCTGAATCTGTTTTTCAATAGGTTTGACCAACCGCCCTCCCCCCTGACTGCATAACAACCACTGCTGCCTCTAAAGACATCAAGTCCTGCTGCCCACTCCCCACTCCACCAACACCCCCCCACTCCCAACACACAGCCCCCCATCCTGACCCTGACCAGGACCCAGGTGAGGACGGAGCTGAGGAAGATCAAGGCGAGGAAGGCGTCGGGACCGGATGGCATCAGCGCAAAGCTCCTCAAGTCCTGTGCAGACCAGCTGTGTGGGATTGTGACGTACATCTTCAACCTGAGCCTGAAGCTGGGGAGGGTACCACAGCTGTGGAAAACATCTTGTGTGGTACCTGTACCAAAAACTTCCCACCCCAAAGACCTGAACAGCTACAGAGCGGTGGCCTTGACGTCCCACTTGATGAAGACCTTGGAGAGACTGCTCCTTGCTCACCTCCGCCCCCTGGTGGAACCAGCGATGGATCCACTCCAGTTTGCCTACCAGCATGGCATTGGGGTGGAGGATGTGGTGATCTTCCTCCTTCACCGTTCTTTGTTCCACCTGGAGAAGCCCGGGAATGTGGTGAGGATCATGTTCTTTGACTTCTCCAGTGCTTTCAGCACCATCCAACCGATGATCCTGAAGGACAAGCTGCTGCGCGCAGGGGTGGACCAGCACCTGTCATCATGGATCCTGGACTACCTCACGAACTGGCCTCAGTTTGTGAGAACCCGGGACTGTGTGTCCGACACGATCATTGGTAGCGTGGAGGCCCCCCAGGGAACGGTGTTGGCTCCCTTCCTGTTCACTCTTTATACTGCAGACTTCTCACACAACACAACACACTGCCATCTACAGAAGTTCTCTGATGACTCTGCGATCGTTGGCCTCATCTCCAATGGAGATAAAGCTGAGTACAGAGGGCTTATCCAGGACTTCGTGGACTGGTGCCATCGGAACTGCCTCCATATCAACGCGAGGAAAACTAAGGAGCTGGTGGTGGACTGCCGCAGGCAAGGACAACCCCTCACAGCACCAGTAAATATACAGGGAACAGACATTGAGATGGTGACATCCTACAAGTACCTGGGTGTTCATCTGAACAATAAACTAGACTGGTCACACAATACTGACGCACTCTACAAAAAGGGACAGCGCAGGCTGTTCCTGCTGAGGAGACTCAGGTCTTTTGGTGTACAAGGGGCGCTGCTGAAGACATTGTATGACACGGTGGTGGCATCAGCCATCACTTTTGGAGTGGTCTGCTGGGGCAGTGGCATTACTGCAGCCGATAGGAAGAGACTGAACAAACTGATCAAGAAAGCTAGCTCCGTCCTGGGGCAGCGCCTTGATCCGGTGGAGGAGATAGGAGAGAGAAGGATGGTGGCTAAACTGTCATCTCTGCTGGAGTCCGAGTTCCACCTATGCAGGACATACTGAATGCACTGAGGAGCTCATTTAGCAGCAGACTACATCATCCTAGGTGCACAACTGAGAGGTTTCGCAGGTCCTTCCTACCAACGGCTGTCAGACTGTACAACCTAAGCAGGGCTGCTCGCAGAGATAGCAAAAAGACGTAACAACCTAATAGTTTTTTGAATGCAAAAGATGCAATAGACTTACACAATGGTCCCCTCCGGCATACAACTAGGAAAATACCGGTCGCTACGGAGGGTGAGAATATGTATGGGCACACAATCATACCATGTAGGATAACTAAGTAGATGGTTGTGCTGTTTCATCCCATCTAGCTACAATGCTCCGCACTGTGTGTTTATACATTTACACATTTATTCCATCTAGCAACAATGCTCTGCACTGTGTCTGTGTGTATATATATGTATATATTTATAGTAATATGTACATATGTATATTAGCTGCTCTTGCTTGCTTGTTTTTTTTCTTGCCTTCTGATTGTTGCTCTGAGTGTTGCTATCCCTGTGCTGTTGCAATCCTGGAATTTCCCTGTTGTGGGACTAATAAAGGCTTATCTTATCTTATCTTATCTGATGGTTTATGGTGTGTCTGATAATGTGCATTTATTGGTAGATGTGTTTTGTTAATGGTTTCTGAATATATTCACATGTTGAAGTTGTATGGGAATGGGGATGAAGGGAACCATGTGAGTGATGTGTAACGTGCATGAGTTGGTTCCCACGGACATTTACCCTATTAATGGTACAACTTATGTGACTATTTAGTTTGTTCTGCAGTTTAAAAAAAAACTGTGTTCATAGAATGGTTTTATTGCAAATTGACCTCTGTGTGTGTGTGTGTGTGTGTGTGTGTGTGTGTGTGTGTGTGTGTGTGTGTGTGTGTGTGTGTGTGCCACCTCTTGGTCAGAGTAACTGTTTAAAGTATTTTGCAATGTTGTATTTTATTTCTATTTCCAGCACATGATGCTGTGTTTAATTAATTTAATTAATTTTAATTTATGGCTGCTGACGTTCTTGTCAGTAACGGGAAACGTCTGCCACTGTAACGGGGTGATTAAGGGATTAGAGGCACAGGACCATGTTGTCGTGTGACTGTTTAGTGAGTGTGAGGTGCAGTAACACCTGGGTGTGAGTGATCATGTTAGTTACCCTGTAATGTTAACATTGTGTTTTGTTTGGGGAGTTCTCTGTGTGTAATTTTGTGTTTATGGGATTGGGTACCACCATTGTGTACGTCCACGTTTGTTATGTGTTTATGTTTAGTTTGGAAGGGCTTAATTTAGTTTGTGTGGGGCCCATTTTTCTTTCAGGGACTGTTTGATTAGTGTAGTGTGTGAATCAGTAGGCCCGTTCCCTCTTGTATTAGTGTGTGAATCGGGTCAAAATTATTTGATTGGGCAATTTGTGTGCTTGCATTTTCTTTTGGGGGGGGGGGTGTATCGGATCGTAATGTAGGTATAATGTATTAGTATGGTGGTGCCCTAGGCTGGGAGGGGTAATGCCCGCCTTTGGGGGGGTGGCGTCACCTGGAGTATATCAGCCTGGAGTGGGAGACATATTGTCTCTTTGCTGACACTCCTGTACTCGCAGTAGGGTCTGCCCACGTGTACATAGTTCTTGTAATAAACTTTATAAAACGCCTCCTCGCCTCCTCACGTGTTCGGACACTACAGACAGCAGGAGCTGTAAAGACCTTTGGTCATCTAGAGATGAGAAAAAAGTGCTATATAGGTGAATAACATTTACAACAGCAGACCTGTACTGTACGTTCCATAGCTTGTGTAATAAAGTTTGTGTTGAAAGCAGACAGCGTTCTCTGTAGCTGCGTCCGATCGCCCAACAGTGGACTCGGAAGTGGACCGCACAGGGTAGCCGCCATTTTACGTGAGAGTCCAAACTGATGGGAGCGGACAGTGTTCAGTTCAAAGGGAGCTGAGAAGTGAGCAGGGAAGAAGTGAACAACGGTACGTCGCTTCACCAGAAGCTGACAGGAAGATTACCCATCAGCCACTGTGCCTCAAATACAAAAACAAGCTACTGTTGCTGACGTGAACAAGCTAGACTGATGTTGGTTGTTGTTTATATCGAGTGATGGTAACAAAATACATTTGTATTAATATTTTATTTAAGAACTATGTTATCCACCATTGTAGCAGTACCTATGGTTACCATGGTAACAGGGAGCTCAGGTTCCAGGGTGTTTGAAGTGGAGAAATTTTGTGAAGGACAGTTAACGTCACTGATGTTCCCTGAGAAGGGAACACTGTGGAGCGGAGCGGAGCTGTGGAGTCTCTGCAGGGTTCCACACACACCTGTCTTCTGTCCTTCAACACAACCCACATGATCAGGTGGGTCCATGTGGGTGGAAATGTTCAGTTCCCCACACACAGCTGAGCCACGGTGGTCCAGTAAGTGACAGAGGGGATTATTGGCCCCTCATTTTTATTTTGTCTACATTTCATCAGTTCTCTATTTGGTGAGCCACTCGCTTTTATTTTGAAGTGTTGCAAGACCAGATAGGAGCTCTTATTTTGAAAGTTAGAGAATGAAGGTACAGGATGTTCTGAACACGCACGGCTCCGTGCACCGAACCACACACGCACCTGCTGGCAGGTAGAGCCGGAAGAGACCGCCCCCCTACCTGGCGGGACCGGAAGGCGGAGCCGCCCACCCCGCGCGACAACATGAGCAACGGCTAACTGCGTTACTCAGAGCTGGAGGAGGAGCCTGACGTCAGCCTCACGGTGCAGCGTCATGGGTAGGAACTGTTACCTTCCACTGTAGCCGGGGAGCCATTTTACAGACGCACCATCACCATGGTTACCACCGCCACACTGCAACCTTCTCTAGGCCGTGATCCGCTCGGTGAGACTAACGCCGCCTGCAGCCACTGATGTCCGGCATCAGCGTGTGGCCCCGAGAAGCGCTGAGGGACGGTCCCGGTTCTGTCCACCAGTCCAGGAGGAACGCGGCACGGCACGCTGGCTTTGAACCGACAGCGCTGGACCACACTGGTCTGTTGATGACAAGACTGTAGAAGGTTGCTGGAGTGTAGAAGGTTGCTGGACTGTAGAAGGTTGCTGGAGTTTAGAAGGTTGCTGGACTGTAGAAGGTTGCTGGAGTGTAGAAGGTTGCTGGACTGTAGAAGGTTGCTGGAGTGTAGTAGGTTGCTGGAGTTTAGAAGGTTGCTGGACTGTAGAAGGTTGCTGGACTGTAGAAGGTTGCTGGACTGTAGAAGGTTGCTGGAGTGTAGAAGGTTGCTGGACTGTAGAAGGTTGCTGGAGTGTAGTAGGTTGCTGGAGTTTAGAAGGTTGCTGGACTGTAGAAGGTTGCTGGAGTTTAGAAGGTTGCTGGACTGTAGAAGGTTGCTGGAGTTTAGAAGGTTGCTGGACTGTAGAAGGTTGCTGGAGTGTAGAAGGTTGCTGGAGTTTAGAAGGTTGCTGGAGTTTAGAAGGTTGCTGGACTGTAGAAGGTTGCTGGAGTGTAGTAGGTTGCTGGAGTTTAGAAGGTTGCTGGACTGTAGAAGGTTGCTGGAGTGTAGAAGGTTGCTGGACTGTAGAAGGTTGCTGGAGTGTAGTAGGTTGCTGGAGTTTAGAAGGTTGCTGGACTGTAGAAGGTTGCTGGAGTTTAGAAGGTTGCTGGACTGTAGAAGGTTGCTGGACTGTAGAAGGTTGCTGGAGTTTAGAAGGTTGCTGGAGTGTAGAAGGTTGCTGGAGTGTAGTAGGTTGCTGGAGTTTAGAAGGTTGCTGGACTGTAGAAGGTTGCTGGAGTGTAGAAGGTTGCTGGACTGTAGAAGGTTGCTGGAGTGTAGTAGGTTGCTGGAGTTTAGAAGGTTGCTGGACTGTAGAAGGTTGCTGGAGTGTAGAAGGTTGCTGGACTGTAGAAGGTTGCTGGACTGTAGAAGGTTGCTGGAGTGTAGAAGGTTGCTGGAGTTTAGAAGGTTGCTGGACTGTGGAAGGTTGCTGGACTGTGGAAGGTTGCTGGAGTTTAGAAGGTTGCTGGAGTTTAGGAGGTGGAGGCGGTGTGAAAGGTCCAGAATGGAGAGGTGTGTTGAAATAGTCACGGGTGTTGGTGACAGGTCTGCATGGAGCCACGGAAAAAGCCTCCATAGGTGGAGCTGAAAATCTGTGCGCATGTGGAGAGGAGCAAACTATGGAACACATCATAGAGGTTTGCCCGCTCCAAAGACTGGAAGGAGGATTACACACCCTCCATACAGCAAACCAGGAGGCAACTGCTTGGCTTAAGGACTTTGCATTCGCTAAATAAATAAATAAACTACACCCCCCCCCCCCCCCAAAAAAAGAATATCCTGATCCATTTCAATTCCGGTTTTGCATGACAGTAAATGGTGTGCACTCACAATTCCATAGCAATGGCTGGAAGTTATGGAAAGCAGTGCAGGCTGTAGGGGAATTTCTGCCTGACCTGTGTGTGTGTTTGACTGCAGCTCCGTGGCTGGAGAAGTCAGCAGCTGCAGAAGAAGGACTGCAGGATGAAAACGTTCTGACCCACATGGAAAGAAAGATCGTCCAACAGAAACAGGTGAAAACTCACACACACACACACACACACACTAGCCCCGTTTCCACTACAGGAATCAGGAACCAGTTTTACAGGAACTTCCCCTGTGGTGCCTTTCTGCTCTACATGAACCTCCCCTTAAAGTTGTTCTGGAGCTCGTTGGGGCTGAACTAAGGCCCTGATCGGGGTTAGGCCCTTGAAGCTGGATTCGTGCTACTTCTCCTCTCTGCTTTGCTGAGGTGCACGTCCACTTTGGACGAGGCTGGCAAGTACGCGGTGGTGTATATACCTGACTTTTGTTGTCTCCCAGGCCAAGCCGTTGATGCACGCACACAACTGGTATTTGTAGTTTGATGCCAGCACAGCAGTACAGCGGCTGTATTAAAGTGAAGAAACGCCGGATCAACGACCGTCCTCTGCAGCAACAACAATGGCATCATTTCAAGGAAAAGGAGGAATGATCCCAGGATCCCAGCCCCGACCAACAGTGATGTGTGTGGAGTTTGCATGTTCTCCCCATGTCTGCATGGCTTTACTCCGGGATTTCTCCGGTTTCCTCCCACAGGCCAAAAACATGCAGGTTAGGTTAACTGGAGACTCTAAAGTGGCCGTAGGTGTGAGTGTGTGTGTGAATGGTGAAGGGATGGCGCCGTACCGTGGCTGCTTCATCCATCCAGGTGGAGGATGACCCTCAGTTTGCCCTCTGGGGATCCATATACATACAGTATGCAAAATGGAAAAAAAAAAAAATTGATCACACGCAATGCAGCCAGCAGGCAGGGGCAGCGGCAAAGAGGCCGGATAAAGATGCCTGCTGGCATTTATGGGGTGGTGCAGTGGCGGAAGAGGAAGGGGCCGCCGCTACACCGCATTTCACAATAAAACACGACATCACAGCCGTGGGGTGTAATGCCTCCACATCTAAAATCTAACATGGCCGTGACTGTGGAGAGAAACGGCCATATATGTGCATATCACACGCGGCCACACGGCACGTGCACTGGGCGAGCGGGTTTTCTATCTGTGATGTGTTCCTCTAACGGTGGCGAGTGTTTTTATGTTGAAAACTTGCGCTGCGTTCATTTTGTGAATGATCGTTTCTGTCTGATTTCAACATGTTTAACCCCTAACGTTCCAGCCAGTTTCCCTCAGAGTAGCACACGCAAAGAAAATCCAATTCTGTCTTCACTGAGTAGCTTTAGACAAGTTTGTCCACAATTAAGGGATTAAATTTGCAGCTTTTTTCTCCTCAATTTGTATTTTTTTTTCTTGTTAGTTTAGTTTATTCTGAACATGTGAAAAACAATAAAGAAAAAAGAGGAGAAAGCAGGTGAGCGTTCCACCACAGACAGCAGAAAAAAAGCTAATCAGCACACGGGACGTTGCCATTTCATGTTCACAAAGGGGTGGCAGGAAGTCACAGACTCGTTTATTCCATCCCCTTTCTTTCCCCATCATGGCGTAAATTATCTACGCATTTTTATATTTAGCTTCCTGATTAACGTCCCTGCAATTTGCTTCCTGCAAATTTACTAATAGTTGTAAATTTGCAACTTTGCTCTCAAATATTTGCAACTTTGTCCTGTAAATTTGCAACTTCTTTTCTTGTACATTAGAAAATTTCTTTCAACCCCTTACACTCCATCCATCCATCCATCCATCTTCTTCCGCTTAATCCTTTTCGGGTCGCGGGGCGGCTGGAGTCTATCCCAGCATCTTTGGGTAAGAGGCAGGGTCCACCCTGGACAGATCACCAGTCCATCACAGGGCAACACAGAGAGACAGACAACCATTCACTCTCACAGCCACACCTAAGGACAATGTAGAATCCCCAGTTTGATGCCAATTAACCTAACTTGCGTGTTTTTGGCCTGTGGGAGGAAACTGGAGAAATCCCGGAGTAAAGCCACGCAGACACGGGGAGAACATGCAAACTCCACACACATCACTGTTGGTCGGGGGCTGGGATCGAACCCGGGATCCCCAGGCCAAGGGTGAGTTGCTGTGCTGCCGCAGTGCTAACCACTCTTCCACCGCGCCACCCTGGTTTGTGTTCATGTTGAATGTAATTGTGGCTTGTAAATATGGGTGTCACCTGACTGCAAAACAAATCTACCTATGGGTACAAATTAGGGATGGGCATTCGGTGAAATTTTCTTCACCGATCATCGGGAGAATTAATGATTAATAATCGGTTAATCATTAACATTTTTAGGTACGTAACAAGGCAGGTAGACTACATTAGAACATCAGGAATCAGCACAGAGAGCCCTCTCTCTGTTCTCGTGTTGGCTCGGCTCAGGAATCTCGCAAGCTGATTGGCCGAGACGTTTCACCCCGCAAGCTGATTGGCCAAGACGTTTTACCCAGCTTCTGTCCCTGCCGAGCGGCCACCCAACAAACGAAGACCGCATTCATTGCTCTATCGCTCGTGTTACTTAGTCTAGCCGCGCAGAACTTTTTGCTGTTCTCTTGTGCCATTTTGTGCGAAATAGTCTTCCCGTCGAGGCACTACGCCGCCTCCTGCAGCTTCCCTCGACGTGTGTACACCGAATCTTCATGACCTTCTCAATAAAGTTTCTGAAAAAAAAAAAGAATCTTCACGACCGCCATTACTCAGCGCGCAACCACTGTTGGCGGTTTCTTCGCGTAATAAGGGTGTTCCATGGACCCTGTCGATGAGGTATATTTGTATGCTGCATTGCAGTGATTGCAGTACACCTGGTCATTTTTTAAATTGAAATGGTCCCACGCAACACTTCGCCGTAACCGCTTCATGATTTGGCGATTGCCCTACGGAAGCCCGCATGTATCAACTGAGGCACGCCAGGGTACGGCGATGGTGTAATGTTGCCCCCTGGTGCCCAAATTTTGCCATTGCATTGTTTGAGGACGGCCATGCACTAGGCCTCGGATTGTTTAAAAAAAAAAAAAGGTTTGTCAACGAAAATGAACTTCCTCGGTGAAATTCTTAATGATCAATTATCGGTTAATCGGTAAATTATGCCCATCCCTAGTACAAATAAAGTAACCTGAACCTGAACCTGAACCTGGGTGAGCGTGGGTGGAGGAAGGCATGGGTGGGTGCAGGCGACTGTGAGGGTGAGTGTGTGTGGGTTCGAGTTGGTGCTGTGAGAGCATGGGGGTGTGAGTGCCTAGGAATGGGCGTGTGTGCTGGTTGGGGGTGCTGGACTGAGGGTGTGGCACCTCCTGATACCTCCTGGACACGTAGGCTTCCTCAGACTGGGGGGCTGGCCCCCCGTGGGGCTCCTGTGCCTTGCTCCCGCCTTCCTTGGGTGTGGGAGCCTGGGGTGTGTGTGTGTGGGGGGGGGGGGGGGGCGCTGTGGCCCAGGGGCTGGTGTTGGCCCCGTTTGGGGGCGGAGGCTGGCCGGTCTGGGGGTGGGGGTGCATCGTGTTGGCCGCTTGGCGGCCCAGCCTCCCTCAGCCGTCCCTCCTGGGGCAGATGCCTGGTTGTCCTGGGGCTTGTTGGCCTTGGGACATTTGTGCTCTGTGGGGGTTGGTGGTGTTGTCTTGCTTCCTCTGAGTTTTTTTTGGGGGGGGGTTCTGTAACCTGCTACCCTCTTTCTATGTTTCCTGGCAAACCACTCACATGCACACACTTATTTTGCATGCGCTGTCATACACATGCCCACACACGTCTCTCCTCTAACAGGTGCAGATACCAGACTCATGAGACATTTTCAGTGGCAGAAACAGTCTTCTGTATGTTTCAGCTGTGTTAGTCTGTTTGTCTTCTCTGTTCCTCCCTTTTCTTCCCCCCCACCCCTCCTTTCACCCCCCCCGGGGTCTTTCATGGGTGAAACAATTTAAATAAAGTATTAAAAGTTATTACAAGAGGAGTCTATAAACAATATACAGTACATATATATGTACTATTTAAAACTCCTTTTAGCAAAGTCAGTGTTTGGCACAGTAAGGGAAGTGGATTTCTGTTCTGATTACCTGCTGCTTGACAGCACAAGAGAAAAAAAAAAAACAACTTTCTCCACTGAGTGACAGTCGGAAATTTGAAACACCAGAATTTTAAGCAGTTAAACATGTTTTACTTTGAAGCGCTACATCACATGTGTCAAACTCAGGCCCGCGGGCCAAATTTGGCCCGCAGTGTAATTATAATTGGCCCGCGAGATCATATCAAATGTGCATTAGAGCTGGCCCGCGGTATATACTGTACCGCTAATACTACAAATCCCACAATGCTTTGCTAGTATGTTGGCACGCAGTCGAAACCGGCAAGCGCTCCTTTTTTCTGTTGACAGTCATTGACAACCATGCTCCAGTCACATCGGACAAATTAATTTCACCCTCCACAAAAATGGCCAAACGAAAGATGGACAACAGGAGCTTTCAAGACAGGTGGGAGGCAGATTATCTGTTCACGAATATAAAGGACAGACCTGTTTGTCTTGTGTGCGGAGCTAACGTGGCTGTAACAAAAGAATATAACATAAGAAGACACTATAAAACAAAACATTATGAAAAGTACAAGGACCTGGACGTAAAGCAGAAGCTGCAGAAGGTGGAGGAGATGAAAAGAAGTCTGGTTTGCCGGCAGACTATGTTCATGAAAGCAAAATCAAAAAGTGAAGCTGCTGTAAAGGCCAGCTTTATTGTGGCAGCAGAGATAGCAAAATCAGCCCGGCCCTTTAGTGAGGGAGAGTTTGTCAAAAAGTGCATGGTCAAAGTTTGCGACATCGTGTGCCCAGATAAAAAGCAAGAATTTTTAAATGTGAGCCTGAGCAGAAACACCGTGGCTGAGCGCGTGTGTGAGCTTTCCACTAATCTACATGAACAACTAATAAAAAAGGGAAAAGATTTTATTGCATACTCCCTTGCTGTGGATGAGAGCAGCGACACGTCTGGTACTGCCCAGCTGTCAATCTTCATCCGTGGAGTAGACTCGAGCCTGTGCGTCACAGAGGAACTTTTAGGATTAAAATCAATACATGGCACCACCACAGGAAAAGATATCTTTGAAGAGGTATCCAAATGTATAACTGAAATGATCCTGCCTTGGGATAAACTTGTGGGACTGACGACAGATGGTGCGCCCGCGATGTGCGGTCAAAAGAGTGGATTGGTCGGCAGGATTCAGGAGAAGATGCGGGAGGAAGATGCAGGTGAACTTACAGTTTATCACTGTATCATACATCAGGAAGCGCTCTGTGGCAAAGCTCTGCAAATGGAACATGTTATGAGCTCTATAAAACGAGTAGTCAACTTCATAAGAGCCAAAGGTTTGAATCACCGGCAGTTCAAGTCTTTTCTGGAGGAGTTGGATTCAGAATACAGAGATGTGCCCTATCACACAGAGGTGAGATGGCTAAGCAGAGGAAAAGTACTGAACAGATGTTTTGAGCTACGTGAGGAAATCTGTCAGTTTATGGAAAACAAAGGGAAGGACACAACAGAGCTGAGAGATAAAAAGTTTCTGTGTGAGCTTGCATTTCTGTCTGACATTGTGAGCCATCTCGATGTGCTTAACCTGCAGCTTCAGGGACGGGGCCACATCATCACAGACATGTACGCAGCAGTGAGGGCCTTTAAAACTAAGTTGTGTCTGTGGAAGACTCAGATGCTGCAAGGAAGCTTGGGTCATTTTCCGTGCTGCCAAACCATGGTAGAGCAAATTTCTCCTGCCGTGCTGCCTAGCGCACAGTTTGCTGAAAAAATCAACGCGCTCAGCGCCGAGTTTTCCCGGCGATTTGCCGACTTTGAGGCTCAGAAAGGGAGATTTGAACTGCTCAGTAACCCGTTTGCGATTGACGTGGAAAGCGCACCAACCAGCCTCCAAATGGAGCTAATTGAACTCCAATGTAATGACATGCTCAAATCAAAATATGACTCTGTTGGTGCTGCGCAGTTTCCATGTTTCCTCCCCGACACAATGCCTCAATTACGCACCCAAGCTGCTCAGATGCTCTCAATGATCGGCAGCACATATCTATGTGAACAACTGTTCTCTATGATGAAGGAGAACAAAACACCTCACAGAAGTTGACTCACTGATGAACACCTTCACTCCGTCCTAAGGTTTTCCTCAGCTCAGAGCCTGACCCCAGACATTGATGAACTTGCATCTAAGAAAAGATGCCAGGTATCTGGCTTAGACCAATGTGCAGAGTAAATCAGAGTGTAGCAAACTGAGCTTGAATATATCTGTTATTTATGCACTTTTTCTACTGCAAGGCATGGTCTGTTAATAGTTGAAATGTTGGATTTTTATTGAATGACATTATTATTTTTGGTTCTTTTGTTGTTGGCTTTGAAAAAGATTTACTTTAAAAAGGAACTTGAAAGGATACGGGGAGAGACATACTTTATTTATTTATTTAAATAAGAAATGAATTCCACTGATGTGTCTTTTATTTCAAATTTAATTTCTCATGTGTTTGTAATATCAAGCTTTGGTTGTTCCAGATTCTGTGTTTAAGCAAAACTAAAGTTTGTTTCCATATGAAAAGGTTAAACATTACATATCAGTTGCAGTTAATTTTTCAGTAAATATTGAGTTTGGCCCGTGACTTTACTTCACTGCTTAATTTTGGCCCACTGTGAATTTGAGTTTGACACCCCTGCGCTACATCATGGTTGAAAACTATCCATTCCATGATGAACAAGTTCTCTGTCGGCCAACAGGTCCTACCCCCATGGTGGAGACATGACGGTGGAGCGGACCAGGAACAGCAACAGCTCCTGCCTAGTTCCTCTCTCCTAAAATTGGTTCCTACTTCCTGTACTGCAAATAGGGCTATTTTTAGCTGTCAAATGAGAAACATCTGAAATTGTGGCTGTATAAGACAAGGAACATTTGGCCCAGCTCTAAGCAGTAACATTGCGCACCCTCCTCACTGTTTGCTTCATGCACTGAGGAGCCATCAAGTCTTCTTCTCCTTGCTGCTCCCTACAGGGGTGGTCCCAGCAGATCCTCAGGCTCAGACTGTTGCTCTTTTTAATCGAAGCTTGTGTCATTCATGCCCGAGGTCTTTTTTTCATATGCTTGTGAAAGTGCAGGTGACCCTGACCAAAAAACAAACCCCCCTGAGGTGAGCAGAGCACCCAGAAAAACTGCTCAGGGAAACGGTGCTGCACCTTCTAGTAAAAGTGTCTTCCAAGAAGTTACGTGAGTAGTGACAACAGTCATGGATTTATGACGTTTAGCTTAAATTTGTGAGTTCCAGAGTCAGTCTCTCATGAATTTTACAGTTTTCTCCACACAAATTTGTAATTGTTGCCATATAAATTTGAAGCTTTTTATTCATAAACTTGAGTTTTTTCCTCATCCATCAATGTATTATTTTTTCCTCAAAAAAGTGACTTTTTTGACAACACTTTATTTAAACTTGATGTTAATTTTCAACTTTTCACCCCCAAATCTTCACTTTTTTCTTGTAATTTGTGAGATTCTTCTAATACATCCATTCTCTTAGCTGCTTAATCCTTTCAGGTCATTGGGGGATTATTATTCTATAATCCACATGTTTTATGGCCTACTGAATTTTTAATACATCCTTATGTGCACATTTAGGCTGGACACTGAATCAGAAAAATTGGACAAAAACACACTTCTGTAAACCCAATTCAATTCAATTCAGTTCAATTCAACTTTATTTATATAGCGCCATTTCACAACAACAGTCATCTCATAGCGCTATCAACTGTAGGGGGGAACCCCCACAGTTGCAGAAAGACCCCAGCAATCAGGCGATCCCTGTGAGCAGCACTTGGCGACGGTGGAGAGGAAAAACTCCCTTTTAACAGGAAGAAACCTCCAGCAGAACCAGGCTCAGGGAGGGGCAGTCATCTGCTGCGACTGGCTGGGGGGTGAGGGGATAGAGAAGAAGAAAAGAACAGACATGTAGAGAGCAAACAGCACGATGGGGACTCAATCTATGGGAGAGAACAAACAAATGTTAATGACCAGCAAAAAAAAAAATATTTCATAGAGAGTGAGGAAAGGAGTGAGGCCCAGTGCATTACTGGAGGTCCCCCGGCTGACTAAACCTATTAGCAGCATAACTAAGGGAGGGTTCAGAAACACATGATCCCTCCCTAATTGTAGGCTATATCAAAAAGGTAGGTTTTAACCCTAATCTTAAAAACAGAGATCGAGTCTGACTCCCGAATCCAGATTGGCAGCTGATTCCACAGGAGAGGAGCTTGGTAACTGAAGGCTCTGCCTCCCATTGTACTTTTGGAGATTCTAGGTATTACAAGTAGTCCTGCATTTTGGGAGCGTAGTGCTCTGTTAGGATAATACGGTAGTATCAGATCTTTTAAATAAAAAGGAGCCTGATTGTTTAGAGCTTTGTAAGTAAGAAGAAGGATTTTAAACTTAATTCTAAACTCTATGGGAAGCCAATGAAGGGAGGCCAGAACCGGAGAGATATGATCTCTCTTTCTAGTACCTGTTAAAACTCTTGCTGCAGCATTTTGGATCAGCTGAAGACTTTTTAAAGATGTTTTAGGACAACCTGATAATAAAGAATTACAATAATCTAATCTCGAGCTAACAAAAGCGTGGATCAGTTTCTCAGCATCACTCTGAGACAAGATGCTCCTAATCTTGGCAATATTACGCAAATGATAGAAAGCAGTCTTAGAAACAAATTTAATATGTGAATTGAAGGACAAATCCTGATCAAAAATAACTCCAAGGTTCCTCACAGAGCTATTAAGAGAAAGAGTAACTGCATCCAAACTGAAAGTTTGATTTGGAAAGGAATTTCTAAGTTTTTTTGGACCAACAAGAATGACTTCAGTCTTATCTGAATTTAATAGCAGGAAATTACAAGTCATCCAAGCTTTGATTTCCTTAAGACAGGCTTCTAACTTGGCTAATTGATTACTATCATCTGGCTTCATTGACAGGTATAATTGTGTGTCATCTGCATAACAATGAAAATGTATACAGTGCTTTCTAATAATGTTGCCTAACGGAAGCATATATAAACTAAAAAGAGTAGGGCCTAGCACAGATCCCTGTGGAACTCCATGACTAAGCTTTGAATTGAAAGAAAACTCATTATTTACATGAACAAACTGGAACCTATCAGATAAATAAGACTTTATGAAGACTTTATGAAACCCAGAGCACTTACACTTGCTAACTGAGCTTCTATAAGAATTTCTAGTCAAACAACCACAGATCCAATTCACTAGAAACCAAATACATAACCACTGACACAGGGTATGGTGGTAAGAGACTGGACCCAAACGCCAGACGACTCCCTCTGGTCGACTGCGGAGATCATCTGGTGAAGAGCTATGGCAGCTGGAGCCGGGGGTGGGGTGGAGAGTCGGGAAGAACGGTGCTGACGCGCTCCGTGCTCCTCCACTGCAGTCCTGGGTGGTGAGGCAGACCACGGAGCTCCGCAGATGGGGAGCTCCCGTTACCAAAGGAACACCCTCAGACGCAGGGTATGCTCCAGCTGCAGGGCTGCTGCTATCCACAGACCATCCTTTACCGGGTTGGAGGAGCGACGGGCTGTGGTGATCAACCCCTTCAGCTGGTTCATGGCCTTAAACTCCCCCTGGGTTAGCAGCACACACCCGGCCATAGCTGAGCAAAATGAGAATCTGCTGGCTCCTTAACTGGTGGCATCCTTCTGACAAAATAAACTAAGACTTGGCAAAACTCAGACTTAGAAACAAAAATACAAAAACTAGGAATGACTCGAGTAAGCATGAAGACAGGACTGGCATAAATTCAGACAAGGCAGAAGCATATTGACATGATAACACTGGCAAGGATGGACACAGACTTATATAGACAGGGGATAATTAGCAAACACAGGACAGGTGGGAGCAACGGGGACAACAGAGACAGCAGGGAGTGGCTACAGGTACGCAAGACATGAGGAGCTGAGACAAAAGGAGTAAAACAGCCAACATGAGACATGACCACAAGACCATGACAGTGATAACAGGCAGTACAGGACAAAGGACAAGACAGGGAATAAGTAATACAAACAACCCAGGGTAATAATAAAGATAAGCAGAAAATCAGAGTAAACGTCTGTGTGAGCTTGGTCCTCAGACCCTGACAACCACGAATAAAAAATAATCTCATTAACTGAGGGAAATTCACATCAACAGTAAGTCTATTCAGTTATCTTTCCTCAGCCATCTGGTTGTTTTCAGGCCAGCCTTGTCTCCACCAGTATGGAGGACATGTCTGGCTGCAATACAGCTGGGAAAACTATTCAACTTGAAACATATTTAGTGGATAAGCCTTTTTTGCACTGACAGGCTCAAGATGTTTTCTATTTTATATAATTTTTTAAAAGTTTTGTATATTTTTCACTCTGCATGTGATGAATAGTGGTGAAAGTTTTAATTGCTATTAAACATGATTATTTGCGATTAAAGCGACAGCACAAAGTTTATGTAATAAAATTTCATATATGTAATAGTTGCATCAAAATGAACATAAATTAGTTCTTCTCCTTGGGTAAACAGGCCACTTTTGACCCAGAAGCTAAAGAACATGAGTTGAAGTTGAAAATGGATGAGCTGCGTGCTGTGATCCTGTCCCAGGATATCAAGGTGAGACTGTTCCTCCACAAAACACCTCATTTCACTCAAATATTACCTTCATTTATTTATATTCTGCATTCCTGATGTATACAGTACCTCTTCATACATTTCCATGCCTTGTTTCCTATGGGTGTGACCTTGTCCAGATTAAGATCCTGTCTAGCCAGGCTAAAGTTTACCACCAGGCTCACTGTCAGATGTTGGAGGCCCTGAAGTCCCAGGAGCTCTGTGAGCAGCTGAAGACACAACTGCAGAACAAAGACCAGCAGATCAAAGACATTACTGCTGTCAGCGACTGCAGGTAGACCTCTGTAATGTCTGACTTTGTGCATGCATGTCTTTCAATATACTGTATGTGATACAAGTGCATACCTGTGCATGCCCGTGCATACCCATTCATGTCCATAGAAACCAAGTATAAGCAAGTATTTCTGCATGCCCTTAGAAAGCAGGTGTAAGCAAGGGTGTAATCAAGCCCATCAGCACTGGTTCAGTGATGCCTGCCTTTGATCTCTGATGATGCCACAGCAAGTCCTATGATCATGAGTGATGCCTGTGTTTGATCTTTGATGATGTCATAGCGAGTCCTGTGATTGTGATGCCTGCCTTTGATCTTTGATGTCCTATGATCATGAGCGATCGTGAGTGATGCCTGCCTTTGATCTCTGATGATGTCATAGCGAGTCCTATAATCTTTGATGATGTCATAGCCAGTGCTATGATTGTGAGTGACGCCTGCCTTTGATTACACACAAGCACACACACAGATTTTCTTGAATCAGTCTGTACTATGGTGTCTTCATATAGATACCAAAGGCTGATGCATAGCAAGTCCTATGATGCCTGCCTTTGATGTTTCATGATGTCATAGCGAGTGCTATGATTGTGAGTGATGCCTGCCTTTGATCACACACAGATTTTCTTGAATCAGTCTGTACTATGGTGTCTTCATATAGACACCAAAGGCTGATGCATAGCAAGTCCTATGATGCCTGCCTTTGATGTTTGATGATGTCATAGCGAGTGCTATGATTGTGAGTGATGCCTGCCTTTGATCACACACAGATTTTCTTGAATCAGTCTGTACTATGGTGTCTTCATATAGACACCAAAGGCTGATGCATAGCAAGTCCTATGATGCCTGCCTTTGATGTTTCATGATGTCATAGCGAGTGCTATGATTGTGAGTGATGCCTGCCTTTGATCACACACAGATTTTCTTGAATCAGTCTGTACTATGGTGTCTTCATATAGACACCAAAGGCTGATGCATAGCAAGTCCTATGATGCCTGCCTTTGATGTTTGATGATGTCATAGCGAGTGCTATGATTGTGAGTGATGCCTGCCTTTGATCTTTGATGTCCTATGATCGTGAGTGATGCCTGCCTTTGATCACACACAGGCACACTCACAGATTTTCTTGAATCAGTCTGTACTATGGTGTCTTCATATAGACACCAAAGGCTGATGCATAGCAAGTCCTATGATGCCTGCATTTGATGTTTGATGATGTCACAGCAAGTCCTATGATCTCTGATGATGTCACAGCAAGTCCTATGATCATGAGTGATGCCTGCCTTTGATCTTTGATGTCATAGCAAGTCCTGTGATTGTGATGCCTGCCTTTGATCTTTGATGTTCTATGATCATGAGTGATCGTGAGTGATGCCTGCCTTTGATCTTTGATGATGTCATAGCAAGTCCTATGATTGTGAGTGATGCCTGCCTTTGATCACACACAGATTTTCTTGAATCACTCTATACCAGGGGTGTCAAACTCATTCCATGGAGGGCCAAGACCCTGCAGGTTTTACTTCCACCCAGTCTCTTCAGCAGGTGTTTTCACTGATCAGCAATCAGTAGGACGAAATTCAGAGAAATCACCTGTTGAAGACACTGGGTGGAGGTAAAACCTGCAGGGTCTTGGCCCTCCATGGAATGAGTTTGACACCTGTGCTCTATACTATCCACCTTATTCCTAGCCCCCATGATGCCTTGCGTGAATTGTGGACGCAACTTCTGGTACTAGTTTAGAACATACGGTTATCACTGAAATGGGACACTTTTCCTTGTTAAAAAACAATGACTTCGGCATCAGAAATGCGGGAACACAGCCTCTTGCACATCAAATCAGTAACACTAATGTGTACCCGTGCATGCCCGTAGAAATCCGTGCATGCCCGTACAGGGAATGCATTGGAGCAGAATTCTTGCCAGTTACAGAACAGTTGGTATAGCAACACAGCACTAAGTGGCAATCACATGTGACGGCTTTTGTATGCAGCAAAACATAAAAATCACACAAAATATGCCCTGCCATCTGGGGCTGTTTGCCCCTGCTTGTTACGTCTTCCCCTGCCTCTCACTCTTCTGTGTTATGCTGCTTACCTGTGTCTGTATATATGTCTTGTAGGGAGTCATGTGCTCTGTCTATGTGCCGTTGTATAGACATCATCTGGTGGGTCTTCTTCTTCGTTCAGACCACTGAAGGGTCTCCTCCTGTCTCAGATGGCTGTGTTGTTCACAGTCATGCCTGTGGCGTATTGGATGTCGCACATGGTCTATGTGACATCATAAAGACACATTTGTCTGTGTGTCCTATGATACCTGAGTTCATAGGACGTTCTATGCCTACGTCCTGTGATGTTCAGGCAGAGATCATAGGCCATCCTATGATGTCCTATGAAGCGTGACAGACACACACAGATTTCTTGCTTTGAGAGAGTGATGATGATAATGATGATAATGATGATGATGATGATGATAGAATGATTATAATCATACCACTTCCCATGACTATCGAGGGATGGTAAGATGATCTTAAAAAATGGCCTCGTACACCATAGCTTCGCTAGCACCGCTGCTGAAATGCTAATGATGTAACCAATATTTTAGCTAGGCTGAAAACTCATGTTCGATCGGTCAGGAGTTGTCTTCCACAAAAACATAGGTATTTTTAGAAAATTCAATTTCTAAGTTTTAAAAAATGATACCAGACACTGGGGTTTCCTGGGACTTTGCCGCTAGCAACCAAAGAAAGTGTCACGAATTATGACACCTCGTTGCCTGCAGCTCGTAATGGCGTGGCGCACATTCAACACTGTGCTTGAGTGTTTTAAATTTGGGGTAAAACGTCAGATCTGTGACATTCATACAAGTGAAAACATACCTGGCTCTTGGTGTCTGTCCTGTGTATGTACCACCGATCTCATGAACAATCCTTTAGTTTTCAGTGCATGACCTACTCATTGCTGTAAGAAGCCACAGATTCAGCTGTTTATCTGTGAGGAGCATCACACAACTAATCATTCGAAAATACAAAAACTACAAGTGCTGAAGTTAGCTGCCACTTGAGTGGAAAACACATATGTGGACTATACATTAAAATTAATTTAAAAAAACTTTTAAAAATGCTATTTTAAATGCCCCTGCTACTCCACTGAAACTGATTTTACACTGGGTCAAACGAAACCGGAAGTTCCGTCCACAATTGCTCCTCCAGCGGCACCCCCAGGAATAAGGTGCATGCATAGTGTCTTCATATAGACACCAAAGGCTGATGCATAGCGAGTCCCATGATGCCTGCATTTGATGTTTGATGATGTCATAGCGAGTCCTATGATCTTTGATGATGTCATATTGAGTCCTATGATTGTGAGTGATGCCTGCCTTTGATCTTTGATGATGTCATAGCGAGTCCAATGATCTTTGATGATGTCATAGCGAGTCCTATGATTGTGAGTGATGCCTGCCTTTGATCACACACAGACACACACACACTTAATATTCTGCTGTTGAACGGCCACACCTCGGACGCGGTCCAAGGACGGATAATTTTTTCACACATAAGGAGTTCTTATACAAAGATGTAGAGTGATGATAATCAAGTCAGTGGCAGTAATGCACCTGTAAGCTGGTTGCCAACTGCAGCCTTCAGAGCGAAGGACAGGATCGCCCTCCGCTCAGCCAGGTCTGCGCTCTCAAAGGGAATTAAGGCGGCAAAGCGCGCCTATGCGGAGAAAATCCAGGGACACCTCTGTGACACTAGGAACACCAAGCAGGTGTGGCAGGGAGTTCGGACACTGACGGGCTTTAAGCCTAGGCAGGGGGTCGATGATGACGACGCTTCGCTTCCAGACAGGCTTAACGTCTTCTTTGCACATTTTGAAGCATCAAACTCGACAATCAGAGGGAGGGCTGGCCCTCCCTCACCATCGGTCGGACCAGCTTTTACCATCAACAAAGCGGACACACGGAGGACCCTAACCAGAGTCAACCCACGCAAAGCTGCAGGTCCAGACAACATTCCGGGACGTGTGCTCCGAGACTGCGCGAGCGAGTTGGCAGATGTCCTGACTGACATTTATAACATCTCCCTGAGTCAGGCCATCGTTCCCAGATGCTTCAAGACCTCTATCATTGTACCGGTGGCAAAGAAACCAGTTGTGTCCTGTTTGAATGACTATCGTCCTGTTGCACTGACACCAATTGTGATGAAGTGTTTTGAACGGCTTGCCAAACCACACATTACAGCCTGCCTCCCTGCATCACACGACCCGCTCCAGTTTGCATATCGTTCAAACCGCTCCACGGAGGATGCTATAGTCACCACCCTACACTCTGTCATCACCCACCTGGACCAGAAAGACACCTACGCCAGACTCCTGTACATTGATTTCAGTTCAGCATTCAACACCATTATTCCCCAGAGACTGATGGAAAAATTACTCCTTCTCGGTCTGAACACCACCACATGTCTCTGGATCCTGGATTTCCTGACTGAGAGACCTCAGTCTGTCCGGGTTGGAAACAACATCTCCAAGTCTGTCACGCTGAGTACCGGGTCCCCTCAAGGCTGTGTACTCAGTCCACTGTTGTTTACACTTCTAACACATGACTGTGTATCCAGACACGAGGGGAACCAGATTATTAAGTTTGCAGATGACACCACGGTGGTGGGACTTATCCAGAGGGATGAGGAATCAATGTACAGAGAAGAAGTGAGAGACCTGGAGGGCTGGTGCAAGGAGAACAATCTGGTGCTCAACGTGGACAAAACGAAGGAGATGATCGAAGGAGATGATTATCAACTTCCGGCGGTCACAGCCTGAGCACGCCCCCCTCAGCATCGGCGGCCGTTTAGTGGAGAGAGTAGAGAACATCAAGTTCCTCGGAGTGCAGATCTCACAGGACCTGACCTGGAGCAAGAATTCCTTGGAGATCAGGAAGCGGGCTCAGCAGAGACTACACTTCTTGAGGAAACCCAAACAGGCCTCTCTCCCCATCTGCATCCTCAGGACCTTCTACAGAGGTGTGGTGGAGAGTGTTCTGACGTACTGCATTGCTACATGGTACTCCAGCTGCAGTATGTCAGACAAAAAAGCCCTGCAGAGGATAGTCAAGGGGGCGGAGAGGGTAATTGGAGTCTCCCTCCCCTCTGTCCAAGAACTTTTTCAGAACCGTTGTAGAAGCAGGGCACTGAACATTGTCAAGGACCGTTCTCACCCTCTGCATAAACACTTTGAACTTCTTCCATCTGGTAAACGATTCCGGAGCATCAGAGGCAGAACCACCAGACTGATCAACAGCTTCCTCCCACAAGCTGTCAGGATGCTGAACAGCTGACCCGGAATCTCTCATACACACTACTGCACCTACGGACATAGACATACTAACTATAATTAGTTAGTTATTCTTTTTCCCCAAGTATGTCTCAGGGATGTGTGAATGGATGGGGGGGGTGGGGGTGGGGGGGAGCTATGTGGGAATGTGTCTTAATCATGCTGCTTCTTATATGGATGCCGAGAGAAACGCAATTTCATCTTGCCTGCACTACAGTTGTATGTACAGCAATACGACAATAAAGTTTGATTTGATTTGAACTGCCAATCAAATTAAAAAGAAGAGAAGAACACACACATAGATTTTCTTGAATCAGTCTATACTATGGTGTCTATATCCATGTAGAGATCATAGGAACATCATAGGTGATCCTATAATCTCTTAGCAAGTCCTATGGTTGTGACAGACAGACATACACACAGAGTTCTGGAATTATATATCCATTCATCCATCTTCTTCTGCTTAATCCTTTTCGGGTCACGGGGGGCTGGAGCCTATCCCAGCATCTTTTGGGCAAGAGGCAGGGTCCACCCTGGACAGATCACCAGTCCATCACAGGGCAACACAGAGAGACAGACAACCATTCACTCTCATAGTCAGACTAAGGACAATTTAGAATCCCCAGTTTGATGCCAATTAACCTAACTTGCATGTTTTTGGCATGTGGGAGGAAACCGGAGAAATTCCGGAGTAAACCCACGCAGACACGGGGAGAACATGCAAACTCCACACAGATCACTGTATACGAATCACTATAAAAGCAAGGAATCTGTGTGTCACGCTTCATAAGACATCATAGGATGGCCTATGATCTCTGCCTGAACATCATAGGTCCTATGATGTTCAGGATGTCCTAGGAACTCAGACATCATAGGACAACAAGTGTGTCTTTATGATGTCACAAAGACAACAGAGATCATAGGACGATTTGTCTTTATGATGTCACACATAGATTTGTCTATGTGTCGACAAATGTGTCTTTATGATGTCACATACACCACAGAGATCATAGGACGATTTGTCTTTATGCTGTCACGCATAGATATGATTTTCATGATCCTGTCCATGAACTGGAATTACGACGCACCCATCCCTCAGCCAGTGGAAATAGACTGTCACTCACCTTCATAGCACTCGCTATGGTGGTCCTACATAGGGACATCATGTGGCGGTAAGACAACAAGCTCTTCAGCTGCTCCTAGGACACAGTCCAAGGGCGGATAATTTTTTCACACATAAGGAGTTCAACTCCTTATAAGAACTCATACAAAGATATAGAGTGATGATGGTCAAGTCAGTGGCGGTAATGCACCTGTAGGCTGGTTGCCAACCGCCAATCAAATCTAAAAGAAGAAGAAGAACGAAAAAGAAGAAGAAGACCCGATTTCTTGAATCAGTGCATTGAAGAGAAGAGAAGATTGGGACATCATATAGTCTTCGTCGGACATCACCATTTCCTACAATCTATAGGCTATCAAGAGCTGGTCGATACCACCGAGAGAACCAGTTAGTAGAGATTTCTTGAGTCAGTGCGTCGAAGAGAAGAAGAAGATTGGGACCGCATTTCAAGAGAAGAAGAAGATTGGGACCGCATTTACGCCTGTGTTTGGCTGGTGGTAGGATTGCTTTGTTTGTGACGGATAGCAAAAACTATACGCTGTCTGTAACATTATGGCATCTAGCTCTGATGGGTATGATAACGATGAGGTGGGCTGGACATTATCCAGGCCTGGGGCCGGAAAAGAGCAGCTAGGGGGGCACCAAGACTTAGAAGCGGGTCAGATGAGAGTGATGCGGGAGGAAGTAACAATGCAAAGAAAACACAAACTGGCCAAAATGGATGGCAGTTTGAGGATGTAGGGAATGACTGGAAGGTTGTCACTGAGTTCAGTCAGGGTGGGGGGCACTATCACCTGGTGAAGCTAACAAAAGCAATTGAGAAAGAAATTCCGAGAGTTAAGTTTGCAGTTCTTGAAGAATAACCGGCTGTTAATTCATACCACAAGTAAACAATGGCAACAGAAAATACTGACAATGACATGTCTAAACGGAGAACAAATGAAGGCACATGTTCCTTGTGCGACAGCTAACTTGAGGGGAGTTGTATCAGGTGTGCCTTTGTGCATGTCTATGGAAGAAGTGAAAAACAAGATCCAAGGAGGAAAGGTGAAGGATGTGAAAAGGGTACAGAGTAAAAAAGAAGGCTTGCTGAAGGACACACAGTCTGTCATGATTGTTTGAGGAAACACTCCCTAAATCAGTCCTAATAGGATAGTACATGTATTTCAGGGTCAGAGGATACGTCCCAAAGCTACAAATGTCAAAGGATGGGTCACACTGCTCAGCAATGTAGGAGAAAGCTAAGATGTGGTAGATGTGGAGGGGAGCATGAATACAATAAATGTGACAAGGACACCAAAGTAAAGTGTTGGGACTGCGGAGGTGAGCACAGTGCTGCATATGGAGGATGTGTTGTTCTTCTCTCGGTTACTGGCGGATAGCAAACAACTGGAAGGTGCATACCGCCACCTATGGAGGATGTGTTGTGCAGAGGGGAAGCTAGACAAGTCCAGGAAATCAGAATAATTAAGAAAATCTCGTATGCGGAAGCTCTAAAGACAGAGGGGCAGGAATAGTCAGAAACACAGCAGGCCTTCCTCAACGAAGTTCAGTTCAAATGGAAGCCCAGCAATCAACGGGTCCCACGCAAGCACAGGATCGTGCAGCTGCAAGGAATGTTTGTGTTCACAAATGCAAAATGGATGATGACACATTGATAGTTAAGAGGACAAACCCTTATAGCTTTTTTATCTGCCACACCATGAATGTTGCTGCACAGCTACAGAAGAAAAGTGACAGAATCAAAACCATTGTGGAAGCAGCAGAAAGCTTCCTAGATGTGAAAGATATCACAGCTGACCAGATTCGTGCTTTACTGAAAGCAGAAACTGGCGAGACTGCACATACTAAAACAAGGCCTTAATCACTATGGTACTACACATACTACAGTGGAATACGAGGAGTCTTATAGCAAATCAATCAATCAATCAATCAATCAATCATCCTTTATTGTCATGATGCTATGCATACAACTGCAGTGCAAGCAAGATGAAATTGCGTTACTCTAGGCATCCATATTGTAAAAAGAACATAATTTAAAAACACACCCACACCCCCCTCACCCCCCACCCCAACAGCCATTCACACATCCCTGACACACATTTGGATATTACAGTAATGTTAACTTATTACAGTTGCAATTAAAATGATAATAACTGCCTATGTATAAAACAATTAAAATGGCTAAGTGAAGTAGCTAAGAGAAATAAATACTTAAAACTGACTAAAGTATGATATACATATACATAATGTCCATAAAGTGCAGTAATATGTGTAAAGGATTCCAGGTCAGCTGTTCAGCATCCTGACAGCTTGCAGAAGGAAGCTGTTGATCAGTCTGGTGGTTCTGCCTCTGATGCTCTGGAATCGTTTGCCAGATGGCAGCAGTTCAAAGTGTTTATGCAGAGGGTGAGTGTGGTCCTTAACAATGTTCAGTGCCCTGCTCCTACAACGGCTCTGAAAAAGTTCTTGGACAGAGGGGAAGGAAGCTCCAATTACCCTCTCAGCCCCCTTAACTATTCTCTGCAGGGCTTTTTTGTCTGACATACTGCAGCTGGAGTACCATGTAGCAATGCAGTACGTCAGAACACTCTCCACCACACCTCTGTAGAAGGTCCTGAGGATGCAGATGGGGAGAGAGGCCTGTTTGAGTTTCCTCAAGAAGTGCAGTCTCTGCTGGGCCCGCTTCCTGATCCCCAAGGAATTCTTGCTCCAGGTCAGGTTCTGTGAGATCTGCACTCCAAGGAACTTGATGTTCTCCACTCTCTCCACCGAACGGCTGCTGATGTGGAGAGGTACGTGTTCAGGCCGTGACTGCCGGAAGTCGATAATCATCGACAAACGGACAAGAACTCAAGAAGTATCTTTACAAACTAGACCTTGTTCCACAGGTAGTGTGTGTACAGGAGACATGGCTTCAACCTCGCTTAGATTTTGTTATTCCAGGATACAGTTCAATTGTGGGGAGACTTGAATAACGAAACCGAATTGTCTTTCATTCCAGTTTATTCAAGAAATCATTCCACTGTCTGCTCTCATTCTTCAGCAGCGAACAAAGAGCGTGAACACACCAAAGTTCTCTCATTTAAACATTCTGACATCAAACCATTTCCCTCGCGGGGGAAATCACACATCTCTCTCAAAATCTCTTTATTCACATTCATTAGCCTTTTATTTACATAACTCCCCCTTCTCTCTTCCCGAGCCTCAGTGGTCAGGAAGTCTTCTGTCCCCTGTCCTCCGCAGGGGGTCCAGGCTCTGTGGCTCCGCACCGCAGGGGGCTGGCTCTCCTTCATCGTGGTTAAATCACATATGCAGTGTCCAACATATACATGTCTCACAACACAGCCATATAACCCCCCCCAAACGATGAAGAACAGACTAATTCCTAAAATTAAATAGCACCTTACTCACTACTGAATAATCAACACCAACATTCAGTCTGTGCGCCGCTTGGGCTTCAGCCGTCTGCCGAATCTGCTGTGCGTTGGCCCCGCCTTGCCTGCGGTGCGTTTCTGCTTCGGCGCTGTTGACTGAGGGAGAGAGTGATTAATTGCCTTCTGCGGGGGCCTGCCTCGTCGAGGCGCCACCGCGACCGGTACAGACACGTCCTTCATGACAAAAGCAGGTTTTAGTCTGTCAATACTGACCGTCTCTTTTCTGTCTCCAAAATCCAGCACAAATTGCTTATCACCTGCCTCCAGCACTCGAAATGGCCCTTCGTAAGGCGGTTTGAGCGTTGCTTTTAGGGCTTCGCGCCTGACAAAAACGAAATCGGCATTTTTCAAAGCCTTGGGGACGAAAACTCGTGGAAAAGCGTGATGAACCGGACCCGGGAGCGTGTCTGCCCCCGTGCCGACTAACGGTCCCAGAGCCGAGAGAGGTGGGGGCTCTGGGTGCTCTGGTAAAAACTCGCCCGGCAGCCTCAGAGTTTGTGCGAATACCAGCTCCGCTGGGGAGGCGTCTAAGTCCTCTTTAGGCGCAGAACGCAACCCTAATAAAACCCATGGAAGTTTATTCACCCAATCTGCATCCGTGAGCGACGCTCTGAGTGCTGCCTTCAAAGACCTATGAAAACGCTCGCATAAACCATTGGCCTGAGGGTGGTAAGCCGTAGTGCGGTGAATTTTGGCTCCTAAGCCGTTGGCCATCGCTGACCACAGCTCAGAGATGAATTGTGGTCCTCTATCGGACGTAATGTCCGACGGAACCCCGAAACGCGCCACCCAAGCCGTTAAAAAAACGCGAGCCACCTCCGCGGCCGTGGTCGTCGCAAGTGGGACCACTTCCGGCCAACGTGTGGTGCGGTCCACCATTGTCAAAAGATACGTGAACCCCTGTGATGCCGGTAGGGGGCCCACAAGGTCGACGTGCACATGGTCGAACCTTCTGGCCGGAATGCGGAACGGTTCTAACGGGGCTCTTGTGTGCCTGTGAATTTTGGCCCGTTGACAGGAAATGCAGGTTTTTGCCCATTCCTTCACGTGCTTGCGCAGGCACGGCCAAACAAACTTTTCCGCCACTAGTTTCACTGACGCGCACACCCCCGGGTGCGCCAGTGAGTGGACCGAGTCAAAAACACGGCGGCGCCACGTGGCCGGAACCACCGGACGCGGGCGCCCCGTCGACACGTCGCAGATCAGGGGGGGCATACCGGTTTGTAAACACTTGCTCTCCAGCCTCAACCCTGTTGGTCCAGACTGGAGCGCGCGCACGTCTGCGTCCGCCCCCTGGTCCGCTGCCATGGCTGCGTAATCTATACCCACGTGCACCGGGGCTGCGCGCGCCACCGTGCCGCTCTCCTGCGGCGCGGTCACGGTGGCCCGTTCTGCCTCTGCGCGTGTTGGGGTCGTGAACGCGCGTGAGAGACAATCCGCTACTACATTGAATTTGCCCGCAACGTGCCTAATGTCAGTGGTAAATTCCGAGATTGCGGCCAGCTGCCTCTGCTGCCTGCCGGACCACGGGTCTGAAATTTTGGCCATGGCGTATGTGAGCGGCTTGTGGTCCACATAAGCGGTGAAGCACCGTCCTTCCAGCCAGAACTGGAAATGACGAATAGCCAAATGCAGCGCCAACAGTTCTCTGTCAAACGCGCTGTATTTTCGTTCAGCCGCGCTTAAAGATTTGCTAAAGAAAGCCAAAGGCTGCCAAACTCCGGCTACCTGTTGCTCAATAACGGCCCCTATGGCTAAATCTGAAGCGTCTGTCGTCAGCGCGATACGTGCTGCAGGGTCTGGGTGGGCCAGGAGCGCAGCGTCAGCCAAGGCTTTTTTAACCTCTGTGAACGCGCGCTCCCGCTCCGGGGACCATTCGACCGCCTGGGTCGGTTTTTGTTTTTTGAGCGCGGCATATAACGGTTGCATGATTTGAGCTGCGTGGGGCAGGAATCGGTTATAAAAATTCACCATCCCCAAGAATTCCTGTAGTGATTTGACCGTTTGTGGACGGGGAAAATCCGCTACCGCGCGTACTTTCTCTGGTAACGGAACCGCTCCCTCCGGGGAGACGCGGTGACCCAAAAAATTGATCCGCTCGACGCCGAACTGGCACTTGGCTGGGTTAACTATTAAGCCGTGCTCTCCCAGCCTCCTAAAAACTGCTGTGAGGTGCGTTAAGTGTTCGTCCTCTGAAGTACTCGCGACCAAAATGTCGTCGAGGTACACAAACACGAAAGGGAGATTGCGTAACACGGCATCCATCATCCGCTGAAATGTTTGCGCCGCCCCTTTGAGACCAAACGGCATGCGTAAAAATTCGAAAAGTCCGAACGGGGTTATTACCGCTGTTTTAGGAATGTCCTCCGGTTGGACCGGGACTTGGTGATAGCCGCGAACTAGATCAATCTTTGAAAAAATGCGCGCCCCCGCCAGGTGCACCGAAAAATCCTGAATGTGCGGGATGGGATAACGATCGTGCGCCGTAGCGTTGTTTAGCCTGCGGTAATCCCCGCACGGTCTCCAGGAGCCATCGGCTTTCGGTACCATGTGCAGCGGCGAAGCCCACGGGCTCTTCGACCTACGAACGATGCCCAGCCTCTCCAGGCTGGCGAACTCCTCGCGCGCAATGGCGAGCTTAACTGCATCCAAGCGCCGAGCTTTTGCAAACACGGGAGGACCAGAAGTGGGAATAAAGTGTTTCACCCCGTGCTTCGCGACCGTCGCTGAAAAAGTGGGCACAGTGAGCGCTGGAAATTGGGTGAGGAGTGTGTGAAACTTACCACCTGCTGTAGCGACGTGGGTCTGTACTGGTGGCGGGGACACTCGAGCTGAACAGGGGAGAGAGTAAAAAGAGAGTGCATTTACCAGCCGTCTATTAGCAAGATCAACTAACAGATTGTGTGAACACAAAAAATCCGCGCCCAACATGTTGAAACTCACCGCCACTATTACAAAAGTCCATTCATATGTGCGGCCATGTAAGCATAAAGGCAAGGTCCTTCTCCCGTAGGTGTTGATGTTCAAGCCATTTGCCGCTGTAGCTCCGCTACCGTGGGGTCCAGCCACTCGGTCCGCGTATGTTGGGGTGATGAAGCTCACTTGTGCTCCGGTGTCGATGAGGAACACTCGTCCGGAGCGCGCATCCGTGATGTAGAGCAGCTTGTTGCGTTCTCCGAGGGTCGAAGCTGCTAGCGACCCCCGGTCTTGCCGTTTCCCGAACTCCTGAAGATGCAGGGCGGCACACACCTGCGTGCCTTCTCTGCGAACCTCCGATGGTAAAAGCAGAGATCTTCTCCTCCGCTGTGTCGTGCCCGCGCTTCTGCCGCCGGGCTATTGGCTCCCCCTCGTCGCGGCCGTGTTGCCACCGTCGTCGGCCAGTCTGGTTCTGCCGCCTCTGGCTCCCCGCTGTCTCGGGTCGCTGCTGTGGTTGCTTGCCCGCCGCAGGCGTCCAGGATCCCATCTGCCTCCTGGGCCAGCTCCCGGAACTCCTCCAGGGTGTGACACTTTTTGCCGGCCAGCGTGCTTCTCGCATGCGCCGGGAGGTTGGAGAGGAAGATGAACTGAAAAATGAAATCATCGTTGTCCAACCCTCTCAGCTGTATCATCTCCTCCATCAGGGCGCTCGGCCTGTGTCCACCTTGGTCTAGCAAAGACAGGATCTTCCTCGCCCTCACTTCAACCGAGGGGGTGAAAAACTTGATGAGGGTGGATTTCAGCTTGCTGTACCTGTCGGTCGCGGGTGGCTGCTCCACCAAGCTTTGCACGCACCGAGCTGTGCTGTTGTCCAGTTTAGCGATGACATGGTGGAACTTAGTGTCATCCACCGTTACTCCTGCGAGCGCGAACTGCGACTCTGCTTGCAGAAACCACGACCGTGGGTTATCCTGCCAGAAATCAGGCAGCTTAACGGCCACTGCGCTCGCCAGCTCTGAGCGCTGTGAGTCCGGGTCCCTGAGAATTTCTTCGTTCATTCTCAACGTCGTCAGTCACCAATGTGGGGAGACTTGAATAACGAAACCGAATTGTCTTTCATTCCAGTTTATTCAAGAAATCATTCCACTGTCTGCTCTCATTCTTCAGCAGCGAACAAAGAGCGTGAACACACCAAAGTTCTCTCATTTAAACATTCTGACATCAAACCATTTCCCTCGCGGGGGAAATCACACATCTCTCTCAAAATCTCTTTATTCACATTCATTAGCCTTTTATTTACATAACTCCCCCTTCTCTCTTCCCGAGCCTCAGTGGTCAGGAAGTCTTCTGTCCCCTGTCCTCCGCAGGGGGTCCAGGCTCTGTGGCTCCGCACCGCAGGGGGCTGGCTCTCCTTCATCGTGGTTAAATCACATATGCAGTGTCCAACATATACATGTCTCACAACACAGCCATACAATCAGACAGGATAGAATTAACAGTGTAAATCAATCCAGGTGGATGCCCTCAATTTCCCCTCTGGGGATCAATAAAGTATACAAAATCAAATCAAAATCAGAATCAACTAGAAAAGCACTCGGAGAGCGCAGACCTCCGCCAAACGCCACAGTTCCCCCCATACAGTGTTTGTGTGTATGTTTTCAGATTCCTTGACCATGAAAACATATGAGTATCAATTGGATTGACAATGATAGGATTAGTGGTTCAGTAGTTATTCAGGAAAATGGCATTTTCCGAAATGGAGGCCACAGTTCCCCCCATACAGTGTTTGTGTGTACGTTTTCAGATTACTTGACAATGAAAACATATGTCTAGCAATTGGATTGACAATGATAGGATTAGTGGTTCAGTAGTTGTTCACGAAAATGGCATTTTCCGTAATGGCGGTTTTCTTCTGGACGGTGATCCGGATCACCACCAAAATGTAATCAGTTCTTCCTTGTACCATTTCCAACAATGCCTGAAAGTTTCATGGAAATCCGTCCCAAACTTTTTGAGTTATCTTGCTAACCAACAGACAGACAGACAGACAGACAGACAAACACACAGACAAACAGACAAACCCCGGCAAAAACATTACCTCCTTGGCGGAGGTAAAAATGGAGGAGGATGTGCCACTTTCATTAAAGATTGCCTGACGTATAGGGTGATTCCCATCCCTGAGGATATAGTTTTCCAATCTTTTAGCATTTAATTTATGTCACTAAATCTTGGTAACCTTTACAAATAAAACATAAAATCCTTTCTAAAGCCCATCCAGGGACAAGAGTTGCAAATTAGCTAATAGCTATACACTCTGTGCAACACATCAGATTGATTGTCATTGATTAATTGTCTATGTTTATTGCACTGTCCCTGTCAAATAAACAAATCTATCTATAAACAGAAGTGGAGACAAATCTGCAAAAGGCACAAAAGTTTATTGTAAAAATTCCTACTGCAATACAAAAGGAGTACATAGTTCATTACTCACACATAGAATATATACAGTTAGGCTCAAAAATATTTGGACTGTGACATAAGTTTTGTTTTTTTAGCTGTTTATAAAAACATATTCAGGATACAATTATATAATCAATATGGGTTTAAAGTGCAGACTCTCAGCTGTAATATGAGAGTATTCACATCCAAATTGAAGCAAGGGTTTAGGAATTACAGCTCTTTAATACGTAGCCACCTCTTTTTCAAGGGACCAAAAGTAATTGGACAATTGACTCGGAAGGCTGCAAAAAAAAAAATAACAAGGCTGCATGGGCTCTTCCCTCGTTAACCTGTCATCAATTAAGCAGTTAAAAGGTCTGGAGTTGATTCCAGGTGTGGCGTTTGCATTTGGAAGCTGTTGCTGTGAACACACAACATGCGGTCAAAGGAGCTCTCAATGGAGGTGAAACAGACCATCCTGAGGCTGAAAAAAAAAAAAAAAAGTTTGGAGAAGAATTGGATCAGCTCATGATCCAAAGCACCACATCTTCTGTAAAACATGGTGGAGGCAGTGTGATGCATGGGCATGCATGGCTTCCAATGGCACTGGGTCACTTGTGTTTATTGATGATGTCACAAAAGACAGAAGCAGCCGGATGAATTCTGAAGTGTATAGGGATATACTTTCTGCTCAGATTCAGCCAAATGCAGCAAAGTTGATTGGACGGCGCTTCACCAATGATCCAAAACATACTGCAAAAGCAACCCAGGAGTTTTTTAAAGCAACAAAGTGGAATATTCTGCAATGGCCGAGTCAATCACCAGATCTCAACCCAATCAAGCATGCATTTCACTTGCTCAAGACAAAACTTAAGGCAGAAAGACCCACAAACAAGCAACAACTGAAGACAGCTGCAGTAAAGACCTGGCAAAGCATCACAAAGGAGGAAACCCAGCGTTTGGTGATGTCCATGGGTTCCAGACTTCAGGCAGTCATTGCCTGCAAAAGATTCTCAACAAAATATTGAAAAGTAACATTTTACTTAGGGTTATGTTTATTTGTCCAATTACTTTTGAGCCCCTGAAATGACCGTTTGTATAAAAATAGCTACAATTCCTAAATGTTTAATCATATATTTTTGTTCAACCCCTTGAATTAAACCTTAAAGTCTGCACTTCAATTCCATTGTAGTTGTTTCATTTCAAATCCAATGTGGTGGCATGCAGAGCCCAAATCATGAAGATTGTGTCACTGTCCAAGTATTTCTGGGCCTAACTGTATTTATACAGTACATGTATAGCGGTGTATTTGTGCATACATATGTTTAAGCATAAAAGGGATGCTGAGAGTACGTATGTGGATTGACCTCACGACGAAGAGGACAATAAGTCTGGACCACCTGCGGGGGACAACGAGAGGACAGGAGTACGATCAAAGGACTTCCTGACCTTCAGGACGCAGGTGGAAGACTGAAGGCTGGAGGGGGGAGAAATGTCAATAAGGGGTTTTGACGGGGATATGTAATCCCTCCTGTGTGTGGAAAGCCTGTATAGAAAAAGGTATAAATGTGAAGCTTTGATGTGGCTCAGTCTCTTTCTTCCTGCTTATTGGAGAGAGTAGGCTGGGGAAATGGATGCTTGAATAAATCTGAATTAAAACACAATTCAGTCTCTTTATTCCTCGTTCCCCACATTGGTGACCCATCGACGTAGAGAATGCCGGGAGAGAATCTCCGCGTTTCGGACTCGCTGGAGTCTGCCCTGGCGAGCGCCGTAGCCATCAAGCTGCCGGAATTCTGGCAGGACAATCCACGGTCATGGTTCCTACAAGCAGAGTCACAGTTCGCGCTCGCAGGGGTATCGGCGGATGACACTAAGTTCCACCATGTCATTGCTAAGCTGGACAACTGCACAGCTCGGTGCGTGCAGAGCTTGGTACAGCAGCCACCCACCACTGACAGATACGGCAGGTTGAAAGCTACCCTCATCAAGTTTTTCATGCCCTCAGCCAAAGTGAGGGCTAGGAGGCTCCTGGCTTTGCTCAACCAGGGAGGACACAGGCCAAGCGCCCTGATTGAAGATATGCTACAGCTGAGGGGGTCAGACAACAATGGCTTCCTTTTCCAGTATATCTTCCTAACCAACCTCCCGGCGCACATGAGAGGGACGCTGGCCGGCGTACGTTGTGAGACCCAGGAGGATTTCCGGGAGCTGGCCCAGGAGGCAGAGAGGATTCTGGACACCTGCGGCGAGCAGACGACCGCAGCAGCGACCCAAAGCAGCTGGGAGCCAGAGGCAGAAGACCCAAACCTACCGACGATGGCAGCGGCGCGGCCCCGACGCAGAGGTGGAGATGACCTCTGTTTCTATCATCGGAGGTTCGCCGAGAGGGCACGCAGGTGTGTGCCGCCCTGCAGCTTCAGGAGTTCGGGAAACGGCAAGACCGAGGGTCGTTAGCAGCTTCGACTCTCGGTGAAAACAGCAAGCTGCTCTACATCACAGATGCGAGCTCCGGACGAGATTTCCTCATAGACACCGGAGCCCAAGTGAGTTTCATCACCCCAACATATGCTGACCGGTTGGGCTGGACCCCGTGGTAGCGGAGCGACGGCGGCAAACGGCTCGAGCATCAACACTTACGGGAAAAGAACTTTGTCCTTACGCTTACATGGCCGCACATATGAATGGACTTTTGTCATAGCGGCGGTGAGTTTCAACATGTTAGGCGCTGATTTTCTGTGCTCACATGGTCTGTTATTTGATCTTGCCAATAGGCGGCTGGTAAATGCACTCTCTTTTTACTCTCTCCCCTGTTCAGCTCGAGTGTCCCCACCACCTGTACAGACCAACGTCGCCGCAGCAGGTGGTAAGTTCCACACACTCCTCACCCAGTTTCCAGCACTCACGGTACCCACTTTTTCAGCAACGGTCGCAAAACATGGGGTGGAGCATTTTATCACTACATCTGGCCCCCCCGTCTTTGCGAAGGCTCGGCGCTTAGATGCTGCCAAGCTCTCCATAGCGCGCGAGGAGTTCGCCAGCCTGGAGAGGCTGGGCATCATTCGCCGTTCGAAAAGCCCATGGGCTTCGCCGCTGCATATGGTCCCGAAAGCTGATGGCTCCTGGAGACCGTGCGGCGATTACCGCAGGCTGAACAGCGCCACAGCACACGATCGTTACCCCATCCCACACATCCAGGATTTTTCAGTACACCTAGCGGGGGCGCGCATTTTTTCCATAATAGACCTGGTTCGCGGCTAACACCAAGTTCCGGTCCGGCCGGAGGACATTCCTAAAACAGCGGTAATAACCCCTTTTGGACTTTTTGAGTTTTTGCGCATGCCGTTTGGTCTTAAAGGGGCGGCGCAAACGTTTCAACGGATGATGGACGCTGTGTTACGCGATCTCCCTTTTGTGTTTGTGTACCTCAACGACATTTTGGTTGCCAGTATTTCACAGGAAGAACACGAAAAACACCTCACTGTGGTCTTTAGGAGGTTGAGAGAGCACGGCTTAATAATTAACCCGGCCAAGTGCCAGTTTGGCGTCGCGCAGATCGATTTTTTGGGCCACTGCGTTTCCCCAGAAGGGGCAGTTCCGTTACCGGATAAAGTGCGCGCAGTGGCATATTTTCCCCGACCACAAACGGTCAAGTCATTGCAGGAATTTTTAGGGATGGTGAATTTTTATAACCGTTTCCTGCCCCACGCAGCACAACTCATGCAGCCGTTATATGCCGCGCTCAAGAAACAAAAACCATCCAATACTGTTGAATGGTCCCCAGAGCGGGAGCGCGCGTTCACAGAGGTGAAAAAAGCCTTGGCTGACGCTGTGCTCCTAGCTCACCCTGACCCAGCGGCGCGCATCGCACTAACGACAGACGCATCAGATGTGGCCATAGGGGCCGTGATAGAGCAGCAGGCTGACGGAGTTTGGCAGCCGCTGGCTTTTTTCAGCAAATCCTTGAGCGAGGCCGAGCGAAAATGCAGCGCGTTTGACAGGGAGCTGTTGGCACTTCATTTGGCTATTCGCCATTTCCAGTTCTGGCTGGAAGGATGGCATTTCACCGCTTTTGTGGATCACAAGCCGCTCACATACGCCATGTCCAAAATTTCAGATCCGTGGTCAGGCAGGCAGCAGAGGCAGCTGGCCGCAATTTCGGAATTTACCACTGACATTCGGCACGTAGCGGGTAAACTCAACGTGGTGGCAGACTGCCTCTCGCGCGTGGTCACGGCACCGGCGCGCGCAGAGGCAGACCAGGCCGCCGCGACCGCGCAGCAGAATAGCAGCACGGGAGTGCGCGCAGCTCCAGTTCACGTGGGTATAGATTACGCAGCCATGGCGGCAGAGCAGGGTGCAGATGCAGACGTGCGCGCGCTCCAGTCTGGACCAACAGGGTTAAGGCTGGAGAGCAAGTGTTTACAAACCGGTACGCCCCCCCCTAATCTGCGATTTGTCGACCGGGCGCCCACGCCCGGTGGTTCTGGCCGAGTGGCACCACCGCATTTTTGACTCGGTCCACTCGCTGGCGCACCCGGGAGTGCGCGCTTCGGTGAAAATGGTAGCGGAAAAGTTTGTTTGGCCGAGCCTGCGCAAGCACGTGAAGGAGTGGGCAAAGGCCTGCATGTCCTGTCAACGGGCCAAAGTCCACAAGCACACAAGAGCCCCTTTAGAACCGTTTCGCATTCCGGCCAGAAGGTTCCACCACGTGCATGTCGACCTCGTGGGCCCCCTACCGGCGTCACAGGGGTTCACACATCTTTTGACAATGGTGGACCGAACCACACGTTGGCCGGAAGTGGTCCCACTGGCGTCGACCACGGCCGTGGAGGTGGCCCGCGTTTTTTTAACGGCCTGGGTAGCGTGTTTTGGGGTTCCGTCGGATATTACATCCGATAGGGGGCCTCAATTCGTCTCTGAGCTTTGGTCAGTGATGGCCAGCAGCTTAGGAGCAAAAATTCATCGCACTACCGCTTATCACCCTCAGGCTAATGGTTTATGCGAGCGTTTTCATAGGTCTTTGAAGGCAGCCCTCAGAGCGTCACTCACGGATGCAGATTGGGTAAACAAACTACCATGGGTTTTATTAGGGTTGCGTTCTGCGCCCAAGGAGGATTTAGATGCCTCCCCAGCGGAGCTTGTGTTCGCACAACCTCTCAGGCTGCCAGGCGAGTTTTTACCAGAGCACCCGGAGCCGGCCTTCCTCCTGGCTCTTGGGCCGCTAGTCGGCACAGGAGCGGACGTGCTCCCGGACCCCGTTCATCACGCTTTTCCGCGCGTTTTTGTTCCCAAACCATTAAAAAATGCTGAGTTCGTTTTTGTCAGGCACGAGGCTCTAAGATCAACCCTCAGACCCCCGTACGATGGGCCATATAGAGTGCTGGAGACAGGGGATAAGCATTTTGTGCTGGATTTGGGAGACAGAAAAGAGACAGTATTGACAGACTGAAACCTGCTTTTGTGATGAAGGACGAGTCTGTACCGGTCGCGAGGGCGCCTCGACGCGGCAGACCCCCCAGGGGGAGCGTCTCGTAGTCCCCGCAGGGATCAAATAACCACTCTCTTCCTCAGTCAACAGAGCCTTGGCAGACGGGTGCCGCAGGCAAGGCTGGGCCGGCTTACAGCAGATTCGGGAGACGGTTGAAGCCCAGGCAGCGCACAGACTGAGTGTTTGATGTTGGATGTAATGTTGATAGTAACATGTTCACAGAATTTTAATGTATTGTCCATGCTTCATCGTTTGGGGGGGGTTATATAGCTGTGTATTTGTGCATACATATGTTTAAGCATAAAAGGGATGCTGAGAGTACGTATGTGGATTGACCTCACGACGAAGAGGACAATAAGTCTGGACCACCTGCGGGGGACAACGAGAGGACAGGAGTACGATCAAAGGACTTCCTGACCTTCAGGACGCAGGTGGAAGACTGAAGGCTGGAGGGGGGAGAAATGTCAATAAGGGGTTTTGACGGGGATATGTGATCCCTCCTGTGTGTGGAAAGCCTGTATAGAAAAAGGTATAAATGTGAAGCTTCGATGTGGCTCAGTCTCTTTCTTCCTGCTTATTGGAGAGAGCAGGCTGGGGAAATGGATGCTTGAATAAATCTGAATTAAAACACAATTCAGTCTCTTTATTCCACGCTCCCCACACATGTATATATCCAGTTAATCCATGTATTTCTCCATGTAACCTTGTGACTGCATTATTTTAATTGCTTTTAATCCTAGATCCATTTGTTTTGGCTTAAAATGCATCATAATTGTTAAATATGTCTTATTATACCTAACTCAGTACTGTTTACCTGTTGCAATATACATTTTACGGCTCATATACTACAATATGGCACCTGGCGATCAAGTTTTGGAGCTGATCATGTTTTGCCACGACACCACTGGCTGGAGCAGGTAAATTCCATGATGTCTCAACAGTCTCTCTGTGATTTTGACACAGATCAGAGAAATTTGTTGCACAGGAAGCTAAACATTCCTACAGACATTCTGCAGTTCTGTAACCACTTCGTGTTCCTGAAGCTGGGGTGACATCACTCTGTTGAACGTTCAGACTGATGGTTTGAAGCAATATTTTTGCCACAAGAGAGCCATCTGAAACACACACACACACAAAGAATACATATTTTTGTACCTAATAGCGGTAACTTCCCGACATTACAGTTCAAGTAGGTTCATTTTGTCTTCTTTTAATTATTTACCTTTTGTTCTTATTAAAGACAAAAAATAGAAAGGAGATGTTTTTACCTTTACATGTTTCGACTGTTCACTGCAGCCTTCGTCAGAAGGCTGTTATATTAGTAGGCTGCTAACTTATGTTAAACTAGGTCTTAGGTTCCAAGGTTGTCAAAGCCAGGAGCGGTACTGGGGTTAAGATCCCAGTGCTCATAAAATGCTCCTTACGGCGTGCGTCTCGAAAAGCCTCTGACAACTAAGTCTCAACTCCTAGCCTGCCCGTGGGGTTTAGTCTCTAAGCCCGGCGGAACTGCTTTTACTAATAGGAGAAGGGGCGAGGGCGGATCTCTGGTGCCTTAAAACCAGATGCTTCGGGTAGATGGTGGCTCGTCAACCTGGGAAGGTAGCCCATCTAGGGGAAGGTAAACCCTGATTTCAAACCTCCGCTGCCTTGCGGCACACCCGGTCACAGGAAAGGCTTCGGGAGTCAACCCTGAGGAAAAATCCGGAGTCGGAGCCCCTAAGGCAGTTCTCTGTTGTGCTCAACATCGTTCTGGCAGCTCCTGCAACAGCGCTGGTGCCAAACTATAGCAGCCCTGCTGTTCCTTTGGATTCATCAGTGACGTGGAGAGGGGGGACATGCTGCATGGGTAACATCTTGTCCTCCATATCTTCCCGCCCAGGCTTGAATCCTACCAACGCCCAACGCTGGAAGGTAGAACACCGGTGAGCATCGGCCTGTTCAGCCACAGGCGGTGCTGTTCCAGCAGAGTAGACGTTTAGGATTCTCTTCCATGGTCATCATAGACCGACGGAGGCCAACGATGAACTGCTAACTTAAAAAAAAAGTTAGGCTAGTGTTTTACATCTCCACACAAAACAGCAGGAGCTAATTACAAGGAAAAGCACAGCTTGGTTTTTAGCTCTAATCATTTTGGTCAGTCCAATAAGTTCCAGTGTGAACAAAGTAAGGAAGGAAAGAAAAAAAGGGAGGACACCAGTTGGGTTAATGCTTGTGACACTTCTGACAAAGGCTGCAGTGAACAGTTGAAACATGAAAAGAAGGTAAAAACATGTCTTTATTAAGAACAAAAGGTATGCCGACATTACAATGTTATATGGCAGACTTAAAAGCAAAGTAGCATTAGCAATCAATAGCTTACCATCATATGTGATGTAGTTCGTATCCTCATGTCTTCCCCTTTATACTGCTCTTTGGTTTCCTAAAGGCTCCAGTACTTTTCCAGAGTGTGTTGTATCGTCGTCTTTGCCTTCTTCTTCTTCTTCTTCTCTCGGTTACTGGCGGATAGCAAACAACTGAAAGGTGCATACCGCCACCTACTGTACAACTGTGTGTAACATATCATCTGAGCTCGACCCCTTAAGTCTATGACTTAATCCTGTGTTATATAAAAAAGAGAAAAGAGACCTTCTTGTGATTCTTAGTGCCTGTCCATCTCCATCTGTTCCCAGAATCCCAGTTAAATCCCATTCCCTACCGGCTTCTCAAACTTCCATTTTCCATTATCTGTCTTTCATTTCCGTATTTGTGACAGTGTAAAAAGATGTGCTCGACATATTCTTTTACTCAACATTCTCTACATTTGTCACTTTAGCTTTTCCTCATGGTGAATAAAGTGCCATTAAAACGTGTGTGATCCAGTCTGAGTCTTGCCATAATGATGTCTTCCCTCCTTTTGGTTATGAAATTCGTAATTGCAATAGATTTTTGTATTTTGTAATACAATGCCTTTGCCTTCTGTTCTTTTTTGCCTTTATTCTGGCAAAAAAAGCCAGAGAACGCAGACACCTCGTATCCTGCCAGCTTGTGTTTTGCGTAACGTTGCGCTTGTTTTACGCCAGTTGCGCTTGTTTTATGTAATGGGAGGGAGAGGGTTGTGCCGCCTCCCTGTAACTATTCCCACCCACGTCAAGTGGGACTCCATGTGCAGTGGAAACACAAGTGGGCCAAACTGTACCGAACCGTACCGTACCGTACCATACCAACCCTAGTGGAAAAGGGCCTGAGGAGACCCTTCAGTGGTCTGAACGAAGAAGAAGACCCACCAGATGATGTCTATATGACTGCACATAGACAGAGCACATGACTCCCTACAAGACATATACGTATATAGACACTGGTAAGCAGGAGTATACATCCCAGAAATTAAAGTGACCATTGCAGAAAGACTCTCCAACAATACATCCGTGTTTCCAGCAGAGATGGTGGCAATAATTACTGCTTTGCAGTGGGTGGAGGAGGTCAGATCGGACTGGGTGGTGGTGTGCATAGACTGACTTGCAGCGCTAAAAACCACACAGACACTAAAATCTACAAGGGGAAACCTGGTGATTAAGCTACAAATCACAGTTTATTTAGGGTACACAGGGGTGGTGGACAAGTTCAGTTTTGTTGAGTTCCTGCACATGAAGGGTTGAAAGGGAATGACTGTGCAGACAAATTAGCAAAAAGTGCTCTTGGAAAAGATACAACTATCCCATTGTCTCTTGGAAAAGGTGAAGGGAAAGCAGTAATCAAGAAAAAAGGAACTGAGCTATGGCAAAAAAGATGGGATGAAGATCATAAAGGTAGATTGTATTACAAAATACAAAAATCTATTGCAATAAAGAATTTCATAACAACCAAAAGGAGGGAAGACATTATGGCAAGACTCAGACTGGATCACACAGGTTTAAACAGCACTTTATTCACCATGGGGAAAAGCGAGTGACAAATGTAGAGAATGTGGAGTAAAAGAAAATGTCGAGCACACGTTTTTACACTGTCACAAATACGGAAATGAAAGACAGATAATGGAAAATGAAGTTTGAGAGGCCGGTAGGGAATGGGATTTAACTGGGATTCTGGGAACAGATGGAGATGGAGGGGCAATAAGAATCATGAGAAGGGCACTTTTCTCTTTTTTAAATAACACAGGATTAAGTCATAGAATTTAGGGGTTGGGCTCAGATGACATAATGCTACACACTCTTGTACAGTAGGTGGCGGTATGCACCTTTCAGTTGTTTGCTATCCACCAGTAACAGAGAGAAGAAGAAGAGGAACATAACACAGATGAGATGAGATGAGATGTGCAGCAATTAAGAATGTTTAGTCACTGTAGTCGTGTAGGCAGGACCTAGTTGTAGAAATCCACTCCTTAATTTACAACCTCTACATTAAAGGTCAGTCACTACTTTATTTGGATTCCAGCCCATGTTGGAATAGAGGGTAATGGGGATGTGGACTTATTAGTGAAACAATCATTGAAGTTCGAGACAGTGGATCTGCAGATCTCACTCAGTAAGGTAAAAGGCAAATCAATAATTAAAAAGTATATAGTGGAAAAGTGGCAAGAATATTGGGACTCAATAGATACAGGAAGATATCTTTATGACATTCAAAAGCGGGTGGACTCTGCAATGGGAGTTGGCAGAAACAGGAAAGAGGAGATACTCATCACCCGATTAAGAACAGGACACACTACTTTAAACCAGATGCTACATAGAATAGGTAAACACCCAACTGGCAGCTGTGCACATTGTGGTTCTCCGGAAACAGTTCAACACATTTTGTTGGAATGTCAAGGATACCAGGAACAAAGGAAACATCTGTTTGCAGTAATGGAGAGGGCGAATTTGGGTTTTGCTTTGGAAAACATGTTAGGAACCTCAGTCAAAGGAATATATACACTACCGTTCAAAAGTTGGGGGTCACCCAGACAATTATTTTGGGTTTTCCATGAAAAGTCACACTTATTTACCACCATGAGTTGTAAAATGAATAGAAAATATAGTCAAGACATTGACAAGGTTAGAAATAATGATTTGTATTTGAAATAATAATTTTTTCCTTCAAACTTTGCTTTCGTCAAAGAATCCTCCATTTGCAGCAATTACAGCATTGCAGACCTAACATGATTGCGCACGGGTTTTCTAATCATCCATTAGCCTTCTGACGCAATGAGCAAACACATTGTACCATTAGAACACTGGAGTGATAGTTGCTGGAAATGGGCCTCTATACACCTATGTAGATATTGCACCAAAAACCAGACATTTGCAGCTAGAATAGTCATTTACCACATTAGCAATGTATAGAGTGTATTTCTGATTAGTTTAAAGTTATCTTCATTGAAAAAAAAGTGTTTTTCTTTCAAAAATAATGAAATTTCTAAGTAACCCCAAACTTTTGAACGGTAGTGTACATAGGTACAGTAGTGGCTACATGGGTGGAACTATGTACAAAAGAGTGCAGACACACAATTGAACACACAATTGGGTAAAATGGCCAAATGAACGGTACTGTATGTAGCTGTGTTTAGATATTTAAGTGCAACTAGATTAACCCCTTGCACTCCGGTCAATTTCCCTAAAAACGCCAAAAAATAACGTGCCCAAAGTAAACGAAAGCTGTTCTTCAACCCTTTACAGCATCTTCATGGGGTTGGTCTCATTTAAAAGAAAACCCTTTGAATTTTTTTTGGCAAAACAGTCATAATCTCTCTAAGTGCTCCTGCCACTGAGTTACAGTCATCTAAACATACTGAACTTGAAGAAAATAAATTTCGCCTGGGTGTTTTTTTGGATACAAATGCTTGCAAATAACACACAGCTTCAGATCCGGGCTGGAAAATGCAACAGAAATGTAGAACCAAGTGTTATCCAGCTGAGGTCCAAATTTTGTAACAATACCACGAAAATTGAATATATTACACAGCTTTTTCCTCAGGTAGTTCCCAGGCGTTGAACTGTGCCAAATTGTGCCCAATGGCACAGTTTGGAAAAACGTCTGTAACTTTTGAATGATTCAATATAGAAGCTTCATCTTGGGCTCTAATGAAAGGTGCCACTCAGGGCTGTGTGTGTGTGTGTGTGTGTGTGTGTGGTGTGGAGGGGGGGTTGTCCCCCCCCCTCGCTACAGAGGACAGACATCGGCCATCACTACATGACGGAATAGACTCATGTGGCGATATGGCGACCGCGGCGCAGTCACCGTGCCCCCCCCCCCCCTCACTACAGGTCCTTTTTTCATCTGCTGCAGCAGTCTGTCTTCACCCAGCCTTACACAAAACAGGTTGCGAACTTCTGTGCTTCAATTGGCTCGCTGCATTCACAGCGTTGGTAGGCGGGTCCTTCTTGCTAGGTTTTCAGTCATTGGCTCTTCAAGGTTTCAGAAACCCAATTCAAGGCTCTTATTAGTCGAATGAGAGGTCAATCAGATGATCTAATCTGTTTGCGGCTGTGTCTGTAGTGGAAGAACGGAAATGCAGCTTTTTTTTTCAGTGCGCGCTTGGACGCAGCATTTCTGCCAGAGACGTGCCCATCCGCGGTACACAGGAGTGCAACAGGTTAATTAAAAGAATTTAGTTTTTTTTTTCCTGCATTCTCTTGTCCACACTCCAACCCGGTGGGTGGCAATGGTGCGCCTGCGGGCTGGTTGCCAGCCGGCTGGTTGCCAGCGGGCCATCAGATCTAGAAGAAGAAGAAGACGAGTGATATTAACAGTGATGTGGTGTATCCACTATCTTGCAAAGCTCTCTTAAGCTCTGACATTGTGTCAGAGCTTAAGAGAGCTTTGCAAGATAGTGGATACACAGCTCCAGGATATGATCAGTTAAGCTATGCTATGTCCCGGCAGTTGCCTAGGCAATCAGTGCAACTGGTGCTGAAATTGTTTAACAGGATATGGAAGGAGGGGGTTATCCCAAGTGGGTGGAAAAAGGGTGTAGTTTTACCATTTAATAAGCCAGGGAAAGATCCAGCTCATCCAGGCAACTACAGGCCAATAGCATTAACGTCACATTTAGGGAAATGGATGGAGAAGGTGTTAGTTTACAGACTCTCATATGTACTAGAGCAAAAATGATTAATAAACGACTATCAGAATGTAAATTCACAACAATAAGAACCAAAGAGCTAAAACTGAAACTAGAATAGCACTTCTTCTTTTAGATTTGATTGGCGGCTGGCAACCAGCCCACAGGCACATTACTGCCACTGACTTGATTATCATCACTCCATATCTTTGCACAAAGAGCTCCCACAAGGAGTTCTGAACAATCGTCTTCTTCTTCTTCTTCTAGACCTGACTGGCGGCTGGCAGCTAGCCCACAGGTGCACCACTCACTCTATCCGTCCAGGAGCTGTAGTCCATATCTGCGTCTCATCTCATTATTCTTCTTTTAGAGTTGATTGGCGTTTGATCCACCATCCCATGATATCTGAACTTAAAGGTCCCCCCACTTAAGTCCTCAACTGCTTCCCATTGTAGCCCCTTAATGCCAAGATATTTTTCTGCTGCTTTCACAATGATTTTGATTTTTTCTGTTTTCTTGGAAGTCTGCACAGTGCAGTTTATCACATCTACCACAAATAAGAAAAAAAATATTTTCCTTCAAAATCAGAGAATCTTCCTTAATTCTACTACATGCACTGCAAGTCTGTACGCCTTCCCTGTCAGAGTCCACTCCCACTTTTTTAGCTGGCACCTTTTTTGCAGCTTCTGCATATGTTAATCTCTGGAAGACTTTCACCTGCTGAATTTCTGCTGCTCTTTTGCTGGCTTCACAACCTCGATATGCAGAGCTATGTTCACCACCGCAGTTACAGCACTTTAACTTTGCTCCTAGGGCGTCCTGGCAGAACTAAAAACAATATCTGCCATAGGTCTGTGGTGGACCACTCCCAGTTACACGGGGTGAGACTGGACATCCTGGCAGATAAACACATCTGTCGCAAGGTCTGTGGTGGACTGTGCCAGTCGGTGCATTGGGACATGCACTACACAAAGAGCAGAGATAAACAAACCTATCATCTGGTCAGTCATTGCAACAGATACTGGAGTCAGTTTGTCTTGGCTTGTCCTTGCCACTGATAATACCTTTATCTGCCAAGAATGTGCTGCTAGTCCAGCAAAAGCTAGCAGTACTCAAATACTTTGCAAGCAGTTTCATGAAATGGTCAATCAGGAAGCAACTCATACTGGCTCGGACGTTGCCCAGGCTTACAAGGTCTGCACTGCTCTGTTCACACTCCAACAGGCAGCGAAAAGTAAGCTCGGAGCAGGAAGACAAAAGAAGAGGAAAACAGCAGCCTTGTGTGTAGCAGAATGGAATGTACACACTCTGTTGGACAGAACAACATCACAGCGCCCAGAAAGACAGACCGCGCTTGTGGCCCTGGAAATGAACAGGTACAATGTAGACATAGCTGCACTTAGTGAAACAAGATTGCCTGGATATGACAGCTTGGAAGACCATCGGTACATCTTCTTTTGGAGTGGGAGATCAACTCAAGAAAGGAGAGAAGCAGGAGTGGGTTTTGGAGTTAGAAAGGAGATAGCAGCAATGCTTGATGAGGAACCGGTGCCAATCAGTGACAGGATAATGACTATGAGACTCCCACTACAGAAGAAGATGTATGCCACACTCATCAGTGTATATGACCCAACAATGACCAACACAGAGGAGATGAAGGAAGAGTTCTACAGTGATTTACGTGAGACTATCAGGTGTGTACTGACTGATGACAGGCTGATACTCGTTGGAGATTTTAATGCCAGAGTTGGTTTGGACACTGAGAAATGGAAAGGAGTGCTAGGCAGCCATGGAGTAGGCAAGTGCAATGCTAATGGAGAACTTCTGCTTGCACTATGTTCAGAGTACAACCTTGTGGTAACCAACACTCTATTTCAGCACAAGGACACACACACGAAGACATGGATGCACCCAAGATCCAAGCACTGGCACTTATTAGACTACATCATAGTCAGGCAGAGAGACATAAGGGATGTATTGGACACCAGAGCAATGAGAGGTGCGGACTGTGGTACTGATCATGTTATGCTGAGATCTAAATTAAGGATTTGGAGACGAAAACAGCACTGCAGGACGGGTGCGAAGCCACCACGGAAGCTAAACACTAGTGCACTGAAAGGCCAAAAGAAGCAGGAAGAACCTACACAGGAAATGGATGAAAACTTGAAAGACTGGGACAGCAACAACTCAGAGAATGACATAGAAGAGAAATGGGCAACACTGAAGGATACGGTGTATCAGACTGCAAGTGATTTATTAGGCTACCCTGAGAGGAAACATCAAGATTGGCTTGATGAGCGTGATGAACACCTGAAGAAATTACTAGAAGCAAGGAATACAGCTAGGGAGGGAAACCTACTGTGTAACACAAGGTCGAAAAAGAAAAAAATACTCAAAGGCTCAGAGTGAGCTACAGAAGTACACCAGAGAGATGAAGTCCAACTGGTGGGATGAAAAAGCAGAGGAACTTCAAACTGCAGCAGACAGGAAGAACATGAAAACATTCTTCACAGGTTTGAGAGAAATCTATGGCCCTAAACCAAGAGAATTGATCCAACTAAAGGGTATGGATGGTGAAACGGTTTTGCAGGAGAAAGACAAGATCCTGGACAGATTTGCAGACCACTTTGGCCAACTACTAAACAACCCTGAAGATCTCACTGAAGAGGCTAAAGAAGCTCTAGTGCAGCGACCAGCTGTATCAAGTCTGGATGAACCACCAAATTTTGATGAACTCATGGCAGCTATCAGGACAACACAGGATGGTAAAGCTCTAGCAAGGGATAGATTTCCAGCAGAAGTGTGGAAATTGTGTGGTTCTCAGCTGACCAACTGCCTGTACAAGCTTATCCAAGAGATATGGGATGCTCAGAAAGTACCTCAGGACTGGAAGGATGCAAGTATTGTGCCTTTGTTCAAGAAAGGTGACAGGAAGGATTATAGAAATTACTGAGGTATATCACTGCTAGCCACTGTTGGTAAGATTCTCTCACGTGTACGACTGAACAGACTCAATGAACGCATTTCGCATTTTTAAACTATCTCTCAGAATGGGAAGAGCGAGCGCTATGTTTGGAAACTTGAAGAAGAGACTGTGGAACAATCGACATGTGTCTATCCGTGGGAAATGCAAAGTGTACAGAGCGACAGTACTGGTTACTCTATTGTACAATGCTGAAACTTGTACTGTCTACAGAGTGTAGGTGAAGAAACTCCATGTGTACATGATGAGACGCCTTCGAGCCATAATGTACATCTCATGGAAAGACAAGATAACCAACATAGAAGTGTTGAAACAAGCTGGTCTGCCATCAATGGAGGGCATGCTAATACAGATGAACCTGAGCTGGCTCGGACATGTTGAGAGGATGGACCACCAGCGTCTCCCTCGGCAGTTACTCTACTCACAGTTACGCGAAGGCAAACGCAATCAGGGTAGACCAAGGCTCAGATTTAAAGACACTGTAAAAAGAAACTTGAAGAAGTTGGACATAGACAGGAGTTCCTGGCAGCGGAAGGCTAAGGACAGAGCTGTGTGGAGGAATCTGATCAGACCTAAATGAAACAGTCATTGTCGCCCACGACAGACTCCTATGATTATGATGACGATATAGGGTGAAGTACGACGAGACGAAGAAGAGGAATGTCTGAAGATTGAGTTGAGGTTCGATTGGACACAGCAATGATGATAGAAGGACTACAGCTGCTGACCAGATAGAGTGATGATATAGAGTGAAGTGTGTGGCGGTAATGCACCTGTAAGCTGGCTGCTAACCGCCAATCAAATCTAAAAGGAGAAGAAGCAAACTGCTCCAACCCAAACTTGTTATTGATGGGCATTTCCTCCAGTTGTTCTTCTTCTTTTAGATTTGATTGGTGGTTGGCAACCAGTTTACAGGTGCATTACCACCACTGACTTGATTATTATCACTCTATGTCTTTGTGTAAGTTCTTATAAGGAGTTCTGAACAACTCAGTTCAATTCAACTTTATTTATATAGCACCATTTCACAACAACAGCCATCTCATAACACTTTCAACTGTAGGGGAAGCCCCCACAATTGCAGAAAGACCCCAGCAACCAGGCGATCCCTTGTGAGCAGCTCTTGGCGACGGTGGAGAGGAAAAACTCCCTTATAACAGGAAGAAACTTCCAGCAGAACCAGGCTCAGGGAGGGGCATCTACTGCGACTGGCTGGGGGGTGAGGGGATAGAGAAGATGAAAAGAACAGACATGTAGAGAGCAAACAGCACGGTGGGGACTCAATCTATGGGAGAGAACAAACAGATGTTCATGACTGGTAAAAATATTTCATTGAGAGTGAAGAAAAGAGTGAAGCTCTGCATTACTGGAGGTCCCCTGGCTGTCTAAACCTATTAGCAGCATAACTAAGGGAGGGTTCAGAAACACATGATCCCTCCCTAATTGTAGGCTAGATCAAAAAGGAAGGTTTTAGCCCTATTCTTAAAAACAGAGATCGAGTCTGACTCCTGAATCCAGATTGGCAGCTGGTTCCACAGGAGAGGAGCTTGATAACTGAAGGCTCTGACCCCCATTGTACTTTTGGAGATTCTAGGTATTACAAGTAATCCAGCATTTTCATTTTCATTCCACAAGCTGTTAGGATGCTGAACAGTTAATCCGGAATCCTTTACACATATTGCTGCACTTTATGGACATTATGTATATTATATTTATATCATAGTTTTAGTCAGTTTTAAGTATTTATTTCTCTTAGCTACTTAGATTCACTTAGCCATTTTAATTGTTTTATATATACATAGGCAGTTATTATCATTTTAACTGCAACTGTAATAAGTTAACATTACTGTAATATCCAAATGTGTCTCAGGGATATGTGAATGGCTGTCGGGGTGGGGGGTGAGGGGGTGTGTGAGTGTGTTTTTAAATTATGTTCTTTTTAAATACGGATGCCTAGAGAAACGCAATTTCATCTTGCTTGCACTACAGTTGTATGCATAGCATCATGACAATAAAGGTTGATTGATTGATTGACTATGGCTGCTGGAGTCTCTAAGTTCACGTTTCTGACTACAGAGTTACCAATGATCAGAGTTTTTTCCTCAGTTGGTGAGCCGCTGAGCGGGGAAAAGCGATTAGAAACATGAACAGGTTGGTGGTGAACCAGGGGCTTGCGGCTAAGCTTCCTTCTCACCGTCACCCACCCATTGTCTCTTGGCTGCTCAGGAGAGGTCGGAACCGGAGGACCGCTAGCAGGCCGCCCTAAGCTAGGGATCTCCACTGCAGCTAAGGGGTGTCCGTCACAATTAACTGGCGCAGACGGTGTTTCAATGCAGCGGAGCCGGGATTCCAAATCAGACAACCTTGCCTCGAGCACCTCAAAAAGACAACATTTATTACATTTACCGTTATCACTAAAAGAGGCAGAGGTGTAGCTAAACATCTGACAGAGAGAGCACAGCAGAGGAGGAGAGGAAAGAGAGCTAGTAGCCATAGCTAGTGGCTAACCCGAAGCTAACAAAAACACAGATGAAAGGTGAACAGAAGGCTAAAGAGGGTGATTAGAAGACACTGAGAGCGTACACAGGTGCAAGAGGCTTGATAAACAGAAGTGAGAGCTAATGGTAGATGGAAAAAAAGCGATTAAAATACAATTAAAGGCAAAAATCCTCAGGAGAATGGGGAGAGCTCACCACAGAGCAAACCACACAGACAGCCAGCAGTACAGGAAGTGACAATACGTTACCAAGAGACAGCAAGACAGGAAGTGGAGGAGATTTCATCAAACTCTTATGCATCACTCCCCACGCAACTCTTTATGTGTGAAAAAATTATATGTCCTTGGGCTGTGTCCAGGAGCTGGGACTTCATCTCACTCTATTTCAGAAGGGAGACCCTTGTGTTGTCCAGGGCGAGCTCAAGAGCAGCAGGTTCAGAAGCAGAACAGTCGTCGTGGTCTGGATAATGTAATGTTACGCCCATTGGGGGATCCTAAATTTGCATTATGTCCATGTTTTGTCGCTCTGTCCTTTGCCAAACTCCGGGTCGTGGAACAGGCATAGTTATTCCATTCAAAAAGTACTGGGACTGCTCCATTATTCAGTCGTCTGTGTCCGGATGGCGTTGGTGGCTCAATCAAGTCTGTAGTTTGAAAATGTCGGCTGCAGACTCTTGTGTGGTTTGTAACTGTATAGTTGTCCCATTGGATTTTAACCAGCCACCTTCTTTGCAGCTCGTGGTCTTTAGGAATGACATCATCAAACATCACATGCAGGCATCATAGGACTTGCTATGCCATCAGCCTATGGTGTCTATATGATGACATCATCAAAGATCATAGGACTCCCTATGACATCTTCAAAGATCAAAGGCAGCACTGTCCCCCATTCTCTTTAAATTCCAGGTTAGCGGTGTCACTTTTAATTGAGATTAATCGCATTTAGATGACAGGGCACGGTCTAAGGTTGGTTCTGTTCTAAAGTAACTGAAAGAGAAAATGGAACTGTTTTCATGAAAGAAAGACTGTGAAGTTGAAGCTCACCAATGCTGTGGGTCTTCAGGGTCTTTGGCAAGCCCAATCTCTGCTCCCTTGAGTGGCAAGATCAGCTGGTGTTATATTAATTTTTCCAATGTCAGACCTTTTTCCACCAAAAAGAGGGAACTGGTTTCCAAAATCCAAAAAGCATGTCTTAATGGTAGTAGTAGTAGTAGTAGTAGACGGTTGTGCTGTTTCATCCCATCTAGCAACAATGCTCCGCACTGGGTGTGTTTATGTTTATGTTTATATTTATATATCTATATAGTCATTCCATCTTGCTACATTGCTCCACACTGTGTTTATATATTTACATATTTTTTCCATCTAGCTGCAATGCTCCGTACTGTTTATATACTCATATATTTATCCCATCCAGCTACAATGCTCTACACTGTGTGCCTGTGTGTATATATATATATAATTATAGTAATATGTACATATGTATATTAGCTGCTTGTGCTTGCTTGCTTTTTTTTTTCTTGCCTTCTGATTGTTGCTCTGAGTGTTGCTATCCCTGTGCTGTTGCAATCCTGGAATTGCCCCGTTGTGGGACTAATAAAGGCTTATCTTATCTTATCTTATCTTAATGCCACAGTCCACCACTCTGTCACTGTCACAACTGAGAGCAATTGCCATTGTAAAGGCTTCAAAGCCCCTGCTGTAAAGCCTTTAGTAGATATGCTGTCTCCCCTGAAATCTCCAACTTCAATCTTCTGGATAGCTGGAGACTCAACTGGCAAGAGACAAGAAAACCACCTCATCTCAGCATCACTCCAAGCATGAAACCACCACCAGGTGCCCAGCTTGGCTGCAGAGATTGGGTTATACTCAACCATCTGCGAACGGGAGTCGGACGTTTCAATTTCAGCATGTATCATTTTGGCCTTCGCTTGTCACCAGCTTGTATTTGTGGCAACCCAGAGCAGACAGCAGCTCATGTGCTATTAGAGTGCCCTGACCTTAGACCACCTGAGGATATCCATGTGGATCTCACCAACACCACCCTGGAAACAATGGCCTGGCTTCACAGCCTACATGACATTGCTTAGTGACTTTGGGGGGGGTGAGAGGAGGAGGAGGAGGAGGAGGAGGAGGAGGGGGAGGGATGGGGTGAGGTGGAGACAGATGATCCACTGTGGAGACCCTGAAGGGAGCAGCTAGAAGAAGATACAACTCAGTTTTCCCTGCAGTGCCTTTTAACTTGTCTCCAACTCTGCGTGTTTGTTTTTCTGTCTCCAGACTGGACAGTGTGGTCCAGGCTCTAAAAAAGCATGATGCTCAGCTGGAGATTCAGCATCAGGCCCTCAACGAGCAGCTGCAGAAAGCTGAAAAAGCCATTGTCAAACTACAGGGAAGTGTGAAAGTTCTGGCAGCACAGGCATGCTGCACGCAGAAGAGCCAACATAAAGCACTCAGACAGAGAGAGGAGACAATCCAGAGGTGAGATGCACACTGATGAAACAGGGACACAAAGAACAAATATGAAACTGGACCACACCATGGGTTAGCATCCAAAACACAAACTTTAGTCAAATAATTCCAATTAACATCTATGCATTTACTTTTCACTGACAACCATCATTTTAAAAGGTCAGCATGACTTCCTTGAAGCAGTTGCCTCCGTGTACCTGCAACATCACCAGAATGCATTACGCCCTACATGGACATGAATAGGAAGTGGACACGCACTATCAGTCCACCTGGGATATGGGGCCGGACATTTAAACCATGACAGATTCATTCACCGCACCAACTATTCCTCACCTCAATGCTGGGAGAAACACTTTTAGCTGGTTTGTTTTAAAGACATCAAAGTTTAAGTGCGATCAGCCATCTTGTCCTGCTACAGAAAGCCAGTGAAGAGCGCCCACGGTTGTGCCAGCAACCAGGTGCGGCCTCTGTGTTCTCAGCAGCAGAACCAGTGAGAGTCATTCTGCTGTTTTAACTCTTTTCTGTGTTCTCTATCCCTCTTGGCTGCACTCAACCACACCTGGATCAGTGGGAATGTATCCATGACCATCCAATCAAAGGACATGAAAATGCAGATATTATCAGATGCCTGCAAACTCAAAGTCTGATTGGTTGAAGCAAGAGTCATAAATGCCATTTATTTAAAACCTACTGACACCTGTACTCTTCATTCCTGAAGGCCTCAACGTAGATTTCTTTGACCCCAGCAACGCAAGATGGCTGAAATTCAAACACACACACACACACACACACACACACACACACACATGGAAGCAGTGCAGCTAGAAGAACAGCTATAACATGGAGAGAATAGACTATCAATAGGTTTAGTATGATGCCACATGGTGGACATGTTGGAGATGAAGTCGCCGCATTCAGCAGCAAAATGTTGTAAATATGGTGAACTATTGTGCTATTATTGGTTGTACGAACATTGGTAGGAGGAACAAACTGATATGTTGAATGAATGAATGAATGAATGAATGAATGAATCTTTATTTCGGATAGATTAGATTAACCCGTTGAACTCTGTTCAACTTCCCTAAAAACGCCTAAAAATAACGTGCCCAAAGTAAATCAAAAGCTGTTCTTCAACCCTTTGCAGCATCTTCATGGGGTTGGTCTCATTTAAAAGAAAACACTTTGAATTTTTTGGCAAAACAGTCATAATCTCTCTAAGTGCTCCGCCCACTGAGTAACAAGAAAGTTTGCCTGGGTGTTTTTTTAGACACAAATGCTTGCAAATAACATACAGCTGTCAGATACTGGCTGGAAAACACAACAGAAATGTAGAACCAAGTGTTTTCAAGCTCAGGTCAAAATTTTGTAAAAATGCCGCAAAAAATGAATACATTACACAGCTTTTTTCTCAGGTTGTAACAAGGCTGTGTCTGTACTGGAAGACCGGAAATACAGCTTTTTTTTTTCAGTGCGCACTGAGATGCACTAAGATGCAGAGACGTGACTGCCCGTGGAATTCACAGAGTTCAATGGGGTTAAAAGATTAAAAGAAAGGAACAGAATAATATAACAAAGGAAAAAAAATTCAACAAGGTCAAATTAAACACTATGTCACGCGGTGACCCTTGCGGGCCACCATAAGACGCCAAAAGTCGCCATTGAGTTTTGCATTGATGTTTAATACACAAGACACAAGACAATAACACAAACTATGAGCTGCTGTGGCAAAAACACTCACTACAAAGGGCATGGGATCGTAGGGCTACACCCAGCCACCTACGATCTAAACGAGAACTAGGACAAGACTATAAACACGAACCTTGATGCGAATGCTGATGTCTCACAAGAAATCTCTCAGGATGTTTTGACGACACTGCTGCATCAACCTGCTGTCAGCGCCCGCTAATAAAGCCGGCCGCTGACGAGCAGTGATGCAGAACAGCTGATCGGCTTTGACAGCAGGAAGCCCCAACGAGTGCTGTCACAATAAGAGCCCGGGGAGCCAGAATGTAATCCGCTGCTGTCAAAGCCAGCAGAGATGATGCATGATCCAAGCGCGGACAAGATCGGCGCTCGGGTCATCACACAATAACTCCTCTGATTATCCAGTTCAACATAAGTTATCCGAAATGGGTGATGGCTGAAGCCGCAGCTTATATTGCCCACCCATATTCCATCCAAGAATTCAAAAGAAAAACAAAACAAGAGCGATTACAATTCAGAACAAAGCTAAGACAAAATGTGACAAAAAAAAGAAAACCAGAATTATCATATCCAGTCTGTGTTGTGCTGTTGCTTAATGTGATTTTACATGTCATCTTGTAAATATGTTTGGAGTATTTCTTCCTTTAGTTTTTGTTTAAATTGTCCAAGCGTTGTACATGATTTTAATTCAGGTCCAAAATCGTTCCATAATCTGACTCCTTGCACTGAAACACAGTGTTGCTTGGTGGTAGTTCTCACCGAAGGTTTTTGAAATATACATGTTCCTCTGAAATGATATTGTTTCTCCCTTATTTGGAACAACTTTTGGATATTTGTGGGCAGTGATAGATTCTTCACTTTAAACATTATTACTGCAGTTTTAAAGTCAACCAGATCTTGAATCTGGTCAAATCTGATGAATTTGAACCTTCTAGGCCAGTGATGTGGTGTTGCTAGACCAGGAGAAGTCCTCAGAGATGAACACCCCCAGGAACTTGGTGCTGCTCACCCTCTCTACCGCTGCTCCATCGATGATCAGAGGGGGATGCTGTGTGTGTCCCCTCCTGAACTCAACCACAATCTCCTTGGTTTTTCCAGTGTTCAGGAAGAGATTATTGTCCTTACACCACTGGACCAGTTTGCTGACCTCATTTTTGTAGTTGGTTTGTGATGAGACCCACCACCGTTGTGTCGTCTGCAAACTTGATGATGTGGTTGGTGCCGTAGGCTAGTATGCAGTCATGGGTCACCAGGGTGAAGAGCAGTGGGTGGAGCATGCACCCATGTGGGACCCCTGTGCTCAGTGTGATGGTCTTGGAGGTGTTGCTGCCGACCTTCACATTCTGTGGCCTCCCTGTGAGGCCGTCCAGCACCCAGTTACAGAGAGAGGTTTTGAATGAATGAATGAATGAATCTTTATGAATGAATGAATGAATCTTTATGTAAAAGATTAAAAGTAAAGATTAAAAGAAAGGAACAGAATAATATAACAAAGGGAAAAAAAATCTTACAAGGTCAAATTAAACAATAACTCCTCTGATTATACAGTTCAACGTACGTTATCCGAAATGGGTGATGGCTGAAGCCGCAGCTTATATTGCCCACCCATATTCCATCCAAGAATTCAAAAGAAAAACAAAACAAGAGCGATTACAATTCAGAACAAAGCTAAGACAAAATGTGACAAAAAAAAACTAAGCAACAGCACAGCACAGGCTGGATATGACAATCCTGATGTGATTTTACATGTCATCTTGTAAATATGTTTGGAGTATTTCTTCCTTTAGTTTTTGTTTAAATTGTCCAAGCGTTGTACATGATTTTAATTCAGGTCCAAAATCATTCCACAATCTGACTCCTTGCACTGAAACACAGTGTTGCTTGGTGGTAGTTCTCACTGAAGATTTAGAAATATACATGTTCCTCTGAAATGATATTGTTTCTCCCTTATTTGGAACAACTTTTGGATATTTGCGGGCAGTGATAGATTCTTCACTTTGAACATTATTACTGCAGTTTTAACCTCTTGCACTCTGGGATACTGTGGGCAGTCACATCTCTGCGTCCTAGTGTGTCTCAGTGCGCACTGAAAAAAAAAAGAAAGCTGCATTTCCGTTCTTCCAGTACAGACACAGCCGTGAACAGAAAGCCAAAGGAGTGTTTTGATTGGTTTAGATTTCATTGACCTCTCATTCGACTAATAAGAGCCTTGAATTGGGTTTCTGAAACCTTGAAGAACCAATGACTGAAAACCTAGCAAGAAGGACCCACCTACCAACGGCTGCGAATACAGCCAGCCAATTGAAGCAGAGAAGTTCGACAATTGAAACGCGTGCGTCCCGTGCATATCATCTGTTTGGTCTAAGTCGCTGGGTGACACACATTGAGACCTGTGTGTAACGGTAGCGTTCGCTAGTCTTTTTTTATTACTACTGTTCTTATTTGTTTTGAAAAATTGTTCGCCAAAACCGCAATCATGGAATCATGGTTTGACCGGGTCACGTGACCAGAACCGTGAGTCGTAACAAGCGGACCAGCGTCATGTTCATCTGACAATGAGGAAGAGAAGTTTGCCAACGACACTGCTGTTGTGGACAGGTAAGTGTTATAAACTAAATTATTCTTTATCACTGAAAATCACAGTATCCCTGTGCTGTTGCAATCCTGGAATTTCCCCGTTGTGGGACTAATAAAGGCTTATCTTATCTTAAAATAGTAATAAAAATGACTTTTGACCGATCGGTAATTACAACGTTGCATCATCGCCACATGATGGACTGTTGACGGACCGGTTTTTGTTCGCCGAGCTCCTCTGTAGCGGGCGGGGGGGGGGGTTGTTATCCTCTACATTGCAGATATATCTTTCCTTCTTGCCTTGAGAGAGAGCAGTCACATTTTTCTTCCCTCCTCCCCTGCCTTCCTGATCTATTCCCAGCTTTGCAATGTTGCGTTTTTGTCTGTGTTTAGTCGCTCTTCTTCTGCTGAATCTTAATCTAAACGGAAATTATGGATTTGGAAGCGGCTTAAATGTGCTATTGTCACTATTTTTCAACAAGAATTGGGCCAAGGGGGAGCCCAAGAATTGGAACCTACGAGAGACTCATGGACATTGGAATCCATGCGTCTATGGAAATATTATTGGCTATGATCTCAGGACTTCTATTTTTGGCTGTGGAGTTCCCTGATGCATCAGAAATTGAAGGAAGGTGAGAGAGCGGATCAAGCGGACCCAGCCAGCTCCTTCATCAAATTCGACCAGTTGGGGAGGGCACGAGTAGCGGCAAACGGTGAACTGAATGACAGTGATTCAGTGAAGGAATATATCTGAAGCCCTGTGCTCTCTATGGAAAAACAGTTTAAGCCTGCATATATAATGGAAGCACAGAATTACACGGGTGAGGACAAAATTCTACTCTCTGAGTGCACTGTGCTGATCTGATTTGATTTGACCTTGTTTGCCCCGTGTTTACATTCCTCCTGACTGAGATTAGCGGAAGAACCGGCTCTTATGTCTACCCATACAATCAACAATCAGTTGTTGTCGTCAGCGGATTGGACTCTCAAGGACAATGCCCATGTGCCTTCTGCAAGCAAGAGAGAGAGAGAGATAGACTCTGAACTCTGGACTTGTTTATAAGTCACATGATTATAACATCTATCCACTGCCAGGAGGCGCCCTCTGCTGCTCACTAACAACTGTTACATTTACACTACACAATGACATGCAAATATACACACACTGCTCTCCCTCCCTCTGCTGTGTGATTGTCTATTAAATGTCTGCTAAATATGCATTGAGGGTTTTTTTTGCCTGCAATCAAAATTTCGCTTACCCATTAAGCGTCAATTTGATAAAACATGTTTTTTTCTCTCGCCTATTGTGTCATATCATTTCTTTTCTTTTTTCTTTTCTTCTTTATGACTGGCGCCTAGCGGCTGCCCCGGCCTTGGATGCGCTCTGCAGAGCGTGCCCAAATGCCAAGTCACGTTTCGTTACCTTGTATTCATACATGTGTAATGACAATAAAGTTGAATCTCATCTCATCTCATCTCATCTTATATTTACCTCCGCCAGGCCGAAAAGGCCAGGAGGAGGTTATGTTTTTGCCGGGGTTTGTCTGTTTGTCTGTCTGTCTGTCTGTTTGTCTGTTGGTTAGCAAGATAACTCAAAAATGTTTGGACGGATTTCCATGAAACTTTCAGGCGTTGTTGGAAATGGTACAAGGAAGAACTGATTAAATTTTGGGGATGATCCGCATCACCGTCTGGATACAGGAATTTTTTAAAGCATTTTTTAACACTGTGACATACGGCCATTTTCAAAATGTGCGCAGGCGCAATGGAGGCCGCTGGTCGTAGTGTCTCACCAACACAAACTCCGCGTTCTTCAACGTTTTAGGCACAAAAGCACGCGGAAAACACTGGTGGCCTGGGCCCACCAGCGTGCCTGTGTTTGTGCGCAGCTGCAAAACCTGACACGGGCAGCTGTCCGCCGCCGGATTATTTGGCAGAAATTCCCCGCCCAGCCATAGGCGCTGCGCAAAAACGAGCTCTCTGCCAGGGAAGCTTCTAAATTCTCTTTTGCCGCAGAGCGCAACCCCAATAATATAATATAAAACCCACGGCAACCTGTCTACCCAATCAGCATCCGTCAGTGGAGGAGATGCACACAACAGCAACACTTCAGTTTATTACCTCCACCAAGGAGGCAATGCTTTTACTACTGAACCACTAATCCTATCACTATCAGATTGATTGTCATTGATTAATTGTGTGTTTATTGCACTGTCCCTGTCAAAGAAACAAATAATCATTGTGAATCCAATTGCTAGTCATATGTTTTCATGCTCAAGGAATCTGAAAACGTACACACAAACACTGTATGGGGGGAACTGTGGCGCTTGGCGGAGGTCTGCGCTCTCCGAGTGCTTTTCTAGTTTAGTATAATTTTTATTGCACTGTAGGTTATTTTTTCTTGTAAAAAAAAAAAAGGCCACACATTTTTTACGTGGCATGCTTCTTTGTGTGTGGGGGACTTGTTTGTTAATTCATTAATTCATGAATGAATAACCCCCCCCCACACACACACACAGCCCTGAGTGTCACCTTTCATTAGAGCCCAAGATGAAGCTTCTACATTGAATCATTAAAAAGTTACAGACGTTTTTCCAAACTGTGCCATTTGGCACAATTTGGCACAGTTCAAAAACGCCTGGGAACAACCTAAGAAAAAAAGCTGTGCAATATATTCATTTTTTGTGGTATTGTTACAAAATTTTGACCTCAGCTGGATAACACTTGGTTCTACATTTCTGTTGCATTTTCCAGCCCGGATCTGAAGCTGTGTGTTATTTGCAAGCATTTGTATCCAAAAAAACACCCAGGCCAAATTTATTTTCTTCAAGTTCAGTATGTTTAGATGACTGTAACTCAGTGGCCAGAGCACTTAGAGAGATTATGACTGTTTTGCCAAAAAATTCAAAGTGTTTTCTTTTAAATGAGACCAACCCCATGAAGATGCTGCAAAGGGTTGAAGAACAGCTTTTGATTTACTTTGGGTATGTAATTTTTTGGCGTTTTTAGGGAAATTGACCGGAGTGCAAGGGGTTAAAGTCAACCAGATCTTTCAACTTGAGAGCTTGTAATTTAAGAAAAAGTGGGTTTGTTGGTTCCCTGTAAGCTGCTTTGTTTATTATTCTAATAGCTCTCTTCTGAAGCATAAAGACTGGATATATGTTTGTTTTCTATGTATTTCCCCATACTTCAGTACAATATGTCATGTATGGGAGTATTAATGAATGATACAAGGTATATAATGTGGGTTGATTCAGCAAATATTTCACTCGGTGTAGTGTTACAATTGATTTGGATATTTTACCTTTAATATAATTAATATGTGACTTCCAACACAGTTTATTATCAATTATTACTCCAAGAAATTTAGTTTCAGATACCCTTTCAATCTCTACACCATTTACACTGAGCTTAGATACTAAGTTGTTGTGATGGTTGTTAAAAATTATAAATTTTGTCTTACTTAAATTGAGCGTTAGTTTGTTTGAATCAAACCACAGTTTAACCCCTTGCACTCCGGTCAATTTTCCTAAAAACGCCAAAAAATAACATGCCCAAAGTAAATCGAAAGCTGTTCTTCAACCCTTTGCAGCATCTTCATGGGGTTGGTCTCATTTAAAAGAAAACACTATGAATTTTTTGGCAAAACAGTCATAATCTCTCTAAGTGCTCCGGCCACTGAGTTACAGTCATCTAAACATAGTGAACTTGAAGAAAATAAATTTGGCCTGGGTGTTTTTTTGGATACAAATGCTTGCAAATAACACACAGCTTCAGATCTGGGCTGGAAAATGCAACAGAAATGTAGAACCAAGTATTATACAGCTGAGGTCCAAATTTTGTAACAATACCACAAAAAATGAATATATTACACAGCTTTTTCCTCAGGTAGTTCCCAGGCATTTTGGAACTGTGCTAAATTGTGCCAAATGGCACAGTTTGGAAAAACGTCTGTAACTTTTGAATGATTCAATGTAGAAGCTTCATCTTGGGCTCTAATGAAAGGTCACACTCAGGGCTGTGTCTGTGTGTGTGTGTGTGTGTGGGGGGTTGTCCCCCCACCCCCCTGCTACAGAGGACGGAGTTCGGCCCTCGCTACATGACGGATTACACTCGGATGTGGCATGTTTCCACAGCAACACTGTCACCGCGGCTCCCCCCACCCCCTGCTACAGAATCGTAGCGGGGGGGGGGGGGCGTTCACAGTTCAGAGGCGGTGAAGAACCGTGTAACGCGGCGCACGCACTTCGTACTTCGTGCGCCGTACAGTTGTAATTTACCGATCGGTCAAAAGTCATTTTTTGATTACAATTTTCAGGGATAAATAATAATTTAGCTTATAACACCTTACCTCTTCACAGCCACATTGTCCTGGCGAACTTCTCTTCCCCATTATCAGATGAACGCGACGCTGGTCCGCTCGTGGATCCCGATCAAAACATAATTCCATTATTGCGGTTTTGGCAAATGATTTACGACCTCTGTCGTCGGCCTCCGTCAGTCTATGATGACGGAAGAGAATCCTAAACGTCTATTCTGCTGGAATGAGTGCAGGTCGCACTTGTGGGTGGTCTCTGCTGGGTCTGTAGCAGGTTCTTCCAGCGTCCTTTTTTTCATCTGTGGCAGCAGTAAGTCTCTCTTCACCCAGCCCGAACTTCTGTGCTTCAATTGGCTCCTGCATTCACAGTGGGCGGGTCCTCCTTCCTAGGTTTTCATTCATTGGTTCTTCAAGGTTTCAGAAACCCAATTCAAGGCTCTTATTAGTCGAATGAGAGGTCAATCAGAGGAATCAATCTGTTCGCGGCTGTGTCTGCAGCTTTTATTTTCAGTGCGCCACACCACCTACATCACCACTATCAGGATCATGCGTCCGAGAGCGCACGTGCACCCTAGGACACAGAGACTTGCCCGTCTGCGGTACACGGGAGTGCAAGAGGTTAAGCTTTCCTATTTCCTTTCCAAGTGTATCCAAAAGTTGTTCCAAATTGCTTCCACTGCATAATAAATTAGTGTCATCTGCAAACAATATTAAATCCATTTTTTCCAAAACTTTACATATATCATTTATATCTATATTGAATAACAATGGCCCCAAAACTGAACCCTGTGGGACTCCACAAGTAACCTTCAGTAGCTGTGAATTTTTGCTACCAACACATACAGTACATACTGATATCTGTTCTTTAAGTAACTACATAACCAGGACAGTGCTACCCCCCTAATACTATAATTTTGTAGTTTCTATAACAATAATTTATGATCCACTGTATCAAATGCTTTTTTAAGATCCAGGAATACCTCAACTGAATACTCTATTTTCAATGACATTTGATATTTTTTCTATAAATTCCATTCGAGCAAATGCAGTTGTCCTCTTGTGTCTGAACCCATATTGCTGCTCACACAATAAATTATTCGTCATTATAAAGTTGTCAATTCTCTCACAGAATGTTTTTTCAAGTATCTTAGAAAATTGCGGCAATAGTGAAGTAGGCCTGTAGTTTGAAAATTCCCCTCTGTCACCCGTCTTGTATATCGGAATTACTTTAGCTATTTTCATTGCTCTGGGAAATATACCTGTTTGGAGAGACAGGTTACTACTGAATCCAGAAGCTGCTTAAGATTTTCTCCACTACAAAAAAAAAAGTTGTGTCATCTGCAAATAAAATACACTTTAACAATTTAGACACAGAACATAAATCATTAATTTACAAAATAAACAGCAATGGACCAAGCATAGAACCCTGTGGTACCCCACACGTCTTCATCAGCAACTTAGTCTATATTATTCACATGAACATATTGATATCTGTCTTCTCAATAGCTGTGTAACCAGTCAAAAGCAATTACTTTGATGCCATACTTATGTAATTTACTGACGAGTAATTTGTGGTCAACTGTATCAAATGCCTTTTGTAAGTCCAGAAATATTCCAACTGTGTATTCTCTTCTATCTGTTGCATCCGTAATCTGTCCAACAGATTGCTTTTGTCCTGGGCTTGATGCGCACCTTTCACACCAAAACACGTTCATCTCTGGGAAACAGAACCTGTCTCCTTCCTGAGTGCTATGATAGCTTAATGTTTTACCATATATTAACAAATAAAATGAAGCTGACTTGAAAAATAAATTGGGTTTGTACTGTCTACATTGAAATAAAAGTCAAATTAAATTTGAAAATGATGTTGTTGCTGATATATTGTAGTTCTAAAGCAGCATCATTTCCAAGTGTTGAGTTGTGATCATGACTCATTATTTCACCTTTCCTTCCATGTGTGTGTGTGTGTGTGTGTGTGTGTGTGTGTGTGTGTGTGTGTGTGTGTGTGTGTGTGTGATCTCGTCCGTATGTGTCTATGGATGTTTCCAAAGGCTTCATGCAGAAATAGAACAAGCCCAGACTGAATGGCACAAGAACATCCAACAGATTTCCAGTGAGGTGGTTCTTAAAGATACAAAAATTATCAGCCTGCAAGAAAAAGAAACAAATCTCAGAATGGAGCTGGAGAGGAACAGGGAACAGATTGACAGGTGAGAGAATAGCATAAAAATCCACAAGATAGCGTTAACTTAAAGCAAATAAAATCTTGTGTTCATATGTGTCATGATGCCGAGCGCAGGTCTGTGCCGTGCTCGGGTCTTTTTGGTTTCTGCTCTCTCTCTGTACATGTATTGTTCTTGATTTTCATTCATGATGGTTTGGGCTTTTATTTTGACAGCGCCACGATGTTGTTTGCGGCTGTCAAATCTGTTCACGAGTTGTCCCAGCTGTTTTTGTTATTTCTGATTGTGTTCTTGTTCAAGCATCCACAACTGGTTCTTATTTTGGTTGTTTCCCCCATTATTATTTAAGCTGGCTCGCGGGGTTCATTCCTCGCAGCGAGCTCGCCTTTTGCAGACAGGAATTCCCACGTCTGATTCCTGTTTTAGTTTCTGCTTTATCTGGGTGTCGGCGGGTCCTTAAAAAGTCTTAAATGTGTTTGTCCAAAATTAAGGCCTTAATTATCCTTAAAAATGACAATTAATCCTTAAATCCGCCTTCCAAAGGTCTTAAAAATGCCACAAACACATTGAACAAAATTGCAATATTTTCTTACGTTGTACAGTGAAATGTTTGTAAAGAATATGGCGAATTTGTAATTACTGCTCTGCATTTTAGCACTACAGAGCGGAAGTGAGCGGAACCCACAGCAATCATTCGTTTGTGGGGGGAGGGGGGCTACTTTCAGGTTTACACGTTAGCAGCTTGCACTTCAGTAGCTATTGGCAACGTCAGTCATGGGGAAATGTAAATTTAATCTTAGCTGGATGGATAAACCGACATTTGCAGCATGGTTAAGACCGGTTCAAGGAAATACTAACTATGAGGCTCATATGAGGCTCGCTGTACGCTGTGCAAGAAGCTCTTTAAACTCGGCTCGATGGGAATTAAAGCTGTGGAATCGCATATGCAGAGCGAGAAGCACAAAACGGCTGCAAAAACCCACCAACAAACGCCTGCCATTTTTCAGTACTGTTCCATCTCATCAGTACCACAGACTTCAGCTCCGTCTCTGATACCAGCAGCAGCAGCTCCAACCACAGCAACAGACCTCAGAGCAACCTCCGGGTCCACCGCTACACTTCAAGCAGAGGTACTGTGGTATCTGCACACAGTAACCAAACACCAGTCGTATAACGGCAACGAAGGAGTCGGAGACATTTTCCGAGCTATGTTTACTGACTCAGAAATTGCTAAAAACTTGACGTGCGGTAAAGACAAATCAGCCTACATTTCAAAATTTGGTTTGTCTCCACACATCATTAAACTCCTCGTCACCGATGTTAACAAAGACAGCTTTACTTTGATGTTTGACGAAACCCTCAACCAAGCAACTAAAACGAAGCAGCTGGACCTACATGTCCGTTACTTCAAAGATGATCGAGTCCAATCCAGATACCTGGGCTCCCAGTTCATGGGTCACAGAACAGCTCAGGATTTACTGCACCACTTTCAAGTAAGTAAGAACCCCACACTAAGAAATTACCAGTAATCTAGCTACAGCTTTTTTTTTCTCTCAATAGAACACTTATAAGAAAAAGTGTTCTACATTGTTGATGCTTGTTATTGTTGTTGTTGTTCTGTTTAAATATATCTTGATGACATGATGTTATCATTATTGCAGTTCTGTTGTTTTAATCCTTCATAAAGAACAAATTTTATTTTTCAACTGAAAAATTAAGTGTTAAAACATTTAAAAAGAACCTTTCTGAAAATGTCACATTTGTGTTGGACGTTACACATGGCATTGCCATGCAGCAGGTTTGCCCATCAGTTTGTTTACTTGCTGTTATGTATATATTTCTGTTTTATTATATACTTAATTTTTATGCAACTGTTATGTACTTCATTCTTTTCCTAACTGCTATTTTATTTCTACATGTTCAGCACCTTGTAATGCTGCTTGATAAATGACACTCATTTCGTGCTCAGGAAGGTACTCAGCAGCTGGACTTGCAAAAGCTGCTCTCAGTCTCCATGGATGGACCCAATGTCAACTGAAAGTTCCTGGAACTGCTTCAACAAGAGCAGCGTGAGCAGTGTGGGGGGGCTCAGCTGATTGTGGTGTGGAGTTGTGGCCTACACACTGTACATAATCAAATCACTGATGTCCAGAAGTGAAAAGCTGCAGAGGAGAACTTAGAGGAGCTTAAGAAAAAGAGGCAAACTGTGATCCAGGTATCCACCAGCCTACACAGGGATGCTGATGAGCTTGCAGAAGAAGCTGAAGGAAAGACTGGAACCTTAATGGCCCAGCTCATCACAAAATCAAACACGCTGAGGAAGAGATACAAAGAAAAACTGTGTGAATTAAAACAAGTGGAAGCAGAGCTAGAGACAACGGCTACAGAACTCAGATCCATGCCATAATTATGGGAGAGAGGAGAGCATGGGAGAGCAACTATATTCACTTTAGAGATCTTGTTGTGTAATGTTCTTGTGTTTGTTTTTGTCAAATGCTACAAGCACATTTTCATATTTGTTTGAAAGGTTGTCAGATCATTCAGACTGTTACAAGTTGCCTGTGTTCTGCCTAAAGAGTTGTGATCTTGAAGTTTGTTATTTCTGAGCACTTTCAGTTCCGTTAAATCTGTGGACAAAACTATTTGCAATGTGGTCACACTTTTTGTTATTTCGCAGATGAAAGGTCTTAAATTGGATTAAAGTGGCCTTAAAAATGGTCTTAAAGCAGACGGACAGTGACATTTTTTTATTGAACCAATCAACAGATTGTATGAAAATATTCTATTCTGTCTATTCCCGCGATTTAATATGTGTCACCAGCTTCCATAAATGACCTTATTTGCTCATAGCTCAGCCTTCAGTTAGTGAGGCTGCAGTACCGCCATCTCTCGATAGGTGTGGGCATTGGTGACGTCACTACAGCAATACATAGTAAATGGCAGAACGAGAGCAAAGTGATTCAGACAGCGATTATTTTCTCGAGTTTGACGACCTCAATATAAATGATGACATTGAAAATGAGGAATCGGATGATGAAGTAGTTTTGGGTGGTGCTGAGGGGGTATTCAGCCTTATTTATGGGAAAGAAGTGAGGGTTATTGTTATATCTTTCACCCGTTACGTTACTTAATATAACAATAATAACTCAGACCATCGATGTACCGTTAACGGTTTATTGGCGAGCAGCAACTCATAGCACACAGCCAACGACAACACACTCAACATACACTACATTACCCACAGTGCTTTGCACCAGACACTATGACAGGTGCCGTAGTAAGCCAAAATACATAACATCTCCTCCCCTCTTACAATAAATGTCCTATAAGAGATATCAAGTGTCTGCTGCAATTCTTGTGTCTTTGTTTGTCTCTTTTTTTTCCTTTAATTATTATGCTACCTTAGGAGTGAGGGTAGACTACCTCATCCCATAACTGTACCCCTGGGGATTATTCTGCCCCATTAATGTGGGTCAGTTACCATCTAGTCTAATAACTCAGACGGACAGGAGGTCGTCGCTCCCTGGTAGGGTATCGGCGCTCTTCAGGAACATGAGTCTGTGTTCTTTCTAATGTGGAGGTTGCTTCTGGTGTTGATGCAGAAGAAGATGTCACATCTCCAGCTGGAACTCCGGTCTCTGAAGTGGTTGAGTTCTGTACTGGTGTAGGTGGACAAAGTGGTGAGTTGGTGAGTGCATCGTTAGGATATCCAAGAGACGGTTCTGCAGGCGCTGGTGGTGTCTGCAGGAGTTGATCCACGTGCCTTTTCCAAACACTGTCCGTGGTTTGAACTGTATATGAGACTGGTCCAGTTTGTGCAATAACAGTTGCAGGAACCCACTTAGGTTCACCTCTGTAGTTCCTGGCCAGCACAGATTCTCCTGACGTGAACACTCTGTCCTTTGCCCGATGTTCTCTGTGCATAATTTGTTTCTCTTGTTGCTTTTGCACAGTGTCCTTTAATCCTGAGGGTTTCAAAAGGTCAAAGGTAGTGCGCAGATCTCTCTTGAACACCAGACTAGCAGGGGTTGTCTTTGTGATTGCATGTGGAGTGTTGCGGTAGTTTAGCAGGAACTTGTGCAGCCTCTGATGCAGTGTTCCTTGACCTTGTGATGCTTTCAATGCATGTTTCATTGTCTGCACAAACCTTTCTGCAAGGCCGTTCGTCGCAGGATGGTATGGAGCTGATTTAATGTGCTGCACTCCATTAGCTTGTAGAAAAGCATCCATTTCTTGTGAAACCAACTGAGGTCCATTGTCAGAAACTAGTTGTGCAGGAGACCCAAAACGACTAAACATTTCTCCTAATGCTTCTGTGGTCTTCTCTGTGGTGGTTGACCTCATAATAGCCACTTCAGGCCATTTACTGTGTGCATCCACAGCAATGAGAAACATTCTGTCCTCAAACGGACCTGCAAAGTCAATGTGCACACGATGCCATGGCTCCTGTGGGAACTCCCAGGGATGGAGAGGAGCCAATGGTGGGTTGTTCCGTACCTTGTGACAAGATGAACAGCTTTTGGCTATTTCTTCAATCTGCTTGTCAATGTTTGGCCACCAAAAATAGCTTCTCACTATTTCTTTCATTCTCACGATTCCACTATGTCCTGCGTGAAGTTGCTGTAACACTTTTGTTGACATGACAGGGGAATAATCACTCTCCTCCCCCACAGCAAACAACCCGACTGAACAGACAATTCTGTCCACTTCCCAAGGAAGGGCTTCAAGGTTGCGTCATCACCCGCAGGTTGTCCTTTAATGACCAAGTCCATGACTGCCGACAACACAGGGTCATTTCTAGTCCCCCTTTTCACCTGCACAACTGAAACAGGTGCGTTTTCTACCTCTGTGAAGTAGAAGATGTCCACAGTGCTTGACTCTGGCTTCATGACAGGAAGTGGTAATCTGGATAACCCATCTGCATTACCGTGACAGTCTGACTTTCGATACCTGATGTCATAGGAGTGTCCTGACAACAGCAACGCCCACCTCTGCAGTCGGGACGCTGCAAGAGATGGTATTCCTGTGTATGGTCCAAGGATGGTTGTGAGAGGTCGGTGGTCAGTAAAAAGTGTAAACTTCCGTCCATACAAGTACTGGTGGAATTTTCTGACACCAAACACAATGCTCAGAGCCTCTCTTTCCAGTTGAGCATAGTTAGCTTCTGCCTTGTTTAATGTCCTTGATGCAAAAGCGATTGGCTTTTCCTCACCGTCTAGCATTACATGGGAAATCACAGCCCCTACGCCATAAGGAGAGGCGTCGCAGGCAAGCTGGATCGGAAGTGATGGGTTGAAGTGGGTCAGAACCTCTGATGCAGTCAGCGCATCTTTTGCCTTCTGAAAAGCTTCCTGACAGCTTGCTGTCCACCTCCATGCTTCCTCTTTGCGCAGCAGGTTATGCAGTGGTTTTAATAGTGATGCCAAGTTCGGTATGAAACGTCCATAATAGTTCAGCAGTCCTAAGAAAGACTTCAGCTGACTGACATTTTGGGGTGGAGGTGCATCCACAATGGCTGTGATTTTCGATGGTGCAGTGTGCAGTCCCTTAGCATCGATCACATGACCCAAGTATTCCACGGATGACTGGAAAAACTCGCATTTATCCTTGCGGATTCTCAATCCATATTCCTCCAGTCTCGTGAAAGTTGCATCCAAGTTGCGCAGATGCTCTTCATCATCTGCTCCTGTACACAAGATATCATCCAGGTAGCACTGCACTCCTGGTAATCCACTCAGGATTTGATCCATAGCTCGCTGAAAAAGTGCTGGAGCAGATGTGATGCCAAAAGGCAGTCGTCTGTATCTGAAGAGTCCTTTATGGGTGTTGATAGTCAGCATTTCACGTGACTGCTCGTCTACATGCATTTGTAGGTAAGCCTGGTTGAGATCTATTTTGCTGAACTTTTGTCCCCCACTCAGCCCCGCAAATAAGTCATCAATCAGCGGAAGGGGATACTGCTCTGCTGTTAGTACAGGGTTTACTGTTACCTTAAAGTCTCCACAGGTTCGGATTCCTCCGTCCTTTTTGGGTACTGGAACTATGGGCGTGGCCCACTCACTGGTTGTCACAGGTTCCAGAACTCCATTCTTGACCAGAGCATCTAAGTCAGCCTCCACCTTTGGTCTGATGGCGTACGGCACTGGTCTGGCTTTTATAAACACTGGTTTACTGTCAGGTTTGACATGCAGTTTCACTATAATTTTTTTCATACTGCCTAGCTCATCACGAAAAACCTTTTTGTGCTTTTCCAGTATGGCCTGCAGCTGAGTGGAACTGTGTGACAGCTTCCTTACTTCTTGCCAGTCAAGTTGGATTTTCTTTAGCCACACACGCCCCATTATAGCTGGACAGTTGTTCTTGGTAACATAAACTGGAAGCTTAGCAGTTTGGCCATTGTACTGAACAGTTACCTCTGTCATCCCTTTCATTGGCACTCGGTGTCCAGTATACGCCCTGAAGACGGTGTCTGAAGGTCGGAGTGGACGATGTTTCAGAAACTTCTTGTAAATGCCATGCGACACAAGTGATGCCTTTGATCCGGTGTCTATCTGCATTTTAATAAAATGTCCCTCCACTTTTGGTTTAGTCCAAAAGCCTTCTGAGCCTTCATTCACATTCATAATCCGGACAGTATTTATTGCAGTTGACACCTCTTCCTCTGAGGAGTCGCTCACTCTGTCCTCGCCATGTTTAACTGTGTGAACATTTCTTTTCTTTTTGTATTTTACCATGTCACTTTTATTCCTTGTCTTTGGGCCTTTGTCTTTGCTCCTTTTGCTTCTACATGCCCGCTCCACGTGGCCTTTTTTCCCACAGTTGTTACAGTCCATCTCTTTGTACCAACAATCATTAGGAAGGTGTCCCACCTTGCCACAGCGGAAACATGGACCTGTTGCATTGGTTTTACCACTGTTGAGCTTATGTACTCTGCCTGTAGCATGCAGTTGGTGTGCTTCTTTGGAAGCCATCTCCATCATCACACTAATGTTAGTGGCTCTTTCACGCGTCAAATCACTTTCTGTGAGTAACTTCTTCTGTGCTGCTTCATTCCGTAGTCCACACACAAGCCTGTCTCTTAATGTGTCATTTAAAACATCTTTAAATTCACAGTGTTCGGCTAACTTGCGTAGCGCTGCAACAAACATGTTAACAGACTCACCCTCTTCTTTGTTACGTCTGTGAAACCTGTATCTTTCAGCAATCACTAGAGGCTTGGGTGAGAAGTGGTGGGTCAGTGTGTCCACCAGTTCTTTGTAGGTTTTAGAGCCTGGCTTTACTGGCTGTAGGAGGTTACGTAGTAGGTTAAATGTCTTGGGACCCATCACACTCAGAAAAGTGGGCACTAACCTTTCATCCGTTATTCCATTGGCCGCGACGAAATAGTCAAAGCGCTCAGTATAGGAGCTCCATTGCTCCGCGCTCTCATCAAAGGGCCCGATAGAGCCAATGACTCCAGCCATTTTAACACTCCTGGTTGAATGTTGCTCTTTCCCTCGCGGCTCCTTTCTGTAACGTCGTTTCTTCCCTCCGGCGTTACTCACGGAGTTTTTTTTTTTTTTGTCCTTAACGATTTCCACTGCTCCACTCCTCCCTGCTTAGCAGACAGCCCGCAGCATCCACCTCAGCACAGTGGCGTGGTGTATCACCCTGTCAGCACGAAGTAGCGGCGGGAAAAAAAAAACGACAAAAAAAACTCTCCTCCGTCGCGGACTGCAGCGTCGGTCCAGACGTCCTCGTCGCCACTTTTTGTTATATCTTTCACCCGTTACGTTACTCAATATAACAATAATAACTCGGACAATCGACGTACTGTTAACGGTTTATTGGCGAGCAGCAACTCATAGCACACAGCCAACGACAACACACTCAACATACACTACATTACCCACAGTGCTTTGCACCAGACACTACAACGGGTGCCGTAGTAAGCCAAAATACATAACAGTTATGTTGCCTGCCTGTGCAGTGAGCCTCATCAGAGAAACATTCCCATCTGATCACTACAAGGGATTTTGCCTACCAAGATTAGATTTGTGAACAATGATATGTAAATAAAGTTTTGTAAAATCATATATTGAGTTTATTAATGTTCATGTCAATGTTATAATTCTCATAGTTCAGCATTCATCAAAGTCGCATGTCATATACATTTGAATAATTTGAACACACTAAATTCTTCTCAGTTTGAAAAGAAATATTACATACTATACCACCTTTGTATGAATGTTTGAAAACACAGCAGAAATATACAAAGAAATACAAAAATCAATGGAGTATCACTACAGATTAAGAAAATAACTAGTTTCCAGATATAGCAATTATTATATTCCAATAAATAACATTTCACAGTTATAATGGGCACCATTTTATGGTAGAAAATTGGGGTTCCATTTTTAAAAGCACATTTCTCTTACAATCTTAGGCTTATATTTATTTTTCTTAGCAAATATTTTGCTTCCCTAAAAATTGAAAGCTGAACTGTCATTGGTAATTACCTCCGCCAGGCCGAAAAGGCCAGGAGGAGGTTAGGTTTTTGCCGGGGTTTGTTTGTCTGTTTGTCAACTCCGCGTTCTTCAACGTTTTAGGCACAAAAGCACGCGCAAAACACTGGTGGCCTGGGCCCGCCAGCGCGCCTCTGTTTGCGCGACGCTGCAAAACCTGACACGGGCACCTGTCCGCCGCCGCATTATTTCCCAGAAATAATTGGATTTTGAAAATCATCCATTGCTTGGAATTCATTTAAAATGTTTAGTAAACATTTGCAGTGAATATTAAAAATCCAAAACTTACCCTGTTTACTTCTCGTTTTCTGACAGCTGATCGCCTCGGTAGATCACCGTGGCTTTTCACGCCACTGTCACTGACACTTGTCTCAGAGTCAGACTTGGGAATCGCGGGATATATAGTTGGAATAGCCGTTTTCTTTATCACCAGTCTTTTTGCAAATTGCATCTTATTCTCTAAATCGCTGTCAACGAAATGTCTACTGCACATGCAGGGCGCTAACGAGGTGCAGGTGTGCGTGCAGCTGAGGCAGATGCCTGAGAGCGGCGAGCCGTGACACCTGCAAAATATATGTGGACCAGAAAGACTGACAAACCTGGGTACTATTTCACTGCAGTCTGCTTTAATTCAGAAGCTGAAGCAATAGGGAACACTGTATGTCTCTGTAATTGAGAACTTTGCCTCTAAAAAACACAGGAGGATGGACTTCCAATATAAGTAACCGGTGAGTTAAACTGTCTTTCTTCAGCATGTTTTTTCCCCCTAACCGTTCTTATGATCATGAAAATATTTGGTAATTCCGAGAAATATCCGTAATCGCCGATTTTAAAACGTAAACATCAAGTGTTGCATGAAGCAAAACACAGCAGGACCATCGCACCTGTAGACAACACAACGCCAAACCATATTCAAATTCAAATTCAAACGTTTATTTCAAACTCAGGGTTCATATTAAGAGCAAAACTAAAACAAGTAGAAAATACTGTAGATAAATAAATAAATAAAAGTATATACAGATCAGCAGACACTCGGCGCTCTTGTAACAACAATAACATACAATAATGGGCTCAGTATAAAATGGAACGCCACCACTTCCAAATGCTGGAATGAAGTGTGAGTGACGAGTTGACAATTGCTGATATAAGATGATTGTTACATGCCAGCAACCTTCTCAAAAAACTGTAAACATTCTTACGTATCAATTCGCCAAAAGACGGAATGTTCACAGACACAAACATCTTGCTTGCACTCGACCTTCGTGGTACATCTAACAACCTTCTTAGGGAGTTATTATATGCAATGTGGATTTTGTTCCTAACAGCAACATTGCTATTAAACCATAAAGGTGAGCAGTACATTGAGGTACAGAAGGTCTTAAACAACCTACATTTGACATCAGGAGAACATCTATGGAAATTTCGCAACAGTAAATTGGTTTGAGCGTACAGTTTCCTGAGATGCCTGTTACAATCAACATTGGTCTTATCAGATTCAATCCACACACCTAGGTATTTGACTTTTTCAACAAAGTTCAAGCTATTACCACAAAGTGACATAACAGGATTCGACGTATTGACACCCTTTGGTTTGAAAGCCATACACATAGATTTAGTACAGTTGAACAGGATGTCATTTTTTTCACCAAATTTTTCACATACAGAAAGGAGATGTTGCATCGCTGCAGTAGACAAACTTAACAGAGGTCATCAGCGTAGAAAATGTGATTTAACAGTGCACCGTTAAAGGAGCCGCCCACATTAGTATTGTTCAAAAGTACACTGAGATCATCAACATAGACATTAAACAACAAGGGTGACAGTATACCACCTTGTTTAACACCGTTGGTCACATGAAATTTGGATGAGGTGACATTGCCCCATCTAACAACCATAGACTGCCTTCTGTACCAGTATAGCAGGATGCTAACAAATATTAATTCGATTCCTGAAATCCTAATCTTCATAAATAATCTATTTGTAATCCACAAGTATTCCGAGAAATATCCGTAATTGCCGATTTTAAGACGTAAACAAGTGTTGCATGAAGCAAAACACAGCACTGGCCGCCGACCGTGTGCGTGTATTTGGCTGCGCTGACGTCACACAGTCAGTGGCCATCTTAGCCGCTGATCGCTTGGCTGGGTCAGACAGCTCTGCACGACAGCGTACTTCAAGAGCGCATTGTCACCTTATGCGACATTTGTTGACACCAAAACATGTGCGGTTCGACTTAGCTCATCTCAGACAACAATTTGAGATATGAATTAGCGATATTGAATTTTTGTCTGTCCGTCTGCTTTAAAAAGTCTTCAATTTAACGTCCTTAAACCTGCAGATACCCTGTTTATACTCTGCCTTGTCAGTTTAATTGTAAGTAACCTTTCATGGTTTTCCTTTGCTACATTTTTCTGTAGTCACCCTTCGTGGTCTGTTAATTGCCTTTTTGTAAATCGCCCTTCATGGCTAGTATTTATGTTTTCCCTTAATAAATGTGCAAACTCACAGCAGGCGATTGGTGTCTGCCCTGAAAGGACCAATTATTACAATATGTTTCTACTTAGTTATTATTTCTATTTATTTGCCAACTTACTCAGGAATTATCTACTTATTGCTCTGTAAAAAGTAAAACATTACGTTCTCCATTGCTTTTATGAAATATAGTAAGTGTGACATATATTACTTGTGTTTAACATACTCTTCAGTTAGTTAAATCAGTGGCTGATTTTGTGTCAGTATTCTTGTGTGCACTTCAAAATCTCATATAAACTGGTCTCACTCATATAAGAAGATAAGATGGTGATGGAGGATGTAGTGAAGGTATTGGCTGAGCTCGGTGATCTGCTGTGGAGACCCCTGAAAAGAGCAGCGGGAAGGAGAAGAAGATATTATAACAATTAACTTTAGCTGAAGGAAAAAAAATCCTGTGCATGTGCACAGTTATGCACAGAGCTACCAGAGGACGGACCCCCCACTGTAGCTCTCACTACTTACAGTAGTAGCTGTGTGGCCTAGGGTGAGAGAAACGGAGATATGCACCGCCCCATACACCAAAATGGTGTTCCACATGCTGTGGAAGGGAATTAACTAATGTGCACACCACCACCACATTCCCCTTGCCCACAGCTCCCAGTAAACCTCAAACCAAACCAAAAGTTAAAGATGCACTACAGTGGCTATAAATCCCCTTAAACACAAGTCTACATTGTCTAAAATGGTACCTTAGGCTCTTTTCCCCCACAAAACAATTTCACTGTATTACATCATCATCATCATAGCAGTCTGTCAGGGGCAACGATGACTGTTTCATTTAGGTCTGATCAGATTCCTCCACGCAGCTCTGTCCTTCGCCTTCTGCTGCCAGGAGCTCCTGACCTTGTTAACCCAGGGACGTCCGAGTGTGACAGATATTGTTTTTAGTTCTGCCAGGATACCCAGTTTCACCCCCCACGCCCTCGGAAGGGCGGGGTTGCCGCTTGAGTTGCCGATGGCCCAAACCATGAGACAGGTAGTACCGGTTTTCATGGTTATCCGGTAGCAAGCAAACCAATGCCTGACCTGACCCATTATAGGCACTGCTCACGTGCCTATAATGTCCAAAACTTCAAAAGCTAACACCACCATGACTGTTTAGAGGAACAACCACACAAAACACAGCAGAGAGGCAGCCTGCAGCCGAAGATGCTGGAGTTCCTCTCAGCAATCACCAAACCACACTACACATTCACTCCGTGCACACTCATCTCTGCACAGTCTCAACACACTCTAAGTGTATTTTACGTTGCTGTGCTGCATCGGGGTAAAACTATCAGACGGCCCTGTCTGATTACTGCTCTGTTCTCCTCCTGTCTCTAACGTGCAGCAGCCTATCTCCAAAAAAGTCTGAACAAACAAATTAACACCTGGAATATCTAAATATATCCAGGCTTATCTGCATATTTGTGGAAAATTATCTCTCTAGAACATTATCTATGTGACACAAGGCTTTAACATTTAGTGTATGTAAATTCATACCGTTACTAGGCTACCATATCAGACACATTAAAGGCTAACAGTGGCTAGCACTGCATTACACAAACAGAATATATCCCGGGATAAAATACAGACGTACCAGTCAGTGGACATGCCTACTTGTATGCACGGTGGCCCAGGATAATGGTTAGAATTGCATGGGTCCTTCGTAGGCCTCCGTCGGTCTATGATGACCATGGAAGAGAATCCTAAACGTCTACTCTGCTGGAACAGCACCGCCTGTGGCTGAACAGGCCGATGCGCACCGGTGTTCTACCTTCCAGCGTTGGGCGTTGGTAGGATTCAAGCCTGGGCAGGAAGATATGGAGGACAAGATGTTACCCATGCAGCATGTCCCCCCTCTCCACGTCACTGATGAATCCAAAGGAACAGCAGGGCTGCTATAGTTTGGCACCAGCACCGTCGCAGGAGCTGCCAGAACGATGTTGAGCACAACAGAGAACTGCCTTAGGGGCTCCGACTCCGGATTTTTCCTCAGGGTTGACTCCTGAAGCCTTTCCCGTGACCGGGTGTGCCGCAAGGCAGTGGAGGTTTGAAATCAGGGTTTACCTTCCCCTAGATGGGCTACCTTCCCAGGTTGACGAGCCACCATCTACCCGAAGCATCTGGTTTTAAGGCGCCAGAGATCCGCCCTCGCCGCTTCTCCTATTAGTAAAAGCAGTTCCGCCGGGCTTAGAGACTAAACCACACGGACAGGCTAGGAGTTGGACTTAGTTGTCAGAGGCTTTTCGAGACGCACGCCATAAGGAGCATTTTATGAGCACTGGGACCTTAACCCCAGTGCCGCTCCTGGCTTTGACAACCTTGGAACCGCATGGGTCCTTAAAAGCAGTTTAATGGTAAAACCCATCTTGATCTGGGTGAGCTTTTCAAAGCAGCTAGACAAAAATGCTAACTGGCGCTGGAGGCTTTGTTGACTCTTTTGTTCCGCCCTTTTCCTCTGAGGCTATAGCCATTGCTGATTGGTTCTCAGTTATTGAGATGTCATAGAAACAGTTTTTCCGAACTTGCCTTTTTGAAGGGGAGGAGCTTAACTGAAATTTCACAGCAGAAAAACAGTCATGACACATAAAGAGTGATTTAGCTCTTGATATGTCTTGTAATTCAGAAGAAGCATGCCTGTTAACAAAAAAAAAACAAACTTGATTTTGACCAGTGTCACTGTGACACTCCCATCCATTAACCAATACTCTAACCTGGTATATCATCAGGCCCTGAAATTAATCGGGGCAGTGAAGGGCACCAAGATCTGGATAACATACCACCTGCAATCAGAGAACGTACCACACTAAACACTTTTAAGACTCATCTTAAAAATTGGCTTTTAAACAACCAAAACTGTACCCAGAACTAGTGGTTGCCTATGCGTGTGTGTCACACACATATGCCCCGCCTCTTGTTTGTTGTTGTGAGGTGCTTGGGTGCATGTGTGTGTACGCATACACAGCACTTCACTCGTGTCACATTTGAATGTTTTGTTAAGATAAGATAAGATAAGATAAGATAAGATAAGCTTTTATTAGTCCCACAATGGGGAAATTCCAGGATTGCAACAACACAGGGATAGCAACACTCAGAGCAACAATCAGAAGGCAAGAAAAAACAAGAGCAGTGAGTATACATACTGTATGTACATATAAATATAAATATAAATATATAGACACACAGTGCGGAGCATTGTAGCTAGATGGAATGAAACAGCATAACCGTCTACTTAGTTATCCTACATGGTATGATTATGTACCCATACATATTCTGACCCTCCATAGCGACCGGTATTGAATGAATGAATCTTTATTTCGGATAGATTAAAAGTACAGGTTAAAAGAAACTGAATAATATAACAAAGGGGGAAAGAAAATCCAATAAGGTCAAATTAGACAATAACTCCTCTGATTATACAGTTCAACATAAGTTATCTGAAATGGGTGATGGCTGAAGCCGCAGCTTATATTGCCCACCCATATTCCATCCAACAATTCAAAAGAAAAACAAAACAAGAGCGATTACAATTCAGAACAAAGCTAAGACAAAATGTGACAAAAAACTAAGCTACAACACAACACAGGCTGGATATGACAATCCTGATGTGATTTTACATGTCATCTTGTATATATGTTTGGAGTATTTCTTCCTTTAGTTTTTGTTTAAATTGTCCAAGCGTTGTACATGATTTTAATTCAGGTCCAAAATCGTTCCATAATCTGACTCCTTGCACTGAAACACAGTGTTGCTTGGTGGTAGTTCTCACTGAAGGTTTTTGAAATATACATGTTCCTCTGAAATGATATTGTTTCTCCTTTATTTGGATCAACTTTTGGATATTTGTGGGCAGTGATAGATTCTTCACTTTAAACATTATTACTGCAGTTTTAAAGTCAACCAGATCTTTCAACTTGAGAGCTTTTAATTTAAGAAAAAGTGGGTTTGTTGGTTCCCTGTAAGCTGCTTTGTTTATTATTCTAATAGCTCTCTTCTGAAGCATAAAGACTGGATATATGTTTGTTTTATATGTATTTCCCCATACTTCAGTACAATATGTCATGTATGGGAGTATTAATGAATGATACAAGGTATATAGTGTGGGTTGATTCAGCAGATATTTCACTCTGTGAAGTATTGCAATTGATTTAGATATTTTACCTTTAATATAATTAATATGTGACTTCCAATACAGTTTATTATCAATTATTACTCCAAGAAATTTAGTTTCAGATACCCTTTCAATCTCTACACCATTTACACTGAGTTTAGATACTAAATTGCTGTGATGGTTGTTAAAGACTATAAATCTTGTCTTACTTAAATTGAGCGTTAATTTGTTTGAATCAAACCACAGTTTAAGCTTTCCTAATTCCTTTCCGAGTGTATCCAGAAGTTGTTCCAGATTGCTTCCACTGCATAGCAGATTAGTGTCATCGGCAAACAATATTAAGTCCATTTTTTCTGAAACTTTACATATATCATTTATATACATATTGAATAATAATAGCCCCAAAACTGAACCCTGTGGGACTCCACAAGTAACCTTCAGTAACTGTGAGTTTTTGTTACCAACACATACATACTGATATCTATTCTTTAAGTAACTACATAACCAGGACAGTGCTACCCCTCTAATACCACAATTTTGTAGTTTCTTTAATAATAAATTATGATCCACTGTATCAAATGCTTTTTTAAGATCCAAGAATACCCCAACTGAATACTCTTTATTTTCAATGGCAGTTGATATTTTTTCTATAAATTCCATTAGAGCAAATGCAGTTGTCCTCTTGTGTCTGAACCCATATTGCTGCTCACACAATAAATTATTCTTCAGTATGAAGTTGTCAATTCTCTCATAGAATATTTTTTCAAGTATCTTGGAAAATTGGACATATCACTGTTAAACAACGACACTGCAGCAAAGACATTCAGTTGCTAGCTGTTAGCATGCGGCCTACATATCTCCCGAGGGAATACTCACACATGATCTGAATTGTTGTTTATGCAAATCCGACGGCGAACGCTGGGACAGCGCGTGACGTCATCCATTCAGTAACCAGCAGGCTGCAGACAGAACACCCAGATGCTCTTCTCCTCATCTCAGGCGATTTCAACCATGTTTCACTGTCTCCCATTCTACCCACGTTTACCCAGTATGTCACATGCCACACTAGAGACAATAAAACACTGGACTTATTCTACGCAAACACTAAGGAGGCGTACACCTCATCACAGCTCCCCCAACTCGGGAGATCGGATCACAACTTGGTTCATCTCTGGCCGGTGTACAAACCCCTAGTGCACAGACAACCTCCGGCCATGCGCACAGTGGAATTATGGTCTGAGGAGGCAATGGACACTCTAAAGGGCTGTTTTGAAATCATCGCCTGGGAGCAGCTCTGCGATCCACATGGTGAGGACATCGATGGCCTCATTCACACCATCACGGGCTACCTCAGCTTCTGTGTGGACAAATCCGTTCCCACCAAGACCATACGGTGTTGCTCAAACAACAAAACCAGGATCAACCCTGAGATAAAAACACTTCTGAGAGAGAAGAAGAGGATCTTCAGGTTGGGGAACAGGGAGATGCTGAAGTCCGTACAGAGGGAGCTGAGGAGAAAGATCAGAGAAGGCAAGGACAGCTTCAGGAAGAAGATGGAGGACAAGCTGCAACAGAGCGACATCAGCAGGGTCTGGAGAAACCTCAAAACCATCTCTGGGCTCCAGAATACCTCCCCCCAGGCCACGGGGGACAGGGAGTGGGCGAACAACCTGAATCTGTTTTTCAATAGGTTTGACCAACCGCCCTCCCCCCTGTCTGCACAACAACCACTGCTGCCTCTAAAGAAATCAAGTCCTGCTGCCCACCCCCCACTCCACCAACACCCCCCCACTCCCAACACACAGCCCCCCATCCTGACCCTGACCAGGACCCAGGTGAGGACGGAGCTGAGGAAGATCAAGGCGAGGAAGGCGTCGGGACCGGACGGCATCAGCGCAAAGCTCCTCAAGTCCTGTGCAGACCAGCTGTGTGGGATTGTGACGTACATCTTCAACCTGAGCCTGAAGCTGGGGAGGGTACCACAGCTGTGGAAAACATCTTGTGTGGTACCTGTACCAAAAACTTCCCACCCCAAAGACCTGAACAGCTACAGACCGGTGGCCTTGACGTCCCACTTGATGAAGACCCTGGAGAGACTGCTCCTTGCTCACCTCCGCCCCCTGGTGGAACCAGCGATGGATCCACTCCAGTTCGCCTACCAGCATGGCATTGGGGTGGAGGATTCGGTGATCTTCCTCCTTCTTCACTTCCGCTCTTCAAGGAGAGTAGACGCTTCTCTCTTTTCTCTCTGCTCTAGCTCCCCACTTCCCTAACTAACTGGATCCCAGCTTGCTGTTGTCTGTCTGCGTCTACTGCTGATTATCGAAAAGAAATTATGGAATTGATAAGCTGGGCTTTGAACGCAATTGACACTATTTTTTCAACAAGGAACAGTGCTCCGGGGGAAGCTGTTTGCCCCGCAGGGACGGCTCCAGCGGGCTATTTACGGGTGACAAGTGTTTGGAGGATCTTGTGCCTGAGTAATCTCTCTATCGAAGATATTGAAGATTTGTATATCTTCGTAATAATGGTGACTGGGATCGTTCTGATTGGAACTGGGATTGTCCTGGTGTACCGCAAATTGCTGAAGATGGATACAACCTATCAAAATGCTGGCCACGCGAGGTGCATCCATCAAATTGGAAAAATGGAGGAGACTTTGATAGCGACAAATGGAGAACTGTCTCGGAAGGTGGATTACATCTACGCTTAAGTCTATCCACGACGGACTCAAAGCCCTCGCAATGAAGGATTAAGCACTGAATCTGCAGAAGAAAATAAAGTTCTTTCTCTGTGTTCAGTCTATTTGGCTCAATTTCCCTTACAAAAATCCTCCTGATAATCCCCAGTCTTTGTTTTTCAAAACACTGAGCACACGGCCTCTGGACAGTAGCTGCTTGGGACAATTGCCAAGGACAATTGCTGCAGCCAGACAAAACATCTTCTGCCAAAGTGTCCTTGTGCTCATATTGATACAACATTGCTTCAACACTACATCCACACTGACCCAGAAACTGACAACAAGATAACATTCACTGCTCTCCTTGTGTCCTGTGGACTCTGGTCTTGAATGTGCATCGTGGGCTTTTTTTGTCTTTGTAATCATAATATTGATTACTTATGGTCAATATTCTGAATTCAATGATTTTTTTGCTCCTTCCTATTGTATGATTTCTTATCTGTACCATCCTATTGGCAGGCGCGTCCCCGATGCAGCCGTGTCACTGGAAATGCAGGTTCATTTTCTGTGTCAAGTCAAATTCTCTCGTATGTTATCAGTGATCTGTTAATGTACTTGGCAATAAATCTTTTTCTGATTCTGATTCTGATTTCTGATTTCTGATTCACCGTTCTCTGTCCCACCTGGAGAAGCCCGGGAATGTGGTGAGGATCATGTTCTTTGACTTCTCCAGTGCTTTCAACACCATCCAACCGATGATCCTGAAGGACAAGCTGCTGCGCGCAGGAGTGGACCAGCACCTGTCATCATGGATCCTGGACTACCTGACGAACCGGCCTCAGTTTGTGAGAACCCGGGACTGTGTGTCCGACACGATCATCAGTAGCACGGGGGCCCCCCAGGGAACGGTGCTGGCTCCCTTCCTGTTCACTCTTTATACTGCGGACTTCTCACACAACACAACACACTGCCATCTACAGAAGTTCTCTGATGACTCTGCGATCGTTGGCCTCATCTCCAATGGAGATGAAGCTGAGTACAGAGGGCTTATCCAGGACTTCGTGGACTGGTGCCATCGGAACTGCCTCCAGATCAACGCGAGGAAAGCTAAGGAGCTGGTGGTGGACTGTCGCAGGCAAGGACAACCCCTCACAGCACCAGTAAATATACAGGGAACAGACATCGAGATGGTGACAGCCTATAAGTACCTGGGTGTTCATCTGAACAATAAACTAGACTGGTCACACAATACTGACGCATTCTACAAGAAGGGACAGCGCAGGCTGTTCCTGCTGAGGAGACTCAGGTCTTTTGGTGTACAAGGCGCGCTGCTGAAGACATTCTATGACACGGTGGTGGCATCAGCCATCACTTTTGGAGTGGTCTGCTGGGGCAGTGGCATTACTGCAGCTGATAGGAAGAGACTGAACAAACTGATCAAGAAAGCTAGCTCTGTCCTGGGGCAGCGCCTTGATCCGATGGAGGAGATAGGAGAGAGAAGGACGGTGGCTAAACTGTCATCTCTGCTGAAGTCCGAGTTCCACCCTATGCAGGACATACTGAATGCACTGAGGAGCTCATTTAGCAGCAGACTACATCATCCAAGGTGCACAACCGAGAGGTTTCGCAGGTCCTTCCTACCAAGAGCTGCTCGCAGAGATAGCAAAAAGACGTGACAACCTAATAGTTTTTTGAATGCAAAGATGCAATAGTCTTACACAATGGTCCCCTCCGGCATACAACTAGGAAAATACCGGTCGCTATGGAGGGTGAGAATATGTATGGGCACATAATCATACCATGTAGGATAACTAAGTAGACGGTTGTGCTGTTTCATCCCATCTAGCTACAATGCTCCGCACTGTGTGTGTGTATATATATGTATATTTATAGTAATATGTACATATGTATATTAGCTGCTCTTGCCTTTTTTTTGTTTTTTTTCTTGCCTTCTGATTGTTGCTCTGAGTGTTGCTATCCCTGTGCTGTTGCAATCCTGGAATTTCCCCATTGTAGGACTAATAAAGGCTTATCTTATCTTATCTTAAAATTGCGGCAATAGTGAAATTGGTCTATAGTTTGAGAATTCCCCTCTGTCACCCGTCTTGTATATTGGAATTACTTTAGCTATTTTCATTGCATTGGGAAATATACCTGTTTGGAGAGACAGGTTACAGATATACGTCAGTGGTTTCACTAAGCATTCAATGATAGTTTTGACTAAGAGCATGTCAATACCATCACAGTCCGTAGATGTTTTACTTTTAAACAATTTAACAATTTCAGTGACCTCTCTCTCGTCTGTGTTCTTTATGAAAATGGAGTCTTTTATAGCAGTGTTATTGCTTATTGTATCACCTGTAGGTGCTGTAATGGGTATTTCTCGAGCCAAATTAGGACCAATGTTAACAAAAAAGTTATTAAATTCATCTGCAGGTGAAGCTGCATTCACACTCTGAGTCGTTTTATTATTTTTTGAAAAATTGGTTGGGTAGCTTGTATTTCTGCTTTTATTTCCAAGAATACTGTGAAGTATTGTCCATGTATTTTTAATATTGTCTCTGTTTTTCTCCAGTTCTTTACTGTAATAGTCTCTCTTACTACATCTTATTATATATGTTAACTTATTTTTGTATGTTTTATACCGCTGCTCTGCTTCTTTTGTCCTTTTCTTTAGGAAAGCTTTATATAATAAATTTTTCTTTTTACACGCCTTTTGTAATCCTTTGGTTAACCATGGCTTATCGACAAATTTATGTTTAAGCTTTTTCTTTACTAATGGACAATTTTTTTCATAAAGAGTGGTTACAATGTTTATAAATGTGTCATAGGCTTCATTTACATCTGATACATAGACTTTTGTCCAGTCCTGCTTCAGCAAGTCTTCTTTAAAAGAACTGATTGCATTTGGTGATTTGTATCTGAACGATTTTAAAATTTTTTCTGTATTGGCCCCCGTGTGGCCATGGATAAGTGCAACGGTTGGCAAGTGGTCACTTATATCATTTATCAATAATCAACTTTCTATTTTCTTATCAATAATATTAACAAACAGGTTGTCAATAAGTGTAGCAGTGTGAACTGTGATTCTACTGGGATGTGTTATTGTGGGATATAGACTCATGCTGTACATAGAATTCATGAACTCTGTAACTACATTTTGTTGATAAGATAAGATAAGATAAGCCTTTATTAGTCCCACAATGGGGAAATTCCAGGATTGCAACAGCACAGGGATAGCAACACTCAGAGCAACAATCAGAAGGCAAGAAAAAACAACATCTAGTAAACATATGTCCATATTACTATAAATGTATATATATAGACACACAGTGCAGAGCATTATGGTTGGCTGGTGAATGTGCAGCAGAAAGTCTAAGCTCTCTCTCCGCGGATGCAGCGGGCCAGCTGGAAGTCTTTGGGCATGATGGTGACCCCCTTAGCGAAGAAGAGACCACCAGGTGGGCCTCGCTGGACTCCTGCAGAGCCATGACGGCGAAGCTCAGGAAACGCAGGACGGTCTTGAAGTCCTGAGCGATCTCCCTCACCAGACGCTGGACGGGCAGCTTACGGATGAGCAGCTCCGTGGATTTCTGGCAGCGACGGATCTCTCTCAGAGCCACGGGCCTGTGATGGCGAGGCTTCCTCACTCCGCCGGTGGCCGGAGCGCCTCTCCGAGCAGCCCTGGTGGCTAGCTGTCTCCTGGGGGGCTTCTTCCTCCAGTAGATTTTACGGGCGGTCTGCTTGGTTCTTGCCATCGCTCTTTATTATTCTGTCTTATATTTCTTTCACGCCGCCTAAACTCCAGCCCGGCACCTGCGTCGTTTTCACTACAGCTCCCGGTATGTCGAGTTTCCCATTAGCACCGGGCGGCGGCCAAGTGCTAGCTAGCACTAGCTCCTCCCCGCTGTAACGTCTCCCGCTGCAAACCGTGGCTCCGTCCGCTGACCCGGGAGACCCCCGGGGCGATCCGTGCGTCCGTGATATATATACAGATTGAAAGGTGTAGAAAGAAGAAGGAAGATAAAAAAAAGGCTGTTGCAACAGGCAGCCCACTCGTGTGGCGCCGCCGGTCCGGCGGAACCGGAACCGGAAAAAATATATGATATGGATATGATATGGATCTAGTAAATCAATATTGAAATCTCCACAAATTACTACCATTTTCTTACTAGTAATATTATTGTACAGCTCGACTAATTTATCTCTGAATGTCTCAATGCAAGTTCCCGGCGTTCTATATATACAACTTATAATTAGATTTTTTGTTTTATCTTGGTCAATCTCAACAGTAACACATTCCAAAATCCCTGGTAGTGCAAAGGACATTCCATTTACAAGCTTACACCTATACAGGTCATCAATATACAGTGCAACACCACCACCCTTTTTTGAGATCTGTTAATATGAAACATCTGATATCCCTCTATTGCCATCAGGGGAGCCTGCTCTTCATTAAGCCAAGTTTCAGAGACTGCAATAGCTGTAAATTTTCTGTCTAGCTGTTTTAAATAGTCCTGAATCTGTGGAAAGTTTTTGTTAAGACTTCTGCTGTTGAAGTGTATTATTGATAGTTTACCATCTAGTTGCACTTGACTTTTGAATTGCTTTTCAGTGTAATATTCACAATGGTTATGAATATTATTGAAAAAGTGGTTATCAGGATCAGTATCATTCTCCATCTCTTGTAGTTTATGTTCAGCATAATGGCATATTTTCAGAGTTTGAGTTTCCTCACTCTGTGTCAAATGACTTCCTCCAACTGGGGATAATTGATGTCTACTCAAGTCAGTCATAAGTTTTTTGTTTGTTTTGCTTATTTTTTTTTAAAGTACATTGACATGGTATGTCAAAAGAACTATTCTTACTGTGTGTGTGGATATGGATTATCATTGTCTCTTAATTTTCTTAATCAATGTTCATCTATTGACATGTTTCGGGACCCAGGAGACAGACACTGACACGGGCAGATAGTGACAATAATCTTTATTAAAGTGAGAGAGTGTGTAGTGCGAGTGTGAGTGCGTGGATAGAGTTCTGGTCACTGGAGCTGAGCGACCTGGACGGAGACCCGGCAACCCTGGAACATACAAGCACAAACAATTACTTTTGTCCCACGTAAGTGACAAGCTACTAGTAGCGAGGCTTACTTGGTTGTAGCACAGGCTTCGTCCTGCTGAGATCCAGCGGCCGTGCAACGTGGAGGTGAAGGTGTCCGTGAACGTGCTGGGGCTTCCACCCATGGCTGTGACAAGGACAGTTCTTCCCGAGATACCGGCTGTGATCCCACAGACGGGGACGATGACAATCCAGACGATGACGAGGTGAGTGATTCCACAGAACGTGGTGACGATGAAACAACTGATGCTGATGACAGTAACTCCACTGATAGCGGTGGCCAATACTCCTGCAACTGATACAATAATAGTTCTGGAATTTGAGGAGCAAGACGTACCGGTAGTCGTGGTGGTAGCGAGCCGCTACGTGTGCGTGTTGGCGTAACCCCGTCAGCTGGGGCCGCAGGTCCGCCGCCAAGGGGGTCCACCTGTGCACAGGGGTTAAGGTTAGGAGTAGAGTAACAGATGGTTCTCTTACGTGTCTGACTCTGAAGAGAAGTCCTTGATGAGGTAAGAGAAGTTCTTGACGAAGCCAGAGAAGTTCCTGACGAGACGAGAGAGAATCCTGACGAGGCCAGAGAGCGGAGTTCAGGTTCTTTCTCCGACGAGGAGGACAGACGACTCCGTGCCGGGCTGTCAGCGACGCTGGCTTTTAACAGCTGTTGATTACCACCTGTTGGTCTGTGCGCAGCTGGAGTTAATGATGCCAATGATGGCCCAGAGGCCGCCATGACACCTATATTTATTTAAGTCAGTAACATCTCTGATTATTATACTCTTTGCTTGCTCAGGTGTTCCATTTAGTTTGATCCAAACTCTACAATTTCTTGTCCATGTTGCCTGTATCTTATTTTGTCTTTTCAGCATCCGTGCTTGCCGTGTTATTTCAGCATTAGTTTTCATTAGGTGTTCATTTAGGTAAACTTCTGTTCCCCGTAGCTTTCTGGCCTTCCTCAGTATGTCATTCTTTACCCTTCTGTTCACAAAGTGCATCACAATTGATTTCTTTGTTTTATTATCCTTTCTGTGTAAAGCATAACAGGCTGAAATTGCATTTGCTTCGACCTTTATATCTCTACTATCAAGGAACTGAAGCACCTGGTTTTCCAGGGAGACTGATTCACTTGCGGGAGCCTCCTCACCTCTCATTCCTGCTGTAGCATGAGCATATGATTGATATGTGATGTCTAGTCCACTTATAATTAGATCATCCATACGAGAACATTGTTCAAGATCCTCAACGCGTTGCTCCAAGTCCGTAATTTTTTTGTCTTTTTCCTGAATTGTAAATTTTAATTCTTGGACTTCTTCCATTAGGCCTAATATTTTGGCCTGCTGGCTAACCATTTTGGTCACTTCTTCTGACAAGAAGTTCAGAGATTTTTTGATCTCTTCCATTTCCTCCTTCTTTGGTGGCATTTTTACTGACCTGTGGATAGTAAAACAATCTCTGCTGGTGTCGCCGGTATCCGATCCGACCGACCTCGAATCCAGCTGGGCCTCAGCTAGCCCCCTCCGCTGCTCGTCCCACTGCTTACCGCCGCCGTAACTGAGCTCCTGTCCAGCTGGGGTACCGGAAGCTCCTCCACCGAGTCCCGCCGCACACCGCTGCTGTAGCCGAGCTCCGATCCTGCTTCTGTCCGGCTGGGGTCCCGGTAGATCCTCCGCTGAGCCCTGCCACTTACCGCCGTCTTCCTCAGTAGTTCCTCCGCTTAGCCCCGCCACCTACCACCGTCTGCCTCAGTAGTTCCTCCGCTGAGCCCCACTGCTGTAACTGGGCTCCAACTCAGGCTATTGTCTGGCTGGGGCCCCGGTGGTCCTCCACTGGTGCCCTTCTCCCGCCACCGCTGCACCCGAACTCCGATCCGGCTCCCGTCCAACTGTTGCCTCGGTTAGTTCCTCCGGTGGGCCCCAATCACCGGGGACAGAGTCGCTTCATGTCGGTGTTAGGTGCTACGACATATTTTCCAAGTTGTATACTGGAGGGGACCATTGTGTAAGTCTATTGCGTCTTTTGCATTCAATACTATTAGGTTGTCACGTCTTTTTGCTATCTCTGCGAGCAGCCCTGCTTAGGTTGTACAGTCTGACAGCCTTAGGGAGGAAGGACCTGCGAAACCTCTCGGTTGTGCACCTAGGAGGATGTAGTCTGCTGCTAAATGAGCTCCTCAGTGCATTCAGTATGTCCCGCATAGGGTGGAACTCGGACTCCAGCAGAGATGACAGTTTAGCCACCATCCTTCTCTCTCCCATCTCCTCCACTGGGTCAGGGCGCTGGCCCAGGACAGAGCTTTCTTGATCAGTTTGTTCAGTCTCTTCCTATCGGCTGCTGTAATGCCACTGCCCCAGCAGACCACTCCAAAAGTGATGACTGATGCCACCACCATGTCATAGAATGTCTTCAGCTGCGCCCCTTGTACACCAAAAGACCAGAGTCTTTTGGTGTACAAGTCTTTTGTCCCTTCTTTTGTCCCAAGTCTTTTGTCCCTTCTTGTAGAGTGTGTCGGTATTGTGTGACCAGTATAGTTTATTGTTCAGATGAACACCCAGGTACTTGTGGGATGTCACCATCTCGATGTCTTTTCCCTGTATATTTACTGGTGCTGTGAGGGGTTGTCCTTCCCTGCGACAGTCCACCACCAGCTCCTTAGTTTTCCTCGCGTTGACCTGGAGGCAGTTCTGATGGCACCAGTCCACAAAGTCCTGGATAAGCCCTCTGTACTCAGCTTCATCTCCGTTGGAGATGAGGCCAACGATTGCAAAGTCATCAGAGAACTTCTGTAGATGGCAGTGTGTTGTGTTGTGTGAGAAGTCCGCAGTATAAAGGGTGAACAGGAAGGGAGCCAAAACCGTTCCTTGGGGGGCCCCCGTGCTACTGATGATCGTATCGGACACACAGTCCCGGGTTCTCACAAACTGTGGCCGGTTAGTGAGGTAGTCCAGGATCCATGATGACAGGTGCTGGTCCACCCCTGCACACAGCAGCTTGTCCTTCAGGATCATCGGTTGGATGGTGTTGAAAGCACTGGAGAAGTCAAAGAACATGATCCTCACCACATTCCCGGGCTTCTCCAGGTGGGACAGAGAATGGTGAAGGAGGAAGATCACCGCATTCTCCACCCCAATGCCATGCTGGTAGGCGAACTGGAGTGGATCCATTACTGGTCCCACCAGGAGGTGTTTTGTAGCACCTTAACTCTGCACTTTAGCATATCCACTTTGTACAGTTTCATTGCAATTGTTCTGCTCGTGTATGATTGTTTGTGTGTTTTTGTGACCCGCCGGGGGACTACAGGTCCAAATAAGCAGTATTGTTAAATCTGGCATACTGACATTTGTATTAATGCTCAATAGTATGTCAGAATCAGAATCAGATTTATTGCCATTGTTCATGTAGTACACAAACTAGGAATTTGTCTCAGTGCAATGCTGCAACATTAAACATGATAAAAATAAAAGATAGAAATAAAAAACTATACATGCAATAAAATGTAGAATAAGAATGAGTAATACTAGTCAAAGCGATTTTTAAATATATTAGCGAGCAGCCGATTGTGGAGTACCACATAATGCAGTTGGTAATGCAAAAAGAAAACAGTGATGATTGACATGAGTCTGGTTGAGCTGCTGTACATAGTGCACGAGAGTCAATAAGTCACTTAGTGTTCAGCAGTCTGATGGCAGAGGGGAAGAAGCTGTTCATGTGACGGGAGGTTTTAGTCTGAATGGACCGAAGTCTTCTACCTGAGGGGAGGGGGGCAAACAGTATGTGACCAGGGTGTGAGGGATCGGCTATGATCCGGCCTGCATGCTTCCGGGTCCTGGAGATGTACAGGTCCTGGAGGGATGGGAGCTTGCAGCCGATCACCTTCTCAGCAGCACGCACGATGCACTGCAGCCTTAGTCTGTCCCTGGCAGTGGCTCCTGCGTACCACACGGTTATGGAGGTGGTGAGGATGGACTCGATGATGGCTGTGTAGAACTGTACCAACGTCTTGGTGGGTAGCTTGAGCTTCCTCAGCTGCCGCAGGAAGAACATCCTCTGCTGGGCCTTTTTGATGAGGGAGCTGATGGTTGGCTCCCACTTGAGGTCCCGGGACATGGTGGTGCCCAGAAAGCAGAAGGAATCTGCAGTGGTGATGGGAGAGCCTGTGAGGGTGAGGGGGGGGGGCAGAGGGGTTGTGACTTTCCTGAAGTCCACGATCATCTCCACTGTCTTCAGAGCGTTCAGCTGCAGGTTGTTGTGGCTGCACCAGGATGCCAGCTTGGCCACCTCTCTCCTGTAGACGGACTCGTCGCCATTGGAGATGAGCCCAATGAGGGTGGTGTCGTCTGCAAACTTGATCAGCTTGACAGACTGGTGGCTGGAGGTGCAGGAGTTGGTATAAAGGGAGAAGAGTAGGGGGGAAAGTACACAGCCCTGGGGTGATCCGGTGCTGATGCTAACAGAGTCTGAGACAGTCTTTCCCAGCCGCACATGCTGCCTCCAGTCCGTCAGGAAGTCGGTGATCCACCTGCAGAGGGAGTCAGGCACGTTGAGCAGGGACAGCTTGTCCCGGAGCAGAGCGGGGCGGATGGTGTTGAATGCAGAGCTGAAGTCCACAAACAGGATCCTGGCGTAGGTTCCCGGGGAGTCCAGGTGCTGCAGGATGGAGTGGAGGTCCAGGTTGACTGCGTCGTCCACAGACCTGTTGGCTCGGTAGGCAAACTGCAGTGGGTCCAGGAGGGGAGTGGTGATGGACTTGAGGTGGGGCAGGACCAGGCGCTCAAAGGACTTCATGACTACAGAGGTGAGTGCTACAGGTCTGTAGTCGTTAAGTCCAGTGATCCGTGGCTTCTTGGGGACAGGGATGATGGTGGAGGTTTTGAGGCAGGTCGGCATGTGGCATAACTTCAGGGAGGTGTTAAAAATGTCTGTGAAGACAGGAGCCAGCTCTTTCACACAGTGTCTCAGGGTGGAGGGAGACGCGCCGTCTGGACCGGGGGCCTTGCACGGGTTCAGTCTGGAGAACTGTCTGTGCACGTCCTGCTCACTGATGGCAAGGGCAGTGGGGGAGGAGGGGGGGCACCTTTGATGAAGTGGGGACCATGAAGGCAGTGGCACTGGGGGGAGGGGAGGAGATAGACACATCTGACGAGGTGTCAAAACGGGCATAATGTTGGGACAGTCTTTGACAAAGGGCTTTGTCATCCTGACCTTTAGAAGCCTGAAGCCGATAGTTGGTGATTTGCCTCAGTCCTCTCCACACAGAAGCAGAGTCATTAGCAGTGAACTGCTGCTGGAGTCTCTCAGAATACACAGATTTAGCTCTCCTCAGCTCTCTGTTAAACCGGTATTTGACCTCCCTGTAGCAGTCCCTGTCTCCACTTTTCAACGCTGCTTCCTTCTCCTTCCTGATCTGTCTGAACTTAGCAGTGAACCAGGGCTTATCATTTGAGTAACTCACCCTGGTGCGCGATGGAAGAATGCTCTCCTCACAAAAGTGGATATATGAGGTCACAGTGTCCGTGTACTCATCCAAATCCTGCGTGGCTCCTTTAAACATGCCCCAGTCAGTCATTTCCATGCACGTGCTCAGCTTCTCCTCAGCTTCACTGGTCAATTTCTTTGTAGTGCTCACAACAGGTTTAGTGAGCTTCAGTCTCTGTCTGTATGTGGGAATGAGGTGGACCATCACGTGATCAGATAGACCGAGCGCAGCGCGGGGAACAGCGTGATACGCGTCCTTCACTGTAGTGCAACAGTGATCCAGCGTGTTTATTCCTCTGGTGGGGCATTTAATAAACTGTTTGTATCGGGGGAGATCGTGGCTCAGGTTGCTCTGGTTAAAGTCGCCAACCACAATAACCAGAGAGTCTGGGAAAGTCCGCTTCGTATGTTGAATGTGATCCGCGAGCGCGCGCTGAGCCTCGCGCGCGTCCGCGTCGGGTGGGATGTAAACAGCGGCCAGGATGAATGAAGCGAACTCCCGCGGGGAATAAAAAGGCTTGCAGTTAATGAATAAATATTCCAGAGCGGGAGAACAGTGTTGGGAGATCACCGTTACATCAGAGCACCAGCTGCTGTTGATGTAAAAGCAGACTCCTCCTCCTGAGGACTTGCCGGAGAGCTCTGTGTCTCGATCAGCACGAAACAGCTGAAATCCCTCAAGGAGGAGTGCGCTGTCCGGAGTTGATTCCTTAAGCCAGGTCTCAGTAAAACAGAGGACAGACGAGGTAGAGAGGTCCTTAAATCGCATCAGCAGTCTCAGTTCCTCTACCTTGTTAAAGAGAGAATTGGCATTGGACAGAAATATGCCAGGCAAAGCCGTGCGCGTGCCTCTCCTGTGAAGCCGCACGAGAGCGCCCGCTCGTCTTCCTCTCTTTCGCCGTCTCACTTTTTGGGCTAAAAAGTGAACCAGATCGGCGGCAGGAGCCAAAAAAACTGGGAGTAGGTCCGTGGGAGTGAAAGTCCTGATATTTAGTAGCTCTTCACGGGTGTAAGAGCAGGCAGACACACAATTGACGAACAAAAACATACAAATTAAAGCGCAGCGAAGCACCATGGCGACCACTGTGGGCGCCATCTTGTATCCTGTATCTTCAAAAGTAAAAGTATGTAATATCCCTTTCAAATAAACATTAAACTTAATCAACAAATGTCATACTTTCAATCTTTAAATAAACTGTTGGATTACTTAGAAGTAGAGAAGTAAATAATTGGGATTACAGTATTAATAGGACATTACACTTCAGCACTAACAATTCAGTGGTAAAAGTTAAGTATTTTACACTACTGTTCAAAAGTTTGGGGTCACTTAGAAATTTCCTTATTTTTGAAAGAAAAACACTTTTTTCAATGAAGATAACTTTAAACTAATCAGAAATGCACTCTATACATTGCTAATGTGGTAAATGACTATTCTAGCTGCAAATGTCTGGTTTTTGGTGCAATATCTACATAGGTGTATAGAGGCCCATTTCCAGCAACTATCACTCCAGTGTTCTAATGGTACAATGTGTTTGCTCATTGCATCAGAATTCTCCAGATTACCTCAACAAATTCACAGCTAGAATGCCAAAGGTCTGCAATGCTGTAACTGCTGCAAATGGAGGATTCTTTGACGAAAGGAAAAAATTATTATTTCAAATACAAATCATTATTTGAGATGAGATGAGATGAGATTCAACTTTATTGTCATTACACATGTATGAATACAAGGTAACGAAACGTGACTTGGCATTTGGGCACGCTCTGCAGAGCGCATTCAAAGCCGGGGCAGCCGCTAGGCGCCAGTCATAAAGAAGAAAGGAAAAAAAGAAAAAGGGTGGATATGACACAGTAGGCGAGAGAAAAAAAACATGTTTTATCAAATTGACGCTTGAGTAAGTAAGCGAAATTTTGATTGCAGGCAAAAAACCCCTCAATGCTTATTTAGCAGACATTTAGTAGACAAATCACACAGCAGGGAGAGAGCAGTGTGTGTATATCAGTATGATGATATCGGTGTGTGTGCAGTGTTGAGTGTATCAGTTACTGGAGCACAACAAATAGTCTCCTAGGCAACGATAGATGTTATAGTTCATGAACGCTGTCCCTGAAGAGTTCTGTTTATTGCACACCAGCGGTGTTTGGGTTAGCGAGCCAGCTGACACATCCGCTTATCTCAACTCTGGAGGAGTGAGTTATCCAGGGGCGCCGATCAAGGCCGAATCTGCTCAGACAGAGTATAGGAGTATAGGATTTCCCTATTGTCATATTCTGAGCTTACAATTCAAATTAACATTCACTGGCTTTAAATTCATATCATTCCCTGGAGAGCACGAAGCGACTCCAGATGTTTCCCCTTCTAAACACAGATGAACATGTCCGATAACAGTCCATCTCTCTACAGTGCATGCAGATGGTAAATTCCATGTTGGTCATTTGCCGCTACTTCGTGCACTCCCCATCTGGTCGAATTATTGAGAAGCAGCTCCGCCGGGTCCGCATTTTGATTAGCTCCTCCAGTTAAATTTTCGATACACCAGGAGAACTCCAAAGCCCAATCGGCAGAAATCCTGTGATCGTAGCCAAAACAGGTAGATGTTTTTCCACATCCTCAGTCAAATCACACAGACACATGAGTTCCAATCCATGGGTCTCTCCACATTTGGGCTCCCCCGGGCCCAATTTTCTGTTTGAAAAGGTGGTGTCAATTGCGTTTAAAGCCCAGCTTATATCCATTTTCCGTATTTTCCATTTGGGTTGAGATCAGCAAGATGGTGAGACGGCACAGACACTCACTCAGACGCAGCAAGCTGGGATTAGGTCAGGAAGGCAGGATAGGAGGAGGGAGGAAAAAAAATGCGACTGCTCTCACTGAAGGCAAAAGGAAGAAATTTCTAACCTTGTCAATGTCTTGACTATATTTTCTATTCATTTTACAACTCATGGTGGTAAATAAAAGTGCGACTTTTCATGGAAAACACAAAATTGTCTGGGTGACCCCAAACTTTTGAACGGTAGTGTATGTCCTGAGAGGTTTGTCAGTACTTCAGTGCTTTAATTTATTCCTATGATTTATAAAATGCTGTTACATTTTCAATCAGGTACAGACAGCAACTGAAGGCTGGGTTGGAGCGAGAGAAGGCCTTAGAGCACACTGGAGTCCAGCTGGAGCTGGAATGGAAGAGACGTTGTGAAGACTTGACAGCTAAACACTACCTTGCCAATGAGCAGCTTATCCAAGACCTCACTGAGGCAAGAGACCAGGTCAGTAACATAACAAAGTTGAAATTACTTTTTGCAATCTCTTAATACAACACCAATTCTGGTAAAGTTGAGATGTTGTGTAAAATGTAAATAAAAACAAAATACAGTGATTTAAAAATCCTTTTCAACATGTATTCAATTGAATTCACTACAAAAATAAGATATTTATTGTTCAAACTCATAAAATCTGATTTTTTGCAAATATTCACTCATTTTGAATTTGATGCAACACGTTCCAAAAAAGCTGAGACAGGGGAAAGAAAAGACTTGGAAAGTTTAGGAATGCTCCAAAGCATTCTACGGGTGGACAAGTTAATTGGAAACAGGTGAGTGTCATGATTGGGTATAAAAGGAGCATGCATCCCTGAAAGGCTCAGGGATGGGGCAAGGTTCACCACCTTGTGAACAACTGCATCGGCAAGTAGTCCAACAGTTTTGGAACAATGTTTCTCAGGGTACAATTGCAAGGAATTTCAGGATTTCATTTCCTACATCATCTCCATCATCTTGCACACAAGATGTCAGTGGTGCGTTCACATGGAGTGGCTAGATGTTCCGGACTACTGCACTCGTTTTTGTTTTTTCTGCCTTTTTCTGTGCTTCTTCTGTGATGGACTATGTAACAACTTATTGTTATAAGGTACAAAGATGATTTAATTATATATATATATATATATATATATATATATATATATATATATATACAGTATATACGTATATATATATATATATATATATACACACACACACACATATATACTGTAGGTGTGTGAGTGGGAATGAGGTGTGTGAGCAGGAATGGGGTTTTTACTTCAGTACCACACACACACACACACACACACACACACACACACACACACACACACACACAAAACTCGGGGCACCAGTCCAAAAGAATGGACAAATTTATTAATAACTAATCTTTATACCTTCTACCAATCAGTCTCAACATTTATGAATTTTTCTGCATGACTCAAGAGAACAGACACAAAAAAAACCAAACAAACAAACTTCCATATACCGTTAACAGTTTTAATGATCAAACTCAGCTCAGATGACATTACATTCAACTGACTTAGAGGGCAAGGTGAAATGATCAACAAGTATCAAACATCACATTAAACTTGTAACGGATTACTGAGCATAAAGTATATTGTCAAACATTTGTGGACCCAAGGAAAACCCTAGTTTGAATTTTTAACTGTGATGAAACTGTAAAATAACGGTAACAAAAATATGAAGAAAATGGGATGCAATTTTATGAAGAAAATGATAAAAGCTGATTATAAGAAAAAGAAAATTCTGGGTTACTCTAAAAAGGAACAGAGGTTAGTAATACAGGGATATTTTTTTCTCTTCAATTCTATACCTTTGATTAGAGCCTATGAATTAGCTTTTAACATGACAAATGTTGACATACTTTAAGGGCAATGGACATTGCATTTAGCCCAGCAGATAGACAATGGATCTTGCTCACGTGATCAGTTCAGTGGGGAATTTCTGCTGGATCTGTAGCTGAAGATTAGATGACACAGAAAATTATCTGGCTGCAGATAATTTCTTCCCAGAAGCAACCGTCCGCAGCTGAGATCCGGAGACGCTGATGAGACTGCTGGCCCCGCTGATGTGTATGTCATAAAGAGGGACAAGTAGGGAATTTTCAGCAGCCTTTCCCAGGTCCAGGTACTTTTGAGATTGTTCAAAGTCTGATTAAAATCACAGAATCAAAGAGAGAAATAAAAATTGTTTAAGCCATGAAATCCGAGTTCTTCCGATGTCGTGGTACTTGGATGAGGCAGCTTCTAGGGAAAAGTCTGAAAATCACGATCAGTCCACTTTACACTGTGAGTCAAGGGAAGCAATTAGAAAAAGTTTAACAAATTATAAAAAAAAAACATCTGAGGAGAGGAGGAAAATCGAGTTTTGCTTCATGCAAAAGAGAAGGGTTTGAGCTCAAACAAAAAAAGGAAGAACAATCTCTTCAGATAACAGCTTAGATGCACACAGAAAAGAACAGAATTCAAACAGGGACTGAGAAAAACTGGGAATTTTTCTCTTTTTAAATGAGAGCTCTTCCTTGGTTAAAACACTTGACTGGCTGGAGTAAGAACCAGTTATCGTCCATTGTGAGAGACTTGAATAGGCTCTTGTCCAGTCAGAAAGAGAGAGAGCTTAGACTTTCTGCTGCACATTCACCAACCACAATGCTCCGCACTGTGTGTCTATATATATATATATATATATATATATATATATATATATATAGTAATGTACATATGTATACTAGCTGTTGTTGTTTTTTCTTGCCTTCTGATTGTTGCTCTGAGTGTTGCTATCCCTGTGCTGTTGCAATCCTGGAATTTCCCCATTGTGGGACTAATAAAGGCTTATCTTATCTTATCTTTGTCTGTAACTGGCCAATAGAATGAAAGGGGGTGTCACCCAACCAAGGCTGGTTGGCTATTGGCTGATACCAGTCAGATGGCTTGCTTTGACTCTGAATACGGAGAACCACATATTGATTAAAATGAAAAATTCACATTATATATATAAGCTAAACTAACTTCAGTGATTGATGACTGTTTTTCATTATTAGTACAGTAAATATTCATTTTCATAAACTCGTTTAAGCATATTTTCAAACATGCAATACATTTATATGAATGGTTAATGAAACATTTCAAACCATAATTGTCCATCACAGGGTTGGCCATATCTTCAAGTGTCCTGAGAAGTATTTCCTGAAAAATGAAAGTCTTGAGATGAGAAAGTCATTTTCAGTCAGTAACGCAGTTCAGTTTTGCTAGAGGCAACAGCAAACATATTCTTGAGGTGTCCACTAAGGCACAGTGTTGAGTTTTGGATTTTAACTAGAAACCTTGAGGGATTTTTTGAGGAGGATAAGTAAAGGTCTGAGTAGGATCACAGAGGTGTTAACCCTTCAGCTTGTCTTTTCCAGAATAAACAACAGTGAATTTATGGAGGAAGTCCAAGCATTCTGGCCACGGACAGGATTTTTATTGTCCCTTTTACCACTGGAATGTGTTTTCAAAAGAGTTGTTTTAGGTGAAAGGTGAAACTGAGATCTTCTGTCACACAGAGGCTGATCTTATAAATTGGGACCCAGCGTTTATTGTTACAACTAATTTCCTATAGTCTCCAGGAACTTATAGGCATCAGTCGCCAACTTACCTCCGACATCTCCAGTGCTTATTCCAGTAATTACCACCACATCCCTGAGGAGATCGCCAGACCTCCGGGCACTCTGTAGTTTGTTATCAGGCCCCGCAAACCGTGTAGATGATGAGAGAGAAAGCAGAAACGAGGCTGCAGGGCTGGCCTCCATGCTCAGCTGTGCAAACTACACACCAAACCACCGTTACCTTCAATTTTCCTCACTAACGCCAGATCCCTCACCAACAAAATGGATGAGCCGTGATTGGAAATCTCCTACAATCGCTACTTCTGGGACTGTTGTGTTCTGATTGTGACTGAGTCATGGCTGCATCCATGTATTCCTGACGCCGCTGTGGAATTAGCAGGCCGAACTACTCACTGCTTCGACCTCAACGCTGATTCTGGTAAGGGAAGGGGTGGAGGGCTCAGCATTTATGTGTTTATGTGTGTAATAACAGCAGAATAATTCAAAGCCCCTGTTCACCAGACTTAGAGGCCATGTCCTTCATGTGTAGGCCCTTTTGTCTTCCCCGTGAGCTAACTGCAGTAATTGGAGCAGCTGTTTACGTTCTTCCAGATGCTAATATTAGCTTAGCACTGAACCACCTCCAGCACATTGTCAACAGGCAGCAAAAAGATCACCCCAACACAGTCCACATTATTGCAGGGGTTTTTAACAAAGCATGCTTAAAGACTGTACTCCCTAAATTCCACCAACATGTTAAGTGTCCCACAAGAGAGGAAAGGACACTGGATCATGTTTACAGCAACATTAAGCATGCCTACAGAGCCACCCCCCTCCCTCACCTTGGACAATCAGACCGTCTCTCCCTACTTCTAATTCCTGCCTACACACCGCTCAGGAAGAGTTCCCTCCCAACCAAGCAAACAATCAAAACCTAGCTTGAAAATGCTGTCCTCCTGTGATGACTTGCTCTGTGCCATTATCACCCACAGCTGCGCGCACACCGGCTCTCCATCACTCTCGGGTTATATAGCCCACTCTGCCCTCAGACCGGCATGGAGCCGTCTGTCTCCCTGGCTGCATGAAGCTCTACGCTCAACTTCCCAGCCAATCATCCTGCCTTCGTCTTCCCTGCCGCTTCAGCGTCATCCTCTGGAAGGATTCTCCTCGTTATCAAGTAAGCCCCTTTTCCACTCACCTGTTCTGCGTTTATCCCTTGTGCACAGGCGGAACTCCCAGGCGGCGGAATCATTCCTCTTGGTGGTGGTCTCTGCCTCTCTCTCCTCCGCTAGCCATCCTTCTCCAGCGGCGTTGTGATAGCGGGCACTGTCTTCCTGGCTTTAGCTTTTGGTCCAACCTGAGTTCATCACCTCTCCTGAAACAGTAAGCCTCAGTCATTCACCGAGTACACTCCTGCTAGAACTGTGCTAACACTGTGCCTCTGCTCTATCCATAGGGTTGCCAGATCGAACGGCGCTCTGCTCACTCCCAGCTACGACGAGTCTACAGACCCACGCACTCACATCCACATACACTACACACACACGCACCCACACACTTTCACTATTACAAATAAAAGATTATTGAACCCACTCTTGAGCCTGTGTCTGTTCCCTGGGTCTGCCAATTTCGTATGTCAGTACGGCTCCATCAGAATGACCCAGCGAACAGCGCGCTAACGCGCCAGGTTAACAACTTAGACGCTCAAGTGGATCAGCTAGCTTACCATCAACAGATCATCTTAAACCATTTGGTCCAAATTAACAGTCGGTTGGATCGTCTGGCAGGGCAGCAGGCATTTCCTCCGGCTTTGGGTAGCGCTCCAGCTCCTGTTAGCTCACCTCCTAGCCAGGCTAATTGGGTTCCCTTGGCCCGACTCACACCAGTTCCCACGTCCTCTCGTTTCAGCGGTAAACTAGGGGAGGCTCGTGGGTTCCTACTCCAATGCGAGATAGTCTTCCAGCGGGTTCCTGGGGATTTTCCAACTGATCACAGCTGCATTGGTTATGTTGCTAACTTACTTGAAGGGCGAGCTCTAGCTTGGGCCTATGCAGTAATGGCTAGGGCGAGTTACCCTAACCTAACCTACGGCCAGTTTGTTAGCGAGTTCAACGAGGTATTTGACCACTCTGACTGAGATAATGTGCTCACCACCCAGCTGTTAAATCTTTGACGGGGGGCAGATCTGTGGCAGACTATGCTGTCGATTTCCGGGTGGTGACGGCGGAGGTGGGGTGGGAGGACGCTTTGTTGTGCAGCATTTTTACTAGGAGTCTGAGCCCTAGCCTGCGGGATGAGTTGGCCCGCTTAGAAAAACCAGAGAAGCTAATGGCATTAATTTCCCTAGCTATCAATATAGACAACAGGCTGAGGGAGCGGGCAGCCGAGCGGAAAACTTCCGGACGCTCGGGCACCCAGTTTTGCCACTCCTCTCAGTCTCCTTTACTGGCCTTTCCATCTCTAGAGGCTCCAGATGCGCTGGAGTCTATGGTAGTGGGACAGACTAAGCTACCTTTGATTGAAAAGCAGCGTCGCAGGGAGCTCGGCCTATGTTTGTATTGTGGTAGTGAAGGCATGAGGCAGTGTCCTGCCCTGTTTGGCCTAAAAGAGGGAGTCCGTGCGTCACAGTGGGGGGACTCACAGACTCACCTCGGTCAAATCCCCTCTCCAAGTGCCTTCTACCCATCAGATTCATTCACAATCAGACTGAATATTGCACACACCTTGGTTGACTCGGGAGCTGAGCAGAACTTCATCTCGGGGGAACTGGCAACCCGATTGGGGCTTTCCTGCCATTCTCTGGAGACTCCCCTGAGGCTCATTGCCCTGTCCAAAGCCCCATTGACAGTGGTGTCTAAACAAACTGCCCCAGTTTCAGTCATCATCTCTGAGAACCATCGGGAGGACCTGAGCCTGTTCGGCCTGCCGGTCACGGCCTCCCCGGCCATCCTGGGCTACTCCTGGCTCTGGCTCCACAACCCCTCCTTTGACTGGCGCACAGGAGGTGTGGTTTTCTGGAGCTCCTTTTGCCTCAGTGTGTGTCTTCAGTCCGCCGCATGCTCACCATCCATGCCTTTGGTTGCTCCGGTCACTCCTCCTCCTGATCTGTCTGGGGTCCCTCCTGAGTATCACGACTCGGGGATGGTATTCAGTAAGTCCCAGGCGTTGTCCCCCCACCGGCCCTATGACTGTCCCATCAATCTTCGGGCTGGAGCCCCGCTGCTGTCGAGCCGTCTCTACAGCCTGTCTGCTCCGGAGCGGGAAGCGATGGAGTCGTACGTATATTAAGGAGTCCCTCAGCTCGGGCATCATCTGCCCTTCATCTTCGGTGGTGGGGGCGGGTTTTTTTTTTTTGTTGCGAAGAAGGATGGCTCCCTGAGGCAGTGCATCGATTTCCGTGCCCTCAATGACATCACCATCAAAGATAAATACACTCATCCTCTGATGGACACGGCCTTTGATTCCCTCCAGGCGGCCTCTTTCTTCACCAAATTGGACCTCCGTAACGCGTACCATCTGGTGCGAATCGGGGGGGGGGGATGAATGGAAGACTGGTTTCCAGACCCCAAGTGGACACTTTAGGCCCTTTTCCACTAGCCTCACTTAGCCCTACACTGCACCACTCAGCCCGCGTTTGAGCATTTTCCATTAGCCCCAGCACCGGTTAGCAGGTACTTTTTTTAGTACCTGATCCAGGGCAGGGTCTAACTGAGCTGAGTAGGGCTGAGTATGGGTGTGATATGACTTTAAGAGACTGGTTGCCGCTGATTGGTCAGGTTGTAACGTCACGAAAGCGACTTTTTCTGCTGAATTTACTCCACGACCGCCATTTGTAGTTGTTCAGCCAGTGAACACAGTGCGCCCCTTTAATACAGTATATTATATTAATATACTTTATAATATACTTATATAATAATATACTCCTAATATTATATATTAGGAGGTGCGCAATTTTCATTCTATATTAGCCGACGATCGCATCCAGCGCGAGTTGGACGGATCTACTCGAAATGAAAAAATATACCAGCAGGTGTCCGAGCAGATGGGTTCCCAAGGGCACATCCGTACTGCCAAACAGTGTCGGGAGAAGCTGAAAAAGCTGAAAAGCGATTACCGAGCAGTGAAGGACCACAATGCTTGAAGTGCAGCGGATCGGAAGGAGTGGAAGTGGTTCGCTGAGATGGACGCGATCTATGGACATAGGCCCTCGACACGGCCACGGCCTTGGAAACCGTGGATGGTGAGTGTTGTTTTGATATTGTGCGTCTTTTCGCCACTTTATCCTTTCTGTGCCAAGCTCACTGTTTTTAAGAAAAAGGAAGGTTGTTAGATTGTGGGTAATGGTTGTTACTGAGGCTTGCCTATTGTTTTGCAGCCAACTGCAGATTCATGCTTGCTTTGTGTTAAGTATTAGCGCGAACAAAACGCTGAATTACGCTTATTGTATTTTGGTTAAAAACTTAAGAGTGTTGTGTGCATGTTGCACTTTGGTGTTAAGTTTTAAATTGCGTGCATTTTCTTTCTAGAATCGCAGTTCATATCACAGGGGTCCACCTCAGTGGACATGGACACACCGTACTCTCCTGCGTCTGGCGGAGCGCCAGCTGGATCGACTCCCATGTCAGCCACATCACCAGCTCCATCTGGATCACGTTCAAATGCCGGTAAGGCACAATAACCACGATTTTTTTTTTTGGTGAAACAGGTCCAGCGGAAACCAGGGTCGAAAATCCATCCATCCATTCATCCATCCATCCATCTTCTACCGCTTAATCCTTTACAGGTCGCAGGGGGGCTGGAGCCTAACAAGTTATGTACCAAATTGACTAATGCAATTTCCTGTAGCTGCATATTAATTAGTGAGGGTGTGCTGGGAGCGTCTGGCTGAGGCCCCTGTCCGGGAGGTCTTCAACTCCTACCTCCGGAAGAACTTCAACCACATCCCGAGGGAGTCTGGAGACATGGAGTCTGAATGGGCCATGTTCTCCACCTCTGTTGTTGAAGCGGCGGCCCAGAGCTGCGGCCGCAAGGTGGTCGGTGCATCTCGTGGTGGCAACCCCCGAACCAAGTGGTGGACACCAGTGGTGAGGGGGGCCATTAAGCTGAAGAAGGAGTCCTATCAAGCTTGGTTGGCTTGTGGGACTCTCGAAGCAGCTGAGGTGTACCGGCAGGCCAAGCGGAGTGCAGCTCGGGTGGTTGCTGAAGCAAAAACCCGGGTATGGGAGGAGTTTGGTGAGGCCATGGAACAAGACTTTCGGTCGGCTTCAAAGAGATTCTGGCAAACTGTTCGGCGGCTCAGGAGGGGAAAGCAGCTCCCCGTCCACACTGTGTATGGTGCGGATGGGACACTGTTGACTTCAACTGGGGATATCGTCGGGTGGTGGAAGGAATACTTTGAGGATCTCCTCAATCCCACTGATACGCCTTCCACAGAGGAAGCAGGGTTTGGGGACGAGGGGGATGACTCGCCTATCACAGGGGCTGAGGTCGCCAAGGTGGTTAAAAATCTCCTTGGTGGCCGGGCCCCGGGGGTGGACGAGATTCGCCCTGAGTACCTCAAGGCCCTGGATGTTGTTGGGTTGTCATGGTTGACACGCCTCTGCAACATTGCGTGGAGGTCGGGGGCAGTGCCTTTGGCATGGCAAACCGGGGTGGTGGTTCCTGTCTTCAAAAAAGGGGACCGGAGGGTGTGCTCCAACTTTAGAGGGATCACACTCCTCAGCCTCCCTGGGAAGGTCTATGCCAAGGTACTGAAGAGGAGAGTCCGGCCGTTGGTCGAACCTCGGATTCAGGAGGAGCAATGTGGTTTTCGTCCTGGCCGTGGCACATCGGACCAGCTCTTTACCCTCTCGAGAATTCTTGAGGGTTCGTGGGAGTTTGCCCAACCAGTTTACATGTGTTTTGTGGACATGGAGAAGACATTTGACTGCGTCCCTTGTGGTTTTTTGTGGGGGGTGCTTCGGGAGTATGGGATATCGGGCTTGTTGTTACGAGCTATTCAGTCTCTGTACGACCGTTGTGAGAGTTTGGATCGTATTGTCAACACTTGGTCGGACTCATTCCCAGTGAGAGTTGGACTCCGCCAGGGCTGCCCTTTGTCACCGATCCTGTTCATAATTTTTATGGACAGGATTTCTAGGCGCAGCCAGGGAATGGAGGGTGTCCTGCTTGGTGACCACAGGATCTCATCTCTGTTGTTTGCAGATGATGTTGTCCTGTTGGCTTCATCCAGCAATGACCTACAGCTCTTGCTGGGATGGTTTGCCGCTGAGTGTGAAGCGGCTGGGATGAGAATCAGCACCTCCAAGTCCGAGTCCATGGTCCTCAGCCGGAATAAGGTGGATTGTCCTTTCTGGGTTGGGGACAGGCTCCTGCCCCAAGTGGAGGAGTTTAAGTATCTTGGGGTCTTATTCATGAGTGAGGGGAAAATGGAGCGAGAGATCGACAGACGGATTGGAGCAGCATCTGCAGTGATGCGGACGTTGTATCGGTCTGTTGTAGTGAAGAGGGAGCTGAGTTCTAAGGCAAAGCTGTCGATTTACCAGTCAATCTACGTTCCTACTCTCACCTATGGTCACGAGCTTTGAGTAATGACCGAAAGAACGAGATCGCGGATACAAGCGGCTGAAATGAGCTTTCTCCGTAGGATTGCTGGACTCACCCTCAGAGATAGGGTGAGGAGCTCAGTCATCTGGGAGAGGCTCAGAGTAGAACCGCTGCTCCTCCACATTGAAAGGAGTCAGTTGAGGTGGTATGGGCATCTGATTAGGATGCCTCCTGGACGCCTTCCACTTGAGGTGTTTCAGGCACGTCCCACTGGGAGGAGACCCCGGGGCAGACCCAGGACTCGGTGGAGAGACTATGTCTCCCAGCTGGTCTGGGAACGCCTTGGTATCCCCTCTGAAGAGCTGGAGCAGGTGGCTGGGGAGAGGGAAGTCTGGGCTTCTCTGCTTGAACTGCTGCCTCCGCGACCCGGACCTCCGGAAAAGCGGTAGAAGATGGATGGATGGATGGATGGATGCATATTAATTAATTGAAAATGTCTTTTTAAATGTACAAAAAGGTTATTCTTTGGTCTTCACTTATCGGTGTTCCACAACCATTTTTAGGTGTGGTGATTGAAGTGCTGTTGTAACTCCTGTTTTAGAAAAACAAATAAAGCTCATGAACTGCCGTTGAAATCAACATGCTTCATTGAAATGCTTTGCGTCAGCTGACTGTATTAACCCATTCAGATTTCTGCGGCCACACTACAAGCAACTAGTTTAAACATTACCCATCCATCCATCCATATTCTTAATCTTAATCCTTTTTAGTTTTGCAGGGGGGCTGCAGCCGAAGACAGCACCCTGCGTGTTGCAAAATCTGCTCTACTGAGGGGCAGCAACATGACAGTTCAGCTTATATACAGCAATGAAGCATAATATAATAGTGACATTCCACCACAGACTTTCACCTGTGTAATTCCATAATATATGTAGTGATAAGATAAGATAAGATAAGATAAGATAAGATAAGATAAGCCTTTATTAGTCCCACAACGGGGAAATTCCAGGATTGCAACAGCACAGGGATAGCAACACTCAGAGCAACAATCAGAAGGCAAGAAAAAAAAAAAAAAGCAAGCAAGCAAGAGCAGCTAATATACATATGTACATATTACTATAAATATATATATACAGTATATATACACACAGACACACAGTGCGGAGCAATGTAGCTAGATGGAATGAATATATAGATATATAAATATAAACATAAACACACCCAGTGCGGAGCATTGTAGCTAGATGGGATGAAACAGCATAACCGTCTACTTAGTTATCCTACATGGTATGATTATGTGCCCATACATATTCTCACCCTCCATAGCGACCGGTATTTTCCTAGTTGTATGCCGGAGGGGACCATTGTGTGTCTATTGCATCTTTTGCATTCAAAAAACTATTAGGTTGTTACGTCTTTTTGCTATCTCTGCGAGCAGCCCTGCTTAGGTTGTACAGTCTGACAGCCGTTGGTAGGAAGGACCTGCGAAACCTCTCGGTTGTGCACCTGGGATGATGTAGTCTGCTGCTAAATGAGCTCCTCAGTGCATTCAGTATGTCCTGCATAGGGTGGAACTCGGACTCCAGCAGAGATGACAGTTTAGCCACCATCCTTCTCTCTCCTATCTCCTCCACCGGATCAAGGCGCTGCCCCAGGACGGAGCTAGCTTTCTTGATCAGTTTGTTCAGTCTCTTCCTATCGGCTGCAGTAATGCCACTGCCCCAGCAGACCACTCCAAAAGTGATGGCTGATGCCACCACCGTGTCATAGAATGTCTTCAGCAGCGCCCCTTGTACACCAAAAGACCTGAGTCTCCTCAGTAGGAACAGCCTGCGCTGTCCCTTCTTGTAAAGTGCGTCAGTATTGTGTGACCAGTCTAGTTTATTGTTCAGATGAACACCCAGGTACTTGTAGGATGTCACCATCTCAATGTCTGTTCCCTGTATATTTACTGGTGCTGTGAGGGGTTGTCCTTGCCTGCGGCAGTCCACCACCAGCTCCTTAGTTTTCCTCGCGTTGATCTGGAGGCAGTTCCAATGGCACCAGTCCACGAAGTCCTGGATAAGCCCTCTGTACTCAGCTTCATCTCCATTGGAGATGAGGCCAACGATCGCAGAGTCATCAAAGAACTTCTGTAGATGGCAGTGTGTTGTGTTGTGTGAGAAGTCCGCAGTATAAAGAGTGAACAGGAAGGGAGCCAACACCGTTCCCTTGGGGGCCCCCATGCTACTGATGATCGTGTCGGACACACAGTCCCGGGTTCTCACAAACTGAGGCCGGTTCGTGAGGTAGTCCAGGATCCATGATGAGAGGTGCTGGTCCACCCCTGCGCGCAGCAGCTTGTCCTTCAGGATCATCAGTTGGATGGTGTTGAAAGCACTGGAGAAGTCAAAGAACATGATCCTCACCACATTCCCGGGCTTCTCCAGGTGGGACAGAGAATGGTGAAGGAGGAAGATCACCGCATCCTCCACCCCAATGCCATGCTGGTAGGCGAACTGGAGTGGATCCATCGCTGGTTCCACAAGGGGGCGGAGGTGAGCAAGGAGCAGTCTCTCCAGGGTCTTCATCAAGTGGGACGTCAAGGCCACCGGTCTGTAGCTGTTCAGGTCTTTGGGGTGGGAAGTTTTTGGTACAGGTACTACACAAGATGTTTTCCACAGCTGTGGTACCCTCCCCAGCTTCAGGCTCAGGTTGAAGATGTACGTCACAATCCCACACAGCTGGTCTGCACAGGACTTGAGGAGCTTTGCGCTGATGCCGTCCGGTCCCGAGGCCTTCCTCGCCTTGATCTTCCTCAGCTCCGTCCTCACCTGGGTCCTGGTCAGGGTCAGGATGAGGGGCTGTGTGTTGGGAGTGGGGGGGTGTTGGTGGAGTGGGGAGTGGGCAGCAGGACTTGATTTCTTTAGAGGCAGCAGTGGTTGTTGTGCAGTCAGGGGGGAGGGCGGTTGGTCAAACCTATTGAAAAACAAATTCAGATTGTTCGCCCATTCCCTGCCCCCCGTGGCCTGGGGGGAGGTATTCTGGAGCCCAGAGATGGTTTTGAGGTTTCTCCAGACCCCGCTGATGTCGCTCTGTTGCAGCTTGTCCTCCATCTTCCTCCTGAAGCTGTCCTTGCCTTCTCTGATCTTTCTCCTCAGCTCCCTCTGTACGGACTTCAGCATCTCCCTGTTCCCCAACCTGAAGATCTTCTTCTTCTCTCTCAGAAGTGTTTTAATCTCAGGGTTGATCCAGGGTTTGTTGTTTGAGCAACACCGTATGGTCTTGGTGGGAATGGATTTGTCCGCACAGAAGCTGAGGTAGCCCGTGAAGGTGTGAATGAGGCCATCGATGTCCTCACCATGTGGATCGCAGAGCTGCTTCCAGGTGGTGGCTTCAAAACAGCCCTTTAGAGTGTCCATTGCCTCCTCAGACCATAACATCACTGTGCGCATGGCCGGGGGTTGTCTGTGCACTAGGGGTTTGTACACCGGCCGGAGATGAACCAAGTTGTGATCCGATCTCCCGAGTGGGGGGAGTTGTGATGAGGTGTACGCCTCCTTAGTGTTTGCGTAGAATAAGTCCAGTGTTTTATTGTCTCTAGTGTGGCATGTGACATACTGGGTAAACGTGGGTAGAATGGGAGACAGTGAAACATGGTTGAAATCGCCTGAGATGAGGAGAAGAGCATCTGGGTGTTCTGTCTGCAGCCTGCCAGTTACTGAATGGATGACGTCACGCGCTGTCCCAGCGTTCGCCGTCGGATTTGCATAAACAACAATGCAGATCACGTGTGAGTGTTCTCTCGGGAGATATGTAGGCCGCATGCTAACAGCTAGCAACTCAATGTCTTTGCTGCAGTGACGTTGTTTAACAGTGATATGTCCCGGTCTGCACCAGTTGTTGTTAACATACATTATCACTCCACCGCCCCTTGCTTTGCCACTGTCTGGTGTTCGGTCTGCCCTTATCATGTGGAAACCCTCCAGCTCAATGTTAGCATCTGCTGCTAGTTCAGTTAGCCACGTCTCAGTAAACAAAAGGAGAGAGCACTCCCGGTATGTGCTATTGTAACGGCAGATAGCCGCTAGCTCATCTACCTTTCCTAGTATAGAGCGTACATTCCCCATAATAACGGATGGGAAGGTGGGTCTGTACCTTATACTCCTTGTCCGCCGTCTAACACCAGCCCGACAACCACGTCGTTTTCTCCTTTTTTCTCTCGGTACGTCGAGTTTTTTCGTTAGCACCGAGTGGCGATTAAGTCCAAGCAGCTGTTCCCTGCTGTATCGTTTTCTGCTGTAAACAGTGGCTCCGTCCGCCGGCTCGGGAGGCATTTTGGGGCGATCTGTGTGTCCGTGATGTATAAAGTGTGTAAAGAAAGAAAGAAAAAAACTCAGAATTGAGCCGCTGTTGCAAAAGGCAGCCAACTCGTGTGGCGCCGGAAGTTTTTTTTTTTTTTTTTTTTTGATCCAGCTTTAACGACCATGCCTTTCTGTCTTTCCATCTAGGCAAGACGAAAACAGACAACTCCCATCGTTGACCTTACATTAGCGATGGTCAACATGCATGATGAAGAGATGCGGCTCTTGGAACGGCAACATGACCAGCGGCAAGAACACCATCAGGAGTACATGCAGCATTTGCGACAGGTGGCCGCAGATGTGCGGGCAGATGCGCGTGAAGCCCTGGAGCAGGACGCTGTGTTACGAAGGGAAGAGCTCGCAGAGATGTCAACATTCAACAGAGATTTCCTGACCCTATTTGGCAGGCTTGTGGACGCATTTAGCAGTCGGCGTGTCTAACCATGTCTCCCCACGCCCAGTCTGTTTTTTTGTTTGTCAGTTTTGCTTCTGGAATAAAATTGTATTGTTTGCATCAAAAGTCTGGTTTATCTGTTATGACACCGTATGAGAAAAGCCAATAATTACATACACATTCCATTCTCTGTTCACTCCACATGCTGCTGTTCATCAGGTCAGGTGTATAGCCTTCTAATGGTAATTTAATTTTTAACAACACAACGAAACGTAATGTCTTGGTAGGTTTTTTTTTTATTTTAAACAAATTTGCAATGCGGAATCCCTTTCTCTTGAACGGGTACATTTTTTAGGTTATAAGCAGTTGTACAGGTGTGCTTGAACTTGTAGACACTGATAAAGGTAAGTACGTGTGAGTTGAATGTTGCATCACCAGTCAAAATTTAATAAATTAAGAAGGAATCTAGCAAAAATTTGGCACTAATAACAGTAGACAAATCGGACAAGGATACACAACTGTGTTTTTGTTGCACACAACTGTTGTTACCAACAAGTGCAAAATTTATATTTCCTTTTCCCAAAAATTAAAAATCAATTTGTAAGTAAAAGTGGGAATATGACATGTATCAGCACATGATTTATAGTTCAATTTGCATTTCCACCTAAGCAAAAGTGGCTTGTCGAGCTGGATTTTTGTGAAGATGGCCTGTGCGGTGTTTCTGCATGTAATTACGTACATACCTGTCAAGTGATACGGTTTTGCCGTATTTTAATATGGGGAAAATGCAATTTTAGCAAATACGGGGGTATTGCCCTTTCTGTACGCCAAAGAGAAAAATATACGGGAAAAAAAAATTACTGAGAGTGTGGGGAGGAACACGTCGTGTGTGACCCCCACAGCGGGGCTGGCAGAGCGCTCAGCGTGAGCAATTATCACAACAGTGAGAAGTGTGGACTCATCATTAGGCTGATGGCTTCACACCTTCTTAACAGATAAGCGTTATGAACAAGAGGACAGGTAGATGGACCATGCACAACATTTTATTTACAAAAAACATTTTTGAAATATGTATGCACATAAATGTGGGCGAAATTACATTTCTGCCTATTGCTAGACAAGTACTGCATCACAGCACAGCATCTCGTATATCTGCTCCTCTGCTCCCTGGGCCGCTGCCACCACTGGTTCATCTACTGCATCATCCAGTGTAGTGTCATACGTCTCTCCATGACTCTCACACAGATTAGGCAGAGCACAACAAGTCAGCACCATAGATTTCACCAGTTTCATGTCACAGTCATTCCTCTCTCCTTCCTCCTTCCTTCTCTCCTCGTCATCAGCCATTTCTTTGTTGTGGAGGATTCGGTCGCGTGTTTGACGTCACAAGAGTGTGGCGCCGCCTGCTGTTCAACAGATCCCACCCACAGCAGGTGTGCCAGCAGGTGTGCCAGCAGTAATGTTGAAACGCAACCGAGGCCGAACCGAACCGAAGTGAGTAGAGTCGGGTTTTCAATCGGGGCTGGGCGGGGCTAGTGGAAAAGCGCCTTTTGAGTACTTGGTGATGCCGTTTGGGTTAACCAACGCTCCAGCCGTCTTCCAACGCTTGATCAACGATATTCTTCATGACTTCCTGGGGTCGTTCGTCTTCGTTTACCTTGACGACATCCCGATGTTCTCCCGATCGCTGGATGAACATTGAGTACACGTGAGGTGGGTCTTACAATGGCTCTTGGAGAACAAACTCTATGTGAAGGCTGAGAAATGTGAGTTCCACGCCCCTAAGACATCGTTTCTCGGCTTCATTGTCTCTCACAACCAAATCATCCCGGACCCCAGCAAGGTGAAGGCAGTAGTGGATTGCGCCCCCCCCCCCCCCCCAGGAAGCAGCTCCAACAATTCCTGGGGTTCGCCAACTTCTACCGCTGCTTTATTAACAAGTACAGAGTCATTGCTCTCCCCCTGACCTGCCTCACCTCCCCCAAGGTGGCTTTCCGGTGGACGGAGGAGGCTGCAGCTGCGTTCACTGAACTCAAGGATCGGTTTTCCTCCTCCCCCATCCTGATGCAGGTGGACCCTGCTCTTCAGTGCCTGGTTGAGGTGGACGCCTCAGACTTGGGGGTGGGAGCCGTGCTGTCCCAGCGCTCTCCGTTGGATGGGGCGGTCCGGCCTTGTGCGTTTTTTTCCCGCTGACTGTCCCCGGCGGAGAAGAACTATGACATTGGTGACAGAGAGCTCCTGGCAGTTAAACTCGCGCTGGAGGAGTGGCATCACTGGTTGGAGGGGGCTGCCCAGCCCTTCATTGTCTGGACGGACCATAAGAACTTGGAGTACCTGAGGATGGCCAAACGCCTGAATGCCCGCCAGGCCCGCTGGTCCTTGTTCTTTGGACGCTTCAACTTCACCATCACCTACCGCCCCGGGGCCAAGAACGCTAAGCCTGTCGCCCTTTCCAGGCAGTTGGCCCCGGACGCGACGGAGGCGCCTGTTCTTCCCGTCCTTCCGTCGTTGTGCATCGTGGGCGCCCTCTCGTGGGACATCAAGGAGAGGGTCCTGAGGGCGCAGGAGGCTGAACCGGACCCGGGCGGGGGACCAGCAGGTAGGCTGTTCGTTCCTTCTTCAGTTCGGGGTGAGGTGATCCACTGGGCCTACTCCTCCAGACTTGCTTGCCACCCGGGGGGGTCCCGCACAATCAGGATTCTCCAGAGGACGTTCTGGTGGCCATCACTCTGGAGGAACGTCACTGACTACGTCCACGCCTGTCGTCTGTGCGCCACCGGCAAGACACCATCCTCTCCCACTGCGGGGCTGCTCCACCCTCTTCCTACTCCCGGCAGACCTTGGACTCACATCGCTCTAGATTTTGTCACCGGTCTTCCCCCTTCTAATCAGCACACCGTCGTCCTCACGATTGTGGACCACTTCTCTAAGGCCACTCACTTCATCCCTCTGCAGGGGCTGCCTACGGTGAGAGACACAGTGAATCTACTTGTGCAACATGTCGTGAGGCTACGTGGGATACCCGTGGACATTGTCTCCGATTGGGGTCCCCAATTCATGTCCCGGGTGTGGAAGTCTTTCTGTAATGCTCTGGGGGCCACGGTGAGCCTGTCCTCCGGCTACCACCTGCAGAGCAACGGACAGTGTGAGCGAGCTAACCAGGAGCTGAAGGCTGCACTGCACTGTGTCATCTCCTCCAACCCTGTGTCATGGAGCGTCCACCTCCCGTGGATCGAGTACGCTCACAACTCCACGGTGTCTTCAGCTATCGGCATGTCTCCCTTTGAGGCTTCCTTGGGTTACAACCCTCCGCTTTTCCCCGAGGAGGAGGGGGACATCACCGTACCATCTGTCTGGGCCCACCTGAAACGCTGTCAGCGGATATGGAGGACGGTCCGAACAGCACTTCAACCCACGGCGGAGCGCAGCTCCAGGGTCGCTAATTGCCACAGGAGACTGGCTCCACCCTACCAGGTGGGTCAACAGGTTTAGCTTTCCACACATTAACCTCAAGGCAGAAAAGAGGAAGTTGTCTCAGCGCTTCATCAGTCCATTCCCCATTGTGCGGATTATTAATCCTGTGGCTGTGCACTTGGCCCCCCCCCCTCCACATCTGTCCCACATTTCATGTGTCTCAGATTAAACCATTCTTTTCCAGCCCTCTCTGTCCCTCCCCCAGGTCTCCACCTCCACCAGTAGTGATCAATGGTGACCCCGTGTGAAGGATCAATTCCATCCTGGACGTCCACCGCTGGGGTCGCGGCTTGCAGTATCTGGTGGACTGGGAGGGGTATGGTCCTGAGTGGCAGTCGTGGGTGCGTCCGTCCTTCATGTTGGATAAACAACTCATCATGGACTTCCACCAGATGCACCCAGGTAGGCTGGATCAGGTGCCAGGAGGCACCTCTCGGGGGGGGGGTACTGTGATGACTCGCTCTGTGCCATTATCACCCACAGCTGTGCGCACATCGGCTGTCCATCACTCTCGGGTTATATAACCCACTCTGCCCTCAGACCGGCACAGAGCCGTCTGTCTCCCTGGCTGCATGAAGCTTTACGCTTGACTTCCCAGCCAATCATCCTGCCTTTGTCTTCCCTGCCACTTCAGTGTTATCCTCTGGAAGGATTCTCCTCGTTTTCAAGTAAGCCCTTTTTCCACTCACCTGTTCTGCATTTATCCCCTGTGCACAGGCAGGACTTCCAGGCGGCGGAATCATTCCTCTCGGCAGCGGTCTCTGCCTCTCTCTCCTCCGCTAGCCATCCTTCTCCAGCGGCGTTGTGATAGCATGCGCTGTCTTCCTAGCTTTAGTTTTCGGGCCAACCTGAGTTCATCACCTCTCCTGAAACAGTAAGCCTCAGTCATTCCCCGAATACACTCCTGGTAGAACTGTGCTAACACTGTGCCTCTGCTCTATCCATAGGGTTGCCAGATCGAACGGCGCTCTGCTCACTCCCAGCTATGACGAGTCTACAGACCCACACACTCACATCCACATACATGACACACACATGCACCCACACGCTTTCACTATTACAAATAAAAGATTATTGAACCCACTCTTGAGCCTGTATCTGTTCCCTGGGTCTGCCAATTATGTCACCTCCAGCTACAAAACTGCTCTGCCTGCACTGATTGGAGCACCTTTGAACAGCAGGACCTGGACTCCTACACTGAGTCTGTCCTCTTCTACATTAAATGCTGTGTAGAAAATGTGATAGTCACCAAACACATCTGGGTCTTTCAAAACCACAAACCCTGGATGACCAGTGAAGTCCAGGCTCTGATCAGAGCCTGCAACTCAGCCTTCAGACAGAGGGACAGGTCTCAGTACAGCACTGCCAGAGCCAACCTGAGAAGAAGCATAAAACTCACTAAGAACGCCTATAGGAGGACACTGTAGGGCTTCCTTACAGACAACAACCCCTGACAGATGTGGAGAGGCATCCAGTCCCTCACCAACTACAGGGGCCAGTGCCCACCAACATCAGACAGCAGCCTCACTCTGGCAGAGGAGCTTAAAGCCTGGTTTATGCACTCGCATCACGTCAACGTCATTGCTGACGGATGATACCTACACAGTCCTCTGCAAAATTTACTTCCGTACCGATTTGTCACCATTGGTTTGCAACTCACCGCTCAAATGGTCGGCGGTTGCAGGGTCTCAGTGGGTGTGTAGAGTGCTTCCCGTCTTCTCCTCGCATATTTCCTGTTTTTGTCAGTGCAAGCCATGGCAACCGTACAAAAATGAATTTTGATGCAGATGGCCCTTATAAACATTGAACAACAGCTCGTTCTACTACAAGCATTGCAATGCAGAAAGCAGAAAAGGCGGAGGAAATGGTCTGTGTGACCACTGAACCGACAGAGACAGACACAGGGTGAATTTCCAATGCTAATCCAGCCACTGAGTCACACAGATGAAGAAACGGGGGCATCTTCAGAGAGAGACAGTTTGGATCGATGTTGTTGAAAAACAAACTGAATCTGCCCTGCCTGCCAATATTTCTGGGACAACAGTCACAGCAACACAGCAGTCTGATGCAACCATTTCCAGGTATGTCGCTGACAGTGGTACACAATGTGGCTATAGAGGGAATGCATTGGAACAAAATTCTTGGCAGTTACCATAGTTACCCAGCACTGAGTGGCAAACACATGTAGCAGCTTTAGTTTGTATGCAGCAAAACATAAAATCACAGAAAATATTTAGTTGCAGTAGTACACAGAGTCCCTTTCTTAACTTTAGATGTTAATATCACACTGTTTACTTGACTGTAATGATGTGTGGGTAAAAACACACAAGTGAAGAACTGGTTCTGAGCCTTTAAATATTTATTTGTCTAATTTTTGTGAATTAATACAAGATGGAGTGAATGATTGTCTGTCTCTCTGTGTTGGCCCTGCGATGGACTGGCGATCTGTCCAGGGTGGACCCTGCCTCTCGCCCAAAGATGCTGGGATAGGCTCCAGCCCCCCTGCGACCGGAAAAAGGATTAAGCCGAAGAAGATGGATGGATGGATGGATGGATGGATGGATGAAATGATAAGATTAGTTCTCTACAGTGCAAACAGGTACTCTGTGCACTGCTGTGACTGAATACTGTGTATTTTTTGTGTTTTACTGCATACACACAAGGGCGCATGGGCACGCAGCGACCTGCAGCTGATGATATAGTGCGTGTGTGCGTGTGTGTGTTTTTTGTACTTTTTTACGTTTTTATAAAATCCTCTGTGTCGTTTCTGCCCTGGAGCGTTTGTGGAATATATGGCGAAGAGCTCCCTGGTATCCACAACATGGATTTCCTCTCCTCTCTCGCACTGCTGCTTTCTGTGCTGTGGCTCTTTGTCTCTGAGGTAAACGCGTTCGGCTCCATGGCGAGCAGAATAGCGGGCAGAACACAATATTCCAGGGACGTGTTGCTGCGCTTTAACACAGCTGGTGCAGAGTCTCTGATTGCGCCCAAATTTCAGCTGCCGGACTTTATTTTGAGAGACAGACACAGCGGCGAAAGGAGAAGCGGCAGGAGGAAGCGTGGAAGACGTGGAGGTGTGAAATTGCGCCTTAGGAGACGTCAGTTTGGTAACATTCCTCTTCCTTCGATCATTTTTGGGAATGCACAGTCTGTGAGAAACAAGGTGGAGGAAATTCAAGGCAGTGTACGTTACCAGAAGGATTTTAAGAACTGCTGCGTCATGGCTTTCACTGAATCTTGGCTTACTGCGCATGATCGAGATGCAGACCTGTGGATTGACGGCTTTGGAGCTCCGCTGCGCTCGGATCGGCAGGAAGAGGTAACGGGGAAACGTCAGGGGGGCGGCGTATGTTTATACATTAATGAGCGGTACTGCACATCTGTCACGGTCAGAGAGCGCATCTGTACACCCCATGTGGAGCTGCTGTCTGTGTCACTACGCCCCTTTTATTTGCCTCGAGAGTTTCCCCAACTTTTCATCACAACTGTGTACATTCACCCGAGGGCAGACGCTGACTCCGCCTCCAGCACCATCTCTGACGTGGTGCAGCGGCTGCAGTCAATTTCTCCAGAGGCGCCAAACTTCATTCTTGGGGATTTTAACCATGTTTCTTTAAAGAAGACACTTAAAAACTTTCATCAGTATGTCTCCTGCCCAACCAGGCGAAAAAAGACATTGGACCTGTGCTATGGATCCATAGAGAGGGCCTATAAATCACTCCCCCTTCCTCCTTTAGGATCCTCAGATCACAACTGTGTTCATTTGCTGCCCACATATAAAACTGCTCTCAGAAGAGGCAAGGTGGAGATGAGAGACATTGATGTGTGGACAGAAGATTCAGAGCACAGCCTCCAGGAATGCTTTGACTGTACAGACTGGAAGATGTTCATAATGGCCTGCAGGGATGACTTGGACTCTCTGGCTGAGCTCCCATGCTCATACATGGCTTACTGTCAAAATAAGATTGTTCCACGTAAACGTGTCAAAATATATCCCAACAACAAACCATGGGTAACTAAATCAGTTAAATCCTGCTTACAGAGGAACGCTCTTGCCTTTAAACAAGGGTCTGTTTCTGAACTACAGGTTGCCACCAAGGAGCTGAAGGCCGAAATTTTAAGAGCAAAACAGAATTATAAATCAGAATTGGAAAGCAAGATGGCAGCAATAAACTTGGTTCAGCCTGGGCCAGTATGAAAACTATTGCAGGCCTTCAGAGCACAGAGCGCAGTAATCGTGTGTTTTTAGATGGTTTTAGTTCAGACACAGAGCTGGCTAATGCTCTTAATTGTTTTTATGGTCGTTTTGACTCCTTTGATTTTAGCACAGAAATCCAAGATTTGAAACAGAAACTCAAAGACAATCAGCACTTTAATATTGAGATGCAGGATGTTAAAAGGGAGTTCTGCGCTGTAAAAGTGAACAAAAGTCAGGGCCCTGATAATATATGTGGGCGCCTGGTAAAGTCCTGTGCACATGAACTGAGTCCTATATTTCATTATATTTTCAATAAGTCCTTACAGACACAACATGTGCCTAAGATCTGGAAAGATGCCGTGGTTGTTCCCGTTCCAAAATCCAGCTGTCCTAAAATGGTAAACGACTTTAGACCAGTTGCTTTGACTTCAATTTTAATGAAAATTTTTGAAAAACTGGTCAGATGTGAGGTCCGAAGGCAGACTGAACATGCATTGGATCCTCTGCAGTTTGCCTATAGGCCTCACAGAGGAGTGGAGGATGCCACTGTCACTCTGTTTGACATGCTTTTTAAACATCTGGATTTTAATGGGACACACGCCAGGCTTTTATTTGTGGACTTTTCTTCTGCCTTTAATACAATCCAACCTCATATTTTAGTTGAAAGGCTCCTACAACAATTTGATTTAAGCAATAATCTGGTGGGTTGGATTCTGGATTTCTTAACCAACAGGACGCAGAGAGTAAGGGTCAATGGTACATTGTCTGACCTAAAGTGCTCTTCTACTGGCTCTCCTCAGGGGTGTGTGTTGTCACCACTACTCTTCATCCTGTACACAAACATGTGTCGGAGTAGACATGACAACAGACACATTATAAAGTATGCTGATGACTCAGTCATTGTCAGTCTCCTCCAGGATGGTGAGAGTGGCCACGGCCCAGTAGTTGATGACTTTGTTCACTGGGGTGAGGATTCCTACCTGCAGCTGAATACAACAAAAACTAAAGATATGATTATTGACTTTAGGAGGAAAACTCCCAGGCACAAAGTCACCATACTAAAAGGCCAGACCACCGAATGTGTACAATCGTACAAATATCTTGGGACGATTATTGATAGTGGATTGAACTTTGAGGTGAACTGTGAAAGGGTGTGCAAAAAGGGTCAGCAACATTTGCATTGTTTGAGGAAACTTGCACGCTTCCAAATTGACCAAACCATAATGACTATGTTTTATCAGGCTTTTATTGAATCTGTTTTATCCTTTTCTTTAATGTCATGGTTTGGTCAGATAAAACTGAAACAGAGGAAATCCTTGGATCAGGTAGTCAGATGGTCCAGTCGTTTGCTTGGTGAGTCACAGCTGAGCCTGACATCCCTGTACACCAGACAAGTACAGAGGATGGCCGACTCGATTTTAAATGATGACTCCCACCCTTTGCACTGCAACTTTCAGCTTCTTCCCTCCAGACGGAGGTTTGCTGTCCCAAAAAGTAGAACCCAGCGCTACAAAAACAGCTTTGTCCCTGCTGTTGTCAAAGAGTTGAACAAGCTATAAAATTATATTGTACATATTCTATATTTACCTATTTTGTAAGATGTGTGCCTGTGCTTGTGTCTATGTTGAATGTAATTAGTGGCTTGTAAATATGGATGTCACCAACTGCAAAACAAATCTACCTACGGGTACAAATAAAGGAACCTGAACCTGAACCTGAACCTACACCCTAATGCTGCCACTCATTTTTACCACTTTGTTTTGTAACTGCCATGAGTTCTATTTGGTGACATCATATGCATACCCTCTATTTTTATCTGCAGAGGTTAACACCACAGTTTACTTGACTGACTTTTTTTACTGTCATAACTTCTGTTGTGACATAATGAATCAGCCATCTGTTTTGTAATTTGTCTGCCTTGCATATGTCTGTACAAAAGTATCAACACATATATCTGTGTGCGTGTCTGATTTTTGATGTTTTCTCTGTGTGCTTTCCTTTTTGGCTTAACTGGGGTGAACCTGCCATTAGACAAAAGCATCTACAACTACCACCACTCCAGAGCCAGACGCGTCATTAGCCACGGTTACATGTGCAAAATTTCTTCAATCTGATTACAATATTCAGATCAGAACTTTACTACATGGATCCTGAAAAAGCTGATCCGATTAGGACGTGCGTTTCCATGTGTCACACGTTTGAACGGACTAAATCATTTTGACATGCGCACAATTATCCAATATTCCGGCAATAGTAGAAGAAGAAGCAGCTTCCGATGTAAACAAACCCCGCTTCGTGTCTTTCTCTTTTTGAACTGGACCTGTATCGTGTTTTTCAGACTGTACTTTTGCTTCTGCTGGTCTCCGTAATGAAGCTACAAGCCCAGCAGTACAAACTACTTCTGCATATGACGAACAGAGGAGACAGCAGGATGATACAGACCAGTTTTGTTTTACTCCTGCCATGTCTTCTGCTAGCTGCTGTAAAGACAGAAATACAGTATGTCACGTCGACATGTGGCTGACATACAGACGTGCAGTAAACATATTTTCTACCCAAATTTCAGAATAAGTGTTTATATGCACACCAATCGGATTAGCAATTGGCATAACCCACCCGTCTCAGTTGGAAGGAAATTTTGATCCGAATAAGTGTGATTGGATCAGAATATTCAGATTGGCGTGTTTACCTGAAGCATTTTTAGGCTTTTAATCCGGTTACTTGTGTCCATGTAAACATTGCTACTGAGAAGCATCCTTGTGGCACGCTGGAGAATCCTTGGCCCATCACTGGAATTTCTCCCAGAGAAAGCTGTGAAGATTGTGGAAGCCTGCATAGTGCTGCACAGCTTTGCCTATGCCTATGAAGTCAACAAGGTCGAAATGCGATACATCCCCCCAAATTTTGCCGACACAGAAGCTACAGGGGTATCTCAACCAGGCAAGTGGTGAAGAGTGGTTCAGGGGGACAGGAGTGTGTTCCAACATCTGGATCCACAAATTCTGTTACAGAACTGATCAACCAGGGCTGCCATCGCCATTAGGAATGGCCTTATGACGTTTTTCCGATCACCCCAGGGGATCATGCCTTGGCAGAACACCATTGGATGCTGTGGAACACTTCGATAGGAACTCATAACAGCACAATTTTGGTGTTTACTCACGTCAGTGTGTACCTCGGAAGGCGGACTCGCCTCGGAAGTTGTGCCGTGGTGAACAGACAGAGCGAAGCAGCGGCAAGAACCAGGAAATGTGAAGGAGGAGACAAAGCAGACCAATTACGGCTCTTACAGCCTGTGTCTCCAACGTGCACCTCTGCTTCTCTGGAAAGGTGCATGTCAAGCTACGCAATAGGAACGCATGCCACTGCTATATCGATGCTGCATAGTGTCAACACAGAAACGGAATTCAGCCTTAACAGCTTCTTTGGCCGGTTTGAGCACACCTCACCCACAACTCGTCCCCCCTCCCTCCCCTCTGGTCCCAGGAGCGGTGGTCAAAGCATGTGCAGACCAGCTGGCAGGGATCCTCACTAAGTTGGTCAACCTCTCCCTGACGTACACCACCATCCCCTCCTGCCTCAAGGCCTCCACCATCATCCATTCATCCATCCATCTTCCTCCCCTTAATCCTTTTCGGGTCGCGGGGGGGCTGGAGTCTATCCCAGCATCTTTGGGCGAGAGGCAGCGTACACCCTGGACAGATCGCCAGTCCATCGCAGGGCCAACACAGAGAGACAGACAACCATTCACTCTCACAGTCATACCTAAGGACAATTTAGAATCCCCAGTTTGATGCCAATTAACCTAACTTGCATGTTTTTTGGCATGTGGGAGGAAACTGGAGAAATCCCGGAGTAAACCCACGCAGATACGGGGAGAACATGCAAACTCCACACACATCACTGTTGGTTGGGGGGTGGGATCAAACCCAGGATCCCCCTGCCAAGGGTGAGTTGCTGTGCTGCCGCAGTGCTAACCACTCCCCCACCCCACTGCCCATCATCCCCATCCCCCAAAGTCCACAATTGACAGCCTGAATGACTACAGACCCATAGCATTCATGTCTGTAGTCAGGAAATGTTTTGAGTGACTGGTGTCCCAGCACATCAGGGACTGCCCCCCCCCCCCCGACTCCCACCAGTTCGCCTACAGGGAGAACCGGTCTACAGAAGACGCCATCCCCACCACTTTCCACAGAGCACTGAGCCACCTGGAGAACCGAAGGAGCTACGTGAGGATGCTGTTTGTGGACTACAGTTCAGCTTTCAACACCATCATCCCAGACATTCTGATCAACAAACTGCACCTACTCCAGATCCCCACCACCTGCTCCTGGATAAGAAGCTTTCTCACCAACCAACCACAAAGTCAGACTTGGCCTCCACCACTCCTCCACACAGTCTCTCAGAACTGGCTCCCCCCAGGGCTGCGTGCTAAGCCCTCTACTGCAGTGTTTCCCAAACCTTTCAGCCCGCAATCCCTGAAATAACTGTGATAGACTGGCAACCCCCACTATCCCTTGAGGTGACTGGTACATCAGAAAACGTGCGCACAACTTGATATATCTGTGGATTCATCTAACTGCAAATCATATTTCCCTTTCTTCACTCTGTCAGTCAGCTGACACTTTATGTCATGGGCCATGTCCGTGACGCACCGGGATATGGTCCCATCAGACAGCGCCACTTCTTCCAGCTCCCGCGCCTGTTTATCCCCACACATCGTCCAACTCATAGTGATAGCAGCAGGTTTTATTAGGGTTTCTCTGATTGTCTGTGGCGTTTTTGCCTGTGCAATTAAATGTGCCACCTTTGAGCTTTGGTAGTGGGTGTTGTTTGATTAGTTATGACTTTCTTTTGGCCTTGCAATTCTCTCTCCTTTTAGTGGAAAAAATCCACTGGTTTAGCAGCAAGAGATGGGTGCTTAGTTATCCAGTGTCTGAGCATTTTTAGAGGCTTTAAACTCTCATGTGCAAGCACCTCGGTGCACACTACACATTGCGGATGTTGTACTTCACTGATTACGATGCATGAATCCATACTGAATATATTCCTCTCAATACTTGAGACACTTGGAGGAAGGCTGGTCTGACTGATTATGGAGCCTTGTATGGTGCTGTCCTCCTCCTCCTTCCCCCACACCAGAAGTTGATGGGCTTTCTGACGGCATTTCTCCGCTCTCCTCTGCTGCCGTCTCCACTGGCCTTTCTGCATTGTCTTTGGTCAGTATTAACCAACGTTTCATTTTTAAAAATACTATCCTAGGCTTAAAGCATAGTGTGTTGAACTGAGCTGGTCCAACGGAATCTGCTGGTGCACACTGACCTGTGTGTGACCTGTGACATTTACTGTGGCACAGTTGGTGCAGCCCCTGGCCAACAGTGATCTGTGTGGAGTTTGCATGTTCTCCCCGTGTCTGCGTGGGTTTACTCCGGGATTTCTCTGGTTTCCTCCCACATGCCAAAAAAACATGCAAGTTAGGTTAATTGGAGACTCTAAAGTGGCCCTAGGTGTGAATGTGTGCGTGAACAGTGAAAGGGCTGGGCGCTGCACCAGTGGCTGTCTCATCCACTCATGTGGATGCCCTGTAATTTCCCCATTGTGGGGCTAATAAAGGAATCTAAATCTAAAATCTAATTTATGTACATAGTTCTACCTGCATAGCCACTACCATACCTATGTATATTTCCATAATCCTGGGCCATTTTTAATATTTTTACTTTTATTTCAGTCGTGTTTTAATTGTGTGCACTGTAGCTGTGTTTTATCTAATTCTTCTCTCTTACTTTATTATGCAGTAGCCTGGTGGAGCACCCACAATTTTGTTGTACTGTACAACTGCACAATGACATGAAAGCCTATTCTATTGTATTCTGTTCCATTCTACAGTCCATGATATCATCAAAAGATTCAGAGAATCTGGAGAAATTTCTGCACATAAGTGGCAAGGCCGAAAACCAATATTGAATGTCTGTGAGTGTCCCTCAGGCGGCACTGCATTAAACACTGACATCATGCTGTAAAGGATATTACCATGTAGGCTCAGGAACACTTCAGAAAACCATTGTCAGTTAACACAGTTCATCACTACATCTGCAAGTTAAAACTCTACCATCAAAGATAAAGCAAAATATCAACACCACACAGAAATGCCGCTGGTTGTTCGAGGCCTGAGCTCATCTGAGATGGACTGATGCAACGTGGAAAAGTCTGCTGTGGTCTGATGAGTCCACATTTCATATTGTTTTTGGAAATCATGGGTATCGTATCCTCTGGGCTAAAGAGGAAAAGGGGCATCCAGATTGTTAACGGCGCTAAGTTCAAAAGACAGCAACTGTGATGGTATGGGGGTGTGTTAGTGCCCATGGCGTGGCTAACTTGCACATCAGTGAAGGCTCCATTAATGCTGAACGGTACATACAGGTTTTGGAGCAACATCTGCTGCCATCCAAGCAGCGTCTTTTTCAGGGACGCCCCTGCTTATTTCAGCAAGACAATGTCAAGCCACATTCTGCACGTGTTACAACAGCGTGGCTTCATAGTGAAAGAGTGAGGGTACTAGACTGGCCTGATGCAGTCCAGACCTGTCTCCCATTGAAGATATGTGGAGTAGGGATGGGCATTCGGTGAAATTTTCTTCACCGATCGTCGGGAGAATTAATGATTAATAATCGGTTAATCATTAACATTTTTAGGTACGTAACAAGGCAGGTAGACTACATTAGAACATCAGGTGCACGGAGAGCAGCACAACTCAAATCCACCTCTCTCTCTGTTCGCTGTTGTCGTGTTGGCTCGCTCGGGAATCTCGCAAGCTGATTGGCCGAGACGTTTCACCCCGCAAGCTGATTGGCCGAGACGTTTCACCCCGCAAGCTGATTGGCCGAGACGTAAATCATTTTCATCTTGAGTTACGTATCTTGTTATAAGAATAAGAGTTCTAAAAACATATTTATGTACACTTTATTTACATCTACGTATGTATGTACACTTACACACACACACACGTGTGTGTGTGTCTTCTACCGAATCTTCATGACCTTCTCAATAAAGTTTCTGAAAAAAAAAAAAAGAATCTTCACGACCGCCATTACTCAGCGCGCAACCACTGTTGGCGGTTTCTTCGCGTAATAAGGGTGTTCCATGGACCCTGTCGATGAGGTTATTTGTATGCTGCATTGCAGTGATTGCAGTACACCTGGTCATTTTTTAAACTGAAATGGTCCCACGCAACACTTTGCCGTAACCGCTTGCCCTACGGAAGCTCGTATGTATCAACTGAGGCACGCCGGGGTACGGCGATGGTGTAATGTTGCCCCCTGGTGCCCAAATTTTGCCATTGCATTGTTTGAGGACGGCCGTGCATAGGCCTAATAACCTCGGATTGTTTAAAAAAAAAAAAACGGTTCGTCGACGAAAATGAACTTCGTCGGTGAAATTCTTAATGATCAATTATCGGTTAATCGGTAAATTATGCCCATCCCTAATGTGGAGCATTATGAAGAGCAAAATACGCCAATGGAGACCCTGGACTGTTGAGCAACTGAAGTCGTACATCAGGCAAGAATGGGGAAGAATTCCACCTACAAAGATTCAACAATCAGTGTCCTCAGTTCCTAAAGGCTTATTGAGTGTTAAAGGAAAGGTGGTGGAAGACGGTGGTAAACATGAGCCTGTCCCAGATTTGCTGGAACGTGTTGCAGGAATCAAATTCAAAATCAGTGAATATTTGCAAGAAAAGTTCATTAGGTTGAATGTTAAATATCTTGTCTTTGTAGTTGATTCAACTGAATAAAGGTTGAAAAGGATTTGCTAATCACTATATATATTTTTTTTTACCTTTTATGCAACATCCCAACTTGACCGGAATTTGGGTTGTAAATTGTTGATTTTTGTCAGAGTAGACAGACAAAAGTTCAGACATTGGATTTACACTTTCTAATGCTCATAGTAATAATGTTTTGAACAATAACTTTACCACTGCTTTTCATCTTTCTCAGGCAAAAGCAGAATTGAAGGACAAGGAACAAGAAGTTCAGGATTTGACAGTCTTATTACAGTCAGTTAGAATGGAGAGAGACCAGGCAGTGCAGGTAAGAATACATTCAGCCTGTGTCTAGGCTGATTAATATTTCCCACTCGACAGGTTATAACAAATGGACATGCCATACAAAGTGCTGGGGAAAAATGTTTGGATACTACATTGCATTCAGAAAGTCTTCACAGCACTTCACTTTTTCCACATTTTGTTATGTTATAGCCTTATTCCAAAATGGATTAAATTCATTTTCCCCCTCATAATTATACACACAATACCCCACAATGACAACATGATATTTTTGGGAGATTTTTGCAAATTTATAAAAAATAAAAAAACAAGAAATCACATGTACATAAGTTTTCACAGCCTTTGCAATGAAGTTCAAAATTGAGCTCAGGTGCATCCTGTTTCCACTGATCATCCTTGAGATGTTTCTCCAACTTAACCCAATGACTGCCTATGGCATGCCATTGCGCTGTTTCCTCCTCTCCCCCTGGTGGTCAAGATTTTTTTCAAGAAAATATTCAGTTTAGATTGCAGAGATTTCCAAAGCTATAACTTGCAAGTGGTAAGAGATAATGGCTTACTGTCAATTAGAAAGATGTAGAATATGATCCAATGTTTGTCATAGGAGGAAATTTACACATCTAATTTGCATAATGCCACAGCAGCCATATCGAATTACATAACTTTCGGTCAAAAGCGGACTTTGGACATATTTACACAAAGAATGGCTTTGTTTTTTGTCACTGTTGTTTTGGGTATTTTGTTATCTTATCTTTAAAGTGTATGAACCAGAAACTCAGTTACAATGTAAACAAAGAAAGAACATCGCTACTTATCGCTGGCCATGCGGCATGCTTCGTCCATTTTCGTCCTCCTGGTCGTCATTTTCGTCACTATTTTGTCTTCTCACGGTCATTTTAGCTTTCTGTCCTAGTATATCCAGAAACTGTTATGATTATTCCACCGCAATTTCGCTTTTATTCCGCTGCAATTTATTTCATATGACGACCGGGAACCGGCGCGATTGTTCTCTCCAGTCACATGGCGCTGGGGGTTGATGGCAGGTGAACATCAACCAGCTTCGCCCACCCTCTGTTATAAAAAAATGGAGATGTTTACCTTCATAAACTGCAGTAATAATGTTTAATTCTCATCATTGAAGAGAAAATTCTCATCATTTTAGAAACCAATTTAAAAAAAAAAAAAAAACATTGTATGCCTCAGTAAAACTCATTTTGTGCAGTACTGTGACACTGCAGAGCAACATGTGAAGAACTTCTACATGCTGCTGAGCTCCAATTTTCTCCGTCTGATTGGAACTCAAAGCTGGAAAACCTCAGCTGGAAAGTTGTTAATCTTAAAATTAATGGTCTAAATATGAGTATTCATATTCAAACACTAAGGCAGTGTTTCACTTCAATATCTTTCATTCTCATCTCATTCATGGACTTGATCCAAGATGGCGCCCACAGCGGTCGACATGGTGCTTCGCTGCGCTCTTTGTTTGTTTTTGTTTGTCAATTGTGTGTCTGCTTGCACTTATACCCGTGAAGAACTTTTAAATATCAGGACTTTGACCCCCACGGACCTCCTCCCAGTTTTTCTAGCCCCTGCCGCCGATCTGGTTTATTGTTTGGCTTGGAAAGTGAGACGGCGGAAGAGAGGTAGACGAGCGGGCGCTCTCGTACGACTTCGCAGGAGAGGCTCGCGAACGGCGCTGCCTGGCATATTTCTGTCCAATACCAACTCTCTCTCTAACAAGGTGGATGAACTGAGACTGCTGATGCGTTTTAAGGACCTCGCCTCCTCAGCTGTCCTCTGCTTTACTGAGACCTGGCTCCGGGAAAATATATCGGACAGCGCGCTGCGCCTCGACGGCTTCCAGCTCTTCCGTGCTGATCGTGACACAGAGCTTTCCGGCAAGACCACAGGAGGCGGTGTCTGCTTCTACATCAACTGCATCTGGTGCTCTGATGCAACGGTAATTTCCAAACACTGTTCTCCTGCCTTGGAATTTCTTGTTATCAATTGCAAGCCCTTCTATTCCCCGCGGGAGTTTGCTTCTTTCATAATGATCGCTGTGTACGCCCCTCCCGACGCGGACACGCGCGAAGCTCAGCGCGTGCTCGCGGATCACATTCAACACACAGAGCGGAGTTTTCCAGACTCGCTGATTATTGTGGCTGGCGACTTTAATCAGTGCAATCTGAGCCACGATCTCCCCCGCTACAAACAGTTTATTAAATGCCCCACCAGAGGATTAAACACACTGGATCACTGTTACACCACAGTGAAAGACGCATATCGCGCTGTTCCTCGAGCTGCGCTGGGATTATCTGATCACGTGATGGTTCACCTCATTCCCACATACAGACAGAGATTGAAGCTCACTAAACCTGTTGTGAGCACTACGAAGATACGGACCAGTGATGCTGAGGAGAAGCTGGAAACGTGCATGGAAATATCTGACTGGGGCATGCTTAAAGGAGCCACGCATGATCTGGATGAATACACGGACACTGTGAACTCATATATCCACTTTTGTGAAGAGAACATTCTTCCATCACGCACCAGGGTGAGTTACTCTAATGACAAACCCTGGTTCACAGCTAAGCTCAGACAGATCAGGAAGGAGAAGGAAGCAGCGCTGAAAAGTGGAGACAGGGACTGCTACAGGGAGGTTAAATACCGGTTTAACAGAGAGCTGAAGAGAGCTAAATCTGTGTACTCAGAGAGACTCCAGCAGCAGTTCACTGCTAATGATTCGGCTTCCGTGTGGAGAGGACTGAGGCAAATCACCAACTATCGGCCTAAGGCTCCTAAAGGTCAGGATGACAAAGCCCTTTGTCAGAGACTGTCCCAACACTATGCCCGTTTTGACACCTCGTCATCTGTGTCCAACTCCCCCCCTCCCTCCAGCTCCACAGCCTCCACATTCCCTACTTCATTTAAGGCACCCCCCCCCCTCCTCCCCCCCTCCCCTTATCATCAGTGAGCAGGATATGCTCAAACAGTTCTCCAGACTGAACCCGCGCAAGGCCCCCGGCCCAGACGGCGTGTCTCCCTCCACCCTGAGACTCTGTGCGAAACAGCTGGCTCCTGTATTCACAGACATTTTTAACACCTCCCTTAAGTTATGCCACGTGCCATCCTGCCTCAAATCCTCCACCATCATCCCTGTCCCCAAGAAGCCACGGATCACTGGACTTAATGACTACAGACCTGTAGCGCTCACCTCTGTAGTCATGAAGTCCTTTGAGCGCCTGGTCCTGTCCCACCTCAAGTCCATCACCACCCCTCTCCTGGACCCGCTGCAGTTTGCCTACCGAGCCAACAGGTCTGTAGACGATGCAGTCAACCTGGCCCTCCACTCCATCCTGCAGCACCTGGACTCCCCGGGAACCTACGCCAGGATCCTGTTTGTGGACTTCAGCTCCGCATTCAACACCATCCGCCCCGCTCTGCTCCGGGACAAGCTGTCCCTGCTCAACGTGCCTGACTCCCTCTGCAGGTGGATCATCGACTTCCTGACGGACCGGAGGCAGCATGTGCGGCTGGGAAAGACTGTCTCAGACTATACTAGCATCAGCACCGGATCACCCCAGGGCTGTGTACTTTCCCCCCTACTCTTCTCCCTTTACACCAACTCCTGCACCTCCAGCCACCAGTCTGTCAAGTTGATCAAGTTTGCGGACAACACCACCCTCATCGGGCTCATCTCCAACGGCGACGAGTCCGCCTACAGGAGTGAGGTGGCCCAGCTGGCGTCCTGGTGCAGCAATAACAACCTGCAGCTGAACGCTCTGAAGACAGTGGAGATGATTGTAGACTTCAGGAAAGTCACTACTCCTCTGCCCCCCCTCACCCTCTCAGGCTCTCCCATCACCACTGCTGATTCCTTCCGCTTCCTAGGCACTACCATCACCAGGGACCTCAAATGGGAGCTGACCATCAGCTCACTCATCAAAAAAGCCCAGCAGAGGATGTTCTTCCTGCGGCAGCTGAGGAAGCTCAAGCTACCCACCAAGATGTTAGTGCAGTTCTACACAGCCATCATCGAGTCCATCCTCACCACCTCCATAACCGTGTGGTACGCAGGAGCCACTGCCAGGGACAGACTAAGGCTGCAGCGCGTCGTGCGCACTGCTGAGAAGGTGATCGGCTGCAAGCTCCCATCTCTCCAGGATCTGTACATCTCCAGGACCCGGAGGCGTGCTGGCCGGATCATAGCCGATCCCTCACACCCTGGTCACGTACTGTTTGCCCCCCTCCCCTCTGGTAGAAGACTTTGGTCCATCCAGACTAAAACCTCCCGTCACATGAACAGCTTCTTCCCCTCTGCCATTAGACTGCTGAACACTAAGTGACTCTCGTGCACCATGTACAGCAGCTCAACCAGACTCATGTCAATCATCACTGTTTTCTTCCTGCATTACCGACTGCACTATATAGTTCTCCACAGTATCTGCTGCTGGCTAATATATATTTTAACTGTTGACCAGTATCACTTAATCTTATCCTACACTTTATTACATGTATAGTTTATTTCTCTTATCTTATCATGTTTAATGTTGCAGCATTGTACCGAGACAAATTCCTAGTTTGTGTACTACATGAACAATGGCAATAAACCTGATTCTGATTCTGATTCTGATTCTGATTCTAAAGTGAAGAATCTATCACTGCCCGCAAATATCCAAAAGTTGTTCCAAATAAGGGAGAAACAATATCATTTCAGAGGAACATGTATATTTCAAAAACCTTCAATTCAATTCAACTTTATTTATATAGCACCATTTCACAACAACAGTCATCTCATAGCACTATCAACTGTAGGGGGGACCCCCACAGTTGCAGAAAGACCCCAGCAATCAGGCGATCCCCTGTGAGCAAGCACTTGGCGACGGTGGAGAGGAAAAACTCCCTTTTAACAGGAAGAAACCTCCAGCAGAACCAGGCTCAGGGAGGGGGCAGTCATCTGCTGCGACTGGCTGGGGGGGTGAGGTGATAGAGAAGAAGAAAAGAAACAGACATGTAGAGAGCAAAAACGTACGATGGGGACTCAATCTATGGAGAGAACAAACAAATGTTAAATGACCAGCAAAAAAAAAAATATTTCATAGAGAGTGAGGAAAGGAGTGAGGCCAGTGCATTACTGGAGGTCCCCCCGGCTGGACTAAACCTATTAGCAGCATACTAAGGGAGGGTTCAGAAACACATGATCCTCCCTAATTGTAGGCTAGATCAAAAAGGTAGGTTTTAGCCCTATTCTTAAAAAACAGAGATCGAGTCTGACTCCCGAATCCAGATTGGCAGCTGATTCCACAGGAGAGGAGCTTGATAACTGAAGGCTCTGCCTCCCATTGTACTTTTGGAGATTCTAGGTATTACAAGTAATCCTGCATTTTGAGAGCGTAGTGCTCTGTTAGGATAATACGGTAGTATCAGATCTTTTAAATAAAAAGGAGCCTGATTGTTTAGAGCTTTGTAAGTGAGAGAAGGATTTTAAACTTAATTCTAAACTCTATGGGAAGCCAATGAAGGGAGGCCAGAACCGGAGAGATATGATCTCTCTTTCTAGTACCTGTTTAAAACTCTTGCTGCAGCATTTTGGATCAGCTGAAGACTTTTTAAAGATGTTTTAGGACAGCCTGATAATAAGAATTACAATAATCTAATCTCGAGCTAACAAAAGCGTGGATCAGCTTCTCAGCATCACTCTGAGAACAAGATGCTCCTAATCTTGGCAATATTACGCAAATGATAGAAGGCAGTCTTAGAAACAAATTTAATATGTGAATTGAAGGACAAATCCTGATCAAAAATAACTCCAAGGTTCCTCACAGAGCTATTAAGAGAAAGAGTAACTGCGTCCAAACTGAAAGTTTGATTTGGAAAGGAATTTCTAAGGTTTTTTGGACCAACAAGAATGACTTCAGTCTTATCTGAATTTAATAGCAGGAAATTACAAGTCATCCAAGCTTTGATTTCCTTAAGACAGGCTTCTAACTTGGCTAATTGATTAGTATCATCTGGCTTCATTGACAGGTATAATTGTGTGTCATCTGCATAACAATGAAAATGTATACAGTGCTTTCTAATAATGTTGCCTAACGGAAGCATATATAAACTAAAAAGAGTAGGGCCTAGCACAGATCCCTGTGGAACTCCATGACTAAGCTTTGAGCTGAAAGAAAACTCATCATTTACATGAACAAACTGGAACCTATCAGATAAATAAGATCTAAACCACTGCAACGAAGTTCCATTAAGTCCAACATAGTGTTCTAATCTATCAAGTAGAATATTATGATCAATAGTATCAAAAGCTGCACTAAGATCTAAAAGGACAAGTACAGAAACTAGTCCATTATCAGATGCAATGAGGAGGTCATTAGTGACCTTCGCTAAGGCTGTTTCAGTACTATGATGGATTCTAAACCCAGATTGAAACTCTTCAAGTAAACCATTTCCCTGCAGGTGGTCAATAATTGCGTAGCAACAACTCTTTCTAAGATTTTTGAAATGAAAGGGAGATTAGAGATTGGTCTATAGTTAGCTAAAGCTCCTGGATCTAGCGTTGGCTTTTTGAGTAAGGGTTTAATTACAGCCGTTTTAAAAGCCTGCGGTACATGGCCTAAAGTTAATGAAGAATTGATTATATGAAGAATAAAGCTACCAATAAGTGGGAGACTTCTTTAAATAACCTGGTAGGATAGGGTCTAAAAGACAAGTTGAAGGTTTGGATGAGGAAACTACTTTGTCTAACTCACAAAGGTCGATTGGAGTAAACTCATCAAGACAGACATCAGTAGAAGGAGTTGTAGTAGTTACAGTATTTAAGTTAACTGTGGGAAGAATCTGATTGATTTTATCTCTGATGGATGAAATTTTATTATTGAAAAAGTTCATAAAGTCCTGACTAGTAAGCTCTAAGGGGATGCTAGGATTGACAGAGTCCTGACTCTTTGTCAACCTGGCTACAGTACTGAAAAGAAACCTGGGATTATTCTTGTTCTCTTCTATTAATGCAGAGTAATAACTCGTTCTAGCTTTTCTAAGAGATTTTTTATAAATTAAAAGATGATTTCTCCAAGCTAAATAGATTTCATCTAAATTAGTAGAGCGCCATTTTCTTTCTAATTGACGAGTCTTCTGTTTTAAGCTACGAGTTTCTGTGTTGAACCAAGGAGTTAAAAATCTCTGATTAGACTTTTTCTTTTTTAAGGGGGCCACCAAGTCTAGAGCCTGATGCAGAGAAGCTGAAACACTATCCACCATGTTATCAATTACAGAAGGAGCAAGCTGTCTATAGCTTATTTCCGTTGTGTTGACACATGGCATAGAGGAAACAATCTGCATAAATTTGGAAACAGCATCATCTGAGAGGCATCTACTGTGATAATATTTTTCTTTAGGAGCCAAATAGTCAGAAATAGTAAAATCAAAGGTTAACAGACAATGGTCTGACAGTACAGGGTTATGAGGAGACACTACAAGATTTTCTATTTCTATGCCATATGTCAGAACAAGGTCCAATGTATGGTGGAGGTAATGAGTAGAATTTCCTACTTTCTGAGAAAACCCAATCGAGTCTAATATTGAATTAAAAGCCACATTAAGGCAGTCACTATCTACATCCACATGTATATTAAAGTCCCCTACTATTATTATTCTATCAGATTTCAACACAAAATCAGCTAAGAAATCAGCAAATTCGGATAAAAATTCTGAATAGGTTGATGGGGGACGATAAACTATGGCAAATAAAATTGGGTTTAACCTAGAATTGCTAAAGTGCCCAATACTGAGGACCAGGCCCTCAAAGGAATTATAACATGTTTTTTGCCTTACATTAACTAGTAATTTGGAATGGTAAATTGTTGCTACTCCTCCTCCACGACCAGAACTTCTGGGATTTTGACAGTTTAAATAACCAGAGGGGGTTGATTCATTAAACCAACATAATCCTCTTGTCCTAACCAAGTCTCTGTAAGGGAAATTAAATCAATCTGATGATCAATTAACAGATCATGGACTAACAGAGACTTGGGAGTTAGAGACCTAATATTTAACAAACCACATTTATTTTTAAATTATGAGGAGGAACAGAGGCCAAATCATTCAATTTAGAGGCTTTATGTTTAATTTGAGTTTTACCAATATTTTGCTTTATCACTTTGGGATGCTTATACATTATATTTTTATTCACTTTGGAGGGAGCAGACAACGATTCTCTGATGGGGAAGACAGGGGCTAAGCTGAGGGGTGGCGGATGAAGAGGAGCTGCAGAGAGGCGTGTAAGACTGCGACTCTGCTTCCTGGTCCCAACTCTGAGTAATCAGGGTTTTGGAAATTTGGATAAAAAAGATGCCAGATTGTTAGATAAATGAGAAGCACCATCCAAAGTGGGATGAATGCTGTCTCGTCTCATAAGACCAGGTTTTCCCCAAAAAGAGCTCCAATTGTCAATGTAGCCCACGTCATTTTTAGGACACCACACAGACAGCCAGCGGTTCAAGGATGACGAGCGACTAAACATGTCATCACTGGTCAGATTGGGGAGGGGCCCAGAGAATACTACAGTGGCAGACATCGTTTTGCAAACTCACACACCGATTCTACATCAAGTTTCGTGACTTCCGACTGCCGGAGACGGATGTCATTAATGCCGGCGTGAATAACAATTGTGGAATATTTACAGTTACTTTTAGCCAGGCATTTTCAAATTTGACTCGATGTCGCCTGCTCTGGCCCCAGGAATGCATTGGACTATGGCCGCTGGAGTCTCTAGGTTCACGTTTCTGACTACAGAGTCGCCAATGATCAGAGTTTTTTCCTCAGCGGGTGTGTCGCTGAGCGGGGAAAAACGATTAGAAACGTGAACAGGTTGGTGGTGTATCCGGGCTTTGTGACTAGGCTTCCTTCTCACCGTCACCCACCCAGTCTCCTCGCTGCTGAGGAGAGCCGGGGGACCGCAGACAGGGGGGCCTAAGCTAGCTAGCTCCGCTGCAGCTAATGGGCGTCCGTCGAGATTAACTGGCGCAGACGGTGTTTCAATGCAGCGGAGCCGGGATTCCAATCAGCAAACCTCGCCTCGAGCGCCTCAAAAAGACAACATTTATTACATTTACCGTTATCACTAAAAGAGGCAGAGGTGTAGCTAAACATCTGACAGAGAGAGCACACCAGAGGAGGAGAGGAAAGAGAGCTAGTAGCCATAGCTAGTGGCTAGAGAGCTGGAGAGCAAACCACACAGGCAGACAGCAAAACAGGAAGTGACGATACGTTACCACAAGGAAGTGACGATCCCACCAGATCTCCCTTCAGGGAGAACTACCACCAAGCAACACTGTGTTTCAGTGCAAGGAGTCAGACTGTGGAACGCTTTTGGACCTGAATTAAAATCATGTACAACGCTTGGACAATTTAAACAAAAACTAAAGGAAGAAATACTCCAAAAGTTTGGGGTCACCCAGACCATTATTTTGTGTTTTCCATGAAAAGTCACACTTATTTACCACCATGAGTTGTAAAATGATTAGAAAATATAGTGAAGACATTGACAAGGTTAGAAATAATGATTTGTATTTGAAATAATATTTTTTTTCAGATACTCAACTTGCTCAAAGGAAGGTCAGTTTTATAGCTTCTCTAACCAGCTAAACTGTTTTCAGCTGTGCTAACATGATTGCACAAGGGTTTTCTAATCATCCATTAGCCTTCTGACGCAATGAGCAAACACATTGTACCATTAGAACACTGGAGTGATAGTTGCTGGAAATGGGCCTCTATACACCTATGTAGATATTGTACCAAAAACCAGATATTTGCAGCTAGAATAGTCATTTACCACATTAACAATGTATAGAGTGTATTTCTGATTAGTTTAAAGTTATCTTCATTGAAAAAAAACAATGCTTTTCTTTCAAAAATAAGGACATTTCTAAGTGACCCCAAACTTTTGAACGGTAGTGTATGTACAAGATGACATGTAAAATCACATCAGGATTGTCATATCCAGTCTGTGTTGTGTTGTTGCTTAGATTTTTGTCACATTTTGTCTTAGTTTTGTTCTGAATTGTAATCGCTCTTGTTTTGTTTTCCTTGAATTCTTGGATGGAATATGGGTGGGCAATATAAGCTGCGGCTTCAGCCATCACCCATTTTGGATAACTTACGTTGAACTGTATAATCAGAGGAGTTATTGTTTAATTTGACCTTGTTACATTTTTTCCCCTTTGTTATATTATTCTGTTCCTTTCTTTTAATCTTTACTTTTAATCTATCCAAAATAAATAAAGATTCATTCACTGATAAACTAAATAATCTCTTTTTAGAATCATAGTTGGCAAATTTGGGAGCAAATGCCTCCTCCGTTTTGCGATCCGTCTTGCGATCTATCAACATTTGTTGACAAACTCTTCTTCTCTGATGTCCAGAAGTGTGTGTGTAGGGGTTATATGGGGGGGCCATTGTTCCTCCAAGGAAAGAACAGTAAATTATATGTCTCTACCACCTTGTGAGGTTCAATACTTGGTACAATTGGGGGGTTTTAGGATGTCACATGACACGTCACATGACATGTCACATGACAGGCGCAGCACTGCGACACAGACAGTGAGGACACTTTTTATGTCCATAAATAGAAGAATGTCAGAGGGTTAATTGGAGTCCATCTGTAGTAAATTTAGTTGATTGGACATGATTTGGAAAAACACACACCTGTCTATAGAAGGTCCCACAGTTGACAGTGCATGTCAGAGCACAAACCAAGCATGAAGTCAAAGGAATTGTCTGTAGACCTCTGAGACAGGATTGTCTCGAGGCACAAATCTCGGGAAGGGTACAGAACAATTTCTGCTGCTTTGAAGGTCCCAGTGAGTACAGTGGCCTCAATCATCCATAAATGGAAGAAGTTCTGAACCAGCACAACTCTTCCTAGAGTTGGCCTGCCGTCTAGACTGAACGATCGGGGAAGAAGGGCCTTAGTCAGGGAGGTGACCAAGAACCCAATGGTCACTTTGTCAGAGCTCCAGCGTTCCTCTGTGGAGAGAGGAGAACCTTCCAGAAGGACAACCATCTCTGCAGCAATCCACCAATCAGGCCTGTATGGTAAAGTGGCCAGACAGAAGCCACTCCTTAGTAAAAGGCATATGGCAGCCCACCTGGAGTTTACCAAAAGGCACCTGAAGGACTCTCAGACCATGAGAAAGAAAATTCTCTGGTCTGATGAGAAAAAGATTGAACTCTTTGGCGTGAATGCCAGGTGTCATGTTCGGTGGAAACCAGGCACCGTTCATAACCACACCAACGGTGGTGGCGGCATCATGCTGTGGGGATGTTTTTCAGTGTCAGGAACTGGGAGACTAGTCAGGATAGAAGGAAAGATGAATGCAGCAATGTAGAGACATCCTGGATGAAAACCTGCTCCAGAGCGCTCTTGACCTCAGACTGGAGTGACAGTTCATCTCTCAGCAGGACAACGACCCTCAGCACACAGCCAAGATATCAAAGGAGTGGCTTCAGGACAACTCTGTGAATGTCCTTGAGTGGCCCAGCCAGAGCCCAGACTTGAATCCAACTGAATGAACATCTCTGGAGAGATCTGAAAATGTCTGTGCACCAACGCTTCCCATCCAACCTGATGGAGCTTGAGAGGTTCTGCAAAGAGGAATGGGCCAAACTGCCCAAAGACAGGTGTGCCAAGCTGGTGGCATCATATTCAACAAGACTTGAGGCTGTAATTGCTGCCAAAGGTGCATCAACAAAGTATTGAGCAAAGGCTGTGAATACTGATGTACATGTGATTTCTGAATTTTTTATTTTAATACATTTGCAAAAATCTCAAAAAAGCTTTTTTTGATGTTGTCATTATGGGGTATTGTGTGTAGAATTTTGAGGGAAAATGAATTTAATCCATTTTGAAATAAGGCTGTAACATAACAAAATGTGGACAAAGTAAAGTGCTGTGTAGATTTTACGGATGTGCTGTAACATCTATGAGGGTCGACTGAAAAGTTCATAGTGGTCAAATTTGACCACTATGAACTTTTTAGCCCCCCCTTGTAATTCTTTAGATCTGCAAGGAAAGCAGTAATTCAAACAATTTTTGGCAAAGTTAACCAGCTTATTGGGTGATTTTTTTTTTTGTCTCAACCAAATGAAGAAGATGAATTTTGATTGATTAATAGACTCACCGAGCTGCCAAGCATTGACCTGTGCTTCCTACACAATGTAAAGGGTGCATGTGGGCGAGGTTGGAGGTGGCTTTACAGCCTGCCCTGGATGGAAACATCACATGTACTGTTCTCACTCCTCTTTCATTGCTGTATTTTTCCCATTCACATGTCCGCTCACGGTCTGGTGTTGGGTGGTTGGGGAGTGTGGCGGCCCAGTCTGGGACGGGGGCATCTGGTTGGCCGTCCACGCTCCCACATCCTTTGATCCATCACTTCAGCTGCATTTTTCACACTTTCACACACATGCACTCAAATATGTGGTAGATGGGGCTTCGGCCTGCTTGGGATGCGCACACACACACACACACACACACACACACACACACACACACACACAGTATATGCTTTGTACATTGTTGTAATTGTCCTAACACTTTGTCCACCTAGCACTGTATATACTGTAGGTTTCACATGTCACTATTAACAGTTCTCACCAAAAATAACAATAATCACAGTAGTAGTCACAATAAAGCTCCTCTGATGTAAATGTCGATTTGTATTCAGTAACGGTGGTCCTATGGCGAACAAGAAGCTGAAATTACAAACTGAACCGTCACCAAAAAACACACAAAAAAAAGGGTGGGTGTGACCAGATCAAGAGTCCAGATTACTTTATTGTCATTCAGCACGACTTCAAAGCAGCAGTAATTTTCCTTGAGAACTCATAAAGATCTCTTCTTCAGACAGTGGCGCTCATTGAGAAATTTTCATCAGATCACTCTCTTAACTGGGGTAAATCAGCAGTCTTACCTGTAAACTGTAAATTTTCAAATATATCCACTATTCCAATACAATCAGTTTTATTAAATATTTAGGAATAAGTATTTCCCCAGGCTCTCAGAGTTACTGCGACTAAATCACACTCCCCTTCTAAAATCAATTCAAGATGACTTTACATGCTGGAGTGTCAGAAAGTACCTTCGGTTGGCAGGAAGGGTGACTGCTTAAGGTGGGCAAACCTCAGGTGCAAGAATGGTTTATTAAGTCCAAAAATAAATGCAGCTCAGGGGCTGTGAAAATATGAAACATAACTGATATGACAAATGACAAAGAACCGAAGGGAATAACCCTGAAATGATGGCACATGGAACTGAGAAACACACCAACATAAGAAGAAAAGTGAGGGCTCAGCAGCAGTGGCTAGTGGCTGCTGAGCCCTCACTGGGAACAAGCAAGACTTCTCACAATTAGATGTTAAAAAATGAGAAAATAGTACTTGCCTTGACTTCTGCTCCGCTGCGGCTGAGACTGCTACTGTTGTAGAAACTGCCACTGTGGAACCAGATGAATCACTCCGGGTAGCTGTGGTGACAGCCTGGCGAAGAGCTGCTGAGCGGCGGCGAGGAGCTGGAACTGGAGCGTTGTGAGGGATGAAGGTTATAGGAGCCAGGGGGCGCTTAATCATGGGCACAAGCTTCCGTGGTACCGGAACTGGAGCTGGGGGGCGACGAGGAGCGGGCACTGGAGCTGGGATGTGCATCATGGAGACAGCTGATGATGCAGCGTGCAACACCATCCCAGACACAGGCACCTCGGACAGGGAAGGAGAAGCATAGGCAGGCATCATGTCCATACCAGGTAAATGGCAGCAGAAACAGGTGATGGAGGCTCAGCAGTGATTGGTGACTGCCACTGCGAAACCCCGTCTAGTGCCAGGCAAGACCCCTCCCCAAAAGGTGTAAAAAGAGAAAAAGGTACTTGCCTGGCCTGCTCTGCTTTTCTGAAGCCACCCCTGCCAATCCCAATGAGGAAACAGCAGCAGGTGAGGGCACCAGTGTAGAAGATGGAGGAACCGGCCCTGCAAATGTGATGATGGGCAAAACAGCAGATGAAGTGGTTGGAAGCTCAGCAGTGTGCGCCAATGCCGTGGAGGAGAGAAGAGCAGCAACAACAGATGAGGAAGAGGAAGGAACTGACGGAACAGCCGATGAAGAGCTCGGGAACAAAGAAGGGGCTGCTGCTGAATTTCTCTGATGTGGTGAAGGAGCTGCTGCTGGGGGAGGGACGTATGATTTCCGCTTCACTGCCGCTGAAAGCACCACTACCGCTGGGACTGCTGAAGAAGAACCAGGCCAAATGCTCCGTGTGGCGGCGGAGTTCATCTGGCGGGAAGCAACTGGGAAATGGCAAGGAGCTGGCATTGGAAAACAGTGAGGAGCAGAGGCTGGAGCTGGCACAAGACGGAGAGGTAGTACCAAAGCTGGAGAGCAGCATGGAGATGATCCTTGAGCTGGAGAATGGTGAGACGCTGAAGGCGTCTGCACCAGGGAACGCTTCTTCATCGGCACAGGTACAGACAGGAGAGAGCTTCTCACCAGCCCATGGAGCATATGTTGTAGTAAATTGGGAACAGAGATGAGGAGACCCGTGAGTCCTGGGTAGCTCCGCAGGCTGGGGTATGCCTTAATTACCCCGACACACTTTCCAGGAACCTCAGGTCTGCTCGGGAGTGTGGGAGGTGTGGGCGTTCCAAACAAAATCCTTGATGAGCCGTGCAGCCCAACACTCCTCCTTGTCCAGGCTGTATAACTTGAAGTCCGTACCCGCAGAGCTATTTGGTGGCATCATTCTGTGAGAGAGTACCTTCGGTTGGCAATAAGGATGACTCCTTAAGGCAGGTAGATTTCAGGCGCTGACAGTTAGTGCAGCCAAAATGTTCCTGCATGCAATGATCTTCTCACACCTCGATTACTGTTTTACCAACTGGTCACTCACTGGTGAAACCATAATCAAACCCACTGAATCCTTATACAAAAAAGCCATAAAAATCTTTGATAAGAAAGAGCCCTCATATCATTGCTGTAACATTGACAAGAAATACAATTTTCTGTCTTTTGAAAGTTATAAAACTCTCAGATTTGCCTGTTAAATTTATAAAATATTAAATGGCTATGCCCCCCCCCCCCCCCGGGAGGAGAATATGTTAAACTGAGAACTGTCACCGGCACAACCACCAGAGCAATCGTTAGAGGAGACTGTGAGGTCCCCCACAGATGCAGCACATTTGCTCAGTCTGTGCTATCAGTGAGGGGCACCAAGATCTGGAATAACAAAACAGCTGCAATCAGAGAACGGACCACACTGAACACTTTTAAGACACATTGTAAAAATTGGCTTTTAAACAACCAAAACTGTACCCATAACTAGTGGTTGCTCTGTGGCATATGCATACAGGTGCATCTCACTAAATTAGAATATCGTCAAAAAGTTGATTTATTTCAGTAATTCAATTCATAAAATGAAACTCATATTTTATATAGATTCATTACAGACAGAGTGATATATTTCAAGTGTTTATTCCTTTTGATTTCGATAGTTATGGCTTGCAGCTCATGAAAACCCGAAAATCAGTTTCTCAAAAAATTTGAATATTACTTAAGATCAATTTTAAAAAATTGATTTTTTTAATAGAAATGTTGGCCAACTGAAAAGTCTGTCCATGTACCACTCAATACTTGGTCGGGGCTCCTTTTGGATTAATTACTGCATCAATGTGGCGTGGCGTGGAGGAGATCAGCCTGTGGTTCTGCTGAGGTGTCATGAAGGTCCAGGTTGCTTTGATAGTGACCTTCAGCTCGTCTGCATTGTTGGTCTGGTGTCTCTCATCTTCCTCTGGACAATCCTCCATAGATTCTCTATGGGGTTTAGGTCAGCAGAGTTTGCTGGCCAATCAAACACAGTGATGCCATGGTCATTAAACCAGGTTTTGATACTTTTGGCAGTGTGTGGAGGGGGCTGCCAAGTCCTGCTGGAAAATGAAATCAGCTTCTCATTAAAGCTTGTCAGCAGCGGGAAGCATGAAGTGCTCTAAAATTTCCTTGTAGATGACTGCGCTGACTTTGGGCTTGATAAAACACAGTGGACCAACACCAGCAGATGACATGGCTCCCCAAATCAGGTGCCAAGTCCTGTCACTTGGAAATCAAGGTTCCAGAGTCTGGAGGAAGAATGAACAGGTGCAGAATCCAAGTTGCTTGAGGTCCAGTGTAGTTTCCACAGTCAATGATGATATGTAGAGCCATGCCATCTGCTGGTGCTTGTCAGTTCCAAGATTCTTCCAAAGATCGGCTGCCCACCAAAGCTGCAAAGCATGATCGAGTCTTTTCACTCAGACATGAAGGGGACTGTGCGGTTCACCGGGAGTTCCTCTGACCCCTTCTGCATCTGCAGTGGCGTCAAAAACAAGGCTGCGTTCTTGCTCCTACACCCTTTGGGATATTTTTCATCGCTCTGCTAAAGCATGCCTTTGGCACTGCAACTGAAGGAATTTACCTATGCACCAGGTCAGATGGCAGGGTGTTCGTGTTCAACCTTGCCTGTGTCAGATCCAAGACGAAGGGTTGTGAAACGCTCATCAGAGACATGCTGTTCATTGATGACACAGCAATTGCAACACACACTCAGTAGGAGCTGCAGACACTGATGGACCACTTCTCACAGGCCTGCAAGGATTTTGGACTCACCATTAGTCTGGAAAAAAGACCAGTGTCCTGGGAGAGGACATTGAATTACCACATAGATAGATATATGGATGGATGGATGGATGGATGGATAAAGTGACAGTATACAGTGCTCGAAAGGGAGAAGGAAGAAGTGAACACTTATTAACTCCAACTCCTCTTTTCCATAAATAAATACAACCCTTGTGAAATATATACAAACTAGAAAAGCACTCGGAGAGCGCAGACCTCCGCCAAGCGCCACAATTCCCCCCATACAGTGTTTGTGTGTACGTTTTCAGATTCCTTGAGCATGTAAACATATGACTAGCAATTGGATTCACAATGATTATTTGTTTATTTGACAGGGACAGTGCAATAAAGACACAATTAATCAATGACAATCAATCTGATAGTGATAGGATTAGTGGTTCAGTAGTAAAAGCATTGCCTCCTTGGCGGAGGTAATAAACTGAAGTGTTGCTGTTGTGTCCATCTCCTCCACTGACGGATGCAAATTGGGTAGACAGGTTGCCGTGGGTTTTATATTATATTATTTTGGGGTTTCGCTCCGCGGCAAACGAGAATTTAGAAGCTTCGCCGGCAGAGAGCTCGTTATTGCGCAGCGCGTATGGCTGGCCGGGGAATTTCTGCCAAATGCGCAGCTCCTATGGCTGGCCGGGGAATTTCTGCCAAATGCACAGCGCCTATGGCTGGCCGGGGAATTTCTGCCAAATGCGCAGTGCCTATGGCTGGCCGGGGAATTTCTGCCAAATGCGCAGCGCCTATGGCTGGCCGGGGAATTTCTGCCAAATGCGCAGCGCCTATGGCTGGCCGGGGAATTTCTGCCAAATGCGCAGCTCCTATGGCTGGCCGGGGAATTTCTGCCAAATGCGCAGCGCCTATGGCTGGCCGGGGAATTTCTGCCAAATGCGCAGCGCCTATGGCTGGCCGGGGAATTTCTGCCAAATGCGCAGCTCCTATGGCTGGCCGGGGAATTTCTGCCAAATGCGCAGCTCCTATGGCTGGCCGGGGAATTTCTGCCAAATGCGCAGCGCCTATGGCTGGCCGGGGAATTTCTGCCAAATGCGCAGCTCCTATGGCTGGCCGGGGAATTTCTGCCAAATGCGCAGCTCCTATGGCTGGCCGGGGAATTTCTGCCAAATGCGCAGCGCCTATGGCTGGCCGGGGAATTTCTGCCAAATGCGCAGCTCCTATGGCTGGCCGGGGAATTTCTGCCAAATGCGCAGCGCCTATGGCTGGCCGGGGAATTTCTGCCAAATGCGCAGCTCCTATGGCTGGCCGGGGAATTTCTGCCAAATGCGCAGCTCCTATGGCTGGCCGGGGAATTTCTGCCAAATGCGCAGCGCCTATGGCTGGCCGGGGAATTTCTGCCAAATGCGCAGCGCCTATGGCTGGCCGGGGAATTTCTGCCAAAGAATCCGTTGGCGGACAGCTGCCCGTGTGAGGTTTTGCAGTTGCGCACAAGCACGCTGGCGGGCCCAGGCCAGCAGTGTTTTCCGCGTGCTTTTGTGCCTAAAATGTTGAAGAACGCAGAGTTTGTGTTGCAGACACGACGACCAGCGCCGTCCATTGCGCCTGCGCACATGTTGAAAATGGCCCTATGTCACAGTGTTGAAAAATGCTTTAAAAAAAATTCCTGTATCCAGACGGTGAACCGGATCACCCCCAAAATTTAATCAGTTCTTCCTTGTACCATTTCCAACAACGCCTGAAAGTTTCATGCAAATCCGTCCAAGACTTTTTGAGTTATCTTGCTAACCAACAGACAGACAGACAGACAGACAGACAAACACACAAACCCCGGCAAAAACATAACCTCCTCCTGGCCTTTTCGGCCTGGCGGAGGTAATTACCTCATTTAAGACCCCAAGTAAACAACTAACTATTGTCATAACTCTGGCTCTCACGAGCCAGAAAGGAGATTCGAGGGCGACCAGTGAGTTGGCGTAATTTATTGAAACAAACACACACTACACTAAATGACAAACAGCAAAATAAAGAGCCACGTGGGGCTAAAACACACACAGAACTAAGGATACATACCACCCAGGGAGAAAGGCTAGAGAGGCGGCGAGGGGAAAAACACACGCCGAGTCGCAACACTTACACTGGGTGGAGCGCCGAGGTTATGGCAAACTGTAGCTAGACGTGAGAGCTAACAGTCGTGGAAACACAAGGGAAGTCTTTCCATAGCGAGGTCGCAGCAACGAGTAACTCTCGGCTGCTCGCTTAAATGGGGAGATGATTGGGAATAGGAGACAGCTGTTCCAGCGCAGCTGAACTAGACAGCTGGCAATCAGCTGGGCGCTGTCAAAGAGCGGGCCATGGAAGACCCGGCACGGACTACCCCGGAGCAGGAGCGACACTGGACAACCTGAACGCAGAGAAAAGATAGCGTTCAGGTCGTGACAACTATATTTTGTACATATCAACATTAACACCCATCCATCCCAACATACATACAGTCCATACATCAAAACCCAAAACCAGCCCCAAACAACACAGATATACACAGTGCTGTCCCACCCACCATTCCATAGTATCCCAGAGTGAGTATAGTGACTCGTACATATAAATACTACCCTTCTAACATATATTCTTTCAGCAAATAATGTTTATACCTCTTTTTGATTTAATTTCTGTTTGTACATAGTTTCAGTTCCGGCTCCAGACTGTTCCACAAATCCACCCCACAGACAGATATGCACAGACTTTTCTTGGTTGTTCGTACCTTAGGTTTTGTAAAGTTTAAGTCTCTTCTCAAATTATAGTCATTGTCTCTTTTTTGAATATTTTTTGTATATTAGTTAGTAGTAGTAGTAGATTAGTTTATTTGACAGGGACAGTGCAATAAACATAGACAATTAATCAGAGACAATCAATCTGATGTGTTGCACATAGAGTGTATAGCTATTAGCTAATTTGCAACTCTTGTCCCTGGATGGGCTTTAGAAAAAAGAATCAAGATAAAAAATATACACAATAACCACATACATCAATGCAGAAAAATTATAAATACACAATTATAAATATTATAAATATTATAAATACACAAATATAACAGCCTGACTCACATTTAACATAAATATTATAAATACACATATATTATAAAATATTATAAATACACAAATATAACAGCCTGACTCACATTTAACACATATAACATAACTCACATTTGCCTATTTCAGGCCTCCCTCCCTCCGTCACTCACTATAAACAAACACATTTATTCCTTCCCTTCATTCACTCTCACTTTGCAGACAAATAATTCATACATGAGTACATTCTTGTTTATTTTTCAGCCAGTTTTTAACATTTTTAGTGAATGTTTTAAAGTCCGTTATTATTTGGGTTGGGTTGGGTTGGGTTATTAGTTGGGAGTTGATTATTAATTGCCCTGTACATGACTTGTGCTGTCTTAAATTTAACTAAATCCATGAACTTTATGACATGTGCATACCTGCCAACTACTCCGGTTTTGCCGTAATGGTTCCGGTTTTCAAGACCCCATTCCGGGTTACGGCTTTATTAATGAAAATTAGGGTTTTTCACTAAAAATTCAGTCAAAAATTTTCAATCGTAAAAAAACACAGAAGCAATTCCAAACATGAGATCGCTAGGAATCGTATCTAAATTTAGAACAAAGGCAATCGGCACTGCTTCCTGTAGGTGTGTTGCGCATGTGCGAGAGGTCTGAGCCTAAGGTGTGCCCTTTCAGCCAGAACTGGAAGTGGCGTCTCTGTCGAACACACTGTATTTACGCTCACTGTAGTGCAAAAACCTGCTAAAAAGGTGAGCAGCTGCCAAGAACCGGTGACGCATTGCTCCACGACGGCCCCATGCCCATGTCCGAGGCGTCGGTAGTGAGCGCTATCCGAGCCACTGGGTCTGGGTGCGCCAGTAGTGCAGCGTTTGCCAGAGCTGTTTTAACCTCAGAGAACGCCTGCTCCCGCTCAGGAGTCCAGTCGGCTCTGTCCGCCGGTTTCCGTTTCTTGAGTGCGGCGTACAACGGCTGTATGAGCTGAGCTGCGCGGGGGAGGAAACGGTTATAAAAGTTAACCATCCCCCAAAACTCCTGCAGTGCCCTGACATTGATGTTGAGGAGAAAAAAAAATAGCAAAACAATTTAGTTACATTACTTTTATGATTCCAAACAGTTTGAAATTGACAGTGAACAGTGGACATTGACTCATAACTTTTGAATATTTCTAAGACTTGGCTGCATCAGTGATTGTGCAAAATGAACTGCTCAAGACTCAATGGAGATTGAAACTGGTGATCTGAAATGAATGCTGGAATTATAAAAAGTAATGGTATGTTGGAATTTTATTTCTATTATGGAATAGATAAAATTAACTGATTTTGATTTGATCAAGTGTTAAAGCATGTGATGGATAATGCTTGTTGGAATATTTTAGGAATGCTATCTTCTTGGAACATAAGTCAATATTATACAGTAATAAAGTGGTATTCAGCTGTTTGTTTTATGTCATTTAAGCACAGTTCTGGTACTTAAAAATCATAAAAACCCAGGAGCTTGGGGGGGCTTTGCCCCCCCACCGGGGCTCTGCCCCAGACCCCGCTGGGGGACTATGTCCCCCAGACCCCCTGCTAAATTTTTAGATAATTTCCCCAACCCTAAATCACATCCCTGGAGCCATTGTTTCCATTTGGAATTGCAAAGGAATTAGGTCAGCATTGTATACGTTTTCATCATGGAATCTGCCGGAGAAAAATCACAAATGAGTGTGAAAAACAAATGAAAATTACAGTCTTTTCACAAGGAATACTCCAAAACATTTCCAGGAATTGTTATTCGCTCAAGAAAGGGTGAAAATTACCCCAACTGCACTTTGTGTAGACAAGATTTTTCGATCAGACATGGAGGAATCAGCGATGTGAAAGACCACGTGGGAACGAAAAAACACAAGTCGAATGCCAGTGACACCAGCGGCAAACTTTCTACATTCTTTGTAAGAAAAATAGAAACATGATTACTGAAGAAATATGAGGTTGTTAGCCACATTTTAACTTGATTTAATGCTAATATTTGTTTGCTTCGCCCCCCTGAACCCCCCACCAGGACTTTGTCCTGGACCTACCGGGGCTTGCGGTCCCTGGACCCCGGCTAGCTACTAGGCTTTTCAGGTTTTAAAAGTTGGCAGGTATGAATGTGACTTTAAAAACAACGAATTGGTATGGTCTCTATATCCTACATTATTTATTATCCTTATAGCTCTTTTTTGTAATGTGCATATTGACTGTAGGTTGGTCTTGTAGGTGTTTCCCCAGACTTCTACACAATAGTTAAGATAAGGTAGAAACAGTGAATTGTACAGTAAGACCAATGATTTATAGTAAGATAAGATAAGCCTTTATTAGTCCCACAACGGGGAAATTCCAGGATTGCAACAGCACAGGGATAGCAACACTCAGAGCAACAATCAGAAGGCAAAAAACCCCCCAAACAAACTAAACAAACAAAAAAAAACAAAACAAGAGCAGCGAGTATACATATATACATATAAACATAAATATATAGACACACAATGCGGACCATTGCAGCTAGATGGAATAAATATATAGATATATAAACACACAGTGCGGAGCATTGCAGCTAGATGGAACAAACATGCAAATATATAAACACACAGTGCGGAGCATTGTAGCTAGATGGAACAAATATGCAAACACATAAACACACACAGTGCGGAGCACCGTAGCTAGATGGAATAAATATGTAAATATATAAACACACACAGTGCGGAGCATTGTAGCTAGATGGAATGAAACATCATAACCGTCTACTTAGTCATCCTACATGGTATGATTATGTACCCATACATATTGTCACCCGCTGTAGCTACCGGTATTTTCCTAGTTGTATACCGGAGGGGACCATTGTGTAAGTCTATTGCGGCTTTTGCATTCAATACTATTAGGTTGTCACGTCTTGTCCAAGATGTGTCTTCTCTTCCCCAGTATGCCTATACATTTTGCCAACTTGGCCCAGATGTGACTGATGTGAGGTTTCCAGCAGATTTTATTGTCTAGCGTCACCCCCAGAAACTTATTTTCCTGTACTGTTTCTATTCTGGTATCATCTATCGTTACCATTATTTCATGATTTATTTTATAATTTCCAAACAACATAATCTTTGGGTTTTTTTTTCAGATTTAGAGATAATTTATTTTTTGTTGAACCACTGCGTTAACCTTTTCATTTCAGTTGTGACCACCTCTAAAACCTGCTGCAAATTCTCACCAGTGCAAAGGATATTTGTGTCATCCACAAACAAAATAAATTTCAGAATTTTTGTTACTTGGCATATGTCATTTATCAAGATCAGAATCAGAATCAGCTTTATTGGCCAAGTATGCAACACATACAAGGAAGTTGACTTTGGCTAAACTAAACTTGCTCTTGTTTGTTCAGGTGTGAGATCTAAATAAGACTTCAATGACAACAGTGAGAGTTATGCGCAGTGTAAGAATGAAAGAAAAAGTCATAAGTACAGCAGCAGGCAGATCTAGGTGACTGTTAAGAGTTCAACAGAGTAATGGCTTGGGGAAAGAAATATAATTTCTTTGGGTCCCAAAACTGAACCCTGGGGCACACCACAAGTGATGTCCATGAAGGGTGATTTGTGCTCACCAATTTGTACAAATTGTTGTCTGTTACTTAAATAACTTTCCACCCAACTCAGTCCTACCCCTCTTATCTCATACCTTTCCAGTTTCCTTAGTAGTATTCTGTGGTCAATGGTGTCAAAAGCTTTCTTTAAATCTATAAATACTCCTACAGCAAACTTTTTTTATCTATACAACTAGTAATTTCTTCTATAAGTTCGATCAGTGCCAAAGATATAGATTTATCTGCTCTAAAACCATACTGGCTGTCTGTAAGGAGGTTGTGTTTTTCAGTAAAATCATCCAGTCTCTTAGTGAAGATTTTTTTCAAGTATTTTGGAGAATTGTGAGAGTAAAGAGACTGGCCTGTAATTAGTGAAGTGATGACTGTCTCCTGTTTTGTATAGAGGTATTACTTTAGCTATTTTCATTTTGTCTGGAAATGTACCAGTTTGAAATGACAGGTTACAGATGTGGCTGAGCGGCTAAACAATTCCTTCAATTACTTTTTTCACTATTGTCATGACAATTTCATTCCAGTCCGTTGATTTTTTGTTCTTAAATTTACTCACAGTCTTGAAAATTTCCTTTTCAGTAACTGCACCCAAAAAGATTTTGTTTGGATTTCTATCCTCTATTTCATTTACAGAACCACTGTTGTTTGTTTCTGGTGTCACTATTGATTTTGCTAATTCAGGACCAACGTTTACAAAAAATTTATTGAAACCACTGACCACATCCTCCATATTATTTATCAAATTGCCATTTTCAATAAAATATTCTGGATAATTAGCATTCTTAGGTCGATTACTAATAATCCCATTGAGTACTTGCCATATTCCTCTTAAGTTATTTTTATTATCCTCTAATATTCTGTTGTAATATTCTTTCTTACAGGTCCTCATTATATTAGTAAGCTTATTTTTATATCTTTTATATTTGATCTCAGCCTCCACCTTTCTGCACTTAACGAATTGTTTATATAATGTATTCTTCTTTTTACATGCATTTATTAACCCCTTGGTGACCCAAGGAATATTTTTCTTTTGTTGTCAAATCAAAATCAAATCAAATCAAACTTTATTGTCATATTGCTGTACATACAACTGTAGTGCAGGCAAGATGAAATTGCGTTTCTCTTGGCATCCATATAAATAGAAGCAGCATGATTTAAGGCACACTCCCACATAGCATGTCTGTCACTGTATTGTTTTATAGGACAGTTTTTATTGTACAATGATTGAAATATTTGTAAAAATTTATCATATGCTTTATTTATATCATTTTTCATCACAAACTATCTTCCAGTCTTGTATTAATAATTCCTTTGCCAGTAAATGTGCACTGTGCACTGTGTGTTCATATATTCATATATTTATTCCATCCAGCTACAATGCTCTGCACTGTGTGTCTGTGTGTGTGTGTGTGTGTATATATATTTTATAGTAATATGTACATATGTATATTAGCTGCTCTTGCTTGCTTGTTTTTTTTTTTTCTTGCCTTCTGATTGTTGCTCTGAGTGTTGCTATCCCTGTGCTGTTGCAATCCTGGAATTTCCCCATTGTGGGACTAATAAAGGCTTATCTTATCTTATCTTATCTTATCTTATCTTATAAATACATAGCTTCTTCAGTTCTTATTCTTTTATATTTAATATTTTTGGTATACTTTTTCTTCGTATAAATAGAAAAAGTATTTAAAAGTTAAATAAAATATACTAATATTTTTATATACTTTTATATACTTTTAGTATATAAAAGTTGATAGACAACAAAAATTGGCAGGTGGTCACTGACATCATTCAATAAAAGCCCACTCCTGATATTATTTTCCATAATGTTTGTGAATATGTTATCTATTAGTGTGGCACTGTGTGACGTGATTCTGCTAGATCCGGTAATTGTTGGATGTAAGCCCATACTGTACATTGTGTTGATAAATTCTTCTGTCAGACTATGTTGTTTTGAGTTCATCAGATCTATATTGAAATCCCCACAGATGAACATAACTTTATGAGTTAGTTTTGCGTACATTTTTTTCCATCCAGTCCTTAAATAAGTCAATGTTTGATCCAGGTGTTCTATATCCACAGCTCACTACTATATTCTTCACATTGTCCAGACAGATTTCTATTGTAATACATTCAAATAAATCCTCCACAGTTACTGACAGATTTTCAACAACCTTGTATTTCAAGCTCTTGTCAACATAAATTGCAACTCCTCCTCCTTTTTTCACTTTTCTATTTATATCATTTAATTCATAGCCATCCATGGTAAAATCCACTCCTTTCTCTTCACTGAGCCACGTCTCTGATATTGCCACAATATTGAATGGCTCTTTAAACTGATGTAAATAATCTTTAATGTTATTAAAGTTGGCATAGAGACTCCTGCTGTTGAAGTGGATCATAGAAATATTGAAATCAGATGTGACCATTGTGTTAAACTTTTCATCCGTGTAGTAACTACACAGATGAACTAACTACTACTACTAACTGTAGTAACTGTCAGACTGTACAACGTAAGCAGGGCTGCTCGCAGAGATAGCAAAAAGACGTAAAAAACTAATAGTTTTTTGAATGCAAAAGATGCAATAGACTTACACAATGGTCCTCTCCGGCATACAACTAGGAACATACCGGTCGCTATGGAGGGTGAGAATATGTATGGGCACATAATCATACCATGTAGGATAACTAAGTAGACGGTTATGCTGTTTCATCCCATCTAGCAACAATGCTCTGCACTGTGTGTGTTTATATATTTACATATTTATTCTATCTAGCTACAATGCTCAGCACTGGGTGTGTTTATATTTATATATCTATATATTTATTCCATCTAGCTACAATGCTCCGCACTGTGTTTTTATATATCTACATATTATTCCATCTAGCTACATTGCTCCGCACTGTGTGTGTTTATATACTTGCATATTTATTCCACCTAGCTGCAATGCTCCGTACTGTGGGTGTTTATATATTTACATATTTATTCCATCTAGCTACAATGCTCTGCACTGTGTTCATATATTCATATATTTATTCCATCCAGCTACAATGCTCTGCACTGTGTGTCTGTGTGTGTGTGTGTGTATATATATATATATCTTATAGTAATATGTACATATGTATATTAGCTGCTCTTGCTTGCTTGTTTTTTTTTCTTGCCTTCTGATTGTTGCTCTGAGTGTTGCTATCCCTGTGCTGTTGCAATCCTGGAATTTCCCCGTTGTGGGACTAATAAAGGCTTATCTTATCTTATCTTAACTACAGTCATTATTGATGGAGCTAAATAAATTATTATCAGGGTCTATGTTATATTCTACGTCCTGTGGGTTGTGATCCGTATATTCAAAAACTTTCAGTTCCTGTTGTTCTTGTTTGTTGATCTTTTGTTTCATGTTGTTAAATGTCCTGATGCAGATGAGTGTGATCCTTCAATGTCTTACAGTTTTCATTTGTTGCTGTCGACTCCAGTTCATAACATTCATTGATATTTGTCCAGTTCCATAATATTACGGATGTTAATGACCTTGGCTTCTTCAGGTGATCCATTTAATTGTATGTATATTTTACAGTTTGATGTCCAGGTGTTTTGAATCTTTTTCTGCTTTCTCATGTATCTTGCTTTTCTTGCTATTTCTGCGTTTTCTTTTGTAAGGTGCTCGTTTATGTAAATGTTCGTTCCTTTCAGTTACCTACCTTGTTTTAGATTTTTTTTTTTTAGATTTAGTATACTTTATTGATCCCCAGAGGGGAAATTGAGGGCATCCACCACCTGGATGGATGAAGCAGCCACGATACGATGCTATCCCTTAACCATTCACACACACATTCACACCTAGGGCCACTTTAGAGTCTCCAATTAACCTAACCTGTATGTTTTTGGCATGTGGGAGGAAACCGGAGAAATCCCGGAGTAAACCCACGCAAACACGGGGAGAACATGCAAACTCCACACAGATCACTGTTGGTCGGGGGCTGGAATCGATCCCACGATCCCCACAATCCCCCGGCCAAGGGTAAACTGTGCTGCCGCAGTGCTAACCACTGTGCCACCGTGCAGCGCAGTCTTGTGTTTTCTATTCACAAACCTCATGATCACAGCCGGTTTGTCGCTGTTTTTCCTGGGCAGAGGGTGGCAGGCCTCAATGGTGTTACAGTCCAGCTGGATTCCTTTGGACTGCAGGATGGCTGCCACTTGTTGTTCCGTGGATTTGTCTTCCAGCGCGTTGATGCTCCCTCCGCTGTCCGCGGCCACCGCCCACGCGTACGATCAGGGTTTAATGTGGAGCCCCGTGATGATCACATCGTTCATCCGAGTGTTCTGCTCCAGGTCCGACACTCTGCTCTCCAGATACGCCAGCCTCTTGTCCTTCTCGGGGTTCTGGATTCGCAGTGCTTTCACCTCCTCGAGCAGGCCCAGGATGTTTCATTGCTGCAGCTTAACAGCAGAAATTTCTTCAGCCAAGAAGTCAAGCGATCTTTTAATATCGTCCACCTCCTCAGTCTGCTGAGCTTTCTTAGGACCCATGATCCCGGTCGATGTATGTTGACTAAACAGCTAATGAACAGCTGTTTAGCTAGCTGAATGGTGGGCCGCTCCGCTCTCGCCTCCCAGTCCACAGACGCCGCCACCGGTGTCCCAAATCAGGCAGGGGTCGAAACTAGGATGTCCATTTCGTAATCCAAATTCAGTTCACAGAAGCTTTCAGAAGCCAAAAAAACGTAGTCAAAAACTGAGCACCAAAACACCGAAATCCACCGACTCAATGACTCAATGACTATGAACTCAACATTGTCCACCACTTTACCTACCTTGGTTCTGCCATAACCAACAACCTCTCCCTTGACACAGAAATAGGCAGGATGATCAGGAAGGCAGCTACAACGCTTGCTCGCCTCACAACGAGAGTGTGGACAAACCCCAAGCTGTCGGTGAAGACTAAGATGGCAGTGTATAACACCTGTGTCATCAGAATCATGGACAACATATGCCAGACAAGAGAAGTGACTCAACACCTTCCATCTGCGAAGCATCCACCGCATTCTGGGCATATACTGGCAGGACAGGGTAACCAAGGCAGATGTCTTGAATCATGCGGGACTTCTCAGCATGTTCACTCTCCTCAGACAGCGCAGGCTGCGCTGGCTAGGCCATGTTCACCGCATGGACGTTGGGCGCATCCCAAAGGACATCCTGTATGGAGAACTTTCATCTGGGAGAAGATCCACTGGCCGCCCCCAGCTCCGGTACAAAGATGTCATTATTTGCCACTGCTCAGCAGTCATCGTCTGGTCTCACCACTGGTCAACCATCATCATTGGTGGTTGATATTCCCCAGTTACCGTCTCACGAGCTCCACGCTTCAGACGTCTTCGAGGAGCACGTTTCTCAGCTGCAGCCTCCTGAGTTCGGGGCTCTTCAGCACCTTTCTTACAAGCCCTGCTCATTGGTCAGGGGATCTTTGGATGCTGGCCATCCTCCGACCTCCTTATCCTCTGGACTGGGGGCCCATGAACTTTGCGAGGACCCCTGACCCCCTTTGCTTCCGGATCTGGTGGCCCAGGGCTTTGGGCAGGCCACCTGATCCACCTTGTACTCCCAGCTGGGGTCCAGTAGATGTGGGTAGGGGCCCTGACCTGCCTTGTTCTTTGGTCCAGTGGCCCTGGGATTTTTAGCGACCACCTGATGGACATTTGTTTTTTGGGGGGAAAGATTCCTGTATTTTGTTTCTGCCCACCGTGCCTTGTTCCCCTCCTCCCACCCGTTTTGATGTTTCAGTTTTCTTTTATGGGTGTCTGGAATCCACCCTTGCTGGTGTGTTTTCAATCATTGTCCTGCTGCAGAACCCAAGGGCACTTCAGCTTGAGGTCACAAACAGATGGCCGGACATTCTCCTTCAGGATTTTTTGGTAGACAGCAGAATTCATGGTTCCATTTACCACAGCAAGTCTTGCTGGTCCTGAAGCAGCAAAACAGCCCCAGACCATCACACCACCACCACCATATTTTACTGTTGGTATGATGTTCCTTTTCTGAAATGCTGTGTTACTTTTACGCCGGATGTAATGGGACACACACCTGCCATAAAGTTCAACTTTTGTCTCATCAGTCCACAGAGTATTTTCCCAAAAGTCTTGGGGATCATCAGGATGTTTTCTGGCAAAACTAAGTTGAGCCTTTATGTTGTTCTTTTTGCTCAGCAGCAGTTTTCGTCTTGAAACTCTGCCATGCAGGCCATTTCTACCCAGTCTCATTCTTATGGTGGAGTCTACTGTGAGGCCTGCAGTTCTTTGAATGTTGTTGTGGGGTCTTTTGTGACCTCTTGGATGAGCCGTCACTGCACTCGTGGGGTAATTTTGATTCAAGATTCTTTGAATCTTGAATCTTGTAATTCAAGATACAATAATCTTGTAATTTTGGTCGGCTGGCCACTCTTGGAAAGGTTTGCCACTGTTCCATGTTTTTGCAATTTGATGATAATAGCTCTCACTGTGGTTTGCTGGAGTCCCAAAGCTTTAGAAATGGCTTTATAACCTTTTCCAGACTGATAGATCTCAGTTACTTTGTTTCTCATTTGTTCCTGAATTTCTTTGGATCACAGTGTGGTGTCTAGCTTTTGAGAATCTTTTGGTCTAAAAATAAAATGAGAAATCAGGAAGGTGCAAACACTTATTCACACCACTGTATGTGAGTCTTTATTCTCTGTCCTTCGAGAGGTCATTGTCTTTATCCCCACATTGTCTCTGTGATTCCTAGCCTTGAGGTTTTTTTTTTGCCTTGTCTCTACCAAGCATTGCCTTGTGAGTTTTTATTTTGTCTAGTTTTGTTTTTGTTTTCAGCCCTCATGCTCCTTTGCTTTGGCCCTGGTTTTTCTTTATTAAATACCATTATTGCACCTGATCCAGCCTGAGGCCTCCCTTTAACCCTCACCTGCCGGGAATCAGGTTATGACAGCCTGTCTATTTGTGTGCAGGATTACCTAAAAACTACTGGATGGATTTTGATGAAATTTTCACCAGAGGTGGCCCTTTGAATACCGATGAACCCATTAGATTTTGGGGGTGATCTGGGTCATGATCTTCATTGGATCATTAGACATAGCTTAGACATAATTTGCTCCATTTTTTGTTGGTGACATCAAGTTTTCATTATTTTGTAGATGCAGCATTTCATTAAACTAGAAGGCACCCAGAGAGTGCATACTTCTGCCAAGGCCTGTCTGCCTTTTTGTTTTTGTTTGCTTGTGAGCAGGATTACATAAAAACTACTGGATGGATTTTGATGACATTTTCAGCAGAGGTGGCCCTTGGGATACTGATGAGCCCATTAGATTTTGGAGATGATCCGGGTCAGGATTTGGATCCTGGATAAGTTTTTCACTTTCTTTAACATTGTGAGATAGGGCCTCGGCAGCGTTATGTGATCTGTAATCACCTCCACAGTCTAATGGGTTCGGTATGTTGAAACTGAGAATGTCTCATGATACATTATCCTCTCCCAGGAAGTCGATCCTTGCTGACTGTGGGTGTGAGGCAGGGTCAGGCCTGCACAGTCGGCAGCTCAGTGATTGATTTTTTGTTTGTTCTTGAAAGCACTGCACATCAGTGTTATTACCTATAAACATTTCTCATTTCCATGACCTTGTGGATATGATGTGATTTTTGAATGATCTCTGCTTGGATGAACTGTTAAAAACAAGTACAGTCATTCATCAAAGAAGATGAAACTAGACAAGTGAGGTAACTGTTTAGACATATTGTAGGACTAAAACCTGTCCACTGTGTATCCACCCCACAGCGTCTCACTGCAAAACAAAATTCTCTTGGATCAGAGGAGATTCACCGACTGCAGGAGCAGAACCACATCCTGCGTACTGTGGTTTTGCAGATGAGAAAGAACATGGAGAGTCTCAGTCAGTCCACGCCTCATCCGCACCGGCCACAGGGCTCTTGTCTTCAGCGCCAAGGACCCTCTGCTGCTTCTAGCATTCAGAAGGCAACTGAAACTCTGAACCAACTCAAAGTCACTGCAACAGGTGGAGTAAATAAGCACAGACAGTATGAGTGAAAGATGTACTGCATAATATATTGTCACTAGTTATAATGATCACTGAGGTCAGTGGAATATATTTGATATACAGTATACACTCCAGCCATCCATCTGTGACAGCTTTTTCCGGGGATCTGGGTCCCAGAGGCAGCAGTCAAAGCAGAGAAGCCCAGACTTCCCTCTCCCCAGCCACCTGCTCCAGCTCTTCAGAGAGGATACCAAGATGTTCTCAGACCAGCTGGGAGATATAATCTCTCCAGGTAGTCCTGGGTCTGCCCCGGGGTCTCCTCCCAGAGGGATGTGCCCGAAACACCTCAAGTGGGATTATTTAGGAGGCATCCTGATCAGATGCCCAAACTGCCTCAACTAGCTCCGTTTGATGTGGAGGAGCAGCGGTTCTACTCTGAGCCTCTCCCGGATGACTGAGCTCCTCACCCTATCTCTGAGGGGGAGTCCAGCAATCCTACGGAGAAAGCTCATTTCAGCCGCTTGTATCTCATTCTTTTGGCCACTACTCAAAGTTCATGAGCGTAGGTGAGGGTAGGAGTGTAGAGTGAGCTGTAAACTGACAGTTCTGCTTTAGAGCTCTGCTCCCTCTTCATCACGACAGAGCGGTACAACATCTTCATGCAGTAAGGCTGTAATCGCAGGTCAAATTAGCTTTATTGTATCTGTACCAACGTTGTTCTACCTGTATGTTGTTGTTATGTTATGAATAATACTGTATGTCTTCTATGTTCCTTTTCTTCCTTTGTCCCCCCCAACCAGTCATGGCAGAACACTGCCCCTCCCTGAGCCTGGTTCTGCGGGAGGTTTCTTCCTATAAGGGAGTTTTTTCTTGCCGCTGTAACCTAGTGCTCCTCATAGGGGATCATTTGACCGCTGGGGCTTTTCTCTGATTTATGATTTGTGCTTATGTATCTAGTGTCTTGAGATGACTTTTGTTGTGACTAGGCCCCTTACAAATAAAGTTGAATTGAATTGAATCATTGATCTAACAGACTCCCATGATGAACGTAAGAGCAAGGATTCAGTGTACCCCGCCCGGTATGGTGTTACCGGGGCCCCACCCTGGAGACAGAGAGATGGAGCTGGAAAGGATGTACAGCAGGTTAAGTTGATTAAGGACAGAAATGGTAATGAACTAACAAATGATGAGAGTGTTGAGACGATGGAAGGAGAACTTTGAAGAGCTGATGAATAAAGAAAATGAGAGAGCGGAGGATGGATGAAGGAAAGCTGGTGAACAAGGAAGTCCCGAGGATTAGGTGGAGACAAAGAGAGTCAAGGCTGAGATGGTTTGGACATGAGCAGAGGAGGGATAGTGGAGATACTGGACAAAGGATGTTGAAGATGGAGCTGCAAGGCAGGAGGAGAAGAGGAAGACCACAGAGAAGACTGATGGATGTAGTGAAGGAGGACATGGAGAGGGCTGGTGTTCCAGAGGAAGATGGAGGGATGGGGTGAGGTGGAGGCAGATGATCCACTGTGGAGACCCTGAAGGGAGCAGAAGAAGAAGAACATCTGAAAAAAAAAAACCCAACAAAGTTTTATCAGTTTGAGTATTAATGTCCTGACTTTGAGGCATAATTAATTGTATTATTTTTTTATTAATTAATATTAATATTAATATGTTACACAACATCCCATCTTCATTAGAATTGGGGTTTGCAGAAAGCCACTCTGTGATTTCTCCCAGAAAACCCTGTGTTTCATATCTTGTCAGTATTATTCATGTCATGATCGGGGCATGGCCAGAGACTGTGCCCACGCTTTATGTTCATTTTGGATGTTTGCTTTTCCCACAGCATTGTTATTATTCTTATGATTATCATTATCATTAAGTGCCCTTGTTAGTCTGGCATGTCAGGTCATCCCCTGCTGTCTGTGTCTTATGGTTGTCTTTTACATCTAATTATGCTCTATGATCTTGATTTAGTTTATTTTGTGGAGGAGTTTAAGTATCTTGGGGTCTTGTTTACGAGTGAGGGGAGAATGGAGCGAGAGATCGACAAACGGATTGGAGCAGCATCTGCAGTGATGCGGACGTTGTACCGGTCTGTTCTGGTGAAGAGGGAGCTTAGTTCTAAGGCAAAGCTGCCGATTTACCAGTCAATCTACGTTCCTACCCTCACCTATGGTCACGAGCTTTGGGTAATGACCGAAAGAGGGAGCAGAGCTCTAAAGCAGAACTGTCAATTTACAGCTCACTCTACAGTCCTACCCTCACCTATGCTCATGAACTTTGAGTAGTGGCCAAAAGAATGAGATACAAGCGGCTGAAATGAGCTTTCTCCATAGGATTGCTGGACTCCCCCTCAGAGATAGGGTGAGTAGCTCAGTCATCCGGGAGAGGCTCAGAGTTGAACCGCTGCTCCTCCACATTGAAAGGAGTCAGTTGAGGTGGTATGGGCATCTGATTAGGATGCCTCCTGGACGCCCCCCCCACTTGAGGTGTTTTGGGAATGTCCCACTGGGAGGAGACCCCGGGGCAGACCCAGGACTCGGTGGAGAGACTATGTCTCCCAGCTGGTCTGGGAACGCCTTGGTATCCTCTCTGAAGAGCTGGAGCAGGTGGCTGGGGAGAGGGAAGTCTGGGCTTCTCTGCTTGAACTGCTGCCTCCGCGACCCGGACCTCCGGAAAAGTGGTAGAAGATGGATGGATGGATGGATGGATCTTGATTTATTTGTACTTGCTATTGTCCTGTGCCTTTAGTCATGTTGTGTCATCCCCTTTCTGTCCTCACTGTCATCATTTTAGTCCTGTGTGCATATTTGTTTACCAAGTGTCCTCAGCTCCTCATGTTTCTGTCCCCATAGTCACTCTCCCTGATGTGTGTCTTGTTCAGCCCGATTACTCTCCCAGCTGTCCTGTGTTTTCTAATTAGGAGTTCCCCTATATATGTGAGTCTCTGTCTTTGTCTTGTTGAGAGGCCATTGCGTTGTGTGTATGATTTTGGGTCGTTTACCCCGCTATGTCTCAGTCCATGCTCTGAGTCTATGTAAGTTTGCTTTGTGTTTATCAAGTTTTTGCTTTTAAGTTTTACCAAGTTTAGTTTAGCTCTCAGCCCACATGCTGCCTTTTGTTTTGCCCTGAGTTCATGTTAATAAATTATTATTTTTTGCACCTCATCCTGTCTGCACCCTTGAGTCCTGTTTTCACCCTCATCTGCTCAAGCAGATACGTGACAGTTCATGAGCTCCTAATCGGATTGGATGACAGCTTTGTGACTGACATTTGCAGCAAAGCCAATCACAAGTGAGGAGGCGTGACCTACAGGAAGGCCCAAGTTTGACTGATCACCGAGCACTCTGTAAACAAAACAAGGAAAGAGAAGTACCAAATGTGACCAGATAAAGAGTATAATGAACATCTAAAGCCTATAACATTATACAGAAGTAAAGTGTACATGGTACGGTTTTGGTAGACCCCTCCCCCCTTTATTGCAGTGCTGTGAATGAAACATGAATGATTGAGGAATATAGCTCTTAAAACTACATTGAGATTAACCTCACAGCTTGGGCGGCCTCAGCAGCTGGGAACCCATAGCATTTGTGTACTTCGTCCAGTGGAGGGAACGGCTATGATGAGGATGTTGATGATATGACCTCACGTGTTATTTTGCTTTGCCTCATGCTGTGGATCTACAGGCGGTTCGTATCCTGCTGAATGTGCCACTGCAGAAAAGCCCAGCGTGAAACATACGGAGTCAGTGCTGGCTAACCAAACATCACAGGTAAGAAAGAAAACCACTGAAGTAGTGGTGAGGAATTAAAGCAAACTCATGCTGACTCACGTATTTCCAGCAGGAAGGACTGGTCTCTGTTGATGACTCTGAGAATGTCCTGCCACCTAAAAGAAACCCTCATCTCCTGCGTAGACGGCTGAAGCAGGCAGCATCATGTATCGTACGTTTGAGCAAAGAGAAGCAGCAGCTGATAGAGATGGGCAACCGTCTTCGTGCAAAGGTTGACGCTGTTGGAACCAGAGGTGGGTCCTAACTGGCACATGACTGTCTCATTTTCCTGGAGGTTTATGCCTGTTAAAAGTTTTCTTCCACAAGTGCTGTTCATCAGGGATTGTCTGATTGTTAATAAGTTTGTTTATTTATGAAAGGGACAATGCAGATTAATGAACATAAAACATGCAAATATGCAGCATACAAGATTATAGCTGAAGCTAATTGCCATCTTGTGTCCCCTGGCCAGCCAATGCAAGAAACATAAAACAGGTAACACAACAACAATAAACAACACAACGATGAAGCAAATAACACGATCCAGCAATAATAACAATAGAAGAAGGACTGCACACTGAGAGAGAGAAACAAAAGAACAAAGTTAAGATGAATATTGTTGATCTCAGACCAGTAAAAAGCACCACAATGACCAAGGTGTAACTCTGGATGTTTAAGCGTAACGTGCTAAGGTGCATCATTTAGTTTAGTAAAGTTTGTTTGTAGAATTATCTGACGCATAATTTAAAGTGCTTAGTGAATTGCACACAGCTCTGTTGCACATGTTTCAGCACATACAGACACAGGGCTGTCACAGTAACTGCAGTTCAGTAGTACTGCACTATGGACAAGCCTACCACGGAGGATGATGAGCAAGTGCAACAACCGTGGCGCAAATAACCCCCGAAAGGTTTATTGTTTTAGGTTAATTACCTGATCAACAATTCTGAGATATCTATTTTTTTTATCTTTGCGTAAATGCTTTTCTATTAGTAGTTAATTTTACGAAGTACAGAGGCTGTATGTCATCCTATGCACTGAAGCAAAAAAGCAGGCTTTTATTTTGATAACGGTGGTTTTGTTTTGGCTTCCTGTGCCTGCCTGTGGAAATGTCAGTAAGGCTACAGCTCTTAGCAGAGGCAGTTGATCTACGAATGCTAACGTTAATCAGTTATGGACTGTAATGAGGCACAAGCTGTTACGGTTGTCATAGTTTATGTGCTTTATTTAATGTGTACTGTGCTAAAATAAGAAAATAAAACTGTAAACTTCACCAGCAGTCAAGAACATTGCCATCACATATTACGGGGATCCTTACACCCAGTGTTCAATTTTTTTGTGTGTGTGGCTAAATCTCGTTGTTTACTTATGTGCCCCTATTGATTATTAAATAAATTGTTAAATGTTAAGTGTATTTTTATTGCCAACAGCATGTTTGCACCCGGTACTATGGAAGCTTCCACAGTACCGGGTGCTGTCACCACCAGCACCGTTTGGAGCACTCTTCAGCTGGACTCCAGCAGGCAGTTAGTGGTGCAAACATTTGGACTCCTTGCTAAATACAACCATGACAGTGAGCACTGAAAGGGCACAAAGTGTGTTATTTCCTTCTGAGCAGAGTGTTTATAATTCTGACATTTGAGCTCCGAGGGCGGAACAACTCCTGTTTAGTGTATTGCTTGCTTGAACATGATTTTTCGGACAGCAGTAAAAATCCAAAAGTCACGGAGATGAGAGCTACGCAGGCTTCCCTACAGAGGCTGTCCTGTTCAAATATGCTGAATGTCACTGCTGTCTCCAACCAGTCCACACACCCTGTAGTTGAAATACTGGAGTTACTGCCACTGTTTTATGAAAATGATCTTGTTTTTTTTACAGAATCAGCAGTTCATGCCTAGGAGGCAGTGCATGCCTACAAAGACCACACAATTGCATACCTGCCAACTACTCCAGTTTTGCCATAATGGTTCCGGTTTTCAAGACCCCGTTCCGGGTTCCGGTTTTATTATTCAAAATTACGGTTTTTCACTAAAAAATTCAGTCAAAAATTTTAAATCGTAAAAAAAAAAAACGGAAAACATGAAAGCAATAACAAACACGCTGTCGCTTGGAATCGTATCTAAATTTATAACAAAGGCAATCGGCACTGCTTCATGTAGGTGTATTGCGCATGTGCGAGAGGTCTGGGCCAATTTTCCATGTGCAATCGCGAGGCAATCAGGTAAGAATTGTATGTTTTCATCATGGAGTCTGCCGGAGAAAAATCACTAACGAGCGTGAAACACAAACGAAAATTACAGTCTTTTCGTGAGGAATACAGCAAAGCATTTCCGGGAGTTATTATTCGCTCAAGAAGGGGTGAAAATTACGCAAATTGCACTTTGTGTAGACAAGACTTTTTGATTGGACATGGCGGAATCAGCGATGTGAAAGACCACGTAAGAACGAAAAAACACAAGGCCAGTGCCAGTGACGCTAGCGGCAAACTTGAAGAACATGTGCTGTGTAATTGCAAGCCTTGTCATGCTTGGTGTATCATGTAAACACATAAAATATCAGAGCGATTTTGCCGTCATTTACGCACGTGTGTTAAACAGTGCTAGTATAGCCTGCTGATATTTCTAGTCTTCTAGTTACCTCCGCCAAGGAGGTTATGTGATCATCAGCGTTTGTTTGTCTGTTTGTTTGTTAGCAAGATAACTCAAAAAGTTATGGACGGATTTTCATGAAGTTTTCACAGATTGTCAGAAATGGGGTATCCTACAGATGATTAGATTTTGGTGGTGATCCGGATCACCGTCTGGATCCAGGAATTTTTTAAAGGATTCTTTTTTTTTTTTTTTATTTAACATTGCGAGATAGGGCCATTTTCAATATTTTATTTATGATGTTAAACACTGTATGGGGGGAACTGTGGCACTTGGTGGAGGTCTGCGCTCTCCGAGTGCTTTTCTAGTATTCATAATACATCACATCTGGCCTATTCTAAGTTCTATGCAGTGTTAAGATAGTCTTTTGAATGCAAATTTAATGAATGAATGAATCTTTATTTTGGATAGATTAAAAGTAAAGATTAACTCCTCTGATTATACAGTTCAACATAAGTTATCTGAAATGGGTGATGGCTGAAGCCGCAGCTTATATTGCCCACCCATATTCCATCCAAGAATTCAAAAGAAAAACAAAACAAGAGCGATTACAATTCAGAACAAAGCTAAGACAAAATGTGACAAAAAAAACTAAGTAACAACACAATTATAAATAAGTACAGAAATCAAAATTCTTCAGTTTTTCTGTGCTTTATTGACGCCTCCAAGGCGTTTGATCGTGTTAATCACAGGATACTGTTTAGGAAAATGATTGACAGGGGGGTGCCCAAGTACTTAGTACGTATCCTGATTTACTGGTCTGCACATCAGAAGATGCTGGTGAAATGGGGGAAGAGTCATTCATCCCCATCTGGTGTGAGCAGTGGGGTCAGACAGGGCAGTATATTGTCCCCTATTCTATTTAATCTTTACATGGATGAGTTGTCAAAGCAACTGAATGCCTGTAAAACTGGGTGTTTAATAGGGAATAAGTTAGTGAATCATTTTATGTATGCTGATGATCTAGTTACTCTCAGTCCAAGTAGTGCTGGTCTTCAGGAGTTATTAAGAGTGTGTAGTGCTTATGGAGAGGAAAATGACATAAATATAATACAAATAAGAGTTGTGTGCTGATCTGCCGCACTAAAGAAGATTTGTTAATGAAATTCCCTGTCTTTGAATTGGCAGGCAGGGAATTAATTGTCAGGGATAAAATTAAATATCTGGGACATGTTATTAATGATAGAATGACTGATGATGATGATATTTTCAGACAACGCTGCAAAATCTACATGCAAGCAAATATTCTTGCACGCAGATTTGGTTTTTGTTCAGATGAGGTGAAACTGGTTCTTTTTAAAACCTATTGTACACCTTTATACACTGCTCATTTATGGATAAATTATAGGAAACTAAGTATGCAGAAATTACAGGTTGCCTACAATGATGCCTTAAGAATTTTACTTAAAAAGCCTGGATGGTGCAGTGCTTCCGAGTTATTTGTCTCATCACGTGTAAATACTCTGCATGCAGTAATAAGGAATTTTATGTATAAATTCATCTGTCGGCTTGATGTATCTAGAAATGAAATCATTCAAGTCATGTCTAGCATCAAGCTCAGTTCTATTCGCTGTCAGTCACAGTTTAGAAGCCACTGGTACAGTAGTCTTTTTAAGTCTTTTTAAAGTCTGTACTGTCTTTGTACTTCTTTAAGCAGTTATGTCTTAGTGTTTCTTGTAACTTTTTGATTGTTTCAACTGTCTTGTTTTTTACTTTACTTGTTTACTTTTCTCTTGATGGACCTTGAGTCTGGAATAAAGTCTTTGATTGATTGATTGAACACAGACTGGATATGACAATCCTTATATGATTTTCCATGTCATCTTGTATGTTTGGAGTATTTCTTCCTTTAGTTTTTGTTTAAATTGTCCAAGCGTTGTACATGATTTTAATTCAGGTCCAAAATCGTTCCATAATCTGACTCCTTGCACTGAAACACAGTGTTGCTTGGTGGTAGTTCTCACTGAAGGTTTTTGAAATATACATGTTCCTCTGAAATGATTTTGTTTCTCCCTTATTTGGAACAACTTTTGGATATTTGCGGGCAGTGATAGATTCTTAGCTTTAAACATTATTACTGCAGTTTTAAAGTCAACCAGATCTTTCAACTTGAGAGCTCTTAATTTAAGAAAAAGTGGGTTTGTTGGTTCCCTGTAAGCAGCTTTGTTTATTATTCTAATAGCTCTCTTCTGAAGCATAAAGACTGGATATATGTTTGTTTGATATGTATTTCCCCATACTTCAGTACAATATGTCATCTATGGGAGTACTAATGAATGATACAAAGTATATAATGTGGGTTGATTCAGCAAATATTTTGCTCTGTGTAGTATTGCAATTGGTTTAGATATTTTACCTTTAATATATATTAATATGTGACTTCTATGTCAAATGCTAATATTTGTTTGACACTGCAGCCCCTGGACCCCGGCTAGCTACTAGGCTTTTCAGGTTTGAAAGTTGAAGAAATATGAGGTTGTTAGCTACATTCTAACTTGATTTAATGCTAATATTTGTTTGGCGTCAGGGGGCTTTGCCCCCCTGAACCCCCCACCAGGACTTTGTCCTGGACCTACCGGGGTCTGCGGCCCCTGGACCCCGGCTAGCTACTAGGCTTTTCAGGTTTGAAAGTTGAAGAAATATGAGGTTGTTAGCTACATTTAACTAGATTTATTGCTAATATTTGTTTGGCAAATATTAGCATTATTATTATTAGCATTAGCATTATTAGCATTAGCATCGCCCCCTGGACCCCGGCTAGCTACTAGGCTTTTCAGGTTTGAAAAGTTGGCAGGTATGCAATTGTCGTCCACGCACAAGTTGAGAGCAGAGCTGCAGTGAGTTTCTCACAGCATCCTTCAGAGCAGAAAGCTTCTATGTTTCCTCCTGTCTGGTGGCCCATGGAGTTTGGTTGGCCACCCGACACATCGTATTCATCCGTCAAGTGGCCTATGGACGTGCGTAGGCCCCCTGACCCACCGTGTTCTCCCATTTGGTGGCCTTTTGACTTTGGTAGGCCACCTGACACACCATGTTTCTCCATCTGGTAGTCTATGGACTTTGTGTAGTCCACCAGATGTGCCATATTCCTCCTGTATGTGGTCTTGGGACTTTGGCCGACCACCTGATGATCATTTTTCTGTTGTTTGTGTCCTTGTTTTGCCCCCCCCCCCCAGTGCCTTTGTCCCTCTTCTCCCACCCGATTGGGGTGTTCTTTGCTTTGTTTGTTGGCATCTGGAATCCACCCTTAAGGGGGGGGGGCACTGTCATGATCTGGACATCTTGTCCACGCTTTCTGTTATTTTTTGAAATGCTTGTACGATTCTGTTATCATTTGTTTGTTGGATTATCCTCAGTTTCTTAGTTCATTTATTTTCCTAGTCTCCTCCATCATTTTCCCATTTCCTTCAGCCACTCATATGTGTTTTCATTTGGCCCTAATCAGTTACCCAGCTGTTTGTTGTTTAGTTAATTCCCATGACCCTATTTATAGCCCTGCCTTTCTTTTCCTCCTTGTGGCGTCATTACAGAATTTCCCCTCCGGTTATGTTCATTGTTTGTTGTTTGGTTCCCAGCCCCCGTGCTTAATTATGTTATTTAGCTTGTTTAATAAATCATTTTGCATTTAAAGTTCTACCCGCCTGAAGGAGTCATTCTTTCTGTCTGTCGAAGGTTGGCTTCTGACGCAAACACAGAAGGGCCACCAATGGTCAGGGGTGGAATCGATCCCGTGACCTTCTTGCTGTGCTGCCATGGTGCTAACCACTGCGCTACCGAGCTACCCAAACAACGAGGTGCCTGACAGCTGCCGAATATGTGACAGGATTTACTCTTTGGAGGTGGAATTACCCATCTCTGCTTGTTATTATTGTCATTTGAAGGCTGTCCGTCATTGTTCTGACAGATTATTATTATATTAATTTCAAAGCTGCAGCAGACAATTGTGTATGCAACAACCGCACAAATATCACAGCATCTGGGAGTGAAAAATTTCTTTGAAGAACAATTTTTTCAGTCAGTCCCGTGGAATCTGCAGCAGCTCTGATCATCTCTGGCTGCTGTGCAGCCTAGAGCAACGACAGCCGTGGGAGACATAACGGCCTCCCTGTTCAGCTCTGCTCTGTGCTTGTTCTTGGATCACAGATTAGACTGCATTTAACCTGTACCCTGTCATCCTCTGCTTCTCTTTTTGTCCATGACAGCCCTGTCTGAAAAAACGTATCCTTCTCTGTGTAGCACTGGACATGAAAAGTGACACACAAACACATGGCCTCAGCAAATAAGTGCAAGACCAGGTGCACACACACAGACACAAGCACAATTAATTAAATTAAAAACTTTTATTACATTAATTTAGTTTTATTTTCTCAATCCAGGATCCATGGCGGCTAGCAGTTTAGTTAACCTAAATTTCAGGGGCCAACTTGATTTGTATTCAACTCCACTTCTGAGCTAAAGGCTAAGAGCTAGCCTGTCAGTGTTAGCAATAAGATGTAAGAAGGAGTCTGAAGATTTAAAGGTATATGCACTCAAAACAGAAAAGCTTCAGAAAGGCTGGAAAAATCAAAAAACAAATGTGCTGCAACAATTAAAGAAAATTTCAACTACATATCATAAACATTTCATTAAGATGTGTGAGCTGTTAAAATGTGGGGAAAAAGTGCAATTAATGACCCCTTTAAAACTATATGAGAAACTACAACTACCGTATTTTTTGGACTATAAGGCGCACTTAAAATCCTTTAATTTTCTCAAAAATCGACAGTGCGCTTTATAATCCGGTGCGCCTTATGTATTAATTCTGGTTGTGCTTACTGACCTCGAACCGATTTTATGTGGTACACGGCGCTCAAAAATCTGTCAAAAATGTTTTAGTACGACTTTGGTAAGTTACGAAGCCGAACCGCTTGAGGGATTTTCGGAGCATTACGGTAGTCAGGAGCCTCACGGAGTAATATGTGCTTCAACATAATGGCCGGATGGCTTTTTCCACAAATCTCCATCCCTATTGATCTGCCACTCCATGCGCGCCCATCTCACCGATACTGTCAAAACCCAAGTGAAGCAAACTAATTCGGAGCTTGCCATCATTCCGGGTGGATTAACCAAAGAACTCCAACCGCTATATTGGTGTCAACAGGTCGTTCAAAGTTAAATTGCTAGCGAGTTATGCCACTATCTGCCAATGGATCGTGGATCGAAACTGCTCCTGTTTAGCTGTAATTAATATTCAAAAATGATATTTTCGGGACGAAAGAATTCAAGCGTCCCGGCATTTGTTTGCATTGTTTACTTCTCGGGGCTGCCGCCGGAAAGCGAGCCGTATCAATTACTGAGCGAGTATCCTGGCGATGTAAACAGCCATGGACCAAAAACATACATTTGCTCATGGAGCAGGTCATTCACACTGGCAGACAATCGCGCTATATGTGTCTATAATGACTATAGATAGGATTTTCTTTCCATGCACGCAAAAAAAAAAAAAAAAGTAAAATTTCCAGATCCGACTACCTCGCGAGGTAGTCAATACCCAAAAGCCGATGGTGTATCGAACACGTATATTAGGATTTGTATGTGAAATTTCGGCATCGAAACTGCTCCCGTTTAGCTGTAAACGGGAGCAGTAAATACGGCTATAAATACGTATTTACGGCTGTAAATACGGCTTGCTCTCTGCTCGCTCTCCGGCAGAGAGCGAGCCGTATCGGTATCGTACTCGGTATCGACTACTGAGCGATATTCTGGCCAATATGGCGATGTAAACAGCCACGGACTAAAAACGTTCCGCCTGCTCATGGAGCAGGTCATTCATACTCGCAGACAATCGCGTTATATGTGTCTATAATGACTATAGATAGGATTTTCTTTCCATGCACGCAAAAAAAAAAAAAAAAATTCCCAGATCCGACTACCTCGCGAGGTAGTCGATACCCAAAAGCCGATGGTGTATAGAACACATATATTAGGATTTGTCTGTGAAATTTTGGCATTGAAACTGCTCCTGTTTAGCTGTAAACGGGAGCAGTAAATACGGCTGAGAACGAGCCGTATCGAGTACCGAGCGATATTCTGGCCAATATGGCGATGTAAACAGCCACGGACTAAAAACGTTCCACCTGCTCATGGAGCAGGTCATTCACACTCAGACAATCGCGTTATATGTGTCTATAATGACTAGAGAGGATTTTCTTTCCATGCACACAAAATTTTTTTTTTCCCGGCTCCGACTACCTCGCTTTAATGCGCCTTATAATCCGGTGCGCCTTATGTATGAAATTAGACCATCAAATAGACCATTCATTGATAGTGCGCCTTATAATCCGGTGCGCCTTATAGTCCCAAAAATACGGTAAACTATTGGTTGAAAAAAGTAATGTATTGTAGTTTATAGATATAACTGGGCCACTAGTCTGAAGACTGGTGAGTGAGGACGGAATGGAGAGCAATGAGCAGAACTAGAACTGCCCACATTCTCAGAGAGGTTGGTGTGTGTTGCAGAAGCTGAGATAGAACCAGAGAAAGACAACTTCATGGAGAACCGTGAAAATCAGCCAGATCTGCCTTCTGTTCTGGAGCAGCTGCAGTACCAGCTCACCATGCAGGTATTTGATAAACTTCCCAGTTCATTTGTTTCCTGTTCATCTCCACCAATAAATTAGCTTGTTTTAGATTAATTTAAAGACTTACACAATCTCTCTCATCCGCCAGCTGTTTACACTCCTCACATAAATCATTTAGATACTTGGGTACCCATACATTTATTTATTTGTCCCCTTGGGACAAATTTATTTATTTGTCCCCTTGGGAACGTCGTCAGACTGATCGTGACTTCTGGGTGCGACATACATTAATCTTCTCGGGTTGGTTAGACCAACTCCGTACAATAGGATGGGCTTGTACGTGACTGTCTGATTGGCCAATCTAACTCTGATGTAAACAGGCCATCCTCTGTTCACGTCACTATTTTCTAGAATGTACGATCAACGGTGTGTGTGTGGATGTTGTTTTGGGGTGTGTAACTAAGTATTAGACCTGACTAAAGGAAAGGAGAGAGAGAGAGTAGAAAGAAGGCTCTATAGCTCTACCTAATTCCTGTTTATCAGAGTTTTAACACAACATATTTGTTCATAAGAATGCAAACAGAATATGTATAGAATATGTGTAAAGCATAATGGATTACCTACAGAATTATTATTTTGACACTCTAACTTTTCATAACTTTTCATAACATCGGAACTGCCTCCAGATCAACGCGAGGAAAACTAAGGAGCTGGTGGTGGACTGCCGCAGGCATGGGCAGCCCCTCACAGTACCAGTAAATATACAGGGAACAGACATCGAGATGGTGACATCCTATAAGTACCTGGGTATTCATCTGAACAATAAACTAGACTGGTCACACAATACTGATGCACTCTACAAGAAGGGACAGCGCAGGCTGTTCCTGCTGAGGAGACTCAGGTCTTTTGGTGTACAAGGGGCGCTGCTGAAGTCATTCTATGACACGGTGGTGGCATCAGCCATCACTTTTGGAGTGTCTGCTGGGGCAGTGGCATTACTGCAGCCGATAGGAAGAGACTGAACAAACTGATTAAGAAAGCTAGCTCTGTCCTGGGGCAGCGCCTTGATCCGATGGAGGAGATAGGAGAGAGAAGGACGGTGGCTAAACTGTCATCTCTGCTGGAGTCCGAGTTCCACCCTATGCAGGACATACTGAATGCACTGAGGAGCTCATTTAGCAGCAGACTACATCATCCCAGGTGCACAACCGAGAGGTTTCGTAGGTCCTTCCTACCAACGGCTGTCAGACTGTACAACCTAAGCAGGGCTGCTCGCAGAGATAGCAAAAAGACGTAACAAACTAATAGTTTTTTGAATGCAAAAGATGCAATAGACTTACACAATGGTCCTCTCCGGCATACAACTAGGAACATACCGGTCGCTATGGAGGGTGAGAATATGTATGGGCACATAATCATACCATGTAGGATAACTAAGTAGACGGTTATGCTGTTTCATTCCATCTAGCAACAATGCTCTGCACTGTGTGTGTTTATATATTTACATATTTATTCCATCTAGCTACAATGCTCAGCACTGGGTGTGTTTATGTTTATATTTATATATCTACATATTATTCCATCTAGCTACATTGCTCCGCACTGTGTGTGTTTATATACTTGCATATTTATTCCACCTAGCTGCAATGCTCCGTACTGTGGGTGTTTATATATTTACATATTTATTCCATCTAGCTACAATGCTCTGCACTGTGTGTTCATATATTCATATATTTATTCCATCCAGCTACAATGCTCTGCACTGTGTGTCTGTGTGTGTGTGTATATATATACATTTTATAGTAATATGTACATATGTATATTAGCTGCTCTTGCTTGCTTGTTTTTTTCTTGCCTTCTGATTGTTGCTCTGAGTGTTGCTATCCCTGTGCTTTTGCAATCCTGGAATTTCCCCGTTGTGGGACTAATAAAGGCTTATCTTATCTTATCTTATCTTATCTTAACCCTTTCACTCCCCCCTTTGACATGATTTTATCATGTCAACCATGCATGGTGTGAGAGACGCTAGCGATTAATAGATGGTGAATAAGGCAGGTCCCTACATTGTGTGTCAACCCAGTTAGTCAACCCAAGATAGGCTTGCACCATTGGCTCTGCTACCCTTGCCTCCCCCCTTGTGGACACCCCAGTGCAGTGCAGCGATGTCTAAGAGGGCCTTGTCCAGATGAACTGCAGTCACATCCTTGTTCACCAAGTCCTGCACCCCCACCGAGGTCGCCTCCTGATCATCATGTGAGTAGTTCTTTGTCCGGTGGAGTGGACCATGTGGGGGTCATAAGGTCGAACAGGGTCAATCCACAAAGCCCACAAAACCTTTGTCCACCGGTTGACCTTTGCCAGGGCTCGCATCATTCGGCTGCAGTCATCACACGGTTTCAACAGAGGTTTGACCTTCCTCTGTGTCTGCTTTCTGTATCTGCAGCTGTGGAGCACAGTCCCCATCTCGTTAACACACACCGGTACCATTAGAAGCGAAACAACTGTGTGCCCCCGCTCTCAGAGGCACATCTCATCCCATGAGGTCTATAGGACAGTCTGGTGGGTGCAGCAGAGGGTAGACAACATCCAGTCCAGCCAGTGAACAGTTCAGTGATGCTGTCCCAGGGATGCCACCCCCCCTGTCGCTGGGCAGAGGCAGCGATGCTGGTGTTGATGAAGCTTGGGCCCCTGTGCCCACTGTAGCTTTCAGGAGCAAGGCCCAGCAGATTGCCCGCCATCGTGCCAGTGAGTACTGGCAGAACCTGTGCACCAACATCCAGGTAGCTGCCAATTGCGGATATGCCAAAGGAATGTATGAGGGCATCAGGACAGCTATCGGCCCCACAAGCATCAAAACAGTGTTGCTCAAAGCTAAGACAGGCGAAGCCATCACCAACAGGAACAAGCAACTCCAGTGTTGGGTCAAGCATTATCTTGAATTGTACTCAACCCAGAACATCATGACAGATGTCGCCTTCAATGCCTTGCCTGGCCTACCAGTCATGGAGGAGCTTGATGAAATGCCCACACTGGAAGAGCTCAGCAAAGCCATAGACTGCCTCACCTGTGGCAAGTCTCCAGGGAAAGATGGTATCCCCCCAGAAGTTTTTAAACACGGGAAAGCAGCCATCTTACAACCACTATATGATCTCCTCTGCCTTTGCTGGGAGCAAGGTCACATTCCCCAAGATATGAGAGATGCCAACATAGTCACGCTGTATAAGAACAAAGGCGACTGCAGTGACTGCAACAATTACCGTGGCATCTCTCTTCTGAGCATAGTTGGCAAAGTCATCGCCCGGATCACCCTGTTCCTATGCAGATCCTCGCTTCGCGAGTCTATCCTGAGTCTCAGTGTGGCTTCAGTGCTGGAAGGTCCACGGTGGATATGATCTTCTCCCTCCATCAGCTGCAGGAGAAGTGTTGAGAGCAGCAGCAGCCATTGTTCCTTGCGTTCAGAATCAGAATCAGAATCAGAATCAGCTTTATTGGCCAAGTATGCACAACACATACAAGGAATTTGACTTTGGCTAAAAACTTGCTCTCGTTGTTCAGGTGAAGGATTTAAATAAGGATTCAATGACAACCACAGTATGTACAGTAAATTACAGTCTGTCCACGTTTCTATAAAAGGATGCAAATATATACAGGAATATATGCAGTTATTTACTCGGACTAACCACACTTTGCAGAAATATATGAAAAAATATACAATCACACAGTATTTCAATGTGGACTCAGATTCAGTGATATAATGTGAATGAAGTAAAAAGCAGTGTGAGAGTTATGTGCAATGTAATAATGGATGAAAAGTCATGAGTACAGCAACAGGTAGGACTAGGTGAATGTTAGGAGTTCATCAGAGTGATGGCTTGAGGAAAGAAACTGTTCCTGTGACGGGTGGTTTTGACCTTCAGTGATCTGTAACGACGACCAGAAGATAGAAGTTCAAACAGTTTGTGGCCGGGATGTGATGGGTCAGCACAGATGTTTCCCGCCCGTTTCCTGGTTATGGACCGATATAAGTTCTCAATGGAGGGTAGGTCGGTACCAATGATCCTCTCCGCAGACTTAATGATCCGCTGCAGTCTGGTCTTGTCCTGTTTAGTGGCAGATCCAAACCAGACAGTGATGGAAAAGCAGAGGACAGATTGGATGATGGCGGTGTAGAAGACAACCAGCAGCTCCTGAGGCAAATCAAACTTCTTGAGCTGACGCAGAAAAAACAACCTCTGCTGGGCCTTTTTCCGGACAGTGTCAATATGGGAGGACCACTTCAGGTTCCGGGAGATTGTGGTACCCAGAAACTTGAAGGAGTCCACAGTGGACACTGTGCTGTTGAGGATGGTGAGTGGGGGGAATGAAGGGGGGTGTCGCCTGAAATCCACAGTCATCTCCACCGTTTTGGCTGGGTTAAGTTCAAGATGGTTCTGGCTGCACCAGAGGATCAGCTGCTCCACCTCCCGCCTGTATGCAGACTCATCATCATCCCGGATCAAACCGATGACTGTGGTGTCGTCCGCAAACTTCAGGAGCTTCACGGAAGGGTCCTCTGAGGTGCAGTCGTTGGAGTAGAGGGAGAAGAGCAGTGGGGAAAGGACACATCCTTGGGGGGCGCCAGTACTAATTTTTCGGGAGCTGGATGTAAATCTCCCTAGCTTCACCTGTTGCCACCTGTCAGTCAGAAAGCTGGAGATCCACTGGCAGGTGGAGGGGGGCACCTTGAGCTGGAGGAGTTTCTGATGAAGAATGCCTGGGATGATGGTGTTGAACGCTGAGCTGAAGTCAACAAACAGGATCCTGGCGTACGTCCCTGGGGAGTCGAGGTGTTGCAGGATGTAATGTAGTCCCATATTCACTGCATCATCCACTGACCTGTTTGACCGGTAGGCAAACTGCAGTGGGTCCATCAGGGGGCCTGTGATGACCTTCAGGTGGTTCAGCACCAATCTCTCCAAGGATTTCATGACCACAGAGGTCAGGGCAACAGGTCTGTAGTCGTTTAATCCTGTAATAGAGGGTTTCTTGGGAACTGGAATGATGATGGAGCGTTTGAAGCAGGAAGGCACTTCACGCAGCTCCAGTGATCTGTTAAAGATCCGGGTGAAGATGGGGGCCAACTCGTTGGAGCAGACTCTCAGGCAGGACGGAGACACACCATCAGGTCCTGCAGCCTTCTTGATCTTTTGTCTCTGAAAGACCCGGCGCACCTCCTCTTCACAGATCATTAGTGCTGGTGGGAGGTCAGAGTGGAGGAGGGATGGAGTTCCTGGGGCTGCAGATAATCCTTTTGTGTGGGTGGGAGGTGAGAACTGTAGGTTCTTTTCAAACCTGCAGTAAAAGCTGTTTAGGTCATTAGCCAGCTGGAGGTTTTCCGCAGGGTGGGGGGATGGTCTCCTGTAGTTGGTGATATTCCGTAGGCCTCTCCAGACAGAAGCAGAGTTGTTAGCTGAGAAGTTTTTTTGTAACTTCACACTGTAGCTCCTCTTAGCAAGCCTGGTCTCCTTCGTCAGCATGTTTCTGGCCCGCTTGTACAGAGTCCAGTCACCAGTCCTGTAGGCCTCCTCCTTGGTCTGACGTAGCTGCTTCAGTTTAGGAATGAACCAGGGTTTATTGTTGTTGTATATGCAGAAGGTCTTGGTCTGCACACACATGTCCTCGCAGAAACAGGTGTATGATGTCACAGTGTCAGTGAGTTCATTTAAGTTAATGGCTGCAGCTTCAAAAACACTCCAATCTGTGCAGTCAAAGCAGGCTTGTAACTTCAGCTTTGATTCCTCAGTCCATTTCTTCACAGTCCTTACAACAGGCTTGGAAGTTTTTAGTTTCTGTCTGTATGTTGGAATAAGATGGAGCAGGCAGTGGTCAGAAAAACCCAGAGCTGCACGGGGGACGGCATGATAGGCATTTCTTAAAACTGTGTAACAGTGGTCAAGTGTATTTGTGTCCCTGGTGGGACATTTAATATGCTGTCTGTATTTAGGAAGCTCATTTGTGAGATTAGCTCTATTGAAATCACCCAGAATGATAAGCAGAGAGTCTGGATGTTTTTCCTCCACGTCTGCTATCTGGTCAGCGAGGAGCTGCAGTGCCTCCGTTGTACAAGCAGCAGGCGAGATATAAATTCCGACCAGAATAAATGAGGAGAACTCTCGCGGTGAATAAAAGGGTTTACAGTTTATGAACAGTGACTCTAGGTTCATGGACCTGACCAAAGCCTTTGACTTAGTTAGTCAAAATGGGCTCTTCCAGATCCTGTGAAAGATCAGTTGTCCCCCAAAGCTTCTCGCAATCATCTCCTCCTTTCACATGGGCATGCATAGTACTGTTTGCTTTAATGGAGCCACCTCAGATGCCTTCCCAGTCAGCAGTGGAGTGAAGCAGGGTTGCGCTCTAGCACTGACTCTGTTTGGGATTTTTTTCTCAATGCTTCTCCACTACACCTTCGCCAACTGTCCTGAAGGTGTCTATGTACGCACAAGATCAGATGGAAAACTCCTCAACATCGCAAGACTTTGTGCTTAATCCAAAGTCTGTGAGGTCCTCATACGTGAGCTGCTGTTTGTAGATGACGCTACTCTAGCATCGCACAGTGAGGAGGGCCTGCAGCACCTGGTCGACAAACTGTCCCATGCCTGCAAGGAGTTTGGGCTCATGATGAGCCTTAAGAAAACCAACATCATGGCACAAGATGCTGTCTCCTGTCCTGTCATTATCATAAACAACACACAGCTGGGGGTTGTAGACACCTTCACCTACCTAGGGTCCACTGTTTCAAACACGCTCTCGCTGGACACCAAAATCAGCTCCAGAATTGCCAAAGCAGCTGCTGTCATGGCCAAACTCAACAAGTGTGTGTGGAACAACAATCTGCTGAGTTTGAAGACCAAGCTACTTGTATACCAAGCTTGCATCCTGTCCACTCTCCTGTACAGCAGCGGGTCCTGGACAGCCTATGCCAGGCAGGAGAAGCGGTTAAACGGGTTCCACCTCTGCTGTCTTCGGTGCCTTATGCACATCAACTGGCAGGACAGAGTCCCCAACACCGAGGTCCTTGAGTGCGCTGACTTGCTAAACATCTCTGCATTTCTCAGCCAGAGACAACTCCGGTGGCTCAGCCACGTGCACCACATGGGGCCTGACCATCTGCCGAGAGAAATCCTTTACTGAGAACTGCGGGTGGGCGTCCGCCGTGTGGACCAACTGTTGTTGTGTTTTTAAGATATCTGCAAATGCAACATGCGGAGTGCACAGATCAACGCCAATAACTGGGAGGTTATTGCCAAAGATTGAGCCACCTGGCACCACACTGTCAAAGAGGGTGTTCTCAAGATGGAAGCGAACACGAGAGTCCAGATGGTGACGAAGCGTGCAACGAGGAAAGAACACTTAGCATCAGCACATGCACCATCAATCTTCATCTGCACCACTGCTCCAAAGACTGCCACTCAGTGATTGGGCTGTATAGTCATTCCAGGCGCTTCTCCAACCCTTGACGTGCTAACCATTGCCTCTTCGAGATGAGGATGCCAGAGATATCACCCTCCCAGTGCTTCTTTTGCTGAATTTATGTCTGAATTCTCTGAGATCTTAACAACTTTAGTTCTTAGTTCAGACAAGATTATCATAGCTGGTGACTTTAATATTCATATAGATGTTGATAATGATCATAGTGTCAGTCATAGTGTAGCATTTCTCTCCCTCTTAAATTCAACTAGTTTTTCTCAGTGCGTTAGTAAACCAACCCATCACAATCACACCCTTGACCTGGTCTTGGTCTGTGGTGTAGAAATTGATGAGCTGCTTGTCATTCCTCAAAATCCTACACTGACTGACCATTATTTGATAACGTTCAAATTTGTGCTATCCGATTTCACAGCATCAAGCAGAAATATAGTTACCAGATACTTATCTGATAGTGCCGTGGCTCACTTTAAAGAATTAATCCTTTCAGCACTTCCTCTATTACCATGTCTCAATATAGCAGACAGCACTGACTACTTGAATCCATTAGAATTAGACCTTTCAGTTGGTAGTAATGCAGCTTCACTGCAGTCGACACTTGACTCCATAGTCCCTCTTAAAAAGAAAACTATTAAAAATAAAAGACTAGCTCCATGGTACATCTCCCACAGCCGTAAGTTAAAACAGAAAGTTAGATTCTGTGAAAGGCTCTGGCGTGCAAATAAGACAGAAGAATCTTGTTCAGTCTGGAATGCCAGCCTTACGACTGATAAGAAATCTCTCAGTAGTGCTAGGCGACAGTACTATTCATCCTTGATAGAAGAAAATAAAAACAACCACAGATTTCTCTTTAACACTGTGGCTCAGCTAACCAAGAGCCAAAGTGCCAGAGATCCCTACATCCCTCCAACTCTTGACTTGTTGAATTTTTTTAATGATAAAATTTTCAATATTAGGAATAATATTCCAACAGTAGCCCCCCAAAAAACACCAAGCCTCTACCTAACACTGCTGTGCCCACAGGCTCAGAACTCCACTTTTCTAAATTTTCTCGTATTAATCATTTTGATCTTGCCCTAAAAGTCTCAGCCTGTAAACCATCTACCTGTCTTTTACACGCAATCCCCGCTAGACTAGTGAAGGAATCACTATCGCTGATTAGTCCATCTCTTTTGAACATAATTAATATGTCCCTATCGACAGGACATGTACCGCAGTCTTTTAAAGTGGCAGTAATTAAGCCTCTACTTAAAAAAACCTTTCCTTGATTCTGGGATTTTGGCCAATTATAGACCAATATCTAACTTCCCCTATTTTTCCAAGATCCTCGAAAAAGCAGTCGCCAATCAACTATGCACCTTTTCAGAAAAAAATTCTATATTTGAGAAATTTCAGTCAGGTTTTAGGAAACATCACAGCACAGAGACAGTCTTAGTGAACATTACTGATGACATCCTTATGGCATTTGACAAAAGACTTGTCTCCATCCTTGTTTTATTGGACCTCAGCGCTGCCTTTGATACCATTGACCACTATATTCTGCTAGAGAGACTTGAACAACAAATTGGCTTGAATGGAACAATGCTAAGATGGTTCCAATCTTATCTATCAGACTGTTTCCAGTTCGTTCATGTCCATAACAAGTCCTCTACTCAGACCACGGTTAGCTATGGAGTTCCACAGGGATCAGTACTTGGACCAGTATTGTTTACATTATACATGCTGCCTTGGGAGAATCAAGCAGACCGCCCGTAAATCTACTGGAGGAAAAAGCCCCCCAGGAAGCAGCTAGCCACCAAGGCTGCTCGGAAAAAGCACTCTGGCCACCGGCGGAGTGAAGAAGCCTCACCGTTACGGGCCCGTGGCTCTGAGAGACATCCATCGCTACCAGAAATCCACGGAGCTGCTCATCCGGAAGCTGCCCTTCCAGCGCCTGGTGAGGGAGATCGCTCAGGACTTCAAGACCGACCTGCGCTTCCTGAGCTTCGCCGTCATGGCTCTGCAGGAGGCCAGCGAGGCCTGCCTGGTGGGTCTCTTCTCTTCGTGGACACCAACCTGTGCGCCATCCACACTAAGAGGGTCACCATCATGCCCAAAGACATCCAGCTGGCCCGCCGCATTCCCGGAGAGAGAGCTTAGACTTTCTGCTGCACATTCACCAACCACAATGCTCCGCACTGTGTGTATATATATATATATATATATATATTAATATGTACATATGTATACTAGCTGTTCTTGTTTTTTCTTGCCTTCTGATTGCTGCTCAGAGTGTTGCTATCTCTGTGCTGTTGCAATCCTGGAATTTCCCAATTGTGGGACTAATAAAGGCTTATCTTATCATATCTTATTATGAGGAAGCATTCTATTCATTTTCATTGTTACGCTGATGACACTAAATTGTATTTATCCATCAATCCAGATGATCCCAGCCAGTTGGGTTCACTTCCAGGAGTGTCTTAAGGATATCAAAACCTAGATGAACTACAACTTTCTATTGTATACATCTTTCATTGGTCTTGGCCCCAAACATGCTTGAAGTACTCTTTTTAGCAAGATAACACTAGATGGCATTGCACTGGCTTCTACATCTTCTTTTAGGAATCTTGGAGTTGTCTTTGACCAAGATGTGTCTCTTAACTCTCATATACAGCAAACCATTAAGACCGCCTTCGTCCATCTGCATAATATTTCCAAAATTAGGTCCATCCTGTCTCATAAAGACGCAGAGAAACTTGTCAATGCCTTCATCACCTGGCTGCACGGTGGCGCAGCGGTTTAGCACTGTGGCAGCACAGTTTTACCCTCGGCCGGGGGATCGCGGGGATCATGAGATCGTGGGTTCGATCCCAGCCCCCGACCAACAGTGAGCTGTGTGGAGTCTGCATGTTCTCCCTGTGTTGTGTGGGTTTACTCCGGGATTTCTCCGGTTTCCTCCCGCATACCAAAAACATGTAGGTTTAGGGCGCTCGCGCACGCAGCGACCGGCAGCTGGTGGCTTGTCACCAGACTGCAAACCAAATCTACCTACGGGTACAAATAAGTAACCAAAAAAAAAAAAAAATCACCTCTAGACTTGACTATTGTAACTCACTTTTATTACGTTGCCCAAATAAGTCCATAAAGTTTCTCCAACTCATTCAGAATGCAGCTGCACTTATCCTTATGAGAACAGGGAGAAGAGATCACATTACTCCAGTTTTAGTTTCTTTCCATTGGCTCCCAATAAAATACAGAATTGAATTCAACCTGTAAAGCTCTTAATGGTATGGCTCCTTCTTACCTGCAAGAACTCTTAGTTCCCTATCATCCACCCAGAGCTCTGCGCTCCCAAAAATCCAAAATACTAGTGGTCCCCAAGGTATCTAGAAGTAGATTGGGAGGTAGAGCTTTCAGCTATCAAGCTCCCTTCCTGTGAAACCATCTTCTCAGTTCAGTTCAGGAGGCAGACACTCTCTCTTTATTCAAGAGCAAGTTGAAATCTTTTCTCTTTGATAAGGCCTTTAGTTAGAAACGTTGCCCCTGCCAGGCCTTCGCTCGCATGTGCAGCCTGCCCAGGTTTGGTACTGGACTGTTTGGCTTTGAACGTTGTATTTGTATGTTTGTTTTTCAATGTAGCTACTCAACCCAGCCGGTCGAGGTGGATGGCCGTTCTCGATGAGCTTTGGTTCCGCCCGAGGTTTCTGCCCATTAAAGGGAAGTTTTTCCTCACCTGTGTTGCCGCAGTGCTTGCTCTTAGGGGTCTCTGCTGGGTTCTATAAACTGAGAGTGTGGCCTAAACCCACTCTTTTCTGTAAAGTGCCTTGAGACGGCCTGTGTTGTGATTTGGTGCTATATACTGTAAATAAAATTGAATTGAACTGAATAAATTGCACTGGTTAAAGTCACCAGCAGCAATTAAAACAGCATCAGGATGGGTCGTCTCTACTGTGCTGATGATGTCATGGAGTTTGCGTAGTGGTACTGTGTAGTTGCTTTGCGGGCAAATGTAAACAGCGGCCAAAAACATTGTTGTACACAAACACTGTAATTCATTAGTGGAGTTACATTTTGGCTCTTGGTTAGCTGAGCCACAGTGTTAAAGAGAAGTCTGTGGTTGTTTTCATTTTCTTCTATCAAGGATGAATACAGTGGGGGAAAAAAGTATTTAGTCAGCCACCAGTTGTGCAAGTTCTCCCACTTAAAAGATGAGAGAGGTATCCAATTTTCATCATAGGTATACTTCAACTATGAGAGACAAAATGAGAAAAAAAAATCCAGAAAATCACATTGTCTGATTTTTAAAGAATTTATTTGCAAATTATGGTGGAAAATAAGTATTTGGTCAATAACAAAAGTTCATCTCAGTACTTTGTTATATACCCTTTGTTGGCAATGACAGAGGTCAGACATTTTCTGTAAGTCCTCACAAGGTTTTCACACACTGTTGCTGGTATTTTGGCCCATTCCTCCATGCAGATCTCCTCTAGAGCAGTGATGTTTTGGGGCTGTCGCTGGCCAACACGGACTTTCAACTCCCTCCAAAGATTTTCTATGGGGTTGAGATCTGGAGACTGGCTAGGCCACTCCAGGACCTTGAAATGCTTCTTACGAAGCCACTCCTTCGTTGCCCGGGCGGTGTGTTTGGGATCATTGTCATGCTGAAAGACCCAACCACGTTTCATCTTCAATGCCCTTGCTGGTGGAAGGAGGTTTTCACTCAAAATCTCACGAAACATGGCCCCATTCATTCTTTCCTTTACACGGATCAGTCGTCCTGGCTCCTTTGCAGAAAAACAGCCCCAAAGCATGATGTTTCCACCCCCATGCTTCACAGTAGGTATGGTGTTCTTTGGATGCAACTCAGCGTTCTGTCTCCTCCAAACACAAGTTGAGTTTTTACCAAAAACTTCTATTTTGGTTTCATCTGACCATATGACATTCTCCCAATCCTCTTCTGGATCATCCAAATGCTGTCTAGCAAACTTCAGACGGGCCTGGACATGTACTGGCTTAAGCAGGGGGACACGTCTGGCACTGCAGGATTTGAGTCCCTGGTGGCGTAGTGTGTTACTGATGGTAGCCTTTGTTACTTTGGTCCCAGCTCTCTGCAGGTCATTCACTAGGTCCCCCCATGTGATTCTGGGATTTTTGCTCACCGTTCTCGTGATCATTTTGACCCCACGGGGTGAGCCCCAGATCAAGAGAGATTATCAGTGGTCTTGTATGTCTTCCATTTTCTAATAATTGCTCCCACAGTTGATTTCTTCACACCAAGCTGCTTACCTACTGCAGATTCAGTCTTTCCAGCCTGGTGCAGGTCTACAATTTTGTTTCTGGTGTCCTTTGACAGCTCTTTGGTCTTGGCCATAGTGGAGTTTGGAGTCTGACTGTTTGAGGTTGTGGACAGGTGTCTTTTATACTGATAACCAGTTCAAACAGGTGCCATTAATACAGGTAACGAGTGGAGGACAGAGGAGCCTCTTAAAGAAGAAGTTACAGGTCTGTGATAGTCAGAAATCTTGCTTGTTTGTAGGTGACCAAATACTTATTTTCCACCATAATTTGCAAATAAATTCTTTAAAAATCAGACAATGTGATTTTCTGGATCTTTTTTTTCTCATGTTGTCTCTCATAGTTGAGGTATACCTATGATGAAAATTGGAGACCTCTCTCATCTTTTAAGTGGGAGAACTTGCACAATTGGTGGCTGACTAAATACTTTTTTCCCCACTGTAGTACTGTCACCTAGCAACACGGAGAGATTTCTTATAAGTGATAAGGCTGGCATTTCAGGCTGAACATGATTCTTCTGTCTTATTTGCACACCAAAGCCTTTCACAGGATCTGACTTTCTGTTTTAACTCATGAGTGTGGCAGTTGTACCATGGACCTAATCTCCTATTTTTAATAGTTTTCTTTATAAGAGGGGCTATGGAGTCAAGTGTTGTCCGCAGTGAGGTTGCAGTACAATCAACTAAAATGTCTAATTCTGTTGGATTCAAGCAGTCAGTGCTGTCCTCTGCTATATTAAGACATGGTAATAGAGTAAATGCTAAAGGGATTAATTCTTTAAAGCGAGCCACGGCACTATCAGATAAGTATCTGGTAACTATGTTTCTGCTTGATGCTGTAAAATCAGATAACACAAATTTAAAAGTTGTCAAATAATGGTCAGTCACTGTAGGATTTTGAGGAATAACAAGCAGCTCATCAGTTTCTACACCATAGGCCAAGACCAGGTCAAGGGTGTGATCATGATGATGAGTTGGTTTACTAATACACTGAGAAAAACCAGTTGAATTTAAGAGGGAGAGAAATGCTACACTCTGACTATCATTATCAACATCTATATGAATATTAAAATCACCAGCTATGATAACACAACATAACAAAAATAATTTTTTTGTAAGTTGTCTGTGTTTTTTCAACTGATTTAAGACAATTTTGCGCCGCTCAATCCGAAAATGACATCCGTTTCTCTCAATCAGGTCAGGTTTTTATGCAAAATTGTAAGCAGTTGTACAGCAGTTGTACAGTTGTACTGTAAATTGAATAGTAGACATTGATAAAGGTAAGTACATGTGGATTGAATGTTACATCATCATTGTTTAAAATTCAGAGAATTTCAAGCAATAAAAAAGAATTCTCCTTCATGTAAAGTGAAAATACCCGTACATGTAAACAAAAATGTAAAAAAACATGTGGCCATAGTTCAAAAAGTTGACCTGATTGAGCAAAACCAATGAGATTTTTGGTTTCAGCACATCAAAATTGTCCTAAATCAGCTAAAAAAATCTTAGACAATAAATTTGGTGTTGACCAGTGTAATCTTGCCTGAACTGAGAACTAAGGTTGATAAGAACTCAGAGAATTCAGACATAAATTCAGCAAAAGAAGCACTGGGAGGGCGATATACTGTGGTAAATAAAATAGGCTGTTCTGACCTCCAGGATGGATGTGCTAAGGTAAAAGTTACGTATTCAAAAGAGTTATAATTTGAGTTTAGCTTCGGCTGAGGGTTCATTGGTAGTGTGGATTCATATATTACCCCAACACCACCACCTTGGCCAGTGTTTCTAGGAATATGAGTATTACCATAGCTGGGGGTGAGTGGCCTGATTGATACTAACAAAGTCATCGGGGCGTAGCCATGTTTCTGTGAGACAGGGTATACTGTATTTATCATTAATTAAGGCCGCTTTATCGGACAGAGATCTTATATTCGGCAGTCCACTTTTAATTATTTTATTTCTTTGCTTAATTAATGGTTTTAATCTTTATCCAGTTATGTTGCATTTGTCTAGGATTATACCATTTTGGGTATTGAAGGACAGACACAATTTCTATAGGGTTGTGAATGAAAGACTGATCTAAACAGAGAATTATTTGGATCAATAGGAGTAATATGAGAAGCAAAAGTGCTGGTAGGCAGACCCAGGCACTTTGGGGTGAGGTGACACACCAGCTTTCAGTCACTGTACTAAAAAATGCTGAATAAAATGAAACAGAATGTCCCTTAGAACACGTGCACCGAGTCGATTTGGATGAATTCCATCTGGCCTCATAAAGATAAGATAAGATAAGCCTTTATTAGTCCCACAACGGGGAAATTCCAGATGAAATGATGAGTGATTCTAGAACAGGTCAATTAAATGATGAGTGATTCTAGAACAGGTCAAAATTGTCTATAAAACCAATGTTAAAAGTAGGACATGTTGAACACAACCAGGTATTAAGGCTAAGAGTTCTGCTGAAATAATTACAACCTCTTCTAAAAGGAGCACGTGGCCCAGAAATAAACACACGTCTGCCACAGTTCATAAGAGTGGACAGAAGGCTCCTGAAGTCACTCTTTAAGATCTCCGACACTTCATCTGGGATGTTGTTGCATCCAACATGCACAATGACAGTTTTAGCGTGGGGGTATTCATTTAATAGGTCAAGGGTAAGAGCCTCAATGTCTGACACTTTAGCCCCAGGAAAAAAAATTTGTAACAGTACCTGCTTCTGACGTTCCTCATTATGGAATCACCAATTACCAGCATTGTCTGGGGGGACTTCATTGGTGGTGTCTGTAATGGTGAATCGCTTTGCCGTTGTTGTTGTTGCTGCTGCTGTGGCGGTGAGATGCCAGTACGGGAGTGATGCGGGGGGTTGCACCCTCTTCTTTTTGGAGCTGGTGTAAAGTTGGGCACACCTAGGGTAGTTCTAATCCGAGGCTTGTGGGTTTGAGCCGCTGCTGAAGGAGGAGGGGCGGCCATGGGATGAAGCTCAACGTCCAGGTGGGGGAAATCTTCCAGGGAAAAGATGTCAAATCTGTTTTCCAGTGAGAGGGGAAGGGTGGGCAGTGCGGTGGCAGAGTGGTTAGCACTGTGGCAGCACAGCAACTCACCCTTAGCCAGGGGATCCTGGGTTCGATCCCAGCCCCTGACCAACAGTGATCTGTGTGGAGTTTGCATGTTCTTCCCGTGTCTGTATGGATTTACTCCGGGATTTCTCTGGTTTCCTCCCACATGCCAAAAACATGCAAGTTAGGTTAATTGGCCTCAAACTGGGGATTCTAAATTGTCCTTAGGTCTGACTGTGAGAGCGAGTGGTTGTCTGTCTCTCTGTGTTGGCCCTGTGATGGACTGGCGATCTGTCCAGGGTGGACCCTGCCTCTCGCCCAAAGATGCTAGGATAGGCTCCAGCTCCCCTGCAACCCAAAAAAGAATTAAGTGGAAGAAGACGGATGGGGAAGGGTGGAGGCACAGCCGTGCCTGGACGATTCTTGAAATTTGTTGTTAGGCCCCACCATGGTCCAGGGCGCACATTGAGGCTGAGAAGAACCACCCGAGGATATAGGTTTAGCTCCGAGCTGAAGCCACTGTGCACATGACAATAAAGCCTTTGACTCTTGAATCTTGCATCTCTGCACCCTCTTTCCGTGAACACTTTGTCGCTATGGTAGCATGTTAGTCCCGCTACCTGAATAGCAGAGTGCAGTATATTGTCATTTAACCACTGCCCAGGGCAGCAGTGGCTCAGGAAGTAGAGCAGGTCATCCAATAACCGGATGGTTGGCGGTTCAAATCCCGCTCTCCCCAGATATCCTGCTGTTGTGTCCCTGAGCAAGACACTTTACCTGCCTTGCCTCCAGTGTCCATAACACTGGGTATGAATGTGTATAAATGTTTGGTGGTGGCTGGAGAGGCCCCTGGCCCAGATTGGCAGCCACATTTCCATCAGCCTACCCCAGGGCAGCTGTGGCTACAGTAGTAGCTTACCACTACAGTTGTCTAGAGTGAATGAATAATGCATCTATTTATAAAGCATCTTTGAGTGTTTATGATAAAGTGCTATATAAATCTGATGCATTATTATTATTTTTATTCCTGTAAAGATAAAATCACAGCAGTTCCATGCATCACGTTGCATTGTTCTCAGGAGCTGTATATGTTCTATTTTGTTGTCTGGTAAGTGTATGTTGGCCACAATGATGGAAGGAATTGGCAGACTGTATGGGCTAGTGGTTAGCTTTGTTGAAATACCTCCATCAGGGCCCTGATAATATATGTGGGCGCCTGGTAAAGTCCTGTGCACATGAACTGAGTCCTATATTTCATTATATTTTCAATAAGTCCTTACAGACACAACATGTGCCTAAGATCTGGAAAGATGCCGTGGTTGTTCCCGTTCCAAAATCCAGCTGTCCTAAAATGGTAAACGACTTTAGACCAGTTGCTTTGACTTCAATTTTTTTTTTTTCCACAATATCTTTATTGAACCTTTTTTTTTTTTTTAACAAACATGATACAAACAAACACTAACGCTAAAGTACTACAAAAAAAAAAAAAAAATGCACTAAAAACACCAACAACCACCAACAAAATCAAGTCTTCAACAATGCTCCTCTGTTTAGTCTAGACAATCCAATACATAAGTATACATATTATGTTCACCAGTTTGGAATTTACAAGGTCCACACACATCATTCACCTTCTTCTTCAAGAGTTATGTTTAAATTTTTTACATAATCAATAAAAGGTCTCCATATATTCTCAAACACAATTTCCTTTGATTTCAGTATATATGTTATTCTTTCTAATGGAAGGTTTGTTAACATCTGTCTTAACCACTGAGTCACATCTGGTCTATGAGTCTTTTTCCATAATAGTGCAATACATTTTTTGGCATTAAGCAAACTGAGGTCTATGAATGTTCTTTCACTTTTATTAAAATTATGCTTTTCTGGGTACAGACCCAACAAAAACAGTTAAGGATTCAGTATGATTTGTTTTGAGATTATTTTTTCAATTGTTACCCTCACCTCTTCCCAAAACATTCTTATTAATCTACATTCCCATAAACAATGAAATAGGGTTCCTTTACTTTCCATGCATTTTGTGCATGTATGTGGTATATTTTTGTTATATCTATTTAACTCCTCCGGTGTAACATACATCCGCATTAACCATTTGAAATGTATCAATTTAAGGCGTGCATTTATTGATTTGGTTTGAGCTTCTGTACAAGCCAATTCCCATTGTTCCTCCGAAATTTCAATTTGCAGATCTTCTTTCCAGTAGTTTAATCTTTTCAGTGAATTTTCACTTGAAGATAGTGTCAATGAGTTATAAAACTCTGAAATAATACCCTTTCTTTTACTATCTTTCATCATCATTTTTTCCAAGGATGAATAAATAGGTCGAGTGAGAGCTTTATTTTGATTTGATCGAATAAAGTTTCTAAGTTGAAGATATTTAAAAAAATGTGTTCTATTGAGATTAAATTTGATCCTCAGCTCTTCAAAAGACATTATGTTGTCTGCACATGGCAAATATAAATCCTGAATCTTTTGTATCCCTTTTAAATTCCATACTTTAAATACAGCGTCCGCTCTCCCTGGTTTAAAATATTGATTACCCCATATTGGACTAAATTGTGACAATAACTGTGGTTCTTTTAAATAGTTTTTAGCTTCACACCATATTTTGATCATATGCTTTACAAATGGATTTTTAACTTGTTTTTGTAATTTTTTTGCCGAATCTGAGTATATGAATATGGGAAGAGGTAAAGGTAAATTGTATGATTCCATTTCAGTCCAGTGAGGGAGATCATTTGATGAAAAATAATATGTCATAGACCTCAGTTGTGCCGACCAATAATACAACATAAAATTTGGACATTTCAGACCTCCACGATCAAATGGTAAATATAATAAAGACAGACGTAATCTAGCCCTCCTGTTGTTCCATATAAATTCCACTAACTTTTTTTTTATTCTTGAGAATAGATCTAAAGGTGGTGATAAGGGAATGTATTGAAATAAATAAAGTATTTTAGGTAAAATATTACTTTTAAGTATATTGATTCTCCCGATCATCGACATTGGTAGTGACATCCATCTCTGAGTTAACTCATTGATATCTGACATTAAGGCTTCATAGTTGACGCTGGCGACTGATTCTAGCTTAGGCACAATTTGGATTCCTAAATATTTAAACTGATTTACAACATTGAATTGATTTGCCTCAGGGGCTGGGTAATTTCTCTGGGTCTCATTTAGCATTAATATTGAAGATTTAGTTTTATTTATTTTATATCCTGATATTTCCCCAAAATTCTTTATTAAATTCAACAAGGTTGGAATTGATTTTTTTAGATTCGACATAAACAAAATTATATCATCGGCGTACAGGGAGATTTTATGTTCTGTTGGTCCAACTTTAATTCCATATATTTGTGAATGTAAACGTATCGCTATCGCTAAAGGTTCAATTGCCATAGTAAACAGTAAAGGTGAAAGTGGACAGCCTTGTCGACATCCTCTATTGATTTTTATTGGTTTTGAAATATTGTTATTTGTTAGGATTTCTGCTGTAGCATTATTGTATATTATTTGAACCCATTTTATGAAATTATTTCCAAGTCCAAACCTTTGTAGGACTTCAAAAAGAAAGGGCCATTCAACTCTATCAAAGGCCTTTTCGGCGTCCAATGATAGGAGAGCTGTATCCGGTGCTTCTTTATTAAAATAAATAATATTAAATAGTCTTCTTACATTATGGAAGCCTTGTCTACCCTTTATAAAGCCATTCTGATCTCGATTAATAATATTTGGTAAAATTTCTTGTATTCGTCTTGCTAAAATTTTACAGATTATCTTAAGGTCGGCGTTTAATAGGCTTATTGGTCTCATATTTTCACATTTATTAGAGGGCTTACCTGGTTTTGGCAGCAGTATAATTAAGGCATTATTTATGTATGATGGTAAATTATTATTTTGAAATGCTTCTAAAACCATTTCCAAAAAAGGTTTTATTAATTTATTCTTAAATTTTTTATAAAGGTCAACTGGAAGACCATCTGGTCCTGCACTTTTTCCTGATTTCATATTATCAATGGCTAGCCCAACTTCTTCTTGACTAATTTTAGACTCCAATATCTCCCTGTTTTCATTTGGAATACACGGTATAGATAGTTCGTTCAAAAACCCATTTAGTTTTGTTAAATCAGGTTCATTTTTGGTATCATATAATTTTTCATAGTAATCTCTAAAGGCTCTATTAATTTCTAAAGGATCTATAACTACCTGTCCGTTACTTATAATACTGGTAATTGGTGTTTTAATTTCCAATTGTTTAATCTGCCATGCTAATAATTTTCCTGATTTTTCACCTTGTTCATAAAAAGATTGTTTCAATCTTAGAAGACTCGAGGCAGCTCTATTCGCTGATTTTTTGTCGTATTCAGCTCTCAAAATCAGTAATTCATTCTCCAACCTTGGGTCACTTCCTGCATACACTTTTTCCTGAAGACTTTTTATTTTATGTTCCAATTTAGCTCTCTCCTCTCGAGTCTTCTTAGATTTTGATCCTGTATAACTAATAATATGTCCCCTAATAAAAGCTTTGAAAGCCTCCCACTTTACACATGCTGATGTTTGTGTAGTATTGATGTCAAAGAACTCGTCTATCTGTTTTTCTATATACTTGACAAATTCCTCATCCTGAAGCCATTTATGCTGAAATTGCCATCTACCTGATTCCTTTGTCAATTTTTTATCTACATATATTAGACAACAGGGTGCATGATCAGAGATCACGATGTTATCATAAAAGCAGTTTTGAATCTTGGACCTTAATTCTGTGGAAATCAAAAAATAATCAATACGTGAGAATGTCTTGTAGGTACTGGAGTAACAAGAATAGGCTTTAACTTGTGGTTTCATTTCTCTCCATATATCTAACAATCTCAATTCTTTCATAAAATGATTAATAGTCATCCTACATCCAATGTGCGTACAATCCAGTCCTGTTGATCTATCCACACCTGGATTCAATGTACAATTAAAATCCCCTGCTATTATATGTTGCCCTGTAAGTGATGATAAGATGAGAAATAAATTAGCAAAGAACTTCTGATCATCTATATTGGGACCATATAAGTTCACAAGATTTATATTTTCTAATAGCAAAGAACCTTGAATGATTACATATCTTCCAAATTTGTCTCCAATTACATTTTTCACTTGAAAAGGAACTGATTTATGTATGAGAGTCATAACTCCCCTGGCTCGGGATGAAAATGAAGAGGTGAATACACTTCCCTGCCATCTACTCCTAATTCTTTTAACATCCTCCTCTATCAGATGAGTTTCTTGTAAAAACACAATTCTTGAACCCATGTCCTTTATTTTATTCATAACTTGTTTAAGTTTTTTTAAATTTTGTAGACCTCTGCAATTCCATGAAGTTAAATTAAGATTAACACTTTGGTCCATGATCAATAGAGAGTTTGGGATTACCTTGCAGTGTAAACATGCTCATACAGAGAAGCAAAAACATGAGTGGTTGAACATTCATCCTACAAACTACACACAAACAAATTTCCCCTTCCCACACTTGTGGCAAACCCCCCAAAATCAAAAGAAAAATTCTGTCTCCCGATATAGCCATCGACCGTTCCACACCCACGGGGAACAGCCTAAGCCACTCCTTCTTCATCCTCCCAATCACCCTAACTCTACTGCTTTTAATGACGTAACATTAACTCTCCTCTGTAGTTTTCCAACTTAACTCCAAAATTTTTAACAACTTTGTACATCATAGTTTTTTTTTTTTTGTTTGTTTTGTTTTTGTTTTGTTTTTTTAATATATAATACAATCTATATTTTGTAAACTTACTACTTACTTCAAGTCAGTCAGATGCCTGTGCAAATGCTTAATTATTCTACCTTATATTTTGTTCATGCTTAGCTCCCACCAGTCTCTTCTTCTTCTTTGATCTTCTTGATGAACTCCTGCGCCTCCTCTGGGGTCTTGAAGATGTGGGTTCTGCCCTCATACGTGGTCAGCAGTCTCGCAGGATAGATTACACCATGACGAATCCCAAGGTTGCGCAGCTCCTTACGTACGGGATCAAACTGCTTCCTCAATTGCTGGATTCCTGTGGCCAAATCTGGGTAGAACCGCACCTGCTGGTCCTGGTGTTTAATCTCTCCTTTTTTAGCTCGTGCAGCGTTGAAGATCTTCATCCTGTCTCTGTTGCTAAGAAACTTCATAATTAAGGTCCTCGGCGGTCCCTTATCTCTCCGTGGGCCAATACGATGTGCTTTTTCCAGAACCACTGCTGATTGCAACTCCTCGCTGCCCAGCACCTCCGGAATCCACTTTTCCAGAAAGGAACATACGTCCCGACCTTCTGATTCCTCTGGAAGACCCACCAGCCTCAAATTATTCTGTCTCGACCGAGATTCCAAATCCAAAATATTATCTTCCAGAGATTTATTTTTTTTTTCCAAAGTGCGCACCTTTAATTGAAGACGGGTGATGTCATCTTCAGCACTAGCGAGACGGAGCTCCATCTGCGCCGTTCGTTCTACACAGTCGCCCAATTCCTTTCTTATTCCTTCCAACGCTGTCATAATCCCATCAAATCTAGAGGAAAAGTCCGCTCTCATTGAACTCATGGCAGCCATCAGCGCATCTGCGCCATTCCCCGCAGATATCGCAGCGTTGCCAGCCTCCTCCGCCATATATGGAGTTTTGTTTACTGCGTCACAGACCTGAAAGTCCGTTAATTTGGACTGTTTCGGCGGCTCGCTTTTTCCTTTTCCTGGTTTTCCAGCCTTAGGCTTCGCCGACATATCTTCGCCCAAATGCTGGGATACGTTCTGTCCCAAATGAGAGAGTTATTTGCCGATTTTTTTTTTTTTCCAGGAGCAGAGCAGAGCGAGACACGTCCGTCCTACGTGGCAGCCATAACCGGAAGTCGCTTTGACTTCAATTTTAATGAAAATTTTTGAAAAACTGGTCAGATGTGAGGTCCTAAGGCAGACTGAACATGCATTGGATCCTCTGCAGTTTGCCTATAGGCCTCACAGAGGAGTGGAGGATGCCACTGTCACTCTGTTTAACATGCTTTTTAAACATCTGGATTTTAATGGGACACACGCCAGGCTTTTATTTGTGGACTTTTCTTCTGCCTTTAATACAATCCAACCTCATTTTAGTTGAAAGGCTCCTGCAACAATTTGATTTAAGCAATAATCTGGTGGGTTGGATTCTGGATTTCTTAACCAACAGGACGCAGAGAGTAAGGGTCAATGGCACATTGTCTGACCTAAAGTGCTCTTCTACGGGCTCTCCTCAGGGGTGTGTGTTGTCACCACTACTTTTCATCCTGTACACAAACATGTGTCGGAGCAGACATGACAACAGACACATTATAAAGTATGCTGATGACTCAGTCATTGTCAGTCTCCTCCAGGATGGTGAGAGTGGCCACGGCCCAGTAGTTGATGACTTTGTTCACTGGTGTGAGGATTCCTACCTGCAGCTGAATACGACAAAAACTAAAGATATAATTATTGACATTAGGAGGAAAACTCCCAGGCACAAAGTCACCATACTAAAAGGCCAGACCACCGAATGTGTACAATCGTACAAATATCTTGGGACGATTATTGATAGTGGATTGAACTTTGAGGTGAACTGTGAAAGGGTGTGCAAAAAGGGTCAGCAAAATTTGCATTGTTTGAGGAAACTTGCACGCTTCCAAATTGACCGAACCATAACGACTATGTTCTATCGGGCTTTTATTGAATCTGTTTTATCCTTTTCTTTAATGTCATGGTTTGGTCAGATAAAACTGAAACAGAGGAAATCCTTGGATCAGGTAGTCAGATGGTCCAGTCGTTTGCTTGGTGAGTCACAGCTGAGCCTGACATCCCTGTACACCAGACAAGTACAGAGGATGGCCGACTCGATTTTAAATGATGACTCCCACCCTTTGCACTGCAACTTTCAGCTTCTTCCCTCCAGACGGAGGTTTGCTGTCCCAAAAAGTAGAACCCAGCGCTACAAAAACAGCTTTGTTCCTGCTGCTGTCAAAGAGTTGAACAAGCTATAAAAATTATATTGTACATATTTTATATTTACCTATTTTGTAAGATGTGTGCCTGTGTTTGTGTCTATGTTGAATGTAATTAGTGGCTTGTAAATATGGATGTCACCAACTGCAAAACAAATCTACCTACGGGTACAAATAAAGTAACCTGAACCTGAACCTGATGTTTACCTCTCTTTTCTCCATTTGGGATGAGACACAGCAGTCGAGTTCAGGGGTGTGGAGGTCTGGTGGGGAAGACCTAGGCCATGGAGTTCCTCTGTAACACTCTGATCCAGGACATAATGTTTGGTCATATTTCTGATCTCCAGAAGGCTGTGGTGACTGTAGCTTGTGCGCAGCATCATATATGTACATTAAATACATAAATATACACTTAAGTGTAATTTAAACAACACTAAATCACACAAAATGCGAAGAAAGAAGGGAGGTAGCTGCATGTTCACGTGCCACCTAGCAGTGGTTAGGTGGCGCTCAAAATCATGACATTTTAAAAATCCAGAACAGTTTAACGTTAACTTGAATTTTGTGGGGATGACAAGCAATATTTAAAGGCATTTATATTTAAGAACCAGTGGTATAGAGATTGTGTTTGTACTTGATAAATGTTCAGAGCTGCTAATTTTTTGATGAGCACTGAAACATACATAAATTTCACTCTATAGGTGTGTTCACACCAAACGCGAACGGGTGGCGTGAATCCATGCAAAGTGAATGGGAAGATGCAAGTATGCGTTAATTTGTGTAGTCATGCGTTCATGTCCGCTAGCTAGCTGCTAGCTTTGAGATTCTGCTGTCACCATTGCAGAGTAAACTAGTTAGAAAATGAAACTCACTCACTGGGGGACAGGAGGACCGGGAACTCTTCAGCTGAATCGGGATTTTGGAGTTATTTACCCACGGTTTCTGATCACGGGCGTCCTAGCAAGCTGGCAAGCTAGCAACGTAAACACCCATCATGTGTGAAGTTCTGGAGGCTTGGGACGACATTTTCAGGTGAGCCCCCGGTCAGATAATGTAAACCTAAGCATGAGGTTATTTTGGGAATTTCCACAACAGGCTGAACACAGCTGCAGAAGTTTTAAAGACAACTTCGCCTGTCTGCATCTCACTATTCATGTCTGTTGGCGTGTTTACACTGATTTATAATGTAATCGTGCCGTGTGAAAAATTCGCCTGTTTGCATTTGGTGTGAACGCACCTTAACAGTTGATGAACAAATCCATTCTGATCAGATTTCATGAAGGATTAATACAATGCAAAGACCAAATTTGCATGAGAAGAGCTAATCATTTCTCAGATCAGCTAAATTCTACCAGGCAGCATTTGTTCTGCGGTGTATTCCATAGCTTTAACTCACATTAGCAACCAGCTAACTTCAGTCAGTTCACCAGCTAAATCAATAATATGATACTTACCTCCTTTTGGACAGAGGGGTTTGTCCTTTTATTTGACAACCAATTTAAAAGGGTTCGTTGCCCTTATTGAGCTCTTTTCATTCTGTCTCACTTGTGAGCTGAATGCATTCTAGACGTAGACGAGTGTCCTCACCTGCCGCCCCACAAATGACTCCGAGTATTGACCAGAGAAGGGCCAATACCAAGTCTGCGGGGGGGGGGGGGGGGGGGGGGGGACATTGTCTGATGATTAGAAATGCTGTTTTTGTTGCAAATGAAAAAAAACCGACAACTTCTTCATACTCACTTGTAGATATTTTTTATTAATTTTAATTATATGATTATTGGGGGGGGGGTGTTATATTGGATGGATTTGATTTTTGTGAGGTTACAACCCCCCCCCCCCCCACACACACATACACACACACAAATTACGCCTATGCCTGCATGTGAGCAACTTGCTGACAGGATGGGTCAGTTCTGTGAGTTCACTGTAAGAACTTTGATCTCCAATAATGCTGAAACATTCTTAGTGCTACAGTGCAGTCGGCTGTAAGTTCAGACACTCACTTTATGATTGCTGTCAGGAAAAAAGGTTTTCTGTGATGCCACTAGAGAGCATAGTGGGACCACTGGCATGTGTGTGTCATCAGGAGCTGCAGTATGCTGTGAAGCAGAGAGAGCTTACTGCTGGTCATCAGCCCCCCGCAGGGAAAATCAACCAGGCTCCTCCTCCCAAAGGGAATCCCACAGAAGAGCCCGGGGTAAGATGCTGCCGATTCATCACCAAAATCAGCTGTCCAGTTTACATCACATATTACAATAATGTCAGTTGATGGACACTATATTTTTCTCTTTTTGAAGTGTTGTACAGTTGCAACAAAGTGTAACAAAGTAAAATCAGTGTTGATGTGTGATTCAGGCATTTCACTCATATGACCAGATTTACCCTAAATCCTACTTTCCTGCCATTTTCTCCTTTAGAGGCTAAAGAAAAAAGAGAACGCTGCTCTTGTCAGTCTGCCCAGGACTCTGTCACCATCTGAAGAATCACTGCAGTCATTTGAGGGCTTGTGGAAGACACTGGGCTCTAGACTTCATGACTCTGTTTTCTCAGAAGGTAACCAAACTGCACACAGAGGTGACCAACATGTATTAACGTATAGCTAAAGTTAACTTTCATTTGCCTCAGGGCAATTAATGCTTCCATCGAAAGTGTAACAGGAGTAAAAAGTTCCATTTCCTTGCTTTGAAAGTCTCTAATTTAAATAAATATCTGCAGTGAAACATATTAACTGGCTAAATGGAAATTAAATGATAATTAATGAGTACTGTATAGATTCTAACTCATTTTGAACATGGAGGAAATCGCATTAGCTAGCAATACTAAAGAGCTACTGTAAGCACCTGGCTGCTGCAGAAGGGGAGGGAGTTTAGAATGGGGAGGGGAGGGGTGCAGTCTTTCAGAAGGATTTCTAAACAAGACCAGAGAAGCGAGGAAAGCAGAGACTTGGACAGACTTGGACAGGGTGCAGCGAAGCCATGGGGGTGACTGCAGTGTCAGTCAAAGATGGGTGAGGATAACCCATGAGGACTTAGTTCTCATGCAATCATGTCAAACTCATTCCTGCTGCTGCTGTTGTGGCTAAAATTAGCTTCTTTCTGTACTACCACATAACATTTCCAGGCATACATCAACTACATACCATCATTGTAACTCAGCTTCTTGCCAATCTCATGCCAGCCCCTGTCCAAAAGTGATGCATTATTTCATTCATTCCTTAAGATGAATTTGATTGATACATGGCACACTCTAGCATAATGGTTCAAGCATCCACATCTGCTACGTTTTCCCCTAGCCATGCAGTCCTTAGCCTTATTGCGTGGGCTACATTGACAATTGGAGCTCTTTTTGGGGAAAACCTGGTCTTATGAGATGAGACAGCATTCATCCCACTTTGGATGGTGCTTCTCATTTATCTAACAATCTGGCATCTTTTTTATCCAAATTTCCAAAACCCTGACTACTCAGAGTTGGGACCAGGAAGCAGAGTTGCAGTCTTACACGCCTCTCTGCAGCTCCTCTTCATCCGCCACCCCTCAGCTTAGCCCCTGTCTTCCCCATCAGAGAATCGTTGTCTGCTCCCTCCAAAGTAAATAAAAATATAATGTATAAGCATCCCAAAGTGATAAAGCAAAATATTGGTAAAACTCAAATTAAACATAAAGCCTCTAAATTGAATGGTTTGGCCTCTGTTCCTCCTCATAATTTAAAAATTAAATGTGGTTTATTAAATATTAGGTCTCTAACTCCCAAGTCTCTGTTAGTCCATGATCTGTTAATTGATCATCAGATTGATTTAATTTCCCTTACAGAGACTTGGTTAGGGCAAGAGGATTATGTTGGTTTAAATGAATCAACCCCCTCTGGTTATTTAAACTGTCAAAATCCCAGAAGTTCTGGTCATGGAGGAGGAGTAGCAACAATTTACCATTCCAAATTACTAGTTAATGTAAAGCAAAAAACATGTTATAATTCCTTTGAGGGCCTGGTCCTCAGTATTGGGCACTTTAGCAATTTCAGGTTAAACCCAATTTTATTTGCCATTGTTTATCGTCCCCCATCAACCTATTCAGAATTTTTATCCGAATTTGCTGATTTCTTAGCTGATTTAGTGTTGAAATCTGATAGAATAATTATAGTAGGGGACTTTAATATACATGTGGATGTAGATAGTGACTGCCTTAATGTGGCTTTTAATTCAATATTAGACTTGATTGGGTTTTCTCAGAAAGTAGGAAATTCTACTCATTACCTCCACCATACATTGGACCTTGTTCTGACATATGGCATAGAAATAGAAAATCTTGTAGTGTCTCCTCATAACCCTGTACTGTCAGACCATTGTCTGTTAACCTTTGATTTTACTATTTCTGACTATTTGGCTCCTAAAGAAAAATATTATTACAGTAGATGCCTCTCAGATGATGCTGTTTCCAAATTTATGCAGATTGTTTCCTCTATGCCATGTGTCAACACAACGGAAATAAGCTATAGACAGCTTGCTCCTTCTGTAATTGATAACATGGTGGATAGTGTTTCAGCTTCTCTGCATCAGGCTCTAGACTTGGTGGCCCCCTTAAAAAAGAAAAAGTCTAATCAGAGATTTTTAACTCCTTGGTTCAACACAGAAACTCGTAGCTTAAAACTGAAGACTCGTCAATTAGAAAGAAAATGGCGCTCTACTAATTTAGATGAAATCTATTTAGCTTGGAGAAATCATCTTTTAATTTATAAAAAATCTCTTAGAAAAGCTAGAACGAGTTATTACTCTGCATTAATAGAAGAGAACAAGAATAATCCCAGGTTTCTTTTCAGTACTGTAGCCAGGTTGACAAAGAGTCAGGACTCTGTCAATCCTAGCATCCCCTTAGAGCTTACTAGTCAGGACTTTATGAACTTTTTCAATAATAAAATTTCATCCATCAGAGATAAAATTAATCAGATTCTTCCCACAGTTAACTTAAATACTGTAACTACTACAACTCCTTCTATTGATGTCTGTCTTGATGAGTTTACTCCAATCGACCTTTGTGAGTTAGACAAAATAGTTTCCTCATCCAAACCTTCAACTTGTCTTTTAGACCCTATTCCTACCAGGTTATTTAAAGAAGTCTTCCCACTTATTGGTAGCTTTATTCTTCATATAATCAATTCTTCATTAACTTTAGGCCATGTACCGCAGGCTTTTAAAACGGCTGTAATTAAACCCTTACGCAAAAAGCCAACGCTAGATCCAGGAGCTTTAGCTAACTATAGACCAATCTCCCTTTCATTTCAAAAATCTTAGAAAGAGTTGTTGCTACGCAATTATTTGACAACCTGCAGGGAAATGGTTTACTTGAAGAGTTTCAATCTGGGTTTAGAATCCATCATAGTACTGAAACAGCCTTAGCGAAGGTCACTAACGACCTCCTCATTGCATCTGATAATGGACTAGTTTCTGTACTTGTCCTTTTAGATCTTAGTGCAGCTTTTGATACTATTGATCATAATATTCTACTTGATAGATTAGAACACTATGTTGGACTTAATGGAACTTTGTTGCAGTGGTTTAGATCTTATTTATCTGATAGGTTCCAGTTTGTTCATGTAAATAATGAGTTTTCTTTCAACTCAAAGCTTAGTCATGGAGTTCCACAGGGATCTGTGCTAGGCCCTACTCTTTTTAGTTTATATATGCTTCCGTTAGGCAACATTATTAGAAAGCACTGTATACATTTTCATTGTTATGCAGATGACACACAGTTATACCTGTCAATGAAGCCAGATGATACTAGTCAATTAGCCAAGTTAGAAGCCTGTCTTAAGGAAATCAAAGCTTGGATGACTTGTAATTTCCTGCTATTAAATTCAGATAAGACTGAAGTCATTCTTGTTGGTCCAAAAAACCTTAGAAATTCCTTTCCAAATCAAACTTTCAGTTTGGATGCAGTTACTCTTTCTCTTAATAGCTCTGTGAGGAACCTTGGAGTTATTTTTGATCAGGATTTGTCCTTCAATTCACATATTAAATTTGTTTCTAAGACTGCCTTCTATCATTTGCGTAATATTGCCAAGATTAGGAGCATCTTGTCTCAGAGTGATGCTGAGAAGCTGATCCACGCTTTTGTTAGCTCGAGATTAGATTATTGTAATTCTTTATTATCAGGCTGTCCTAAAACATCTTTAAAAAGTCTTCAGCTGATCCAAAATGCTGCAGCAAGAGTTTTAACAGGTACTAGAAAGAGAGATCATATCTCTCCGGTTCTGGCCTCCCTTCATTGGCTTCCCATAGAGTTTAGAATTAAGTTTAAAATCCTTCTTCTTACTTACAAAGCTCTAAACAATCAGGCTCCTTTTTATTTAAAAGATCTGATACTACCGTATTATCCTAACAGAGCACTACGCTCCCAAAATGCAGGATTACTTGTAATACCTAGAATCTCCAAAAGTACAATGGGAGGCAGAGCCTTCAGTTATCAAGCTCCTCTCCTGTGGAATCAGCTGCCAATCTGGATTCGGGAGTCAGACTCGATCTCTGTTTTTAAGAATAGGGCTAAAACCTACCTTTTTGATCTAGCCTACAATTAGGGAGGGATCATGTGTTTCTGAACCCTCCCTTAGTTATGCTGCTAATAGGTTTAGTCAGCCGGGGGACCTCCAGTAATGCACTGGGCCTCACTCCTTTCCTCACTCTCTATGAAATATTTTTTTTTTTTTGCTGGTCATTAACATTTGTTTGTTCTCTCCCATAGATTGAGTCCCCATCGTGCTGTTTGCTCTCTACATGTCTGTTCTTTTCTTCTTCTCTATCCCCTCACCCCCCAGCCAGTCGCAGCAGATGACTGCCCCTCCCTGAGCCTGGTTCTGCTGGAGGTTTCTTCCTGTTAAAAGGGAGATTTTCCTCTCCACCGTCGCCAAGTGCTTGCTCACAGGGGATCGCCTGATTGCTGGGGTCTTTCTGCAACTGTGGGGGTCCCCCCTACAGTTGATAGTGCTATGAGATGACTGTTGTTGTGAAATGGCGCTATATAAATAAAGTTGAATTGAATTGAATTGTTGCAGACCCCCATCCCTTGCACAGAGGTTTTCCCGGGGCAGACCTTCGGCTGGCAGCGTTGGCTTCCGTAGTATCGTCGTCCAAGCTATCCTTGCTATCCGAGTCCGCAACATTTGCCGCAGCAAGTGGCTCTGGCGGCCGCTGTGACTGGCATCAGGTTAGCTTCAAAGCTAGCTTGTCTGTGGCCTCTAGCGGGAGAGCTAGTTTGACAGCTCTGGCTAATGTTTAATCATTGGGCGTCATGAGTAGCTTAGCACAAAATGCAGCGCTGCACGTGTGCTCCGCAAGCTGGTCATATACCATTTCATCTTCCAACTTCCCAAAGCGACACTTGCTAGATAGCTTCCTCAAGTCAGCAGCAAACTGATGAATAGGCTCACCTACCCGCTGATGTCACTGCCGAAAACAAATCCTCCAGACAGTCACACTATCCGGGGTGTGAAAATGGTTTGCTAGTGGCTCCACAATGTTTTCAGAAGTCCGAAGTTGTGTGCGCAGGAGTCGCTGGCCCCCAATACCCAGGTGATGAACAAGAAGCGCACGTGCTCTTAACTTGTTGAGCTTACCGAGGTCCAGTGCGGTGCTGTAGATCTGGATGGCCTCACACCACATGGACCAAGGCACCGGCGGTTCACCTGACAGCTCGAGAAAGGGATAAAGTGGTGTGATACACGCCTCCATGAGTTAATCCTCGATCGCCTCATCCTTCACCCAAGTAAAATACCTGGGTGAAGGATGAGGCAAGATGACTGGATGAACACAGCTTTATTGATGGAACCAATACTGTGGAAACACAGCAGGCACCTGGCAGGGGGCACCGATCAGAGAGGCCGCAATATGGATGCCCTCTGCCTTATACAGGGCAGTGCTGTGATGTGACGGGAAGTGCACGTCACCACACCACACTTCACAATGATGTGACATTTTCATATACAACAAAAACCAAAGAAGATTATGACTGAAGAAAAGAGGAAAAGAAAACGAGAGTGCCACCGATCAAGAGCCCGGACAGAATGAATACTGGACCACTTACAGAGATAAACCGTTTAGAGGGATGCCAGACTGATGGTGATCTCAGGAGTATTGCATAAAGCCAAGATTTTCAAGTAATCCTGGCTTAATCTGTACTTGATTTGGTTGTATAAAAGTCGGATAAATTGGCCAGTTGAGTTGCTATGGAGATTTATTCCCTGGAGCTAGCCTGGTCCAGAGCAGGCTAAGAGTCAGGCTAAGATTAATCCTAGTGACTTATCTGTCAGTGCAGGGGTCAATGATATGTATGAGAAAGTCATTAAATGGTCTACTGTAAATATGTTGCAGCATTTTAATTATCCTGTACTGAATGAAACTCCAAGAGATGAAGAAAAATTAATATTGTATTAAAATAATACAGTGTGGCCACACATATGTGACCTACTTTGTGACTGATGTAAGACCTCACATTTCAGATCAGAACAAAGACAGAGCTTCCTTGGAGATAACAGGAAGCTGCGAGGATGTTAGCTTTGATATGCAGGGCTTGAGACTGTGGGGGTGATATTAGAGGATTAAAGAGGAGATGCATTGTTACTGGCGATTATAATGCAATGTGACCTGTGACCTGGGCTGCACGGTGGCGCAGTGGTTTAGCACTGCGGCAGCACAGTTTACCCTCGGCCGGGGGATCGCGGGGATCGTGAGATCGTGGGTTCAATCCCAGCCCCCAACCAACAGTGAGCTGTGTAGAGTTTGCATGTTCTCCCCGTGTTGCGTGGGTTTACTCCGGGATTTCTCCGGTTTCCTCCCGCATACCAAAAACATGTAGGTTTAGGGCGCTCGCGCACGCAGCGACCGGCAGCCGGTGGCTTGTCACCAGACTGCAAACCAAATCTACCTACGGGTACAAATAAGTAACAAAAAAAAAAAAATGAGACTTGTGAACTGTGAGAGTCCTGGTATTTAAGGACGAGAGTTCCCTGTAATGTCTTCTTTCTTCTTTGAGATGTTGGCGAATGTGAATAAAGCTGCCTTGAGAGAAATCTGTCTCATCATTTTCACATTCCCACACTGGTGACCCAAGACGTAGCATGCAGCATCAGGAGAATTCTCCGGGGCCAGCCTCGTCAGGAGCCCCCAGCCAAGCGAATGCCGCTACGGTCCAGCTACCGGACTTTTTGCAGAACAATCCGCGCTCCTGGTTCCACGCAGTTGAGGCACAATTCAACCTCCGGGGGATATCGGTAGACGACACAAAATTCTACCATGTGGTTCCAAGGTTGTCATAGCCAGGAGCGGCACTGGGGTTAAGCTCCCAGTGCTCATAAAATGCTCCTTATGGCGTGCGTCTCGAAAAGCCTCTGACAAATAAGTCCAACTCCTAGCCTGCCCGTGTGGTTTAGTCTCTAAGCCCGGCGGAACTGCTTTTACTAATAGGAGAAGGGGCAAGGGCGGATCTCTGGCGCCTTAAAACCAGATGCTTCGGGTAGATGGTGGCTCGTCAACCTGGGAAGGTAGCCCATCTAGGGGAAGGTAAACCCTGATTTCAAACCTCCGCTGCCTTGCGGCCCACCCGGTCACGGGAAAGGCTTCGGGAGTAAACCCTGAGGAAAAATCTGGAGTCGGAGCCCCTAAGGCAGTTCTATGTTGTGCTCAACATCGTTCTGGCAGCTCCTGCAACGGTGCTGGTGCCAAACTGTAGAAGCCCTGCTGTTCCTTTGGATTCATCAGTGACGTGGAGAGGGGGGACATGCTGCATGGGCAACATCTTGTCCTCCATATCTTCCTGCCCAGGCTTGAATCCTACCAACGTCAACGCTGGAAGGTAGAACACCGGATCACTGGAGAGGACACTCCAGCTTCGCCTTTGGCGTAGACAAAACACGGGGAATGACAGTTACCGGTTATAAGCCACCGCTCAATTGGCGTAGAGCGCGGCGCCAGGGGTTGTTCCCGACGGTGGGAGGGATCATCGGATCTCACTGGACAGCTACCACCCGCCTCAAGCTGGGCAGCCCCCAGCCAATAAGGTGTTGTCCCACCACAGCTTGCTTTCCTCATTGGGTGCATGGGGATGAGGAGAAGTCCGAACAGCAGGCTGAGAACCTTCGCACCAGGCAAGACAATAAAACAAAAGAGACCAACTCTAAAACTGGGAACTTGGAATGTCTGCACTATGATGACAGGACTCGCTGCTAACCTCAAGGACATCAACGACACCAGGAAGACTGCCATCATCAACAATGAGCTGAAGAGACTGGGAGTGGATATTGCCACTCTCCAGGAAACACGGTTGGCTGACGCAGGCACACTGAGAGAGAAGGACTACACGTTCTACTGGCAGGGAAAGGGCAGTGACGAACACAGGGAACACGGAGTGGGCTTCGCAGTGAAGAACACCTTGCTGAAGATGGTGGAACCAGGCAGCACTGGCTCTGCATGACTCCTCACCCTCCGCCTGAACACCACTCAAGGCCCAGTCACCCTCGTCAGTGTGTATGCCCCAACACTGACAGCCACACCAGAGGCAAAAAAAGAGTTCTACGGGAATCTCGCAACAACTGTCAGGACCATCCCCAACTCTGAACAACTCATTCTCCTTGGAGACTTCAATGCCAGAGTGGGTGCTGACCATGACTCCTGGCCCTCCTGTCTTGGACCTTTTGGCGTGGGCAGAATGAACGACAACGGACAGCAGCTGCTCGAGTTCTGCACATATCACGATCTGTGCATCACAAACTCGTTCTTCAAGACCATGCCCCAACACAAGGTTTCCTGGCAACATCCACACTCAAAGCACTGGCACCAGCTGGAATTGATCCTGACCAGGCGCACCTCACTGAAGAACGTGCTAATCACCCGTTCGTTCCAGAGTGCAGATTGCAACACAGACCATTCATTGGTGTGTTGCAAGGTCAAGCTGCAGCTGAAGAAATTCCATCGTGCTAGACAGCCTGGAAAGGCACGGATTGACACCAGCAAGATGGCTCAACCAGAACTTGTTGAGCAGTTTGCCTCCACCTTTGAGAAGGAACTTGGTGTACCACAAGAAGGAAAATCTGCAAAGCAGAAGTGGGAAGAGCTGCGAAACACCATCCACCGCACAGCCTTGGCTACCTTTGGGAGGAAGACCTCGAAGTCACAGGACTGGTTTGATGCCAAGTTGACCGAGATGACCCCCGTCATTGAAGCCAAGCGCTCAGCACTTGCTGAGTACAAGAAGTACCCAAACGAGAAGAATCTCCAGATTGTCAGGGCTGCGAGAAGCAAAGTTCAGCAGACTGCTTGGCGCTGTGCCAACGAGTACTGGACTCAGCTCAGCCAAGACATTCAAACCGCTGCCATAACAGGGAACATCCATGGTATGTACGATGGCATCAAGAAAGCACTTGGTCCGACTCAGAGCAAGACGGCCCCCCTCAAATCCTCCACTGGGGAGATGATCACAGAAAAGAACAAGCATATGGAGAGATGGGTGGAACACTACTCCGACCTCTACTCCAGACAGAACACCGTGACACCATCAGCCCTTGATGCCATCGACTGCCTGCCATCCATGGACGAACTTGACGCCGAGCCAACCATCGACGAGCTCAGCAAGGCCATTGATAGCTTGGCCGCTGGCAAGGCACCCGGCAACGATGGCATACCCCCTGACCTGATCAAGCACTGCAAGACCGCCCTACTGCTGCCATTGCATGACGTCCTCTGCCAGTGTTGGAAGGAAGGTGCTGTACCACAGGACATGAGGGACGCCAAGATCATCACCCTCTACAAAAACAAAGGGGAGAGAAGCGACTGCAACAACTACAGGGGCATCTCCCTCCTCAGCGTTGTTGGCAAAGTCTACGCACGAGTTGTTCTTGTTCGTCTACAGAAGCTTGCCAAATGTGTCTACCCTGAGTCTCAGTGTGGCTTCCGCGCTGAGCGATCGACGGTAGACATGATATTCTCCATCCGCCAACTCCAGGAGAAATGCAGAGAACAGAACATGCCCCTGTACGTCGCCTTCATCGATCTCACCAAAGCGTTTGATGTGGTCAGCAGAGAGGGCCTTTTCAAGATCCTGCCAAAGATAGGATGCCCACCAAAGTTGCAAAGCCTTATCGAATCGTTTCACACCAACATGCAGGGGATAGTGCAGCACAATGGCAACGTCTCAGAGCCATTCAACATACGCAGCGGAGTGAAACAGGGCTGTGTACTTGCGCCAACCCTCTTTGGGATTTTCTTTGCTATGCTCCTGAGGCATGCCTTCAGCACAGCAACAGAGGGAATCTACCTGCACACAAGATCTGACGGCAGGCTTTTCAACCTCGCCCGCCTGAAAGCCAGAACCAAAGTACGCGAGGCTGTAATCAGAGACATGCTGTTCGCAGACAACGCTGCAGTCGCAACCCACACACAGCAGGAGCTTCAGACCCTGATGGACTGCTTCTCCCAGGCATGCAAGGACAGCACGGAGACCACCCACAAATGCAACCTTTGTGACAGGGACTGCCATTTGCGCATCGGCCTGTTCAGCCACAGGCGGTGCTGTTCCAGCAGAGTAGACGTTTAGGATTCTCTTCCATGGTCATCATAGACCGACGGAGGCCAACAATGGTCGGAAAACTGGACAGCCACACAGCTCAGCATGTGGAGAGCCTTATCGAGCAGCCGTCAGACAGCGACAAATACGGCGCGTTGAAGGCTGCACTCATCCAGCACTTCATCCCCTCCATTGAGGAGCGAGCAGAGAGACTCCTGGCGCTGACTGAGTTGGGAGATGACACGCCCGTTAATCTGATGGAGAAGATGTTGAGGTTGAAAGGCTCAGACGACGACCACTTCATCTTCACCCACCTCTTCCTCAGGACCCTACCGTCAGCGATGAAAGCGACCCTGACCAGTTCGCCGTTGTTGGCCCAGCGGGACTACCGCGCGCAGGCCCGGGAGGCGCAGCGAATTGTCAACGCCAGCAGACAGCGCGTGGCCACGGCCGCAGCAGCGGAACTCGGTGCGACAACCGGAGATGGCAGGGGGCCAGGGGCAGCAGTAGCAGACCCACCGACGACGGCGGCGGCGGGAGCCAGGGAACGCGGAGGAGACGTCCTTTGTTTCTACCATCGCCATTTCCCAGAGAGGGCACGCAAATGTGTACCACCGTGCCAGTTCAAGTGTTCGGGAAATGCCAAGACTGGGGGTCGGTAGCAGCCGCGGCCCTCGGGGAGGAGAACAAGCTGCTCTACTTGTTGGACGCACGCTCGGGGAGGCATTTCCTCGTGGACACAGGCTCCCAGTTGAGTTTCATCACACCTTCCTACGCGGACAGGCTAGCAGGTTCCAGAGGTCCTGGGGTGGCAGCAGCGAACGGCTCGGAGATTAAGACCTTTGGTGAGAAGACTCTGCTTCTGTCTCTACACGGCCGTACATTTGAGTGGTCTTTTGTTATAGCTGCAGTGAATTTCAATATGTTGGGGGCTGATTTTTTGTGCTCACATGGTTTGTTGGTTGATCTCGCTAACAGGCGCCTGGTTAATGCAGTTTCTTTTGATTCTATTCCCTGTACAGCGCGAGTGGCCCCGCCAACAGCACAAGCCAACGTCACAGCTGCAAGCGGTAAGTTCCACACACTGCTCACTCAGTTCCCAGCACTCACGGTCCCCACATTTTCGGCATCCGTCACTAAACACGGGGTGGAACATTTTATTACCACTACCGGACCGCCCGTTTTTGCAAAAGCTCGGCGCTTGGACACAGCTAAACTGGCCATAGTGTGCGAGGAGTTCACCAACCTGGAGAGGTTGGGCATTATCAGGTGTTGAAACAGTCCGTGGGCTTCCCCGCTACACATGGTCCTGAAGGCTGACGGATCATGGCGACCTTGCGGGGATTTCTGCAGGTTAAACAACGCTACAGCGCACGACCGCTACCCAATCCTGCATATCCAAGATTTTTCCGTTCATTTGGCAGGGGCTCGTGTTTTTTCTAAGATAGATTTGGTCCGCGGTTACCACCAAGTCCCAGTGCGTGCTGAAGACATACCCAAAACAGCGGTAATAACTCCATTTGGCCTATTCGAGTTTTTGCGCATGCCATTCGGGCTTAAAGGGGCTGCACAGACGTTCCAACACATGATGGACGCGGTGCTTCGCAATCTCCCTTTCGTGTTCGTCTACTTGGATGATATTTTGGTAGCCAGCGCGTCCGAAGACTAACACAAAAACCACCTGGCCACAGTTTTCCGGAGGTTGGGAGATCACAGGTTAATAATCAACCCAGCGAAGTGTCAGTTCGGGGTGGCGCAGAACGATTTTTTAGGACACCGCGTCTCTCCCGAAGGAGCGGTTCCGCTTCCTGACAAAGTGCGTGCGGTAGCAGATTTTCCCCGGCCGCAGACGGGCAGGGCGTTACAGGAGGTTTTGGGAATGGTGAATTTTTATAACCGTTTTCTCCCCCGCGCGGCGCAACTCATGAAACCGCTGTATGCCGTGCTGCAAGAGGGTATGCCCCTCCTAATCTGCGATGTCTCCACTGGATAGCCGCGTCCAGTAGTACCGGCCGTATGGCGCCGCCGCGTTTTTGACTCAATTCATTCTTTGGCGCACCCGGGAGTGCGCGCGTTGGTCAAAATGGTAGGAAAGAAATTTGTGTGGCCGAGTCTTCGCAAACAAGTTAAAGAGTGGGCAGCAGCCTGCACGGCATGTCAACGAGCCAAAGTACACAGGCACACGAGGGCTCCTTTGGAGCCGTTTCACATTCCGGCCAAGAGGTTTGATCATGTTCATGTGGACCTTGTGGGACCCCTCCCGCCATCACAGGGGTGCACACACCTTCCGACAATGGTGGACCGCACCACACGCTGGCCTGAAGTGGTTCCGCTGGCATCAACCACGGCCGAGGAGGTAGCGTGCGCGTTTTTAACAGCTTGGGTGGCGCGTTTCGGAGTCCCGTCGGACATTACGTCCGACAGAGGCCCTCAATTTGTGTCCGAACTTTGGTCGACAATGGCCCGCAGCCTTGGTGTCACAATTCACCGCACAACCGCGTACAATCCGCAGGCTAACGGGTTATGCAAATGTTTTCATAGGTCATTGAAAGCGGCTCTCAGAGCGTCACGGACGGATGCAAATTGGGTAGACAAGTTACCGTGGATTTTATTGGGGTTGCGTTCTGCGCCTAAAGAGGACTTAGAAGCCTCCCCAGCAGAGCTCGTGTTTGCGCAACCACTTCGGCTGCCTGGGGAGTTTCTCCCATATAACCCGGCGCCAGACACCTCCCTGTCTCAGCTGTTGCGGAGTAACATAGAATCAAGCACGCTGCCCGGCCCCGTGCACCACAGTTTTCCACACATTTTTGTGCCTAAAGCTTTGAAGAACGCAGAGTTTGTTTTTGTCAGACACGATGCGCATCGACCCCCACTGCGACCACCTTATGACAGACCGTTCAGAGTGCTGGAAACAGGGGACAAGCAGTTTTTGCTAGATTTGGGGGGTAGGAAAGAAAAAGTTGGCATAAACAGACTCAAACCCGCTTTTGTGGTGGCGGATGAGCAAGTGCTGTTGGCAAGGGCCCCACGGGGGGCTTCACAGAGTAATGTTTCCCCAGAACACCCGCAGGGACTGACAAAGGGTTTCCACCCCCAGACGGCAAACCCCCAGCGTGACAGCGCCGCAGAGACGTTGAATCCCGGCTACAGCAGATATGGCAGGAGACGGAAGCCTAGACAGCGTGCGGACTGATGTGTATTGATTCTTTCACGGCATGCATGCTGTTATTCTCTTGTTTGTTCTAAAATGTTTGGGGGGGGGGTGGCCACACATATGTGACCTACTTTGTGACTGATGTAAGGCCTCACATTTTAGATCAGAACAAAGACAGAGCTTCCTTGGAGATAACAGGAAGCTGCGAGGATGTTAGCTTTCGTATGCAGGGCTTGAGACTGTGGGGGTGATATTAGAGGATTAAAGAGGAGATGCATTGTTACTGGCGATTATAATGCAATGTGACCTGTGATGCAGTGAGACTTGTGAACTGTGAGAGTCCTGGTATTTAAGGATGAGAGTTTCCTGTAATGTTCTCTTTCTTCTTTGAGATGTTGGCGAATGTGAATAAAGCTGCCTTGAGAGAAATCTGTCTCATCATTTTCACATTCCCACAACAGATACATTGACATTCAAGTCTGCCCACTGTTCTTCTAATTGTACCAACCATTTTCATAACTATCTACTGTATGTAGTGATTATTACTGTCAGGCCCAATGTTACACTTTTTTATGAAGGCGATCATTTCTATTACTGTCTGAGGTGTGATGATGCACAGCCTATATTACTGCAGTCACTGACATCATGAATTTCTGGGGACGGTCCTGTGTCAGTGCATTTATATGACATTACTGTCACAGCACATTATCTTTCCAGATTATGGGTTAGTTTCACTTCAACTGGCTCTATAAAATAGTGGACTGGATAGTGGACTTCCGTCTTGAAGCTGGAGAAGAAAAATAAGATGAATACAGTGTTTCCTCTGTCTTAAAGATCTTGGTGCAGTGGCAGCATATTTTTCCCAGGGTGGGTGGGTGGGGGGAGAAAACAGATGACACGATTGTAACCAGAATATGTTAGTTTTACACTATTTTTATTTTTTTTAAAATTTTGCACCGTAATATTGCATAATGGAACTTACCATATTAAGAATTGTACAACCAAGGCTTGAGTGTTGGCATACTGGGCCAGTTGGGGTCCCACCCTGACGTCCTGTATTTGGACTTTTTACTGGTGTCATCCTTCTCTCCTCCCTCTGCTCTCACCTCTCCTTGCTCTGCCTGAACACTTGCCTCTCCTTGGCTCCTCTCTTCTGTCTCATCTTTCCCTCTCTGAGCTCTGTCTAATTCAGCTTCTCTCTCTGTCTATGGTGGGATACAAACAGGTTAGAAAATACAAAGTGTCATGTTTTGTCCTGCAGGATTTTTTTATGGTTTACATAAATAACCAAAATGTGTATTTTTTGTATTTTTATTCTAATGTTTCTTTTCTTCAATTGATGAAGAGTAGGAAAGGGAGGGGAAAAAAACCCTTTCATAATAGTAATTTACTCATTCATATTTAATTATATGATCAAGTGGGTATAGTAGCCAGAAAATCACTGCAACACAGTGTTGCTTGGTGGTAGTTCTCACTGAAGGTTTTTGAAATATCCATGTTCCTCTGAAATGATATTGTTTCTCCCTTATTTGGAACAACTTTTGGATATTTGCGGGCAGTGATAGATTCTTCACTTTAAACATTATTACTGCAGTTTTAAAGTCAACCAGATCTTTCAACTTGAGAGTTTTTAATTTAAGAAAAAGTGGGTTTGTTGGTTCCCTGTAAGCTGCTTTGTTTATTATTCTAATAGCTCTCTTCTGAAGCATAAAGAGTGGATATATGTTTGTTTTATATGTATTTCCCCATACTTCAGTACAATATGTCATGTATGGGAGTATTAATGAATGATACAAAGTCTATAGTGTGGGTTGATTCAGCAAATATTTCACTCTGTGTAATATTGCAATTGATTTGGATATTTTACCTTTAATATAATTAATATGTGACTTCCAACACAGTTTATTATCAATTATTACTCCAAGAAATTTAGTTTCGGATACCCTTTCAATCTCTACACCATTTACACTGAGTTTAGATACTAAATTGCTGTGATGGTTGTTAAAGACTATAAATTTTGTCTTACTTAAATTGAGCGTTAATTTGTTTGAATCAAACCACAGTTTAAGCTTTCCTAATTCCTTTCCGAGTGTATCCGAAAGTTGTTCCAAATTGCTTCCACTGCATAATAGATTAGTGTCATCGGCAAACAATATTAAGTCCATTTTTTCTGAAACTTTACATATATCATTTATATACATATTGAATAACAATGGCCCCAAAACTGAACCCTGTGGAACTCCACAAGTAACCTTCAGTAACTGTGAGTTTTTGTTACCAACACATACATACTGATATCTATTCTTTAATTAACTACTTAACCAGGACAGTGCTACCCCTCTAATACCACAATTTTGTAGTTTCTTTAATAATAAATTATGATCCACTGTATCAAATGCTTTTATAAGATCCAGGAATACCCCAACTGAATACTCTTTATTTTCAATGGCAGTTGATATTTTTTCTATAAATTCCATTAGAGCAAATGCAGTTGTCCTCTTGTGTCTGAACCCATATTGCTGCTCACACAATAAATTATTCTTCAGTATGAAGTTGTCAATTCTCTCATAGAATATTTTTTCAAGTATCTTGGAAAATTGCGGTAATAGTGAAATTGGTCTATAGTTTGAGAATTCCCCTCTGTCACCCGTCTTGTATATTGGAATTACTTTAGCTATTTTCATTGCATTGGGAAATATACCTGTTTGGAGAGACAGGTTACAGATATACGTCAGTGGTTTCACTAAGCATTCAATAGTAGTTTTGACTAATAGCATGTCAATACCATCACAGTCCGTAGATGTTTTACTTTTAAACGATTTAACAATTTCAATGACCTCTCTTTCGTCTGTGTTCTTTATGAAAATGGAGTCTTTTATAGCAGTGTTATTGCTTATTGTATCACCTGTAGGCGCCATAATGGGTATTTCTCGAGCCAAATTAGGACCAATGTTAACAAAAAAGTTATTAAATTCATCTGCAGGTGAAGCTGCATTCACACTCTGAGTCGCTTTATTATTTTTTTGAAAAATCGGTTGGGTAGCTTGTGTTTCTGCTTTTATTTCCAAGAATACTGTTAAGTATTGTCCATTTATTTTTAATATTGTCTCTGTTTTTCTCCAGTTCTTTACTGTAATAGTCTCTCTTACTACATCTTATTATATATGTTAACTTATTTTTATATGTTTTATACCATTGCTCTGCTTCTTTTGTCCTTTTCTTTAGGAAAGCTTTATATAATAAATTTTTCTTTTTACACGCCGTTTGTAATCCTTTGGTTAATCATGGCTTATCGACAAATTTATGTTTAAGCTTTTTCTTTACTAATGGACATTTTTTTTCATAAAGAGTGGTTACAATGTTTATAAATGTGTCATAGGCTTCATTTACATCTGATACATAGACTTCTGTCCAGTCCTGCTTCAGCAAGTCTTCTTTAAAAGAACTGATTGCATTTTGTGATTTGTATCTGAACGATTTTAAAATTTTTTCTGTATTGGCCCCCATGTGGCCATGGATAAGTGCAACGGTTGGCAAGTGGTCACTTATGTCATTTATCAATAATCCACTTTTTATTTTCTTATCAATAATATTAACAAACAGGTTGTCAATAAGTGTAGCAGTGTGAACTGTGATTCTACTGGGATGTGTTATTGTGGGATATAGACTCATGCTGTACATAGAGTTCATGAACTCTGTAATTACATTTTGTTGATATGGATTTAGTAAATCAATATTGAAATCTCCACAAATTACTACCATTTTCTTACTAGTAATATTATTGTACAGCTCGACTAATTTATCTCTGAGTGGCGTTCTATATATACAACTTATAATTAGATTTTTTGTTTTATCTTGGTCAATCTCAACAGTAACACATTCCAAAATCCCTGGTGGTGCAAAGGACATTCCATTTACAAGCTTACACCTATACAGGTCATCAATATACAGTGCAACACCACCACCCTTTTTTTGAGATCTGTTAATATGAAACATCTGATATCCCTCTATTGCCATCAGGGGAGCCTGATCTTCATTAAGCCAGGTTTCAGAGACTGCGATAGCTGTAAATTTTCTGTCTAGCTGTTTTAAATAGTCCTGAATCTGTGGAAAGTTTTTGTTAAGACTTCTGCTGTTGAAGTGTATTATTGATAGTTTACCATCTAGTTCAGGGGTGTCCAAACTACGGCCCGTGGTCCATTTTTAATTGGCCCGCAAGAATTTTTTTAAATAGAATAGAATATGGCCCACACTTCAACTTTTGCCTGAGTGTATTGCACTTCTTAGTTTTAACACCAGGGGGAGCTACTGTTGATCAAGGCAGTTGCTCCACCAAAAAGGACAATCGCAGAATAAATTTACCCCAAGTTACTCAACATGGCAGAACCAAAGAAGCGAAAGGTAGAAAGTGAGTGCAGAAAATTTCAGACACGGTGGGAGAGTGAATATTTCTTCAAAGAGTTGAAGAGGAAGTGTGTCTGTTTGATCTGCACTGAAACTGTGGCAGTTATGAAAGAGTATAATGTGCGACGTCATTATGAAACTAAACATCAGGCCTATGCATCCTACACTGGTGCTGAGCGAGAGCAGAAAGTAAAGCAAATGGTAGCTATCCTTTAGGGTCAGCAACAGTATTTTTTTCATACTCAAAAAGTCCAGGAAAAGGCTACAATAGCCAGCTATGAGGTCGCCCAACTCATTGCAAGACATGGCAAGCCTTTTTCAGATGGAGACTTGATAAAACACTGCCTCGTTAAAGTCGCCGAAATAATGTGCCCGGAAAAAGTGCAGGACTTCAACAACGTCAGCATGTCCAGAAATACAGTTGCGCGACGCATTGAAGACTTGTCAGCCATCCTTCGGTCCAAAGCGCAGCATCACTGCTCCCAGTGAGTGCAAAGCCGTCCCCATTTTAGGTGAGTAAAAATATATTCCACAGTACCCTTGTGTTAATAAGCATGCATGTGCAGGTACACATGCGACAAATATCAGTAATGTGCATCAATTCTGTTGCTACCCTGCTTTTGCGCACCACTTTCTTATATGCGTTTTTCTTGTTAACTCACAGAGTACACACCGCTGTGCACAGCGCACACACTGCGCACGCAAAGTCAGCTGATCTCATCTGATGCAGATTTGCTCCTTGATCAAGTGACATTTGTCCGGATTTTTGGCACGAGTGGCGTCGGATCAGCACCGCAGCTGGATGGACCGATTTACATACCCAGCGCAGCTGATACTCACCAGAATAATTTACTAAAATTATACGCACTCCTGTTATTAAGTCCAGTTCAGTCTGTTAATGTTGATAACTATTTCAAACAAATGTTAATAGGTGTGTTGCTAAGCCTAATTGTTTTTTCTCTGTACTGTAAATCTTCTGTCTAAGAAGAAATCTGAGGCTGCTGTTCTGAGAATGAGCTACCAAAGCTTTTTCTGAATAAATCAGTAAAGATCCATTTATGGAAAGCTGTGATGAAGGCAGTTTTGTCTTTAATTATATTCAACAATATAACATATTTGTCCACTTTTAATTGATTTTTCTAACTTTAATGCACTAAAGTTAAGGCTATATACATAATTTCTAGTAAGTGGCCCAGCCCCTTCTATATTTTTATATATGTGGCCCTCAGTGAAAAAAGTTTGGACACCCCTGATCTAGTTGCACTTGACTTTTGAATTGCTTTTCAGTGTAATATTCACAATGATTATGAATATTATTGAAAAAGTGGTTATCAGGATCAATATCGTTCTCCATCTCTTGTAGTTTATGTTCAGCATAATGGCATATTTTCAGAGTTTGAGTTTCCTCACTCTGTGTCAAATGACTTCCTCCAACTGGGGATAATTGATGTCTACTCAAGTCAGTCATAAGTTTTTTTGTTTGTTTTGCTTATTTTTTTTAAAAGTACATTGATATGGTATGTCAAAAGAACTATTCTTGCCATGTGTGTGGATATGGATTATCATTGTCTCTTAATTTTCTTAATCAGTGTTCATCTATATTTATTTAAGTCAGTAACATCTCTGATCATTATACTCTTTGCTTGCTCAGGTGTTCCATTTAGTTTGATCCAAACTCTACAATTTCTTGTCCATGTTGCCTGTATCTTATTTTGTCTTTTCAGCATCCGTGCTTGCCGTGCTATTTCAGCGTTTGTTTTTGTTAGATGTTCATTTAGGTAAACTTCTGTTCCCCGGAGCTTTCTGGCCTGCCTCAGTATGTCATTCTTTACCCTTCTGTTCACAAAGCACATCACAATTGATTTCTTTGTTTTATTATCTTTTCTGGGTAAAGCATAACAGGCTGAAATTGCATTTGCTTCGACCTTTATATCTCTACTATCAAGGAACTGAAGCACCTGGTTTTCCAGGGAGACTGATTCACTTGCGGGAACCTCCTCACCTCTCAGTCCTGTTGTAGCATGAGCGTATGATTGATATTTGATGTCTAGTCCATTTATAATTAGATCATCCATACGAGAGCATTGTTCAAGATCCTCGACGCCTCGCTCCAAGTCCGTAATTTTTTTGTCTTTTTCCTGAATTGTTAATTTTAATTCTTGGACTTCTTCCATTAGGCCTAATATTTTGGCCTGCTGGCTAACCATTTTGGTCACTTCTTCTGACAAGAAGTTCAGAGATTTTTTGATCTCTTCCATTTCCTCCTTCTTTGGTGGCATTTTTACTAACCTGTGGATAGTAAAACAATCTCTGCTGGTGTTGCCGGTATCCGATCCGACCAGCCTCGGATCCAGCTGGGCCTCAGCTAGCCCCCTCCGCTGCTAGTCCCGCTGCTTACTGCTGCCGTAACCGAGCTCCTGTCCAGCCAGGGTACCGGCAGCTCCTCCACCGAGTCCCGCCACACACCACCGCTGTAGTCGAGCTCCGATCCTGCTTATGTCCGGCTGGGGTCCCGGTAGATCCTCCACTGAGCCCCGCCACCTACCGCCGTCTGCCTCAGTAGTTCCTCCGCTGAGCCCCGCCACCTACCGCCGTCTGCCTCAGTAGTTCCTCTGCTGAGCCCCGCCACTGTAACTGGGCTCCGACTCAGGCTATTGTCTGGCTGGGGCCCCGGTGGTCCTCCACTGGTTCCCGTCTCCCACCACCGCTGCACCCGAACTCCAATCCGGCTCCCGTCCAACTGTTGCCTCGGTTAGTTCCTCCGGCGAGCCCCAATCACCGGGGACAGAGTCGCTTCGTGTCGGTGTTAGGTGCTACAACTAGCGTTAGCTTAGCAAACGCTTCGGGTAAAGCGTAGCAGCGAACCACAAAAAGAAACGCTAATCAGTTTACTCACAGTGCCCCATGAAAGGCAATTAAAGGGGTATTTCAACGAAGGTGGAAATTCAGCCTGTGCGTGTGCGTCACAAATGCTGATTGCTGTTGGTTAGTTATTTTAATGGCAAAATCAGCAACTTTGTCTCAGCACTGAAAAAGTGTGACCATCCCGGCCGCCATGTTGCTCCTGTGCCATGAAATATTATCATGAAATATAGAAACTCCTGGAATCCCTATCGTCCAATTAAATTGCTCAGTCGGAGCTAACAGTTGTATAATTTGGAATAATTTCTGTGTTCAGTAGTGGTGACTTCTCAGTGATGTGGGGTAATAATGGAATGACCTCATTTATCCAGAACACTTTGAGCTGTGTATGCGTGAATGTCGGCGCCAGACATTAGTCTGTAGGGTGTGGATGCTTGTAAATGACTGTCAGAGTGTAGCCGATTTCCTGCCACTGCTGACTACAAATCACAAACAACAATTTATGCTAAATTAATGGCATTGAGATATGAGAATGTATCATCTGTGAAACTGAACGTCTCCCCTTCTTTTCTTCAATAAATGTGCAGCCGAGCTGAACAGAAATGAGGTGGCTGAGACTGATGGTTGGGAGGTATGGATCAGTCCTCGTCTTCGTGGAATTCATGACCAGCCTGAGGCTCCACAAAGAAGGGACCTATTTAAACCATCATCTACAAAGACCGGAATTACTGGAGATCCTGGCCGGATCGGCAAGATCAGGAACTACAATGAAAAGGATTGACACACACAGGACAGTCTGTCTGTGTTGAATGGGTATTAGTTCCAATCTGACATCTTTGATTTCGGTATTTAGTTTTGATAGTCTTTAACTTTTCTGTCTTGTGTTATTTCTGTTTAAATTGTTGTTTCTGTTAGAATTGTTGTTTCTGTACCTTTAACTTGGCATTTGTTCGGAGAGCAAAGTAAGAATTTCATTGCTCAGGAAATGTAGCATTTCTTAACTGTGCACATGATAATAAAGCCTTTGAATCTTGAAAAGTAATGTTTTGTTGTGTTGACTGCATATGGCCAAACGTGCTATGGAACTTTAAAATGCTGTTTGCTTTATTCCTTTTTTCTTTTTTAAACACATTTGATATTAATTATAGATAAACTCTGTTTAGTGTTACTTTTATCACCCATACATGTCACTTTTGTGTGAGTTTGTGGGGTTATTTTAAGCCTACAAATGCAGTTTAACACCCTTGGAATCTCTCATAGGGATTTCACTGATTTGGCTATCGAGAGATTAGATACTTTAGGGCCAAGCCCTGGGTGTGACATTAAACTGCATCCAGTGGTGAGGCCTCCACCTGCAGAAGGCGGTGGTTCTGGGGAATGTGGAGCTGCCCCTTAGTTGCCACTGTTCCTAAGTCTCCTCTGACCCGGAGGGGTAGCACCCGTCAGGGTGCCAGCTATGGCTCAAATAGCATAGCAGAAGAAAGTCTCTCACTGACACCACAATGGCAGCCTCCTGCCGGAAGATACTACAAGGCACAGTGAAAGCAGCCAGCAAGATAATCGGGCTGCACGGTGGCGCAGTGGTTTAGCACTGTGGCAGCACAGTTTTACCCTCGGCCGGGGGATCGCGGGGATCATGAGATCGTGGGTTCGATCCCAGCCCCCGACCAACAGTGAGCTGTGTGGAGTTTGCATGTTCTCCCCGTGTTGCGCGGGTTTACTCCGGGATTTCTCCGGTTTCCTCCCGCACACCAAAAACATGTAGGTTTAGGGCGCTCGCGCACGCAGCGACCAGCAGCCGGTGGCTTGTCACCAGACTGCAAACCAAGTCTACCTACGGGTACAAATAAGTAACAAAAAAAAAAAAAAAAAAAAAAAAAAAAAGATAATCGGTGCCACCCCCACCACCACCACCACCGGACATCTACCACACCCGCCTCACCCCAGAGCCATCAACATTACAGGTGACACTTCCCACCCCTCACATGCCCTCTTCAGCCCTCTACCCTTGGGGGAAAAGATACCGGAGCCTCTGGGCCTGCACCACAAGACTGCTAAACAGCTTTGTTCATCAGGCCATCAGGACCTTGAACTCTGTGCCCGCCCCCCATACCGTAACACACTCACTCACACAATAACTACCGCTATCCTTTATCATTAATCTTCATTTGCACTATGGGTAGCATTACTGGACATCGTCTGCTGTTGTTGTTTTTCATCCTTTCTACTTTTCTTATATATTGCACACACCACTAAGAGAGAGAAACAGCATTTCAATTCTCCTGTATGTCCTGTAAGTACAGAAGTATTGACAAATAAAAATCTTTGACTCTTTAAAGAAGGTCCCTCACTGACACCCCAACAGCACAAAATGTGGAAGGACCTGACCACCCACCACATTTACCCTGGTTGAGTTTGCCAGTATGGGGTATCAACAAGCACAGAACAGATTTCAGCATTTCATTCTTAATGGACAACATCTGGAAGAGGTTAAAGAATTCAACTACCTGGGGTCAATGATCAATATCGAGGCAGACATTAACCAAGAAGTAAAACAAAGAATAAGCACTGCTCCAACATCAATACACAAGATGAATAAGATATGGAAGAGCGGAGCTGTCAATAATTACCTTAAACTTTGACTGGCTCAGTCTACTGCTGTCTTCATTCCATCTTATGGAAGCAAGTCTTGGACCATCTTCAAGAAAGGGACAAATAAGATCAGTGCCTTCGAGATGTGGACCTTTAGACTGCTCTGAGTCTCTTGTTGGGACAAGTGTCCCAACCAGTGGGTGCTTTGTGGTGGAAATTTACTGTCTATGCATTAATCTGTTGAGTAACTAGGGATCATATGTTTTATAAGTGTGTCTCCATATGAATTGTTCTGTAAACTGCTCATTGTAATCTTATTAGGGCATAAGCTGCATAGTGTTTATTGGCCTTCATAGGTTTTAGAAACTGAAGGTCAGTATGAACGTAAAGGATGATCTAAGCTACATTAATAATCTCTTTGACATGCCTGCTTTACTTTGTGTTCCAGGATAAGCTCTCATGTCACACTGACCTGTTAGGTATTTGAACTGTTTCCTGAGATGTCTCTGCTCTCCCCCGCTTCTCCTCCTTACACTCCTCTGTCTTGTAACAACATTCCAGATGTAAGGCAGTGTACTGAATACTCTGTTAGATATAAAACCTGTTGCTTCCTCTATGAGAGCAGAGCAGAGCGAGCTGAATTCCCTTTTGCACTATTGTCTTGAGCTGCAGAAATAAAAACAATTCAACTTGGCAGATCCATCTCGTTTATTCCTCCAGGACCACAGTCTATGAGATAGATAATTTTTTCTTTCATAATTGGCATCAGAAGGTGGGATAATGGATTGCTAATCTCCGTTCGTCGACGTGGACTGATCATCCCGAACAAGAGTTCGGCTCTTTCCGCTCAGTTTGGCAACAGGAGCACAGCAACAACAAAGGCGTGACACATTATCCCGAAGAAGCCATTTTTTCAAGCCTTTTAGGTTGAATGTAAGTACATTTAAACTACCTTTTAGATTTATTAAGGATATTTGTTGATTTATTGGTCATAGAGTTCACTCTTATTGGATCGTTTTTGTGGAGTCCGGCTGGATAATTTCCTGCGGCTGGACTAATTTCTGGGACGTCCGGTGGTTAATTCCCTGGCTGGATTATTTCTGGAGTCTGGTGGTTAGTTCCACGGCAGGACTATTTTTGGAATCCGGTGGGTTAATTTCACGCCAGGACTAATTTAAAGGCTGTATACAACACCTGTCAAGTTACAGGGTTGGGGATATACAGTAACCTTATTCAGTTGTATACGATGCCAGGGTCGGGGATTTAACATTGTGTAGTTGTATACGATGCCAGGGTCGGGGATATAACGGTGTTTGGACGCATTGGGGTGCCCGGTGGTCGAATTTTGTGTCTGGTGATGGGGTTTTGTAAGTCAAGACAGACACCTAGAGACCTGGGAGGTCCTGGGGTGAGATACATGACCGATAATTGTGGTCCGGAAAGTGTGAAATTTATTGAAAAATGGATGTGCGAAGATGGATTTCCTTCAGGGGGTTCCTTTACTGTTGAAACGACTGTTGCTTTGAGAGATAAGATCAATGTTAAGACTCAGAAAAGTCACACACGCAAAAAGCAAAGCAAGAGGGACAGAGAAAAGTTGATGCAGTTGCAGTCAGAGAAGGGTGCGGCAGGACTGTGGTTGATGGAAGCAAAGAAGTGGAGAGCTAAGCAGGAAGCAGGCAGACAGAAAAATGAACAGACAAAAAAAAAGACAGGGAACATCATGCACTCATGCACAACAGCAATGTTTACACTCTGCTGGGGACCCCTTTCCCCCTCCCTTCAAACGCGACCGTCTGGTTCCCCCCACCCCTAATCCGACTAACCCTTTTATGACAGCATTGTCTCCAACACTGCCTCAGCCCACTTGTGTTGTGCATTTACAGGAGGATGATGGCCCCCCTCCACAGATTAAGCAGGTGCAGAAGGATGATGAAACATCTGGGGATTATTTCCATAGACTGAGAAAGGTCTTCATTGGGGCAGCAGCCATTCCATGCCCTGACAAATACATGACAGACATGGGCCCATATGGCACACATCTGAATATGTGGTTCACGGCAGGCCTCCTTCCTAGTCTGGCTGCAGATGTGAAGCAGACATGCATAGGATGGCAAACTCAGATGTCACAGGAGGTTCTGCACCACACAGAACATGATCATGGAACGGCTGAGAGTTATACAAAGAAGAAGACCAAGGCTTAAGAGGATTACCTGGAGAAAGCGCTCCAGACCATGGCCAAATGGATCCCTACTTCACCTCCATCAGGACCTGTAGTCAGCCCAACTCAATGTCGTTATTGTGGAGAAGAAGGACATTGGGTGAAAGATTGCCCACAGCTCTCCAGCTGCAACTACTGTAAACAAGGTCGTCGGCCTCCGTCGGTCTATGATGACCATGGAAGAGAATCCTAAACGTCTACTCTGCTGGAACAGCACCACCTGTGGCTGAACAGGCCGATGCGCGAATGGCAGTCCCTGTCACACAGGTCGCACTTGTGGGTGGTCTCCGTACTGCTGGGTCTGTGGCGGTTCTTCCTGCGGGTCCTTTTTTCATCTGCTGCAGCAGTCGGTCTCTATTCACCCGCTTTGAGCTGTCTGGTCAGGGTGCCTCTCCATTTGGAGCGGTCCGTTGCAAGGTCCTCCCAGCGCTCTGTGTTGATCTCCTGGGTCTTCATGTGTCTCTTGCAGACGTCTCTAAAGCGCAGCTGTGGGTGGCCAATGTCTCTCCTGCCAGTCGCCAGTTCTCTGTAGAGGACGTCTTTGGGGATTCTGCCATCCTCCATACAGTGAACGTGGCCTAGCCAGTGGAGCCTGCACTGCCTGAGTAGAGTGAACATGGAGGGAAGGCCGGCGTGGGACAGAACTTCTGTGTTGGGCACTTTGTCCTGCCAGGATATGTCCAGGATGTGGCGAATGCAGCACAAGTAGAAGGAGTTCAGTCTCTTTTCCTGCCGGGCGTATGTTGTCCACGTCTCACTCCCATAGAGCAGTGTGCTGATGACGCAGGCGTTGTACACTGCCATCTTCGTCTTGACAGAGAGTTTGGGATTCTTCCACACTCGTGTGGTGAGGCGAGCGAGTGTGAAGGCTGATTTTCCAATCCTCTTGTCGATCTCTGTATCAAGGGAGAGGTTGTTGCTGATCGTGGACCCCAGGTACGTGAACTGATTCACGACCTCCAGCTCGTAGTCGTCGATGATGATGGTTGTTGGTGCTTCCGTTCCTTGGCGCCAAGACGTTAGTCTTCTTCAGGCTGATGGTAAGCCCGAAGTCCTTGCATGCCTGGGAGAAGCGGTCCATCAGGGTCTGAAGCTCCTGCTGTGTGTGGGTTGCGACTGCAGCGTCGTCTGCGAACAGCATGTCTCTGATTAGAGCCTCGCGTACTTTGGTTCTGGCTTTCAGGCGGGCGAGGTTGAAAAGCCTGCCATCAGATCTTGTGTGCAGGTAGATTCCCTCTGTTGCTGTGCTCAAGGCATGCCTCAGGAGCATAGCAAAGAAAATCCCAAAGAGGGTTGGCGCAAGTACACAGCCCTGTTTCACTCCGCTGCGTATGTTGAATGGCTCTGAGATGTTGCCGTTGTGCTGCACTATCCCCTGCATGTTGGTGTGAAATGATTCGATGAGGCTTTGCAACTTTGGTGGGCATCCTATCTTATCTTATCATCTTATCCTACCGTCGATCGCTCAGCGCGGAAGCCACACTGAGACTCGGGGTAGACACGTTCGGCAAGCTTCTGTAGACGAACGAGAACAACTCGTGCGTAGACTTTGCCAACAACACTGAGGAGGGAGATGCCCCTGTAGTTGTTGCAGTCGCAACAACCGTCGATCGCTCAGCGCAGAAGCCACACTGAGACTCGGGGTAGACCTTGTAAACAAGGTGGACATTGGGTAAAGGACTGCCCAGTGAATCCCAGAAATACCTTCTGTGGCAGAGGAAGGGGCAGAGGAAGCTTTCAGCATGGAGGACGCCAGCCTTTGCAACAGTGCACTATGCCACAGCCACAGCCCCATGCGCAACTGCTGTCCCAAGGGTTGCCATCACAACAGCAGCAGTGATGCCAGGCAGATAAGACTGGCACATGTGCACCATCTTTACTCTCACCCCCAGCAGACACCGTACATGAGCTTGCTAACAAAAAAACAGCTGCAGGAACACATACACACACATATCACCACAATGATGTGCATGCCACTTTAGCCAAGTATTCAGTCTCAGACTTCAGGGATCTGCCTGTTTTGCCAGTTAAAATGTCAAGGAAGTCGATAGATTTTATGGTTGATTCTGGGGCAAGTAACTCAGTTTTGTCATCATCATCAGGTTTAAAGCCCCCTTTCACCTCCCGCTCACATCACAAGTGGCAAGTGGTTTCACACACGAGTTTTTCACTGAGCCACTGTCATGTATAGTGGATGGATGTGATTTCACTCACAAGTTCCGTTTTTCACTGCAACGTCTCTTTAGTCTGTTAGGTAGAGGCTAAATGTGCAGTTTGTCTCTCTCAGTCACATGTACAATGCACGGGACAAAGATAGAAACCCCTGACCTGACTTTTGCAAAAACTCTCATGCCTCAGCACAGAACACACATATTTTTTTTTTTGCTGGTATATTTTTTTTTTTGCTGGTCATTAACATCTGTTTGTTCTCTCCCATAGATTGAGTCCCCATCATGCTGTTTGCTCTCTACATGTCTGTTCTTTTCATCTTCTCTATCCCCTCACCCCCCAGACAGTCGCAGCAGATGACTGCCCCTTCCTTAGCCTGGTTCTGCTGGAGGTTTCTTCCTGTTAAAAGGGAGTTTTTTCCTCTCCACCGTCACCATGTGCTTGCTCACAGGGGATCGCCTGATTGCTGGGGTCTTTCTGCAACTGTGGGGGTCCCCCCTACAGTTGAAAGTGCTATGAGATGACTGTTGTTGTGAAATGGCGCTATATAAATAAAGTTGAATTGAATTGAATTGAATCTCTCACAGGGGCCTGACACACATTATGAGAGCAAATGGTTACAAATTAAACCCACTCCACTGCAAAGCTCCCACATCATTTGGAATGCTGATTTCAGCTTTTTGCTGATTAATCTTGCACCTGTTATGAACAGTTTGTTTTTAGTTCCCGACAGCCACCCGCACATCTCACTCACTAAAACCCCATTCTCAGCCTGGCGTGACATGGGTCCATGAGTTCTGGCTGCGTTTCACGCTGATGATTGGGAACCGTCAAGGCCACTCTCTCATTTAGGACTGAATGCCATTTCATTTTCACCATCTCTGCAGATGTTTGGTGCAGAATACACAGTCTCCCTCCCCTGTGAACACTTCATACAGATGTTAGATGAGAACAGGCAGTACAGATGGATGTGTCCCTTCACTCTGTCCACCACATCTGAGGAAGACCACTGTATGCTATCACGTGTCCCTTCGTCTCTGTGGGCAAAGCAAAAATATGATGTTGGCCTTATAAAGAACTGCTCTCCGGTAGTTTTTACACCGAAGTCTGATTTCAGACCCAAATGCTCGCAATATCCACTCAGACCGGATGCATGCGATGGCATCACTCCTGTCTTTGAATCTCTTCTGAAAGAAGGGATAGATATTCCAGCTCCACATTCACCAGTATGTTCGCCAATTTTTCCTGTAAAAAAGATCAGAGACAAGGGTCAACCTGCTGAATGGTGGTTTGTTCAGGGTCTCCAGGCAGTGAATGCTACAGTTGTTCAGCGCACGCCTGTGGCTCCTAACCCTCACACCGTTTTGACCCAAATTCCACCAAACCCCACCTGTTTTACAGTAGTGGACTTGTCCAGTGCAGTTTTCAGTGTCCCAGTCTATAAAGACTCATAGTTTTGGTTCACATTCCAATTCAATGGGGCACTCTACACTTTCACTAGATTAGCCCAAGGCTACTGTGAAAGTCCAACCATTTACAATGTGGCCCTCAAAGAGTCCCTGAGTTCTTTTCAGCTGACAGAAGGTTCTGTTTTGATCCAATATGTTGATGATCTTTGTTGTGTGCGCCAAACAAACCACAATGCCAATCTGACTCTAAAGCTTTTGTGTCACCGAACTGCAGAATGCCACAAAGCTTCCAAACCCAAATTGCAATTCTGCAAACCAATGGTCACATTCCTGGGCCACCAAATTTTGGCTCAGGGCAAATCTCTCTCTCCCAAACATGTGGATGCAATCTGTCACATGGACAAACCAAAAAGAAGCTCCTTTCTTTTCTTGGCATGGCCTCCTATTGCCACTCTTTCATCCCTGATTTTTCATGCATTGAAAGACCAATGCGGGACATCATTCCGTCAAAAGATCCCTCACATTTCCCACTTAAGTGGACACCGGCTGCTAATGACTCCTTTGAAAATAGGAAAAAAAGCTCTTCTATCTCCTCCCACTCTTTCCCTCCCTGACCCCTCTAAACCTTTTGTTCAGTATGTTGATGAAATGTCCGGATGTATGACCTCTGTCCTCCTGCAGCCCCACGGTGACAAACTCCACCCTGTTGCATATTACTCCTGTAAATTGGATGCTGTCGCGGCAGGGCTCCCATTTTGTCTACATGCTGTGGCTGCAGCAGAACGCGCTGTAGAGGCATCCCATGACATTGTTCTGTATTCTCCACTTACTCTGTATGTTCCTCATGCTGTTGAACTACTTCTGAATGAACAGAAGTTGTCACATCTCTCCCATGCCAGGTGGCTTAGATATCACTCTACCCTCCTCGAATCACCAAACCTCACTGTCAAACGTTGTGCTCAGTCAGTTAATCTGGCTTCACATCTTCCTACCTCCCCCTGTGAGGAGGATGATGATTGTGATCATGATTGCCTCTCTTTGGTTCAACTGATTACCAGTCCAAGACCTGATCTCTCCGACACCCCCTTGGCCAACCCTGATCTAGTTCTCTATGTTGACAGCTCTGCCTCAGTTGACCCCACTGTGGGCCGCAATAAAGTTGGTTGGGTGGTTTGTGATGATCACTGTACTCTGCTGTCTGGCTCCTTGCCATGTCATCTTTTTGCCCAGGCTGCAGAACTTGTTGCCCTGGCAGAAGCCTTCACTTATGCAGCAGATCAATCTGTTACCATCTATACTGACTCATGCTACGCCTTTGGCCTAGTCCATGACTTCAGCGCCCTCTGGCATGAACGCAATTTTCTCACATCTGCAGGTATGCCTTCCAGCGTGGAGGAACAAAATAAGTTCAGGCGTGACACGGCGAACTGAAGGTTTCAGAGTTTTTATTCCTCCATCATCATGAGACACACAGTAGCGCTGTGCACTGTGCTGTGTGTGTGAGCTATCTGAGTGGGCTAGTGAGGCATGTAAAGTCAGCTCTTATACAGACAAGAGAGAATGCATGGCACATTTACATATTGACTTACATACGTATCAGACAATACATATCAATCGTGTGATTAACTGGTGCCAGACTCCTCTCCTTCCTCTGGGGATGAATAACAATAGTCATTGTTCTGGTTGTCCCCCTAGGGCTCTGTGTTCGTATGCAATCCCTGCTGAGCATGAATATTATCAGTCTGCATTGTGTTGGGTGCCCACATGTGTGCTGGGTGCCCACACCGCTCCCCCCAGAACGGTCAGAAGGGGTTGTGACCCCCCACCACCACCACCATCGTCGTTTGGGCTCCAGCTCCAGTAGAACTGTCAGAGGGCATGTCAGTCCGTGAGGGGGACGGGGGAGGGGTGGAAAGGGCAGTGTGCTCCGCTCTGAGTTCCAGCACGTTGAACGGCCGTGGATCGTGGGCACACGGGCCGGTGTGCAGTCGTGTGTAATGGAACCAGCTGGCGATCGGCTGGCTTTGGGAGTGAGGTGCGGGAAAAGCTCTGTGTAGGAGGAGGTTGAGTGGGTGGGAGTAAGCGAGTGCCGGCCCGGGATGTCATAGGTGTCTGGGCCGCACAAAAATTGCGTGTGGATCCGCGATGGTGAGGAACTTTTCCCGTTAAACGTGGTGGAGATCCACAGAGGCTGTGAAAAAAATTATATCTCTGACTTCTCTTGTGTTTTGGTCCAGCGAGGATGTAGGGAAGGCGAGCGGCCAAATTCCCCAAGGATGCATAGTGGCTGTGATAAACTGAAGCTGTGTCAGGGACTCGACAGTTTGACTTTACCGGAGTGGTGGCTCAGTTGGTAGACCATCCGCCCCACACCCGGGAGGCAGGGGTTCAAATCCTGGCCGGGTCATGCCGAAGACCATATAAAAGTGGAACTTCCTACCGTCCAGCTTGGTGCTCAGCAATAATGGAATGGAGGAGGGAAATTTGTGGCGGCGCCTTGCATAGCAGCGGCCCTCTGATTCTGCACTTGGAGTGTGTGTGATTAACAGAGTAGATAGGTAAAACACAATCTTGTTCTACTGTACATGATTGGTTGTACAGTTGAATGACAATAAGGGTGATTTAATTTAATTAATTAAAAAAACTCTATGTTTCTATGTCTATGTTTCCAGGCTCCTTGAAGCCATCCTTCTCCCCTTCTCTGTGGTGGTGTGCAAGTGCACCACTCACACCTCCTCTGGTGACCTGGTGTCCAGGGGCAATGCTCGCGCTGATGCAGCAGCCAAAGCCGCTGCTCTCTCATTCTCAGCTGCCCACCTCCCCTCTCCCTCCCCTTCTTCTCTTCCCTTTACCCCACTCACCAATTCCCTTGTCTCCATGCAGTCTTTTTCCTCCCCACAGGAATGCCAGAAGTGGACAAAGAGAGGATGCTACAAAGACCAGGCCGGTGTGTGGAGAGACCCAAACGCTCTCCCCTGCCTCCCAGCTCACTTTTTTCATCATTTTTCTAAGTTGACACATGGAAGAGATCATGTGTCAAAAGAGGGAATGATATAACCACTCCATGCTAACTGTTTTACCACTGGTTTCACTGTCTATGCTGATAATTTTTGTAAAAAATGTTTAATCTGTGCTACTAACAATGTTCATAAGACTCCAAAACAGGTTTAGCTGCTCATCTGCCCCCCCCCCCCCCGAAGGGTCTTTCCAGCATCTGATAATGGATTTCATTGAATTAACACCAGCTGAGGGTAAAGAGTACTGTTTGGTCATGGTTGACATGTGGTCCAAATGGGTAGAAGCCTTTCCGGCCAAACATGCAACAAGCACAGTTGTGCCCTTCAGAGGTAAAGTGGGCTATCCCACAAAACCATTATTTTGAGAAAATGAGCTCTAAAGTTGAAATATTCTCAAAAAAATCAGTGTGCCTATAGTTACCCCCTATAATAATTATAGGGGGTAACTTTTTAATGACATAGGCACACTGATTTTTTGAGAATATTTCAACTTTAGAGCTCATTTTCTCAAAATAATGGTTTTGTGGGATAGCCCACTTTACCTCTGAAGGGCACAGTTGTAGCTAGAGCATTGTTGTCAGAAATTATTCCCAGATGGGGAATACCAGAGAAAATCTCCAGTGATAACAGCAAACATTTTGTAAATGAAGCTTTGACCAATTTGAGTGTCACATTGGGCTTTGACCTGAGAAAACATTGTGCCTATCACCCACAGTCAGGCGGCACCATTGAACGTGAAAATGGTACCCTAAAAACAAACTGGCAAAACTTGAAGATAAAACCGGCCTACCCTGGAATAAGTGCCTCCTATTAGCACTCATGTACATGCGCATGCGAGTTAGAAAGAAGCATAACATGTCTCCATTTGAAATCCTGTTTGCTCGTCCCTCAGCTCTAGGTTTCTCCATGGAAAAGACAGCTGCACCCCCACTAACCACATCACATTTTGAAAATGCCATGTTAGCCTATTGCTCTGCTCTGTCCTGCAAATTGCAAAACATCTCTCAACAGGTGAAAGCTGCGCTGCCCAAACCTGCTGAGGATGTTCTCCAAGACATAAGGCCTGGCAATTGGGTGATGATCAAAAACTTCAAAAGAATGAACTGGCATAGCAAACGGTGGTTGGGCTCCTACCAAGTCCTGCTGATGACATGCACGGCTGTGAAGATTGCAGAAAGGGCAACGTGGATCCACGCAACACACTGCAGAAAAGTCCTAGCAGTCAAGCCAGAAGAATCCAGACCAGACCAGGACGAGAAGCAGAAGCAAGTGGTTAGCCACAACCACCACCCCACGTTGTAAACTAGGACGAGAAGTAGCCGAGCCATGTGAAAATACAAGACCACATATTGTTGCACCTGACAGCCGTCATAAACAACCTGAGTGTACGCTGAATGCTGCTCTGCAGAAATATACAGCACACATGCACACTTATACTGATGACGGACAATTCAGACTCACAGCAGTGTCAGGCTGCTGAAGAGGAACACCACCGAAGACGCCAGCGGTGCCGTCAGTTTTGGACCAAAACAGACATGAGGTGGGTGTGCTTTCTTATCACTTTCTTGCTTGGGGTAGTCATATACCTATTGATGTACTGTTCTACCCCACCAAACAATCATTTCTGGACAAGACGCGAGGCAAGCCACCTGGAGCATAACTTTGACAACTATTCCAGTGACACATATGACAATAATGCATGGTATCAAGTGGTGCATTTGTCAGTTAGAAAAGCAAATGTGACTGGGTCTTGTTATGTCTGTACATACGTACCACATCATGTTACTCACGTTGTGCCTATGATTCCTTATCCTCTAAACAGATCAGAAACAATGGGACCATTGTTAGCGCAGACTACAGTTGAAAAGGTGCACCACAATGACATTGGATGTGATAAGGGGTTTACTGTTGAAAATTGCGGGGAAATACAATAGAATACTGTAAGTGGTTAAATGTCAGTGTAACAGAGTTTGCTTTCCGCCAGGTTAGAATTCACAATGTAACCTGCATAAACAAGAAGGCTCAGAAACCTGTATTCACTGCCAACCCCACACTTTTTTACAGCCCCAGTATGCTTTTGCCTTAAGTGTGATTACAATGGGTCTACATATTTGGGCACTACACAATGGTGTGAGACCACCCTTAATGCCCCCTGTGGTTTTCATGTGACTGGTACCCCATGTTTAAATACACTGAGAGTGCCATTTTTCACAACTCCAAACCTCACTCTGTCGAGGGCTACATGTGAACATCAAAATAAAAGCCAATGTTCTGATAACCCTCTATTGTTTTTCCCTAGCTCAGATGGTTATGGCAGCCTCACAGCCCATGTTTAGGTGTGTGGGTCACAAGTTTATCAGTATTTACCACTGGGATGGTGCAGTATATGTTACATGGCTAAGCTGATTCCAACCATGTGCATCATGACCAATCTCACTTATCACGCCCACTATTCATATTCACATTACTTCCCACCATACCAGCATCACCGTCAAAGACGGGAGACACGGACAGATAGGGTTAGAATACATCCAGGAGTGAAACTCTTCAGTGCACTTATACCTTCTTGGGTTACTGTAAATAATGCACATAACATTGACAGACTAGCTATTGATTTAGAAAATCTCACCGCATTGACAGAAATGGGATTCTCGGCAATGACAATTGAAATGCGGGCTATGTGGAATGTAGTGTTAGAAAATAGACTGGCTTTAGATATAACTTTGGCAGCACAGGGTGGGGTATGTCACATTATAGGTCAAGACTGTTGCACGTACATACCTGTTCAAGGTGATAACATGACATGTTGTGAGCCATCTGAATGACCTACGTTCACAACAGCTACAGCAAGACGTGACTCCATCCTCTAGCTGGGATTTATGGTCCTGGCTTACCAGCGGTGGCTGGAGGGAATGACTGATGTGAATAGGTATTGTTCATGATTCTATTAATTGTGTTGTTCTGTGGTTGCTGCATGATTCCAATTATCCGTAATATGATGTTGAAAATGTTTGCTATTAATGGGTGTTTGGACCAGATGGGTGTTTGGACAATGTCATCATGATGCAGCAGAGAAGAGCTCCACCAAACAGTGATGGAGAGAGGGTCAGCAGCTTCTGAAGCCCTCATTGATGTGATGGACCAGTGGGGCAATATCTGACCTTTAGGTGAGTATGATGCAAAGTTCTTCTTCCTCTTCTTTTAGATTTGATTGGTGGTCGACAACCAGCTTACAGGTGAATTACCGCCACGTACTTTATATATGTCTGTCTGTCTTAAATGTTAAAATTCATAGAAAGGACTATGAATATGACAGTGTTCTAACTAACTACTAACTAACATGCACTTATATAGCGCTTTTCTAGTCACAAAGACCACTCAAAGCGCTTTCATTAATACTAACCCTCTATTCTAAGGGCCTATAGGAAACAGATATCTAGGGACAATTTAGAACAGCCAATTAACCTAACATACATGTCTTTTTTTACCTAGGGCCACTTTAGAGTCTCCAATTAACCTAACCTGCATGTTTTTGGCATGTGGGAGGAAACCGGAGAAATCCCGGAGTAAACCCAGTAAATCTCACAGATCAACATTTAAAATCCACATTCTGATGATGTCAGCAGACGCTTCTCCTCCACCCCACCTGTGTATGAGGCCTGGACTCTATTAGAGCTCAGGATCACAACCACCAGAGGGACCATCCAATGAGGAAGATAGTCGGCAGCACACCAATGTAAGTTTAGGCTTATCAAAAAATTTTACACACAGTAATGTATAAAGCCAAATCCTTTATTTTGAATTTTTAAATGTGTTTGTTCAGGAGATTTTTTTTTAACTGTTTTTGAAATGTTAACAAGTGTTTTTTTTTTAAATATTTAGTGAGTAACCTGGTCAAACCAGTCATATATATGGATTATTTTGCCAAAAGTAGATGCAACAGATATTTCTTTCTTTCTTTTTTGAAAAACTTCTCAAGACAACAGTCAAAATTTGGCAGCTAAAATGTCTTTGACTTTTCATTTTTATTTAAACTACAACCTGCCTGTGCACTTGTGGCCCTTTTCCACTAGTACCCACTCGGCCCGGTTTGTAGCCCTTTCCATTATACCTAGCACCGGTAAAGAGGTACTATTTTCGTACCTATTCGTGGCCAGGGTACAACCGTGCTGAGTCGAGCCGAAAATGTGACAACAAGAGACTGCAAGCCACTGATTGGTCAGGGTGTAATGTCATGAAAGTGTTCGTCTTCTGTGGAATCTACACGACCACCATTTGCAATAGTTCACGGACTAAACTCGGTCACCGAGTAAATACGATATTAATAGAGATGGCATTGTAGGTTTCGCGTAAATCTACACCATGGTCCAACGAAGAGGTGCAGAGTTTTCTGTGCTTGGTGGCAGATCCACAGTGAGAGGAGCGACCCGCATTGATACAGATTGCAGCCAAGCATAGAACTGGACTACGGCCAAGCTGAAGATGAATGTGAGAGAACCATCGATGGTGAGTGATTTGAAATATTGTGCATCTGTTCGCTTATTTATCCTGTTGGTGGTCAGCTCACTTTTTTTTGAGCGATACAGCACCGTCCTGTACTGGCTAATGAGTGTTAGAGTGTTAGAGTGTCACATGCCTGTTCTTTTCATTTTCTCTATCCCCTCACCCACCAGCCAGTCGCAGCAGATGACTGCCCCTCCCTGAGCCTGGTTCTGCTGGAGGTTTCTTCCTGTTAAAAGGGAGTTTTTCCTCTCCACCGTCGCCAAGTGCTGCTCACAGGGGATCGCCTGATTGCTGGGGTCTTTCTGCAACTGTGGGGTTCCCCCCTACAGTTGATAGTGCTATGAGATGACTGTTGTTGTGAAATGGCGCTATATAAATAAAGTTGAATTGAATAGTAGCTAGCCAGCTAGTAGCCAACTGCTGATTTGTGCTTGCTTTGTCTGAAATATTCTCTTGTGAGAGCAAAATGATGAAATATGTTTATCCTGGTTAACGTCCTGGTTTGTGTACGTGTTGCACGTTGGTGCTGTGCATTAAGTTGTGTGTAATTTCTTTCTAGAATCTCTTTCCACATGCCAGGGGTCCGCCGCCCTCAGCATGTTGTGTTTATATTGTGGATACAGGTCAAGAGGACCCCAGGATCCAAAATCTCAACATATACAAGTGCATTGTCAAACCAGTGATTTATAAAGCGATTCATGTAATTTTCTAAAGCATCAGAATGGACCCACACACCAATTCTGTGGATTTTCCATAAAAGGTGTTGGAACAGTGTTGTTGTGCTGTTTCTGTTCCACCATAAATCCCTGGATTGATAATGTACTTATACATGTACAGAGTGGATACTGAGGTTCTCACTGGTCAGGGAAACGAAGCATTTTTGTCACATCCCTCCACTGACTGTCACAAGTGTGTTTCCCTAATACAGTTACATCTGCAAAAATTAGAATATCATGAAAAAGTTCAATATTTTTTGTCACTCATTTCAGAAAGTGAAATCCATATATTACGTATATAGATTCATTACACAGACAGTGATATACTGCAAGTGTTTATTTATTTTAATTTTGATGATTATGGCTTACAGCCCCTGAAAACCCCAAATTCAATTTGGCAAAAAATTAGAATATTACATAAAATTAATTTTAAAAAATAGTTTTTAAATAGAAATGCTGCTGAAATGTTGGTTAACATGGGCTGTAGCCATAATCATCAAAATAAACATTTGCAATATATCACTGTCCGTGTAATGAATCTGTTGTAGGATGTGTCTGGTTCATGTGTTTAGATAGGGCAGCTCAGTGCGTGAACGTGAGTGAGTGAGTGAGTGCGTGCGCGCAGCCGAGGCGCGCCCGTGTGAGTGTGGAATGGCCCCGAGAAGTGAACGGTGTGTGTGAATTGTGCGGATGAGGAGGGAGAGAGCGAGGCGACCGGAGCAGGTAAAAATTGCTGCTATTAACAGTGCGGTGTGTGAATAAAGCCCCAACGCTTCAGCAAAACGCCCCGTGCTTCTGTGTACCACCATACCGTTTTTAACAAGAGTGAGGTTTACTCGGGAGTTGACCCCGGAGGAAGAGCTGCCTCCGGCCCTGGAGAAGACAGATCTCCCCTGCGTCCCCCAACCACGGTTAGGAGACGACAGGCAGGAACGGTTAGCACATCTATATATGGGTTTCACTTTCTGAAATGAGTGACAAAAATATTGAACTTTTTCATGATATTCTAATTTTTTGAGATGTGCTTGTTTATGTGTTGAACTTGCTTGAAACTAACCATTTCTGTCTTTGGTCCAGGCAAGAGGAAAGGAGAAGCAGCCAGCCCACAGCGGACCTCGCCACTGTGGAAAGTACTGAAATCCTTTGCTTTTATAGGTAAAGTGCCAAAACCAAAGGAGCACAATTTCCACTTAATATAAAAGGGACTGAACTGGGATTTATTTGATTGTGTGACTATTAATTACAGAATAATTGAAAATGACTGGCACATCAACTGTAAAATAAGCCGCTTGTTAATGTATTTATTTTTTTATTTTGTCAGCTCACTTGTGTGATCCTTTGTGAGTTATGTTCATAACTGTATGTTGCTCTTTGGGGAATGGGAGTTGTTCAGTCACCAGTATAATTTAGTTTACATGTGTAGTTTATAGTCTATCATCAATAAACTAATGCAGTATTATAATAGCAGGACACATTACAAATATTTGAGGCCCACTGTAGTGCTTCTTTTATAGCAATACAAGTACAAAACACCGCTCACACTTGAAGCCAGGTGCAGTCGGCCATCTTTTCTCTCGCTTGGGAAGAATTTCTGCGACTTCAGACGGCTCTCAACAAGGTAAGGATAAATTAAATTTTATAAAACGTCGGTCACAATTACAGGTAGTGATTTTATGCACTGTTTTCACCGGGCTAGTGTGCTATATGCTATCAGCACTGAGCAACATGAGGTTAATCAGAATCAGAATCAGATTTATTGCCATTGTTCATGTAGTACACAAACTAGGAATTTGTCTCGGTGCAATGCTGCAACATTAAACATGATAAAATAAAAGAAATAAACTATACATGCAATAAAGTGTAGAATAAGAATGAGTAATACTAGTCAGCAGTTAAAATATATTAGCGAGCAGCAGATAATGTGGAGAACCATATAGTGCAGTCGGTAATGCAGGAAGAAAACAGTGATGATTGACATGAGTCTGGTTGAGCTGCTGTACATGGTGCACGAGAGTCAATAAGTCACTTAGTGTTCAGCAGTCTAATGGCAGAGGGGAAGAAGCTGTTCATGTGACGGGAGGTTTTAGTCTGGATGGACCAAAGTCTTCTACCTGAGGGGAGGGGGGCAAACAGTACGTGACCAGGGTGTGAAGGATCGGCTATGATCCGGCCAGCACGCCTCCGGGTCCTGGAGATGTACAGATCCTGGAGAGATGGGAGCTTGCAGCCGATCACCTTCTCAGCAGTGCGCACGACGCGCTGCAGCCTTAGTCTGTCCCTGGCAGTGGCTCCTGCGTACCGCACGGTTATGGAGGTGGTGAGGATGGACTCGATGATGGCTGTGTAGAACTGCACTAACATCTTGGTGGGTAGCTTGAGCTTCCTCAGCTGCCTCAGGAAGAACATCCTCTGCTGGGCCTTTTTGATGAGGGAGCTGATGGTCGGCTCCCACTTGAGGTCCCTGGTGATGGTGGTGCCTAGGAAGCGGAAGGAATCTGCAGTGGTGATGGGAGAGTCTGAGAGGGTAAGGGGGGGCAGAGGGGTTGTGACTTTCCTGAAGTCCACAATCATCTCCACTGTCTTCAGAGCATTCAGCTGCAGGTTGTTGTTGTTGCACCAGGACGCCAGCTGGGCCACCTCTCTCCTGTAGGCGGACTCGTCGCCGTTGGAGATGAGCCCGATGAGGGTGGTGTCGTCCGCAAACTTGATCAACTTGACAGACTGGTGGCTGGAGGTGCAGGAGTTGGTATAAAGGGAGAAGAGTAGGGGGGAAAGTACACAGCCCTGGGGTGATCCGGTGCTGATGCCAGCAGAGTCTGAGACAGTCTTTCCCAGCTGCACATGCTGCCTCCGGTCCGTCAGGAAGTCAGTGATCCACCTGCAGAGGGAGTCAGGCACGTTGAGCAGGGACAGCTTGTCCCGGAGCAGAGCGGGGCGGATGGTGTTGAATGCGGAGCTGAAGTCCACAAACAGGATCCTGGCGTAGGTTCCCGGGGAGTCCAGGTGCTGCAGGATGGAGTGGAGGGCCAGGTTGACTGTGTCGTCTACAGACCTGTTGGCTCGGTAGGCAAACTGCAGCGGGTCCAGGAGAGGGGTGGCGATGGACTTGAGGTGGGGCAGGACCAGGCGCTCAAAGGACTTCATGACTACAGAGGTGAGCGCTACAGGTCTGTAGTCATTAAGTCCAGTGATCCGTGGCTTCTTGGGGACAGGGATGATGGTGGAGGATTTGAGGCAGGTCGGCACGTGGCATAGCTTAAGGGAGGTGTTAAAAATGTCTGTGAAGACAGGAGCCAGCTCTTTCGCACAGTGTCTCAGGGTGGAGGGAGACATGCCGTCCGGACCGGGGGCCTTGCGCGGGTTCAGTCTGGAGAACTGTTTGAGCACGTCCTGCTCACTGATGACAAGGGCAGGGGGGGAGGAGGGGGGCGCCTTTGATGAAGTAGGGATCGTGGAGGCTGTGGAGCTGGAGGGAGGGGGGGAGTTGGACACAGATGACGAGGTGTCAAAACGGGCATAGTGTTGGGACAGTCTTTGACAAAGGGCTTTGTCATCCTGACCTTTAGGAGCCTGAGGCCGATAATTGGTGATTTGCCTCAGTCCTCTCCACACAGAAGCCGAGTCGTTAGCAGTGAACTGCTGCTGGAGTCTCTCAGAATACACAGATTTAGCTCTCCTCAGCTCTCTGTTAAACCGATATTTAACCTCCCTGTAGCAGCCCCTGTCTCCACTTTTCAGCGCTGCTTCCTTCTCCTTCCTGATCTGTCTGAGCTTAGCAGTGAACCAGGGCTTATCATTAGAGTAACTCACCCTGGTGCGCAATGGAAGAATGCTCTCCTCACAAAAGTGGATATATGAGTTTACAGTGTCCGTGTACTCATCCAGATCATGCGTGGCTCCTTTAAACATGCCCCAGTCAGTCATTTCCATGCACGTTTCCAGCTTCTCCTCAGCTTCACTGGTCCATTTCTTCGTAGTGCTCACAACAGGTTTCGTGAGCTTCAATCTCTGTCTGTATGTGGGAATGAGGTGGACCATCACGTGATCAGATAATCCCAGCGCAGCGCGGGGAACAGCGCGATATGCGTCTTTCACTGTGGTGTAACAGTGATCCAGCGTGTTTATTCCTCTTATCTGGTGGGGCATTTAATAAACTGTTTGTAGCGGGGGAGATCGTGGCTCAGATTGCTCTGGTTAAAGTCGCCAACCACAATAACCAGAGAGTCTGGAAAAATCCGCTCCGTGTGTTGGATGTGATCTGCGAGCGCGCACTGAGCTTCGCGCGTGTCCGCGTCGGGAGGGACGTACACAGCGGCGAGGATGAATGAGGCGAACTCCCGCGGGGAATAAAATGGCTTGCAGTTAATAAAAAGAATTTCCAGGGCGGGAGAACAGTGTTTGGAAATTACCGTTACATCAGAGCACCAGCTGCTGTTGATGTAAAAGCAGACTCCACCTCCTGTGGTCTTACCGGAGAGCTCTGTGTCACGATCAGCACGAAACAGCTGAAATCCCTTGAGGCGCAGCGCGCTGTCCGGTGTATTTTCCCTGAGCCAGGTCTCGGTAAAACAGAGGGCAGCCGAGGAAGAGAGGTCCTTAAAACGCATCAGCAGTCTCAGTTCATCTACCTTGTTAGAGAGAGAATTGGTATTGGACAGAAATATGCCAGGCAACGCCGTGCGCGTGCCTCTCCTGCAAAGCCGGACGAGAGCGCCCGCTCGTCTTCCTCTCTTTCGCCGTCTCACTTTTCGAGCCAAGCAATGAACCAGATCGGCGGCAGGAGCTAAAAAAACTGGGAGTAGGTCCGTGGGAGTGAAAGTCCTGATATTTAGAAGTTCTTCACGGGTATAAGAGCTCGCAGACACACAATTGACAAACAAAAACAAAGGGCGCAGCGAAGCACCATGGCGATCACTGTGGGCGCCATCTTGGATCGAGAATCCAATGTCAATGCTACGGTTAGTGTTACCGCTGGCTTCTGTTAGCTACGCGACTGTTGGTGAGTTTTATTTTATATGTGTTCATATTTATTGAAATGTACACACAGCATGTGTTTTTGTGTCGTAAATATTTAGACTGAAGGCTAAATTTTGTTGCGTCCGCTCTCTAGAGGGTTATTCACAATAATGAAGTTAACATTCGGGTTAGCTTAGTTTAGTGGGGGGGGGGGGACTTAACGGCGCAGCGGCTTGGCGAGGCATGTTGGCGGGAGATATAACGTTGTGTTACATGACGATTCTCGGTAAGGGTCATTCTTCAAATTTATTTATTCTCCGTTTTTTTCCGGGTTTTTAAAGTAGGCGCCAACCGTTTGTCAAAGCAGTGATGGCGGTTACGTGAACACACACAGACGCCACACAGAGTTGACTGCAGTGAGAGGATGGAGCGTTAGGTTAAAGGTGTGAGCATGGAGAGAGAGAGAGACGGGGGTGGAGCGAGCTGCGGGTTGAATGAGAAGAGAGAGCGGCGGTAACATCAATAACGCAGTTAATTAGAAGAACAAACTGGTGTTTTCTTATTTATTCACAGCTGTTACAGTCAAAATCAGTAACGCAGTCCTGTGTGAAGCTGCCTCACTGCTGCACTAGTGTGAATTCAGCTGAAGTTTACATCTGTCTGCTGTGTCCATTAAGCAGAAACACTCACACCTGCTGAATCTGTGTATTATTCGTTCAGTTGTTGTTCAGCTGAGAATCAAAAAACTATACATTAAAAAGTAGGTCGTTTTTCGTTCCATTGTTTTTACAATGAGAACAAATAAATCAACATTCATTTGTTTTTCAGTATCCCGTCTGTTAAAGGGCATTGCAGAGATAACTGCTGGATATGCAGCACAGCTGATCGATCAGCGCGGCGTTGCTTCCTGTTTTGGTTCCTGTTATAAATTAAGACAAAAATAGTTATCTGCAGTTATTTTGTATACAAGTATAAATTGCTGTTGTGCTGTGATGAAAACACAGATGATAGAACTTCTGGGTCACGTAGCTCGGACAAATTAAATATTAAAATCAAAATCTGTCCGTGGCCAGTATTACCACTGTAAAGTACTGTAAAGTAGTACTACTGTAAAGTAAAGTTTATTAGTAACAAACTTATTGAAAAGTAAAGTTTACTTTATTTGATCTGAATCAAAAAGACGGGATATTGAAAAGCAAAAGAATTTTGATTTATTTGCTTTCATTTTAAAAATGATAAAACAAAAAACGACCATTTTTATAAAATATTTATTGTTTTTTGGATTCTTAATTGAATAACAATTGAATGAATGATACATGATTCTGTTTTTTGTGTTCTTATTCAGTTTTTCATTTCAAGCAGACAATGTACAGACTAACGTTGTTTTTTACTATTCAGTTTATACAGAAAAACAAAAAAAATCTTTCATTTTTTCAGGCAAAATTGAATATCTGAAGGAACAGGATATGATGAAGTAATTTTAAAAATATATTTTTTATTTATTTTTTCATAGGTATGTGGTGTTCTGACCCAGTCACCTCCACCCACCTGCTTTGAGCAAAATTTCACAGGCTCTATAGTAAATGGTGAGTATTATTGAAATGATTTTGATGATTTACTTGATGTATTTTACTTGGTCTGACAATGCTGCTTTTAATTTCTTAAAAAAAATGAACATTTTGTATACAGTGTGCTATAACTGCAGTACAATTTACTGGAGCCACATTCCTAGGTAGAACTAATGCTGTCTAATACAACAGTCCTGTGATGATTCCTACCATAATGAAGGTCACAGTATTCATTCAGTGTATGTGATGTATATTTTTTCCTGAACAGGTATTTGGTGTTCTTCTAGTTCACACTAGTGAACACTTTGCATGGAGAACCTTTCCAAAGGCTCTGTAGTAAATGGTGAGTATAATTCAAATTACTCTGTTTGATTTGTTTACACAGACTTTCAAAATATATGTATATGACAATGTTGCTGTCAGTTTCTGAAATAATTATATATGGTGTGCTAAAATGTTAAGAATATACACATTGCCCAATTTACTGACTCCACATTTTTAGCTAAACAATATGCAATACAATATAGTCTAATACAACAGGCCTGCAATAATTACTGCCATCATAAAGGCTTTTGTGCCATGTTTGTAACAACAGTTTCAAAGAGTGTCTGATAATAAGAGTAACCGTCCATCCATCCATCCATCTTCTACCGCTTTTCCGGAGGTCTGAGTCGCGGAGGCAGCAGTTCAAGCAGAGAAGCCCAGACTTCCCTCTCCCCAGCCACCTGCTGCAGCTCTTCAGAGAGGATACCAAGGCGTTCCCAGACCAGCTGGGAGACGTAGTCTCTCCACCGTGTCCTGGGTCTGCCCCAGGGTCTCCTCCCAGTGGGACGTGCCTGAAACACCTCAAGTGGGAGACGTCCAGGAGGCATCCTAATCAGATGCCCATACCACCTCAACTGACTCCTTTCAATGTGGAGGAAACTAAACTGGCTTTTGGTACGTGGAATAAGAGTAACCGGGCTGTTCTAAATGGGGTGTGCTTAATGAAATATTTACCTCTTACTAAACAAGTCAATTGCACCACAAACTACAGCCTCCAAAATGACCTGTTGAATTAACATATCCTTGAATCTGTTTCAGCAAACACTGTATATTATAACTTTCATGATATTAGGATTTTTTTGCAATACTGTTGTTTGACTGCAGTAGTTTTTACTTGATAAGTGAGTATGCATTTGAGTAACACAACAAATTAACCAAGCAGAAGTGTGCATCTGTTTAGTGAGGAAGCTCTGTTGGGTGTGTTTTAGGTTGACCTGCCTTTAACCCCCCCCCCCCCCCCATCTCTCTGTCCCCCCCAGAGTGAATGTGGCAGTGTAAGGGGTGTTCAGTAGTCGTTTCAAGTAGGTTACAACTACTTAACCATTACAAACTCAAACATCCACATTTTGGATGTACCACCCACTACCCATGTACATATTCAAAATGTCCATGCACATTTAAGACATGGAATACTTTCATCGTACATCAAGGGTAGAGTGCATTCCACACAGTTTAGTCAGTTCCAAAAAGAAGTGACTACTTTCAGCTGTCACTTATGTGCATGCAAGAATTTAGCTAATGAAAAGGAGTACTTTGTTCATATCAACACACATTTGAGGAGAAATGAAAATGTTTGTTGCATGTTTGTTGGCTGTAGTTTTCAAACCAATGTTTATGGAACGTTTAAGTCTCATAAGAGTCGCAGACATACACCTCACACCCTAACTGATTTTATACCAGGTATTGTGAAAACAACAGAATTAGCATCACCATCACTGCATGATTGATTTTCTGATTGCCAGTACGAGGAGTGTGTGGAGGAGGAAGTTTCTGATACATCACTAGATTTGAAAGTCCAACACGAGATACTCCCAGGTGCAATTCCGCAGCAGCTTGCTGCAGCCTTGTTTTAAAGTTGGAATATTTAGTGCATGTTCCAGGTACAGCTATTGATGAATTCTTACAAGAACTTAGTTACTTGATAAACTCTGCATCAGTTCCATTCCCTAGAAGTTTAGTAAGTGATATTCTTGAGCGTCATAATCTCCAGCTTGATGACTATGTAGTTACAGAAATCACCACAGCAGTTTGCGCAGCAAACCCAGTTCAAAGAGCAATTGAAAAAGGTGGCCCTCTTAGTACTTCATATCAGCATAAACAATATTCCAAGGAAAAATTCAGGGTTGTGGAACCAGTTGCCTACATACTTGATCATAAAAAGAAACACACTTTTCAGTATGTCCCATTGCAGTATTATACCCTTGCAACAAATATTGAATTACAGATGCCTTCTTGATAAGATTGTTGCAAATCATAGAGGACACCAAGATATTAAACTTGACCCTTCTTATGAATTAGGGTCCCCTGAAGATGGTTTGCATTTTAAAGAAAACAGCTTTTTGAATGCTGAGGAATTACGAATATCACTGCGTCTGTACATGGATGATTTTGAGATCTGCAATCCCTTAGGTACCTCCCGTAAGAAACACAAGCTTTGTGGTGTTTACTGGGTACTGGGTAACCTTCCACCTGGCTCTCACTCATTTTTATCATCTATTTATCTTGCAGTACTTTGCAAAAGTGTTGATGTGAAAATATATGGTTTCGACAGAGTGTTGGAACCTCTTCTGCAAGATCTTAAAACTCTAGAGGACCGTGGGGTGTATGTCCCTTTATTAGGTGTGTCTCTTAAAGGTACTCTTCAGAGTGTTGTGGCTGATAACTTGGGAGCACACAGTATTGCAGGCTTCACTGAGAGTTTTTCAGGTGATTTCTTCTGCCGGTTTTGCACAGTCAAACGTTGTGACATTGGATCTGACTGTGTTGCTTCTGGCGTTTTCAGTCTGAGAACTAAAGAGGTGCCTGCAGGTCATGTAAAAGCAGCACTCAAGAATAACGCTCATTGTGTTGGTGTTAAACGGGACTGTGTTTTAACCAGTACTCTGTCTCATTTTCATGTTGTCTCTGGTTTTCCTCCCGACGTTGCTCATGATGTATTGGAAGGATGCAAGCCTTGAACGTGTCAGAGTGGAACTTCTTTCAGATGTTAAAAAGAGGAACAACAGGGAAGTAGTGAAGATGAAAATGGAAAAGACATTTGCCTATAGGAGATATGAAGTGGTTCGTGACTCACCCATGATACAAGACTTTCAGGCAAGATGGCCAGCGCTGTTCGAAACAAGTGAGGTGAGTGATTATAAAATTTGCTTAGAATGTGATCTTGGCTTTATGTTTTCAAACAATTGTGCATAGACTGACTAGAAATCAACTTATGAATTCTAAGATTATTCATAATGTATAAATATTTGAATTTAACTTTATCTTACAAGTCGGTGTGGTTAATCAGTATAAAACCTTTCAGTGAACAACTTTCTAATTAATTGTTTCAATGTCTTTGTCTGTGATAATTCTTGTTTTCAGATAAATGCTGAATTTAAGCGCATTACCACCGTACCACTGCAATCCAGATTTTTCTCACAGCTAGATGTGCTATCTGACAAACTTCTGAAGCTTTTTGAGAAGAGAGGAGGACAAATTGGCAAGCAACTACAGAGCATTTTGGCACACATGACTCAAGTAAGAATGCATTTTGGAAAAGGAAAATATTGCTTTGACAGTGTACATATTTGATTGAGGAAAAATGATTCTAACTGATTTGTTCTGCTTATCCTTCTTGACTTAGAATGAAGATACAGATGTAAGACGGGAATGCGTCATCAAGGGACTGTGCGTGTACCTAAATGAGGACCCGGAAAATCTTGCGAGAGAGTACATGGTGAGTATGATTATTAGCAGCCAGTGTTTTCAGATTTAACTTAAACTTTTCCTTTTTACTCATCAAGTTTTTGAAACAAAAATGAATCAGCATTTTGCACTTACCTGCAGTTGAGAGACAACACTTTTTACTCAATTAGTAGTTCCACAATGACTAATTTTCATATTTAAAATGTACTTTTAAAAAGAAGAGTTCAAGAAATAACTGCAAATTCTAAAAGATTAAATCTGTGATTCCCAACTAATTTGGCTTGTGATGTTTGTCACATTTCAGATGTATATAAGTTTTGGCAGCGAGGGAGGTGCCTTTGTGACCTCTAGGTTAATACAGGCCATAAACTATTTCATAATAAAAGTCACGTTAAGAAATTAAGGGATTCTTTGCACTGAAAAACTAAGGTAGAGGGCTTTTAAACTGACACAGATGCATGTTGTGTTGAATTTGTTTTAACAGCATTATACAGTAATCAAAATGACACAAGATCATCACAAAACAGGTTTTCTCACTAAAATTGACCAAGTATTCTTATTAAATCAGCCACTACAGCATAATACTTCTAGTCTTATATTTAAACGTTATTACACGAGAGGGTGTGCTTTACCGTCATTATTGTCATGACAGTGATGCGGTCAGTGTTAGCATCACTGAAGTGACAATAATGACAGTAAAGCACACCCTCTCATGTAATAATGTGATTATACAACCATTGCCAACAAAATAAAATGTATTGTCAAAATGTATTCATACTGTGGGCATTTCACTCTCAAAATATAAAAGTTTTTGGCTCATTCTCTGTTTCAGTGGAAATACATGAGATCTGACGTAAACTAGTCCCTGTCAGCAGCCAACTTGGGCTCATGTTTTCTAGACATGGAGATTTCCCAAAACTGAATACCACACATAGCAACACAAAACTGCTTTGCAGCTCAGTTGTGTTGTAACTAGAATATCGGCTGAAAAAATCATTTTTTTTCATGGACTGATAGTTATACTTCTGCTGGCATCTCAGTCATTTTTAAGCTAACAGATGCCGTGACGACCACTCAGCTGATCTTTATCTGCAACACACTTGTATTTATGGTTTTATTTAAATATAGGCAACGGTTTTCCAGTGTCAGCGCTAGAACAAAAATCTGCCTTTTAATAAACTCACCAGCAGATGTTTCTTTTCAGCTGGGGGTGTGTCGCTCCTGTTTAATGTTAGATAGCGGCAATAAGATAGGCGGAGTAATATTTTCAGTGATGAGGGTTTTTCATTTGAGCATGGCTAGCCGTGCTGTCTTGCTCATTTAACATTCTAAGAATGTTGAGAACCAATCAGATTGCTCGGTTTGATCTACATGTTGTATAATTGTGTTTTACTTGATTTAATTTGTGGCCTTTTATTAACTGTACACTTTGCAGGCTGGAGATGAAGCCTTCCAAGGATCCATTGAGGACACCACGGTAGGAATATACGTTGTCAAACCAGGAGATGCCACCAGTAAACCAGAGGACATGGGGGTTGTCCTTGAAGGCCACATTGTACTGCGTGATCTGGACAACGCTGCATTTGGTGCTGCAATGTTGTTTGGCTTAATGTATGCCTTGAACCTCAACTACCCCACTGAAGTGAAGTGTACTTTTGAAGTGCTCCAGAAAGTTGTGATGGAGCTCGACAGCGACACTCTCTCTAAGAAAGCCCAAGTTCTTAAAAACAGACTCCATCAGTGAGCTGTTGCCATATATGAAAAGGCTGAGACGCAGTTTACCATGTTTGCCCCTTGAAACACAAAACATGGTTGATCTTTCATTGCATTGATGATGCTTTGAGCACTTATGGAACTCACTTACACCGCGTTGATGTTTGCTACGTCAGGCTCCCCATACATAAATATGTTTTGCCTCAAGACTTCTGAACCCGTCTACCATGTTAGCCCTTTGGAAAATGGACTATTCAGTGCACTAGTACTGGACTGAAATGATGCAACTCGCATGATGCATTGCCTTTACGTATGTTTTTGGCAATATTTGTAACGTGTGCTTACAAATTTCAAGTCAGAAGTGTTGGTGCTACTCTGACATGTAACTACTGTGTTTGTGCTACACACTCTTATAACGAGAGCTGTCCTCGTAAAGGGATACTTTGTTCTGATTACTGCCTTGTGTTTTTGTACACACTAACCCCATTGTGGTACATTGTTAATACTTTGTTTTCAGTTGGAAGCTGGTTTAAGGTCAGACAGTACTTTGTTCTAAATAAGTGATGCATCTTTATACTTTTATACCCATACATACATACATGCACGCATTCAGACTATTGTGGAACATTCTTTGTTGGCATTTTGTGGTCATTGTTAATTGACGTTTTCTTTTCATTAGGAAGCTGTTTTAAGTACAGAAAGTAATGCATCAGTTCATAGCGGTTACAGATGTTCTTGCAAATGCTACTTTCAAGCAAGAGTAATGTGGGAATGTACACAGATATACACGGTCTCACATAGAACTGTTGACAGATGTTTACTACTCAAACATGGTCAAAAGTGTTTAACTGGTAAAAGAAAACACATGAATTGTGTTTATTATTATATTGCATGTTTGTACTCATGTACGTACCTACATACCACTGACAAGTGGATTTTGGCTCTGATTGTATTTTCTAGTTTGAAAGAGCCAAAAAGTGGATTTGTACTTGAATGTTAAAGTTGTTTTATCAACCAAATACAGTTTCTCTTCTTGTTGTGAAAGAAATGTTTTTCTCCTGGCCTCATTTGTTTTGAAAATTTCATGTTAGATATTTTGGTAGTTGGTTAGGCTGCATTAATTTATTTGAATAAATTCATGTACAAAAATAGCCTAATTTTATGTAGGATACACAAAGTATGCAGAAGCTTTATAACTTAATAGTGTGAGACCTACCTAAACAAATTAAGTTGTAACAAAACGCTGCAAAGACTTTATATAAAAAACTTGCATTGCTTTAACAGATGGTAATTGAGTACGCTAAAAATAAAAAAGTCATGTTAATTTACATAGATACATAAAGAAGTTATGTTGGTTTAGCATAGGTTAGTTTCATGTACATGACATAAAAGAAAAACTGAATTTTTATAAGAAAGTTGTGTTATTTGAACAAATAAGAATTGCGTATACTTAACACAAATACATTTTTTTTGGTAAACATAACTTTATTATGTGCAACCATCCATCCATCCATCTTCTACTGCTTTTCTGGAGGTCCGGGTCGCGGAGGCAGCAGTTCAAGCAGAGAAGCCCAGACTTCCCTCTCCCCAGCCACCTGCTCCAGCTCTTCAGAGGGGATACCAAGGCGTTCCCAGACCAGCTGGGAGACATAGTCTCTCCACCGAGTCCTGGGTCTGCTCTGGGGTCTCCTCCCAGTGGGACGTGCCTGAAACACCTCAAGTGGGAGGCGTCCAGGAGGCATCCTGATCAGATGCCCATACCACCTCAACTGACTCCTTTCAATGTGGAGGAGCAGTGGTTCTACTCTGAGCCTCTCCCGGATGACTGAGCCCCTCACCCTATCTCTGAGGGTGAGTCCAGCAATCCTACAGAGAAAGCTCATTTCAGCCGCTTGTATCTGCGATCTTGTTCTTTCAGTCATTACCCAAAGCTCGTGACCATAGGTGAGAGTAGGAACGTAGATTGACTGGTAAATCGTTTGCTTTGCCTTAGAACTCAGCTCCCTCTTCACCACAACAGACCGGTACAACGTCCGCATCACTGCAGATGCTGCTCCAATCCGTCTGTCAATCTCTCGCTCCATTTTCCCCTCACTCGTGAACAAGACCCCAAGATACTTAAACTCCTCCACTTGGGGCAAGAGACTGTCCCCAACCCGGAGAGGACAATCCACCTTTTTCTGGCTGAGGACCATGGACTCGGATTATGTGCAACCGATGTACATATTGTTTTCATGTAAATTGAACAGATTTTTTTTTTCAGTGTTGTCACATTCAAATTGTAATCGCTCCTGTTTTGTTTTTCTTTTGAATTCTTGGATGGAATATGGGTGGGCAATATAAGCTGCGGCTTCAGCCATCACCCATTTCAGATAACTTACATTGAACTGTATAATATAGATAGGTAGATAGATAGATACTTTATTTCGAACAAAAAGTATAACAAAAACAAAACAAATGACAAATGCAATAAAGTAACAGTATACAGTGTTCGAAAGGGAGAAGGAAGAAGTGAACACTTATTAATTCCATCTCCTCTTTTCCATATATATCAGAGGAGTTATTGTCTAATTTGACCATGTTGGATTTTCTTTCCCCTTTGTTATATTATTCTATTTTCTTTTAATCTTTACTTTTAATCTATCTGAAATAAAGATTCATTCATTCATTCGCATTCCACCACTGGCTTTTAGCAACAAGTGTATTTCCCAAATATTGACATGATACTGACCCAGAAAGCAGACACAACTCGGAAAACTCAGTTAACCTTTTATTAATAGAAGTGTGAGTGTGTGGATGCGTGTGTGAAAGTCTGTAGTGAGTGTAGCGCGTCGTAGAATCAGCCTGGGGTGAGCAGAGCACCGTGCAACCTGGCAGCCCTAGGGACAGAGCAGAGAGCACGTTAGAGGTAGTCTTTGACAGGGGAATGCCAGATTGTACTGTTCTGACTTTCTGCTGAGTTGGAGGAGTGCACAGGTTAGCACCATGGCCCAGACCAGGAGGACAGTGCCAGTCGCCCGTAGGAGATGTAGCTGGCAGGTGAACGAGGCAGGGGAATCCGCTGCCAGGAGGACGCCACCTGTGCACAGGGTTAAAGTGGGTGAGAGGAAAGGTTCAGGCTTACTTGGTTGCCAAGTGGTGAGGAGACCCTTGGGCGAGAAGAAGCGCTGGAGGAAGATGAGGCTGGTAGCTCGATGAGAAGATTGGCGAGTGCAGTTTCCATGGGATGGAAGCAGACGACTCCACGCTGAGCCCTGGGTCTCCCAGAATAAATAGGCAGAGCCAAATGGTAGACAGGTGTGTGCACAGGTGCGCCTAATTGGCGGCCATGACAAATATGTTTTAAACTTGCTTTAATTAACCACCACCCATTTCTGTCTTTTGTCTAGGCAAGAGGGAAACGATCCACCCCAAACTGGACTTTGCCTCACTATTTACAGAGATGCAGGCTGAAGATCTGCTGAATTGGGACCAGCTTAAGCGGCACATCCCAGCTGCTTCTCAGTGAGGCAGCGTGGCCTGCGTGTGTGACCCATTCTAAGTTTTTTTTTTTTTTTTACAGTTTGAATTTTGCATATTCTGAATAATCTGGAATTTGCTGCTGATTGTAATAAACAATTTAGTGACTTATGTGTTTGCATCATGATTTTCTGTTTTGTCTGTTAAGGCACTGGTGGGGAAAAGAGTCAACAGTACAAATCATTTATCAATGACTTTGAAAATAATGGCTCATTTTTTAAGAAAAAGTAACTAAAACAATTATTTTATTAACTGAAGACTGTCTTGTTGGATGTGCCAGTGCAGAAGACCCTGCACATTTTAGTGACAGTACCAGTGTATGGAGGAATTCTGGGCCATATTAGCATCTGTATTTTATCATAATGGGTTAGGGCAGGGGTGTCCTATCATGTACCATGGAGGGCCAAGACTCTGCAGGCTTTACCTCCAACCAGTGTCTTCAACAGCAGATTCCACTGAATTTCTTCTACTGACTGCTGATCAGTGAAAACACCTGCTGAAGAGACTGGGTAGAAGAGAGAACCTGCAGGGTCTTGGCCCTCAATGGCACAAGATTGGACACCCCTGAGTTAGGGTTTAATGGGATTCAACATTTTAACACAAACTGGTTTATGCGTCATAATTCTGTTGACAGACTTACACCAAACCAAAAGTGATTCTCAAACTGCTGGATTGTTCTTAGCTTTTCCAATCTTTCAGTATTTAATTTATGTCACTTGGTGGTAACCTTCACATATAAAACAAGAGACACCTGCAACAACTTCAAAGGTTTATTGTCAGTGCAATTCCCAGTGCAATACTACATGAATGCATGTATAGTACATTGTTGATGCAGAGAATATACAGTACATGTATCTAGTAAATCAAGTATTTTCCATGTAACCTTGTGACTGCATTATTTTAATTGCTTTTAATCCTAGATCAAGTTTGTTTTGGCCTAAAATGCATCATAATTGTCAAATATATCTTATTATACCTAACTCAGTACTGTTTACCTTTTGAATATATATTTAGTGGTTAATATAACCCCATAACTACAACCTGGCGATCAAGTTGTGTCTGTCAGCTGATCACTTTGCTATGACACCACCACAGACTCCGTGCTGCTGGAGCAGCTACATCCATCACGTCTCAACAGTCTCTCCATGATTTTCACACAGATCAGAGCAATTTGTTGTACAGGAAGCTAAACATTTCTACAGACATTCTTAAGGTCTATAACTACTGATCGCTTGTAAAGCTGGGGTGACATCAGTGACAGGCTGTGTTGAATGCCCAGACCAACCGTTTGAAACGGTAATTTTCCCACAACAGAGCCATCTGAAACACACACACACAGCATACATATTTTAGTACCTAATAGCGATAACTTGCAGACATTACAGTATAGTACGACATACTTTAAGCAAACTACACAGTGATCTGTGTGGAGTTTGCATGTTCTCCCCATGTTGCGTGGGTTTACTCCAGGATTTCTCCGGTTTCCTCCCGCATGCCAAAAACATGCAGGTTAGGGATACGGGGCGCTTGCGCACACAGTGACCGGCAGCTGGTGGCTTGTCACCAGACTGCAAAACAAATCTACCTACGGGTACAACATAAGTACAAAAAAAAATAAATAAATAAAAATCATTAGCTTACCGTCATATATGATCTACTTCATATCCTCACGTCTTCGGCTCTATGGCTTCACAGACACTGCAGTACTTTTCCAGAGTGTTTCGTCTCGCTGCCTGTACCCTTGTCTGGTGGTCTTTTTTGGCATTTACGGTGACAAAAAGCCACAGACCGAGGAGTCGCCTTGTACAGCCGCATTGTTATGTTTTGCTTGGGTCGCATGTTTTACGTCATGGGAGTGTGGCACCGCCTTGCAGTAAAAAAATCCCGCCCAACCCAGGCATACCCAGCTGCAATGGAAACACAACTGAGCCGAACCGAGTAGTGTAGAGTAAGGCCGACTGGGTACTAGTGGCAAAGGGCCATTGGTGTTCCAAGAATAAGGAATTAGAAAAAATGTTGTTCTGCTTCTTTAATCAGGTCCAGTTTTGAAACAAGAATGAATATACAACACAGTCATCCATCCATCTTCTACACTTCTCTGGGGGTCCAGGTTGTGGAGGCAGCAGTGCAATCAGAGAAGCCCAGACTTCCCTCTCCCCAGCCACCTCCTCCAGGTCTTCAGAGAGGACACCAAGACGTTCTCAGACCAGCTGGGAGACATAGTCTCTCCAATGTGTCCTGGGTCTGTCCCGGGGTCTCCTCCCTCCTCCCACAACACACACATAAAAAGTAATTCCACTTCTGTAACTGCTCTTTCCTTCACCTACAGTATATTGTCATTCACATTATGTAGACCAAGCAAACTCATTGCAGCACTGCTGTAGTCCTAAAACGGTATTCACTTATATAGCACTTCTTTATTCTCATCTTTAGATGACCAAAGCGCTTTACAGATCCTGCTATCCACCCATTCACACACTGATGGCAGCATAGCTGCCCAACATGGCTCTGTCCAGACCCACCAGGAACAACTGGGGGTAAAGTGTCTTGCCCAGGGACACATCGGCAGGATATCTGGGGAGAGCGGGATTTGAACCGCCAACCATCTGGTTATTGGACGACCTGCTCTACCCCCTGAGCCACTGTCGTCCCAAGTAGTGCCACATCCTGTCAAGTAGTAGTCCACATCCTGTCATGTTTTAATGCTGTTAGTCTGTGATGACACTTTGTTAAGCTGTGTTCACACCAAAGGCGAAGGGGCGAATTTTTCGCACAGCACGATTATATAATAACTCAATGTAAACATGCGAACAGACATGACTTGCCCTTCTGAGTGAGATGCAGACAGGCAAAGTTGCCTTTATAACTTCTGCAGCTGTGTTGAACCTGCTGTGGAAATTCCCAAAATAACGTCATGCTTTGGTTTACATTATCCGACCGGGTGTTCACCTGAAAATGTCGTCTTAAGCCTTCAAAACTAATGGGTGTTTTTGTTGCTAGCATGTTAGCTTGCTAGTTCGTATGTGGCCGGAAAACTGTGGCTAAATATTGCCAAAAACCCGATTCAGCTGAAGAGTTCCCAGTCCTTCTGTCTCCCGGTGAGTGAGTTTTATTTTCTAACTAGTTTATTCTGCAATGGTGATAATTTTACTCCATCCACTAGCAGAGCTAGCTAGCTGACCCGAATGCGTGACGACAAAAATTTGCACGTACTCGCGTCTTCCCATTGACTTTGTTTGGATTTGCATCACCCCTTCGCCTTTGTTGTGAACACACCTTAAGAGACTGTCCTTTTTTACGTCAACAAATTGTCCCTGACTATAGTAACAAAGGTCAACACTGACTATGGGGACAACAAAAGCTTTCCAGAGAGTCCTAATCCCAATTTAATTAATTTCTCTGTTGCTCTCCCAGGTCTGCCCCATGGACCCTGCAACTCGAGTGGTTATTTTTTAATAAATATTTTTCCCCCAAATAAATTCCTGTTTGTTATATGTTGACTGTGTCATGGTTCATGTGCTGACTCTGTCGGCACTCGGGCTGTGTGGTAGTCTTCGTTCTCTCCTCTGGCGCGCTTCTAGACGTTTATTTTGACAGCGTCTCAGCAGGGCTTCCGGCTGTCAGTGGAGCCCCGCTGAACAACCTGATTCAGCGCTATTTAAGGGAGCAGCTCTGTTTGCTCAGGGCTGCGACCGACACAGACACCGACATACCAACGTCTCCTTCCCAGTCTGGCTTACCCTGAGGTCAGTTCCTACAGCGTTCAGGTTCCGCCCTCGCTGTTCATATGTAAGTGTTCGTATTTATTTGTGTTTGCCCCACGAGGCTTGTTATTTTGTCATTTTGTGTCTTCATTTAATAAATGTACGGACTCACAGCTGCCTATAGTGTCTCACTGATGGCTCGTGAGAGCCATCCATGTCAGTAGGTCGCAGTCAAAGAGACGCTGGTGGCCGTAGTTTGTTTAATTGGACTTGTTAGTTCCCTTGTTCAGCATACCAGTGTGCTGGGAGATGGCGTTGCCGCTCAAGGGCTACACTACAAGCCTGGGCTACGAGCTGATTATTGCTCTCACCGAAGTCGACGGAATCCTTTCCACCGCTCGTAGCCATCGCTTCCCCAGCGGCTTGCACTGGTACCTGGACTTTGCTGAGGATGTTATTAATTGCCTTCCCCGCTACTCCAACCACCCGAAATTCACGGCGAAGAAGGCTGACATCGTTGCGCACTGGGAGAGACTCCGTGGGCTGGAGGGAAACTCCGGCAGGGAGCCGAAGAGGAGGTCTCCTCGCTCCTCGCTTTGGGATCCCCTTCCTGTCCCTGTTCCAGGCCAGGAGTTTGCACCGCCCAGGGGTGATTCCCAAGAGAGTGTGATGTCAGTCGGGATTCCCCCAGAGAAGTTATGACAGTCAGCTGCTTCCATCCGAGTGGCTGTTGCTCGCTCCGCCGTTCACCCTACGTAGATTATAAAGCATGTGATGGCGGCAGTCAGACTGGTGGAGAGGAATCCAGCGTTAAGGGACTATCCAGAGTATGCCGACCTGCTCACTTCTGTTTCCGCACAGGAGCGGCGTTTCCCAAACCTCTCCTTCGCCTCGCCCTCTGCCGGTAACCATCGTCACACAGCTAACAAGAAGCCTCAGCAAGGACCCCGTCTGGATCCTGTTCCGGGTCGTCGCAAAGACTCTACCTCTCTGACAGCTGCCGTTCCTACGTCTCATCAGGAGGGAATCCCTGCAGCCTCTCTCCCCGGGTCACCCTCTTCCTGCTGTTCCGTCAGCTCCTCATGCCCGGATCGCCTCGGCTGTCATCCCCTCCTCCTCGACGTCTTCCTCGGCTTCTGTGAAGGTAATGAGTCCTGCTTCAGCGACGCCCGTCGTGGGTCCACCGCGAGCAGCTCCTCCTCGTCCTTCCAGGGGGCCCTCCATCACCATTCAGCGGGGCAAGGGATAAACAAAGTCCACTGCAGCGGGTTCCATTGGGCCTCCACAGATCAGGCAAGTAACTTTTCATTCTGTTCCCATATTAGATGAACTGCCTTGCTTGATTCCTGGGGGTGGAGTTCAGGGTTCACAGTCCCCTGAACTCCCTCCACCTGCTGCAGTAATTAGTAATGGACCTGCTACCTCTGTGTCTCCTTCCTCTGAGCGTTCCGCGGCACCAGGTCTACGCCGCCAGATAAGGTGGGAACCTGCGGCCCTGGATAGCCTGGTTCCAGCCTCGCAGCCACGTCATGGGCAGAGGAGGAGAGTGGACTGCAGTTTGGAGCCTGCGCCGACGATGAAGCGTCCCCGGGTCTCCACGGAAGAGCGGTCCAATCCAGCAGGTCGAGGAACCCCTGCCACCACGCCGTGCGGGTCGTCGGCGTGGACGTCAGCGTTGGAGGTTCCTCAGGCTGTGAAGAACATCATGCCGACTGCGGGGCCCGCTGTAGCCGAGTGGGAGCCAGACGACGTCCTTCTGCCTTCGGAACCCGGATCGTCGAAGTCCTGGACGGTGACAGAACTCGAGTGCAGGCAAGTGCTCTATTTTGTCTTCCTTCTATCAATTCTGGGGCATTTTTGCCTGTCTCTCGGGGAGACGAGCCGGGTGCAGCCGTCCGCTGCATCCGAGCTTGTCTCACTGGGCTCTGTCGCTACCGGTGATCCTAATCCCGGTTCTTTTCCTTCTCCTGAGCCTTCTCCCAGGGTCACCGGTGCGGAGTCATTCCCGGTCGCTGTGCAGGAGGTTCCGGGTCCAGGGTTGGAGGTCGTTTCTGGTGCTGCGCCGACCCAGTCGGGGTTCATCGCGGGTGTGGCATTGACCCAATCGGGGTCCGACGTGGGTGCCGACGAGACCCAATCGGGGTCCATCGCGGGTGCTGCCCCGACCCAATCGGGCTCCGACGTGGGTGCAGACGAGACCCAATCGGGGTCCATCGCGGGTGCTGCTCCGGCCCAATCAGGGTCCATCATGGGTGCCGCGCTGACCCGATCAGGGTCTAACAGGGGTGCAGCGCTGGTTCGGTCTAAGGCCAGTGAGGGAGCTGCAGATCCTCTGCCGCCTGATGCTGGACTGGCTCATCATCATCCTTCCCCTATTCATCTCCACTGGGTGCCATTGGGGTTCTCCACTTTTGGCTCGGCTCTCCCTCGTTTTCCCCCTCTCCAGGGAGGCCGGCTTCAGATTCTCCCCTGCGGTCCTGGTGGCTGAGTAATGCGGGTCGGCCGCCTGGAGGACTGCCCCGCCTGTTTGGCATTCTCGGTCGGCCACTTTCCAAACTTTCTCGTCCGTTCGGCGATCTGGCCCGGCCGCCAGAAGAACTGGGTTTCCTGGCATGGGACTGGGGTAGGCCGCCCGAACTGTTTCTTTTCCCCCTGCCAGCGATGTGGACGCTAGATGCAGGGTGGCCCCCCGAACTATCGGCTTTCATGCCGTGGTGCTTAGACTGCTGTCATCCCTGGTTTTCGATTTTTGTGCTCCTGTAACCTTTTGGGATGTGTGGGGGTCTTATGTATGGAATTGTGTATCTCACCGCTCCCTAGCGGGTATCTTTTGTTTTTTTCCTCTGTTTAGATGTCCATTCGTTGCCTGTAACAGTTTGTGTGTATGGATTTAAACTGCAGGGTTTCAACATTTGTAGTGTTTTTTTTTCTCTTCCCCCTTTTCTTTGTTGGGGGATGATATGTGTTTTTCCCTTGAAACTGTGTATCTTGGTCTGTAGACCCGAGTTTCTGTTTGTGGCTGGAAGTCTTAGTTGTCCCTTATTTGGGCTGATTATTCTGCCTGTTGGTGCATTATGGAGTGTTTCTCTGCTTTTTTCATACTCTGTAGTGTCTCCTGTTGTTTTTGTTTTTTTTTTCTCTCTTCACTCTGGTCACCAGGATCTAGCCCTCCTCGGCCTTTTTTCCCTCCTCCTCCCTCCCTGGGGTGGTTTTTTTGGCCTCCCAGTTGGGGGGGGGGGCGATGTTACACCGCGTCTAGAATCCGCGTCGGGAACTGGGGCAACTGTCATGGTTCGTTTGCTGACTCTGTCGGCACTCGGGCAGTGCGGTAGTCTCCATTCTCTCCTCTGGAGCGCTTCTAGACGTTTATTTTGACAGCGTCTCAGCAGGGCTTCCGGCGGTCAGTGGAGCCCTGCTGAACAACCTGATTCTAATCAGCTGATGATCCTTCATCAGCTGATTCAGCGCTATTTAAGGGAGCAGCTCTGTTTGCTCAGGGCTGCGACCTACACAGACACAGACATACCAGGTCTTCTTCCCAGTCTGGCTTCCCTAACCCTGAGGTCACTTCCTACAGCGTTCAGGTTCCGCCCTCGCTGTTCATATGTAAGTGTTTGTATTTATTTGTGTTTGCACCACGAGGCTTGTTATTTTGTGTCTTCATTTACTAAATGTACGAACTCACGGCTGCCTATAGTGTCTCACTGATGGCTCGTGAGAGCCATCCATGTCAGACTGACTTGATTTGAGGTTGATTTTCTTTTACATTCTATTCATCCACCTCCAAAAGTTGAATATTTTGGTGAATTTATTTTTTTTAGAAAGAACTCCATCCATCCATCCATCTTCTACTGCTTTTCCGGAGGTCCGGGTCGCGAAGGCAGCAGTTCAAGCAAAGAAGCCCAGACTTCCTGCTCCAGCCCTTCAGAGAGGATACCAAGGTGTTCCCAGACCAGCTGGGAGACATAGTCTCTCCAGCGAGTCCTGGGTCTGCCCCGGGGTCTCCTCCCAGTGGGACATGCCCAAAACACCTCAAGTGGGAGGCGTCCAGGAGGCATCCTGATCAGATGCCCATACCACCTCAACTGACTCCTTTCAATGTGGAGGAGCAGCAGTTCTGCTCTGAGCCTCTCCTGGATGACTGAGCTCCTCACCCTATCTCTGAGGGTGAGTCCAGCAATCCTACGGAGAAAGTTTATTTCAACCACTTTAATCCACGATCTCGTTCTTTCAGTCATTACCCAAAGCTCGTGACCATAGGTGACAGTAGGAACATACAGTAGATTGACTGGCAAATCGACAGCTTTGCCTTAGAACCCAGCTCCCTCTTCACCACAACAGACCGGTACAACGTCCGCATCACTGCAGATGCTGCTCCGATCCATCTGTCAATCTCTCGCTCCCTTCTCCCCTCACTCGTGAATAAGACCCCAAGATACTTAAACTCCTCCACTTGGGGCAGGAGCCTGTCCCCAACCCAGAAAGGACAATCCACCTTTTTCCGGCTGAATATGTCCGACCGAGTGTTGGCAAAATGAACCAAACTCTCACAACGGTTGTACGGAGACTGAATAGCTCGTAACAACAAGCTCGATACCCCATACTCCCGAAGCACCCCCCCATTAAAAAATCATGAGGGACGCGGTCAAATGCCTTCTCCAAGTCCACAAAACACATGTAAACTGGTTGGGCAAACTCCCATGAATCCTCGAGAATTCTCGAGAGGGTAAAGAGCTGGTCCGATGTGCCACGGCCAGGACGAAAACCACATTTCTCCTCCTGAATCTGAGGTTCAACCAACAGCCGGACTCTCCTCTCCAGTACCTTGGCATAGACCTTCCCAGGGAGGCTGAGGAGTGTGATCGCTCTAAAGTTGGAGCACACCCTCCGGTCCTCTTTTTTGGAGAGAGGAACCACCACCCCACTTTGCCATGCCAAAGGCACTGCCCCCAACCTCCACGCAATGTTGCAGAGGCATGTCAACCATGACAGCCCTACAACATCCAGGGCCTTGAGGTACTCAGGGCGAATCTCGTCCACCCCCGGGGCCCGGCCACCAAGGAGATTTTTAACCACCTTGGCAACCTCAGCCCCTGTGATAGGCGAACCATTCTCACTGTCCACAAGCCCTGCTTCCTCTGTGGAAGGCGTATCAGTGGGATTGAGGAGATCCTCAAAGTATTCCTTCAACCACCTGACAATATCCCTAGTCAAAGTCAACAGTGTCCCATCCGCACCATACACAGTGTGGACAGGGAGCTGCTTTCCCCTCCTGAGCCGCCGGACAGTTTGCCAGAATCTCTTCGAGGCTGACCAAAAGTCTTGTTTCATGGCCTCACCGAACTACTCCCATACCCGAGTTTTTTCTTCAGCAACCACCCGAGCTGCACTCCACTTGGCCTGCCGGTACACCTCAGCTTCTTCGGGAGTCCCACAAGCCAACCAAGCCTGATAGGACTCCATCTTCAGCTTAATGGCCCCCCTCACCGCTTGGTTCGGGGGTTGCCACCACAAGATGCACCGACCACCTTGCGGCCGCAGCTCTGGGCCACCGCTTTAACAATAGAGGTGGAGAACATGGCCCATTCAGACTCCATGTCTCCAGACTCCCTCGGAATGTGGTTGAACTTCTTCCGGAGATGGGAGTTGAAGACCTCCTGGATAGGGGCCTCAGCCAGACGTTCCCAGCACACCCTCACTGTACGTTTGGGTCTACCAGGTCTGAATGGATTCCTCCCCTGCCATCGGATCCAACTCACCACCAGGTGGTGATCAATTGACAGCTCTGCACCTCTCTTTACCCGAGTGTCCAAGATATACAGTCGCAGGTCTGATGACACGGTAACAAAATCGATCATTGACCTGTGACCTAGGGTGTCCTGGTGCCAGGTGCACACATGGACACCCTTATGCTTGAACATGGTGTTCGTTATGGACAAACTGTGGTTAGCAAAGAAGTCCAATAACTGAGCACCACTTGGGTTCAGATCGGGCAGGCCGTTCCTCATAATCACCCCCCTCCAGGTTTCACTGTCGCTGCCCACGTGCGCATTGAAGTCCCCCAGTAGGACAATGGAGTCTCCAAGAGGAGCACCCTCCAGCACCCCAGTCAGAGACTCCAAAAAGGGTGGGTACTCTGAAACATCATTTGGTGCATAGGCACAAATGATGGTCAGGACCCATTTCCCAACCCAAAGGTGCAGGGAAGCAACCTTTTCATCCACCGGGGAAAACTCCAATATAGAGGCAGCAAGGTGGGGGGATACAAGAATACCCACCCCTGCTCGTCGCCTCTCGCCCGGGGCAACTCCTGGAAAGAGCTCAAATCTAAAAATTGAAACTTTCATATTTTACAATAATCCTGTTGTGTCCAAATAACGAGGAGGCAAGGTGACGTTTTATGGGTTTTATTATAACACTAACTATATACACAGGAGTCCCTACTGCGAGTACGGGAGCCACAGCGAAGAGACAATACAGTATGTCTCCCGCAGTCGGCTTATAGACACCAGGTGATGCCACCTCCCAGAGGTGGGGGGTCACCTCTCTACAGCCTAAGGTACTGCCCTAATAATATAATATCCTACAAATCCCATATCGCGGTTTTAAGATTTTTTTGTTCGAAATTTGGATGAATATGTTTGAGCTATTTGATATACAGTGGGGAAAAATAGTATTTAGTCAGCCACCAATTGTTCAAGTTCTCCCACTTAAAAGATGAGAGAGGTCTCCAATTTTCATCATAGGTATACCTCAACTATGAGAGACAAAATGAGAGAAAAAAAAATAAGATAAGATAAGATAAGCCTTTATTAGTCCCACAACGGGGAAATTCCAGGATTGCAACAGCACAGGGATAGCAACACTCAGAGCAACAATCAGAAGGCAAGAAAAAAAACAAGCAAGCAAGAGCAGCTAATATACATATGTACATATTACTATAAAATATATATATACACACACACACAGACACACAGTGCAGAGCATTGTAGCTGGATGGAATAAATATATGAATATATGAACACACAAAAACACACAAAAAAGGCCAGAAAATAACATTTTCTGATTTTTAAAGAATTTATTTGCAAATTATGGTGGAAAATAAGTATTTGGTCACCTACAAACAAGCAAGATTTCTGGCTCTCACAGACCTGTAACTTCTTCTTTAAGAGGCTCCTCTGTCCTCCACTCGTTACCTGTATTAATGGCACCTGTTTGAACTCGTTATCAGTATAAAAGACACCTGTCCACAACCTCAAACAGTCAGACTCCAAACTCCACTATGGCCAAGACCAAAGAGCTGTCAAAGGACACCAGAAACAAAATTGTAGACCTGCACCAGGCTGGGAAGACTGAATCTGCAATAGGTAAGCAGCTTGGTGTGAAGAAATCAACTGTGGGAGCAATTATTAGAAAATGGAAGACATACAAGACCACTGATAATCTCCCTCCATCTGGGGCTCCACGCAAGATCTCACCCCGTGGGGTCAAAATCATAACGAGAACGGTAAGCAAAAATCCCAGAACCACACGGGGGGACCTAGTGAATGACCTGCAGAGAGCTGGGACCAAAGTAACAAAGGCTACCATCAGTAACACACTACGCCGCCAGGGACTCAAATCCTGCAGTGCCAGACGTGTCCCCCTGCTTAAGCCAGTACATGTCCAGGCCCATCTGAAGTTTGCTAGAGAGCATTTGGATGATCCAGAAGAGGATTGGGAGAATGTCATATGGTCAGATGAAACCAAAATAGAACTTTTTGGTAAAAACTCAACTTGTCGTGTTTGGAGGAGAAAGAACACCATACCTACTGTGAAGCATGGGGGTGGAAACATCATGCTTTGGGGCTGTTTTTCTGCAAAGGGACCAGGACGACTGATCCGTGTAAAGGAAAGAATGAATGGGGCCATGTATCATGAGATTTTGAGTGAAAACCTCCTTCCACCAGCAAGGGCATTGAAGATGAAACATGGCTGGGTCTTTCAGCATGACAATGATCCCAAACACACCGCCCGGGCAACGAAGGAGTGGCTTCGTAAGAAGCATTTCAAGGTCCTGGAGTGGCCTAGCCAGTCTCCAGATCTCAACCCCATAGAAAATCTTTGGAGGGAGTTGGAAGTCTGTGTTGCCCAGCGACAGCCCCAAAACATCACTGCTCTAGAGGAGATCTGCATGGAGGAATGGGCCAAAATACCAGCAACAGTGTGTGAAAACCTTGTGAAGACTTACAGAAAACGTTTGACCTCTGTCATTGCCAACAAAGGGTATATAACAAAGTACTGAGATGAACTTTTGTTATTGACCAAATACTTATTTTACCGAGGAATTTACCAATTAATTCATTAAAAATCCTTCAATGTGATTTTCCGGATTTTTTTTTCTCATTTTGTCTCTCATAGTTGAGGTATACCTATGATGAAAATTGGAGACCTCTCTCATCTTTTAAGTGGGAGAACTTGCACAATTGGTGGCTGACTAAATACTTTTTTTCCCCACTGTAGCGCTGAATGGTGATGTGCTCATTTTTGGAGATGCAGTTCTGTTTTTACACATTATTTGAAAAAAGATTATTATTCCACCATAAATTATTTCCAGCTTCACTAGAATAGAATAGAATAGACTTTATTTGTCATTATAACAAGTACAACGAAATTAAAAACTAAGGATTATTGATTACAACGTTATGTAGATATCTAATATGTACAGTATATTTTGGGTTCTTGTTTATCACTATGTTTTACAAAGGCTGAAAATCCTTTAGTTTTGTGGAGGTGAGGTGAACCGATACTTTGTGAATGTCACACTGTTCATCTTCTACAGTAACTGAAAGGGCACAAATGAATTCAGGCATCCAACGTTTCACAACATTTATTTATATATTTTAAAAGAATATAAACAAAATACATTTACAACCTAAAAGGAACTGGAACTGACATAAATGACTGCTGCAGCTTAATAGCAACAACCATTTTTTTTAAGTATGCATAGCTAAAATGGATGAACATAAACAGACTGCAAGATAGACAGACAGATAGTTAGATAGATAGATAGATAGATGTACTTTATTGATCCCAAACTGGGAAATTACAGTGTAACAGCAGCAAAACAGACCACCAAACCAACAGAAATACACACAGCATAATAGAAAAACGAGTTACCTAGGGAAGTAAAGTAAAATGCTTATGTATGAAATAAGCGAGCCGTGAGCCATCTTATGCCAAACAACCAACTGAAGTTTATTACAGAAGAGATGGACATATGTACAGTGGCCACAGCCTGCCTGATGTCATCCCATCTGACGTCCGACCCCAGCTATGGCAAGTCCCAGCAGCCAAACTCACATATCACCCCCCCCTTCACAAAATGTAGAACACTAGATAGATAGATAGATAGATAGATAGATAGATAGATATTTTATTTTGAACAAAAAAAGTATAACAAAAACAAGCAAATGACAAATGCAATAAAGTAACAGTATACAGTGTTCGAAAGGGAGAAGGAAGAAGTGAACACTTATTAATTCCATCTCCTCTTTTCCATAGATACACCCATGTGAATTATATACAAATTACCACCTTTACTTTATATACAAATTACCACCTGGTTCCAAGGCTGTCATAGCCAGGAGCGGCACTGGGGTTAAGCTCCCAGTGCTCATAAAATGCTCCTTATGGCGTGCGTCTCGAAAAGCCTCTGACAACTAAGTCCAACTCCTAGCCTGCCCGTGTGGTTTAGTCTCTAAGCCCGGCGGAACTGCTTTTACTAATAGGAGAAGGGGCGAGGGTGGATCTCTGGCGCCTTAAAACCAGATGCTTCGGGTAGATGGTGGCTCGTCAACCTGGGAAGGTAGCCCATCTAGGGGAAGGTAAACCCTGATTTCAAACCTCTGCTGCCTTGCGGCATACCCGGTCACGGGAAAGGCTTCGGGAGTCAACCCTGAGGAAAAATCCGGAGTCGGAGCCCCTAAGGCAGTTCTATGTTGTGCTCAACATCGTTCTGGCAGCTCCTGCAACGGCGCTGGTGCCAAACTGTAGCAGCCCTGCTGTTCCTTTGGATTCATCAGTGACGTGGAGAGGGGGGACATGCTGCATGGGCAACATCTTGTCCTCCATATCTTCCTGCCCAGGCTTGAATCCTACCAACGCCCAACGCTGGAAGGTAGAACACCGGATCACTGGAGAGGACACTCCAGCTTCGCCTTTGGCGTAGACAAAACACGGGGAATGACAGTTACCGGTTATAAGCCACTGCTCAATTGGCGTAGAGCGTGGCGCCAGGGGTTGTTCCCGACGGTGGGAGGGATCATCAGATCTCACTGGACAGCTACCGCCCGCCTCAAGCTGGGCAGCCCCCAGCCAATAAGGTGTTGTCCCGCCACAGCTTGCTTTCCTCATTGGGTGCATGGGGATAAGGAGAAATCCAAACAGCAGGCTGAGAACCTTCGCACCAGGCAAGACAATAAAACAAAAGAGACCAACTCTAAAACTGGGAACTTGGAACGTCCGCACTATGATGACAGGACTCGCTGCTAACCTCAAGGACATCAACGACACCAGGAAGACTGCCATCATCAATAATGAGCTGAAGAGACTGGGAGTGGATATCGCCACTCTCCAGGAAACACGGTTAGCTGATGCAGGCACACTGAGAGAGAAGGACTACACGTTCTACTGGCAGGGAAAGGGCAGTGACGAACACAGGGAACACGGAGTGGGCTTCGCAGTGAAGAACACTTTGCTGAAGATGGTGGAACCGGGCAGCACTGGCTCTGCACGACTCCTCACCCTCCGCCTGAACACCACTGAAGGCCCAGTCACCCTCGTCAGTGTGTATGCCCCAACACAGACAGCCACACCAGAGGCAAAAGACGAGTTCTACGAGAATCTCGCAACAACTGTCAGGATCATCCCCAACTCTGAACAACTCATTCTCCTTGGAGACTTCAATGCCAGAGTGGGTGCTGACCACGACTCCTGGCCCTCCTGTCTTGGACCTTTTGGCGTGGGCAGAATGAACGACAACGGACAGCGGCTGCTCGAGTTCTGCACATATCACGATCTGTGCATCACAAACTCGTTCTTCAAGACCAAGCCCCAACACAAGGTTTCCTGGCAACATCCGCGCTCAAAGCACTGGCACCAGCTAGACTTGATCCTGACCAGGCGCACCTCACTGAAGAACGTGCTAATCACCCGTTCGTTCCAGAGTGCAGATTGCGACACAGACCATTCATTGGTGTGTTGCAAGGTCAAGCTGCAGCTGAAGAAATTCCATCGTGCTAGACAACCTGGAAAGGCACGGATTGACACCAGCAAGATGGCCCAACCAGAACTTGTTGAGCAGTTTGCCTCCACCTTTGAGAAGGAACTTGGTGTACCACAAGGAGGAGAATCTGCAAAGCAGAAGTGGGAAGAGCTGCGAAACACCATCTACCGCACAGCCTTGGCTACCTTTGGGAGGAAGACCTCGAAGTCACAGGACTGGTTTGATGCCAAGTTGACCGAGATGACCCCCGTCATTGAAGCCAAGCGCTCAGCACTTGCTGAGTACAAGAAGTACCCAAACGAGAAGAATCTCCAGATTCTCAGGGCTGCGAGAAGCAAAGTTCAGCAGACTGCTCGGCGCTGTGCCAACGAGTACTGGACTCAGCTCAGCCAAGACATTCAAACTGCTGCCATAACAGGGAACATCCGTGGTATGTACGATGGCATCAAGAAAGCACTTGGTCCGGCTCAGAGCAAGACGGCCCCCCTCAAATCTTCCACTGGGGAGATGATCACAGAGAAGAACAAGCAGATGGAGAGATGGGTGGAACACTACTCCGACCTCTACTCTAGACAGAACACCGTGACACCGTCAGCCCTTGATGCCATCGACTGCCTGCCATCCATGGACGAACTTGACGCCGAGCCAACCATCGATGAACTCAGTAAGGCCATTGATAGCTTGGCCGCTGGCAAGGCACCCGGCAACGACGGCATACCCCCTGACCTGATCAAGCACTGCAAGACCGCCCTACTGCTGTCATTGCATGACGTCCTCTGCCAGTGCTGGAAGGAAGGTGCCGTACCACAGGACATGAGGGACGCCAAAATCATCACCCTCTACAAAAACAAAGGGGAGAGAAGCGACTGCAACAACTACAGGGGCATTTCCCTCCTCAGCGTTGTTGGCAAAGTCTACGCACGAGTTGTTCTCGTTCGTCTACAGAAGCTTGCCGAACGTGTCTACCCCGAGTCTCAGTGTGGCTTCCGCGCTGAGCGATCGACGGTAGACATGATATTCTCCATCCGCCAACTCCAGGAGAAATGCAGAGAACAGAACATGCCTCTGTACGTCGCCTTCATCGACCTCACCAAAGCGTTCGATCTGGTCAGCAGAGAGGGCCTTTTCAAGATCCTGCCAAAGATAGGATGCCCACCAAAGTTGCAAAGCCTCATCGAATCGTTTCACACCAACATGCAGGGGATAGTGCAGCACGACGGCAACGTCTCAGAGCCATTCAACATACGCAGCGGAGTGAAACAGGGCTGTGTACTTGCGCCAACCCTCTTTGGGATTTTCTTTGCTATGCTCCTGAGGCATGCCTTCAGCACAGCAACAGAGGGAATCTACCTGCACACAAGATCTGACGGCAGGCTTTTCAACCTCGCCCGCCTGAAAGCCAGAACCAAAGTACGCGAGGCTCTAATCAGAGACATGCTGTTCGCAGACGACGCTGCAGTCACAACCCACACACAGCAGGAGCTTCAGACCCTGATGGACCGCTTCTCCCAGGCATGCAAGGACTTCGGGCTTACCATCAGCCTGAAGAAGACTAACGTCTTGGCGCAAGGCACGGAAGCACCACCAACCATCACCATTGATGACTACAAGCTGGAGGTTGTGAATCAGTTCACGTACCTGGGGTCCACGATCAGCAACAACCTCTCCCTTGATACAGAGATCAACAAGAGGATTGGAAAATCAGCCTTCACACTCGCTCGCCTCACCACACGAGTGTGGGAGAATCCCAAACTCTCTGTCAAGACGAAGATGGCAGTGTACAACGCCTGCGTCATCAGCACACTGCTCTATGGGAGTGAGACGTGGACAACATACGCCCGGCAGGAAAAGAGACTGAACTCCTTCCACTTGCGCTGCATTCGCCACATCCTGGACATATCCTGGCAGGACAAAGTGCCCAACACAGAAGTTCTGTCCCGCGCCGGCCTTCCCTCCATGTTCACTCTACTCAGGCAGCACAGGCTCCGCTGGCTAGGCCACGTTCACCGTATGGAGGATGGCAGAATCCCCAAAGACGTCCTCTATGGAGAACTGGCAACTGGCAGGAGAGACGTTGGCCGCCCACAGCTGCGCTTTAGAGATGTCTGCAAGAGAGACATGAAGGCCCTGGATATCAACACAGAGCGCTGGGAGAACCTTGCAACGGACCGCTCCAAATGGAGAGGCACCCTGACCAGACAGCTCAAGGCGGGTGAAGAGAGACTGACTGCTGCAGCAGATGAAAAAAGGACCCGCAGGAAGAACCGCCACAGACCCAGCAGCACGGAGACCACCCACAAGTGTGACCTGTGTGACAGGGACTGTCATTCGCGCATCGGCCTGTTCAGCCACAGGCGGTGCTGTTCCAGCAGAGTAGACGTTTAGGATTCTCTTCCATGGTCATCATAGACCGACGGAGGCCGACGACCACCTTTAAGACCCCAAGTAAACAATTTACTGTATTTTTTACAAATCAACATTAACACCCATCCATCCTAACATACATTGATGTCCATACATCAAAACCAGCCTCAAACAACACAGATATACACAGTACTGTCCCACCCACCATTCCATAGTGTCCCATAATGTCCCAGAGTGAGCATAGTGAATCGTACATATAAATACTACCCTTCTAACATATATCCTTTCAGCAAATAATGTTTGTACCTCTTTTTGAATTGATTTCTGTTTGTACATAGTTTCAGTTCCGGCTCCAGACTGTTCCACAAATCCACCCCACAGACAGATATGCACAGACTTTTCTTGGTTGTTCGTATCTTGGGTTTTTTTAAAGTTTAAGTCTCCTCTGAAATTATGATCATTGTCTCTTTTTTAAATATTTTTTGTATATTAGTTGGTAGTTGATTATTAATTGCCCTGTACATTACTTGTGCTGTCTTAAATTTAACTAAATCGATGAACTTTATGACATGTGACTTTAAAAACAACGAATTGGTATGGTCTCTATATCCTACATTGTTTATTATCCTTATAGCTCTTTTTTGTAATGTGCATATTGACTGTAGGTTGGTCTTGTAGGTGTTTCCCCAGACTTCTACACAATAGTTAAGGTAAAAACAGTGAGTTGTACATTAAGACCAATGATTTATAGTCCAAGATGTGTCTTGTCTTCCTCAGTATGCCTATACATTTTGCTAACTTGGCCCGGATGTGACTGATGTGAGGTTTCCAGCAGATTTTATTGTCTAGTGTCACCCCCAGAAACTTATTTTCCTGTACTGTTTCTATTCTGGTATCATCTATCGTTACCATTATTTCATGATTTATTTTATAATTTCCAAACAACATAATCTTTGTTTTTTTTAGATTTAGAGATAATTTATTTTTGTTGAACCACTGCGTTAACTTTTTCATTTCAATTGTGACCACCTCTAAAACCTGCTGTAAATTCTCACTAGTGCAAAGGATATTTGTGTCATCCACAAACAAAATAAATTTCAGAATTTTTGATACTTGGCATATGTCATTTACGTATATACAAAATAAAGAGTTTGGGTCCCAAAACTGACCCCTGGGGCACACCACAAGTGATGTCCATGAAGGGTGATTTGTGCTCTCCAATTTGTACAAATTGTTGTCTGTTAACTTAAATAATTTTCCACCCAACTCAGTCCTACCCCTCTTATCCCATACCTTTCCAGTTTCCTTAGTAGTATTCTGTGGTCAATGGTGTCAAAAGCTTTCTTTAAATCTATAAATACTCTTGTGGCACATATGTTTGGTTCATATTTCCCACAAGAGTGTGGCACATATGTCTGGTTCATATCTCCCACAAATGTATGGCTTATGTGGATTGGGGCTTCACGTCTGGAGGAACAAGAGTCTGGATCGACGGGGGCCGACAGGAGATGTCGAGGAGGTGTGAAGTCGGACCCTTGTCTCAGAGAGGAGGCCCTGGGGGGTTTCCCGGAACACCAGAGAATAAGAGACAATGGTGAATCTTCAGAGACTTGCATTGTGATTGAATGTATGCAGAAGCACCATGTGACTTGAGTTCTTAATCCCCCGGAGGTATAAGAATGTGATGTGACATGATTCTGCCTCTTCTTGCTTTTTGAGAATGTTGGATGATTGTGTTCTGCAATAAAGCCGAACCTGAGGAATACACTCATGTCTCGTCATTGAACACATCTTCCACACTCCTACAGCAAACTTTTTTTAATCTATACAACTAGTAATTTCTTCTATAAGTTTGATCAGTGCCAAAGATGTAGATTTATCTGCTCTAACACTCTTAAACAAGACCCTCCCCAATTCAGTGTAAACAACAATAACTATTAACAATATTAACTAGGGTTAGCAGGTGGACCGCCCACACTTGTTTCACTGTTGTCCTCTTGCCGGGCAAAAACGTGCTCTTTCCTGGTGCGTATCGGACTCACAGCCCCCGCAGACGGGGCCTCTTAGAGTGGACCTTTGGCTCACTGCATTCGTCTCGCATTCTTCTGCCGTGTTCTCTTCTTCTTCCGTGTCCCCCATGTTAGCTAGCGCCACCTGTCCGGGTAGCTTCTGTGCTTGGCGCCCATTTAGCTCTGAGGCTAATTTCTCCGTTGCTTCTAGCTGGGACGCTAGCTCTACAATGCTAGCTGGTGCCCTGTCGTTTGGCACCGTTTGCATCTTAAACCACAGCCTGGTGTTACGTGTGTGTTCAGCAAAGTCGTTAGCCAGAAGTTCAACAGCATCTGCATATGACTCCGTAGGTCCTAACGTGGAAAATTCTCCGACCTTCTACACCGAGTTTGTGGACAAGAATTCACCCAGGCCCAACGCTGCAACGTAGGTCTCGAACGCATCCAGCCACCGTGACCACAGGGCTGCTGGTTCCCCTGAGTGCTCAAGAAAAGGCCGTAGTGGTGCCATGCACGCCTCCATGGTTTATCCTCCATTGCCCAGTGTTATGTACGAAATAAGCGAGCCATGCACCATCTTATGCCATACAACCAACTGAACTTTATTACAGAAGAAATGGATATATGTACAGCCACTGCAGCCCGCCTGACGTCAGCCTGTCTGAGGTCCGACGTGGGCTACGGCAAGCCCCAGCAGCCAAACTCACATATCACAGCTTTGATAACTATATACAACATTGGCTACTACTAGGTTAAATAGATGATGATCCTTATGAGTCTATTGATAGTACTGACTGTACAAAGGATTATAAGGTGCAGGGTGAAATACAAGGTACCAATTATACTCTAAGGTGCAGTACGGCAGCATAGTTACAACAAGAATTCAATATTTAGAGTGAGTTATTGTACAGTGAAATGGCATGTGACAGAAAAGATTTCCTGTACCTGGCCATTCAGCAGCAAAGCTGTAGCAGTCTGCTGGAGAAAGTGCTCCACTGTCTGTCCAGTGTGTGGTGGAGGGGGTGATCAGGATTGTCCATGATGGATAACAGTTTGTTCAGTGTCCTCCTCTCCACCACAGTCTCAAAGGTCTCCTGCCTGAGACCAATCACAGATCCAGCCTTCTTGATAATCTTGTCCAGTCTGTTGTTGTTGCTGGCTCTGATACTGCTACCCCAACAGACAGCAGCAAAGAAGATGGCGCAGAAGATGGCATAAAAGTGTGGTTCTTCATATTTACAGAAACCACACAACAACTAACAGCAGTCAAAGTCCTTACAATCTGATCTAAAGTGTTGTAATAATTACGCTGTCAAAACTAGAGAGCTATCTGGTTCAATCACTGCTGTGCTACATTAGCATGACTGTCAATAACACTATACCATATAGTTATTTAAACAATGTTTACCTGAGATGCGCATCAGAAATGATTATGTTAAATAAAGTCCTCGCTTGACACGCTGTCTGGCTCATAATAACTAAAGGTCTGAGATTTAGCAGTCTGCGATATATTGATGTTAGCCTCCAGGAAGTGCTGTTTATCCCTCTACGTGGCAACTGGTACGAGATTATAGTGAGTCAACAGTGAGTGTGACCCCTACTGGCCAGGAGGTCAGAATGTTTTCTCTTGCACCTTTTATGATTCCTCCATGGTTTCCTTTTCCAGAGCAGAAAGCCTATAAAGTCGGCTGGAGTGCAACTGCGCCCTCTGCTGGAGCTCAATGGCACAATCGTAGGGCTAGTGGGGGGAGGAGGTGACATGGCCTTTGCAAAAAGCAGGTGCAAAGTCATGGTAGATGGGGGGAATAGATCAGGGGGCTTGGGCACCGGAGAGGACATGGGGATGGCTGGCAAACATTCTGCGGACTGGAGGCAGGCAGACAAACAAAAGGTGCTCCAGGAGCTTATGACTCCCTTACTCCAGTCAATAATGGGATTATGGGTCTGAAGCCGGGGACAGCCAAGAACGATAGGGGACATGGAGGTGAGGAGAACAAATGACAGCTATTTGTGATGGTTACCTTAAGCTAACAAGGTAACTGAGATGGTGTGTTTAGTGACCTAGCAAAGGGGCTGGCCAAAGAGAGCAATGAGGCTAAGGGGCTGAGGTAACTGGACACGGGGGATGTTAAACTGGGTTACCAGATTCTTGGAAACAAAATTTTGTTCTGACTCAGAAGCTACCAGGGTGGAGCCAACGTACTCGGAGGTCAGGAGCATAAGTTCTACAGGGAAGAGAAAACATGCTTGCAAGGGGTTGTTGGCTTTGCCCGCCAGGGCCCCTACTTCACCTGGTGGGTGGTGTCTTTTACTTTTGTCGGGCACCAAATAACCATATGGCCTGCCTGGCCACAGTACAAACACAATCCCTCATATTGACACCGAAGCCGCTCAGCCAAAGTGAGCTTAGACCGCTCTACTGCCATAGGTTCCAGAGCATCAGAAATGGAGGCAGTCGACAGCTGCACGAGAACGCGAGATGGAATGTGACGCACACTGCCGGTCCTGTGAGCGTTTGCGCAGCCTGTTGTCCAACTTAATAACTAGGGAAATCAGGGCATCTAATGACTCTGGTTTTTCCCAAAGGCGGGCGAGTTCATCTCGGAGGACTGGACTAAGGCTACAGATGAATACTGTGTGTAACGCAGTGCTGTCCTACCGGGCCTCCCCTGCTAGGACTTGGAAGTAAACGGCATGCTCCACCGCAGGAGATTCAACAGCCGCGTGGATGCATTACCCTCCCACTCAGTGTGGTCAAAAACCCAAGAAAACTCTTGAGTGAAACAGTCAGTGTACAGGTGATAATCCAGCCCCTGGATAATCACCTGAGCCCAGGTAAATGTGCACCTGTTGAGGAGCCCCACACTGAAGCTATTATGACTCCAATCAAATGCCAGCTGACATTAGAAGAGGAAACTGCTGGCCCCTCCCAGCTTCCCCAAATAGCGGGGAGGAAGGGGAGCTGGAGTGGAGTGAGTCTGACAGGGTGAAATGGTTAGGCACGACAGAGGATGCTGCCACGAGCCCCTGTAATGTGTGGTTGAGCTGTGTTAAATGATCAGATATTTTAGACATTTGGTTAAGCATAACTTGATTCTGATACATGGCTTGGTCTACGCGAAGCTCCAGAACACTGAGTTGGGCTGCTAACGTTGTCATAGCCGTGCCTGCTGGGTATACCTGCTGGTCACATGCTGACATAATGTTTAACCAAGACCTCAGAACTGCGTGATTCTAAAGAACACAGTTGTGATTGTGAGAGTGAAAATTGACTATGTTTGGCTCACTGCATCAGAAGCTATATCAGAAAATATAAGCCAAAGAGAAACGACAAATTCATTGGATTGTAAAATCTAAAGACTTTTTTTTAAACAATTTTAACAATTTTTCATTATAAATTTCTCTAGATGATTCATGTTTAATTTCATCAGTTTGGATGAACAGCATCTAAGAAGTTCATTTTACCTTCACTTGCATATTTTTGAAAATATGGTGCAGAAAACATCACTTTAGAGCAGAAGACCAGTGAAGAAACGCTGCAGTAGATATCAGAGGTTAGGATGATGGGACATTTTCAATAGAGGCCCTGCTGTTTTTGAGATTGTATGTGTCGTGAAGGGGTTAATTGCAGGGAGCGGCGTGGTGATGCAGCCTACTGGTGCCGTCATCACACCAGCCCATATATGGGAGAGTCCGCCATTACAGGGCTCCCTTGCCCAGGCGACTCGGTACAGAGCAGAGTGTGTAATGCCGTGTACATAGTTCTGCAATAAAGCCAGTTCCAGTACAGCATCCTCGTCTGTCTCTTTACTGCCAGTTTTGTGGACGCAACATTTGGTGATGGAGGATTAACCATGGAGATGTGTGTAACACCGCTGTGACCTTTCCTTGAGCTCCCAGGGGAACCACCAGTTCCATGGCCACATCGACTGGAGGCGTCTGAAACGTATGTTACAGCATTGGACCTGGGAAAGTTGGATAAGGTGAGGATGCCAGCACTGCTTGTTCATAACCTAGGCATGGAGGGCCAAAGGATTCTTCGCACGCTCGGCGTGACGGACTCGTAGGAGGAGGTTGTAGCTAACCATTTTGCTACACCGGACAGTGTGACGGTACGATGGATTTGCTTTCGCCAGAGACAACAGAGAGTCAGTGAGCCAATTCAGCAGTTCATCGCTGACCTGAGACAGCAAGCTAGTGTATGCCGTTTTGGGTTGCTGGAAGATGAAATGGTGCAGGACCAACTGGCCGAACACACATGTAACACTGAGCTATGAGCTAGGTTACTAACGGCGCCTGATGACCTGATGCTAGCTAGAGTGGTTGAGCAAGCACTCCGGTTGGAAACAGCAGAGAAGTTAGCCACAGAGCTAAATGGGTGCCAAACACAGAGGCTACCAGGACAGTCGACGCTAGCTAACACAGTGGACACAGGGGGCGAAGAGTGCATGGCAGAAGAGAAAAAGGCGTATGCAGTGAGCAGAAAGTCCGCTGAGAGAGGCCCCATCTGCAGGGGTTGTTGGTCCCCGACGTACCAGGACAGAGCACGAGTTTGCCCGGCGAGAGGACAGCAGTGCATCAAGTGTGGGCGCCTGAATCATTTTGCTAGAGTATGCCGGTCATCAGCATTGTGGGGCCAACCAAGTGAACCATCCCACCTGCCAACAATGACCATTCATTTGGTAAGCCCCACATCAGTGGTTATTTATACCACATGATTGAATTAGACGGAGTAGCTGTACCACTTCTGCTCGACATGGTGGCGGTGCGGTTGATGTTAAACTGGGCCACAGTGAAAAAGTTTTTCCCCAACCACAGAATCAAGAAGAACCTAATGCTGCTGTACGGATATGGTGGTCAAAGACTGTGCAATGTCAGGAAAGTGGAACTGACTGCTTGATGCAAGCCCAAAATTGTATACAACTTCATGTTCCAGGTGACAGCACACGGTGACAACATTATGGGATGTGACCATTTCTAAAGGCTGGGCTTCGCTATCAGAGACAGAACTGGGTTTGAATGGTCTGGGTGTGGCAGTTGGGGCACAGGGGACCTGGATGATGACGTCGTGGTGTGGGATGGGGTAATATGGAATGGCACCAACACCAAAACGTCCACTCCGCGCTCTCATGGGTAGAGCTGCCTGGAGAGGGGGCCCGAACATGCAGAGAGCTCCGAAACACAGCAGCAGCATCCGGGCACAAACACAATACGTGATGCGGCACAGCAGAGCACTTCAGATGGCAAAGGAGAGGCACCGGACACCTTCTGTACCCCCAACAAGCCTCAACCGACAATGGAGACAATGGGTGAAGGGTCCGCAACGAACACAGTGACTACGGAACTGCAGCAGCATGACGGAGGTTCCAAGCTGAACGAGCACGCAGAGCCACCGGGAGCACAACAACAACGCATAAAAACAAGTAGGGTGCTGCTCCAAGTCATGGACTGGGTTCGGGTTCGCACTAGCAAGAGACTGGGAAGGTGACTGACTGCGCCACAGCCAGCAAGACTATGGGCGCCACTGACGATCATGGCAAAGCTGAGGACGATGTGCTTTTGGCTGACAGATAGTTTGGTCCGGCACGCGAACCAACTACGGTATGTCCGGGTGGCAGCTCCGGACGGCGCAGCTCCGCAGAGATCAGCTACCACACTGTGGGACCTGGGCCCCAGCGTCATGAAGATCAGCCCTGGGGGTCTGACAGCTCCATATAGGAGGCCTGCCATGGGCCCGCCACAAACCTCCCAGGGAGAACTGCTCTCCCCGAGGAAGTCTGTGAGAAAAAAATTAGTTAGGAGTGTGGCTGCCAAGATGAGTGGCAGAATAATCCACTCAGCCACACTGGGTTGAACGGCGATCCACCCGCTAACCCTATTTAAATTGTGGGCTATTATTGTTGTTGTTTATACAAAATTGGGGAGGGTTTAAATTAATTAAAGTGTTCTGTGTTTTTGCAAGGGGGGGGGGGGGTGTGAGAATGGAGTGAAGGGGTTAAAAGCAAGGAGTGGCGTGATGACGTGGCCAGCTGGTGCCGTCATCACGCCAGCCCAAATATGGGAAAGTCCGCCATTACAGGGCTCTCTTGCCCAGGCGACTCGGTACAGAGCACTATGAGTAATGCCATGTACAGAGTTCTACAATAAAGCCAGTTCTAGTGCAGCATCCTCGTCCATCTCTTTACTGCCAGGTTTGTAGACATAACACTATTAGTGCCGCAATTTGGGGCCTGTGAGTAACGAGGGACAATTTTAGACCTGACTGTAAAATGTCATGTTTCTACATCTTATGGTTTTTTGTATGCATACACTTTTAGAGGAGAAAAACAATAATAATAAGAAACAGAGCAAAAACAACAGTTTTCCCACAGCTGCACTCATTGCAACCCTAAAAATAGCCCTGTCCTGTAAAATATGGACACAGTTCTTGCTCCTTGCTCTTGAGTTTTCATCCAGTTTGGTTGTCATCAGAAGAAATTAATTTTTTTTAAACCAAACTTGTCATGGACTGGGTTTGACCTTTTCCAAGTCCAGTTCCATGGCACTGTGGCTGTACTTTCTCCTGTGCTGTTTTGATTCCTTATTTGTTGTCAGGCAGCTCTCAGGGAGCCTCTGGAGTTACTCGGCTCACTGTCAGTTGACAGCTACACCTCCCTCTCCTGCCAGCACCTGCCAGCTGTTTGTCATTATCGTTTGTGTTTATTTCTCTGTTCTTTCTCGCACGCACACACACGTACACATGCATGCTGACATTCACACTTCTGCACTCACTCACGCTACACACACATCCACACATGCACCTGTCTTCACTCAACACGCACCCATACATTCCTACGCACTCACTCTCTCTACACACACCAGCAATCACTCAGCTCATTATTACTCACATTATTTTAGCTCTGTGTTTGCTGTTCTGAGTTGCCGGATTATTGTATTGTCTTTGCACAGCCACTGTCTTTTCTACTACTTTGTCTCTGTTTGCCGAGAGTGTTACTGTGTTACTGGGATTGACTCGGACGGCTCCAGCCCAGTGAGTACCATCTTGTTTCCCCTGCGCTCCGGTTCCATCTGGAGGCGCATTGTGTCTTAGCTTTTGTTTCCCCTTGCTTCAGTTCTTTCTGTAGCACCTTGGGGCATTTCCCTGTGTTGTACTCACCTGCATGTTGTTGAGCGTCCTGGCAGTCATCCCTGTATGCCTGGAGCTCCTCATCTGTTTGTTTGTTTTGACTGTTTAATCACTTTTTTGTACAATAAATACACACAACATCCTCGTGCATTTGGGATTTTGTGTCTCCTGCCTCAAAAAGGCAGGAATTCATGACAAAACTACCAAAAATATGCATTACATTACTTAAATGGATCAGATAAAAATCAAAAGGCACCAGTTTATGACAGGCGTCTTGTTTATTTTGTCTTCTTAAGGCTACACTGCAGTCATGTCTAGCAAATCCTGAGCTACGATCACATGCTAAATAAATGTGTCACCATGCAAAGACACTCATGCTTTAATACAGTATTTATTTACTTTTTGTCTTTGTCTGAAGTCATTTTAAATGAGTGCAAAGTAGTAAGAGTTGAAGGATTCAGAGAATTTTGATGGTGGCATAGACAACAAAGGAAGTCCTGAGGTTGTTATTTCTGCTGACTCAGCTGTAATGCTCAATAGAAAAGGCACCAGAGTCACTGGACTTGGTCATGGTCTGTCTGAGTGACAGCTGGGAGCGATACAAGCCATTGTCTTGAGATTCCAGAGGGCTGTCCGACACCTACAGTGTATGAAAGACAGGGAGAGAGAGAGAGAGAGAGAGAGAGAGAGAGGTTTGAGGTTTAAAAATATCCCTTTATTGTACACTTCCAAAATGCAAGATCACCAACACCATCATCCCACCAAGTGTCTCACAGTTCAAAAGTGCAAACATAACTCATCCCCCGCTCCGAGAGAGAGAGAGAGAGAGAGAGAGAGAGAGAGAGAGAGAGAGAGAGAGAGAGAGAGAGAGAGAGAGAGAGAGAGACTTTGACTTTTGACTTTTAAAAAGAGCCTTTATTGCACAATTCAAAAAAATGTAAGCGCACCAACATCATTCCACCAAGTGTGTCACATTGGAAAAAGTGCAAACATAAGTCCCCCCCCCCACACAACACAGAGTATTCCTTGCAGTCCACCTATGCCACATTGGCAGTGGCAGTAGGGCGAGTCCTCCTCGTAGTCCGTGCAAAGACGAGCCAGAGGCCCCCAGGTCTTAAGCAAGGCCAAGTCCCCTTCCTCCGGCAGCAGAGATAGCGCTGTGCGGCCGCAGCCAGTTCCGTTGCACATCCCAGAGACAGTTTCCTCATCTCGGATGGATTGGAGTTCTTAGACCATGCGGGATTTTCAAGCAAGTCATCTGTGCAGCAGGTTCATCCAGAGTGTAGAAAGAAAACGGTGGGGCATCCACGCCCTGCAGGTAAAGATCCAGTTCCGTGACAGTCAATTAGAAACGTCATATAAAAGTCTGATCAAACAATATCCCAAAAACGTGTAAAACAGGCAGAGGAACGACCGCCATTTATTCCTCCTGTCGGGCGCGCTTGACCCCTGTTCTCCCTGCTGCTTTACGCAGGGCTGTCAGGTGTTTCTTGAGGCGAAAACGTTTCCTTTCATCCAGGAGGTCAAGACCAACCTGCCTTCTTAGCACATCAACAGACTTAATGAATTTATCAGTGTCACTGAAGTAGTCAGTGACTTTAATGGCTTTGTTATAGGTTTCATCCAGAAAAGCATTTATTTCTTCCAGTGAATACAAACTCATGTTTGTACTGCATTTTGCCTCAATAGACTCAGTATTAGACACAGTGTCGTTATCAGATTCCATTTCTTCATCAGCACAACTCAGCTGACTGTTTGGTTCTTCTGGGCCAGTGGATTCATCATGGGCCACATTTTCCTGAACGCCAGCCACAGCAGCTGACTGTCGCCGTTCCATCCCCTGCTGTGAAACGGTAGCAGCCTCCGGAAGCACAGCCGCTGATGTCACACAGCGAGATTCTGACGCACCATCAGGTCGGTGCTCCGTCTCCTGCTCCGAAACGGTAGCAGCTTCTGGAGGCACAGCCGCTGATGTCACACAGCGAGATGATTGTGACGCACCATCAGTGACCTTTTTGGCGCCATCGCCATCAACGCTCCCGGCCGTAAGCTGGGCCGCGGGCGCCACAGCCGGACCGTCCACAGACCCAGCGGCAGGCTCCGGAGCAGGACCGGCGGAAGGCCCCGCAACGAGAGAGAGAGAGAGAGAGAGAGAGAGAGAGAGAGAGAGAGAGAGAGAGAGAGAGAGAGAGAGAGAGAGAGAGAGAGAGAGACAGAGAGAGAGAGAGAGAGAGAGAGAGAGAGAGAGAGACTTTATTATCACAACTAAGAACTTTTATACAACAGTTAGTTCTGACCGAGCAATTTGATTGGACAATAGGGACTCCAGGAGTTACTAAAATCCATGATAATTGCACTCCAGTTTCACCGGACATGTATCACTGTGCTTCAAAGGTGTTGTAACCGTTAATTACTATTGACTCCTGGTTGGCACTTTAAGGCAACATCAATGGAATACAGCAAAACGATGGACATTTTTCCAAATATAACATTTGAGTTAAATTTATGAATGGTCATCAGAAGAGGAGGAGGAGAAGGGAAGAAGCCAGGCTGTTTCCACGGAAACCTCCCAGTGTGCGAAAATTTCATCAGCTGACCTGGACAATCTGGAGAAAAGCAAAAACGAGGATAATACGGTAAAACCACAACACTTTTGTGGTAATGGACTCTTTGTTTCATCTGAAAATGCCAAAAAAGCAAACAGAGAGTGCCAAAGAAATCGCTAACTTCACGGTGTTTTCTGGTACAGTGACTGAAATTTGGTGTGTTTACTCACTCTGGAGTTTCTGGGTTTGCCAGTCTGCCCTTTTGTGGTTCTGTTCCCACGTATTGTATCAATCCCATTAACTCAGGTGGTCTTTACCGTTTGGATCAGCCTTTGATTTATAATCCTTCAGAGACTGAGTCTGTCTCCCGTTGCCCTAAATATTGTAACCCAGGACAAATACAACACAACCTGAAAAACACTCGCACTTCTGCAGCTCCTCCTCATCCACCACCTTTCAACTTTGCCCCTGTCTCCTCCCTTAGAGAATATTTTTCTGCTCACTCTATAGTTAATAAAAAGTTAAAAAAATAGAATGCATAAACTTCCCAGATTGATTAAACAAAATGTTGGTAAAATTCTAATCCAGCCTCAAGTCTCTGAAATCAATAATTTGGCCTCTGTTCCTCCCCAAAGTTTAAATATTAAATGTAACTTATTAAACATTAGGTCTCTATCTTCTAAGTCTCTTCTGGTCCATGATCTATTAATCGATCACCAGATCGATCTACTATCCCTCACAGAGACCTGGCTCAGGCTTGATGATTATGTTGGTCTGAATGAATCAACTCCCTCTGGGTATTTAAACTGTCATAATCCCAGAGGTTCTGGTCGTGGTGGTGGAGTGGCGGCAATTTTCCATCCTAAATTGCTGGTTAATGTTAAGCAGAAATTATGTTTTAATTCCTTTGAAGGTTTGGTCCTCAGTGTGGGGCCTGTTGGCAATCTTGGCTTGATCCCAGTTCTCTTTGCCATAGTTTATCGTCCTCCCACGGCCTATTCAGAGTTTCTATCGGAATTTGCCGAATTTTTAGCTGATTTAGTGCTGAAAACAGATAGAATAATTATTGTAGGGGACTTTAATATACATGTTGATGTTGAGAGTGACTGTCTTAATAAGGCTTTCAATTCAATTTTAGACTCAATGGGGTTTTCCCAAAAAGTAGAAAATTCTACCCATTATTTCCATCATACATTGGACCTTGTTTTGACTTATGGTATAGATATCGAAAATCTGGTTGTGTCTCCTCATAATCCTGTACTGTCTGACCATTGTCTGTTAATTTTTGATTTCATTATCTCTGATCACTTATTTTTTAAAGAAAAATACTACTACAGCAGATGTCTTTCTGATGACGTTGTTGCTAAATTTTTGCAGATTGTCTCCTCTATGCCATGGGTCAACACAACAGAAATAAGTGATGGAGAGTCTGCTCCATTTGTGATTGATAGCATGGTTGATGGTGTTACTGCCTCTCTGCATCGGACTCTAGATTTGGTAGCCCCTTTAAAAAAGAAAAAGTCTAACCAGAGATTTCTTACTCCTTGGTTTAACTCAGAAACTCGTGGCTTAAAACAGAAAACTCATCAATTGGAAAGAAAATGGCGCTCAACTAATTCAGATGAATTTTACTTGGCGTGGAGAAATCATCTCTTAATCTATAAAAAATCTCTTAGAAAAGCTAGATAAGATAAGATAAGATAAGCCTTTATTAGTCCCACAATGGGGAAATTCCAGGATTGCAACAGCACAGGGATAGCAACACTCAGAGCAACAATCAGAAGGCAAGAGAAAAAAAAAAGAGCAGCAAGTATACATATGTACATATAAATATATATATATATACTGTACATAGACACAGTGCGGAGCATTGTAGCTGGATGGAATAAATATGTAAATATATAAACACACAGTGCGGAGCATTGTAGCTAGATGGAATAAATATGTAGATATATAAACTCACACAGTGCGGAGCATTGTTGCTAGATGGGATGAAACAGCACAACCGTCTACTTAGTTATCCTACATGGTATGATTATGTACCCATACATATTCTCACCCTCCATAGCGACCGGTATTTTCCTAGTTGTATGCCGGAGGGGACCATTGTGTAAGTCTATTGCGTCTTTTGCATTCAAAACTATTAGGTTGTCACGTCTTTTTGCTATCTCTGCGAGCAGCCCTGCTTAGGTTGTACAGTCTGACAGCCGTAGGTAGGAAGGACCTGCGAAACCTCTCGGTTGTGCACCTAGGATGATGTAGTCTGCTGCTAAATGAGCTCCTCAGTGCATTCAGTGTGTCCTGCATAGGGTGCACGGTGGCGCAGTGGTTTAGCACTGTGGCAGCACAGTTTACCCTCGGCCGGGGGATCGCGGGGATCATGAGAACGTGGGTTCGATCCCAGCCCCCGACCAACAGTGAGCTGTGTGGAGTTTGCATGTTCTCCCCGTGTTGCGTGGGTTTACTCCGGGATTTCTCCGGTTTCCTCCCGCATACCAAAAACATGTAGGTTTAGGGCGCTTGCGCACGCAGCGACCGGCAGCCTGTGGCTTGTCACCAGACTGCAAACCAAATCTACCTACGGGTACAAATAAGTAACAAAAAAAAAAAAAAAAAAAAAAATAGGGTGGAACTCGGACTCCAGCAGAGATGACAGTTTAGCCACCGTCCTTCTCTCTCCTATCTCCTCCACTGGGTCAAGGCGCTGCCCCAGGACAGAGCTAGCTTTCTTGATCAGTTTGTTCAGTCTCTTCCTATCGGCTGCAGTAATGCCACTGCCCCAGCAGACCACTCCAAAAGTGATGGCTGATGCCACCACCGTGTCATAGAATGTCTTCAGCAGTGCCCCTTGTACACCAAAAGACCTGAGTCTCCTCAGTAAGAACAGCCTGTGCTGTCCCTTCTTGTAGAGTGCGTCAGTATTGTGTGACCAGTCTAGTTTATTGTTCAGATGAACACCCAGGTACTTATAGGATCTCACCATCTCGATGTCTGTTCCCTGTATATTTACTGGTGCTGTGAGGGGTTGTCCTTGCCTGCGGCAGTTCACCACCAGCTCCTTAGTTTTCCTCGCATTGATCTGGAGGCAGTTCCGATGGCACCAGTCCACGAAGTCCTGGATAAGCCCTCTGTACTCAGCTTCATCTCCGTTGGAGATGAGGCCAACAATCGCAGAGTCATCAGAGAACTTCTGTCGATGGCAATGTGTTGTGTTGTGTGAGAAGTCCGCAGTATAAAGGGTGAACAGGAAGGGAGCCAAAACCGTTCCCTGGGGGGCCCCCGTGCTACCGATGATCGTGTCAGACGCACAGTCCCGGGTTCTCACAAACTGTTTCCACAGCTGTGGTACCCTCCCCAGCTTCAGGCTCAGATTGAAGATGTACTCCACAATCCCACACAGCTGATCAAGCTACTATTCTGCATTAATAGAAGCAAACAAGAATAACCCCAGGTTTCTCTTCAACACTGTAGCCAGGCTTACAAAGAGCCATGACTCGATCAGTCCTCGCATCCCCCCTGAGCTTTCTAGTCAGGACTTTCTGAACTATTTCAATCTTAAAATTTTATCTATTAGAGATGAAATCAGTCAGATTCTTCCTACCGTAAACTCTAGTACATTAACTACTGCAACTCCCTCAATTGATATCTGCTTAGATAAGTTTATTCCAATCGACCTCTTAGAGTTGGATAAAATAATTTCCTCTTCTAAGCCTTCATCTTGCCTTCTGGACCCTATTCCCTTCAGGTTATTTAAAATTATTTTCCCAATTATTGGTAGCCGTATTCTTCTTATCATTAATTCTTCTTTAACTCTGGGTTATGTTCCACTGGCTTTTAAAACTGCTGTAATTAAACCTTTATATAAAAAACCGACGCTTGATCCTGGAGTTTTGGCCAATTATCGACCAATCTCTAATTTGCCTTTCACTTCTAAAATCTTGGAAAGAGTTGTTGTTGTGCAATTATCTGACCATTTGCAGGGAGTTGGTTTGTTTGAGGTGTTTCAGGCTGGGTTCAGAGCTCATCACAGCACTGCAACTGCCTTAGTGAAGGTCTCTAATGACCTCCTAACTGCATCTGATAATGGACTTGTCTCTGTTCTTGTTCTTTTAGATCTCAGTGCAGCCTTTGACACTATTGATCATGCCATTCTACTTGATAGATTGGAACACTTTGTTGGACTCAGTGAAACTCCGTTGCAATGGTTTAGATCTTATTTGTCTGATAGATTTCAGTTTGTCCATGTCAATGATGGATTTTTTTCCAGCTCTAAGCTCAGTCACAGAGTTCCACAGGGATCTGTGTTGGGCCCTACTCTTTTTAGTCTGTATATGCTCCCGTTGGGCAATATCATCAGAAAGTACTGCATTCATTTTCACTGTTACGCAGATGACACACAACTATACCTGTCAATGAAGCCCGATGATTGTGATCAGTTGGCCAAGTTAGATGCCTGTCTTAAGGACATCAAAGCTTGGATAACTTGTAATTTTTTTACTATTGAACTCTGATAAGACTGAAGTCATTGTTGTTGGCCCAAAACATCTTATAAATTCCTTTTCAGACTATGCCCTTAATTTAGATGCGGCCACTCTCAGTCTGAACAGTTGTGTGAGAAACCTTGGAGTGATTTTTGACCAGGATTTGTCCTTTAATTCACATATTAAAACTGTTTCTAGGACCGCCTTATATCATCAGCGCAATATTGCCAAGATCAGGAGCATCTTGTCTCTGTGTGATGCTGAGAAACTGATTCACGCCTTCAGTTTGTGATTAGATTATTGTAATTCGCTACTATCTGGCTGTCCTAAAGTATCTTTGAAAAATCTTCAGTTGATTCAAAATGCTGCTAGAGTTTTAACTGGTTCTAGAAAAAGAGATCATATTTCCCCGGTTCTGTCCTCCCTCCATTGGCTTCCCATTGAATTCAGAATCAGGTTTAAAATCCTTCTTCTTACTTCCAAAGCTCTTAACAATCTGGCCCCCCAATATATAAAAGATCTGATATTACCTTACCATCCTAATAGAGCATTACGCTCCCAAAATGCTGGCTTACTTGTGGTACCCAGAATCTCCAAAAGTACGATGGGAGGCAGAGACTTCTGCTACCAAGCTCCTTCTCTCTAGAACCAGTTACCACTCTGGGTCCGAGAGTCAGACTCGGTCTCTGTTTTAAAGAACAGGGTAAAATCCTTCCTTTTTAATATAGCTTTCGTTTAAGGAGGGTTTTTGTGTCTTTTAACCCCACTCTTGTTGAGATGAGATGAGATTCAACTTTATTGTCATTACACATGTATGAATACAAGGTAACGAAACACAGTGACTTGGCATTTGGGCACGCTCTGCAGAGCGCATCCAAGGCCGGGGCAGCCGCTAGGCGCCAGTCATAGTGGGGATAAAGAAAGAAAAGGGGGGGGGGTATGGGATGACACAGTAGGCGAGAGAAAAAAACATGTTTATCAGAATAGCGCTCAGTGAGTGAGCGGGATTATGATTGCAAGAAAAAAACCCTCAATGCACATTTAGCAGACAACAATACACATGCAATGAGAGAACAGTGTTTGTAAAATATATATCAGTGATTGTATCAGTGGTGTTATGTTGAATGCAGTAGTGTAGGTGTGTCAATTGCTAGTGAACAGCAGAGGGCGCCTCCTGGCAGTGGATAGATGTTATGGTCATGTGATCTAAGCAGTCCAGAGTCACTCTCTCGCTTGCAGCTGGTGTTGTCACGGTGCACTGTCCCTGAGCGTCCATCTGTTGAAACAACAACAATTGTGTCGATGATTGGGTTAAGCCACTTCTCCAGCGTTATCTTATCGAGGAGGAATGTAAACAAGGGCACCAAAATAAGGTCAAATCTGCACAGTGCACTCAGAGAATAGAATTTCCCTCTCTTCGATTCTGTGTGCTTCAAATTTCATACAGGCTTGAAATCTGGTCGAATTGTTGAAGAAGCAGCTACACCGGGTCCGCATTTTGATTAGCTCTTCCAGTTAAATTTTCGATACACCAGGAAAACTCCAGAGCCAATCAGCAGAAAATCCTGTGATCGTAAGCCAAAACAGGTAGATGTTTTCCACATCTTCAGTCCAATCACACAGACACATGAGTTCCAATCCATGGGTCTCTCCGTTGGGTTCCCCCTTGACCCAATCTTCTTTAAAGTGGTGACAATCACAATTATAAGCCGCTTTCCAGATCCATAATTTCCATTTGGATTAAGATTCAGCCAGAAGAAGAGCGACATTGCAAGCTGGGATCAGAAGGGAGGATTAGAAAGGATTAGAAAGGAGAGCGAAGAAATGCGTCTGCTCTCTCTCAGAGCCGGAAGTGAAGAATGTTCTACTGTTATGTGATCCATACTGCTGGTCGACCTCCAATATTGTACTTGGCATCTTACTGCTATGTTCTTTATGTCTGTCCTTTCCATCCTCCCTATCCCCTCATCCCCAGCCGGTCGCATTAGATGACTGCCCTTCCCTGAGCCTGGTTCTGCTAGAGGTTTTGTTATATCTTTCACCCGTTACGTTACTCAATATAACAAATAATAACTCGGAACATCGACGTACCGTTAACGGTTTATTGGCGAGCAGCAACTCATAGCACACAGCCAACGACAACACACTCAACATAGACTACATTACCCATAATGCTTTTAGCAAAGGCACTACTACGGGTGCCGTGGTAAACCAAAATACATGACATCTCCTCCCCTCTTACAATAGATGTCCTATAGGAGATATCAAGTGTCTGCTGCAATTCTTGTGTCTTTGTTTGTCTCTTTTTTTCCCCTTTAATTATTATGCTACCTTAGGAGTGAGGGTAGACTACCTCATCCCATAACTGTACCCCTGGGGATTATTCTGCCCCATAAATGTGGGTCAGTTGCTATCTAGTCTAATAACTCAGACGGACAGGAGGTCGTCGCTCCCTGGTAGGGTATCGGCGCTCTGCAGGAACATGAGTCTGTGTTCTTTCTAATGTGGAGGTTGCTTCTTGTGCTGATGCAGAAGAAGATGTCACATCTACAGCTGGAACTCTGGTCTCTGAAGTGGTTGAGTTCTGTACTGGTGTAGGTGGATCGTTAGAATATCCAAGAGACGGTTCTGCAGGCGCTGGTGGTGTCTGCAGGAGTTGATCCACGTGCCTTTTCCAAACACTGTCAGTGGTTTGAACTGTATATGAGACTGGTCCAGTTTGTGCGATAACAGTTGCAGGAACCCACTTAGGTTCACCTCTGTAGTTCCTGGCCAGCACAGATTCTCCTGACGTGAACGCTCTGTCCTTTGCCCGATGTTCTCTGTGCATAATTTGTTTCTCTTGTTGCTTTTGCACAGTGTCCTTTAATCCTGAGGGTTTCAAAAGGTCAAAGGTAGTGCGCAGATCTCTCTTGAACATCAGACTAGCAGGGGTTGTCTTTGTGATTGCATGTGGAGTGTTGCGGTAGTTTAGCAGGAACTTGTGCAGCCTCTGATGCAGTGTTCCTTGACCTTGTGATGCTTTCAATGCATGTTTCATTGTCTGCACAAACCTTTCTGCAAGGTCGTTCGTCGCAGGATGGTATGGAGCTGATTTAATGTGCTGCACTCCATTAGCTTGTAGAAAAGCATCCATTTCTTGTGAAACCAACTGAGGTCCATTATCAGAAACTAGTTGTGTAGGAGACACAAAACGACTAAACATTTCTCCTAATGCCTCTGTGGTCTTCTCTGTGGTGGTTGACCTCATAATAGCCACTTCAGGCCATTTACTGTGTGCATCCACAGCAACGAGAAACATTCTGTCCTCAAACGGACCTGCAAAGTCAATGTGCACACGATGCCATGGCTCCTGTGGGAACTCCCAGGGATGGAGAGGAGCCAATGGTGGGTTGTTCCGTACCTTGTGACAAGATGAACAGCTTTTGGCTATTTCTTCAATCTGCTTGTCAATGTTTGGCCACCAAAAATAGCTTCTCGCAATTTCTTTCATTCTCACGATTCCACTATGTCCTGCGTGAAGTTGCTGTAACACTTTTGTTCGACATGACAGGGGAATAATCACTCTCCTCCCCCACAGCAAACAACCCGACTGAACAGACAATTCTGTCCACTTCCCAAGGAAGGGCTTCAAGGTTGCGTCATCACCCGCAGGTTGTCCTTTAATGACCAAGTCCATGACTGCAGACAACACAGGGTCATTTCTAGTCCCTTTTTTCACCTGAACAGCTGAAACAGGTGTGTTTTCTACCTCTGTGAAGTAGAAGATGTCCACAGTGCTTGACTCTGGCTTCATGACAGGAAGTGGTAATCTGGATAACCCATCTGCATTACCATGACAGTCTGACTTTCGATACCTGATGTCATAGGAGTGTCCTGACAACAGCAACGCCCACCTCTGCAGTCGGGACGCTGCAAGAGATGGTATTCCTGTGTATGGTCCAAGGATGGTTGTGAGAGGTCGGTGGTCAGTAAAAAGTGTAAACTTCCGTCCATACAAGTACTGGTGGAATTTTCTGACACCAAACACAATGCTCAGAGCCTCTCTTTCTAGTTGAGCATAGTTAGCTTCTGTCTTGTTTAATGTCCTTGACGCAAAAGCGATTGGCTTTTCCTCACCGTCTGGCATTACGTGGGAAATCACCGCCCCTACGCCATAAGGAGAGGCGTCACAGGCAAGCTGGATCGGAAGTGATGGGTTGAAGTGGGTCAGAACCTCTGATGCCGTCAGCGCATCCTTTGCCTTCTGAAAAGCCTCCTGACAGCTTGCTGTCCACTTCCATGCTTCCTCTTTGCACAGCAGGTTATGCAGTGGTTTTAATAGTGATGCCAAGTTTGGTATGAACCGTCCATAATAGTTCAGGAGTCCTAAGAAAGACTTCAGCTGACTGACATTTTGGGGTGGAGGTGCATCCACAATGGCTGTGATTTTCGATGGTGCAGTGTGTAGTCCCTTAGCATCGATCACATGACCCAAGTATTCCACGGATGACTGGAAAAACTCACATTTATCCTTGCGGATTCTCAATCCATATTCCTCCAGTCTCTTGAGAGTTGCATCCAAGTTGCGCAGATGCTCTTCATCATCTCCTCCTGTACACAGGATATCATCCAGGTAGCACTGCACTCCTGGTAATCCACTCAGGATTTGATCCATAGCTCGCTGAAAAAGTGCTGGAGCAGATGTGATGCCAAAAGGCAGTCGCCTGTATCTGAAGAGTCCTTTATGGGTGTTGATAGTCAGCATTTCACGTGACTGCTCGTCTACATGCATTTGTAAGTAAGCCTGGTTGAGATCTATTTTGCTGAACTTTTGTCCCCCACTCAGCCCCGCAAATAAGTCATCAATCAGTGGGAGGGGATACTGCTCTGCTGTTAGTACAGGGTTTACTGTTACCTTAAAGTCTCCACAGGTTCGGATTCCTCCGTCCTTTTTGGGTACTGGAACTATGGGCGTGGCCCACTCACTGGTTGTCACAGGCTCCAGAACTCCATTCTCGACCAGAGCATCCAAGTCCGCCTCCACCTTTGGTCTGATGGCGTACGGCACTGGCCTGGCTTTCATAAACACTGGTTTACTGTCAGGTTTGACATGCAGCTTCACTATAATTTTTTTCATACTGCCTAGTTCATCACGAAAAACCTTTTTGTGCTTTTCCAGTATGGCCTGCAGCTGAGTGGAACTGTGTGACAGCTTCCTTACTTCTTGCCAGTCAAGTTGGATTTTCTTTAGCAACACACGCCCCATTATAGCTGGACAGTTGTTCTTGGTAACATAAACTGGAAGCTTAGCAGTTTGGCCATTGTACTGAACAGTTACCTCTGTCATCCCTTTCATGGGCACTCGGTGTCCAGTATACGCCCTGAAGATGGTGTCTGAAGGCCGGAGTGGACGATGTTTCAGAAACTTCTTGTAAATGCCATGCGACACAAGTGATGCCTTTGATCCGGTGTCTATCTGCATTTAAATAAAATGTCCCTCCACTTTTGGTTTAGTCCAAAAGCCTTCTGAGCCTTCATTCACATTCATAATCCGGACAGTATTTATTGCAGTTGACACCTCTTCCTCTGAGGAGTCGCTCACTCTGTCCTCGCCATGTTTAACTGTGTGAACATTTCTTTTCTTTTTGTATTTTACCATGTCACTTTTATTCCTTGTCTTTGGGCCTTTGTCTTTGCTCCTTTTGCTTCTACATGCCCGCTGCACGTGGCCTTTTTTTCCACAGTTGTTACAGTCCATCTCTTTGTACCAACAGTCATTAGGAAGGTGTCCCACCTTGCCACAGCGGAAACATGGACCTGTTGCATTGGTTTTACCACTGTTGAGCTTATGTACTCTGCCTGTAGCATGCAGTTGGTGTGCTTCTTTGGAAGCCATCTCCATCATCACACTAATGTTAGTGGCTCTTTCAAGCGTCAAATCACTTTCTGTGCGTAACTTCTTCTGTGCTGCTTCATTTCGTAGTCCACACACAAGCCTGTCTCTTAATGTGTCATTTAAAACATCTTTAAATTCACAGTGTTCGGCTAACTTGCGTAGCGCTGCAACAAACATGTTAACAGACTCACCCTCTTCTTGGTTACGTCTGTGAAACCTGTATCTTTCTGCAATCACTAGCGGCTTGGGTGAGAAGTGGTGGGTCAGTGTGTCCACCAGTTCTTTGTAGGTTTTAGAGCCTGGCTTTACTGGCTGTGGGAGGTTACGTAGTAGGTTAAATGTCTTGGGACCCATCACACTCAGAAAAGTGGGCACTAACTTTTCATCCGTTATTCCATTGGCCGCGACGAAATAGTCAAAGCGCTCAGTATAGGAGCTTCATTGTTCCACGCTCTCATCAAAGGGCCCGATAGAGCCAATGACTCCAGCCATTTTAACACTCCTAGTTGAATGTCGCTCTTTCCCTCGCAGCTCCTTACCGTAATGTCGTTTCTTCCCTCCGGCGTTACTCACGGAGTTTTTTTTTGTCCTTAACAATTTCCACTGCTCCGCTCCTCCCCGCTTAGCAGACAGCCCGCAGCATCCACCTCAGCACAGTGGCGCGGTGTATCACCCTGTCAGCACGGAGTAGCGGCGGGAAAAAAAAAACACGACAAAAAAATTCTCCTCCGTCGCGGACTGCAGCGTCGGTCCAGACGTCCTCGTCGCCACTTTTTGTTATATCTTTCACCCGTTACGTTACTCAATATAACAAATAATAACTCGGACCATCGACGTACCGTTAACGGTTTATTGGCGAGCAGCAACTCATAGCACACAGCCAACGACAACACACTCAACATAGACTACATTACCCATAATGCTTTTAGCAAAGGCACTACTACGGGTGCCGTAGTAAACCAAAATACATGACAGGTTTCTTCCTTCCAAATGGGAGTTTTTCCTCTCCACTGTCGCTTAGTGCTTGCTCATAGGGAATCGTCTGATTGCTGGGTCTTTCTGTGACTGTGTGGTTTTTTTCTGCACTGTGGCGCCACGAGACGGCTTTTGTTGTGATGTGGCACATTATAAATAAAGCTGAATTGAATTGAATTGAATTGAATTAACATGCTAACTACCAGCCATCGGCTAGCTACTATGTTATGCCCCATGTTTTGGAACCTCAGGTCTTCTGCAGTACCGACTAAACAGCTATACTGTATGTTCTACAAATACTTATTACTCTTTCATTTGACAATATTTAATGTATTTACATGTGAAATGACAATAGACGTCTTCATGCTGGTTGAGATGTTTAGCAACAGTTACTGGCTACATTTAGATAGACGGGACTATTTCTTTCTCAGCTGCGCAAAATAACTGGTTAAACCAACAAATCATTATATTTTGTCCAGTATTGCTGTCATTTAATAAATTGTGCTTGTGGAACTGTTGTATAAAAGCAGTATTACACTCGAGCTTGTACCGTATCATGAGTATAGTAACACGGAGGGCATCAGCCATAGCACACCCAGAATTACTGTTTCCATTGATACCGTACTCCCTCTCGTGTAATATTGCTTAAATGAACGATGCTGTATGGAACTTAAGGAAGTTTAGATTTTACCAACACCTCATCTTTACTTTGAGGACTACAGCCCAGTTCCTTCCACTTTTGCATTCCACAGCCTCAAGCAGTGACTGGCAAAACTGCATTCAACAGCTGTCTGGATGACTCTGAACATTTACCTCCACCAAGGAGGTCATGTTGTCATTCGTGTTTGTTTGCTTGTTTGTTTCTTTGTCAGTAGAATTACACAAAAAGTACTTGACGGATTTGGATTAAATACTCACCAGAAGTGGCTCTTGGCCGACAGATGAACTCATTACATTCTGGAGGTGATCCATGAGCGCAATCCCCCACCAAGGCGCTATCTTTCATTGCAAAGAGGGATGAAGGCAGGGAGGTACAGACAGATGGATGGACAAAGGGAGGGAAGGAAGGAGTCTTGGTGGAGGTACGCACTGACCGAGTGCTCTTCTAGTTAGTGATGCAATTCGGTTTAACCTTTGACCCCAAAATCTTTTAAGCACAGATTGATTACCTCCGAGGAGACTTTTTGTACAGCTGGATGAAACTTAAATCTCCTCCTGAATACAAACGCAACACTATGGGATTGACCTTAGAGGAGGGGCAGCACAGGCTACTGAGGCAAAACCACTGGTGTAGTTCGGACTGATCAAAACGATTTAAAATGTATATGCCGTGTTATAAAAAAAGGGGCTCTGAACCAAAACTTTTGGGCATCACTTGACAAATAGCATATTTTGGTGATGTTTTCTTGTTGCTTGTAATATTGTTCATTCTTCTCATATCCTATAGGGACTGTGGTTAAAATTTAAAAATGATCAAACCAAAGCGATTTATCAAGAGATGTCCAAATTCTAACATAAAGCAGCATAGACCGTCAGTCTTGGGGCGCTGTGGAGACGTCTGCCTTTCTAGCAGCTCGGTATTTAGCTCCTTTTAACCTTTTTTAACTTCTCTTTTACTCTTCTTGCGAAGAGATTGTGTGTCTAGATATCCTGTGGATACTTATAACTTTGAAATGCAACCAAGAGCCAGTCTCTTCACTTATTCACGGGAGGAACTGCTGCCTCTGCGAATAAAGGGACAAGCTGGGATATGACATTCTATCCCGGCGGAGCTGAAGAGGAGACCATGGGGCTGCAAGGCCAGGGCTAAGCTAAAGGCTGAGCTAGCGAAAAAAACGGAGGTGTTTCAAACTGTCGATTCCCTCCGTCATCATGGGCAATGTGAATTCACTGTTGAACAAGATCGATGAGTTGTCCGCTTTGAACAACCAGTGGATTTACCGGGAGAGCAGCTTGTTCATTTTTACGGAGACATGGCTGAACCACCTAGTACCGGATGCTAACGTGGACCTGTTAGGATTCACTGCTGTGAGACCCGACAGAGACACTAAGACTAGCGGGAAAAGAAAGGGTGGGGGACTCATCATGTATGTTAACAATCGCTGGTGTAACCCAGGACATATCTCTGTAAAGACAGTCTCATGTTGCCGGGATCTCGAGCTGCTAGCTGTTAGCCTGCAGCCATATTACTTGCCGAGAGAGTTCAGTCATGTGATCACCGTCTGTGTTTACATCCCTCCGAGAGTGGATGCAGCCACTGCCTGTGAAAAAATCCACTCAGTCACAGCAAGGCTGCAGACACAGCACCCTGAGGCACTCATGATCATTGCTGGGGACTTTAACCATGTAACTTTGGATGCTACTTTGACTGTTTTTAATCAAGTTGTAGACTGTCCAACTAGAAACAACAGGACAATTGATCTGCTGTATGTTAATGTACGGGATGCATACAGAGCGACTCCCCTTCCCCCATTAGGGAAGTCTGATCACAACCTGGTTTACCTACAGCCACTGTATATTCCCCTGGTCCAAAAGCAACCTGTGACAACTCGATCAGTCAGGAGATGGTCCCCTGAGAAGGAAAGTGCCTTGAGAGACTGTTTTGACATCACAGCCTGGGATGTGCTGATGGACTCGCATGGTGAGGATATAGAGGGGTTGACACACTGTTTGATGGATCACCTGAACTTCTGTACAGACGTGGTCTTCCCTGTCAGGACTGTCCGTTGCTACCCTAATAACAAGCCATGGGTAACACGGGAAGTCAAGATTTTCCTCAACAAGAAGAAGGCTGCTTTTAGGAGCAGAGACAGGGAAGCCATGAAGGCAGCACAGCAGGAGGTGAAATACTGTGTGAAGGAAGCCAAGGACAGCTATAGGAGAAAGGTGGAGCAGAAGCTGAGGGAAAACAACATGAGGGAGGTCTGGGAAGGTGTGAGGACCATCACAGGTCTCAACACAAAGACCAGAGTTGTTGAGGGGACAATAGAGAGGGCAAAGGAACTGAACAATTTTTTCAATAGGTTCAACCAGCCTTTGCCCTTGTTCCTCCCACCCCTATCCCCACCCTCATTACAGCCTTGCCCCCCCTCCCCTCCACACACCTCCCCCTAAATATTGCAAACCCCCCCCCCCCCCCGACACACACACACACACATCAGTATGACCCTTGCCATTTATTACCACAGAACAGGTGAGAGGGCAGCTGAGGAAGCTCCGACCCAGGAAAGCTGCAGGCCCGGACAAAGTGTGTCCAAGAGTATTGGAGATCTGCGCTGCAGAAATGGGGGAACCACTACAATGGATCTTCAACCTCAGCCTGCAGATTGGGAGAGTGCCTACTCTCTGGAAGACATCCCGCATCGTTCCAGTTCTGAAAAAGAACCGGCCCAGCGAGCTGAATGACTTCTGACCAGCGGCACTCACTTCACATCTGATGAAGACATTGGAGCGGCTTTTCCTCAGCCTCCACAGACCCCAGGTGCAACATGCCCAGGATCGCCTGCAGTTTGCGTACCAACTAGATGTTGGTGTGGAGGATACCATCCTCTACTTGCTTCATCGAGCCCACTCCCATCTGGATAAGGGAAGTGGCACAGTGAGGATCCTCTTTTTGGATTTCTCCAGTGCCTTCAATACCATTCGGCCCCTCTTGCTTCGGGATAAACTGAGCAAGATGGGAGTTTAGTTTAGTTTATTTGAAAAGGGACAATGCAATTTCATAAAACACATGATTACACATGGTTAAAAAAGCCAGAATTAGCCAAAAGGCTAGTTTTCATCTGTAGTCCCCTGGCCAAGATGTAAAAAAGCAGTAAAATGCATCTACAAGAAAAAAAACATGGTTAGACATTTAAGAGGGCACTAATGTAACAAATAATATATACATAACAAACCGTACATTGAAACACAATATCAAACATCACAGCAGACTTATCTTTTAGTGTTGGCAGCTGTAGGTGTTTATATGCCACATTTTCAATTTTTTTGTGAAGGCCTTGAATGTTGTGAGCAGTTTAACCTCCTCCGGTACTGAGTTCCACTCACTAGCGCTCCTCACTGACCAGGCCGACTTACTGAAAGTGCTCCTGCGCAGAGGAATGAAACAGTCACCTCTGACAGAGCCTCGAGTGACGCGAGTGGTACGAGTGGACTCCCACCTGGTGGACTGGATCTCTGACTACCTCACTGGCAGACCACAATATGTCGGGCTGAAGGACATTACGTCTGACACAGTTGTCTGCAGCACTGGGGCCCCCCAGGGCACAGTATTGGCCCCTCTTCTCTTCACCCTGTACACCTCGGACTTTTGCTACAACTCGGAGCTGTGTCATATCCAAAAATATGCTGATAACACAGCCATTGTTGGGTGTATCAGGGATGACAGAGAGGAGGAGTATCGGAGACTGGTAAGAGACTTTGCTGCATGGTGCCACACCGACCACCTACAGCTCAATACCTCTAAGACGAAGGAGCTGGTTATTGATTTTGGGAGGTCCAGACCATGACCTCAACCAGTCCTGTTAGAGGGAGCTGAGGTGGAGGTTGAGGATTCATACAAATATCTCAGGTTGTGGTTGGATAATAAATTGGATTGGACAACATACATTAGTCACTTGTATGGGAAGACACAAAGTAGGATGTACTTCCTACGGAGATTGCGGTCCTTCAATATCTGCAGCAAACTTCTGCGGATGTTTTACCAGTCTGTGGTTGCCAGCGTCCTCTTTTACTCCGTGGTGTGCTGGGGGGGCAGTATATCCAAGAAGGATGCGTCCAGACTGGATAAACTGATCAGGCGGGCCGGCTCTGTGGTCGGCGCGAAGCTGGACGCTCTGGTGACGGTGGCAGAGATGAGAACTTTGGATAAACTGTTGGATATAATGGACAATGTCAGCCACCCTCTGCACACCGTCATCAGTAACCAGAGGAGCCTGTTCAGTGAAAGACTGCTCCTTCCCAAGTGTCGGACCAACAGGCTTAAGAACTCTTTCGTCCACCATGCCATCACACTCTATAACTCCTCACTTGGGGGGGGGGGCATAGAGTACAGAGGACAGTAGGGCATTGATAGTGTAATAACTTTAACTTAACCATACTTGTACAAGTGATTTTCAGCTCTGTATTTATATTATGTATATTATATGTTAAGTTGTATATTATGTTAGTTGTATATTCTGTTGCTTTTCTGATCTGTATGCTCCTTTTATGTGCTACTAGAAATTTTAAATTTCCCAGAGGGAGTTATCCTAAAAGGATTAATAAAGTTAAGTCTAAGTCTAAGTCTAAGACCTACTTCTTATTAGTTAGTTAGTTGTTTTATTTGGTTTATAATGCGTACATAAGAAGATACAAAAAAGAACAACAGAAAAACCAAAAGGGTGCAGGCAGAAGCATAGCTTATATAACCTACCCCTTTACAATTAAAGATCTTACAAAATCTTGTGTATAAACCTCAACAGTGGGAAAAAAGCAACAAAAAAACAACAACACAACAACAACAAAATAAAAAAAACCCACAAATTCATACCAAGACATCAAACAAACAAAAAACACAATTAATGTCATATTCTAAACAGACACATAATGGTAAGAAAGTATCTTTGTCCTGTACATTTTCTTAAACAATTTGTCTGTTCTACACATTCTAATATTATCAGGACAATCATTCCAGAGTTCAATGCCCTTAACAGAAACACTGTTTCTTTATATTAATTCTAAAATGAGGCTTTACAAAAACAAGATTTCCTCATAAATTGCATTCATTTTTCTGGTTTTAAACCGCTCCTGGATATTCAGTGGTAGCTGTCCATTGTTTACTTTGTACATTATTTGAATTGTACTGTAGTCCACTAAATCAGGAAATTTTATTACACCTAATTCAATAAATGATGAGTTTGTTCACTCACGATAAGGTTTATTAGTTATGACCCATTTAGCTTTTTTTGTTGTAAAAAGATTGGAATATAGCTGTTTTATAGCATTTCCCCAGACTTCTATACAATAACACATACTGTATATGGAACAATGAGTGAATTATATGGAATACATAATGATTATTTATGACCTAATAAGTCTTTTACTTTAGTCAATGTTGCTGTTGATTTGGCCATTTTGGTTTTGACATAATTTATACGTATGTGACTTCCACTTTTAATTTACGATCAACAATAACTCCTAGAAATTTGGTTTTCAGAACTATATCAATTTAAACATCATTTATTTTGAGTTTTCTATTTGTGTTTACTGTGGATTTTCCAAATATTATACATTTAGTTTTACTGAGATGAAGAGACAATTTGTTTAAGTCAAACCATTTCTGAATAATCTGTAATTCCTGTTTCACTGTATCCAGAAGCTGCTCCTAATGTTCCCCACTACAAATAAAAGTTGTGTCATCGGCAAACAAAATACACTTCATTGACTTGGAAATCAAACAAAAATCATTAATATACAAAATAAAGAGTAATGGGCCAAGCACAGTGCCTTGTGGCACATCACTTCACTTCCGCCTCCCAAAGAGAGCAGACGCCTTTTTCCTTCTTTTCAGCTCTGACTTTTTATCTCCTTCCTCCCCTAACTGACTGGATCCCAGCTTGCTATCGTCTGTCTGCGTATCTCTACTGCTGATTATTGAACGAAATTATGGATTTAATAAGCTGGGCTTTGAACACAATTGACACTATTTTCAACGAGGAAAAGTGCCCCGGGGGAGGTTGTTTGCCCCGCAGGAACTGCGGCTGCGGGCTATTTGAGGGACACAAGTAATTGGAAACTCTTGTGCCTGTCTGATCTCTCTATCGAAGATGTTGAAGATTTATACATCTTCGTAGCAATGGTCATAGGGATCGTTCTGATTGGATCTGGGATTGTCCTGGTGTACCGTAAATTGATGAAGATGGACGTAGCCTATCAAAATGCTGGCCAGGCGAGGCTTAACCATCAAATTGAACAAATGGGGAGGACTCTGACAGCGGCTAACGGAGAACTGTCTAGGAAAATGGATTACATCATGATCACGCTGAGAGCCGTCCATGAAGAATTCAACGTCCAGCATTGAAGGATTAAAGTACTGAATCTGTAAGAGAATATAAAGTCTTTTTCTCTGGGATCAGTACTATTCGACTAATCTGACCTGCCCCCCTCACACAAGTCCTCCAGATTATCTGCAGTTTTTTGTTTCCAAAACATTTGAGCTGCATTGACTCTATGGACAGCCAGCTGCCTGGCTCAAGGACAAAGTGCCAGCCGCTAGACAAAACATCTCCTGCTGAAGAGACTTTGTTGTTCTTAACTGATATAAACACCTCCACTCAACACTGCACCCACACTGACTCAACAAACTGATGAGAAGATCATTCACTCACTGCTCCCTTTGTGTCTTTGTGTACATTCTTGTCTGCTAATTGTGCATTGAGGGCTTTTTTTTCTTGTAATCATAATATTGATCATATATGACCAGTATTCTGACAATCAATGTTTTTTTTTGCTCTTTCCTATTGTGTTATCCTTTTCTTCCCTATGCTTCCTGTACCCATCTGATGACAGGCGCGTTTCGACGCTGCCGCGTCACCGGAAATGCAGGTCGTTTTCAGTGTCAAGTCAAATCCCTCATATGTTATCAGTTGTTTACTGTTAATGTACTTGGCAATAAATCCTTTCTGAGTTCTGAGTTCTGAGTTCTGATCACGTTATCTTTAGCAAAACTGAGTCAATATTATTAATATGAACATATTGATATCTGTCTTCCAAGTAACTGCATAACCGATCATAGACCAGTCCTCTGATACCATACTGCTGTAATTTACCCAAGTAGCAGTTTATGATCAACAGCATCAAAAGCTTTTTTTAGGTCTAAAAAAATTGCAAGAACATGTTTTTTTTTTTTTTTTAACTTTCAGCTGCATTTGAAACTTGTTCTAAAAAATCCAGAAGTGCAAGCCATGCAGTCTGTTTTTCTGAAACCATACTGTTGGTCACAAAGTAAATTATATTTAGCAATAAAATTTTCCAACCTTGAAACATAATTTTTCCAAAACTTTTGAAAACTGTGGTAACAGAGAGGTTGATCTATAATTTAAGAATATGTGCATATCACCACTCTTATGCAAAGGAATTTTTTTTAGCAACTTTCATTTGTCTAAGAATTTCCCCAACTTCAATGATAAATTACAAATGTACTATTTAAAAGGCTTAGCAATACAATCTATTATATTTTTAATCAGGAACATGTCATGCTTCACGATTCAAGATTCAGAGGCTTTATTATCATGTGCGCAGTTAAGAAATGCAACATTTCCTGAGCAATGAAATTCTTACTCTGCTCTCTGAACGAATGCAAAGGTAATAAACACACCTTAATACTACATACTAATACTAATAAATACAAATTAAAAGCAATTAGGACAGTTAAAGCAGTTAAAAGAGGAAACAAGAATAAACTGAAAAGTCACTGGATGACTATAACATGACCCTGATTAAGTAAAAATTCACTGAGTGAGTATGATTTGTCTCTGATAATACCCAACAGACTGTACAATGGTAATTTTAACATCAATGATATGAACCTGAGATGGCATTAGACTATGTACAATGTGCAAATGAGCAATGTAGAAATTAGCATCCAGTGTGAGAATTCCTCTGTATAAAGCTGTGTGCCCTGATAATACCCAGTAGACTGTACAATGATAATTTAGCAGCAGAGATAATGTGGACATGAGACGGGGTGAGACGATGTACACTGTGCACATTAGCAATGTGCAAATTTAGCAACCAGTGTGTGAATTCCTATTTGCAAAGCTGTGTCCAGAGTTTTGCTATTTATTCAGGAGTCTGATGGTTGTTGGAAAGAAGGAGTTTTCAGTCTGGTTGTGCTTTATTTCACACTTCTGTACCTCCGGCCTGAGGGTAGAAGTGTGAACAGTCTGTTCTGGGGGTGGGTGGGGTCCTGGAGGATGGCGACAGCTCTCTTTTGGACTTTGCGGTGGTAGATGCTCTGCAGAGAGGGGGGTGGAGTCCTGATGATTTTCTCCGCTGTCTTCATCACTCTCTGCAGGCGTTCGCGCTCCAGGGCAGTAGTGCTGCTGTACCACACAGTGATGCTGTTGGTCAGGATGCTCTCGATGATGCAGCTGTAGAAATTGTTGAGGATCTTAGGGGACATGCCAAACTTCTTTAGCCTCCTCAGAAAGTACAGTCGCTGTTGAGCTCTCTTAACCAGCTCTGTGGTGTTAAGTGTCCACTTAAGGTCCTCACTGATGTAGATGCCCAGGTATTTAAAGCTGCACACCCTCTCCACCTCAAGCTCCTGGATGATGAACATTTTTTTTTTCACTTCCGCCCTCCAGAGAGAGCAGTTGCATTTTTCTGTGCTCCGCTCCGCTGTCTCTCCCTCCCTAACTGACTAGATCCCAGCTTGCTCTTGTCTGTGTCTGCGTGGCTGTCTATTGGTGATTCATCAAACGAAATTATGGATTTTATAAGCTGGGCTTTGAACGCAATCAACACTGTCTTTTCAACGAGGAAATCGGGTCCGGGGGAGCCCATTTGTCCTGCGGGCAGGGCTTCCGCAGGTTACATCAGGGACACATACAATTGGAAACTTATGTGTCTGAGTGATCTTTCAATTGAAGATATAGAAGATGTATATCTATTTGGAGCTACGGTCTCAGGACTTCTACTGATCGGCCTTGGGATAGTCCTGGTGTATCGCAAATTAAAGAAGATGGACAGAGCTTATCAAAAAGCTGACCCAGCGAAGCTCTCTCATCAATTCGATCAGCTGGCGAGGACTCTAATAGCGGCTAATGGAGAACTGTACAGGAAGATTGAAAACAACACGGTGACGCTAAGAGCTCTCCAGGATATGATTTCAAAGCCTGGCAACGATGGAATTGGAGCACTGAACCCGTAAGAGAATGGAAAGTTTTTTCTCTGAAGTCAGTGCTATTCGACCTGTTTTCGGCGCCCTCAGCATTCAGTCCTCCCGATGAACAACAGTATAATTGTTTTCCCTTTCATAACATTGGTGTACAGTATCTGGACTCTCAAGGACAGCTATGTCTGACTCAGAGTATTCCATCTGCCGTGTTCAAGGACATGTGCCTCTGCCTTCAGACACTAGTCATAACATCTGCTGAAAGAGAGACTATTGCTGTTCACCTAACTGATAACTGCCACCCTTGCATCCAATACACACACAACTGACCCATTTATACTGACGAAGACACATTCATTCACTGTTCTCTCTCTGTGCTGTTTGTCATTGTGTGAATTGTCTGCTAATTGTGCATTTGAGGGTTTTTTTCTTGTAATCACAATATTGGTCATAAAAATGAGCTTTATTTTGATCAACAATGCTTTTTTCTCTCTCCTACTGTGTCTTCCCCTCCCCTTGCCTTCTATTCCCCTCCTGCTGACAGGCACCTCCATGGCTCGCCGCGTCATTGGGAAGCGCCTATCAGGCGTACCCAATGTCAAGTCAAATTCCTCCTATGTTTACTTGTTTATTACTTGTAAATGTGCTTGGCAATAAACTTTATTCTGATTCTGATTCTGAACAGCAGCCAATGAGGTCTCCTCCTCTTCCTCATGTCCACTATCATCTCCTTTGTCTTGTTCATGTTGAGGGTGAGGTTGTTGTCCTCACACCATGACACCAGGCTGGCCACTTCCCTCCTATAGGATGCTTCATCACCACCAGTGATGTGTCCTATCACTGCTGTGTCATCCACAAACTTTAGGATGATGTTGTCTTTGTGGGAGGCAACACAGTCATAGGTGAAGAGGCTGTAGAGCTGGGGTGGGCAGTGAGGGCCATTCCACTGCAGGTTTTCTGTTCCACCCAGTCTCTTCAGCTGGTGTTTTCAATGATTAGCAATCCTTGAAGCTGCTCAGAGCAAACACCTGCTGAAGTAACTAGGTGAAACAGAAAACCTGCAGTGGAATAGTCCTTTATGGCACATGATTGACCACCCCTGCTGTAGAGGATGCGGCTGAGAACACAACCCTGTGGGACACCTGTGTCCATGATGATGCTGGCTGAGGTCCTGTTACCCATCTTGACAGACTGAGACCTGCCAGTCAGAAAGTTCAGTAGCCAGTCACAGAGGGTGGGGTGCAGGCCAAGTGAAGACAGTTTGTAGGTGAGTTTGTGGGGGATGACCATGTTGAAGGCGGAGCTGCAATCGGCAACGAGTATCCTGATCTAGGAGTCTTTATCTTCCAGGTGGGAGAGAGAATAATGGAGTGCAGCAGCAATGGCATCAGAGATGGACCTGCTGGGCCGGGAGGCATACTGCAGGGGGTCCAGGGTATCGGTATGCTGTCCTGAATGAGGGGCAGCACCACTCCCTCAAAGCACTTCATGATGATTGGAGTGAGTGCTACCGGACTGTAATCATTCAGGCAGGTCGGCGGGCTCTTTTTTGGAAGGGGGGCGATGGTTGGGGTTTTGAAGAAGGAGGGGACTATGTTCTGGTTGAGGGAGAGCTTAAAGATTGTTGTGGGAACATCAGTCAGCTCAGCAGCACATGGTCTAAGAGCCCACCCAGGGATGTTATCTGGTCCTGCTGCCTTGCGGGGGTTGATATTCCTCAGTGCTTTGTTTACCTGGCCTGATGAGACTTTTAGATGAGTGTGTGTGTGTGTGTGTGTGGTGTGTGTGTGTGTGTGTGTGTGTGCGTGTGTGTCCTCTCTGCACTGAAGTTTAAGGTCTCAAAGTGGGCGTAAAAGATGTTGAGATCATCCGGCAGGCTATCTGTGGAGCTAGTGGTGCTGCTGTTGTTCCTCTTGTAGTCTGTGATGTGCTACAGGCCTTGCCACATGTGCCCCGGGTCAGGAGTGGAGTAGAGGCTGTCCAGCTTTTCCCTCTTGGCTGTTGTTATAGCCTTTCTCAGTTCATACTGTGCAGCTTTGTGCTCAGCCTCATTGCCTGATTTAAATGCAAGAGAGTGAGCACACAGCATCTGACGTACCTGACTGTTTATCCAGGGCTTCTGGTTGGGGAACTTCCTGATCTGTATGGTTGGTATGATGGTATCAGCACAAGTACTGATGTACCCAGTCACATGTTCAGCATAGTCCTGTATGTTTACAGAAGAGTCCTCCTGGGTGGCTGCAGCTTTAAAAACATCCCAGTCTGTTAAGGCAAAACAGTCTTGCTGGGTGCTCTCAGCCTCTGGAGTCCAGCGTTTAATTTGCTTAATGAAAGGGTTGGTTTGTTTCAGCTTTTGTCTGTAGGCCAGGTACATAAACAGTGAGATGTGATCTGACTGTCCAAAGTGGGGGTGGGGTGCCGCTCTGTATGCACCACATATGTTGGTGTAAACATGGTCCAGTGTGTTCTTATCACGGGTGGGAATGTCCACATGCTGGAGATATTTGGGAAGTACAGTCCGTAAATTGCACTGGTTAAAGTCACCAGCAACAATAAAAATAGCTTTGGGGTGGGATGTCTTTACTGCACTGATGACGTCATGGAGTTTGCGTAGCGCTGCTGTGTAGTTAACTTGCAGGCAGATATAAACAGCGGCCAAAAACACAGCATGTGGTACACATATTTGAGATGCTTAGGCTGCATATGTACATTACTGTTACCTCACGTCTTAGAAGGAACAATAAGTCTGGACCTCCTGGGGATAACAGGAGGGTGTGAAATCTGTCTTTAGAAATGGTTCCGAGAAGACTTCCTGACCACCAGGGTTTTAGGTGGAGAAGAGAAGACCTGGGGGGTGATGTATTGTCTCTGGGGATTGAATGACAATGTGACTCTGTACTTTGATGTCCCGGGTATAAAAAGGGGAGATGTGGCAAGTTCTTTCTCTTTTCTGTTTGAGAGGATGTTGGAGACATGTGATGGTTAATAAACCTGAATTGAGAAATGAATGAATGAATGAATTGAATGAATGAATTTATTTATTTCGGATAGGATAGTACATTACAGGTTAAAAGAAACTGTATAATATAAAACAAGGTCAAATTAGACAAAGACTCCTCCTACTATACAATTCCACGTGAAATAAATTCAGCCTCTTCATTTCACGCTCTCCACAAGCAGTGAATTCCCTCGGTAAATAATAGGGATGGCATTTCAGCATTAAAAAACTCTACATCAGGCGAACAGTGCTCGTGAACAGTCTGTACATCTCCAAACGAGCTGTGTATAAACTCACACACAACTAGCCCTCTCGTCTTACCCACAGCTGATGTCCAGTATGTACAGAGTGGGTCTGCCGCTGAATGGTGCGCTCAGAGACTTTGTCTGAGAGCCAGGTCTCACAGAAAATTAGAGCACAGAGCTCTCTTATCTCCCGCTGGTCTTCAATCCTTACTATTAGGTCATCCAGTTTGTTTTCCAGAGACCACACGTTCGCTAGCAGGAGGCTAGGTAGCGGTGGGCGGCTAGCGCAAGCTCTTAGCCTAGCATGGAGCTCACCCCCCCCCCCCACCTCTCTTGCAACGCTGTTTGTGAAGCGCTGTCTTGGGATCAGCATGCTCACTCCAGCTCAGTACTTCGGGGCCTTCCTGGGGGTGGTGGTGATCGCTCTGAGACCGGACAATGTAGTTTGGGTGGTATAAAGCCAGTAAATTCCATATGGCTGGTTGTCTTGGCGATGTCCAGCAATGCCTGTCAGTTGTATGTTAGCAGTGCGTGACATTTATGCACTGCAGAAAGAGCAACAGACATGCAAAAAAGAAGAAAAAGCCGGCATTCGAGAACAGAGCGAGCAAACACGTCTGCCTCTGGGGGATGGGGGGCATGAACGTTACAATCTGTAGATTTCTTATTTTTGAATTTATGAACAACATTGAGAATCTCTTTTTCATCTGTCTACTTAATAACCAGGGTGAGTATTTATTCTTAAAATGTCATACTATTATCGATGGGTTCTACAACAGAGGTGGCTATCGTTTTCCCAACATTAATCAAGTATTCACTGAATTAATCAGCAATTTTACTATTGCCACTAATAATTTCATTATCAGAGTACAAATAAGATATTTTCTCCATAAATATTTTTCTTATTGTTTCTTTTAATAATATCCAGGTGTTGTTCAAATTTGCCTCATTTTTTTTTCAATATCTCACTATAAAACTTCTTTTTACTAAATCTCAAAATACTTGTCAGTTTATTTTTATACTTATATTTATTTTCAGATTATACTGTTCTTAACTTCATAAATTGTTTATATAAAACATTTTCTTCCTACAAGTGTTTTGAAGGTCCTTTGTTATCCATGGCTTCGTTTTATATTTGTTGTTTAACCTTCTAGACAGCAGGGGACAATGCACATTATACAAATTTGATATAATAGAAACAAATGCATCATATGTTTCATCAACATGATTTACATATACTTTACTCCAGTCTTGAATTTTAAGGTCCTCCTTAATATTCTTAATAGCATTTTCTGTTACTCGCCTTGTCAAAAACGTAGTATCTTTTTCTTTATAATTATGCTGGGATAGGCTCCAGCCCCCCCCCCCCCCCCCCCGCGACCCGAAAAGGATTAAGCGGAAGATGATGGATGGATGGATGTTTAACTAAATCAAGAGCAACAAAAACAGGCAAATGATCACTCACATCACCAAAAAACAAAACAAAAAAAAAAACAACAAAACACTAGATATTGTTCCTACAATAACATTGAATAAAATATTGTCAGTCAGTGTAGCAGAGTTCATTGTTATCCTGCTGGGATATGTCATTGAGGGGAAAACCCATAGGAATCACATGGAATCAGTATCCATCCATCCATCCATCCATTCATCTTCTACCGCTTTTCCGGAGGTCCGGGTTGTGGAGGCAGCAGTTCAAGCAGAGAAGCCCAGACTTCCCTCTCCCCAGCCACCTGCTCCAGCTCTTCAGAGGGGATACCAAGGTGTTCCCAAACCAGCTGGGAGACATAGTCTCTCCACCGAGTCCTGGGTCTGCCCAGAGTCTCCTCCCAGTGGGACATGCCTGAAACACCTCAAGTGGGAGGCGTCCAGGAGGCATCCTAATCAGATGCCCATACCACCTCAACTGGCTCCTTTCAATGTGGAGGAGCAGCGGTTCTACTCTGAGCCTCTCCTGGAATGGAATCAGTAAATTTGTTAATTAATGAATCAATAAATTGATTAACGAATCAATAAATTCATTAATTTATGTTTGGATTGAAAAGGTCAACACTGAAATCCCCACAGATACAAATAGTTTTTTGTTGCTTATTTTACAAATGTCTAACAATTTATCTGTGAATAAATCAATGCTCGCATTTGGGGCTCTGTAAATACAACTTATAATAATGTTTTTAGCATTTTCTGTTATTATTTCAATTGTAGTATATTCCATTATATTTTCTGCAACAAAAGACTTATTTTCATCAATTTTACATTGGTAGGAAGACCTAACACACAAGGCTACACCTCCCCCCTTATCTATTCTGTTGGTTGTGTATAAATCATAACTTCTCGTTTGCACAGAGTTAACTTGTCCATCTTTTAACAAAGTCTCAGAAATTGCCACAACAGGGAAATTAAAGTTGCACTATAACAAGCATTCGTGGATTTGAGAAAAATTCATACTTAGATTTCTACTATTGAATTGAATTATTGAAAGTTTTATCAGACATATTGTTTTTTAGTTCCTCTTCTGTAAAGTAATTGCAATGATGGTTACACGACCATAAAAATTATTCACAGGATCAATAATGGCTTCAGCATCAGCTGGTTGTGTTCTGTGTATTCAAGTGATTTCAGAGTTTACTTCCTGATGTAAAGATTTGAGTGCAGTTAGTGTTCATAACCAATTATGCCAGATCCATGGTTTAACAATCTTTTCAACAAACACTAAATCTAGCAGTCATTTGGATTTGTCCAAATCCACGAGCTCTCTTATCATGACGGCTTTGGCTCCCTCTGGTGTCCCATTTAATTTGATCCATACTTTACAGTTTCTTGTCCAAGTTGCTTGTATTTTATTCTGCTTCTTTAGGAGTCTGGCCTGCCTTCAAATGTCAGCATTTTTCTCTAAGTCTTCATTAACATACTATACTGTACTTCCATCCCTCTAATTTTACTTCTTTGCCTTAACAGATCGTTCTTAGCTTTTCTGTTGGTGAACCGAATGATAGTGGCTGATTTTGCCTTACTCTCCTTTCCTGGGAGCATGTGGCAAGCTGAGATTACATTTCCATTGACAAAAATATCTTTAGAATCAAAAAATTGAAGTATGTGATGTTCCAGAGATTGCATTTCCCCCAGTGACTCGTCCTCCGTTTCAGTGCTACCTACTCTCGCTGTAGCCCTGGTGTACGTGTGGTATCTGATGTTCAAACCACTTACAATGACATGGTCAACTCTGAAATACTGTTCCAGCTCATCCACTCACTTCTCCAGCATATGAATCTTCTTTTTCCAAGACATTTTTTTTAATTCACATACTTTGTGCATTAGTTCAAGCAGCTTGTTTTGCTGTTTTGACATTTTACTCATTTCTCCTGACACAAAGTTTAGTGAGCGCTTTCTCTCGTCCATCTCTTCCTCACTGTAGGTGTTACGTATGGAAATACCTGGGTGAAGGATGAGGCAAGATGAACTTGGCGAACACAGCTTTATTAAAGGACTATGCACAAGCAGTACATGGTATGCACCAGTGTAGGCATCCAGCATAAAAAGGCTGTAAGATGGCACCCCTGCCGTACACACACGTGGGCAAAATTGTTGGTACCCCTCTGTTAATGAAAGAAAAACCCACAATGGTCACAGAAATAACTTGACTCTGACAAAAGTGGTAATAAATAAAAAGTCTATGAGAATTAACCAATGAAAATCAGACAATGCTTTTGAATTTTGGTTCAACAGAATTATTTAAACAAAACAAACTCATGAAACAGGCCTGGACAAAAATGATGGTACCCTTAACTTAATATTTTGTTGCATAACCTTTTGAGGCAATCACTGCAATCAAACCATTTCTGTAACTGTCAATGAGACTTCTGCACCTCTCAGCAGGTATTCTGGCCCACTCCTCATGAGCAAACTGCTCCAGTTGTCTCAGGTTTGAAGGGTGCCTTCTCCAGACGGCATGTTTCAGCTCCTTCCACAGATGTTCAATAGGATTTAGATCAGGGCTCATAGAAGGCCACTTTAGAATAGTCCAATGTTTGGCTCTTAGCCATTCTTGGGTGTTTTTAGCTGTGTGTTTTGGGTCATTATCCTGTTGCAAGACCCATGACCTGCGACTGAGACCAAACTGTCTGACACTGGGCAGCACATTTCTCTCTAGAATACCTTGATAGTCTTGAGATTTCATTGGACCCTGCACAGATTCAAGACACCCTGTGCCAGATGCAGCAAAGCAGCCCCACAACATAACAGAACCTCCTCCATGTTTCACAGTAGGGACAGTGTTCTTTTCTTGATATGCTTCATTTTTGCGTCTGTGAACATAGAGCTGATGTGCCTTGCCAAAAAGTTCCAGTTTTGTCTCGTATGTCCATAGGACATTCTCCCAGAAGCTTTGTGGCTTGTCAACATGCAGTTTGGTAAATTCCAGTCTGGCTTTTTTATGATTTGTTTTCAACAGTGGTGTCCTCCTTGGTCGTCTCTCATGAAGTCCACTTTGGCTCAAACAACGACAGATGGTGCGATCTGACACTGATGTACCTTGACCTTGGAGTTCACCATGAATGTGTTTAGAGGTTGTTCTGGGCTCTTTTGTTACCATTCGTATTACCCGTCTCCTCCTGCGGCCACGTCCAGGGAGGTTGGCTAAAGTCCCGTGGATCTTAAATTTCTGAATAATATGTGCAACTGTAGTCACAGGAACATCAAGCTGCTTGGAGATGGTCTTATAGCCTTTACCTTTATCATGCTTGTCTATAATTTCCTTTCTAATCTCCTGAGACAACTCTCTCCTTTGCTTCCTCTGGTCCATGTTTAGTGTGGTACACACCATGTCATCAAACAGCACAGTGACTACTTGTCACCCTTTAAATAGGCCGACTGACTGATTACAAGTTTGTAGACACCTGTGATGTTAATTAGAGGACACATCTTGGTTGAACATGGCCCTATGTCCAAGTTATTTTCAATCTTTTCTAGGGGTACCATCATTTTTGTTCAGGCCTGTTTCATGAGTTTGCTTTTTAAAATAATTCTGTTGAACAACAATTCAAAAGCATTGTCTGATTTTCATTGGTTAATTTTCATAGAATTTTTATTTATTACCACTTTAGTCAGATTCAAGTTATTTCTGTGACCATTGTGGGTTTTTCTTTCATTAACAGAGGGGTACCAACAATTTTGTCCATGGCTGTATAGAGCAGTGGTGTGGTGACATGATGGGACGTGGATGTCACCACACTGCCCTTCACAATAAAGTGCCCCTTTTCCATATACCACATTTCTTCCCCCCTTTAGAAAAGTCCAAAACCACACACACAATCAAACCCACCCCAAATTGAGCACATTCCCGATGTGCTGTTGCTGAGCATGCAGTAGCTCCACGCTCGACGGTCTGGTCCTGTCCTCTTCTATAAACGTTGTAGTGTTCACCGTTGTAGCTGCACACCCCCCACCCAACTATTGCCAAGTACTGGAGGCATCTGGGGCTAGCATGGTGTCGCTCATCGGCATGGTTACCAACCCTGGGTGAAAACTGGTCAACTTAAGGGTGAGGGTGTCCGTTAGCTCTCCATACCATTTGCTCCCAGTGTCCGTCGGGGGCAGGCGGGGTGATTTCTCCCTTGAGATCCTTGACAAGACAAACGGCACACCCTGGCGTAGTGATTCAGACATCCACATCTGCTATGTTTTCCTCTAGCCGGGCATTTCTTCGCTTGATGGTGGTGGGTCATGGACCAACAATCCCTGCAACGCGAGTTCCCCAGGGCAGACCTTTGACTGGCAGCATTATTTTCCCAAAAATCTTCATTCAAGCTATCCTCGCTGTCAGGGTCTGTCACATTTGCTGAGGCGGGAGGCTCCCACGGCTTCTGTGGCTGGCGCCAATTTAGCACCACAGCTAGCTTATCAACGGCTTTCAATCGGAGTGGTAGCTCAACTGCTTTAACTAACGTTAAGTCATTAGGCGCCACTAATAGCCTAGCATGTAGCTCAGCATTGCACGTGTGCTCTGCTAGTTGGTCATGTATCATCTCATTGTGGAGTGGTCCAAAACGACACTCGCTGGCTAGCTGCTTCAAGTCAATGGCATACTGGCGGATAGGCTCACCTACACGCTGGCATCTCCAGTGATAACGAATTCTCCAAATAGTCATGTTGTCTGGGGTGGAGGAACATTTAGCTAGCAGCTCTACAACTTCCTCATACGAGCCCAGCATGCTGAGCATCTGCAGGATCCTCCGGCCCTCAATACCCAGGTTGTGAACGAGAAGCTCCCGCGCTCTCACCTTATCAAGCCTCCCAAGGTCCAGCGCCGTAATGTTGCATTTGATAGGCCTCCAGTCAATGCAGCTATGAAACTGGTGGTTTGCCTGGAAGCTTGAGGAAGGGACGGAGTGGTGTTATGCACGCCTTCATGAGTTAATCCTTGATCGCTAAATGTTATGTATGGAAATATCTGGGTGAAGGATGAGGAAAGATGGACTTGGCAAACACAGCTTCATTGAAGAACTATGTACAAGCAGCACACGGTATGCACCAGCGTAGGCATCCAGCATAAAGAGGCTGTAAGATGGCGCCCCTGTCTTATATAGGGCAGTGCGGTGACGTGATGGGACGTGCACGTCATGCCACCGCACTTCACAATAAAGTGCCGCTTTTTCATACACCACAGTAGGGTTGTGATTTCTTAGGTGCCATTTCTACAGCACAGAATCCCCACCCTTGATATAGAATAAAGAATTCTATATCAAGGATTCAGTGTACTCCGCCCGGCATGGGGTTACCGGGGCCCCACCCTGGAGCCAGGCCTGGGGGAGGGGCTCGACAGCTAGTGTCTGGTGGCCGGGTTTCCACCCATGGGACCTGGCCGGGCTCAGCCCGAAGGAGTTACATGGGTTCGCCCTCTAGTGGGCTCACCATCTGCAGGAGGGATCATGGGGGTCCGGTGCTATTGTGACAGAGATCATCCTGCGCAGTTCGCCCCACACGGGACACGAACCCACAACCTCTCAGTCAACTACACAGTTCGAGCATGGGAGACACAGCACGATCGCGCTGAGCTAAAGGTCCGACCGGTAGCTCAGCGCTACCATCTGGGGCTCACAGCACCACTTTTAACTAACTGAGGTCATCAGCGCAGTTCGCCCTACACAGGACGCGAACCCGCGACCTCACAGTTAACTGGTCAGAGACACGCACAGCACGATCGTGCTGAGCTAAAGGTCCGACCAGTAGCTCAGCGCTACCGATACTGTATGAGGCTTTGGGAGGGAGGTTTTACTAACGTTCTATGCCGAACAGTACTAGTTGGCATCCGTTACACTCTCCCCCTTAAACCTCACTCCCATGCCGGGTTCACGGCACCAGTGTGACAGAGATCATCCTGCGCAGTTCGCCCCACACGGGACACGAACCCACAACCTCTCAGTCAACTACACAGTTCGAGCATGGGAGACACAGCACGATCGTGCTGAGCTAAAGGTCCGACCGGTAGCTCAGCGCTACCATCTGGGGCTCACAGCACCACTTTTAACTAACTGAGGTCATCAGCGCAGTTCGCCCTACACAGGACGCGAACCCGCGACCTCACAGTTAACTGGTCAGAGACACGCACAGCACGATCGTGCTGAGCTAAAGGTCCGACCAGTAGCTCAGCGCTACCGATACTGTATGAGGCTTTGGGAGGGAGGTTTTACTAACGTTCTATGCCGAACAGTACTAGTTGGCATCCGTTACACTATGTGGATTAGGTGGCGGTCAAAGGCGGAGACCTTGGCGGACTGATCCCAAGCTTTCTAAACTGGCTTTTGGTACGTGGAATGTCACCTCTCTGGTGGGGAAGGAGCCTGAGCTGGTGTATGAGGTTGAGAGATACCGGCTAGATATAGTCGGCCTCACCTCAACACACAGCTCCAGTTCTGGAACCAGTCTCCTGGAGAGGGGCTGGAGCTTGGCCTTTTCTGGAGTTGCCCTGGGCGAGAGGCGACGAGCAGGGGTGGGTATTCTTGTATCCCCCCACCTTGCTGCCTCTCTATTGGAGTTTTTCCCGGCGGATGAAAGGGTTGCTTCCCTGCGCCTTTGGGTTGGGAAACGGCTCCTGACCATCATTCGTGCCTATGCACCAAATGATGTTTCAGAGTACCCACCCTTTTTGGAGTCTGTGACTGGGGTGCTGGAGGGTGCTCCTCTTGGAGACTCCATTGTCCTACTGGGAGACTTCAATGCGCACTTGGGCAACGACAGTGAAACCTGGAGGAGGGTGATTGGGAGGAAAGGCCTGCTCGATCTGAACCCGAGTGGTGTTCAGTTATTGGACTTCTGTGCTAACCACAGTTTGTCCATAATGAACACCATGTTCAAGCATAAGGGTCTCCATATGTGCACCTGGCACCAGGACACCCTAGGTCACAGGTCAATGATCAATTTTGTTATCGTGTCATCAGACCTGCGACTGTATGTCTTGGACACCCGGGTGAAGAGGGGTGCAGAGCTGTCAACTGATCACCACTTCCGCCCTCCCAAGAGAGCAGACGCTTTTTTCTTCTCTCCTGCCCTCCCCTCCTGTTACTAGATCCCAGCTTGCTGTTGTCTGCCTGCGTCTAACTGCGACCGCCGAAAAGAAATTACACTGCTCTCTTGTGTCTTGTGAATTCTATTGTATGCTAATGCATGAGGGTTTTTTTCTGTGTAGTCAAAATTTGGCTCACATATGAGCGTTTATTCTGATTACTATGTTTTTTCTCTCTCCTATTGTGTTTTCCTCCCCCTCCTCTCCCCTCTTTACCTCCACTGTTGACAGGCGCCTTGTATGGCGACGCGTCATTGGATGCGCCTGCGCGTCTAATGTCAAGTCAAATTCCTTGTGTGTTTACTTGTAAATATACTTGGCAATAAAGCTGATTCTGATTCTGATTCTGATTCTGAGTTGGATCCGATGGCAGGGGAGGAAGCCATTCAGACCTGGTAGACCCAAACATACAGTGAGGGTGTGCTGGGAACGTCTGGCTGAGGCCCCTGTCCGGGAGGTCTTCAACTCCCACCTCCGGAAGAACTTCAACCACATTCCAAGGGAGTCTGGAGACATGGAGTCTGAATGGGCCATGTTCTCCACCTCTGTTGTTGAAGCGGCGGCCCAGAGCTGCGGCCGCAAGGTGGCCGGTGCATCTCGTCGTGGCAACCCCCGAACCAAGTGGTGGACACCAGTGGTGAGGGGGGCCATTAAGCTGAAGAAGGAGTCCTATCAAGCTTGGTTGGCTTGTGGTACTCCTGAAGCAGCTGAGGTGTACCGGCAGGCCAAGTGTATTGCAGCTCGGGTGGTTGCTGAAGCAAAAACCCGGGTATGGGAGGACTTCAGTGAGGCCATGGAACAAGACTTTCGGTCAGCCTCGACGAGATTCTGGCAAACTGTCCGGCAGCTCAGGAGGGGAAAGCAGCTCCCTGTCCACACTGTGTATGGTGCGGATGGGGCGCTGTTGACTTCGACTGGGGATATCGTCAGGTTGTAGAAGGAATACTTCGAGGATCTCCACAATCCCACTGATACGCCTTCCACAGAGGAAGCAGGGTTTGTGTACAAGGGGGGTGACTCGCCTATCACAGGGGCTGAGGTCGCCAAGGTGGTTAAAAATCTTCTTGGTGGCCGGGCCCTGGGGGTGGACGAGATTCGCCCTGAGTACCGCAAGGCCCTGGATGTTGTTGGGCTGTCATGGTTGACACGCCTCTGCAACATTGCGTGGAGGTCGGGGGCAGTGCCTTTGGCATGGCAAACCGGGGTGGTGGTTCCTCTCTTCAAAAAAGGGGACCGGAGGGTGTGCTCCAACTTTAGAGGGATCACACTCCTCAGCCTCCCTGGGAAGGTCTATGCCAAGGTACTGGAGAGGAGACTCCGGCCGTTGGTCGAACCTCGGATTCAGGAGGAGCAATGTGGTTTTTGTCCTGGCCGTGGCACATCGGACCAGCTCTTTACCCTCTCGAGAATTCTTGAGGGTTCGTAGGAGTTTGCCCAACCAGTTTACATGTGTTTTGTGGACATGGAGAAGACATTTGACTGCGTCCCTTGTGGTTTTTTGTGGGGGGTGCTTCGGGAGTATGGGGTATCGGGCTTGTTGTTATGAGCTATTCAGTCTCTGTACGACCGCTGTGAGAGTTTGGATCGTATTGTCAACACTTGGTCGGACTCATTCCCAGTGAGAGTTGGACTCCGCCAGGGCTGCCCTTTGTCACCGATCCTGTTCATAATTTTTATGGACAGGATTTCTAGGCGCAGCCAGTGAATGGAGGGTGTCCTGCTTGGTGACCACAGGATCTCATCTCTGTTGTTTGCAGATGATGTTGTCCTGTTGGCTTCATCCAGCAATGACCTACAGCTCTTGCTGGGATGGTTTGCTGCTGAGTGTGAAGTGTCTGGGATGAGAATCAGCACCTCCAAGTCCGAGTCCATGGTCCTCACCCGGAATAAGGTGGATTGTCCTTTCTGGGTTGGGGACAGGCTCCTGCCCCTAGTGGAGGAGTTTAAGTATCTTGGGGTCTTATTCATGAGTGAGGGGAAAATGGAGCGAGAGATTGACAGACGGATTGGAGCAGCATCTGCAGTGATGCGGACGTTGTATCGGTCTGTTGTAGTGAAGAGGGAGCTTAGTTCTAAGGCAAAGCTGTCGATTTACCAGTCAATTTACGTTCTTACTCTCACCTATGGTCACGAGCTTTGGGTAATGACCGAAAGAACAAGATCGCGGATACAAGCGGCTGAAATGAGCTTTCTCCGTAGGATTGCTGGACTCACCCTCAGAGATAGGGTGAGGAGCTCAGTCATCCGGGAGAGGCTCAGAGTTGAACCACTGCTCCTCCATATTGAAAAGAGTCAGTTGAGGTGGTATGGGCATCTGATTAGGATGCCTCCTGGACGCGTCCCACTTGAGGTGTTTCGGGCACGTCCCACTGGGAGGAGACCCCGGGGCAGAACCAGGACTCGGTGGAGAGACTATGTCTCCCAGCTGGTCTGGAAATGCCTTGGTATCCTCTCTGAAGAGCTGGAGCAGGTGGCTGGGGAGAGGGAAGTCTGGGCTTCTCTGCTTGAACTGCTGCCTCCGCAACCCGGACCTCCGGAAAAGCAGTAGAAGATGGATGGATGGATGGAGAATCCCCACCCTTATAACACAAACCCATTGCTCATTCATTCATTCATTCATTCATTCTTCCTGTTGGGTCATGGGGGGCTGGACACTCCCCCAGCTTATTTGGGTGAGAGGCAGGACACACCTTGGAAAGATCACCAGTACATCACAGCACCAACACACTATTTACTTTCCCATTCACACCTATGGGCAACTTACAACCCACAGTTAATGCCAATTTACCAACGTATGTTTTTGGACTGTGGGAAGAAGACAGCTTAGCATAATGGAACACAAGCAGGCATGGGGAGAACATCTAAGGCCCTAGATGTTCTCCCCATGTAATATGGCCCTAGATTGTAGGGCCATATTAAAAGGACACTGTCTATAATCAGTTGTCAGAGGCGTGGGGCTCGTTTATGGGTATTTCCAAGTTCATGTCCCTATTACAGCCACACAAAACAAAATTTTCCGCTGGGCATGAAGTTGAAAGGCTGTCCTTATGTTGTTAATTATTCGGAGGGGTGTTTGGGGGTAATGTGAAATAAACCAATCGCTGTCTTTGTTCTCATTCCTTTCAATAAACAGGTGCGTGACGTCAAAGGCTTGATGCTAATAGGACAGCGTTTAAATGGGAGAACCGTGAGGACAATGCAGGCTCATTCACAAAGTGAAAATGTGTTTAAGATCAAAGAGCTTTGAAGGAGCTTTGTAACTCCACAGCTGTGCGTGCAGTGGGTGACACACACATAATTACTCATCTTGGCTGAGGTCTATTAATCTGTTCTACTGAATGCAAAATAGTTCAATTCAATACAACAGTCAGGATATTTTAATTTTAAGTCATTCTGTTAAACGAATGACAATGAATGAGGTCATCATGAAATAATGAAGAATGTCAGGTTTGTGCACACCTGCTGGTTCTTCTCCAGCTGCAGTGACAGCTGTTTCCCCAGTACAGGGCAGACTGGTCCCACTGCAGTCCCGCTGCTCAACTCACCCACTGTTTTTTTTTTCCCCCTCTGGGGAGTGAAACCCTGTTGTGTCCTCAAATAGTTTGTGTTTAACTGTCTTCATGTAACACAAACACCTGATGAGGGTTTTTTTTTCATTACATGTGAACACAAACGGACATGAGATATGATGACGTGATCTGAAGACTCACACATGACAGATTAGTGAACAGAAGACTTTGTCACAGAAGAGGTTTGTAGTTTAAAATCTGCAGACTGACAGTATCTGCATCCACACCGGAATGCACATACGCTTCCTCTTCATTCATTAATTCCCCTCAACAAATAAGACATTAATGTAATAAGATAAGATAAGCCTTTATTAGTCCCACAATGGGGAAATTCCAGGATTGCAACAGCACAGGGATAGCAACACTAAGAGCAATAACCAAGAAGACAAGAAAAAACAAGAGCAACGAATATACATATGTACATATAAATATATAAATATATAAACACACAGTGCGGAGCATTGTAGCTAGATGGAATAAACAGCACAACCATCTACTTAGTTCCAAGGTTCCAAGGTTGTCATAGCCAGGAGCGGCACTGGGGTTAAGCTCCCAGTGCTCATAAAATGCTCCTTATGGCGTGCGTCTCGAAAAGCCTCTGACAACTAAGTCCAACTCCTAGCCTGCCCGTGTGGTTTAGTCTCTAAGCCCGGCGGAACTGCTTTTACTAATAGGAGAAGGGGCGAGGGCGGATCTCTGGTGCCTTAAAACCAGATGCTTCGGGTAGATGGTGGCTCGTCAACCTGGGAAGGTAGCCCATCTAGGGGAAGGTAAACCCTGATTTCAAACCTCTGCTGCCTTGCGGCATACCCGGTCACGGGAAAGGCTTCGGGAGTCAACCCTGAGGAAAAATCCGGAGTCGGAGCCCCTAAGGCAGTTCTATGTTGTGCTCAACATCGTTCTGGCAGCTCCTGCAACGGCGCTGGTGCCAAACTGTAGCAGCCCTGCTGTTCCTTTGGATTCATCAGTGACGTGGAGAGGGGGGACATGCTGCATGGGCAACATCTTGTCCTCCATATCTTCCTGCCCAGGCTTGAATCCTACCAACGCCCAACGCTGGAAGGTAGAACACCGGATCACTGGAGAGGACACTCCAGCTTCGCCTTTGGCGTAGACAAAACACGGGGAATGACAGTTACCGGTTATAAGCCACTGCTCAATTGGCGTAGAGCGTGGCGCCAGGGGTTGTTCCCGACGGTGGGAGGGATCATCAGATCTCACTGGACAGCTACCGCCCGCCTCAAGCTGGGCAGCCCCCAGCCAATAAGGTGTTGTCCCGCCACAGCTTGCTTTCCTCATTGGGTGCATGGGGATAAGGAGAAATCCAAACAGCAGGCTGAGAACCTTCGCACCAGGCAAGACAATAAAACAAAAGAGACCAGCTCTAAAACTGGGAACTTGGAACGTCCGCACTATGATGACAGGACTCGCTGCTAACCTCAAGGACATCAACAACACCAGGAAGACTGCCATCATCAATAATGAGCTGAAGAGACTGGGAGTGGATATCGCCACTCTCCAGGAAACACGGTTAGCTGATGCAGGCACACTGAGAGAGAAGGACTACACGTTCTACTGGCAGGGAAAGGGCAGTGACGAACACAGGGAACACGGAGTGGGCTTCGCAGTGAAGAACACTTTGCTGAAGATGGTGGAACCGGGCAGCACTGGCTCTGCACGACTCCTCACCCTCCGCCTGAACACCACTGAAGGCCCAGTCACCCTCGTCAGTGTGTATGCCCCAACACAGACAGCCACACCAGAGGCAAAAGACGAGTTCTACGAGAATCTCGCAACAACTGTCAGGATCATCCCCAACTCTGAACAACTCATTCTCCTTGGAGACTTCAATGCCAGAGTGGGTGCTGACCACGACTCCTGGCCCTCCTGTCTTGGACCTTTTGGCGTGGGCAGAATGAACGACAACGGACAGCGGCTGCTCGAGTTCTGCACATATCACGATCTGTGCATCACAAACTCGTTCTTCAAGACCAAGCCCCAACACAAGGTTTCCTGGCAACATCCACGCTCAAAGCACTGGCACCAGCTAGACTTGATCCTGACCAGGCGCACCTCACTGAAGAACGTGCTAATCACCCGTTCGTTCCAGAGTGCAGATTGCGACACAGACCATTCATTGGTGTGTTGCAAGGTCAAGCTGCAGCTGAAGAAATTCCATCGTGCTAGACAACCTGGAAAGGCACGGATTGACACCAGCAAGATGGCCCAACCAGAACTTGTTGAGCAGTTTGCCTCCACCTTTGAGAAGGAACTTGGTGTACCACAAGGAGGAGAATCTGCAAAGCAGAAGTGGGAAGAGCTGCGAAACACCATCTACCGCACAGCCTTGGCTACCTTTGGGAGGAAGACCTCAAAGTCACAGGACTGGTTTGATGCCAAGTTGACCGAGATGACCCCCGTCATTGAAGCCAAGCGCTCAGCACTTGCTGAGTACAAGAAGTACCCAAACGAGAAGAATCTCCAGATTCTCAGGGCTGCGAGAAGCAAAGTTCAGCAGACTGCTCGGCGCTGTGCCAACGAGTACTGGACTCAGCTCAGCCAAGACATTCAAACCGCTGCCATAACAGGGAACATCCGTGGTATGTACGATGGCATCAAGAAAGCACTTGGTCCGGCTCAGAGCAAGATGGCCCCCCTCAAATCTTCCACTGGGGAGATGATCACAGAGAAGAACAAGCAGATGGAGAGATGGGTGGAACACTACTCCGACCTCTACTCTAGACAGAACACCGTGACACCGTCAGCCCTTGATGCCATCGACTGCCTGCCATCCATGGACGAACTTGACGCCGAGCCAACCATCGACGAACTCAGTAAGGCCATTGATAGCTTGGCCGCTGGCAAGGCACCCGGCAACGACGGCATACCCCCTGACCTGATCAAGCACTGCAAGACCGCCCTACTGCTGCCATTGCATGACGTCCTCTGCCAGTGCTGGAAGGAAGGTGCCGTACCACAGGACATGAGGGACGCCAAGATCATCACCCTCTACAAAAACAAAGGGGAGAGAAGCGACTGCAACAACTACAGGGGCATTTCCCTCCTCAGCGTTGTTGGCAAAGTCTACGCACGAGTTGTTCTCGTTCGTCTACAGAAGCTTGCCGAACGTGTCTACCCCGAGTCTCAGTGTGGCTTCCGCGCTGAGCGATCGACGGTAGACATGATATTCTCCATCCGCCAACTCCAGGAGAAATGCAGAGAACAGAACATGCCTCTGTACGTCGCCTTCATCGACCTCACCAAAGCGTTCGATCTGGTCAGCAGAGAGGGCCTTTTCAAGATCCTGCCAAAGATAGGATGCCCACCAAAGTTGCAAAGCCTCATCGAATCGTTTCACACCAACATGCAGGGGATAGTGCAGCACGATGGCAACGTCTCAGAGCCATTCAACATACGCAGCGGAGTGAAACAGGGCTGTGTACTTGCGCCAACCCTCTTTGGGATTTTCTTTGCTATGCTCCTGAGGCATGCCTCCAGCACAGCAACAGAGGGAATCTACCTGCACACAAGATCTGACAGCAGGCTTTTCAACCTCGCCCGCCTGAAAGCCAGAACCAAAGTACGCGAGGCTCTAATCAGAGACATGCTGTTCGCAGACGACGCTGCAGTCGCAACCCACACACAGCAGGAGCTTCAGACCCTGATGGACCGCTTCTCCCAGGCATGCAAGGACTTCGGGCTTACCATCAGCCTGAAGAAGACTAACGTCTTGGCGCAAGGCACGGAAGCACCACCAACCATCACCATTGATGACTACAAGCTGGAGGTCGTGAATCAGTTCACGTACCTGGGGTCCACGATCAGCAACAACCTCTCCCTTGATACAGAGATCAACAAGAGGATTGGAAAATCAGCCTTCACACTCGCTCGCCTCACCACACGAGTGTGGGAGAATCCCAAACTCTCTGTCAAGACGAAGATGGCAGTGTACAACGCCTGCGTCATCAGCACACTGCTCTATGGGAGTGAGACGTGGACAACATACGCGCGGCAGGAAAAGAGACTGAACTCCTTCCACTAGCGCTGCATTCGCCACATCCTGGACATATCCTGGCAGGACAAAGTGCCCAACACAGAAGTTCTGTCCCGCGCCGGCCTTCCCTCCATGTTCACTCTACTCAGGCAGCGCAGGCTCCGCTGGCTAGGCCACGTTCACCGTATGGAGGATGGCAGAATCCCCAAAGACGTCCTCTACGGAGAACTGGCAACTGGCAGGAGAGACGTTGGCCGCCCACAGCTGCGCTTTAGAGACGTCTGCAAGAGAGACATGAAGGCCCTGGATATCAACACAGAGCGCTGGGAGGACCTTGCAACGGACCGCTCCAAATGGAGAGGCACCTTGACCAGACAGCTCAAGGCGGGTGAAGAGAGACTGACTGCTGCAGCAGATGAAAAAAGGACCCGCAGGAAGAACCGCCACAGACCCAGCAGCACGGAGACCACCTACAAGTGTGACCTGTGTGACAGGGACTGTCATTCGTGCATCGGCCTGTTCAGCCACAGGCGGTGCTGTTCCAGCAGAGTAGACGTTTAGGATTCTCTTCCATGGTCATCATAGACCGACGGAGGCCGACGACATCTACTTAGTTATCCTATATAGTATGAATATGTACCCATACATATTGTCACCCTCCATAGCGACTGATACTGTCCTAGTTGTATACTGGAGGGGACCATTGTGTAAGTCTATTGCGTCTTTTGCATTCAATACTATTAGGTCATCACGTTTTTTTGCTATCTGCGAGCAGCCCTGCTTAGGTTATACAGTCTGACAGCCGTAGATAGGAAGGACCTGCAAAACCTCTCGGTTGCGCACCTAGGATGATGTAGTCTGCTGCTAAATGAGCTCCTCAGTGCGTCCAGTATGTCCTGCATAGGGTGGAACTCAGACTCCAGCAGAGATGACAGTTTAGCCACCATCCTTCTCTCTCCTATCTCCTCCACTGGGTCAAGGCGCTGCTCCAGGACAGAGCTAGCTTTCTTGATCAGTTTGTTCAGTCTCTTCCTATCGGCTGCAGTAATGCCACTGCCCCAGCAGACCACTCCAAAAGTGATGGCTGATGCCACCACCGTGTCGTAGAATGTCTTCAGCAGTGCCCCTTGTACACCAAAAGACCTGAGTCTCCTCAGTAGGAACAGCCTGCCCTGTCCCTTCTTGTAGAGTGCGTCAGTATTGTGTGACCAGTCTAGTTTATTGTTCAGATGAACACCCAGATACTTGTAGGATGTCACCATTTCAATGTCTGTTCCCTGTATGTTTACTGGTGCTGTGAGGCGTTGTCCTTGCCTGCGGCAGTCCACCACCAGCTCCTTAGTTTTCCTCGCGTTGATCTGGAGGCAGTTCCGATGGCACCAGTCCACGAAGTCCTGGATAAGTCCTCTGTACTCAGCTTCATCTCCGTTGGAGATGAGGCCGATGATCGCAGAGTTATCAGAGAACTTCTGTAGATGGCAGTGTGTTGTGTTGTGTGAGAAGTCCGCAGTATAAAGGGTGAACAGGAAGGGAGCCAAAACTGTTCCCTGGGGGGCCCCCGTGCTACCGATGATCGTGTCGGACACACAGTCCCGGTTAGTGAGGTAGTCCAGGATCCATTATGACAGGTGCTGGTCCACCCCTGTGCACAGCAGCTTGTCCTTCAGGATCATCTGTTGGATGGTGTTGAAAGCACTGGAGAAGTCAAAGAACATGATCCTCACCGCATTCCCGGGCTTCTCCAGGTGGGACAGAGAACGGTGAAGGAGGAAGATCACCGCATCCTCCACCCCAATGCCATGCTGGTAGGTGAACTGGAGTGGATCCATCACTGGTCCCACCAGGGGGTGGAGGTGAGCAAGGAGCAGTCTCTCCAGGGTCTTTATCATGTGAGACGTCAGGGCCACTGGTCTGTAGCTGTTCAGGTCTTTGGGGTGGGAAGTCTTTGGTACAGGTACCACACAAGAGGTTTTCCACAACTGTGGTACCCTCCCCAGCTTCAGGCTCAGGTTGAAGATGTGCTCCACAATCCCACACAGCTGGTCTGCACAGGACTTGAGGAGCTTTGCGCTTATGCTGTCCGGTCCCGACGCCTTCCTTGCCTTGAGCTTCCTCAGCTCTGTCCTCACCTGGGTCTTAGTGAGGGTCATGTTGGGGGGCTGTGTGTTGGGAGTGGGGGGGTGTTGGTGGAGTGGGGTGTGGGCAGCAGGACTCGATGTCTTTAGAGGCAGCAGTGGTTGTTGTGCAGTCGGTGGGGAGGACAGTTGGTCAAACCTATTAAAAAACAGGTTCAGATTGTTCGCCCACTCCCTGCCCCCCTCCCCCCCGCCCCGTGGCCTGGGGGGAGGTATTCTGGAGGCCAGAGATGGTTTTAAGGTTTCTCCAGACCCCACCGATGTCGCTCTGTTGCAGCTTGTCCTCCATCTTCTTCCTGAAGCTGTCCTTGCCTTCTCTGATCTTCCTCCTCAGCTCCCTCTGTACGGACTTCAGCATCTCCCTGTTCCCCGACCTGAAGATCCTCTTCTTCTCTCTCAGAAGTGTTTTTATCTCGGCGCTGATCCAGGGTTTGTTGTTCGAGCAACACTGTATGGTCTTGGTGGGTACGATGTTGTCCACACAGAAGCTGATGTAGTCCGTGAAGGTGTGAATGAGGCCATCGATGTCCTCACCATGTGGATCGCAGAGCTGCTCCCAGGCAGTGATTTCAAAACAGTCCTTTAGAGCGTCCATTGCCTCCTCAGACTATAACTTCACCATGCGCATGACCGGAGGTTGTCTGTGTACTAGGGGTTTGTACACCAGCAGGAGATGAACCAAGTTGTGATCCGATCTCCCGAGTGGGGGGAGTTGTGATGAGGTGTACGCCTCCTTAGTGTTTGCGTAGAATAAGTCCAGTGTTTTATTGTCTCTAGTGTGGCATGTGACATACTGGGTGAACGTGGGTAGAATGGGAGATAGTGAAACATGGTTGAAATCGCCTGAGATGAGGAGAAGAGCATCTGGGTGTTCTGTCTGCAGCCTGCTGGTTACTGAATGGATGACGTCACGTGCTGTCCCAGTATTCACCATCGGATTTGCATAAATAACAATGCAGATCACGTGTGAGTATTCCCTCGGGAGATATGTAGGCCGCATGCTAACAGCTAGCAACTCCATGTCTTTGTTGCAGTGTTGTTGTTTAACAGTGATATGTCCCGGTCTGCACCAGTTGTTATTGACATACACTACCGTTCAAAAGTTTGGGGTCACCCAGACAATTATTTTGTGTTTTCCATGAAAATTCACACTTATTTACCACCATGAGTTGTAAAATGAATAGAAAACATAGTCAAGACATTGACATTGTTAGAAATAATGATTTGTATTTGAAATAATAATTTTTTCCTTCATACTTTGCTTTCGTCAAAGAATCCTCCATTTGCAGCAATTACAGCATTGCAGACCTAACATGATTGCACAAGGGTTTTCTAATCATCTATTAGCCTTCTGACGCAGTGAGCAAACACATTGTACCATTAGAACACTGGAGTGATAGTTGCTGGAAATGGGCCTCTATACACCTATGTAGATATTGCACCAAAAACCAGACATTTGCAGCTAGAATAGTCATTTACCACATTAGCAATGTATAGAGTGTATTTCTGATTAGTTTAAAGTTATCTTCATTGAAAAAAAGGGCTTTTCTTTCAAAAATAAGGAAATTTCTAAGTGACCCCAAACTTTTGAACAGTAGTGTACACCAACACTCCTCCGCCCCTTGCCTTCCCACTGTCTGGTGTTCAGTCTGCCTGTATTGCGTGGAAACCCTCCAGTTCAATGTTAGCATCTGTTGCTAGTTCTGTTAGCCACATCTCCATGAATAGCATCAGGCTACACTCTCTGTGTATGCTCTTGTAGCGGGAGATAGCTGCTAGCTCATCTGTTTTTCTGAGTAGCAAGTAGGAGTGCCCCTTGCACTCCTGAAGACCTTCTAAAATTTGGTGGTGGCATCACCACCATCACATTTGGAGTGGTTTGCTGGGACAGACAGTGGCATCACGGCAGCTGACAGGAAGAGACTGAACAGGCTGATCAAAAAGCTAGCTCTGTACTGGGTCGACGCCTCGACCCAGTGGAGGAGATAGGAGAGAGGAGGATGGTGGCTAAGCTGTCATCTCTGCTGGAGTCCGAGTCCCACCCCATACAGGAACGCTGAACACACTGAGGAGCTCATTTTGTGGTAGGCTGTACCATCCTTGGTGCATGACAGAGAAGTTTGTTAGGTCCTTCCTGGCTACGGCTGTCAGACTTTATAACCTAATCAAGGCTGCTTGTAGTGGTCGTATTGAAAGTATTAAACGTAACAACTTTGAACAATAGAGATCAACCCCTCCATTATACAACAAGGACAACAACAATCATTACTGAGGGTGGCAACAACACTGTTGATTCAAATGCGAAAATTACTGTCTGGGTACATATTAATGTTCTGCAGGGTAATTTAACAAACCATAATGTTGTTGGGGCAGCAAGGTGGCGTACTGGTTAGCACTGTGGCAGCACAGCAAGAAGGTCAGAGGATCAATTCCACCCCTGACCATCGTGGGTTCGATCCCACCCAATGACCATCGGTGACCCTTCTGTGTGGAGGCTGCATGTTCTCCCCGTGTCTGAGTGGGTTTATCTGGGTACTCTGGTTTCCTCCCACAGGCCAAAGACACGCAGGTTAGATTAACTGGCATCAGCTGGGGATTCTAAATTGTCCTTAGGTGTGACTGTGAGAGTGAATGGTTGTCTGTCTCTCTGTGTTGGCCCTGTGATGGACTGGCGATCTGTCCAGAGTGGACCCTGCCTCTCACCCAAAGATGCTGGGATAGGCTCCAGCCCCCCCGTGACCCGAAAAGGATTAAGTGGTAGAAGATGGCTGGTAATGCTGTTGATACCATCCAGCTGCAATGCTCCAGCACTGTGTATATAGCTGTGTACACACACACACACACACACACACACACATATATATATATATATATATATATATATATATATATATATATATATATATATATATATATCATCGGCCTCCGTCGGTCTATGATGACCATGGAAGAGAATCCTAAACGTCTACTCTGCTGGAACAGCACCGCCTGTGGCTGAACAGGCCGATGCGCGAATGGCAGTCCCTGTCACACAGGTCGCACTTGTGGATGTTCTCCGTGCTGCTGGGTCTGTGGCGGTTCTTCCTGCGGGTCCTTTTTTCATCTGCTGCAGCAGTCAGTCTCTCTTCACCCGCCTTGAGCTGTCTGGTCAGGGTGCCTCTCCATCTGGAGCGGTCCGTTGCAAGGTTCCCCCAGTGCTCTGTGTTGATCTCCAGGGCCTTCATGTCTCTCTTGCAGACGTCTCTAAAGCGCAGCTGTGGGCGGCCAACGTCTCTCCTGCCAGTCGCCAGTTCTCCGTAGAGGACGTCTTTGGGGATTCTGCCATCCTCCATACGGTGAACGTGGCCTAGCCAGCGGAGCCTGCACTGCCTGAGTAGAGTAAACATGGAGGGAAGGCCGGCGCGGGACAGAACTTCTGTGTTGGGCACTTTGTCCTGCCAGGATATGTCCAGGATGTGGCGAATGCAGCGCAAGTGGAAGGAGTTCAGTCTCTTTTCCTGCCGGGCGTATGTTGTCCACGTCTCACTCCCATAGAGCAGTGTGCTGATGATGCAGGCATTGTACACTGCCATCTTCGTCTTGACAGAGAGTTTGGGATTCTCCCACACTTGTGTGGTGAGGCGAGTGAGTGTGAAGGCTGATTTTCCAATCCTCTTGTTGATCTCTGTATCAAGGGAGAGGTTGTTGCTGATCGTGGACCCCAGGTACGTGAACTGATTCATGACCTCCAGCTCGTAGTTGTCGATGGTGATGGTTGGTGGTGCTTCCGTGCCTTGCGCCAAGACGTTAGTCTTCTTCAGGCTGATGGTAAGCCCGAAGTCCTTGCATGCCTGGGAGAAGCGGTCCATCAGGGTCTGAAGCTCCTGCTGTGTGTGGGTTGCGACTGCAGCGTCGTCTGCGAACAGCATGTCTCTGACTAGAGCCTCGCGTACTTTGGTTCTGGCTTTCAGGCGGGCAAGGTTGAAAAGCCTGCCGACAGATCTTGTGTGCAGGTAGATTCCCTCTGTTGCTGTGCTGAAGGCATGCCTCAGGAGCATAGCAAAGAAAATCCCAAAGAGGGTTGGCGCAAGTACACAGCCCTGTTTCACTCCACTGCATATGTTGAATGGCTCTGAGACGTTGCCGTCGTGCTGCACTATCCCCTGCATGTTGGTGTGAACATGCAGGCAGTAAATGAATTTACAATGAATTTACAATTTACATTTGCAAGCAGTAAATGAATATATATATATACTGTATATATATATATATATATATATATATATATATATATATATATATATATATATATATATATATAAATATTCATTTACTGCTTTGGCAAGCCAGTTCTTATTATCTTATTAACTGTTGCTCTGAGTGCTGCTATCCCTTTGCTGCTGTAATCCTGGGATTTCCCCTTTGTGGGACTAATAATATAAGATAAGATAAGATAAACCTTTATTAGTCCCACAACGGGGAAATTCCAGGATTGCAACAGCACAGGGATAGCAACACTCAGAGCAACAATCAGAAGGCAAGAAAAAACAAGAGCAGCTAGTATACATATGTACATATAAACATAAATATATAGACACACGGCGCGGAGCATTGTAGCTAGATGGAATGAAACAGCATAACCATCTACTTAGTTATCCTACATGGTATGATTATGTACCCATACATATTGTCACCCTCCGTAGCTACCGGTATTGTCCTAGTTGTATACCAGAGGGGACCATTGTGTAAGTCTATTGCATCTTTGCATTCAATACTATTAGGTTGTCACATTTTTTTGCTATCTCTGCGAGCAGCCCTGCTTAGGTTATACAGTCTGACAGCCGTAGGTAGGAAGGACCTGCAAAACCTCTCGGTTGCGCACCTAGGATGATGTAGTCTGCTGCTAAATGAGCTCCTCAGTGCATTCAGTGTGTCCTGCATAGGGTGGGACTCGGACTCCAGCAGAGATGACAGTTTAGCCACCGTCCTTCTCTCTCCTATCTCCTCCACTGGGTCAAGGCGCTGCCCCAGGACAGAGCTAGCTTTCTTGATCAGTTTGTTCAGTCTCGTCCTATCGGCTGCAGTAATGCCACTGCCCCAGCAGACCACTCCAAAAGTGATGGCTGATGCCACCACCGTGTCGTAGAATGTCTTCAGCAGCGCCCCTTGTACACCAAAAGACCTGAGTCTCCTCAGTAGGAACAGCCTGCCCTGTCCCTTCTTGTAGAGTGTGTCAGTATTGTGTGACCAGTCTAGTTTATTGTTCAGATGAACACCCAGATACTTGTAGGATGTCACCATTTCAATGTCTGTTCCCTGTATGTTTACTGGTGCTGTGAGGCGTTGTCCTTGCCTGCGGCAGTCCACCACCAGCTCCTTAGTTTTCCTCGCGTTGATCTGGAGGCAGTTCCGATGGCACCAGTCCAAGAAGTCCTGGATAAGCCCTCTGTACTCAGCTTCATCTCCATTGGAGATGAGGCCAACGATCGCAGAGTCGTCAGAGAACTTCTGTAGATGGCAGCGTGTTGTGTTGTGTGAGAGATAATAAAGGCTTATCTTAAATAAAGGCTTATCTTACCTTAAGTTAGCCTATAGCACCAGTGTTAGTGAAACTTGCTCACCCACATTAAGCCCACATGGGGCCCAGGTGTGTTTAAAGTCAGTGACCAGATTACCTGCTCACCTGTGCCACAGGTAAAGTTCATGTGGGCAAACACCAGTGGGGCCAACATGGAACCCACAGACAAACCCACATGGACCCATGAGACAGCCCAGTTAAACTTATTGTGGGGCCCACATGGTCATGCTGACTGGGAGACCTCCTTTTCTTGATCAAATGCACATTGGCATAAAATGCGCCAAATTCCCGATGCACTGACACTGCACCGCTGTCACACCTCTTTGAAATGAGCCCCCCCACCCCCCATCCACACACTAATCTATAGTGTCTGTCATGTCACATCATCATATCTAGTGCTCTCCCTGCACCTCCCCGCTTCTCGCTACCACCTCACCTGGGCGTGGTGAGGTGGCTCCTCACCTCATGGCTCCTCTCTCTTTTCTTTATATATTTCCTGGCAAGCCCCCCCCTCCCATGCACACACACACACGCACATCTATCTGTTTGATAGGAAAATTCTATGTTACACTGAGTTACAGTAAATGAATTTTTCTAGAAAGCTTAATGTGTGATAATGTGTATACCTACTCAGTGTACCTGTTTCCATATAAGGATTGTTGAGCAGTGGAAAGATACAGATAGAAGGATTCTGATGTTACTGTTAGTTTATCTCTTTGAATACTCACTTCTATCACTGACTGTTCAGCTTTATCGCTTGAGTTAACTGGTTTTTCCGCATTCACTCAACTAGATACTACAATCTTGTGCATGAATGAGTCATGAATGAACTAATCACGAAGCGACCCCACCCCGACAGTCCATTGGGTATACTATATATTAGACAGAATCACTCTGTTAGTTAATGCAACACACTGACAGACTGTGAGAACTGAACTCTGTATTGTGTTCCACTGATCAGTGCTCTCATTAAATTTGCTGAAACTTTGATCCTGCCTGATCATTGACTGAGCATCTTATGTCCATTCTAACAGGTGTCATGTCCATTGAGTAACTTCGTAGCAAACAATTGAATTAGTTCGAGCCCAATATGCAGATGAAGGGAATGTTTTTATTAAACAGAACGGGGAAAACACAAAATACACAAAATGTCCAACTAATACAGTTGAGAGTTAGTAAAGATGGATGACCAGCTACAAACTCCGTTGGCAAGCCCATGCGCTCCCAGGGTGGAACTGGGTAGAGGAGAAGGAAGGCTAAAACTGAGAGGAGGACTTACATGCATGGTTGGAGCAATTGGCTCTGGGGAAACAACTCCATACAAAGTCCAGGGAAAAGAGGTGAACCAACAGGAGCGAGTCTGGTCATCAACGGCTGACTATTGCCGCCACACTGAGTGCATCCACTGACCAACATAAATACTCCAGTGCTAATGATGTCAAGTGGATGCAAGATTGTGGCTGAGCAGGTGCATGAGTGAGTGTCAGAGCATGAGTGAGGATGAATGTGTGTGTGTGTGTCTGTGTGTGTGTGTGGAAACAGAGGGGTGATGGCAGCTGATCGGTGCCTGGCAGAGAGCGGTGAGAGGAGGGGTGTGGCTGCAGACTGGCAGAGGAGCCCCAGCTCAAGGCTCTAACAACCTGCCAGCTGGAACCAATTAACAGTAATTCACGAAGCTACAGCCACGAGTCATGGGCGCAGCTGAACATCAGCTCTGCACATGACAACAGGGAATTTTTCCAACACAGTTCCAGCATAAATAAGACAATATAAATAAAGTGTTTATTTGTTAAGGGGTGTTTATTATAAAGCAATATGAGTCGATAAATACTCTTTATATACAGCATATAGCAAATATGAGCAGAGTTCCTTTTGGTAAATCAAATCTGTGGCACAGGAAGGCAACCAGCTCTTTCTTGTACATGCCAAACTGCTGAGCAGGACAGGCAAGAAAAAAATAAAATAAATGCATTTTCACTTTGTTAAGGAGCCCACATTGTCCTCAGCGCAAAAAGGGATTTGTCCTCACATTTAAATGCTGTCATTAGTATTAAGCCTTTGGTCTTTTGCCTGTGTTTATTAAAGGGAATGAGAGCAAAAACAGCAATTAATTTATTTTGTTAGGCCCCAAACACACCTCTGAAAGCCTCTTTGCACAAAATTCATTTTTGCACTGCTGTAATAGCAAAATGAACTTGGAAACACCTATACCCCCCCCCCCCCCAAAAAAAATACCCCCCTGACCCTGGACTATAGGTGTGTTAGGGCCCATAATGATGCTGCAATATGGCTGAAGACAAGTATTCTGTCTGTAACCGTTTGTGCTTTTATAATTTTGTACAGCTGACAAACTAGTTTGTCATAACAGTATCTTAAATGACACCCATATTAGATTACAAATAATAAAAAAAGTATTCTACCTCCTCAAACTTCTTGGCCTTGTACTGCTCCGCTCCCTTCAGGAAGTTCAGCAGGATGATGTCACACAGCACTGTTCCCTAAGAAAATAACATTAAAACATGTTAACGTATTTATTAGAACACACATAGACATGTGAGTACGTGAAGATAATGACCATGATCTTACTAAAATGACACTAAACCAAAAGAAGTCTGCCGAATGTCTGTTCAGTTCAGTTCAGTTAAGGTCTAAGCAGCTACTTGATTGCTACGCTAACCAGCAGTCTTCAGTCCATTCCATGTTGCACTGACAGAGCATGGAGCTCAGCCATCAGTTTGGCAGAAGTAAGGACCAGGAAGAACACAGCCTGCTGTAGCCAAATAAGGGTTTTCGTATATGGCATGCTCTGAACCTGGAGGACAGTCTGCACCAATAGGCAGTAGGTCAGTAGGTCTGAAACCACATCTAGCTATATGGAAATATTTTCATTCCAAGGCTGTTTTCAGACTGTTGCCACGTTAAAAAAAATGTTGATGATCTACCTACTTTTTTTCCCTGTACGTCAACAGCACAAATATTGTGACATCATTTTTTGGCCATATAACTACCTCTGTGGTGCAGTAAAGGTGATGTGAAAGTGACTGATGAATGACTACGGTGAAGGAGATGTTGCAGTGATGTCATGAGCTGAGCATGGAGGGGGGTCTGCCAATCGTTGCGTCTACTTTCTGTCATTCTTCACATTGTTGTATTCCTGTTCATTTTTGTATTCTAGGTGTTTGATAATCTGTTGTTTGATTGGGGTTTTTCCTGTTGTAGTGTTGTCATTTATATATTTCTTTAGTGTCTTGTTCTCCAGTTTATTTCCCAGTTTATTATTTGTTCTCAGTCTAGTTCTCGTCTTGTAGGGGTATGTTTGATCCGAATCCGAATCCGAATCTGAATCCGAATCAGGTTTATTGCCATTGTTCATGTAATACACAAACTAGGAATTTGTCTCGGTGCCATGCTGCAACATTAAAAACATGATGAGGAAAAGGGATAAACTAAAAAACTAAAGGACTAGAAACGTGCAATAAGTGTAGATAAATAAGTAATAATAAGTAATAATGATAATAATACTAGTAATAATGAGTAGTACTAGTCAAGGCAGTTTTAAAAAATTAGCAAGTAGCAGATAATGTGAAGTACCACATAGTGCAGTCGATAATGCAACAGAAAAACAGTGATGAATGACGTGAGTCTGGTTGAGCTGCTGTACATGGTGCACGAGAGTCAAAAAGTCACTTAATGTTCAGCAGTCTGATGGCAGAGGGGAAAAAGCTGTTCATGTGCCGTGAGGTTTTAGTCTGAATGGACCGAAGTCTTCTACCTGAGGGGAGGGGGGCAAACAGTACTTGACCAGGATGTGAAGGATCGGCTATGATCCAGCCTGCACGCCTCCGGGTCCTGGAGATGTACAGGTCCTGGAGAGATGGGAGCTCGCAGCCTATCACCTTCTCAGCAGTGCGCACGATGCGCTGCAGCCTTAGTCTGTCCCTGGCAGTGGCTCCTGCATACCACACAGTTATGGAGGAGGTGAGGATGGACTCGATGATGGCCGTGTAGAACTGCACTAACATCTTGGTGGGTAGCTTGAGCTTCCTCAGCTGCCGCAGAAAGAACATCCTCTGCTGGGCCTTTTTGATGAGGGAGCTGATGGTTGGCTCCCATTTGAGGTCTCGGGTGATGGTGGTGCCCAAGAAGCGGAAGGAATCTGCAATGGTGATGGGAGAGCCTATGATGGTGAGGGGGGGGGGCAGGGGGGATGTGACTTTCCTGAAGTCCACAATCATCTCCGGTGTCTTCAGAGCATTTAGCTGCAGGTTGTTGTGGCTGCACCAGGACACCAGCTGGGCCACCTCTTCCCTGTAGGCGGACTTGTCACCGTTGGAGATGAGCCCGATGAGGGTGGTGTCGTCCACAAACTTAATCAGCTTAACAGACTGGTGGGAGGAGGTGCAGGAGTTGGTATAAAGGGAGAAGAGTAGGGGGGAAAGTACACAGCCCTGGGGTGATCCAATGCTGATGCTAACAGAGTCTGAGACAGACTTCCCCAGCCGCACATGCTGTCTCCGGTCCGTCAGGAAGTCGGTGATCCACCTGCAGAGGGAGTCAGGCACGTTGAGCAGGGACAGCTTGTCCTGGAGCAGATCGGGGCGGATGGTGTTGAATGCGGAGCTGAAGTCCACAAACAGAATCCTGGCGTAGGTTCCCGGGGAGTCCAGGTGCTGCAGGATGGAGTGGAGGGCCAGGTTGACTGCATCGTCCACAGACCTGTTAGCACGGTAGGCAAACTGCAGCGGGTCTAGGAGGGGAGTGGTGATGGACTTGAGGTGGGGCAGGACCAGGCGCTCAAAGGACTTCATGACTACAGAGGTGAGCGCTACAGGTCTGTAGTCGTTAAGTCCAGTAATCCGTGGCTTCTTGGGGACAGGGATGATGGTGGAGGATTTGAGGCAGGTCGGCACGTGGCATAGCTTAAGGGAGGTGTTAAAAATGTCTGTGAAGACAGGAGCCAGCTCTTTTGCACAGTGTCTCAGGGTGGAGGGAGACACACCGTCCGGCCCGGGGGCCTTGCGCGGGTTCAGTCTGGAGAACTGTCTGTGCACGTCCTGCTCACTGATGACAAGGGCAGGGGGGGAGGAGGAGGAGGAGGGGGGGGACCGCTTTTGATGAATTAGGGGCTGAGGAGGCAGTGGAGCTGGGTGGAGTGGGTGAGTTGGACACAGCTGACGAGGTGTCAAAACGGGCGTAATGTTGGGACAGTCTTTGACAAAGGGCTTTGTCATCCTGACCTTTAGAAGCCTGAGGCCGATAGTTGGTGATTTGCCTCAGTCCTCTCCACACAGAAGCCGAATCATTAGCAGTGAACTGCTGCTGGAGTCTCTCAGAATACACAGATTTAGCTCTCCTCAGCTCTCTGTTAAACCGATATTTGACCTCCCTGTAGCAGTCCCTGTCTCCACTTTTCAACGCTGCTTCCTTCTCCTTCCTGATCCGTCTGAGCTTAGCTGTGAACCAGGGCTTGTCATTAGAATATCTCACCCTGGTGCGCGATGGGAGAATGTTCTCCTCACAGAAGTTGATGTATGAGTTCACAGTGTCTGTGTACTCATTAAGATCATGTGTGGCTCCTTTAAACATGTCCCAGTCAGTTATTTCCATGCATGTGTTCAGTTTCTCTCCAGCTTCACTGGTCAGTTTCTTTGTGGTGGTCACAACAGGTTTAGTGAGTTTCAGTCTCTGTCTGTATGTGGGGATGAGGTGAACCATCACGTGATCAGATAGACCCAGCGCAGCGCGGGGAACAGCGCGATATGCGTCCTTCACTGTAGTGTAACAGTGATCTAGCGTGTTATTTCTTCTGGTTGGACATTTAATAAACTGTTTGTAGCGGGGGAGCTCGTGACTCAGATTGCTCTGGTTAAAGTCGCCCACCACAATAACCAGGGAGTCTGGAAATTTCCGCTCCGTAAGTTGGATGTGATCTGCGAGCACGCGCTGAGCTTCGCGCGTGTCCGCGTCGGGAGGGGCGTACACAGCGACGAGGATGAATGAGGCAAACTCCCACGGGGAATAAAATGGCTTGCAGTTAATAAAAAGAAATTCCAGGGCGGGAGAACAGTGTTTGGAAATCACCATTACATCAGAGCACCAGCTGTTGTTAATATAGAAGCACACTCCTCCTCCGATAGACTTACCGGAGAGCTCTGTGACGCGATCAGCACGATACAGCTGAAATCCCTCGAGGCTGATCGCGCTATCTGGAATGTTCTCATTAAGCCAGGTCTCAGAGAAGCAGATGACAGACGAGGAAGCGAGGTCCTTGAAACGCATCAGCAGTCTTAATTGTTCTACCTTGTTCAGGAGAGAATTGGCATTGGATAGAAATATGCCAGGCAAGGCTGTTCGCGAGCCTCTTTTTCGTAGCCGAGTGAGAATCCCCCCTCTCTTTCCTCTTTTCCGCCGTCTTGCTTTTTTGGCCAAACAATGGATCAGATCGGCGGCAGGAGCTAAAAAAACTGGAAGAAGGTCCATGGGGGTGAGAGTCCTGATATTTAATAGTTCTTTATGGGTGTATGAACCGGCAGACGCACAATCAGTGAACAAAAACAGACAAATTATAAAAATTAAAGGGCAGCGAAACACCATGGCGGCCGCTGTGGGCACCATCTTGTTTGTGTTCTCTTGCGTCCTGTGTTCTCTCTCCCTCGGCTGCAGCTGTCAGCAAACACTTCCGGGGTTTACTCTGGCCATGGCTGGTGCTCCTGTCAGCTGTCAGTCCTGTCTCCTCTCCGCTCATGTGACTCACAGCTGACTCAGATTGACAATCACTCTCGCTGCCTACTTATAGACAGCTTCTCTGCTTGCCAATCGCTGCATCCTAAAATCCAGTTCAGATGTTGATTCAATGTCTGCTCTCATTCTGGTTTCCACCTTGCCTTAGTTTTGTATTTTTTTTTGTTCCTTTATTAAACTCGCACAACTCACAGTTCAGCGCCTGGGTCTTTGTTTCTCCCCCGAGGGGCAATTCATGACAGTTTGACGTGTCCAGAAGGTGATCCAGCTGCTGTGAGTTGTTTTTTCTTTTTTTCCCCCCTCTCCACTCACTTGTTTCTGTGTTCTCCGGAGCTATCGGCATGTCCCCAGCTCACACTGACTCAGTAGGCGGGTGCTGGTACCCAGTGAGCCTGGGGTGGGAGATTTGGAAGACGTTAATGGAAATAGACGGATTAATCTCCGTTGATCGCAGGGCTCCTACCCCAAGAGATACTCTCTGGTACCTGGGCCTCGTGGAGGCAGCTGCTCGTCAGAGCCCTCAGCTCGCGGAGCATGCTGAGGGGGTGGAGAGGGTTTCACTGGTGGCAGACCTGCAGCAAAAGAGCAATGGGATGGTGAGGAGTTCCACTAAGAAGTCTGGGTCTGCACAGACGGGGAGGCATCCCAAGTCCCCGGTACTACCGGCTCCTCACCACCAGCTTCAGCTCCAGCTCCCACTTCACCAGCTCCAAGACGCCGCTTGGAGCCGCTATCCAGGAGCCAGCAGCTCCCCTTTTGCAGTGTCAAAAAATTTCTGCAGCAGCTTCCCATTCTTGTCCAAGCTTCTCTTCGCCGGCTGTCCTGTCAGCTTCCTCCTCCTCCGTTGCTGCTTTTTCCCTCATCTCCACGGCGTCTCCTCCTGCTGCTGACAATCCGGCTGTCTCTTCCCCATCAGTGAGTCTGCAGGGGCAGCTCCTCCATGCTCCTCAGGAGGGCCCACAGTCACTGCAGCCACTGAGAGGGATAACACTGGACTTGCTGCAGCAGACACCATTGTGCCCCAGGAATACAGGCAAGTGTTTTTTCATTCTTTATTACATAAAAACGAATCATCTTGCCTGATTCCCGGTGGTGCGGATCAGCTATTCCACTCCACTGAATCCTCGCTGCCTGCTGCAGACAATACTTCCTCACCTGTTACCTTCGTGTCTCCTCCAATTTCCCCTGAGTGTCCGCCGATTCCGAGATTGAGCCGCCGGACGATGGAGGAGACTGTGGTCCTGGATGACCTGGTCCCAACCCCTCAGCCATGGTCTGGACGAAGGGAGAGGGTGTCCAGCAACCCGAAGCCTGTGCCAATGACAGAGCGTCCCCTGGCTTCAGCTACGTGGGATCCAACACCAGCAGTGAGCAAACCTCCAGCTGCCACGCCGGACAAGCCACCTGTGTGGGTTGCTTCGCCTGGAAGTCCTGGGAGTGTATCTCCCACCATGCCTGCTGCAAGGGCCACCACAGCAGAGCCAGAGTTGGACCTCCAGAGGACTGGGAATGAGGCGTTTCTACTTGGATTGACGGAGTCGTGGACAGCGGTGAATCCTAAGCTCAGACAAGTGCTCTTTTTTGTTTTCACTCTATCAGTTTTGGAGAAATCTTGCCTGGTTCTTGGTGGGGAGGGCCAGGTGCAGCCATCAGCTGCACCTGAGCTCACCTCGCCGGGCTCCACTGCCGCTGGTGACCCTGGCCTGATGTATATGTCCCTCTTATCGGAGCTTTTCCTGAGGGTCACTGTGGATCTTCCAACTTCGCCAGAGGTCCCCATGGGCCCAACCTTATCGCACAAAGTCCTTGTGGGTCCAGCCTCGCTGCCTGAGGTCTCTGTGGGTCAAGCCCCTATGGTTGAGGTCTCCGTGGGTGCTTTGTCTCAGTCCGGGACCTCCATGGGTGCTGCTGTCCCTCCATCTGACGCCTCTGTGGGTGCTGCGCTCTAGTCCGGGGCTTCCATGGGTGCTGCTCCTCCTTTGTCTGAGGTCTCTGTGGGTGGTTCGTCCAAGTCCGGGACCTCAGTGGGTGCTGCTACCCATCTTGCTGAGGTCTGTGCGGGTGCGTCGTCCCAGTCCGGGACCTCCGTGGGTGCTGCTCCGCAGTCCGGGGCCTCTGTGGGTACAATGCCTCCTTCCAGGGCCTCGTCGATGGACCGCTTCCTTAGCCCGGTGCTTTCACATGCCAGCCACTCTCTCATGGGTGCTATGCCCCAGTCCGGGGCCACCAAGGGTGCTGCACCTCTGTCCAAGTTCGCTGTGTGCCCTCAGTCTCCATCCGGTCCCACCGGAGGTCCCTTTCCTCCGCCCGAGGCCGCCGTGGGTTCTTCTCCTTCGCTCAAGGACATTGTGGGTTCCTCTTCTCTGCCCAAGACCGTCATGGGTTTTCCTCCTCTGCCCGAGGCTGTCGTGGTTTGTTCTCCGCTTGAGGTTGCCGGTGACCATCGGTTGTCCTCATCTGATTTCTTCATTGGTGCTCCTTCCTTTTTGTCGAATTTCCATCTCCTAGCTTCTCTTGTCCATGGTAAGAACTAGTTCCAACTGCCGCCTCCAGGGGGAGGTGTGTGGTGCTCTGCAGCTCATTGTCCCAGGGATGGGGCAGACCACCTGATGAACTCTCTTGTTTGCTTTGGTGGCTTCGGAGTTTAGGAAGGCCACCCAATTAACTCTCCTCCGTTTTGGTGGCTCTGGAGACCTGGTAGGTCACCCAACCTTTTCCATCTGATGATCGGGTGGAGCTGGGACTTTGTTATATCACCTGAGTCAGACTATTATTCCTGTTAATAGTACTCCAATCTTGTATTTCTTGTCGAGTGTGTGAGTCCTGGGCGTCCTTCTTTGTCATTCCTAGTTTGTTCCACTCCCTCTATGCCTGGTTCCCTTTCCTCCCCTAAGGGGGGAGTCATGTTCTCTTGTTTTTTTGTTGGGTGGGTCTTCTGTGTGTGTGTGTGGTTCTTTCTCTTTTTTGATGTTACCCTGGGGTGTCTGCATCCACCCCTTGGGGGGGGGGGGGGGTTCTGTCATAAGCTGAGCATGGCGGGGGGTCTGCCATGCTCAACCTTTCTGTCATTCTTCACATTGTTGTATTCCTGTTCATTTTTGTATTCTAGGCATTTGATAATCTGTTGTTTGGTTGGGGTTCAGGTTTCTTTGTATTATCTCATTGTCTAGTTATTTTTCCTGTTGTAGTGTTTGTCATTTATATATTTCTTTAGTGTCTCATTGTCCAGTTTATTTCCCAATGTTTATTATTTGTTCTCAGTCTAGTTCTCGTCTTGTAGGGGTATGTTTGATCCTGTGTTCTCTCTCCCTCAGCTGCAGCTGTCAGCAAGTACTTCTGGGGGTTTACTCTGGTCATATCAGGACTTTCACCCCCACGGACCTCCTCCCAGTTTTTCTAGCCCCTGCAGCCGATCTGGTTTATTGTTTGGCTCGGAAAGTGAGACAGCGGAAGAGAGGTAGACGAGCGGGCGCTCTCGTGCGGCTTCGCAGGAGAGGCTCGCGAACAGCGCTGCCTGGCATATTTCTGTCCAATACCAACTCTCTCTCTAACAAGGTAGATGAACTGAGACTGCTGATGCGTTTTAAGGACCTCGCCTCCTCAGCTGTCCTCTGCTTTACTGAGACCTGGCTCCGGGAAAATATACCGGACAGCGCGCTGCGCCTCGACGGCTTTCAGCTCTTCCGTGCTGATCGTGACACAGAGCTTTCCGGCAAGACCACAGGAGGCGGTGTCTGCTTCTACATCAACTGTAGCTGGTGCTCTGATGTAACGGTAATTTCCAAACACTGTTCTCCTGCCTTGGAATTTCTTGTTATCAATTGCAAGCCCTTCTATTCCCCGCGGGAGTTTTCTTCTTTTATAATGATCGCTGTGTACGCCCCTCCCGACGCGGACACGCGCGAAGCTCAGCGCGTGCTCGCGGATCACATTCAACACACAGAGCGGATTTTTCCAGACTCGCTGATTATTGTGGCTGGCGACTTTAATCAGTGCAATCTGAGCCACGATCTCCCCCGCTACAAACAGTTTATTAAATGCCCCACCAGAGGATTAAACACACTGGATCACTGTTACACCACAGTGAAAGACGCATATCGCGCTGTCCCTCGAGCTGCGCTGGGATTATCTGATCACGTGATGGTTCACCTCATTCCCACATACAGACAGAGATTGAAGCTCACTAAACCTGTTGTGAGCACTACGAAGATACGGACCAGTGATGCTGAGGAGAAGCTGGAAACGTGCATGGAAATATCTGACTGGGGCATGCTTAAAGGAGCCACGCATGATCTGGATGAGTACACGGACACTGTGAACTCATATATCCACTTTTGTGAAGAGAACATTCTTCCATCACGCACCAGGGTGAGTTACTCTAATGACAAACCCTGGTTCACAGCTAAGCTCAGACAGATCAGGAAGGAGAAGGAAGCAGCGCTGAAAAGTGGAGACAGGGACTGCTACAGGGAGGTTAAATACCGGTTTAACAGAGAGCTGAAGAGGGCTAAATCTGTGTACTCAGAGAGACTCCAGCAGCAGTTCACTGCTAATGATTCGGCTTCCGTGTGGAGAGGACTGAGGCAGATCACCAACTATCGGCCTCAGGCTCCTAAAGGTCAGGATGACAAAGCCCTTTGTCAGAGACTGTCCCAACACTATGCCCGTTTTGACACCTCGTCATCTGTGTCCAACTCCCCCCCTCCCTCCAGCTCCACAGCCTCCACATTCCCTACTTCATTTAAGGCACCCCCCCCCCACCTCCCCCCCTCCCCTTATCATCAGTGAGCAGGATGTGCTCAAACAGTTCTCCAGACTGAACCCGCGCAAGGCCCCCGGCCCAGACGGCGTGTCTCCCTCCACCCTGAGACTCTGTGCGAAACAGCTGGCTCCTGTCTTCACAGACATTTTTAACACCTCCCTTAAGTTATGCCACGTGCCAACCTGCCTCAAATCCTCCACCATCATCCCTGTCCCCAAGAAGCCTCGGATCACTAGACTTAATGACTACAGACCTGTAGCGCTCACCTCTGTAGTCATGAAGTCCTTTGAGCGCCTGGTCCTGTCCCACCTCAAGTCCATCACCACCCCTCTCCTGGACCCGCTGCAGTTTGCCTACCGAGCCAACAGGTCTGTAGACGAAGCAGTCAACCTGGCCCTCCACTCCATCCTGCTGCACCTGGACTCCCCGGGAACCTACGCCAGGATCCTGTTTGTGGACTTCAGCTCCGCTTTCAACACCATCCGCCCCGCTCTGCTCCGGGACAAGCTGTCCCTGCTCAACGTGCCTGACTCCCTCTGCAGGTGGATCATCGACTTCCTGACGGACCGGAGGCAGCATGTGCGGCTGGGAAAGACTGTCTCAGACTATACTAGCATCAGCACCAGATCACCCCAGGGCTGTGTACTTTCCCCCCTACTCTTCTCTCTTTACACCAACTCCTGCACCTCCAGCCACCAGTCTGTCAAGTTGATCAAGTTTGCGGACGACACCACCCTCATCGGGCTCATCTCCAACGGCGACGAGTCCGCCTACAGGAGAGAGGTGGCCCAGCTGGCGTCCTGGTGCAGCAATAACAACCTGCAGCTGAACGCTCTGAAGACAGTGGAGATGATTGTAGACTTCAGGAAAGTCTCTACTCCTCTGTCCCCCCTCACCCTCTCAGGCTCTCCCATCACCACTGCTGATTCCTTCCGCTTCCTAGGCACTACCATCACCAGGGACCTCAAATGGGAGCTGACCATCAGCTCACTCATCAAAAAAGCCCAGCAGAGGATGTTCTTCCTGCGGCAGCTGAGGAAGCTCAAGCTACCCACCAAGATGTTAGTGCAGTTCTACACAGCCATCATCGAGTCCATCCTCACCACCTCCATAACCGTGTGGTACGCAGGAGCCACTGCCAGGGACAGACTAAGGCTGCAGCGCGTCGTGCGCACTGCTGAGAAGGTGATCGGCTGCAAGCTCCCATCTCTCCTGGATCTGTACATCTCCAGGACCCGGAGGCATGCTGGCCGGATCATAGCCGATCCCTCACACCCTGGTCACGTACTGTTTGCCCCCCTCCCCTCTGGTAGAAGACTTCGGTCCATCCAGACTAAAACCTCCCGTCACATGAACAGCTTCTTCCCCTCTGCCATCAGACTGCTGAACACTAAGTGACTTATTGACTCTCGTGCACCATGTACAGCAGCTCAACCAGACTCATGTCAATCATCACTGTTTTCTTCCTGCATTACCGACTGCACTATATAGTTCTCCACAGTATCTGCTGCTGGCTAATATATATTTTAACTGTTGACCAGTATCACTTAATCTTATCCTACACTTTATTACATGTATAGTTTATTTCTTATCTTATCATGTTTAATGTTGCAGCATTGTACCGAGACAAATTCCTAGTTTGTGTACTACATGAACAATGGCAATAAACCTGATTCTGTTTCTGATTCTGATTCTGATTCTGGTCAAATCTTTCTTGCCACATGCCATTTAACTGTACAATAACTCCCTCTGATGTTGTATTCTGGTTATAACTATGCTACCATACTGCACCTTACAGTCTACTTGGTACCTCACATCTCACTCTGCTTCTGATAGTCCTGCATTGTGCAGTGGGTATGATTCATGTACCTATACGCATCATCATCTATGATGTGTGTAAGTTTTTAGCAGTTTTACTTTCCATGGGTAATCCCTTTGTCTATTATGCTTCTTCTTCTTTTAGAGTTGATTGGCGGTTGGCAACCAGCTTACAGGTGCATTACTGCCACTGACTTGATCATCATCACTCTATATCTTTGTATAAGGAATTCTTATAAGGAGTTCTGAACAGCTCGTGTGAAAAAATTATCTGTTCTTGGACTGTGTCCTCTCGGTAGTGTCTCCTTCATAGTTGAAACGCTGTTTCAGCGTCTATAATGCTGTGCGTGTTTCTGTTAGTTGGTTGTCTACTGTCATGCTGCTGTTACACTATAATTTCCCAGTATGAGACCAATAAAGTACATCTATCTATACTAGTGCATACCCGTCCATGACCCTAGAAACCAAGTATAAGCAAGTATTTCTGCACGCCCGTAGAAAGCAGGTGTAAGCAGGGGTGTAAGCATGCATGTCTGCATTCATTCAGTGATGCCTGCCTTTGATCTTTGATAATGTCATCATGAGTCCTATGATCTTTGATGATGGCATAACGAGTCATATGATGCCTGCCTTTAATCTTTGACAATATCAAAGCAAGTCCTATGATCATGAGTGATGCCTGCCTTTTATCACATAGTCAAAGACACTGTGACACAGATTTTCTTGAATCACTCTATACTACGGTGTCTAGACATCATGTAGACATATGAACATCATAGGCGATCCTATGATCTTTTAGCGAGTCCTATGGTCGAGACACACAGACACACAGAGATTTCTTGAATTTTATAGAGTGGCAGTGGAATGCAGTCCAAGGACAGATAATTTTTTCACACGTGGGGAGTTGTTCGGGGCTTCTTGTGAGAACTCCTTATACAAAGATATAGAGTGACGATAAGTCAGTGGTGGCAATGCACCTTTAAGCTAGTTGCCAACCGCCAATCAAATCTGAAAGAAGAAGAAGATGTTTGATTGATGAACGCTGACAGTGCTGCTGCTGAATGAGACAGAAAACCTCACCACTCCGACTGATGTGAAGGCTGCCACCATGTTGATGAGTGTTGGGATCATGTTGAACTTTCCTGCCTATAAAGGAAGAACCATAGTTTCTAATAGCAATTTCATTTTCACTGGGGAGCACCAGTTAAAAACAGGTGCTTTAAATGCATTTAGTCAAATGTATCACAATGTAAAAATACTGTCCAAATACAGTAGCTACATCATTAAGTACTAAAAATAATACACATATCTGATTGATACTACAACTGTAACTGTCACTCAAGATTGCAGTATTTGGATGCAGCACATATGAAACAGATGAAAACATGTACTCACATTGCCATTAACAAGGACATCAAACCTTATAGCATAGGCTTTGACCAGTGTGCGGTAGTCTGTCCCATTTTCCATCTTAAAGTATTTGGCAAACCTGCACAGACACACAATTTACAAGAGATATGAACAACAAAGAACAAATACTTCATTATCGTATTTCAGTGAAATTTTCAGATATCTATTTTTTTATTGTTCTGATGACTTTTTACTTGTACTCCCCTATGTATTATCACAAATATCAGGACTTTCTAGACCACACTAGTAGTCCCTAACCATGGGCCGTGGTGGCCAAAGACCCTACAGGTTTTACCTCCAACCAGTATCTTATACAGAATCTCTTCCCACTGATTACTGATTAGTAAAAAACAGTGTTGGGAGTAACGCATTACAGTTATGCTGTAATGCCACTACTTTTGCAGTAACATGCTGTGTAACAAAATTACTGTTTAAAAAATTCAGTAATTTATGACAGTAACTGAAATTTGATCAGACACGTTACTCGTTTCTTGTTTTATTAACTACTAGTACATATCCGTCCATGCCCGTAGAAAACAATTATAAGCAAGCGTTTCTGCATGCTCGTTGCTGAAGGGTCTCCTCCTGTTTCAGACGGCTGTGTTGTTCGCAGTCATGCCTGCGGCGTACTGCTGGAACCTGAGGTGTTTCATGTTCACGGCGTCTTTTCTGACGTGCAGCAGTTCTCTTCACTCTATTGCTCTCCATCTGGTGGTGGTTCTTCTTCTTCTTTTTCGTTGAGACCACTGGTTGAGGGATAGGTGCGTCATAATTCCAGTTCATGGACAGGATCATGAAAATAGATCTGAGCAAAAAGAGGCTTTTGACTCTGTTCAGGAAGGCCCATGCATGCCTGTAGAAACCAAGAAACCGGAGAAAATCTGGAGAAAATCTGTGCTTTGCTTGGCATATTACACATTTGCAGTGTAGACTGCCATTCTTCAAGGTTCCACATTTTTACCGTGGCAGCACCTCTTTAAAAACCACATTGCTCAGAAAGCAACACTTTTGCTTAGTTTCTTCATCTTGAGCAAAAATACGAAGACTGATTTGGCAGCTGTGCTCGTGGCAACATAGAATTGGCCATGGCTGCAGAAATCTGTTGTGCGGAAAACCCCAACGCGCTGTAAAGACTGGCTCTGTGACTTATTCACCTTGGCAATTTTTAGCCATATGACATCATAAAGACACATTAGTGTAGGCATCGTGAGTGATGGTCTTTATGGCATCATAGGGCATCCTATGAAGTGCTCCGTATATGATGTCATATAGACATCATATATTTCTGATGGCATCGCAAGTCCTATGATTCCTGAGATCATAGGATCATCATAGGACATCAGGCAGACATCTCGCTTTGCGGGCATTTCGGGCTTCAAGTGACTCAGCATGTGCATGGTGCACTGCCACTCGTTTCCTGTCTATCTGTGCATCCCTTGTCTGTTGTTCCTACGACGTGCTCGAACCTCAGCTGTGACATCTTCACGGAATCTTTCCTGACGTGCAGCACTTCTCACTCTATTGCTCACATTTATGTAGGTAGGTCTTCTTCTTCGTTCAGACCACTGAAGGGTCTCCTCCTGTCTTAGACAGCTGTGTTGTTCACAGTCATGCCCGTATTGCTGGAACCTGAGGAGTTTCATGTTCACGGCATCCTTTCTGACGTGCAGCAGTTCTCCTCATTCTATTGCTCTCCATCTGGTGTTCTTCTTCTTCTTTGTTCAGACCACTGGTTGAGGGATAAGTGCATCGTAATTCCAGTTCATGGGCACAATCCTGAAAAAGTGGTTTTCGACCCTGTTCAGGAAGGCCCGTGCATGCCCGTAGAAACCAAGAAACTGGAACACCTGGAGAAAATCAACGCTTTGCTTGGCATTTTACACATTCGTAGCGTAGACTGACATTCATCAAGCTTACACATTTGCCATCATGGAGGCATGGTGAGTCGTCCTATGATGCCCAAGTTCACAGGATGTCCTATGATATTCAGGCAGAGATCATAGGCTGTCCTATGATGTCCTATGAAGCATGACAGACGCACAGATTTCTTGCTTTTATAGAGTGATGGATAGATATTTTTAGTGCAAATAAATACAAACTAAACCTATGTAGGTGACACAGCAATCAGTCAGTGTGACCTCTTGGCAAAGTCCTGTGCACATGAACTGAGTCCTGTGTTTCACTACATTTTTAATAAGTCCTTACAGACACAACATGTGCCTAAGATCTGGAAAGAAGCCGTGGTTGTCCCTGTTCCAAAATCCAGCTGTCCTAAAACGGTATATGATTTTCGACCACTTGCCTTGACTTCAATTTTAATGAAAATTTTTGGAAAACTGGTCAGATTTGAGGTCCTAAAGCAGACTGAACATGCATTGGATCCTCTGCAGTTTGCCTATAAGCCTCACAGAGGAGTGGAGGATGCCACTGTCACTCTGTTTAACATGCTTTTTGAACATCTGGATTTTAATGGGACACACGCCAGGCTTTTATTTGTGGACTTTTCTTCTGCTTTTAATACAATCCAACCTCATATTTTAGTTGAAAAGCTCCTGCAACAATTTGATTTGAGTGATAATCTGGTGGGTTGGATTCTGTTTTTTTTTTTAACCAACAAGACACAGAGAGTAAGGGTCAATGGTACATTGTCTGACCTAAAGTGTTCTTCTACTGGCTCTCCTCAGGGGTGTGTGTTGTCACCACTACTCTTCATCCTGTACACAAACACGTGTCGGAGCAGACATGACAACAGACACATTATAAAGTATGCTGATGACTCAGTTATTGTCAGTCTCCTCCAGGATGGTGAGAGTGGCCACGGCCCAGTAGTTGATGATTTTGTTCACTGGTGTGAGGATTCCTACCTGCAGCTGAATACAACAAAAACTAAAGACATGATTATTGACTTTAGGAGGAAAACTCCCAGGCACAAAGTCACGGTACTAAAAGGCCAGACCACAGAATGTGTACAATCCTACAAATATCTTGGGACGATTATTGATAGTGGATTGAACTTTGAGGTGAACTGTGAAAGGGTGTGCAAAAAGGGTCAGCAACATTTGCATTGTTTAAGGAAACTCGCACGCTTCCAAATTGACCGAACCATAATGACAATGCCACAATTTCGATATCCAGCTTATTTTTTCCCATTAAAATCTGATGTGTTTTCAAAGTGTTCCCTTTTTTTTTTTTTTGGAGGAGTATATTACAAAGAGGCTACATATGGACCAACTTCTTCACTCACTGCGCATGAGCAGAACTACAGCTGTTGTAAGCAGGCTTCCAACACTCATTCGTTTGGTGGGCAGGGATGGTGGACAGCCAGCATGACCATGTGGGCCCCTCTAAAGGTTACATCTTTTTAAAACCTTTCTCTTTGTCTTTCATTCTCTTTAACCATTAGAGGTGACACCTAACCAAAACATTTTTCCTAACCTTAACTTTTAGAGGAGGTAATGATGCAAACTCGCAACCTGTTGATTGAAATTACAAGTAACCAAGCCAGCATGACCATGTGGGCCCCAGCACAGGTTAAATCTGGGCTGTCTCTGGGTCCATGTGGGTTTGTCTGTTGGTTCAGTGTTGGTCCCATCAAATCAAATCAAATCAACCTTTGTTGTCATGTTGCTGTACATACAACTGTAGTGCAGACAAGATGAAATTGCGTTGCTCTCGGCATCCATATAAGCAAAAGAATGTAGCGGTTTGATTAAACCCCCACAACACACAGACAGAACACAGAGACAGTCAGCTCGCACTCCTGGGTTTTTTTCCGCTGCATGCTGCGTTTACAGCTGTGAAGTTAAAGTGTTCATGCATCTTGCCCTTACTGTGCTTCTTCTGAGCATCTTACATATGTAGATGTGCTTTGAGGTAAATCTCCACAAAAAGACTGGTCAAACACAGCGCTCGGCTAGAGCAAATAACAGAACAGTGTAATGTGTATTAATGTCTACAGGCAGACGCGTTTTGTCTGGCTCACTTCTGTGATGTTAATCGTTGCCTTTCATGCATTGTACTCATGCGTCCTGTCCTCACTGTGACCTAGGGACTGAGATCAATATGTCTCTCAAATGCAAATGTCTTATGCCTGTTCTGTTATCTCTTTGATCATACCAACCGCTGGGGTATGCCCTTTTGATGTATTGTTGTAGTCGAGTATATATGCTGTAACTCTGTAACGCAAACTCTCTCATTCTCTCACTCTGATCCTGCAACTGGTAGACACACACGTGTCCCCTCTTCTCTGAGAGCCGTGGGCTCGCTCACCGGTGCTCATGCACGGCGCCGGGAGTGGAGCTTGTGACGGTGGTATGATAATAAAACTCTACTTAAAACCTCCAACAACGCCGCTTTATTTCATGCCGCTGCAAGAACATGATTTAAGACACACTCACCCATCTGTGTTTGCCCACATGGACTTTACCTGTTTACCTATTTTCAACTTATTTTCTAGGAAATTTGCTATTTTCTTATAAGTCTGTGACTTTTTTCTAGAATATTTGATACATTTTCTTGAAGAAATTAAACTTTCTCATAAATTTGAAACTTTTTTTCTTGTGAATTTGCTATTTTTTTCATCATAAATTTTATATACAGCTCCCCCCCCCCTCCATCCTGTGATTTGAAAAGGATTAAGCAGTAGAAGATGTATGGATGGATTTGCTAACTTTTTCACGTCATTTTGGAACTTTCTAATAAATTTGCCACATAGAATAGAATAGGCTTTATTGTCATTGTACAGTTGCACAGCACAATGAAATTGTGGGTGTTCCACCAGGCTACTGCACAATAAAGTAAGAGAGAAGGATTTGAAAATAAAACAGTTACAGGACATCTGACTGAAGTACAAATAAAAGTAAAAATAATAAATACCCCATTATACACAGGTACAGCAGTGGCTGCACAGGTGGAACTATGAAGTATATGAGTGCAGAGCACAGAGTAAAATGACCCTGTGGTGACCCACAACACTCTACAGGAACATTCCTCACACTCAGCAAGTCTGCAGGAAGCAGAGGACAATTTGCATACGGACAGAGAGCTCCTGGGGGACAACCAGAACAATGGACTATTGTTTATGCATCCCCGTATTAAGGAGAGGACGTCCGGGCACCAGTTGGTCATGCTAATCATGTGTATTGACTGATATGTATACCAATATGCTAATGTACCATGCATTCTCTCTGTCTGTATAAAAGAGCTTACAATACATGCCTCAAAAACACAGTAGACCACTGTAGCGCACCGTGCTACAAGTGCGTCTAATTTTGATGGAGGAAATAAAACTCTGCAACCTTCCAGCTTGTCATATCTCGCCTGATCTTATTCCTCCACACTGGTGACCCTAGACATGTCATGGTGCGTCCCTCGCCTGATTTTTTACCTCCACACTGGTGACATGACGAGAGAGAATGACCGTCTGCTCCCTCTCACCGCGCTGTTGACACAGAGGACCAGAAAATTCCTGCAACTTCTTCATCCTCACTGGAGCGCACTCTCCGGAGCGCAGCGCTGGGACCGGCATGCACCATGAATGGCAACACGAGCGAAACGAAGGAAGCAGCCCGAACGGGGACAATCACTGGCCCCAACTGCGTTGATTTCCACCAAGCTCCCTGGCCCTGACTCAATTCGCGACAGTGGACATCCCACGCACAGAAGCCCCACACGTACACCACAGGATTATGAGGACGGTGTAACTGCCTGCTATGTGGTCACTGTACCAAGCGCGCGCCACGCACAGAGACGAACTGGCTCCACAGACTGATACATCGTCCTCCGCTGCTGCACATGCCCGAGAAACACGGCCGATCGCCACCCTCGGAACCTTCAGGGCTGCTCTCGCACCTGAAGCAGACGTGCAGCCTGCACACAGGACATTGTATAGGTTTCTCAGCCACGGTGCACACCAGGAGTTTAGCTGATTGCTGTCTCTGGTGACTTTAGTTCTGCTTCTGCATCTAAAAGCCAAACTGCCAAGTCCCTCACACAGCTGCAGTTGTTTCACAGCCACTACACATCCTTGGGGAATTTGGCCATTCGCTTTCCCCACATCCTCGCTGGACTGAACTGCGAGATGAGTCAGAGACTTCATTTTTTTTTCACAGCCGCTGTGGATCACCGCCAGGTTTACTAGGAAAGTCCCTCACCATCGCGGATCCACACGCAATTTTTGCGCGGCCCAGACACCTTTGACATCCCGGGCCAGCACTCACTTACTCCCACCCCCCACCCCCTCCTCCTCCACAGCGCTCTTCCCGCACCTCACTCCCTAAAGCCGGCCGATCACTGTTTTGTTCCATTATGCACGACGCGAGCCGGCCCCGTGCATCCACGGTCCACGGCCGTTCAACGTGCTGGAACTCGGAGCGGAGCACACTGTCATTTGCACCCCTCCCCCTCCTCCTCTACAGCAGGACAGTTCCTCCGGAGCTGCAGCCCAAACAACGGGGGGGGGGGGGGTGTCACAGCCCCTGCTGAGTGCTCTGGGGGGAGCCCTGTGGTGACCCACAGCACTCTACAGGAACATTCCTCACACTCAGCAAGTCTGCAGGAAGCAGAGGACAATTTGTATATGGACAGAGAGCCCCTGGGGGACAACCAGAACAATGGACTATTATTTATACATCCCCGGATTGAGGAGAGGACGTCCAGGCACCAGTTGGTCATGCTAATCATGTGTATTGACTGATATGTATACCAATATGCTAATGTACCATGCATTCTCTCTGTCTGTATAAAAGAGCTTACAATACATGCCTCAAAAACACAGAAGACCACTGTAGCACACAGCGCTACAAGTGTGTCTCATTTTGATAGAGGAAATAAAACTCTGCAATCTTCTAGCTCGTCATATCTCGCCTGATCTTATTCCTCCACAAACCAAGGATTACAGAAAATGTGTACAGTAGTGGTTTCACGGATGGGTCAATATACATGAAAGTGAGAAGTGCAAAGACAGGTGAGTTATAGTGATAATTAAAAGGTCCTCAGTTCTGTGCATGTGAGCATTCAGAGGGAGGGGTGGGGCCTCTGAATGTTTGCAGTCCAGATAACCTAGGGCAAGAAACTGTTTGTAAGTCTGGAGGTGTGGTACCTGATCGATCTGAACTGTCGTCCAGAGGGAAGCAGGTCGAACAGGTGGTGGGGGGGATGTGAGGGGTCTCCTGTGATGGCTTTGGTCCTTCTCAGACAGGAGACTCTTGAGATGTCTTCCAGGGAGGGCAGAGGGCTGCTGATAGCTTTTTGGGTGGTGTTGATGACCCTCTGCACAGCCTTCCTTTTCTCGGCCGTGGAGCTGGTGTTCCACACAACCAGACAGTAGGTGAGCACACTCTCCACTGAGCAGCGGTAGAAGGCCAGCAGCAGCTTCTGGTCCAGGTTATTCTTTCTCAGGACACGGAGGAAGTGCAGCCACTGCTGGGCTTTCTTCACCAGGACCTTGATGTTGACAGTCCAGGAGAGGTCAGAGGAGATGTCAGTGCCCAGGAACCTGAAGATGGGGATGTTTTCAATGCGTTTGCCATTTATGAGGAGGAGGGGGTGGTCCTGTCTGTTCTTCCTGAAGTCCAGAATGAGTTCTTTGGTCTTTTGGACATTCAGTTTCAGGTTGTTTGCTGAGCACCACAGCAGAAGATTCTCTACCTTCGCCCTGTATGCCTTCTCATCGTTGTTGGTGATGAGCCTAACCAAGGTGGTGTCGTCCACATGCTTCACAATGACGGTGGATGAAATACAGTCAAAGGTGTACAGGGAGTACAGTAGAGGGCTTAGCATACAGCCTTGAGGGGAGCCAATGCTGAGGGACAGTGTGGAGGAGTCGTGGGGTCAAGTGTGACTGTTTGTGGGTGGCTGGTGAGAACGTTCTTTATCCAGGAGCAGGTGGGGAGGTGGGGGGATGTGGAGGATTTGCAGTTTGTTGATCAGGACGTCCAAGATAATGGTGTCAAAAGATGAGCTGTAGTCCACAAAGAGTATCCTCACGTAGCTCCTTGGGTTCTCCAGCTGGCTCAGAGCTCTGTGGAGAGTGGTGGCGATGATGTCTTCTGTAGACCGTTTTTTTCTGTAGGTGAACTGATGGGGGTCGAAGGAGGGGGAAGACAGTCCCTGATGTGCTTGGACATTAGTTGCTCAAAACATTTCATTTCTACAGACGTGAGTGCTATGGGTCTGTAGTCATTCAGTCTGTCAATTGTGGCCGTTTTGGGGATGAGGATGATGGTGGAGGCCTTGAGGCAGGAGGGGACTGTGGCATGCGACAGGGAGAGGTTGAACAACTCGGTGAGGATCCCTGCCAGTTGGTCTGCATATGTTTTGACCACCGCTCCTGGGATGCTGTCTGGACCAGCAGGTCTGCGGGGGTTCAGTGCTCTCAGTTGCCTCCGTACCTCATGTACCTGTAGAGAGAGAGGGGAGGGGAGGGGAGGGGAGGGGAGGGGAGGGGAGGGGAGAGGGGTGGTGGGTTTGGGGGGTAGGTGTGCTCAAACTGGGCAAAGAAGCCGTTAAGCTCCTCTGGCAGAGTGAGGCTGTTGTCTGATGCTGGGGGGCCCTGGCCACTCTCGTTGGCGAGGGCCTGGATGCCTCTCCACATCTATCAGGGGTTGTTGTCAGTGAGGAAGCTCTTCATCTTCCTCCCATAGGCATTTTTAGTGTGTTTTATGCCTCTCCCAGGTTAGCTCTGGCAGTGCTGTACAGAGAGCTGTCCCTCCTTCTGGAGGCTGAGTTGTGAGCTCTGATCAGAGCCTGAACATCACTGGTCATCCAGGGTTTGTGGCTTGAAAATACCTGGACATGTTTGGTGACTGTCACAATTTCTACACAGCATTTGATGTCGAAAAGGACAGACTTGGTGTAGGAGTCCAGGTCCTGCTGTTGAAAGATGTGCCTATCAGTGCAAACAAAGCCTTGTAGCTGGAGAAGAGAATTTTCAGGCCAAGTTTTAATTGTTTGTTGGAGGGGAACTCCTCCTAAGGGGGGTGTAGGCAGGAATCAGAAACAGGAAGAGGTGGTCTAATTGTCCAAGGTGGGGGAGAGGGGTGGCACTGTAGGTGTGCTTAATGTTGCTGTAAACATGATCCAGTGTCCTTTCCCCTCTTGTGGGACACTTAAGCTGGATTCATGCTGCACCTCTGCTGTCCGCGTACGTGCAACTGCAAACCCCGTGTGATGAAATTTACGTCATCGTCCCCACTCCTCTAGTGTCTGCAAGACTGAATGTCGCATTCATGAGGTGGCGATATCAGCACAGCATACCAAGACAAAGTAGACGACGAAGACAATGAGGAAGCGGAAACAAGAATAAACATACATGAATCATACATAAATACTTCAGAAGCAGCAGCAGTAGCATCTCCACGGAAAAGGAGTGAAAACAGGGAAGTCAAGCAGCAGAAAGCAAGCAGTGTTTTTTCATTGGTAAAAAATTCTGGCCCTTCAGCTCACTGGCGCGAGCTATCGGGCGGGAGTGAAACTACAAATGATGGTTGTGCGCATGCATCAAGCGCTTGGCCTGGGTAGATGAAAAGAGCACGAACAGCACCGCGTGCGTGCCGGGCTCATCCAAAGCACACGTGGACCAAAGTGGACTAGAGGGGAAATGCAGCATGAATAAGGCTGTAACATGTTGGTAGAATTTGGGGAGTACAATCTTTAAGCATGCTTTGTTAAAATCCCCTGCAGGATGATCTCTTTGTTGTCTACTGACAATGTGCTGGGGGGATTGAGTGCTAAACTAACATTAGCATCAGGAGAAATGTAAACAGCTGTTAAAATTACTGCTGTTAGCTTGCGGGGGAGATAAAATGGCCTACACAGGAAGGACATGGCCTCTGTGTTGTTTTGCATTGAACTGCATTACCCAGCATGCACTGGGGGCGGGCTGTGGACGACAGTTGTAATGGACGCACTACATGTGAGGTCGCTGCAGTAAAGTTAACAAGAAAACCCACGCACGCTGTGGGAGAGTGTTCTGTGAAACGCACTACATGGCATAGCATGGTGTCAGAAAGCAAACTCTGCGAAGCAACAGAAGGTTGTGAACTGCCAGAAGTCCTGTGAGGGAGTTGGAGCTGTGCTCGGATAACAGCTAACAGCGAGGAAGGAACTGAGCCAAGTGACATGCCGAGTCCACCCACACCCATGCAGTTTAACGGTAATCTTGCTGTTAACTGGAAATGATTCAAGCAGAGATTTGAAATATACCTTGCTGCTAGTGGAGCTGGGAGGGGGAGATGAAAAGATGCAAGCACAAATCTTTCTGCACGTAATCGGGGAAGATGCACTGGACATTTAGAATAGCTTTCAAACTGAACCAGAAAATCTCAACCTGCAAACAGTGATGCAAAAGTTTGAAGACTGCTTTGTTCCAACAAAAAAATATCACGTTTGTGAGGTACAAGTTCTTCTCATGTGACCAGAAGCCTGGTGTTCCATTTGACCAGTACCTAGCTGAACTGTACACATTGTGTAAGTCTTGTAAATTTCAAGATCTTAGGGATTCACTCATCAGAGACTGTATAGTTTGTGGAATTGAAGACAATGAACTATGAGAGAGATTGCTGAGAGAGATAAATCTGAGTTTGGACAGGACTGTGGATTTGTGTAGAGCAGCACAGAGCTCTCGTGAAGGAGCTAAAGAAAGTAGAGCTGGAAGTGCATGCAGTGAGATCAGTGGAACAGAACAAACAGTGTTGTGAAAAGAACAGAAATGAAAAAATGGCCGAAGTTAAATGCAACAAATGTGCAGGCAGCCACGCCATAAGAGCATGTCCTGCTTTTAGGAAGAACTGTAATAAATGTGGCAAAAAGAATCACTATGCACGATGCTGCTGCTGTGATGGTAAGAAAAAAGTGCATGCAATGAACGAGAAACCAGAAGAACTGTTTGTAGATGGAGTGCAAGCATCCAGTGGAAAAGAGGAATGGATTTTACCAGTGACTGTAAATGACACAATTATTCCATTCAAACTGGACAGAAGAGCCCAAGTTAACCTGTTGTCAGCAGCAGAATACAGCCAATTAAAAATGAAAACCAAACCACATCCTGTGGAGGTGAAAGTCACAGGCTACACAGGAGAGAGTGTGCCAGTTAAAGGCAGTTGCATAGCAACTTTTCAACATAAGGGTCAAAGCATAAGGGCACAGTTGCTGATTGTTGAAAGAATGTGCAGCCGATATTTGTCCTATCTGTGTGTGAAAAACTCAGTTTAGTCAAGAGAGTGTTTATTGTTGCTTTATAACCCAATGATGATCAAAATGGACTCATGGCTGAATACAGAGTTGTTTTTGAAGGACTGGGCTGCTTCCCAGGTGAACACAAAATGCACATTGATGAGACTGTTACACCAGTAGTCCACACATGCAGAGAAGTTCAGTTTGCCATAAGGGAGAAACTTAAGGACGAGTTGGCAGGCATAGAAAAGCCGAACGTCATACAGAAAATTGATGAGCCAACAGACTGGGTTACTTCTTTAGTAACAGTGCAGAAGAAAAATGGAGCATTGCAAATATGCTTGGATCATAGAGATCTCAACAAAGCTGTCAAAAGAGAGCACTTCAAATTGCCTATGCTTGAAGAGATAATGTCCTTCTTCGCTGATGCGAAGTGGTTCAGCAAGCTCGATGCATCATCAGGTTTCTGGCAAATGAAGCTGGATGAGGCTAGCTCTAAACTCTGCACCTTCAATACCCAGGGCCGATATGATATATATTTCTTTGCCTTCCATATGGTATAGATAGATAGATAGATGTACTTTATTGATCCCAAACTGGGAAATTACAGTGTAACAGCAGCATGACAGTAGACAACCAAACAACAGAAACACACACATGACAGACAAAGGGATTACCCATGGAAAGTAAAACTAACACGACTATAAAACCTATATACATCATAGCTTAATCTATGCTGATCCATATAAGCACATGAATCATCCAATTGCACAAAGAAGAACTATCAGGAGCACGGTGGCGCAGTGGAAGCACTGCGCCACCATGGCACAGTGGTTAGCACTGCGGCAGCACAGTTTACCCTTGGCCGGGGTATCGTGGGGATCGTGGGATCGTGGGTTCGATCCCAGCCCCCAACCAACAGTGATCTGTGTGGAGTTTGCATGTTCTCCCCGTGTATGCGTGGGTTTACCCCGGGATTTCTCCGGTTTCCTCCCACATCCTAAAAACATGCAGGTTAGGTTAATTGGAGACTCTAAAGTGGCCCTATGTGTGTGTGTGTGAATAGTTAAAAAGGATGGCGCCGTATTGTGGCTGCTTCATCCATCTAGGTGGTGGATGACCCTTAATTTCTGTAAAGCGTCTTTGAGTGTCTATGATAAAGCGCTATATAAATCTGATGCATTGATTGATTGAAATGTGAGGTACCAGTTAGTCTGTAAGGTGCAGTGTGGCAGCATAGCTATGACCAGAATACAACATCATAGTGAGTTATTGTACAGTGAAACTGCATGTGGCAGGAAAGATTTCCTGTACCTGGCCGTTCGACAGTGAAGCTGTAGTAGTCTACTGGAGAAAGTGCTTCGCTGTCTGTCTAGTGTGTGGTGGAGGGGGTGATCAGGATTGTCCATGATGGATCACAGTTTATTTAGTGTTCTCCTCTCCACCACTGTCTCAAAGGTCTCCGGTCTGAGACCAATTACAGAGCCAGCCCTCTTGATAATCTTGTCAAGTCTGTTGGTGTCTCTGGCCCTGATACTGCTACCCCAACAGACAGCAGCAAAGAAGATGGTGCTGGTGACAACAGTCTGGTAGAAAAGCTCCAGCATCCTGCTGCACACGTTGAAGGATCTCAGTTTTCTCAGGAAGTAGAGTCTGCTCATCCCCTTCTTGTGCGCAGCATCAGTGTTGGATCTCCAGTCCAACCTGCTGCTGATCCTGACACCCAGATATTTGTAGTCTTCAACCACTCCCACATCCTCCCCCCTAATCTGCAGTGGCTGAGAAGGAGCCTTCCTCTTCCTGAAGTCAATCACCATCTCCCTGGTCTTGCTGACATTCAACCTCAGGTGATTCTGCTCCATCCACTCCACAAATCTGTCTACCAGTGTCCTGTACTCCCCCTCCTCTCCTCCTCTTATACACCCCACAACAGCTGAGTCATCAGAGAATTTTTGCAGGTGATATGACTCAGTGTTGTACTGAAAGTCAGTGGTGTATAAGGTAAAAAGAAAAGGAGAGAGCACAGTCCCATGTGGCGCTCCCATATCACTAGCCACCACTCCAGACAAGACACTGCCCAGCCTGACAAACTGTGGTCTGCCTGTCAGGTAGTCAGTAATCCAGGAGATCACAGAGCTGTCAACCCCCATCCTCCGCAGCTTCTCACCCAGCAGCAGTGGCTGGATGGTGTTAAAGGTGCTGGAGAAATCAAAAAAAGTGATTCTCACAGTATCTCCTCCACCATCCAGGTGCAGATGGGCTCGTTGCAGCAGGTAGATGTCAGCATCTTCAACTCCTAAATGGGGCTGATATGCAAACTGCAGAGGGTCCAGCCACGTCTTCACCTGCGGCCTCAGGTGGGCTAAGACCCGTCTCTCCAGGACATTCATCACATGAGATGTGAGGGCAACTGGTTGGTAGTCATTCAGATCTGATGGAGATGACTTCTTGGGGACAGGAACCAGGCAGGATGTCTTCCACAGCACCAGTACTCTCTCCAGACTCAGGCTCAAGTTGTACAGGTGTTTCAGTACCGGAGCTAGTTGGTTGGCACAGGTCCTCAGGGTCCTTGCGGAGATGCTGTCAGGGCCCGAAGCCTTCCGCTGACGGAGTCTCTCCAGCTGTTTCTCCACCTGATCTGTAGTCACCGTGAAGTGAGGGAGGGTCCTGGTGCCCGCTGAGGAGGAGGAGGGGGGAGATGGAGAGAGGTTCTGCATGGGAGTGTGGGTGGGGAGGGGTGTGTGGGGGTCTGGTTGTGTTGCTGGGGTGACAGACTGTGAGTTGAACCTATTAAAAACAGATTCAGTTCCTCAGCTCTCTCCTGGCTCCCAGATGGCTGCCTGACTCTCCCCTTGCACCCAGTTATTTGTTTCATTCCCTCCCACACATCTTTAGTGTTGTTTTGCCTGAGTTTCTCTTCCAACTTCCTCCTATAATTGTCCTTGCACCTCCTCAGCATCTCTCTCAGCTCATGCTGCACTCCCCTCAGCTTCTCCTTGTCTCCAGCCCTAAAAGCTCTCTTCTTTTTGTTCAGAAGTGCTTTCAGGTCACTGGTGACCCATGGTCTGTTGTTGGAGAAGCAGTGTACAGTCTGAGCTGGCATGGTCATGTCTTCACACAATCTAATGTATTTTGTGATGCAGTCGGTCATATTGTCTATGTCCACCCCATGTGGTTCACAGAGTACACTCCAGTCTGTCGTCTCGAAGCAGTCCTGCAGTGCATCAGCAGCCTCCTGTGTCCACCTCCTCACAGTCCGTGTATAAGCAGGCTGCCTTTGCACAAGGGGGACATACTTGGGTGTTAACATGACCATGCAGTGATCTGATTTACCAATGGGGGGTAGAGCTGTGGCACTATATGCATCTCTGACATTGGCATACAGAAAATCCAGTGTTTTGTTCTCTCTGGTGGGACAGTCCTAGAACCCACTTTTTCTTAAACAAAAAACTCTCAAGTTGAAAGATCTGGTTGACTTTAAAACCGCTATAATAATGTTCAAAGTGAAGAATTTATCACTGCTTGCAAATATCCAAAAGTTGTTCCAAATAAGGGAGAAACAATATCATTTCAGAGGAACATGTATATTTCAAAAACCTTCAGTGAGAACAACCACCAAGCAACACTGTGTTTCAGTGCAAGGAGTCAGATTATGGAACGATTTTGGACCTGAATTAAAATCATGTACAACGCTTGGACAATTTAAACAAAAACTAAAGGAAGAAATACTCCAAACATATATACAAGATGACATGTAAAATCACATAAGGATTGTCATATCCAGCCTGTGTTGTGTTGTAGCTTCGTTTTTTTTTCTTTTTTTTCTCTGTGACATTTTGTCTTAGATTTGTTTTTGAATAGTAACCGCTTAACTTAGCCTAGCTTAGTTTTCTTTTTTCTCTCAGTCACATTTTGTCTTAGCCTTGTTTTAAATTGTAATCGCTCTTGTCTTGTTTTTCTCTTTTTTCTCTTTTGAATTCTTGGATGGAATATGGGTGGGCAATATAAGCTGCGGCTTCAGCCATCACCCATTTCGGATAACTCACGTGGAATTGTATAATAAGAGGAGTCTTTGTCTAATTTGACCTTGTTGTTATATTATACAGTTTCTTTTAACCTGTACTGTACTATCCGAAATAAATTCATTCATTCATTCATTCATTCATTCATACAGTCAACAAACTGGTGAAAGTTTGGTCGTGTTTTTTCCCACTGAGACATGGTTAAAATCACCTGTGATGCCATGAATGCATCCGGGTGCTTCTCCAGTAATGTGGCCACAGTGGAGCTGATGACATCACAGGACACCGCTGCATCAGCTGACGGAAGGACATAGACGATAATAATTAAAGCGCACTTCATTTCTCGCGGCATATAATAAGGTCTCATACTGACAGCCAGCAGTTCAATGTCTGGGCTGCAGCACTTTTCCTTCACATAAATGTGTCCAGGATGACACCATCATTCATTAACAAGAAGTGCCACTCCTCCTCCTCTCTTTTTCCTGCTGTTTTTCACGTCTCAGTCCCCCTGTATAGTCTTGAAGCCAGGTATCGCTACGTTTACATCCGGGATCTGTGAGTGTAACCATGTCTCCGTAAAACACATGAAACTACACTCACTATACTCCTTTTGCGTCCTGACCAGCACTGAAAGCTCATCTGTTTAATTTCCCAGCGATCGCACGTTCCATCAGTACAGCCGGCTTATGCTTCCTCCTCCTCCTCCTCACCTTCACTCCAGCCCTTCGCCCGCGGTGTCTCCTCTTCAGCTCATCAGGGATGAGGAGCTTCACTGCTGGTCACAGCGCTCCAGGCGCCGGTCTCCTCAGCGCAATCAGCTGTTCGCGTGTGTAAACAATGCGCCCCCAAAAAACTAGAAAAAAACCGGCTAAAATAGAGAAAAAAGTTGGTCCAGTCTTAGTCCGAGTATTCCTACAGAGCCCTGGTTAATAACAGACACACTATACGGGTATAAACAGATAGAAACACAAAGACACAAGAGAGTTGCTGCTGGTACGGCTGCTCTGCCTCCGGCGCCATTAAAAAATTATCAGCTGTCAGCTCCAGAAGTCTATCACAAGACAATCCACACAATATTTGAGAACGTACCTGGTGTAACAACCATGATGGATGACATCATAGTCTGGGGATCAACAAAGGATGAGCATGACACACGACTGAGACAAGTGCTGGACAGAGCACGTAGTGCCAATTTGAAAATGAACAAAGATAAATGTGAGCTTGCAGTCAAATCACTGACCTTGGTTGGAGAGGTGCTATCTGAGGAGGGATTGAGCCCAGATCCAAGAACGACATCTGCCACAGCAAACATGGAAAAACCCCAAAACAAAGAGGAGGTGAGGCGTTTCTTGGGAATGGCGACGCACCTAGCGAAGTTCAGTCCCGCGTTTTCCACAATATCAGCACCACTTAGAATGCTATTGGAGCGGAACAATGCACAGATGTGGCAACATGAGCAAGAGGAGAGCTTCCAGAGACTGAAAAACATTCTCACCTTGGAGCCAGGGCTCAAGTTCTATGACCCAAAGAGGAAAACGAGAATCTTAGCAGGTGCTTCACAGTATGGCCTAGGGGCAGTCCTTCTCCAGCAACATGAGGAGACTTGGTAGCCGGTGGCCTATGCATCCAGAGTGCTGACAAGTGCTGAGGTCAACTATGCACAGATAGAGAAGGAACTGCTGGCCTCTACCTATGCATGTGAACGTTTCCATCAGTACATATATGGCCAGGCTGTAGAAGTTGAAACAGACCATAAACCATCGATAGCCATCATGTCCAAGCCACTGACTGATTGTCCCTTGAGAATACAGCATATCTTGCTTAGGCTGCAGAAGTATGATGTAAAGATGATATTGTGGAAGATGTGAAAATGACGAGGCAGGGTTCTTTCTCAGAGTCAGCTTTATTCACATCTCCATCATTCAAAGCAGAAAAAGAGACTGAATCAGTAAACTCTCGTCCTTAAATATCAGGGACTTCACACCTCATAAATCACATGTCACACAGACCACCTTGCATAATAAAGACAGTCACAATGCATTTCACCACCTTGCATAACAGACATTCACAATGCATTTCCTTCATGATATCCCTTCCACTGTCTCCCATGCATCCTTTAATCGACCCCCCACAGTCTCCAGCCTTGCATATCAAGGCTAAGATTACTGCCTTTGTTCTGACCTAAAATTCATATATTCATATATTTATTCCATCCAGCTACAATGCTCTGCACTGTGTGTCTGTGTGTGTGTGTGTGTATATATATTTTATAGTAATATGTACATATGTATATTAGCTGCTCTTGCTTGCTTGTTTTTTTTTCTTGCCTTCTGATTGTTGCTCTGAGTGTTGCTATCCCTGTGCTGTTGCAATCCTGGAATTTCCCCGTTGTGGGACTAATAAAGGCTTATCTTATCTTATCTTATCTTATCTTAAATGCGAGTCACAGAACCGGTCCAACAGGTCCCATTAGTGTTCACCACAACATATACTACTGGAAAATATATGTACGCTGCAGATGTTCTCTCACGAGCTGTGGACAAACATTAAAGACAGGATGATGAGAAATGTGCCGACATACAAGCATATGTGGACATGATTATGACTTCCTTGCCTGCGTCAAGTGAAAGAATTGAACAGATCAGAAAAGAAACAGGGGATTGCACAATGAAAGAACTAAAGAAGATGATTGCAACAGGATGGCCTGAACACAAAAGCAACCGTCCATCAGGAGTGCAAAGCTACTGAATTTTCAGAACAGAGCTGTCAGTTGTTGATGACATAGTGGTCAAGGGAAACAGATTTGTAATTCCATCTTCAATGCAAAAAGAAATGCTAAGGAAGATACATGAGGGGCACTTGGGTGAACAGAAGCGCAAACGCAGACTGCGGGAGTATTGGCCAAGGATGAACCAGGACATTAGTCACACCACGGCCTCATGTGAGATCGTCGTTGGCCTCTGTCGGTCTATGATGACCATGGAAGAGAATCCTAAACGTCTACTCTGCTGGAACAGCACCGCCTGTGGCTGAACAGGCCGATGCGCGAATGGCAGTCCCTGTCACACAGGTCGCACTTGTGGGTGGTCTCCGTGCTTCTGGGTCTGTGGCGATTCTTCCTGCGGGTCCTTTTTCCATCTGCAGCAGCAGTCAGTCTCTCTTCACCCGCCTTGAGCTGTCTGGTCAGGGTGCCTCTCCATTTGGAGCGGTCCGTTGCAAGGTCCTCCCAGCGCTCTGTGTTGATCTCCAGGGCCTTCATGTCTCTCTTGCAGACGTCTCTAAAACGCAGCTGTGGGCGGCCAACGTCTCTCTTGCCAGTTGCCAGTTCTCCATAGAGGACGTCTTTGGGGATTCTACCATCCTCCATATGGTGAACGTGGCCTATCCAGCGGAGCCTGCGCTGTCTGAGTAGAGTGAACATGGAGGGAAGGCCGGCGCGGGACAGAACTTCTGTGTTGGGCACTTTGTCCTGCCAGGATATGTCAAGGATGTGTCGAATGCAGCACAAGTGGAAGGAGTTCAGTCTCTTTTCCTGCCGGGCGTATGTTGTCCACGTCTCACTCCCATAGAGCAGTGTGCTGATGACGCAGGCGTTGTACACTGCCATCTTCGTCTTGACAGAGAGTTTGGGATTCTCCCACACTCGTGTGGTGAGGCGAGCGAGTGTGAAGGCTGATTTTCCAATCCTCTTGTTGATCTCTGTATCAAGGGAGAGGTTGTTGCTGATCGTGGACCCCAGGTACGTGAACTGATTCACGACCTCCAGCTCGTAGTCGTCAATGGTGATGGTTGGTGGTGCTTCCGTGCCTTGCGCCAAGACGTTAGTCTTCTTCAGGCTGATGGAAAGCCCGAAGTCCTTGCATGCCTGGGAGAAGCGGTCCATAAGGGTCTGAAGCTCCTGCTGTGTGTGGGTTGCGACTGCAGCGTCGTCTGCGAACAGCATGTCTCTGATTAGAGCCTCGCGTACTTTGGTTCTGGCTTTCAGGCGGGCGAGGTTGAAAAGCCTGCCGTCAGATCTTGTGTGCAGGTAGATTCCCTCTGTTGCTGTGCTGAAGGCATGCCTCAGGAGCATAGCAAAGAAAATCCCAAAGAGGGTTGGCGCAAGTACACAGCCCTGTTTCACTCCGCTGCGTATGTTGAAAGGCTCTGAGACGTTGCCATCGTGCTGCACTATCCCCTGCATGTTGGTGTGAAACGATTCAATGAGGCTTTGCAACTTTGGTGGGCATCCTATCTTTGGCAGGATCTTGAAAAGGCCCTCTCTGCTGACCAGATCAAATGCTTTGGTGAGGTCGATGAAGGCGACGTACAGGGGCATGTTCTGTTCTCTGCATTTCTCCTGGAGTTGGCGGATGGAGAATATCATGTCTACCGTCGATCGCTCAGCGCGGAAGCCACACTGAGACTCGGGGTAGACACGTTCGGCAAGCTTCTGTAGACGAACGAGAACAACTCGTGCGTAGACTTTGCCAACAACGCTGAGGAGGGAGATGCCCCTGTAGTTGTTGCAGTCGCTTGTCTCCCCTTTGTTTTTGTAGAGGGTGATGATCTTGGCGTCCCTCATGTCCTGTGGTACGGCACCTTCCTTCCAACACTGGCAGAGGACGTCATGCAACGGTAGCAGTAGGGCGGTCTTGCAGTGCTTGATCAGGTCGGGGGGTATGCTGTCGTTGCCGGGTGCCTTGCCAGCGGCCAAGCTATCAATGGCCTTGCTGAGTTCGTCGATGGTTGGCTCGGCGTCAAGTTCGTCCATGGATGGCAGGCAGTCGATGGCATCAAGGGCTGACGGTGTCACGGTGTTCTGTCTGGAGTAGAGGTTGGAGTAGTGTTCCACCCATCTCTCCATCTGCTTGTTCTTTTCTGTGATCATCTCCCCAGTGGAGGATTTGAGGGGGGCCGTCTTGCTCTGAGCCGGACCAAGTGCTTTCTTGATGCCATCGTACATACCACGGATGTTCCCTGTTATGGCAGCGGTTTGAATGTCTTGGCTGAGCTGAGTCCAGTACTCGTTGGCACAGCGCCGAGCAGTCTGCTGAACTTTGCTTCTCGCAGCCCTGAGAATCTGGAGATTCTTCTCGTTTGGGTACTTCTTTGCTGAGTGCTTGACTTCAATGACGGGGGTCATCTCGGTCAACTTGGCATCAAACCAGTCCTGTGACTTCGAGGTCTTCCTCCCAAAGGTAGCCAAGGCTGTGCGGTGGATGGTGTTTCGCAGCTCTTCCCACTTCTGCTTTGCAGATTCTCCTTCTTGTGGTACACCAAGTTCCTTCTCAAAAGTGGAGGCAAACTGCTCAACAAGTTCTGGTTGAGCCATCTTGCTGGTGTCAATCCGTGCCTTTCCAGGTTGTCTAGCATGATGGAATTTCTTCAGCTGCAGCTTGACCTTGCAACACACCAATGAATGGTCTGTGTCGCAATCTGCACTCTGGAACGAACCGGTGATTAGCACGTTCTTCAGTGAGGTGCGCCTGGTCAGGATCAAGTCTAGCTGGTGCCAGTGCTTTGAGCGTGGATGTTGCCAGGAAACCTTGTGTTGGGGCTTGGTCTTGAAGAACGAGTTTGTGATGCACAGATCGTGATATGTGCAGAACTCGAGCAGCCGCTGTCCATTGTCGTTCATTCTGCCCACGCCAAAAGGTCCAAGACAGGAGGGCCAGGAGTCGTGGTCAGCACCCACTCTGGCATTGAAGTCTCCAAGGAGAATGAGTTGTTCAGAGTTGGGGACGATCCTGACAGTTGTTGCGAGATTCTTGTAGAACTCGTCTTTTGCCTCTGGTGTGGCTGTCAGTGTTGGGGCATACACACAGACGAGGGTGACTGGGCCTTGAGTGGTGTTCAGGCGGAGGGTGAGGAGTCGAGCAGAGCCAGTGCTGCTCGGTTCCACCATCTTCAGCAAAGTGTTCTTCACTGCAAAGCCCACTCCGTGTTCCCTGTGTTTGTCACTGCCCTTTCCCTGCCAGTAGAACGTGTAGTCCTTCTCTCTCAGTGTGCCTGCGTCAGCCAACCGTGTTTCCTGGAGAGTGGCGATATCCACTCCCAGTCTCTTCAGCTCATTATTGATGATGGCAGTCTTCCTGGTGTCGTTGATGTCCTTGAGGTTAGTAGCGAGTCCTGTCATCATAGTGCGGACGTTCCAAGTTCCCAGTTTTAGAGTTGGTCTCTTTTGTTTTATTGTCTTGCCTGGTGCGAAAGTTCTCAGCCTGCTGTTCGGATTTCTCCTCATCCCCATGCACCCAATGAGGAAAGCAAGCTGTGGCGGGACATCACCTTATTGGCTGGGGGCTGCCCAGCTTGAGGCGGGCGGTAGCTGTCCAGTGAGATCCGATGATCCCTCCCACCGTCGGGAACAACCCCTGGCGCCGAGCTCTACGCCAATTGAGCGGTGGCTTATAACCGGTAACTGTCATTCCCCGTGTTTTGTCTACGCCAAAGGCGAAGCTGGAGTGTCCTCTCCAGTGATCCGGTGTTCTACCTTCCAGCGTTGGGCGTTGGTAGGATTCAAGCCTGGGCAGGAAGATATGGAGGATAAGATGTTGCCCATGCAGCATGTCCCCCCTCTCCACGTCACTGATGAATCCAAAGGAACAGCAGGGCTGCTACAGTTTGGCACCAGCGCCGTTGCAGGAGCTGCCAGAACGATGTTGAGCACAACATAGAACTGCCTTAGGGGCTCCGACTCCGGATTTTTCCTCAGGGTTGACTCCCGAAGCCTTTCCTGTGACCGGGTATGCCGCAAGGCAGCGGAGGTTTGAAATCAGGGTTTACCTTCCCCTAGATGGGCTACCTTCCCAGGTTGACGAGCCACCATCTACCCGAAGCATCTGGTTTTAAGGCGCCAGAGATCCGCCCTCACCCCTTCTCCTATTAGTAAAAGCAGTTCCGCCGGGCTTAGAGATTAAACCACACGGGCAGGCTAGGAGTTGGACTTAGTTGTCAGAGGCTTTTCGAGACGCACGCCATAAGGAGCATTTTATGAGCACTGGGAGCTTAACCCCAGTGCCGCTCCTGGCTAAGACAACCATGTGAGATATGCATGACATATCTACCCAAGCAGCAAGCAGAGCCACTCATGACATACCCTGTTCCAGACAGACCGTTTCAAAGAGTGGGAGCAGATTTGTTTGACTGTAATGGTAAGAGCCATATACAGTAGTTGTAACAGATTACCTTTCTAACTATCCTGAAGTGGCTACACTGCAAACAACAACTAGCAAAGCTGTCATTGCTTTCCTGAAAACAGTTTTTGCAAGACATGGAGTGCCATATGAATTGGCATCTGATAATGGCCCACAGTTTTCAAGCAGTGAGTTTGCTGACTTCATAAGAGAATGGGGGTTCCAACACAAAACATCTAGCCCACACTATCCAAGATCCAATGGTCTTGCAGAAAACTCAGTGAACGTTGTCAAGGGAGTCATGAAAAAACACAAGATGGAGGAACCGACTTTCATCAGAGTTTAATGATCTACTGGAGTGCACAAATGCAGAACGGCCTGTCTCCAGCTCTGATGTTGGTGGGACGTCATATGCGCACCAACCTGCCAATGCATGAGCACCTGTTGACACCAGAAGGAGCACACAAAGTCAATATTGGCAAAATGAAAGAGAAATCGAAACAGAAACTCCAACATGATAGGAGAGCGAAATATTTGCGTGACTTGACACAAGGAGAGAATGTCAGAATTCGAGATCACATGACTGGTATTTGGACCATGCAAGGATCAGTTGAGAAGGAAGGAGCACCACGCTCATATCAGGTTCAAATGGAGCACGGAACATCTATTCGAGGAAACCAAGTGGCTCTCACACTTCACAGAAGGATTCAGTAGACTTAGAAGGGCTGAGAGCAAATAATGTGCTTAAGGACCAGTGAAAGCACCTGGCTGGCCCAGACGAAATGTTCAGCCTCCTAAAAGACTCACTGAAAGTTGCTGAATAGTGGAGACTGTAAATGGGTGGCAGTGAGTTTGTGTTAAAAATAAAAGAAAAAGAGTTTTCAGTTGTTGTTTTGTGCATGAGATCATGTAATGGAAGCTCAAAGTTCGTTTTGCAGGTGATACGTGTGTACTGCTTAAAAAAAATTTCTATTTCTTCTTTTAAAGGGGGGAGATGGGCTCTTATGTGTTGAACCGTATTACCCAGCATGCATTAGGGGGCGGGCTGTGGACGACAGTTGTAATGGATGTGAGGTCGCTGCAGTAAGGTTAACAAGAAAACCCATGTACGCTGTGTGAGAGTGTTGTGAAATGCGCTGCATGGCATAGCAGCCTCTAAGTCAGAATCAGAATCAGAATCAGAATGAACTTTATTGCCAAGCATGCTACACATACAAGGAATTTTACTTGACATTAAGGTGCGCTCATGTTAAGCGCTCCCTAATGACGCGGCAGCCGACAGGCGCCTCATACAGTGGGGGGTAAAGAGGGGGAGGGGGAGGGGGTGACACATTGGGCAGAGAGAAAAAAGCATAGTTATCAAAATAGAGCTCAAGTGAGCAAGATTATGATCACATAGAAAAAAACCCTCTAATTGCACACTTAGCAGACAAGTTACATTTCCACACATTAACAGAGCAAGAGAGAGACCAGTGTGTGTGTGTGTGTGTCAGTCATGTGATATTCGTGGATGCAGTGTGACTGCAGTGTGAAGTGTCAGTTACTGGTGAACAACAAAATTCCTCCCCTAAGCAACGACTAGATGTTATGTCCATGGTATCCTAAACATAGATAACATGACCACAAGAGTTCATCTCTCTTCAGTGCATGTCAGATGGTAAAATTCCATGCTAGTCACATGATGAAGCTGTCCATAGAGAGTTCAGATTGCTGCACATCAGAATGTTTGGGTTAGAGAAAAGACGGTGAACAGTGGCTAGGAATTATTCTGCTGCTTTTACACCAAGTGTGAAGCACAAAAGCACAGAGCCCCCTTCCTTCCCCTACCAGAATCAGCGCTGCGGTCCAAATGGTGTGTAGTTCGGCCAGGTAATTCCACAGCGGCAGCCTGGATGCATTCATTCTGCCATGACTCGGTCACAATCAGAATACAGCAGTGCTGGATGTAGCAATTATGGTCACTCTCCGAGAGAGCTCGTCCATTTTGTTGGCGAGGGATCTGGCGTTGGTGAGGAAAATTGAAGGTAACGGTGGTTTGGAGTGAAGTTTGCGCAGCTGGGGATGAAGGCCAGCCTGGCAGCCTCTCTTCTACTTCCTCTCCTGTCATCTATACCATTTGTGGGGCTTAACGAACCACGGAGCGCCCAATGACTGGCGATCTCCTCAGGGATATCGGAGGTTAGTTGGCGACCGATGCCTTTAAGTTCCTGGTGACTGTAGGTAGTTAGTCCGTCACAGAAGGAGCACGGAAAAAGGGAGAAAAGACACAAAAATGAACGCAGTAGTTCAGAGTGTCTAGCCGCTGCGTTCACGCGCGCCGCCATCTTGACACATTTTTACTGTAATCCTGCAGCTCTTCTCCTTGTAAATTTGCTATTTTCATGTAAGTTTGTGACTTTTTCCCATAAATCTACAACATTTTTCTTGTAAATTTTAAACTTTTTCAAAAATGCTCAGGGCGGCACGATGGCGGAGTGGTTAGCACTGCGGCAGCACAGCAGCTCACCCTTGGCCGGGGGATCCTGGTTCCATCCCAGCCCCCAACCAACAGTGATGTGTGTGGAGTTTGCATGTTCTCCTCATGTCTGCGTACTCCAGGATTTCTCCAGTTTCCTCCCACATGGTTAGGTTAACCGGCATCAAACTGGGGATTCTAACTTGTCCTTAGGTGTGACTGTGAGAGTGAATGGTTGTCTGTCTCTCTGTGTTGGCCCTGTGATGGACTGGCCATCTGTCCAGGGTGGACCCTGCCTCTCACCCAGAGATGCTGGGATAGGCTCCAGCCCCCCCACCGACTCAAAAAGGATTAAGCGGAAGAAGATGGATGGATGGAAAAAAATTTCAACTTTTTAACTGTTAACTTGCAATTGTTCATACATTTGCAACTTTTTTCTCTTAAAGTTGTAACTTTTTTCCTTGGAAATTTTCAGTGTATTTACTCATATTTGCTACTTTTTTTGATAATTTGCAACTTTTTCTAAATTTTTCAGAATATGTTTTTGACTTTTTTCTTCTAAATTTGCAAAATTTTTCTTGTAACTTTTTTCGAGTAATTTTACATTTTTTTTTGTAAATTTGCAGCTTTTTCTCCAAAAACGTTTTTCTCAAAAGTCTGTGACTTTTTTCCTCATAAATGTTCACACTGTCATAAATTTTTGACTATTTTCTCATAAATTTTCCACATTTTTCTGATAAGTTTGTGGCTATTTTCTCGTAGTTTTGCATGTGGCACCAGTGTTACTGAAACTTGCTCACCCATTTTCACCCGTGTGGGGGCAACATGGGGTTGAAGAAGGTCAGCAGATTCCTGTCTCACCGGGACCACAGGTAAAGTCCACGTGGGCAAACGCAGATGGGGCCAACATGGAACCCACAGATAAACCCACATGGAACCCAGAGACAGCCCAGTTTTAACCTGTGCTGAGGCCCACATGGACATGCTGGCTGGGTTACTTGCAGTTTCAGTCAACAGATTGCGAGTTCACGTCATCACCTCCTCTAATGGTTAAGGTTAGGAAAAATGTTTTGGCTAGGTGTCACCTCTGAAGAGAAAGTGGTAGACAAACATGCTGGCAGAAACGGTTCTTAAAGCTGCAAACGCTGTGTCTCTGCACATTTTTTTAGAGCGAAAAATCCTCGTTATTTACTTGTTCATCTTGCTTGTACAATGCACATCCTGCTCTTTGCCTTTGAATAAAACCTACACAGAAGAGGAAGAATAGCGGACACTAAGTGGAATGAGATTTAAAACAATACCTGAAATTGTAACCAGGTGAGACAGCATTGTTCTGTGACATGGCATCCAGTCGGGTGAATGAGTACGATGGGTTGCACTGGTCATCAGATTTGTCCAGATCACACATCCAGCCAATCTTTATTCCAATCACTCCCCCCTGAAATGATCAGAAGGAGAAAGTTCAAATAGGCTTCTCACTTAAATGCACATAGTAGTCCTGTCTAAACTTTTGTTTTGCTGCAGTACTCATTGATTTTATCTTTCAGACACCAGCAAGTGTTAGCAGAGTTCAGAAGAGCTTTTCTCAGTGTTAACCTCACAGTTGTCCCCTTCAGACAGGGAAACTCAGGGCATCCCAACTGCCAACTTCCTCACTGTGACACAACAATCCAACAGCTTTTCCTGTTGGTGCTTCGTTAACACGTAGGTTTGATTTAGTGTATAGTCCTGTCCACAAGTCTTCAGCACCCCTCAGGACTTCATGTTTAATTTCCAAGGGGCCAGGTTTTTGTCTGTTTTTAAGCTGCAAAACTCCAGCCTCTCGTCTTCTTTTGTTGTTTGCTTCTTTGGACTTTGGCTGCTTTTTCACTCATGTACAGTCCTGTACTTGTATCTGATCATTGTCCATTCTCTTCATACTTAAGGAAGCTACATGAATACAGGAAGTGGGGGTCTGGTAGAGACCTAACATGTGAGCTGAGATGTGCACCTGACCCTTCAGCTGATTTATCAGAAATGCGCTTGAAGAAATTGATGCTGTCAAAAACTGCACTTGGGTTCACACCACAGCGTTTGGACCAACATTTAATGACATTTTGGCAAACATCTGGCTCTGCTGGCAAGAACTGGTAAACGTTGATTAAAGTCATGTGCTTTGAAAATTTTCACCATGGTAAAAATGTTTGGAAATGAGTAATGGAGAAAGCTGTGCTCAGGTTGTAAAAGTTCCTCAGCACTGGGCAAAGTTGTGTCAGTCTAGGTTCAGCCCCACTGGCAAACATCACTTCAAACATGCACAGACACAAATGACAAAAGCCGAGAAAAGGAGGAATTAAAAAAAGAAAATGTACTGTGTTGTGGAAGAAGAAAGCAGATGAGGCAGCGAGCTGAATGACGCACAAACTTTATTCCTCTTCCAACATTAAGTACAGTAAAACTCTACGCCTTCTTTTTATAACTTTTATTTCCGTCCCATGAGACCCAGGGGAGCCAAAAACAATGCATTCAGTGGACAAGACATGCGTGGCACATTAACATCACATAATGCCAGTACTGCTTCTCACACCTTCCTCCCACAGCTCTGGCATCTCCTGAACTCCCCGGGGGGCGAATAGTCCTTTCTGTTCCATCTGAGACCCCCAGTACCACTTCTTCCTTCAGTCCATCCTTCCTTCTTCCCCCCCGGCTCCCGACTCTGAGTGGAGAACCTCCCCACAGTGCCACCACGCAAACTCCCCTCCCCAAACACCCAGGAAGGGTACTAACCCCCCCGTCCATTGGGCTTGAGCCGGTGCCCATAGGGGCTGTAGCGGGGGGTCGCCGATCTGATCAAAACACCCTGCTGGCGAGATGAGCAGGAAGGCACGTTAGTCTGTGGAGTGAAAAAGGGTGTGTGGGGTGGAAACATGTTAGCTTCGTGAGCACAGGTCTCTACCGAGGGAACACCAACTTGCAAAGGCACCGACGGTGGCCGTCTGCACCAGGGAGCTTGGGCCAACACCACCTGCTCATCTGCCAACACAAATGCAGGCTTCAGCCGGTCTCCTTATGCAACCCCAAGTCCAAAACAAAATGCTTTGCCCCTGTTTCCAGCACCCTGAACTGTCTGTCGTACGGTGGGCACAATGGGGTCCGGTGTGCATCTTACCTGACAAAAAAACAAAAACAAAAAACTGGCATTCTGTAAGCTATTTGGGACAAAGGTGCAGGGAAAACAATGGTGGGCTGGGCCTGGCACGTTAACAGTCCCCATACTGCACAAAAACTGCACAGGCAGATTGACCCCGGGCGTGGGGTTTTCCGATAAAAACTCCCTGGGGATCTGCAGCAGCTGAGAAAAAACAAGTTCTGCCGGTGAGGCTGCAAATCCTCCTGAGGCACAGAGCTCAACCCTAAAAGAACAAAGGGTAGGCGGTTGACCTAATTTGCATCCGTAAGCAAAGCTCTGAGCACTGCCTTAAGCGACCTAAGAAAACGCTTACATAATACGTTAGCCTGGGGGTTGTATGCGGTAGTGCGGTGAATTTTGACCCCCAGGCTCTGGGCCATCATGGACCAGAGTGCTGAAACGAATTGCGGACCCCTGTCGGAAGTGATATCGGACTTGGGTCCGAACCGTGCAACCCAAGCCGACACAAAAGCGCAAGTCACTTCTGCGGATGTGGTGGAAGCCAGCGGGACCACTTCAGGCCAGTGCGTGGTGCAGTCAATGATTGACTCAAACCTCCTGGCTGGGATTCGGTGGGGTTCTGGTGTGCTTGTGCACTTTTGCCTGCTGGCACGCGACGCATGCTGCAGCCCACTCTTTCACGTCCTTGCGCAAGCGCGGCCAGACAAATTTTGCCCCCACCAGTTTAACTGAAACGCACACGCCTGGATATGAAAGGGAGTGGACTGACTCAAAAATGCAGCGGTGCCAAGAGCGCAGAACCACCGAGCACGGGTGACCAGCAGAGACATTGCAGAGCAAGAGAGGGCAACCTTCTTGGAAATGACGTTGAGCTTACCAGCAACGTGTTGAATGTCGGTTGTGAATTACGAGATCATGGCCAAATGTCGTTGCTGCCGGGCCGACCACGGTTCCGAGACCTTGGACATTATGTACGTTAGCGGTTTATGATCCACAAATGCGATGAACTCGCGCCCCTCTAGTCAAAACTTGAAATGGCACATCGCCAGGTGGGGAGCAAACAATTCTCTGTTGAACGTGCTGTATTTGCGTTCATTGTCGCGCAAAGTCCGACTGAAAAATGTGAGCGGCTGCTACGAACCAGAGACATATTGCTCCACCACTGCGCCTATGGCAATGTCAGACGTGTCTGTGGTGAGCGCGATCCTTGCCGACGGGTCAGGGTGGGCTAGCAAAGCTGCATCAGTAAGTGCTGTTTTGGCGTCTGCAAAAGCCTGGACTCGCTCGGGGGTCCAGACGATGTTTTCCGCGGGCTTCTTTTTCTTAAGCGTGGCATATAACGGCTGCATCACCTGGGCTGCCCGGGGGAGGAAACGATTATAAAAATTGACCATTCCCAAAAACACCTGTAGGGTCCTCACTGTCTGCGGACACAGAAAATCCGACACGGTGCTCACCTTATCCAGTAGCAGAATTGCGCCCTCTGACGAAATGCAGTGGCCCAAAAAATCAATCACTGGCACACCGAATTGGCACTCCGCCGGGTTAACTATATGCCTGTGTGCTTCCAACCTCTGGAAAACCATCTTGAGATGGGTGAGGTGCTCCTCCTCAGACACGCTAGCTGTCAGAATTTCATCTAAGTAGACAAAAACGAAGGACAAGTCACGGAATACTGTGTCCATCAGTCTCTGGAAGGTTTGCGGGGCGCCCTTTAATCTGAACAGCATGCGTTAAGACTTGAAAAGGCCAAAAGGAGTTACTAACGCTGTTTTAGGAACGTCTTCCTCGTGCACCGGGACCTGGTGTTACCCTTGGACAAGATCCACTTTCGAAAAAACATGTGTCCCGGCCAGGTGCATGAAAAAATCCTGGATGTGCAGGATGGGATATCGATCGTATTCCGTGGTGTTGTTCAAGTGCCGGAAATTGCCGCACAGTTGCCACAACCCATCGGCCTTAGGCACCACGTGCAGCAGGGATGCCCATGGGCTGTTGGAGTACCTGACAATGCCCAGCTGCTCCAAGTTAGCAAACTCCTCACGCGTGCTGACTAGTTTAGATGTGTCCAGGTGCCAAGGTCATGTGAACACCGGCGGGCCTTTAGTGGTTATGAAATGTTCAACCCCATGTTTAGTTACCGTAGCCAAAAAAGTCGGGACCGTGAGTGCTGGGAACTGTGCAAGTAAATGCTGGTACTTACCCCCTGGAGCTTTAACGTTAGCCAGTGTTATTGACCCAGCTCCCCAAGCTGTGCAGGGCAGGGAGATGAAAGAGATGGCGTCCACTAACGATCTTTTGGCCACATCAACTAACAGCCCATAAGCACATAAAAAAATCTGCACCTAAAATGGGGTAGAACATGCAGCTACCACAAAGTCCCACTGAAAATTGCATCCGTGTCAGCATATCCCCAGCGTCCACTCACCAAATGTCCTGATGGTAGACCCGCTGGGGGCCATAAGCTTGAGACTGCTGCCTCCTATCCACCTGTCTGCACTGGCCGGCAGGATAAGGCTCTTCTGGGAGCTGTAGTCCACCAAGAAACATCTCCTCAAACGTGTGTCCGTGATAAAAAGTAGCTTGTTTCTGTCGCCAGTGGTTGCAGCTGCTACTGACTGCTGGCCATGCCGTTTTCCGGCTTCTTGAATTGGCATGGTGGAAGGCAGCATTGGGCATTCGAGCCAAAGCGGCGATGATAGAAACAGATTGCCCCGATAGAAAAATTCCATTTTATCTACATTATTATTGTTATTAATAATGTATTATTATATTTGAGAAATAGCATGCCTTTCATATGCCATGTTTAATGTTTATATGTGTATGCCATATAGGAGAAGTTCATATATTCTTGGTATGTTTCTGTGAGCAATTATTGGCCTTCAGAGAATTCAGTACAGGATCAGTACATGTGTAAGAAATGATCTAAGTTACTCTTAATCTCTTTGACATAACCTGTTTTGGGTCACAGGAATGCACAGGAACTCCTCAGCCTGTATAGATCAGTGGTAGATGGACATTCTGTTAGTTTTATGGATCTCATGTCCATGTCTCCATGACCCCATGTCTCCAGAGTGTCTGTGAGGTTTCCCCGGATAAGCTTTGATTATCAGAACTGTCCCTTCCCTTATCCTCATCCTCCCTCTCCTTTCTCCTACCTATATATATCAGACCTAAAGAAATGAATCCTTTGGAGATTCTAGGTGTGCCTGAATGCCATGCTTTGGAATCTCCCCCTCAAATGGCCATTGAGATGAAACTGGATATCTATTTTTATAATAAATGTACATAAATCCAACTTTCCATCTGATTATTTAACTTTGAATAATTTAAGCTCAAAATTATTCTAACAACCCCGTTCCTGTGTCTCCTGGCATCTGTCCCAGCTACCACCAACGGCTCCTCTACCTCGCTGGAGTCCCTCATGGATGCCGGTGCTGCTGCATTCATGCTGAGAGCTCTGGCTGCTAAAATGATGTGGTTCGCTTCCTGCACCAGGGCACGGTAGTCCTTGTTCACCAGCAGCGGCGAGTTGGCCAGGATTGCCCATGCTGTAGCCTGTAGGTTCTTGAGGAGCAAGTAGGTGAACAGGAAAGATTTGTCATTCTTCCCCATCAGCGCCAACATGCTCTCCATGAGCTCCCCAGCTGATCTGTCATCTGACTTTGAACATGTTAGGAGTCTCTCTTCCCTCTCACTGCCAGACAAGGTATATCGCTGTAGTAGCATCCGCTTGAGTGCTTCATTTTCCCCCTGGGCCGGCAGGTCCTGGAGCAGGCTCACTACCTGTTGCGTGGCACGCAGATCCAGCACAGCGACCATGTGGTAATACTTCATGTCATCCGTTGTGATCCCGAGGAGTGCAAACTGGGATTCTACATGCAAGAACCATGCGGTTAGATTGGGAAGCCAGCAGTCTGGGAGCTTGACTGTGACAGCACACGTGGTGTTGGTGGTCTCCCTCTTGGTCGTCTCCGGGGAGGTACTGGGAATCAGAATCAGAATCAGAATCAGAATCAGATTTATTGCCATTGTTCATGTAGTACACAAACTAGGAATTTGTCTCGGTGTCATGCTGCAACATTAAAAACATGATGAGATAAAGAGATAAACTAAAAAACTAAAAGACTAAAAACATGCAATAAGTGTAGAAAAATAAGTAATAATAATAATAATAATAATAATAATAGTAATAATGAGTAATACTAGTCAAGGCAGTTTTAAATAAATTAGCAAGTAGCAGATAATATGGGGTACCACAGTGCAGTTGATAATGCAACAGAAAAACAGTGATGAATGTCATGAGTCTGGTTGAGCTGCTGTACACAGTGCACGAGAGTCAATAAGTCACTTAATGTTCAGCAGTCTGATGGCAGAGGGGAAAAAGCTGTTCATGTGCCGGGAGGTTTTAGTCCGAATGGACCGAAGTCTTCTACCTGAGGGGAGGGGGGCAAACAGTACGTGACCAGGGTGTGAAGGATCGGCTATGATCGGGCCAGCACGCCTCCGGGTCCTGGAGATGTACAGGTCCTGGAGAGATGGGAGCTTGCAGCCGATCACCTTCTCAGCAGTGCGCACGACGCACTGCAGCCTTAGTCTGTCCCTGGCAGTGGCTCCTGCGTACCACACAGTTATGGAGGAGGTGAGGATGGACTCGATGATGGCCGTGTAGAACTGCACTAACATCTTGGTGGGTAGCTTGATCTTCCTCAGCTGCTGCAGAAAGAACATCCTCTGCTGGGCCTTTTTGATGAGGGAGCTGATGATTGGCTCCCATTTGAGGTCCCGGGTGATGGTGGTGCCCAAGAAGCGGAAGGAATCTGCAATGGTGATGGGAGAGCCTGTGATGGTGAGGGGGGGCAGGGGGGTTGTGACTTTCCTGAAGTCCACAATCATCTCCGCTGTCTTCAGACCGTTCAGCTGCAGGTTGTTGTGGCTGCACCAGGACACCAGCTGGGCCACCTCTTTCCTGTAGACGGACTCGTCGCCATTGGAGATAAGCCCGATGAGGGTGGTGTCGTCCGCAAACTTAATCAGCTAACAGACTGGTGGGAGGAGGTGCAGGAGTTGGTATAAAGGGAGAAGAGTAGGGGGGAAAGTACACAGCCCTGGGGTGATCCAATGCTGATGCTAACAGAGTCCGAGACAGACTTCCCCAGCCGCACATGCTGCCTCCGGTCCGTCAGGAAGTCGGTGATCCACCTGCAGAGGGAGTCAGGCACATCGAGCAGGGACAGCTTGTCCTGGAGCAGATCAGGGCGGATGGTGTTGAATGTGGAGCTGAAGTCCACAAACAGAATCCTGGCGTAGGTTCCCGGGGAGTCCAGGTGCTGCAGGATGGAGTGGAGGGCCAGGTTGACTGCGTCGTCCACAGACCTGTTAGCACGGTAGGCAAACTGCAGCGGGTCCAGGAGGGGAGTGGTGATGGACTTGAGGTGAGACAGGACCTTCATGACTACAGAGGTGAGCGCTACAGGTCTGTAGTCGTTAAGTCCAGTGATCCGTGGCTTCTTGGGGACAGGGATGATGGTGGAGGATTTGAGGCAGGTCGGCACGTGACATTGCTTAAGGGAGGTGTTAAAAATGTCTGTGAAGACAGGAGCCAGCTCTTTCGCACAGTGTCTCAGGGTGGAGGGAGACACGCCGTCCGGCCCAGGGGCCTTGCGCGGGTTCAGTCTGGAGAACTGTCTGTGCACGTCCTGCTCACTGATGACAAGGGCAGGGGGGGAGGAGGAGGAGGGGGGGACCGCTTTTGATGAATTAGGAGCCGAGGAGGCAGTGGAGCTGGGTGGAGTGGGGGAGTTGGACACAGCTGACGAGGTGTCAAAACGGGCGTAATGTTGGGACAGTCTTTGACAAAGGGCTTTGTCATCCTGACCTTTAGAAGCCTGAGGCCGATAGTTGGTGATTTGCCTCAGTCCTCTCCACACAGAAGCCGAGTCATTAGCAGTGAACTGCTGCTGGAGTCTCTCAGAATACACAGATTTAGCTCTCCTCAGCTCTCTGTTAAACCGATATTTGACCTCTCTGTAGCAGTCCCTGTCTCCACTTTTCAACGCTGCTTCCTTCTCCTTCCTGATCTGTCTGAGCTTGGCAGTGAACCAGGGCTTATCATTAGAGTACCTCACCCTGGTGCGCGATGGAAGAATGTTCTCCTCACAGAAGTTGATGTATGAGTTCACAGTGTATGTGTACTCATTAAGATCATGTGTGGCTCCTTTAAACATGTCCCAGTCAGTTATTTCCATGCATGTGTTCAGTTTCTCTCCAGCTTCACTGGTCAATTTCTTTGTGGTGGTCACAACAGGTTTAGTGAGTTTCAGTCTCTGTCTGTATGTGGGGATGAGGTGGACCATCACGTGATCAGATAATCCAAGCACAGCGTGGGGAACAGCGCGATATGCGTCTATCACTGTAGTGTAACAGTGATCCAGCGTGTTTTTTCCTCTGGTTGGACATTTAATAAACTGTTTGTAGCGGGGGAGATCGTGACTCAGATTGCTCTGGTTAAAATCGCCCACCACGATAACCAGGGAGTCTGGAAAAGTTCGCTCCGTGTGTTGGATGTGATCTGCGAGCACGCGCTGAGCTTCGCGCGTGTCCGCGTCGGGAGGGACGTACACAGCGACGAGGATGAATGAGGCGAACTCCCGCGGGGAATAAAATGGCTTGCAGTTAATAAAAAGAAATTCCAGGGCGGGAGAACAGTGTTTGGAAATCACCGTTACATCAGAGCACCAGCTGCTGTTAATGTAGAAGCAGACTCCTCCTCCAATAGACTTACCGGAGAGCTCTGTGACGCGATCAGCACGAAACAGCTGAAATCCCTCGAGGCTGATCGCACTGTCCAGTATGTTCCCTTTAAGCCAGGTCTCAGAGAAACAGATGACAGACGAGGAAGCAAGGTCCTTAAATCGCATCAGCAGTCTTAATTCTTCTACCTTGTTCAAGAGAGAATTGGCATTGGATAGAAATATGCCAGGCAAGGCTGTCCGCATGCCTCTCCTTCGCAGCCGAGCGAGAATCCCCCCTCGCTTTCCTCTTTTTCGCCGTCTAACTTTTTGAGCCAAACAATGAATCAGATCGGCGGCAGGAGCTAAAAATACTGGGAGAAGGTCCATGAGAGTAAGAGTCCTGATATTTAATAACTCTTCACGGGTGTATGAACCGGCAGACGCACAATCAATGAACAGAAACAAACAAATTAAAAAAATTAAAGGGCAGCGAAACACCATGGCGACCACTGTGGGCGCCATCTTGAAAAACAGTACTGCCATGGGTTCACTCTCCATGGCACTACTTGGGGTCACCAATGTGGAAGAAGAAAGCAGATGAGGCAGTGAGCTGGACGATGCACAAACTTTATTCCTCTTCCAACATCAAGTACAGTTAAAACTCTAAACTGGGTCTCTGGACGCCTTCTTTTTATAACTTTTATTTCCATCCCATGAGACTCAGGGGAGCCAAAAACAATACATTCAGTGGACAAAGACATGCGTGGCACATTAACATCATGTAATGCCAGTCCCGCTTCTCACACCCTCTCTTCCTCCCGTGGCTCTGGTGTCTCCTGAAATCCCTGGGGGGCAAATAGTCCTTTCTGTTCCATCTGAGACCCTCCGGTACCACTTACTCCTCCAGTCCATTGTTGTTTGTAGACGACATTATGAACTGCAGTGAAAGTAGGGAGCAGGTGGAAGAGAATCTGGAGAGGTGGAGGTATGCTATTGTGAGAAGAGGAATGAAAGTCAGTAGAAGTAAGACAGAATACATGAGTGTGAATAAAAGGGATGCAGGTGTAACGATGAAGATGGAAGGAGTAGCGGTACTGAAAGTAGATAAGTTTAAATACCTGGGGTCAGCCATCCAAAGCAATGGACAAGAGAGGTGAAGGAGAGAGTGTAGGCAGGGTGGAGTGGGTGGAGAGGAGTGTCGGGGTGATTTGTGAAAGAAGGGTAGCAGCAAGAGTGAAAAGGAAGATTTACGAGATGGTAGTGAGACCTGCTATGATGAATGGTTTAGAGACAGTGGCGCTGACAAAAAGACAGGAGGTGGAGCTGGAGGTAGCAGAGTTAAAGATGCTAAGATTTTCATTAAGAGTCACTAGGAGGGACAAGATTAGAAATAAGTGTATCAGAGGGACAGCTCAGGTTGAGGGGTTTGGAGACAAAGTAAGAGAGACAAGACTGAGATGGTTTGGACGTGTGCTGATTCAAGATTCAGAGGCTTTATTATCATGTGCACAGTTGAGAAATGAAACATTTCCTTAGCGATGAAATTTTTACTTTGCTTTCCGAACAAATGCCAATAAACACACCTCAATACTAAATAATAATACTAGTAAATACTTATAAATACACATTCAAAGCAATTAGGACAGTTAAAGCAGTTAAAACTAGAGGAAACAAGAAGAATGAAAATTAAAAATTCACTGGATGATTTTAACATGACCCTGAATAAGTAAAAATTCACCGGATGAGTATGACTTGTCTCTGATAATACCCAACAGACGCTACAGTGGTAATCTTAATACAGATGATATGAAGCTGAGATGGCAGGACACTATGTACAGTGTGCAAATGAGCAATGTACACATTAGCATCCAGTGTGAGAATTCCTCTGTATAAAGCCGTGTGCCCTGATAATACCCAGTAGACGGTACAATGATAATTTAGCAGCAGAGATGATGTGGGCATGAGACGGGCTGAGACGATGTACAGTGTGCTCATTAGCAAATTTAGCATCCAGTGTGTGAACTTCTATTTGCAAAGCTGTGTCTGGAATTGTGTTATTGATTCAGGAGTCTGATGGAACGACACGGCGTGGCACCTGGAACGTGAGCGCTGGATGCAGCGCGGTGGTGCCTGGGTCGGAGAGCGAGTGTAGTGTCTCAGTGCCGGAGCCCCATGCGTCTTGGACGAGGGCACTGGGCAGTATGGCGAGATGCCGCTGGGAAAATGGTGGCTGCCCAGGGATTGTGGAGTGACAAATATGTACTGTGTAAATATCTGAATGTATGTATTTTGTATTTATAGTTGACGCTAGTGTGCATGTGAGTGAGAGTGTGAGTAATATGGAATTATTTTATGCATTTAAGAGACAAGGTCCAATTTTAGTTGTTTTTGTGTGAATGTGACAGGATGTTTATTTCAGTATATTATTCCCCATGTTCTTAGTCAGTGATTCGGGTTCTAAATTTGGGAGGCTTGATTGTGTGTGTGGTTTTGCATTTTTCTAAAGGGGGGGAGGAATGTTATGTATGGGAATGTGTGTGTGTGTGGTGTCGTGCCCACCTACAGTGTGATGTCAAGGGGGCACGGCCCACTCTGTATATAATCCCAAGTTCGCTGTAATAAAGGTTGTTGGCTGCATGAAGGCTCGCCTCCTGCTCAGTCATTTCCAGATGTAACATCCAGGCTGGCCACCTCCCTCCTATAGGATGCTTCATCACCACCAGTGATGCGTCCTCTCACTGCTGTGTCATCCGCGAACTTTAAGATGGCATTGTCCTTGTAGGAGGCAACGCAGTCATGGGTGAGGAGGCTGTTGAGGATGGGGCTGAGAAGCGTTGACTCACTGAAGAGCGCTTCCTAATAAATGCTGGCCCAGCAGGAAACAGCAGGTGCGTCTGATGAGGAGACGGGTGAGCAGGAAGGAGGGGGTGAGCGCTCGCCAGCACATGACGCCCCCCCCCCCCCAAGGAACGCCTCCTGGCAGTCCCCTAGGCTTCTCCGGGTAGGCTCGATGGTAAGCCCGGACCATACCTTTGTCATGGAATCCAAACCAAGGGACCCATGACTGACGCTCCGGGCCATAGCCCTCCCAGTCAGCCAGGTACTGGAACCCCCGGCTCCGACGGCGAACATCCAGGATTCCCTTGACGATGTGGGTAAGGTGCCCATCAAAGACTTGGGGAGGAGGAGGTGATTTCGGGGGAGGGCAGAGAGGGCCGGAGGAGAGAGGCTTTACCTTGGAGACATGGAAAGTTGGGTGCGCGCGGAGCACCCGTGGGAGCTGGAGCCGGACAGCAGAGTCACCTCTGTTGTTGGTGATGGGGAAGGGACCCACAGACCAGGGAGCGAGCATCCAAGACTCAGCCTTGAGCGGGACCTGATCCGTGGCCACCCAAACCTGCTGTCTAGTCCAGTATTTCAGTGCTGGGACCCTCTTGCAGTCAGCGGAGCGCTGATTGCACTCAGTGGAGTGAAGGAGAGCCGCTCTGGTGGTTCTCCAGGCCCGGCGGCAGCGATGAAAATGGGCCCCCGTGGATGGCACTGCTACTTCTCTCTCCACCATAGAAAGTGTGGGGGGGAGGGAGGTGTTGTAGTCTATGGAAGCTTCAAACGGTGATCGCTCCATGGCTGAAGAGATCATGGAATTTAGCGAGTACTCCACCCAGGTCAGCTGAGCGCTCCAACAAGCGGGATCATCGGCTGCCACACAATGAAGGGCGGCCTCCAGGGACTGGTTGGCACGCTCAGCCTGCCCATTGCTCTGGGGGGAATAACCGGAGGTGAGGCTGACAGTGGTGCTGAGACAGTGGCAGAACGACTTCCATACCCGTGAGATAAACTGAGGACCCCGGTCAGAAACAATGTCCATGGGAATACCATGCAGCCTGATAACGTGATAGGAAAGTAGTTCAGCAGTCCTGAAGGCGGATGGCAGCTTGGGGAGGGGAACCAGATGTACGGCCTTAGAAAATCTGTCCACAATGGTCAAGATCATAGTATTACCATGGGAAGGGGGAAGACCAGTGACAAAGTCCATAGCGACGTGGGACCAGGGCCAGCTGGGAATGGGGAGGGGGTGAAGAAGGCCAGTGAGAGGAGTAGGGGAGGATTTATTGCGGGCACATGTTTGGCAAGCCTTCACGTACTCCTGCACGTCCTGCCGCAGTATGGGCCACCACAACACTGACCTAATAATGTCCACAGGATGTACCACCCACGGGTGGCAGGCGAAACATCTGGTGTGCCCCCAGTGGATAATTTCACTGCGGAGGGCAGCAGGATCATGAAGGCGGTTAGGGGGACAACCCACTGGTTCGGGCTCTGATGACTGGGCCTGGCGGACTCTACTCTCAGTCCCCCAGGTAAGGGTTCCCAGGACGCATAAAGGCAGAAGAATGGGCTGGGAGTGGGAGTGGGGGTCAGCCAGGTCCTGACTGATCTGCCTGGAGAGAGCATCAGGTTTCCCGTGATGGGAACCGGGCCTATAGGTGACAGTGAAATTAAAAAAAAAAAAAAAAAATCCAAGATGGCGCCGCGGATGGCAGCCACTGGCTTCTGCTCTCTGATGTTTTTGATAATTTTGTGTGTTTTTTTGGACTTCTGCTCTTCTGTCCGAATCACCTATTCAAGGGAGGAACTACTTTCACTCAGACTACCTCCCAATGCAACTTCTCCGCCAGTTACTGCTGCTGATCTGAAGTTTTTTCAGTCCATCTTAGCTGTGGGAGCAGCGGCTATTGGCGCTGGCCGGAAACGAAGGCGGCGTGGTAAACGTGCCGGTGTGCTAGTCAGGCTGAAGAAACGAGGATTTCGCACGCCACTCCCATCGATCCATCTGGCAAATATCCGCAGTTTGGCGAACAAAATGGATGAACTGCTGCTCCTGACTCACAAAAACCGGGATTTTAGCAGATCTGGCGCCCTTTGTTTCACGGAGTCCTGGCTGAGTGAACACATCCCGGACAGCGCGGTCCGTCTGGACGGATTTCAACTGTTTCGCGCTGATCGCAGCCGAGAATTTTCTGGAAAGACTAAGGGTGGTGGAATCTGCTTCTACATAAACGAAGGTTGGTGTACTGATGTCACAGTGTTGAAGAAGTTTTGTAGCCCTAACCTAGAGTCACTGTTCATAAACTGTAAATCCTTTTATTCACCGCGAGAGTTCTCCTCATTTATTCTGGTCGGAATTTATATCCCGCCTGCTGCTTGTACAACGGAGGCACTGCAGCACCTCGCTGACCAGATAGCAGAGGTGGAGGAAAAACATCCAGACTCTCTGCTTATCATTCTGGGTGATTTCAATAGAGCTAATCTCACAAATGAGCTTCCTAAATACAGACAGCATATTAAATGTCCCACCAGGGACACAAATACACTTGACCACTGTTACACAGTTTTAAGAAACGCCTATCATGCCGTCCCCCGTGCAGCTCTGGGTTTTTCTGACCACTGTCTGCTCCATCTTATTCCAACATACAGACAGAAACTAAAAACTTCCAAGCCTGTTGTAAGGACTGTGAAGAAATGGACTGAGGAATCAAAGCTGGAGTTACAAGCCTGCTTTGACTGTACAGATTGGAGTGTTTTTGAAGCTGCAGCCATTAACCTAAATGAACTCACTGACACTGTGACGTCATACATCTGTTTCTGCGAGGACATGTGTGTGCAGACCAAGACCTTCTGCATATACAACAACAATAAACCCTGGTTCACTCCTAAACTGAAGCAGCTACGTCAGACCAAGGAGGAGGCCTACAGGACTGGTGACTGGACTCTGTACAAGCGGGCCAGAAACATGCTGACGAAGGAGACCAGGCTTGCTAAGAGGATCTACAGTGTGAAGTTACAAAAAAACTTCTCAGCCAACAACTCTGCTTCTGTCTGGAGAGGCCTGCAGAATATCACCAACTACAGGAGACCATCCCCCCACCCTGCGGAAAACCTCCAGCTGGCTAATCACCTAAACAGCTTTTACTGCAGGTTTGAAAAGAACCTACAGTTCTCACCTCCCACCCACACAAAAGGTTTATCTGCAGCCCCAGGAACTCCATCCCTCCTCCACTCTGACCTCCCACCAGCACTAATGATCTGTGAAGAGGAGGTGCGCCGGGTCTTTCAGAGACAAAAGATCAAGAAGGCTGCAGGACCTGATGGTGTGTCTCCGTCCTGCCTGAGAGTCTGCTCCAACGAGTTGGCCCCCATCTTCACCCGGATCTTTTACAGATCACTGGAGCTGCGTGAAGTGCCTTCCTGCTTCAAACGCTCCATCATCATTCCAGTTCCCAAGAAACCCTCTATTACAGGATTAAACGACTACAGACCTGTTGCCCTGACCTCTGTGGTCATGAAATCCTTGGAGAGATTGGTGCTGAACCACCTGAAGGTCATCACAGGCCCCCTGATGGACCCACTGCAGTTTGCCTACCGGTCAAACAGGTCAGTGGATGATGCAGTGAATATGGGACTACATTACATCCTGCAACACCTCGACTCCCCAGGGACGTACGCCAGGATCCTGTTTGTCGACTTCAGCTCAGCGTTCAACACCATCATCCCAGGCATTCTTCATCAGAAACTCCTCCAGCTCAAGGTGCCCCCCTCCACCTGCCAGTGGATCTCCAGCTTTCTGACTGACAGGTGGCAACAGGTGAAGCTAGGGAGATTTACATCCAGCTCCCGAAAAATTAGTACTGGCGCCCCCCAAGGATGTGTCCTTTCCCCACTGCTCTTCTCCCTCTACTCCAACGACTGCACCTCAGAGGACCCTTCGGTGAAGCTCCTGAAGTTTGCGGATGACACCACAGTCATCGGTTTGATCCGGGATGATGATGAGTCTGCATACAGGCGGGAGGTGGAGCAGCTGATCCTCTGGTGCAGCCAGAACCATCTTGAACTTAACCCAGCCAAAACGGTGGAGATGACTGTGGATTTCAGGCGACACCCCCCTTCATTCCCCCCACTCACCATCCTCAACAGCACAGTGTCCACTGTGGACTCCTTCAAGTTTCTGGGTACCACAATCTCCCGGAACCTGAAGTGGTCCTCCCATATTGACACTGTCCGGAAAAAGGCCCAGCAGAGGTTGTTTTTTCTGCGTCAGCTCAAGAAGTTTGATTTGCCTCAGGAGCTGCTGGTTGTCTTCTACACCGCCATCATCCAATCTGTCCTCTGCTTTTCCATCACTGTCTGGTTTGGATCTGCCACTAAACAGGACAAGACCAGACTGCAGCGGATCATTAAGTCTGCGGAGAGGATCATTGGTACCGACCTACCCTCCATTGAGAACTTATATCGGTCCATAACCAGGAAACGGGCGGGAAACATCTGTGCTGACCCATCACACCCCGGCCACAAACTGTTTGAACTTCTATCTTCTGGTCGTCATTACAGATCACTGAAGGTCAAAACCACCCGTCACAGGAACAGTTTCTTTCCTCAAGCCATCACTCTGATGAACTCCTAACATTCACCTAGTCCTACCTGTTGCTGTACTCATGACTTTTCATCCATTATTACATTGCACATAACTCTCACACTGCTTTTTACTTCATTCACATTATATCACTGAATCTGAGTCCACATTGAAATACTGTGTGATTGTATATTTTTCATATATTTCTGCAAAGTGTGGTTAGTCCGAGTAAATAACTGCATATATTCCTGTATATATTTGCATCCTTTTATAGAAACGTGGACAGACTGTAATTTACTGTACATACTCTGTTTGTCATTGAATCCTTATTTAAATCCTTCACCTGAACAACGAGAGCAAGTTTTTAGCCAAAGTCAAATTCCTTGTATGTGTTGTGCATACTTGGCCAATAAAGCTGATAAAGCTGATTCTGAAAACGCTGACAAAATTGGGCCCAGCGAGCCTGCCTAGGATTCAGCCGGCGAGCCGACCATAGATACTCAAGGTTCTTTTGGTCGGTCCACATGACTGCAGGGTGAACGACCCCCTCCAGCCAATGTCTCCATTTCTCAAGCAGGAACTTAATGGCCAACAGCTCGCGATCCCCGATGTCGTAATTTCTCACAGCTGGGGTGAGCCGCCGAGAGAAATACACACACGGGCGGAGCTTCAAGTCTGGGGGAGAGTGCTGGTACAAAACAGCACCTACCCCCGTTTCTGAAGCGTCCACCTCCAGGGTAAATTGGAGCTGAGGGTCGACCTGAGCCAAGATGGATTCATCTGTGAACAGACCCTTTAATTTGACAAATATAATATCCATAAAAATGGTACCTTAACAGAAGTCAGCTGGTTAAAGGCTGTGCTACCCCACTGTAGTTATGGATAAAACTGCAATAGAAATTCACAAACCCCAAGAAGTGTTGCAACTCCTTGCGGGAGTGGGGTGTTGGCCAATCCAGCACAGCCTTGACCTTAGCTGGGTTGGCCCTCAACTCTCCCTCCGCTACAATAAAGCCAAGGAAAGAAGTGGAAGTCATGGAAAATTCACACTTCTCAGCCTTGACGTAAAGTTGGTTTCCTAAGAGCCGCTGTAACACGGCTCTAACATGGGTTTCATGCTCCTCTGGCGTGTGAAAAAAATCAGGATGTCATCCAGACAGACAAAAACAAACCGATTTAACATGTCACTGAGGATGTCATTGATTAAAGGTTGGAAAACAGCGGGGGCGTTAGTTAATCCAAAAGGCAAAACTAAATAGTCAAATTGCCTCAAGTGTGTTTTAAACGCTGTTTTCCATTTTGTCCCCCTCACGTATTCTGACTGGGTGGTATGCATTGCATAAGTCAAGCTTGGAGAATACACGCCAAGGCTGCAGGAGCTTGAATGTGGAGTTCATCGGGGGCAGATTGTATTTATCTTTGACTGTTATGGCATGAAGCTCACAGTAGTCAATGCACGGATGCAGAGACCCGTCCTTCTTGTCAACAAAGAAAAACCCCGCCCTGAGAGGAGCCGAGGATGGCCAAATGAGGCCAGTGTTCAGAGAATCTTTAATATACCTCTCCATTGCCTCTCTCTCAGGACCAGAAATATTGCAGAGCTTGCTGGACGGTAGCCTCACACTTGGAAGGAGGTCGATGGCACAGTCATACGAGCGATGCAGAGGAAGCACTAATGCTCATGACTTGCTAAAGACCTCTCCCAGGTTGTGATAAACCTCGGGCACGAGGCTAAGGTCCCGCGGCTCGACCTGAAGAGAGGAGATGGTGGGGGGGGGGGGTGAGCACTGGGCTGAATTTAGACAAGTAGCCAAACAGTTTGGACTCCAGGAGGTGATGGAATTTTGTGCCCAATTAATAATTAGATTATGCCTACGGAACCGCGGAAGCCCTAGTACCATTGTGTGAGAGGCACGTGGAACCACGAAAAAAGTCAGCCTCTCCTAGTGGTTACTGGACAATTGGACGGATAACTACGCTGTGCAGTGAGTAATGGATGCCACCGTCTGGCCAGAAAGAATTTGCATGGGACGGGGAGCCGGCAGTTTAACCATTGGAATCCCCATCTCGTGCACCAGCTTAGAGGAGATGAAATTGCCCTCTGCCCTGGAATCAATTTGTGCAGAGACCTTCCTCTCGACCCCCGTTAGCTGAACCAGGGTCGAAATCGAAAAATTACCGGGGAGATCAGGTTGGATCCCACCCGCCAGACTGAGCTGAGCTTCATAGGCTCGGGGGTGGAGTCGGACTCACCTAGGTCAGTAGGCACTCCGGGTGCATGTGGCAAACGGGGGAGAGGAGGCAACACGCTCCTGGGCACGCTCGTGGTACCGGTTATCCAGCCCGACCGCCTGATCTATCAGGCCGTCCAAGTTGGCAGGAACGGCATGAACCGCCGTCGTTGTGAAGCCGAGGGTTCAATCCGTGGAGGAACGCACAGCGCAGTGCAACCTTGTTCCACCCCGAATCAGCTGCCTCGACTTGAAACTCCACCGAGAAGTCGGCCACAGACCGGCTGCCCTGGCGGAGCAACAACAGGCGACTCATGATATTCCCTTCACTCTCGGAACGGTCGAAAGTGCGGGAAAACTCGGACACAAAGTGGTCAAACGTTGGTGGCGAGTCTCTCTGACTATCGATAACAGCCCACCCCCAACTAAGAGTGTGGCCCCGAAGCAGAAGAGTAAACTGGTGGATCTTGGAAATATCATCCGGGAACTCCCCCTTCACCTGCTCGAAGTAAAGCCGAATGTGACACAAAAAATCCTTGCATTTCCCCACCTCCCCCGCATACAGAGCAGGAGTGGAAATGGAAAGGGTTCAGCGAATGATAGTAGATGGTGAAAGAGCGGGTGGAGGCGGAGTTGCCGGAACAGCCACACGGCCCAACTGACCAGAAATGACACTCAGCTGCTATGCAATTTTCTGCAGCAGCTGAGTGTGTTCAGCCACCTGCCTCTCTGTAGCGTCGAGGCGGCGGAGCGCGGAGTGCTCTGCTGATGATGCACCTGCCAGGCTGTGACCTTGGCTGGCTCGTTCTGTCATACTGACCGGACAAGCAACCTGAGTGCAAAGTGCAATCACCAAAAGAACACACAGAGAACGTTTGACCTTTTATTAGAATTTTCAAAACCGCACACTTGTGGAAAAAGTCAGTCACTCACCAGAGAAGCAGCAAACCTGTGGAGGATAAGTGTGAATGTGTGTGTGTGAATAGTTAAAAAGGGATGACGCCGTATTGTGGCTGCTTCATCCATCCAGGTGGTGGATGACCCTTAATTTCTGTAAAGCGTCTTTGAGTGTCTATGATAAAGCGCTATATAAATCTGATGCATTGATTTATTGATTGATTGATAAGACGAGGCTGATTAGAGCGGAATGGAGGGAGGATGGAAATCTAATTACACCACTTATGTGGGAGGAGAGGAGTGACTGGCACAGAACCCAGCAAAGGAGAAGAACCAGCAGGTTGGAACTGCCGGTAGGGAATGGATCGTGGAGTCTGACCGGGTGGAGAGGATGAGCAGCGTAGAGGTGGAGCAACAGGCTGGCGAGTGCACCAAATCCCTGGAGACGCACCGCGACATTGGCAGCAACCTGGAAGAGATGGGAGGATAACGTGTGTAAGATAAGATCATTCACAACACAACCACTTACTTGATGAACCGTCTGCTTAGAGCAGTTTACCCAAAGGAGCCAGCGTTGACTCACTGAAGAGCGCTTCCTTATAAACGCTGGCCCAGCAGGAAACAGCAGGTGCGTCTGATGAGGAGACGGGTGAGCAGGAAGGAGGGGGCGAGCGCTCACCCACATGACACGTGTCAGTCACATGACAGGGCTATGCTGGATTTTGAAAAAAATCCTGCTTGCAAATGTAATTTCACTGACGTTTGGACACATTTCTCTGATTTGACAAAACGTTGGTAAATGTTGGTCCAAACACTGTAGTGTGATCCCAGCTTTAGGAAGAGGAATTCCAGATCACACAAGAACCAGACTGACAGTCAGCAGGTTTTTGCCTTGTAAATTTGTAAACTTTTGCTCATAGATGTGTGATTTTTTTCCTTGTAAATTTGCATATTTTTTCTCACGAATTTGCAAGTTTTTTCTAGTAGACTTGACATTTTTTTTGTGACTTTGCCATTTTCTTTCTTATAAATTTATGACTGACTACAACAATGCTAGTAGTGTCACCTCAATATTTACTCTGGAGAAAATGAAACATCCACCAGTTCAGCATGTTGGCACTGCACCAGACCTCCAGCCCGCTGGAAAAAATCAAATGTGGACTCTTGGTCAAATCATCGGAGGACCCCTGCTCTGTTGGGAAAGGGACAGCCTTCAGAATGAGAGGGAGAGGCTGGGGGAGAGATAGAGGGAAGACGCGGCAGCTCTCCAGACCTGGAAGTGGAACGTGTTTCATACCACAGATGTACTGCTTGGCTCTCACCTTGTCAGCCAGTTTAGTGAAATCCTGTTCAGCGTAGCGGACAACATCTCCCACTCTGAAGATGGGGCAGTAGGTGTTATTGACCTTGTCAAAGTTACACTTCTTGATGTAGTCACTGGTTATTGTAGGAAGGAAATTCCCTCTACACACACACACACACACACACACACACACACACACACACACACACAGAGAAATATATCAAAATGACAGACTTTATATAACAATATTCATATTTGATGATCTGACTGCACAGTACTTGGTGTAATTGAAGGTTGGAAAGCGGATGCTGTTCTTAATGAAGATAGTGAAGTTTTCCACTTCCATCATCGGAGTACTGAGCAGAATGGGAGAAAGACACCAAACCAGAACTTACTTTAAGACAAGCTATTACAAGTGATAAGCAAAGAACGTCTACAAAGTGTCTCCACATAGCAGCATGTATGAGCTAAAATCACTGTCCTTACAATTAATTAGCACTGATGTCACAGTTTTACTGAAAAAGGGTCATGCGTTAGCAAACTAGTACAGGAGCACTTAACACTTGTAGCAAAACCTACTGAAAATCTTGTGTATCTCAAGCTACGATCACAAATACCCTTACGAACGGCTGTGAACACCATACAAATGATTTTTGGACCATTCCATACGGCCTTCTTAAGGTGGCAGTAGGAGAATCCAGCATTCATAGACCATTCATAAATCCGTGGCCTGGTTGATGGCCTTATCCAAGATTTCTATGAAAACCCCTCACTGTAGGGTGGCGGTACAAATGCTGTCGGACAAACATAAGAGCTATGCAAGATGTTGGCCATAAATTTGTCTCAAGAACACCTTAAATTGTTCTTGAGGATCCTTTACAGCATTCGTAGGAAGCGCTGATTAGTACACCATGCGTAAGGCGGTAGTGAGGCACTCATGAGGTGGAAGTACGTCATTCATGTAACATTTGTGTCGACAAAAGGTGCCAAAAGCCATACGATCTTTGTACCACCAACTTGAGAGTGTCATGAGTTGCACAAAAAATCTCGTAAGATGGCAATAAGCATGCCGTAGGAAGATCCCAAGGTACCCTTACAAAGAACGTAAGAACGCAAGGGCCATCGTAGAGAATGTCTGCGAACTCCAGAATTCATAGAAACTGGGAGATTCTTACGAACCCATCGTTTGTGAGAATCTTTGTGATCGTAGCTTCATGCGGAGTATCATCTTACGTCTTGATCGTGTCGATCTCAGCAGGACACCACCCTTTAATCTCACACCTCATGACAGTAGCATTGAAGCGAACACATTTTCCAGTAGGGATTCCTGGCATACAAATGACAGGAAAGCAAAAATAATTGTAGGAGTCAGACGCTTTTTTGCTCTTGTGTCTCATGTATGTAAATATTACAATTTAAATGAGAAACTAGAGAAGACACATGCCAGGGGTCTTACCATAACTTGCTGGTCTGTTGAGGTACTTTGTGCAGTTGCTGTCGTGAGTACAATTATATTTTGTCTCACTCTAAAAAAACACATGCACACTCACACATATTAAAGCTGAATATCTAATTCAACCCAAAGAATAAATGAAGTTGAAAGTGAACTGCAAGCTAAACCTAAGGAAACGAGCAACACAAAAAACTAAGATTTTTAACTACATATATATTTGGGCTGGACAAATTAACACAATTACTTTGTTGATTAATGTGGAGCAGTTAACGCGTTAAAAGAATGGTGCTGTGAGGTCACTCCCTGACGTGGTACCAGTAGTGGCGACTGGCTTGTCTCAGCAGCTGGCTCACCTTAAAGGGGTCATTGCTCTTTCTTCCTCATTTTAACAGCTCACACATGTCTTAATGAAATGTTTGTGACATATTTTATTCATTTTTTAAAATTATTTAGTTATTGCATCAATTTTTTTTTGCTTTCCAGCCTTTCTCAAACCACTTTTATTTCAGCTGGCCACTTTAAGAAAATCCCAGACTGAATTCAACTCCACCCTCACTCTTACATCACTTAGCCATTAGCTGGCTAGCTCCTAGCCTTTAGCCTCCACTTAGCTCAGATTAGTGGCGCTGGCTCGGCTGCATCTTGAGCTTAATACAAGTCAAGTCGGCCCCCGAAGTCAGCCCTGGGAGCTGTAAAGCCGGGTTCATGCTGCACCTCTGCTCTCCACGTCTACCGGACCGCAAGGCTTGAGTGACAGAAATTACGTCATTGTCTCCAGTCCGCTAGGCTCCGCCAACCCCTCCTCAGCTGACTGTGTGCAGCCCAAATTTTATGACCGCGTTGCCTGGGCACATTGACCGTGCATGCACAAGATTGAACCTCCAATTCAAGAGGTGGCGCTGTGATGCTACCAACACAGCTTACAAGTCAAAGCAGATGAAGAAAATGAAGAGGAAGATGAGCGTAAACATGCATGAATCATTTTGCAGCAGCAGTTTGAGCGGTGAAGAGCATTGTAAAATGGTAATTCAAGCATCTTAACAGAAAATGAAATCAATATTTGAGGAAAAACTGCATGCAAAAGTCCGCCGTTATATACTTGTACGATATGTCCTTAAAACAATATAAGAACACATCAGCACCTTAGCACTACCTATAGGGCAGGGATGAAACTACAAACGATGGTTTTGTGCATGTGTCAAATGCTTGGCCTAGTATACAAAAACAATGAAGTATATACACAACCGCATGTACACCGGCCTCGTCCAAATCGGACTCGAGTCTCAGCGCACCAGAGTGGAGGTGTAGCATAAACAAGGCTTAAAGGTAGTATCTCACGGAGAGACAAGAAGAGAAGAGTGCTGGTGACAATAAAATCTGCCCAGGTAGGCCTGGAACATCCATCCATCCATCCATTTTCTACCGCTTTTCCGGAGGTCCGGGTCGCGGAGGCATCAGTTCAAGCAGAGAAGCCCAGACTTCCCTCTCCCCAGCCACCTGCTCCAGCTCTTCAGAGGGGATACCAAGGTGTTCCCAGACCAGCTGGGAGACATAGTCTCTCCACCGAGTCCTGGGTCTGCCCTGGGGTTTCCTCCCAGTGGGACGTACCTGAAACACCTCAAGTGGGAGGCGTCCAGGAGGCATCCTAATCAGATGCCCATACCACCTCAACTGACTCCTTTCAATGTGGAGGAGCAGCGGTTCTACTCTGAGCCTCTCCCGGATGACTGAGCTCCTCACCCTATCTCTGAGGGTGAGTCCAGCAATCCTACGGAGAAAGCTCATTTCAGCCGCATGTATCCGCGATCTCGTTCTTTCGGTCATTACCCAAAGCTCGGGGTTGGGGACAGGCTCCTGCCCCAAGTGGAGGAGTTTAAGTATCTTGGGGTCTTAAGATAAGATAAGCCTTTATTAGTCCCACAACGGGGAAATTCCAGGATTGCAACAGCACAGGGATAGCAACACTCAGAGCAACAATCAGAAGGCAAGAAAAAAAAAACAAGCAAGCAAGAGCAGCTAATAAACATATGTACGTATTACTATAAAATATATATATATACACACACACACAGACACACAGTGCAGAGCATTGTAGCTGGATGGAATAAATATATGAATATATGAACACACAGTGCAGAGCATTGTAGCTAGATGGAATAAATATGTAAATATATAAACACCCACAGTACGGAGCATTGCAGCTAGGTGGAATAAATATGCAAGTATATAAACACACACAGTGCGGAGCAATGTAGCTAGATGGAATAATATGTAGATATATAAATATATAAACACCCACAGTACGGAGCATTGTAGCTAGATGGAATAAATATGCAAATATATAAACACACACAGTGCAGAGCATTGTTGCTAGATGGAATGAAACAGCATAACCGTCTACTTAGTTATCCTACATGGTATGATTATGTGCCCATACATATTCTCACCCTCCATAGCGACCGGTATGTTCCTAGTTGTATGCCGGAGAGGACCATTGTGTAAGTCTATTGCATCTTTTGCATTCAAAAAACTATTAGTTTGTTACGTCTTTTTGCTATCTCTGCGAGCAGCCCTGCTTAGGTTGTACAGTCTGACAGCCGTTGGTAGGAAGGACCTACGAAACCTCTCGGTTGTGCACCTGGGATGATGTAGTCTGCTGCTAAATGAGCTCCTCAGTGCATTCAGTATGTCCTGCATAGGGTGGAACTCGGACTCCAGCAGAGATGACAGTTTAGCCACCGTCCTTCTCTCTCCTATCTCCTCCATCGGATCAAGGCGCTGCCCCAGGACAGAGCTAGCTTTCTTAATCAGTTTGTTCAGTCTCTTCCTATCGGCTGCAGTAATGCCACTGCCCCAGCAGACCACTCCAAAAGTGATGGCTGATGCCACCACCGTGTCATAGAATGACTTCAGCAGCGCCCCTTGTACACCAAAAGACCTGAGTCTCCTCAGCAGGAACAGCCTGCGCTGTCCCTTCTTGTAGAGTGCATCAGTATTGTGTGACCAGTCTAGTTTATTGTTCAGATGAATACCCAGGTACTTATAGGATGTCACCATCTCGATGTCTGTTCCCTGTATATTTACTGGTACTGTGAGGGGCTGCCCATGCCTGCGGCAGTCCACCACCAGCTCCTTAGTTTTCCTCGCGTTGATCTGGAGGCAGTTCCGATGGCACCAGTCCACGAAGTCCTGGATAAGCCCTCTGTACTCAGCTTCATCTCCATTGGAGATGAGGCCAACGATCGCAGAGTCATCAGAGAACTTCTGTAGATGGCAGTGTGTTGTGTTGTGTGAGAAGTCCGCAGTATAAAGAGTGAACAGGAAGGGAGCCAGCACCGTTCCCTGGGGGGCCCCCGTGCTACTGATGATCGTGTCGGACACACAGTCCCGGGTTCTCACAAACTGAGGCCGGTTCGTGAGGTAGTCCAGGATCCATGATGACAGGTGCTGGTCCACCCCTGCGCGCAGCAGCTTGTCCTTCAGGATCATCGGTTGGATGGTGTTGAAAGCACTGGAGAAGTCAAAGAACATGATCCTCACCATATTCCCGGGCTTCTCCAGGTGGGACAGAGAACGGTGAAGGAGGAAGATCACCGCATCCTCCACCCCAATGCCATGCTGGTAGGCGAACTGGAGTGGATCCATCGCTGGTTCCACCAGGGGGCGGAGGTGAGCAAGGAGCAGTCTCTCCAGGGTCTTCATCAAGTGGGACGTCAAGGCCACCGGTCTGTAGCTGTTCAGGTCTTTGGGGTGGGAAGTTTTTGGTACAGGTACCACACAAGATGTTTTCCACAGCTGTGGTACCCTCCCCAGTTTCAGGCTCATGTTGAAGATATACGTCACAATCCCACACAGCTGGTCTGCACAGGACTTGAGGAGCTTTGCGCTGATGCCGTCCGGTCCCGGCGCCTTCCTCGCCTTGATCTTCCTCAGCTCCGTCCTCACCTGGGTCCTGGTCAGGGTCAGGATGGGGGGCTGTGTGTTGGGAGTGGGGGGGTGTTGGTAGAGTGGGGAGTGGGCAGCAGGACTTGATTTCTTTAGAGGCAGCAGTGGTTGTTGTGCAGTCAGGGGGGAGGGCGGTTGGTCAAATCTATTGAAAAACAGATTCAGGTTGTTCGCCCACTCCCTGCCCCCTGTGGCCTGGGGGGAGGTATTCTGGAGCCCCGAGATGGTTTTGAGGTTTCTCCAGACCCCGCTGATGTCGCTCTGTTGCAGCTTGTCCTCCATCTTCTTCCTGAAGCTGTCCTTGCCTTCTCTGATCTTTCTCCTCAGCTCCCTCTGTACGGACTTCAGCATCTCCCTGTTCCCTGACCTGAAGATCCTCTTCTTCTCTCTCAGAAGTGTTTTTATCTCAGGGTTGATCCAGGGTTTGTTGTTTGAGTGACGCCGTATGGTCTTGGTGGGAACGGATTTGTCCACACAGAAGCTGAGGTAGCCCGTGAAGGTGTGAATGAGGCCATCGATGTCCTCACCATGTGGATCGCAGAGCTGCTTCCAGGCGGTGGCTTCAAAACAGCCCTTTAGGGTGTCCATTGTCTCCTCAGACCATAACTCCACAGTGTGCATGGCCGGAGGTTGTCTGTGCACTAGGGGTTTGTACACCGGCCGGAGATGAACCAAGTTGTGATCCGATCTCCCGAGTGGGGGTAGTTGTGATGAGGTGTACGCCTCCTTAGTGTTTGCATAGAATAAATCCAGTGTTTTATTGTCTCTAGTGTGGCATGTGACATACTGGGTGAACGTGGGTAGAATGGGAGACAGTGAAACATGGTTGAAATCGCCTGAGATGAGGAGAAGAGCATCTGGGTGTTCTGTCTGCAGCCTGCTGGTTACTGAATGGATGACGTCACGTGCTGTCCCAGCGTTCGCCGTCGGATTTGCATAAACAACAATGCAGATCACGTGTGAGTGTTCTCTCGGGAGATATGTAGGCCTCATGCTAACAGCTAGCAACTCAATGTCTTTGCTGCAGTGTCGTTGTTTAACAGTGATATGTCCCGGTCTGCACCAGTTGTTGTTAACATACATGATCACTCCACCGCCCCTAGTTTTGCCACTCTCTGGTGTTCGGTCCCCTCACTTGTCTTGTTCACAAGTGAGGGGAAAATGGAGCGAGAGATCGACAGACGGATTGGAGCAGCATCTGCAGTGATGCGGATGTTGTACCGGTCTGTTGTGGTGAAGAGGGAGCTTAGTTCTAAGGCAAAGCTGTCGATTTACCAGTCAGCCTACGTTCCTACTCTCACCTATGGTCACGAGCTTTGGGTAATGACCGAAAGAACGAGATCGCGGATACATGCGGCTGAAATGAGGCCTGGAACAATAACAACTAAAATGATTATTATTGTTTTTTTTTAATACTATTATATTTTAAACTTTGAGTTTAAATGGGGGGGGGGGGTGTTTTGTTCTTGGGTGGTGGCAGAGGTGGTGTCCCTGTAGCTGCGGACTTGGCGCTTCCCTTGGGTTGATGGCCCCCTAAAACGGTGCTTCTACACCTGGATCCTCGGCGCGTGGCCGTGTCTCACATTGATGAGTGTGTGCGTGTTTTTCTGTCTGCTTGTACGAGGTTGGGTGGGTGAAGGGGTGGGGTGGGAAGGGGCGTGATTGTGTTTCTTAATTTGTAAGGCACTTTGTGCTACAATTTTTTGTTTGAAAAGTGCTATATAAATAAAATTTTGATTGATTGATTGATTGATTGAACGATAAGTTTTGTGGCTGCGATATGTTGCCGTTTTGTTTGTGTGTTTTCTCCGCTGCTTCTTCCACACAGCTGGTACAGCCAGAAGTGGTGGTGAGTAGCGGCGTGCGAGAGTCTGCTCACAGTGTAAAGTTTGACCTGACAGAGACTAAAAGACTGCTTCTTCTCAATAGTGTGATCGCTTTGTGCAGCAAAACCCTAATTTTTTTCCCCAAATACTGACTAGGCAATAGCCATGTTTATGCTATGTTCATAAACGTGTGACCATTCTTACCGTCAGTCATTTTACAACATAGTGGCTCTATTAGAGAGTACAACCGGGAAAAAAACAACTCAAAATAGACAGTAAGGTCCACTCCTTTTCTATTATGACCTCAAACCTGTAGTCAGAGGTCATGGTCTCGGAGTGAACCTGTGTACCCGGTTTGGTGGCCCTAGCTTTATGTGTTGTAAAGTAATAAGGCATAAGGAAACGTAACCTTGACTTTTGACTTTTAGACCCCAAACCTAGAGTCAGAGGTCAGGATTTCAAGGTGAACCCGTGTACCAGGTTTGGTGGCCCCAGCTCTACTTGTTGTTTAGTAATAGTAAATGTAGCATTTACCATTTACTATAGTGCAACTGCAATGTTAACTTTGAACTTTGACCTTTGACACCTTGACCCCAAACCCATAGTTAGGTGAGGGTGTAATTCATTCAAGATGTGAGTTAGATACAACTCCTGCATCAATTTGAAAAGCCTACATCATTTATTTTAGTAGTTATTGTGTTTAGAAGATTTAGGGAAAAGTCTGACCTCTGACTTCAAGGTCATCTGATGAGAGTGAAATGGTGATATTCTCATCATCAGAGTACCAAGTTTCAAAACAATGAGAGCAAAACTGTAGGAGGAGTTCATTTCACAAAAGTGGGTCAGTTCAAGTGGGAGGCGTCCAGGAGGCATTATGGTAGTTTTGAATAATGCAGTCATATAGAAAAACATATTCAGACATAATATAGTTGGGTATTAATGGAAGAAACAACCTGAGTCTTTCTGAGCCTTTAGGCCTGGCCGAGAGTTGTCTTGTTGCACAGTAAGTAGAATCAGAACACAAGAATTTTATTTATCATGCATGTTTCTAATTAGTAAAATGTCAGGCTGAGCAGCCAAATTGTTCAGCCAAAGCCAATAGAGAGTCTAAGCCCCGCCCCTCTACTTCCACATATGGGACCTTAAATCAGAAAAAAACCTCCATAGAAATGAATGGCAAGAGCAAAATTATCTTTTGATCCCGATCAAATTTTCCCATGAGTTACACATATGATGTTTGTCCATTTAAAAGATAATTTTCCAGGTAAATAACGGTGTAGATTGTTGTCTGAGTGTTAAGGTATATCCATCCATCCATCCATCTTCTTCGGCTTAATCCTTTTCGGGTTGCAGGGGGGCTGGAGCCTATCCCAGCATCTTTGGACGAGAGGCAGGGTCCACCCTGGACAGATCGCCAGTCCATGGCAGGGCCAATGCAGACAGACAGACAACCATTCACTCTCACAGTCAGGCGTAAAGACAATTTTTCCATTAGGGTCAGTACGGTACGGTTCGGGACGGGACGGGACGGGACGGTTTGTCCGCTTTTCCATTAGGGACCATAACTGCTTTCAGTTCTGTTTTTTCGGAACTGTTTCTATTTTTTCAGAACTGCCCGACAGAGGTTCCAAAGGTACCATCCCAGTTACGTAAAAACACTGCAGGCCACTGATTGGTCCGGGCATAGCGTCATGAGAGTAGGTATTATGCTGACTTTCCAGAATTGCTGGCGAACCACCATTTGCAATTTTTCGTCCGTGAGCCAGCAAACAATTCAATTCAATTCAGCTTTATTTATATAGCGCCATTTCACAATAACAGTCATCTCATAGCACTATCAACTGTAGGGGGAATCCCCACAGTTGCAGAAAGACTCCAGCAATCAGGCGATCCCCTGTGAGCAGCACTTGGCGACGGTGGAGAGGAAAAACTCCCTTTTAACAGGAAGAAACCTCCAGCAGAACCAGGCTCAGGGAGGGGCAGTCATCTGCTGCGACTGGCTGGGGGGGGGGTGAAGGGATAGAGAAGATGAAAAGAACAGACATGGGCTGCACGGTGGCGCAGTGGTTAGCACTGTGGCAGCACAGTTTACCCTCGGCCGGGGGATCGCGGGGATCGTGAGATCGTGGATTTGATCCCAGCCCCCAACCAACAGTGATCTGTGTGGAGTTTGCATGTTCTCCCTGTGTTGCGTGGGTTTACTCCGGGATTTCTCCGGTTTCCTCCCACATGCCAAAAACATGCAGGTTAGGGATACAGGGTGCTCGCGCACACAGCGACCAGCAGCTGATGGCTTGTCAAAACAAATCTACCTACGGGTACAAATAAGTACCAAAAAAAAAAAAGACATGTAGAGAGCAAACAGCACGATGGGGACTCAATCTATGGGAGAGAACAAACAGATGTTAATGACCAGCAAAAAAAAAAATATTTCATTGAGAGTGAGGAAAGGAGTGAGGCCCAGTGCATTACTGGAGGTCTCCCGGCTGACTAAACCTATTAGCAGCATAACTAAGGGAGGGTTCAGAAACACATCCCTCCCTAATTGTAGGCTATATCAAAAAGGTAGGTTTTAGCCCTATTCTTAAAAACAGAGATCGAGTCTGACTCCCGAATCCAGATTGGCAGCTGGCTCCACAAGAGAGGAGCTTGATAACTGAAGGCTCTGCCTCTCATTGTACTTTTGGAGATTCTAGGTATTACAAGTAATCCTGCATTTTGGGAGCGTAGTGCTCTGTTAGGATGATGCGGTAGTATCAGATCTTTTAAATAAAAAGGGGCCTGATTGTTTAGAGCTTTGTAAGTAAGAAGAAGGATTTTAAACTTAATTCTAAACTCTATGGGAAGCCAATGAAGGGAGGCCAGAACCGGAGAGTTATGATCTCTCTTTCTAGTACCTGTTAAAACTCTTGCTGAAGCATTTTGGATCAGCTGAAGACTTTTTAAAGATGTTTTAGGACAACCTGATAATAAAGAATTACAATAATCTAATCTCGAGCTAACAAAAGCGTGGATCAGTTTCTCACCATCACTCTGAGACAAGATGCTGCTAATCTTGGCAATATTAAGCAAATGATAGAAGGCAATCTGAGAAACAAATTTAATATGTGAATTGAAGGACAGATCTTGATGAAAAATCATTCCAAGGTTCCTCACAGAGCTATTAAGAGAAAGAGTAAGTGCATCCAAACTGAAAGTTTGATTTGGAAAGGTATTTCTAAGGTTTTTTGGACCAATAAGAATGACTTCAATCTTATCTGAATTTAATAGCAGGAAATTACAAGTCATTCAAGCTTTGATTTCCTTAAGACAGGCTTCCAACTTGGCTAATTGATTACTATCATCTGGCTTCATTGACAGGTATAATTGTGTATCATCTGCATAACAATGAAAATGTATAAATTGCTTTCTAATAATGTTGCCTAACAGAAACATATATAAACTAAAAAGAGTAGGGCCTAGCACAGATCCCTGTGGAACTCCATGGCTAAGCTTTGAGTTGAAAGAAAACTCATTACTGACATGAACAAACTGGAACCTATCAGATAAATAACATCTAAACCACTGCAATGAAGTTACATTGTATTGTAGGTTCCCCCCTACAGTTGATAGTGCTATGAGATGACTGCTGTTGTGAAATGGCGCTATATAAATAAAATTGAATTGAATTGAATTGAATTAAGTCCAACATAGTGTTCTAATCTATCAAGTAGAATATTATGATTGATAGTATCAAAAGCTGCACTAAGGTCTAAAAGGACAAGTACAGAAACAAGTCCATTATCAGATGCGATGAGGAGGTCGTTAGTGACCTTCACTTTGAACAAGTGATACTATAAACAACAGCGATAGAATGGCTTAACAGAAAACAGCAGAAATCAACACCGCGGTCCAGCAGAGTTTTCTGTGCATTTCGGCTGATGAAAGAATCCAGAGGGAAGCAGACGGAGCTTGCAGTGGGAAACAGATGGAGACGCACTGGAAAATAGAAGGAGACGCACTAGGAAGTAGACGTAGCCGCCCGAACTGAATTGAATGTACGGCCGTGGGAGCACCCGACTTCAGCAGTTGAAGCCGTGATATTGTGATGTACAGGACGGTGAGTGATGTGATATTCATATTTTACGTTATTTATCCCAGCAGTGGAAAGTTCACTTTGGACAGACGAAAACTTAATCGTGTTGAAACGATGACCTAGCTCAATGCTACGTCCGTCCTTGTATGTTGCCTTTGTGTTAACAATATCTGATGAAATAAGCTAGTTGTAATCCTGGTTAAAAAGGTGTTTTTTTACATGTTGCACTTTGGTGCTGTGCATGTTCTTAAGTTGTGTGTATTTTTGTTGAAGAGTCCAAACAGGATCCGCTCTGACAATGGCTGCATTTGGCACCACACAGCAATGTATTCTGACAGGTAAACTATACATCTTATTACCTCCGCCAGGCCGAAGGCCAGGAGGTTATGTTTTTGCCAGTGTTTGTCTGTCTGTCTGTTTGTCTGTCTGTTTGTCTGTCTGTTGGTTAGCAAGATAACTCAAAAAGTTTTGGACGGATTTTGATGAAACTTTCAGGTGTTGTTGGAAATGGTGCAAGGAAGAAATGATTAAATTTTGGGGATGATCCGGATCACAGTCTGGATACAGGAATTTTTTAAAGGATTCTTTAACATTGTGAGATACGGCCATTTTCAACATGTGTGCAGGGGCAATAGAGGGTGCTGGTCGTCGTGTCTGACGAACACAAACTCTGCGTTCTTCAAAGTTTTAGGCACAAAAGCACGCGGAAAACAGTGGTGGGCCTTGCCCACCAGCGTGCCTGTGTTTGCGCTACGCTGCAAAAACTGAGACGGGCAGCTGTCCGGTGCGGGATTATTTGGAAGAAATTCCCTGGGCAGCCATAGGGGCTGTGCAAAAACCAGCTCTCTGCTGGGGAAGCTTCCAAATCCTCTTTTTTTCCGCGGAGCGCAAACCCAATAAAACCCACCGCAACCTGTCTACCCAATTTGCATCCGTCAGTGAAGCCCTCAGTGCTGCTTTCAGTGATCTATGAAAACGCTCGCAGCCTGGGACTTTGCACATGAAGGAGATGGACACAACACCAACACTTCAGTTTATTACCTCTGCCAAGGAGGTAATGCTTTTACTACTGAACCACTAATCCTATCATTGTGAATCCAATTGCTAGTCATATGTTTTCATGGTCAAGGAATCTGAAAACGTACACACAAACACTGTATGTGGGGGGGGGACTGTGGCGCTTGGCGGAGGTCTGCGCTCTCCCAGTGCTTTTCTAGTTTATAGTCAAATCTTTTGCTTTTTAAGTTAAAGTATAGGTAAAGTGCAAAATTTAAAGTAGCACAATTTCCACTTAATTTGAAAGGGACTGAAGTGAGATTTATTTGATTGTGTGAATATTAATTACAGAGTAATTGAATATGAATGGCACATCCAATAATAGCCACTGTAAAATAAACCGCTTGTTTATTTATTTTTTTATCAGATCATTTCTGTGATCCTTTATGAGTTAAATCACCCTTAATGTCATTCAACCGTACAACCAATCATGTACAGTAGAACGAGATTGTGCTTTACCTATCAACAGTGTTAATTACACACACCCCAGTGCAGAATCAGAGGGCCACTGCGATGCAAGGCGCCGCCACAGATTTCCCTCCTCCATTCCATTATTACTGAGCACCAAGCTGGACGGCAGGAAGTTCCACTTTTATATGGTCTTCGGCATGACCCAGCCGGGATTTGAACCCCTGCCTCCCGGGTGTGGGGCGGATGCTCTACCAACTGAGCCACCACTCCGGTAAAGTTATAGTCATAATAGTGTATCTTGCACTTTGGGGAATGGGAGTTGTTCAGTCACCATTAGAATTTAGTTTATATTGTGATGACTCGCTCTCTGTCATTATTTGCTACAGCTGCGCACACACCTGTTCCTCATCACTCAGAGGCTATATAACCTGCTCTGCCTGCAAGACCGGCACGGAGCCATCTGTCTCCCTGGGTACGTGAAGCTCTGCGCTCTTCATTCCAGCCAAACATTCAGCCCTCGTCATCACTGCCGTTCCGGCCTCAACCTGGAAGGATTTTCCTCTCCTCCAAGTAAGCTCATTATTCTTCTTACCTGCTCTGCGTTATCCCCTGTGCACAGGCGGAACTCCCAGGCGGCAGAATCCTTTCCTCCAGGCGGCGGACTTCGCCTACCTCTCTCCTTCGCACTGTCTCTCATCAGCAGCACTGGGTGGCAGACGCTATCCTTCTGGATTGCCTCTGGACCAACCTTCATTCTCCACCACAGCTGTAACAGTAAGCCTCAGTAGCTTCTCCCATACACTTCAGTGAGAAACTGTGCTAACACTGTTCCTCTGCTCTATTCTCAGGGTTGCCAGATTGTACGGCGCTCTGCTCATGCTCAGCTGTCCGAGTCCACAGATCCACGCACTTACATCCACATTCACTACATGTACACGCATTCACACACTGACATTATTACAATAAACATCATTGAACCTACTCTTGAGCTTGTGTCTGTTCTCTGGGTCAGCCCATTATGTCAGTACGGCTCCGTCAAAACGACCCAGCGAACAGCGCGCTTAGGCGCCAAGTAAACAACTTAGAAGCTCGAGTAGACCAAATAGCTTACCAGCAGCAAGTAATTCTTAATCAGCTGGTCCAAATTAACAGCCGACTGGATCGCCTGGTCGGACAGCAGGCATTTCCTCCGGCTTCAAGTAGCACTCCGGTGCCCGTTCGCTCTCCACCTAGCCAGGCTAGTCAGGTTCCCTTGGCCCGACTCACACCGGTACCCACACCCACTCGGTTTAATGGAAAATTAGGGGAGGCCTGGGGGTTTCTTCTCAGTGTGAGATTGTTTTTCAGCGGGTTCCTGGGGATTTCCCAACCGATCACAGCCGTATTGAGTATGTTGCTAATTTACTGGAGGGGCGGGCTCTTGCATGGGCTTATACAGTTATAGTTAGACCTAGCTATGCTAACCTTACCTATGCCCAGTTTGTTAGCGAGGTGTTTGACCACTCCGACCAGGAAAATGTGTTCACCACCTGGCTGTTAAATCTTCGACAGGGGGGCAGGTCCATCGTGGACTATGCTGTCGATTTCCGGGTGGTAGCGGTGAAGGTGGGGTGGGAAGACGCCTCATTATGCAGCATCTTTACTAGAAGTCTGAGCCCAAGCCTGCAGGATGAGCTAGCCCGCTTAGAGAAGCCGGAGAGGCTAACGGAGCTAATTTCCTTAGCTATTAGTTTAGACAACAGACTGAGGAAGTTAGCAGTCGAGTGGAAGATGTCTGGACGCTTGGGTGCCCAGTTTCGCCGCTCTTCTCAGTCACCTTTACTGGCCTTGCCTTCGGTTGAGTCGGCTGAAGGATCAGAGCCTATGGTAATAGGACAAACTAAATTACCTTTGGCAGAAAGACAGCGCCGTAGAGAGCTTGGCCTGTGTATGTACTGTGGTAGTGATGAACATGACATTACGTCCTGCCCCGTTCGGCCAAAAGAGGGAGTCCGTGCGTCGCAGTAGGGGGTCTCACGAGCTCACCTCAGTCAAATTCCCTCTCTAAGTGTCTTTTACCCATCAGGTTCATGCACAATCGTACAGAATATTGCACACACGCCTTGTGGGACTCGGGAGCTGAGCAGAGTTTCATCTCAGGGGAACTGGCAACCCTGTTGGGACTTCCCTGCCATTCTCTGGAGACACCCCTGAGGCTCATTGCTCTATCTAAAGCCCCGTTGACGGTAGTGTCTAAGCAAACTGCTCCTACCCCTGTCATCATTTCTGGGAACCATCGGGAGGACCTGAGCCTTTTCGTTCTGCCGGTCGTGGCCTCCCCAGTTATTCTGGGTTATCCCTGGCTCCAGCTCCATAACCCCTCCATCGACTGGCGCACTGGTAATGTGGATGCCTGGAGCCCTTTCTGTCTAAGTGCATGTCTGCAGTCCACTGCATGTTCACCTTCCAAGCCCTTGGCTACTCCCATCACCCCTCCTCCCGATCTCACTGGGGTCCCCCCTGAATATCATGACCTGGGGGCGGTGTTCAGTAAATCTCAGGTGTTGTCTCTCCCCCCTCATTGGCCCTACGACTGCGCCATCAACCTCCGGGCTGGAGCCCTGCTGCCAGCGAGCTGCCTCTACAGCCTGTCTGTCCCAGAACAGGAGGCTATGGACGTGTATATTAAGGAGTCCCTCAGCTCTGACATCATCTGCCCGTCATCTTTGGCGGTGGGGGCGGTTTTTTTTATCGTCAGGAAGAAGGATGGCTCCCTGAGGCCGTGCATCGATTTCCGTGCCCTAAATGACATCACCATTAAGGATAAGTACACCCTCCCTCTGATTGACACGGCCTTTGATTCCCTCCAGGGGGCCTCCTACTTCACCAAGCTGGACCTCCGCAATGTGTACCATCTAGTGCGGATCAGGGAGGGGATGAAATGAAGATGGGTTTCCGGACTCCAAGCGGGCACTTTGAGTATTTGGTGATGCCGTTTGGACTGACCAACGCTCCGGTCGTCTTCCAACGCCTGATTAACGACGTGCTATGTGATTTCCTGGTGTCTTTGATCTTTGTGTACCTCGATGGCATCTTAATCTTCTCCCGATCATTGGAGGAACATCAAGTGCACATGAGGCGGGTTCTGCAATGACTCTTGGAGAATAAATTGTGTCTGAAGGCCGAGAAATGTGAGTTTCACACTTCTAAGACATCATTTCTCAGTTTCATCATTTCTCACAACTAGATCATCCCAGACCCTGGCAAGGTGAAGGTGGTGGTGGATCCCCCCCGCCCCCCCAGGAAACAGCTCCAACAGTTCCTGGGGTTCGCTAATTTCTACCGCCACTTCATTAACAACTACAGCATCATTGCTGTCCCCCTGACCCGCCTCACCTCCCCCAAGATGGTTTTCCGGTGGACTGAGGAGGCCGCTGCCGCGTTTGCTACACTTAAGGAGCAGTTCTCATCCTCCCCCATCCTGACGCAGGTGGACCCCGCTCGTCAGTGTCTGGGGGAAGTGGACGCCTCGGACTCAGGGGTGGGGGCTGTGCTTTCCCAGCATTCCCCAGTAGATGGGGTGGTACGGCCTTGTGCATTCTTTTCTCGCCGGTTGTCGCCAGCAGAGAGGAACTATGATATCGGCGACAGGGTGCTTCTGGCAGTGAAACTTGCACTGGAGGAGTGGCGCCACTGGTTGGAGGGGGCCGTCCAGCCGTTTGTCGTCTGGACAGACCATAAGAACTTGGAGTACCCGAGGACGGCCAGATGACTTAATGCCCGACAGGCCCGCTGGTCCCTGTTCTTTGGGCGCTTTAACTTTACCATCACCTACCGGCCCGTGTCAAAGAACACCAAGCCAGATGCCCTTTCCAGACAGTTCGCTGCGGACACGACGGAGGCGCCCGAGCAGCCCATTCTCCCATCGTCTTGCATCGTGGGCACTCTCTCATGGGATGTGAAGAAAAAGGTCTTGAAGGCGCAGGAGGCCAAACCGGACCCAGGTGGGGGGCCAGCAGGTAAATTATATGTTCTCTCTCCTGTTTGGGGTGAGGTGATTCACTGGGCTCATTCCTCCAGGCTTACTTGTCACCCGGGGGGTCCCGCACGATCAGGATTCTTCAGAGGTTGTTCTGGTGGCCATCCCTTGTTGTCACTATAGTGGACCATTTCTCCAAGGCCGCCCACTTCATCCCCCTGCAGGGGCTGCCCACGGCTAAGGATACAACGGACCTGCTTGTGCATCAAGTGGTGAGGCTACATTTTTTTTTTGATTTTTTGATTTTGTATACTTTATTAATCCCCAGAGGGGAAATTGAGGGCATCCACCACCTGGATGGATGAAGCAGCCACGGTATGGCGCTATCCCTTAACCATTCACACACACATTCACACCTAGGGCCACTTTAGAGTCTCCAATTAACCTAACCTGCATGTTTTTGGCCTGTGGGAGGAAACTGGAGAAATCCCGGAGTAAACCTACGCAGATACCGGGAGAACATGCAAACTCCACACAGATCACTGTTGGTCAGGGGCTGGGATGGAACCAGGGATCCCATGGCCAAGGGTGAGTTGCTGTGCTGCCGCAGTGCTAACCACTGTTCCACCGCACCGCCCGTGTGGTGAGGTGGCGGGATTCCATAGGATTCCCTCAGACATCGTCTCTGACCGGGGTCCCCAGTTTGTGTCTCGAGTTTGGAAATCGTTCTGTAATGCTCTGGGGGCCATGGTGAGCCTATCTTCTGGCTACCACCAACAGAGCAATGGACAGTGAGAGAGAGCCAACCAAGAGCTGGAGGTCGCGCTGCGCTGCGTCATCTCCTCCAACCCTGCGTCATGGAGCACGCACCTCCAGTGGATCGAGTACGCCAATTTAAACTGAAATCACCCATGAGGATTAACTCTTTGCTGCCAAACTGTTTTAGTACATTTGATAGACAATTAAAGAATGTGTCCTTAGAGGATGGAGGTTGATAGATCACAATCAAAGAAAAAGTCATTTCTGGTGAGAGTACAACATTAACTCCAACACATTCCAGTGTGGTTGTGGCATCCACGTTTTCAAGTTTATTTGCTGTTGTTTGGCTAGCTGTGGTGACAAGTTTGAACAATTTAGCAGTGATTGCAGGACTGGCTGCGCCGGCCCAATTGGGTTTCCATTGTCCAAGGACTGTGGGCCTGGGTTCCCCTCCACATCTCCTGCTAACAAAATCATAGCTGCCAGGTAGATGGACCCTGAAGCTGTCCTTTCAGGGCTTACTTGTACCTGTTTCGCAGGAAGCACCCAGCCATGGCCGTTATCCAGAAATGTAGAGTACAGCAGATGTTGCTGGTGGGTGACCATAATATTGTGATTTTCAATTATGAAGCGCCGTCACTTTGATAGTAGACGTAAACAGACAGTTAAAACAGCACCAATTATCCAGTGTCCTGATGGTAGTTGAGTCCATTTTGTGAAAAAAGAAGGTCTAAAAGTAGTAGGTTTAAAAGTAGTGGGTTTAAAAGGAGATTTTAGAGAAGTGCATGCAGAGCCTGCCAGTCTGCATGTTCATTCAGCTGCCTTGTTGTGGAGCCATCATGCTCATCTTCATTCTATTAACTTTCTTGCCTAACTGCGGAACACCACCTTTCTAATTTTTCCACAAAGTCTCTTATGAATGCTGATTTGGGCTCAAACCAGTTTTGCTGATCTGCTTGTCTTTCATTTTTATTCAGTAAAGACATAATTTTGGAAATGAGGTCCACAAATTCTTTGAACACTGCACCAGAAACTCTGATTAAGCATCTCTTCTACTTCCTCAAGATTTTCTCCACTCCATTTAAGGCTTTTAATTCCTTTCATCATGCCTGTGAGCTGGGATTGTCATGAAGTCACCCAGGTGGGGTGCAACGCTGGCTGTGAGTTTCAGGTGGTTTAATAAAACACAAAAATATAACTGAGGCACAAAACGTACAAAATAGGATACTAAGGCAGGATACAAGAAGGTCGAATAACCCGCAGGCTAAGGCATGTGGAAACGCTGGAATGACCCAGAAGATAATGCATGGGACCCACTCTAGGTTACAGAGAGAAGCGTGGGAGACACGCAGGATAACTGAAACACAGACGTGGGACTCAGGTCTGGATGCACAGTGAAGGACGCTGCCCCCAGCTGCAGAGCAGCTTACATCAAATAGGACAAGGAATGATAAACCAAATGATAACAAGTGTGGGTAACAGGAGCGAGGATAATGAACCGAAATATGTGACAGACTGTGAACTGAACTTGAAAAGGAAGTAAACAAAGAACCTTATCAAAATAAAAGTGCAAGAGGAATAATGTCAAAAGTAACTATACATATGAAATGCTTACAAAACGAGATTCAATCCAAATAATACACAAGGAGGAAATAATAACAAACCACCAAGGCAAGGACAAGAAAAAAATACAGAACCAAGAGATACTAATAATACAATACTAATAAATACTGATGTTACCACGGAGAACTGAGTGCAAAAGGTGAGAGTAGACTCATGTCAAACCACGGAGAGATATAATTTGAAATACAAAATGATCCATTAATACATAGACTAAATAAACAAGACTATAATAACCAAACTAAGACTGTGATAACGGGACAATGCAAAACAAAAAGTGACAAAGGCCAAACTCAGAACATCATATAAGCAAACCCATACACAAATACTTTTTTTTTTTTTACCTTTTTGTTCTTATTAAAGACAAAAATAGAAAAGAGATGTTTATTACCGTCTTTACAAGTTTCAACTGTGCACTGCAGCCTTCATCAGACACTTCTTCTGACAGGGCAGACCTTGACAGTGCACCGCACTGCTGCTTGACACGGCAGTGGAGGGGTCATTGCTGAATGGGGCCATGGTGAGGAACTTCTTCCCCCACTACAGGATCAAAGGTAACCCGGCACCGTTGTATGGTTATGGAGGTGGAAGGCTGTGCATGGTTGGAACTTTGGAGTTAACAGTCTGGTACAAGTCTGCGAAGATGGCTGACTTCACGTTCCACGTGACAGCGTGAGGCGATAACATCATGGGCTACGATTTGTTTTACGGACTGGGTTCCACCTTTAAAGACGATGCCGGGAATGAATGATCGGGTTTTGGCGGCTGGAACCCTCTGGTTCTGGTGGTTGAAGAGAATGTTGTGTGGGATGAAGAGCTAATGGACACCATGGCAGTCAAGCAAGACCAGTTTCACTTAGGTTCAGCACCGGAGGGTCTCAGTGCCAGCGCTCAGGACATGGTAGAGGGGGGTACCAAGCATGGCAGCGAGGCGCCTGCATCGGCGAGTGACACCAATGTGCAAGCCCCAGATGCCTCTGGAGCTTGGCTGCAGGGGGATGGAGGTGTCTGCAGCTATGAAGGCGACCACTATGATAGTTTTAGAAGAGGATGGGGCCAGACCGACGAGCATGGAGTTACCACATACTCAGCAGCACCACATCGGGCTGAGCTGGGCCCCGCTGAGGGTTTTGGACTTGGTTTGGGTTCAGGGTGAAGAACGTCCACGGTAAAGACGGGCCAAACGACGTGAATGTGTTAGGCCAATTTAGTACCTTAGTTTTTGTTATTTTAGTGATTTGGATCCTAAATTCGGGGGGGGGGGTCCAATTGTGTGTGTGGTTTTGGACTTTTCTAAGGGGGGAAGGAAATGTGGTACATGGGAAGTGGCACTTTATTGTGAAGTGCAGTGCACTGACATGCACTTCCTGTCACGTCACCGCACTGCCCTACATAAGGGATGGGCGACCATATTGTGGTGTCTTTCTGACCGGTGCCCATCGCCGGGTGCCTGCCGTGTAAACCGCCATACCAACTTCAATAATAAAGCTGTGTTCACCAACTCATCTTGCCTCATCCTTCACCCAGGTATTTTCCATATATAGCATTACTGTTGACTGTGTATCTCAGCAATAAACTTGACTCAAAACGAACCTTCAGAGGCAGTAACTTCTTTTCTTAGTTTTACTGAGAGAAAATAAAGTTACAACATTCATTCTTGTGCTCAACTTGGCACAGCGGTCAAAAAACTGTCTTGCTCCACAGACTGCTCAGCTCCCACTGAGAGCTGCTGACTATGCGTAAGCAATAATACGATTAATGGAGCATTCCAATATTTTTAACTACAAACTACACACATATTCACTAGCTTTAATAAGGCTCCTATACTCCCAGTGGTGGGATGCCATCCCGGCTTCACGAAGGCGCAGTGGTTGCAGAACTTCAGAATGCCTGAAGAAATGTTTAACTTCTTGTGCAACAAATTGCTCTGATCTGTGTGAAAGTCACGGAGAGACTGTTGAGACATCATGGGATGTAACTGCTCCAGCAGCCCTTCAGCCTGTGGTGGTGTCGTGGCAAAAAGTGATCAGCTGCCAAAAATTGATCGCCAGGTGCCATATTGTAGTTATGGGGTTATATTAGCCAAAAAATATATATTTCAACAAGTAAACAGTACTGAGTTGGGTATAATAAGATATATTTAACAAATATGATGCATTTTTAAGCAACAACAAACTTGATCTAGGATTTAAAGCAATTAGAATAATACAGTCACAAGGTTACATGGAGAAATACATGGATTTACTGGACATATACATGTAGATACTGTATAGATATATATTCTATGCGTGAATAATGTGCTATACATGTACTCCTTTTGTATTGCACGAGAAATTTTGACAATAAACTTTTGTACCTTTTGCAGTTGTGTCTCCACTGTTGTTTGTTCCCTATGTCAAGAGGAGGAGGTGATGTTTTTGGCAGCGTTGGTTGGTGTTGTTTTTGCTGACTTAATAAATATAAATCCCTTAAGATAGCTTATGTTGTCATGTGAAGCTCTCCTCGCACTGCACTACAAAATGGCTGATTCACTATATAGTAGCTATATGGGGAAGGAGGGAACATTTTGAACACAGCAATGAAATGTAATGGTTGACATTATTTCATCTGAAGATGCCAAGAAAAAGCAAGCAGACTGTGCAATTTATTAGTGGATTTTGATGACATTTTCAGGAAAGGTGTGTAATGGCACAGGAACAGAGTACTGGCAGACAATCTAAGGCTGTCTTGCAAAACACGTTACCCACATGGTACACACAGCACTGGACAATGTTTAATCGTTATTAGCTCTGCCAAGAGGAGGGGGTAATGTGTTGCTGGTGTTGTGCCAAGAAGTGATTGAGGGTGGTGTGAGGGTGATGCAATTGACTGCCAAAAAGTGATTACCGTCTGCAGGAGCCAGGAGCGCCTGCTTATTAAAGGTGTACTGCCTGGTCTCAGGCCACCTACAATGTGTTTGTAAATGTTTTGAGGTTTTATTGCATCTGAAAAAAAATATATATATATATAATGTTGGCCAAAGTGTTTGCAGTTTGAATAAAAACATATGGCATTAATGAGATTCAAATCAAATCAAATCAAATCAACTCAACCTTTATTGTCATGTTGCTGTACATACAACTGTAGTGCAGGCAAGCTGAAATTGCGTTTCTCTCGGCGTCCATATAAGTAAAAAGAACATAATTTTAGACACACTCACACACCCTCACCCCCCACCCCAACACAGCCATTCACACTTCCCTAAGACATACTTGAAAACTAACTAGAACTATAATATGCAAATAATGTACATAATGTCCATAAGGTGCAGTAGTGTGTATGAGAGATTCCGGGTCAACTGTTCAGCATCCTAACAGCTTGTGGAAGGAAGCTGTTAATCAGTCTGGTGGTTCTGCCTCTGATGCTTCGGAATTGTTTGCCAGATGGCAGAAGTTCAGAGTGTTTACACAGAGGGTGAGAACGGTCCTTGACAATGTTCAGTGCCCTGCTCCTACAATGGTTCTGAAAAAGTTCTTGGACAGAGGGGAGGAAGACTCCAATTACCCTCTCAGCTCCCTTAACTATCCTCTGCAAGGCTTTTTTTTTTTTTTTTTTTTTTTTTTTTTAGATTTAGTATACTTTATTGATCCCCAGAGGGGAAATTGAGGGCCATCCACCACCTGGATGGATGAAGCAGCCACGATACGGCGCTATCCCTTAACCATTCACACACACATTCACACCTAGGGCCACTTTAGAGTCTCCAGTTAACCTAACCTGCATGTTTTTGGCATGTGGGAGGAAACCAGAGAAATCCCGGGGTAAACCCACGCATACACGGGGAGAACATGCAAACTCCACACAGATCACTGTTGGTCGGGGGCTGGGATCGAACCCACGATCTCACGATCCCCACGATCCCCCGGCCAAGGGTAAACTGTGCTGCCGCAGTGCTAACCACTGCGCCACCATGCAGCCCGTGCAGTATGTTTTGTCTGACATACTGCAGCTGGAGTACCATGTAGCAATGCAGTACGTCAGAACACTCTCCACCACACCTCTGTAGAAGGTCCTGAGGATGCAGATGGGGAGAGAGGCCTGTTTGGGTTTCCTCAAGAAGTGCAGTCTCTGCTGGGCCCGCTTCCTGATTCCCAAGGAATTCTTGCTCCAGGTCAGGCCCTGTGAGATCTGCACTCCGAGGAACTGGATGTTTTCCACTCTCTCCCCCAAACGGCCACCGATGCTGAGAGGGACATGTTCAGGCTGTGACTGCCGGAAGTTGATAATCATCTCCTTCATTTTGTCCACGTTGAGCACCAGATTGTTCTCCCTGCACCAGCCCTCCAGGTCTCTAACTTCTTCCCTGTACATTGATTCCTCATCTCTCTGAATAAATCCCACCACTGTGGTGTCGTCTGCAAACTTAATAATCTGGTTCCCCTCGTGTCTGGGCACACAGTCATGTGTTAGAAGTGTAAACAACAGTGGACTGAGTGCACAGCCTTGAGGGGATCCGGTGCTCAGCGTGATAGAGTTGGAGATGTTATTTCCAACACGGACAGACTGAGGTCTCTCAGTCAGGAAGTCCAGGATCCAGAGACATGTGGCGGTGTTCAGACCAAGAAGGAGTAGTTTCTCCATCAGTCTCTGGGGAGTAATGGTGTTGAATGCTAAGATGAAATCAATGTGCAGGAGTCTGGCATAGGTGTCTTTCTGATCCATGTGGGTGATGACAGAGTGGAGGGTGGTGACTATAGCATCCTCTGTGGAGCGGTTTGAATGATTTGCAAACTGGAGCGGGTTATGTGATGCAGGGAGGCAGGCTATGATGTGTGGTTTGACAAGCCGTTCAAAACATTTCATCACAGTTGGTGTCAGTGCAACAGGATGATAGTCATTCAGACAGGACACATCTGGTTTCTTTGCCACCGGTACTATGGTAGAGGTCTTAAAGCATCTGGGAACGATGGCCTGACTTAGGGAGATGTTATAAATGTCAGTCAGGACATCTGCCAACTTGCTCGCGCAGTCTCGGAGCACACGTCCCAGGATGTTGTCCGGACCTGCAGCTTTACGTGGGTTGACCCTGATTAGGGTCCTCCATGTGTCCGTTGCGTTGATGATAATAGCTGGCCCAACAGATGGTGGAGATGGGCCAGCCCTCCCTATGATTGTTGGGTTTGATGCTTCAAAATGTGCAAAGAAGTTATTGAGCCTGTCTGGAAGTGAAGCATCGTCATCATCAACCCCCTGCCTAGACTTATAATCCGTCAGTGCCCAAACTCCCTGCCACATCTGTTTGGTGTTCCTTGTGTCACAGAGGTGTCCCTGGATTTTCTCCACATAGATGCGCTTCGCCGTCTTAATTCCCTTTGAGAGCGCAGACCTGGCTGAGCAGAGGGCGATCCTGTCCTTCGCTCTGAAGGCTGCAACTCTGGTTGTGAGCAGTGAGCGTACCTCTGCCGTCATCCAGGGTTTATAGTTGCCCCGTGCAGTGATAGTCTTCACTATAGTGACATCCTCTGTGCACTTCACGATGTAGCTGGTGACCGTTTCAGCATACTCCTCCACATCTGTCCTGTCTTCCTGGGAGGCTGCTATTTTGAAGACCTCCCAGTCTGTGTGCAGAAAACAGTCCTGAAGTGCCGAGGCTGCACTCTCTGGCCAAATCCTGATTTGTTTCTCTACTGGCCTGCTGCGCTTCAGTAAAGGTTTGTAGGCAGGCACCAGCATCATGGAGAGGTGGTCAGAATGGCCGAGGTGGGGGCAAGATGTTGCCTTATAAGCATCTGGGAAGTTTGTGTACACCAAGTCCAACATATTCTCTCCTCTGGTCTTAAAGTCCACACATTGTTTAAACTTGGGGAGCACAGTCTTTAAACTGGTGTGATTAAAATCCCCCGCAACCACCACAAAACTGTCCGGGTGTGAAGTTTGAAATTCAATGATAGCGTCGTGCAGCTGTCCGAGTGCCTCGTTAGCATTAGCTTTAGCATTAGCGCTAGGAGCTATGTAAACAGCAGCTACAAACACGTTGGTGAATTCCCTCAGCAGATAGAATGGCCGACAATTTACGATAAGGAACTCCGCCAATGGAGATCAATGTTTAGATACTAATGTGCCGTTAACGCACCAGTTCTTATTAATATAGATACATACCCCCCCCCCCCACCCCCAGCTCTTACCGGAGCTAGCAGCCACTCTGTCCGCCTGGAACGATGTCATCCCTTCCAGCTGAATGGCCGTGTCAGGGATGTTGTCATGGAGCCATGTCTCCATGAACGCAAACACACAGCAGTCCCTCCACTCTCTCCGGATTTCTTTCAGCAGACACAGCCCGTCCAGCTTGTTGTCGAGGGAGCGGACATTGGAAAGAAGGAGCGATGGTACTTCTGGTCTGGAGGGGTTAGCCTTTAGCCTATCATGAATCCCGCCTCTTTTTCCTTGCTTCTGTTTGCGTTCGCGCCGCTTACGCTTCCACCTCTCCTGGGTAGCTGCCAGTGAAATCTCTGACAGTATTCCATGCTGGCGTAGAATGTCCAAGTCACAACTGATTGCAACTGATTCCAATATTTATGTGCAAAAACCTCATTGTTGTTTAGAAGCTACACTAATTCGCCATTGTTGACATAGAGCTGCATTTACCCCTAACTGCAGCAGAGCTCCCTAGCTTAGGGCAGCCTGCTAGCGGTCCTCCAGTCCTCCTCAGCAGCAAGGAGACAGGGTGTGTTGATAAAATTGTTGATAAAATTCTACAACACACTTGTTTTTCTTATAGAGTTGCTATTTCTCAACAGTTGTACAAACTGTTTCTGCTTGCTTTCTGTTTGCTTTTCGTGCTACACAGCAGTCTTTAGATTACACCCAATGACTCAATAGCCAAACCAATTAGAATCAGTTCTGTCCTCAGCTGAACTGACACATAGAAGAAAAATGCTGATACACGTGAGGGGAGCCCTCCCTCCTGCACGAGAGAGTGGCAGAGTTTTATAAAAGCTTGAGGGCTTACTTTTGGGGGAGCACTCTCTTGATATCTTGTGAGAGCTGTGCTCCAGCGCTGTCCGTGTACCATATCTCAGCGTTAGTAAAACAAGTGGAACTATATTTCATCTCTCTGCCTGGTCATTTAGCCTTCGTATCAAAGAACTGGAGGTTAAGACAAAATAGCGCAACAATTTGGTGTTTCCGCCCGGTTACGAGGTTAAATTTTAGTTTTGTAGATGGCGTGAGGATTTTTTTCTATAGTTTGGCGGCCACAAAACCCTAGAAAGTAAGCAGAAACCTTTTTCAACAAACTTCTGCGTGTCTCTTCAGGGACAGACCTTTCTGTAGAGATTAAAGTAGAACTGAACTCACCTTTTTGCCAAAAAAGTAGAATAGCAGATTAATTCCTTATTACCTATTGTATTTTTCAACACATAAAAGAAATTTTTAGGCCGTGCGATGGCCAAGCTATAAGCCGATAAACTTTTGCCTCTGGCTGGCAGTGCCAAACAAACCGGAAGTAGTGCAGACGACGCTGCGTGACGTCACGAGTGTGACCCTTATCAAAACAACAATGGCAGATGATAGCAGTTCCAGCAGTCAAGAACACCAGAGTTTTCAGAGTGAAGAGGCATTCAGGATCGATGACAAGACAGAGGAGGATGCAGGAGTGTCAAGTGAAGAGGAAGAGAGCGAGGGAGGCATTGAACCGTACAGATTAGAGCCAGAATTTTCGGGGGATTCCGGCACCGACTCAGACCGCAGCAGTGATGGGGAGGAGGGTCGCTTATTGAATACAGAATGGTGAGTCTTTACTTTGGCATGTTTGGGGTGTCAGGATAAGGAAAATTAACAATAAAAAAGAAAGGGGAAAAAAAACCCATCAGCATTTTTCCAACTTATTACAGTGATCCCTCACTTATCGCGTTTAATTTAAGACCACATTCATTGTTCTTTATCGCTTGTGTTGCTTAGTGGCACTTTTCGCTGTTCTCTTGTGCCTTTTTGTGCAAAATAGTACTTGTGACGCCCTTGGGGGGGGGGGGTGACGCTACTTCGCGGTTTTTCACTTTTCGCGGTCGGTTCTGGTCCCCATTAAACGCGATAAGTGAGGGATCACTGTATATCTAGAAACGCATCGCTTCCCGGTCGCTTTTCCTCCCCCTTTCTTTTCTTTCGTCGCCATGACAGCTTTCCTTGGCCACTGAACAGATCTTCCCAGGTGTTGGAAGTGTTTTGTAGTCGACTATCACGACAAAATGCACCAAAAACAACCAGTGTCGACGTGCTCGCAATGGTAAACATGGAGGACTGTGTCACACTCGTGACGTCACGCGGAACTCCGGCTGCACTTCAGCAGATTTGTCTGATTTTTCAGGGCGGGAAATTCAAAATCGCGATTTTCTCCAAGATTCCGGGATTTGTGGAGGGGGTGCCAATGATAAATTATCTTTATAATTGTATGTACTATCACCCAGTGCCGTTCAATGCCGTTCAGTTCAGTTCTACTTTAAATACTCACGTACTGTACGTGTGATTTTATTTGTGGACTGAACCTGAGATATGGTCCTGGATTTATGATATGTTGTTTTGATTAATGTTTCTCCAAACAGTTATAACCCCGCGGGATAAGTCATACGTGTTAATACTGTCCCTAAAAGTAGAGTTGGAGGTAGCTTAGCCAAAAGGTTTTAACCCTTTGGAATTATTGCTTAATTCCTAAAAGTAGAGTTGGCACCCCTAGCATAATTAGCTCAGACCAAAAGGTTTTAACTCCTAGAGAACTGCAAAAGGCGTGTCTCTAAAATAGAGTTGGTCTTACTGCAGAGAGTTTTAACCCTTTGAGCGTGTAGAATTTTTGGCAGGGAAACACAGAGTTTGACCTCAAATTTTCAAATGACAATAGCTTCAGAACGGTAATAGAGGAAAAGTCCCAATTACAAAAATGTTGCAGAGGGACCTAATTGTCTGCCAAGTGAACTTGCATCCATGCATTTTGCATAATTGGACCTAATTTGCATATTGCAACATTCCAAATTTTATTATAACACTATAGCTTCAGAATGATTATAGTTACAGTCCCAATTACAAAAGTGTTGCAGAGGAACCCAAGTGTCTGCCAGGTGAACTTGCATCCATGCATTGTGCATAATTGGACCTAATTTGCATATTGCGACAATCCAAATTTTACAACACTACAGCTCCAGAATGGTAATAGTTAGATGCAAAGTCCCAGTTACAAAAATGTTGCAGAGGAATCCAAGTGTCTGCCAAGTGAACTTGCATCCATACATTGTGCATAATTGGAATTTGCATATTGCAACAATCCAAATTTTATTATAACACTCCCTTCATTTGTCCCTTCATCTTCTACCGCTCCGGAAAAAGCTTCTACCGCTTTTCCGGAGCGGTAGAAGATGGATGGATGGACAATTTTTGCTTCACCACTGTCATCACATGGCCTCTTGTCCCTCCATTGCCAAAATTACAAAAAAATCATTCAAAACAAAAACATTTTTGGTGTCACACTGTCACCACATGGTCCTCTTGTCCCTTCATTGACAAAATTACTAAAAATCATTAACAAAACACAAATCTCATGGCACATTTGTTTCACACTAAACTAAAATGAAGCAAATGAAACACAGTTTATACAGCAAATATGTACCTGTTTGTTTCGTCAGTCACAAGCGTCCAGAATTCCGGAGTCCAAAACAGTGACACAAAATCATGGCGGGCGCAAATGACAGGTTCTTCTCTCCACGATTTCCAACTGGCTGTTCAAATGCTTTCAGCCACGGCTGATTAACTTTTTCATCTCTAAGAAGCTCCCAGCCGTCAATGTGCAAACTTCCCACCGCATCGCCACTACCTGTTGTTGTCCTGCCATGGCGCACATCTGGTGCATGTCAAAGTGCACCAGCTGTGTGCTCTTGCCCAGCCAACTGTCGCCCATGGGCTGCTCTGGACCGTTTTGCTCCACGACCACGGTTTGGAAAAGCAGAACATTCTGCAGATGAGGCTCCTGTGCCATTTTGGGCACGGCTGGACACAGAAAATGCAGCTGCAGTGTCGTGCACAAGACGCCTGTCTCCACTTTCGCCAGAACTGCTTGCACCATTGTCCAAAGGCACATAATCAGGGCTGGACTCTAATTCAGATGATGAACTAGGGCTAAGCTCTTCCTCTGACCCAGGAGCAGTGAATACAAGCACTAATACCTCTTCAGCTGAGAGTGTTTTCCTCGCCATACTGTCTCCTCCGTGTCAAACAGCAGAATGAAAGGGGGCGGGCGTCAAACGCTGATTTGACCTACTTTTTGAATTGGACCATTTCTAGTTCTCGCGGTAAGTGAAAAGCCACACCTTTCCACCACCAAGTAGTGTTAAAAGGTTTGTACATTTCACACTCTATTCAGCTGTACAGGCTTTGTTTAGACTGATCAGCTGACAGGTGCAGAAGTGCGCCATACACACTCAAAGGGTTAAATTGTGGAGAAATTATTGTTGTGAAGAAGTGGAGATAAATAAGATCATAATAATAATCTCATTCTATGTTATAAGCGCGCCTATGCGGAGAAAATCCAGGGACACCTCTGTGACACTAGGAACACCAAGCAGATGTGGGAGGGAGTTCGGACACTGACGGGCTTTAAGTCTAGGCAGGGGGTCGATGATGACGACGCTTCACTTCCAGACAGGCTTAACGACTTCTTTGCACGTTTTGAAGCATCAAACTCGACAATTAGAGGGAGGACCGGCCCACCCCCACCATCGGTCGGACCAGCTTTTACCATCAACACAGCGGACACATGGAGGACCCTATCCAGAGTCAACCCACGCAAAGCTGCAGGTCCAGGCAACATTCCGGGACGTGTGCTCCGAGAGTGCGCGAGCGAGTTGGCGGATGTCCTGACTGACATTTATAACATCTCCCTGAGTCAGGCCATCGTTCCCAGATGCTTCAAGACCTCTATCATTGTACCGGTGGCAAAGAAACCAGTGGTGTCCTGTTTGAATGACTATCGTTCTGTTGCACTTACACCAATTGTGATGAAGTGTTTTGAACGGCTTGTCAAACCACACATCACAGCCTGCCTCCCTGCATCACACGACCTGCTCCAGCTTGCATATCGTTCAAACCGCTCCACGGAGGATGCTAGTACAGTACTCAAGGCTGTGTACTCAGTCCACTGTTGTTTACACTTCTAACACATGACTGTGTATCCAAACACGAGGGGAACCAGATTATTAAGTTTGCAGATGACACCACGGTGGTGGGACTTATTCAGAGGGATGAGGAATCAATGTACAGGGAAGAAGTGAGAGACCTGGAGGGCTGGTGCAGGGAGAACAATCTGGTGCTCAACGTGGACAAAACGAAGGAGATGATTATCAACTTCTGGCGGTCACAGCCTGAGCACATCCCCCTCAGCATCGGCGGCCGTTTAGTGGAGAGAGTAGAGAACATCCAGTTCCTCGGAGTGCAGATCTCGCAGGACCTGACCTGGAGCAAGAATTCCTTGGAGATCAGGAAGCGGGCTCAGCAGAGACTACACTTCTTGAGGAAACTCAAACAGGCCTCTCTCCCCATCTGCATCCTCAGGACCTTCTACAGAGGTGTGGTGGAGAGTGTTCTGACGTACTGCATTGCTACATGGTACTCCAGCTGCAGTATGTTAGACAAAAAAGCCCTGCAGAGGATAGTCAAGGGGGTGGAGAGGGTAATTGGAGTCTCCCTCCCCTCTGTCCAAGAACTTTTTCAGAACCGTTGTAGGAGCAGGGCACTGAACATTGTCAAGGACCGTTCTCACCCTCTGCATAAACACTTTGAACTTCTTCCATCTGGTAAACGATTCCGGAGCATCAGAGGCAGAACCACCAGACTGATCAACAGCTTCCTCCCACAAGCTGTCAGGATGCTGAACAGCTGACCCGGAATCTCTCATACACACTACTGCACCTATGGACATTTTGTATATTATAGTTAGTTATTCTTTTTCCCCAAGTATGTCTCAGGGATGTGTGAATGGATGGGTGTGGGGGTGTGGGGTGGAGCTATGTGGGAGTGTGTCTTAATCATGCTGCTTCTTATATGGATGCCGAGAGAAACGCAATTTCATCTTGCCTGCACTACAGTTGTATGTACAGCAATATGACAATAAAGTTTGATTTGATTTGATTTGATTTGATTTAAGATATTGATGTTAGACAATAGCACTTAAACTGGTTGGACTAAATGGCAACAGAACTGGACAACGATAAATTGGACAATGACAAACACAATTCTGAATACCCTCCGGGTACCTTGGGATACGCATCGAAGGAAATGGAGGAAGTGTTAAGAGCAACTGCACGACGTGAAAAATTAAATGAAGAGGGCAAACAGTTTTAAACATGGGTTAAGTGGCTACAAAGAGACGGCATATTTGGCCATTTGGGAGATCCCCTACCACTCAAAGCCACGTATATAAATAGATTGCACAAGCAGCAAGAACAGGTGACCGAAGAGGAGAAAAAGGCTGGTCTCCTTAGGAAGAGCAAGAAACGCAAGGCAAAGATCATTATACAAGATAGATTGGCATTAACACAACGTTATTTCAGTAAATCCCCTTTTAAACAGGCACTGGTGACGGTCCAGGCACTACTGGAGGAGAGCGAGAAATCCGTAGATCGTGGAGAAACGTGTAAGAATCCATAAGAATTCAGGCACACAGCGGAGGGATTAACGTGACCGTTGAAATATTTTACTGTATTTTGTGAGTTTTAGATAAAAGTTACTGCAGTCTGGGTTGTTTTGTCTCTGTGTAATCTGCTCCGGTGTGGAAGAAAAAAAAAGTGAGAGTTCTCCATGGAGGCGGAAGGAGCAAGTTGTAAAACTGTTGTTTGTGATTTTTTTTTTTAGCATAAAAGGATTGATTAGTTAATTGTTATCCTTTCGAGAAGTGTTTAAAATTATAGGTATAATTATTTGGCATGAACCTAAAAGTCTTTATTGTATGACCTTGTGGAGATAACATGTGTTTTATCAAGTACTACACATGTACTTTATTACATGTATAGTTTATTTCTCTTATCTTATCATGTTTAATGTTGCAGCATTGTACCGAGACAAATTCCTAGTTTGTGTACTACATGAACAATGGCAATAAACCTGATTCTGATTCTGATTCTGATTCTGATTCTGTTTATATATCTGTGTGTCCTTGGGGGAAAGAAGCAGACAGAGAAAGAACTTGAAAAAAATAGATAAGGCGTGTAGTTACTGATTTGTGTGTAAAAACTTGGTAAAAGGGAAAAGAAATAATCTGTATATGAGTATTTTTGCAAAGTTTTGAGGTTTTACTTTTTCTTTCAGTCTAACTTTGTGGGTTTTCATTATAATGTTGTGTACATGATGAACTATTTACATATTTTTAAAGCCAATATTTTCATTCCCTCCAGTTTTTTTTCTTTGGAAAATGAAAAACCTTGCGCTACTTTTATTCAGTTTTTTGACGTATCACTGGCTTTTCTTTTTTTTTCTTTGACTGAAGCATAACAGTGCACTTCACAGGGAAAAAGGACCTCTCAGTTGACAAGCATTTTTTGAAGCTAAGTAGAACAAATGATATTGCAAATGACATAAAGCATAACAATTTAAATGACTCTGACTTTAAAAATGTAGTGTTCACATGACTTCACACTGCAGGATACATCTGATGCCACTCATCACATAATGGTGTGACAATATCACATTTCAGATTCCAAGGTTGTCATAGCCAGGAGTGGCACTGGGGTTAAGCTCCCAGTGCTCATAAAATGCTCCTTACGGCATGCGTCTCGAAAAACCTCTGACAACTAAGTCCAACTCCTAGCCTGCCCGTGTGGTTTAGTCTCTAAGCCCGGCGGAACTGCTTTTACTAATAGGAGAAGGGGCGAGGGCGGCTCTCTGGCGCCTTAAAACCAGATGCTTCGGGTAGATGGTGGCTCGTCAACCTGGGAAGGTAGCCCATCTAGGGGAAGGTAAACCCTGATTTCAAACCTCCACTGCCTTGCGGCACACCCGGTCACGGGAAAGGCTTCGGGAGTCAACCCTGAGGAAAAATCCGGAGTCGGAGCCCTAAGGCAGTTCTCTGTTGTGCTCAACATCATTCTGGCAGCTCCTGCGATGGCGCTGCTGCCAAACTATAGCAGCCCTGCTGTTCCTTTGGATTCATCAGTAACGTGGAGAGGGGGGACATGCTGCATGGGTAACATCTTGTCCTCCATATCTTCCTGCCCAGGCTTGAATCCTACCAACGCCCAACGCTGGAAGGTAGAACACCGGTGCACATCGGCCTGTTCAGCCACAGGTGGTGCTGTTCCAGCAGAGTAGACGTTTAGGATTCTCTTCCATGGTCATCATAGACCGACGGAGGCCGACGATCACATTTCAGAAATGTGACAGTAATAAGGAATATGTTTTCCTGATGCTCAGCCATGACCAAGCTGGGCCTCGGGACTACAGTCCACCCCATAATTTACCAAGGAATATATAAAATGAGGCATTCCTTGTACAAAATTAAGCCAAATTCTAATTAGGCAAAATGTCCACCTTTCCAATGACTGAAGGAGTGTGACACAAACTTTCACAAGGATTCACTTACACAAATTCAACCTGTCTGTGTTCAACTGGACAAACTAATCCTAGTTATCAATGCTAAATCATATCAAAACTGCACAGACAGCTATATTGCTTTTCCTAAATGGAATTTGTAAATTAGTTCAAGAGATGTCATAAAAGAAACCATGATTATTGAAACCTCATTTTGAAGGAGCTATACTACTCACAAATTTTCATCTAAATTAACTGTGTGTAACACATAAAAGTGGTAACACGCTTCCTTCTAGTAAACAGACACTACCCATCAAGCAAATACCCTGTAACTTTGCTGCATGTGCATCTCCATGCATCAAAAGGGGGGTATCAAAGAAATTAAATAACAAAAATAATTAGCAATCCTCAGAAAAATAGATAATACATAAAAATTATCAATAGATGATCATTAATGAAGAAAAAATATAAATGAAACTGCATGGTAATGAAATCACAGCATTCAATAGGAGAAGTTAAAAGGTACATCAATAAATTTCCAGATATTTAAGAAAATATCTGTAGATTATTGTAAAGGAAATATCATGTTTATAAGGAACACGGTAAACTGATCTGGAAGAAAACCATGCAAATTTACGAGAAAAGTTCCAACTGTCTAAGGAAAGTCCAACTTGTGCTGAATTTATGTTTACTGTGGGACTTAATTTAGAATCTACTACAAAGACAATACAGATTCTTACTCAATTAAAGGAACAATGCCTTAGGGAGCTCAAAGCAAAATAATTTGATCAGGGGTGGGGGGGTGGGGGAGCAAGGACCAGGAGGGCATTTGGTGCTCCCATACGGAACTAGGACAAAATGAGGAGAAAAAACATCTTGTTACATCTTGTTCAACTCTTTGACGGCAGCAGGAACAAAGCTGTTTTTGTAGTGCTGGGTTTTACTTTTTGGGACAGTAAACCTCCGTCTGGAGGGAAGAAGCTGAAAGTGGCAGTGCAAAGGGTGGGAGTCATCATTTAAAATGATGATGATGTATTTGCATAATATGTGCAATAAAGTTGACCAGACGACAATGTGCTCTCTTGTCCATGCAGGTTGATTTAGTGCTGATATACAATTCACTGACACATTCTAGCATGCTAAGATGCTGTTCTCATGCTCACTGAGAGTTACAGACCAATAGTAGGCATCTATGGTCACAACTTGGGATACAAAGTTATCCATTAATTCATTAATCATCAGTTGATTCATTTTATCGATCAATTAACGATTGATTGAAAAGAAGCATTTTTCCTGAGAATCTGAATCTCCCTCGGTACAATATGGTCTTTCCATCTTAAACATATAAAAAGTTAATTACTGTTTTTGATATACTGAATAAAACACAAACTTCTATTCCTCAATGACTTCTTGTACCATTTGCATTTTTTTTCCCACAGACAATGGTATTTTTTGTAGGGTAACATATTTTGTACTGTGTAGTGTGTACCATGTGCTGGTACATCTCAGTAAATTACAAATGTCATGATTTTTAATTTATTTACAGTATTGCTAAATCTGGCATACTTACATTTGTATTAATGTAATGTAATGTCTCTTTCAAATAAACATTAAACTAAACTCAGCATTTTAAAAACTATTACCAATGTCATGAATTTATCTTTTTTGGTTACATTACAAAAAATAACTTTCAAGTTCTAATTTACTGAGATGAGATGCACTGGTAGACTGTTTTAACAGGACAATAAATTGCCAGCTGCTTCATCTGTTGCATGTTAAACATTGCCACAGTACCCAGGAAACCCAGGCAAACCCAGAACAATCTGAACTCCTCTGTTGTCGGTTGTGGGAACTTGAGTCGAGTCTGCTTTCATTGGACATTGGAATGTGCCATTAGAACTTGTTGTGGCTCTCTGACGTAATCCGGAAGAGTGAGATGTTTCACTCTGCACAGTGCATGTGTTCTGGGTGCTTAGCATCTTCTTTTGCTTTTTCAGTTGGAATACGGCAGTGGAGGACTGTGTGCACCCCAGCCTGGACAATGACACCACTACATTTGATAGAATAAGCTCCCATTGAAAAGGACTGGGGGTAGCTCGTGGAACAGTGGTTAGCACTGTGGCAGCACAACAAAAAGGTCACGGTTTCAATCTCACCCCTGACCATCGTGGGTTTGATCCCACCCCTGACCATTGGTGACTCTTCTGTGTGGAGTTTGCATGTTCCCCCCATGTCTGTGTGGGTTTTCTCTGGGTACTCCAGTTTCCTGCCACAGGCCAAAGACATGCAGGTGAGGTTAATTGGCATCAACTGGGGATTCTAAGTTGTCCTTAGGTATGGATGTGAGAGTGAATGGCTGTCTGTCTCTCTGTGTTGGTCCTGCGATGGACTGCTAATCTGTCCAGAGTGGACCCTGCCTCTCGTGCAAGGATGCTGGGACAGGCTCCAGCCCCCCTGTGACTAGAAAAGGATTAAGTGGTAGAAGATGGATGGATGGATGAAAAGGACTGCTGAGTTACCAATTAACTGACAATTTAATTTAGTCGACTAAATTCTTACTGGCAATTAATCAAAAGTCAGTTCATTATTAACATCCCTATACACAATCAGTCAGAATGCAGAATATACTGTAGGTACCCCATTCTAATTGCTTGGGTACGAATTTTAACACAAAAGTTTTGTCAGAATGTTACAATCCTTTGGGAGTTTGTGTATGGTTCCTGTTTTCGCTTTATATCCTTCTAGTGCTGCAGCAGCTTCTTGACATGTTTGCAGCTTTGGCAGGTGTGGGATAAAGCTTGTGCCAGCAGAAGTTGAATTTGAACTTTTTATTACCTCCGCCAAGGAGGTTATGTGATCATCGGCATTGGTTTGTCTGTCTGTCTGTCTGTCTGTCTGTCTGTTTGTTTGTCTGTCTATTTGTTTGTTTGTTAGCAAGATAACTCAAAAAGTTATGGACAGATTTTCATAAAATTTTCACAGATTGTCAGAAATGGAGTATCCTACAGATGATTAGATTTTGGTGGTCATCCGGATCACCGTCCACAAGAAAACCGCCATTATGCAAAATGCCATTTTCGTGAACAACTACTAAACCACTAATCCTATCATTGTCAATCCAATTGCTAGTCATATGTTTTCATGGTCAAGGAATCTGAAAATGTACACACAAACACTGTATGGGGGGAACTGTGGCGCTAAACAGCCATTACGGAAAATGCCATTTTCGTCAATAACTACTGAACCACTAATCATATCATTGTCAATCCAATTGCTTGTCATATGTTTTCATGGTCAAGGAATCTGAAAACATGCACACAAACACTGTATGGGGGGAACTGTGGCGCTAAACCACCATTACGGAAAATGCTATTTTCGTCAATAACTACTGAACCACTAATCCTATCATTGTGAATCCAATTGCTAGTCATATGTTTTCATGGTCAAGGAATCTGAAAACATACACACAAACACTGTATGGGGGGAACTGTGGCGCTTGGCGGAGGTCTGTGCTCTCTGAGTGCTTTTCTAGTATTGTAATTTGACTCTGTGCATGCGCAAATGCACACAAGGTAAAAACCCCACTGTTGCCATGAGCAGAACAACACCTGTTTTAGGTAGTCTTCCAACACTCATTTGGTGTGTGTGTGTGGGAAATGGCCAATGCTAACTTTCAAGCAACAAGTCCCACGCTGATCTTTGAGTGACATTTTTTCATTTTTTTTCATTTGTTTGTTTTTCGCTCCACTAATGAAAGGTTAGATTTAGGCGTCACCTCTTCTATCAGTTAGGATTAGGACAATGTTTTGGTTGTTGATTTGTCACCTCTAATGGAGAAAGAGAATGAAAATGAAAGAAGAGAAACTGGCAACATTAAGGTAGACATGTTTGTAGCTCTGCCACATATTTAATTGCGTCACCCCTTTTATGAAGAGAATGGTAGCCACATAAAAGGAGGTCTGAGGTGTCTTCATTGATATGATGCAAATTTATAATGCTCCATTTCATGTTTGTGCCTTGTGACAGTCATGTTCTATTTTCTGAATGTATGCATGTGAAAACATAATTTACCCGTGATTACATCAGCTGGTATGGGAGTGGCCATCAGCTGATTGCCAGAAGCTGGGAGCAGCGATAAGAGGAAGGCGGAAGTCGCCGTGAGACGTTCTTTCTCTCGTTCATCCCAGACTCACAGGCTGACAGGTCTGCTGTGACGAGGAGCGGCCGTCAAATGGATGTCTGAAATAAAGGCCTTTCATTGAGACAGTTGGAGCAACCAGGAGGAGCGACCGTACGCTGGGAGTCTATGAGGGACCGATGGCTGACGGTACATTTCTCACCGTGAACCGGCAGGTTGGTTGGCCCGGGAGGAGGACGCTGGACCGGGAAAACTAACTGTGCACCCGGAGGGAAGGGCAGCGGACCCAAAGCCAGTGAGAACTTTCCCTTTTGTCTCGCAATCATTATTTTTTCCTCATCTCCATTTTGACTGAGCTCAGTGTCTTTTTTTGGTCAGTTCTACAGTGACGTCCGGTTTGGTTTTGGGTGACTTTGATGGGACACTTTATTGTTCTTTTTATTAATTTTTTGCTGGCAAAGACTGGGAACACTTATGGACAGCTGAACTCTATATTGAATTGTGATTTGTGTGAGTATAGATTGTGTAAATACATTGTGGATGTGGTAAATAAGGGATAAATAGAATTGTTGTATAATCATTATTTTTGTGCAATATTGAACTATAATAATAACCCACAAAAAAAACATCCAAGCCTGTCCAGAGTGAAATCATTTCATCCCTCGTTTTTAGTAATATTCTCTATATTATAGAAGCGTGTTACATGTTTCTTAAAGCTGTAAATGCCATGTATCCACTGCATGTGAAAAATGTTTTTTGTTAATTTCTCAGAATGAAAACAAAGTGCAATTTTACATTTTTTTGTTAGACTGGGCTACACTGGGACCTAGCCTCAGGCAAAACTAGTCAAATGCAGATGGAAAGAATTGTTTTACACCTGCAACTTGCTCTACGTGCTATTAAAATGCTAACCCTTTTTTGAAGAGAAGTGAGTATTTTGATATTTTTTTGATTATCGCGTGACCAATAGACACCTTTCAGAAGCTTTAAACCTACAAAAACACTTTTTCAGTCAATGACCCCTTTAAGATACTTCACTTGTCAAAGAAAGAACTCTTTGTTTTATATCTGAAACTGCAACAAAAATCAAAACGATGCCATTTAGCAAGTAACTAAAAAATGTATGTATATAGTATTTTGAGAGAAATCAGGAAAATATTGCTGTGTTCCTCTGGAGATAAAGCAAACATGAAAGGTTGTTTATTATATTTATCAGATTATTGAAAACTGACTAATATTCAATGGTATTGTAAACTATCTCCTGGCTGCACCAGGAAGCTTCCGAACAAATAAGCAAAAAAGTTTAAAATATTGTCCAGTTTACAGCATGGTTCATGTAGTGAAAATCATAGCGACAGCTACTCACCTCAGGACAGTACGCTTGGACTTGATTCTCTGTGGTTATCAGTTTAGTGATGATACAGAATACTGACGATCCCTAAAAAGAAGACATATGTAACCATCACTATGCTTAGTCGTCTGTGCCCATGTATATCCTCTCTTCTGCCCATCCCTACCTGTGTAGGAGTAACATAGTCAGCAACATCCATGACCTTGTTGTTGTAGACTCCAAAACCTTTGACTTTGGTCATCACAGATGATTCAATTGCTGTGTCTCTGACCTGGTAGGCTTTCTCATAGAGGAAAACCCACCTAAAATACAGAAAGAGAGTTTACTCAAGTTAAATGGTACCTCTTAAGCCATTTCCTTCTCCAAAGCATAATGGGCACCATATAGGGATAGCTTCTTTCTTAGCAATAGTTTCTTTCCCCATTCTATAATACTAAAAACCGAGATAAAGGGCAGAAAGTATTTTTGTATGGTCTTTGGAACATCTCGGGTGGGAAGTGAACTCAAAGGCCCCTAGAAATTCTTGCAAGCCCAATAACTCATCTGATAAACTTGTCTGTCAAACAGTTGAGTGTTTCAACAGTGTGGAAGAAAGCCAAAGTTACCCTAGTCTTGAAGTCTGGTGATAAAAACAAACCAGAAAATTATCAACCAATTAGTATTTTATCATTAGTCTCTAAAGTGGTTGAGAAGTGGGTCGCCATGCAAATAACTGAACATATTAATATATGTGAAACCCCTCTCCACCGAGTACAGTTTGGATTTCATAAATATCACTCAACTGAGACCTTCCCACGGAGGTTGATGAGTGTGATCCCTCTAAAGTTGGAGCACACCCTCCAGTCCCTTTTCTTGAAGAAAGAAACAACAACCCTGGTTTGCCATGCCAAAGGCACTGTCCCGGACCTCCACGCAATGTTGCAGAGGCGTGCCAACCATGATAGCCGACAACATCTAGGGCTTTGAGGTACTCAGGGTGAATCTCGTCCACCCCCCGAGGCCCAGCCACCAAGGAGCTTTTTAACCATCTTGGCAACCTCAGCCCCTGTGATAGGTGAGTCGTCCCCCTCATCCACAAGCCCTGCTTCCTCTGTGGAAGGCATGTCAGTGGGATTGAGGAGATCCTCGAAGTATTCCTTTCACCACCCGATGATGTCCTCAGTCAAAGTCAGCAGCATCCCATCCGCACCATACACAGTGTGGAAAGGGATCTACAGTACTTCCCCCACCTGAGCCACCGGACAGTTTGCCAGAATTTCTTTGAGGCCGACCGAAAGTCTTTTTCCATGGCCTCACTAAACTCCTTGGACACCCAAGTTTTTGCTTCAGCAACCACCCATGCTGCACGCCACTTGGCCTGCCAGTACACCTCGGCTGCTTCGGGAATCCCACAAGCCAACCCAGCTTGATAGGACTCCTCCTTCAGCTTAATGACCCCCCTCACCACTTGTGTTCACCACTTGGTTCGGGGGTTGCCGCCACAAGATGCACCGATCACCTTGTGGCCCCAGCTCTGGGCCGCCGCTTCAACAATGGAGGTGGAGAACATGGCCCATTCAGACTCCATGTCTCCAGACTCCCTCGGAATGTGGTTGTAAGGTCTTCTGGAGGTGGGAGTTAAAGACCTCCCAGACAGAAGCCTCAGCCAGATGTTCCAAGAACACCCTCGCTATACGTTTGGGTCTACCTGGTCTGAATGGCATCCTCCCCTGCCATCAGATCCAAATAACCACAAGGTGGTGATCAGTTGACAGCTCTGGACCTCTCTTTACCCAAGTGTCCAAGACAGATGGTCGCAGGTCTGATGACAGGAAAACAAAATCGATCATCGACCTGTGACCTAGGGTGTCCTGGTGCCAGGTGGAGATATAGACACCCTTATGCTTGAACATAGTGTTCGTTATGGACAAACTGTGGTTAGCACAGAAGTCCAATAACTGAACACCACTCGGGTTCAGATCAGATCAGGAAGGCCGCTCCTGCCAGTCACCCCCCTCCAGGTTTCACTGTCATTGCCCATGTGTGCATTGAAGTCCCCCAGAAGGACAATGGAATCTCCAAGAGGAGCATCCTCCAGCACCCCAGTCAGAGACTCCAGAAAGGGTGGGTACTCTGAACCATCACTTGGTGTATAGGCACAAATGGCCAGGACCCGTTTCCCAACCCGAAGGCACAGGGAAGCAACCGTTTCATCCACCAGGGAAAACTCCAATATAGAGGCAGCAAGGTGGGGGGATACAAGAATACCCACCCCTGTTCATTGCCTCTCTCCTGGGGCAACTCCAGAGTACTGGAGAGGAGAGTCCGGCCATTGGTCAAACCTTTGATTCAGGAGGAGCAATGTGGTTTTCGTCCTGGCCGTGGCACATCGGACCAGCTCTTCACCCTCTCGAGAATCCTCGAGGGTTCATGGGAGTTTGCCCAGTCAGTTTACATATGTTTTGTGTACTTGGGGAAGGCATTCAACCACGTTCCTCATGGGTTTTTGTGGGGGGCTCTTCAGGAGTATGGGGTATCAGGCTTGTTGTTACGAGCTATCCGGACTCTATATGACCATTGTGAGAGTTTGGTTTGCATTGCCAACACTCGGTCGGACTCAGTCCCTGAAACAGTTGGACTCTGCCAGGGCTGCCCTTTGTCACCAATCCTGTTCATAATTTTTATGGACAGGATTTCTAGGTGCAGCCAAGGAATGGAGGGTGTCATGCTTGGTGACCACAGGATCTCATCTGTGTTGTTTGCAGATGATGATGTCCTACTGGGTTCATCCAGCAATGACTTACAGGTCTTACTGGAACGGTTTGCCGCTGAGTGTGAAGCGGCTGGGATGAGAATCAGTACCTCCAAGTCCGAGTCCATGGTCCTCAGCCAGAAAAAAAGGTGGATTGTCCTCTCCAGGTTTGGGACAAGCTCCTGCCTCAAGTGGAGGAGTTTAAGTATGTCGGGGTCTTTTTCACGGGTGAGGGGGGAATGGAGTGAAAGATTGACAGACGGATCGGAGCAGCATCTGCAGGGATGAGGATGTTGTACCAGTCTGTTGTGGTGAAGAGGGAGCTGAGTTCTAAGGCAAAGCTGTTGATTTACTGGTCAGTCTGAGTTCCTACCCTCACCTATAGTCATGAGCTTTGGAAAATGACTGAAAGAATGAGATCATAGATACAAGCACCTGAAATGAGCTTTCTTCATAGGATTGCTGGACTCATTCTTAGAGATAGGGTGAGGAGTTCAGTCATCCAGGAGAGGCTCAGAGTAGAACCGCTGCTCTTCCACATTGAAAGGAGCCAGTTGAGGTGGCTTATGCACCTGATCAGGATGCCTCCTGGACGCCTCCCACTTGAGGTGTTTCAGGCACATCCCATTGGTAGGAGACCCCGGGGAAGAGCCAGGACTCACTGGAGAGACTAGGTCTCCCAGCTTGTCTGGGAACACCTTGGTATCCTCTCTGAAGAGCTGGAGCAGGTGGCTGGGGAGAGGGAAGTCTGGGCTTCTCTACTTGAACTGCTGCCTCCACAACCCAGACCTCCGGAAAAGCATTAGAAAATTGATGGATGGATGTATGGATGGATGGCACTCAACTGAGACAGCCACCTGCTATTTTTTGAGAACATCCAAAGTTTATTGGATAAGGGTTGCTCTTTTGGAGCTGTGTTCCTGGATTTAATATGAGCTTTTTGTCACAATTAACCATGACTAGTGCATGGCTGTAGAACCAAGTATTCCTGTCTGAAACAGGAAGGTCAATCAGGCTTTGCAGGCCTTAATGTAGGCTGCTTGAAAGTGGAACACAGAGGTGGAGCCTAGATGTAGGCAATCACACGTTAGACTTTGACAAATATAAAAGGGACTGAAGTGAGATTTATTTGATTGTGTGACTATTAAATCCAGAATAACTGAAAATGAATCAGACAGCCAATATTAGCGACTGTTTAAGAACCGCTTGTTTTGAACCAGATTATTAAGTTTGCAGACAACACCACAGCGGTGGGACTTATTCAGAGGGATGAGGAATCAATGTACAGGGAAGAAGTGAGAGACCTGGAGGGCTGGTGCAGGGAGAACAATCTCAACGTGGTGCTCAATGTGGACAAAATGAAGGAGGTGATTATCGACTTCCGGTGGTCGCAGCCTGAGCACGTTCCCCTCAGCATCGGCGTCCGTTTAGTGGAGAGAGTGGAGAACATCAAGTTCCTCGGAGTGCAGATCTCGCAGGACCTGACCTGGAGCAAGAATTCCTTGGGGATCAGGAAGCGGGCCCAGCAGAGACTGCACTTCTTGAGGAAACTCAAACAGGCCTCTCTCCCCATCTGCATCCTCAGGACCTTCTACAGAGGTGTGGTGGAGAGTGTTCTGATGTACTGCATTGCAACATGGTACTCCAGCTGCAGTATGTCAGACAAAAAAGCCCTGCAGAGGATAGTCAAGGGAGCGGAGAGGGTAATTGGAGTCTCCCTCCCCTCTGTCCAAGAACTTTTTCAGAACCGTTGCAGCAGCAGGGCACTGAACATTGTCAAGGACCGTTCTCACCCTCTGCATAAACACTTTGAACTTCTTCCATCTGGTAAACGATTCCGGAGCATCAGAGGCAGAACCACCAGACTGATCAACAGCTTCCTTCCACAAGCTGTCAGGATGCTGAACAGTTGACCCGGAATCTCTCATACACACTACTGCACCTACGGACATTATGTATATTATTTGTATATTATAGTTCTAGTTAGTTTTCAAGTATGTCTTAGGGATGTGTGAATGGCTGTGGTGTGTGTGTGTGTGTGTGAGTGTGTCTTAAATTATGTTCTTTTACTTATATGGACGCCGAGAGAAACGCAATTTCATCTTGCCTGCACTACAGTTGTATGTACAGCAATATGACAATAAAGGTTGATTTGATTTATTTATTTTTTTCAATCACTTATTTGTGTGATCTTTTATGACTTATATTCATAATAGTGTATGTTGCACTTCCGGGAATAGGAGTTGTTCAGTCACCATTATAGTTTAGTTTATACGTGTAGTTTATAGTCTGTTGTCAATAAACTCATGCAGTACTATAACAGGACACATTTACAAATATTGGAGACCCACTGTAGTGCACCCTTTTATATTTTAGCAATATTATAAGTACAAAACACCCAACATTATTATTATTATTTTTGTATTTGGATACTTTTTTGATCCCCAGAGGGAAATTCAGGGCATCCATGGTATGGCGCCAATCCCTTCACCATTCTCTCTCTCTCTCTCTCTTTCTCTCTCTCTCACACACACACACACACACACACACACACACACACACACACACACACACACACACACACACACACACACACACACAGAGAACAGAATGAGCTGTTTTGCTGCAACTGTTGCAACAGTTTTGTCCATCTCTCTGTAAATATTGAAATAAAAATGATTTACTTCTTTATTTGAGCATTTTTTGCATCTTGTTGTCATTTAGTCAAAGCATACAGTATGTGTCTGCATATGATATGCAGTTGATCTGGCCATTCCGCTCCACAATGAAGCAGCAGACCGGACTGCCGTCTACCACTGACCGGGCAGGCTGGGCGTTTCTCTCCACGAACCATCGTAGAGCACCCGGTCAAACATCGGTGTTGGAGAAGCAACAGCTGTCCCAGGGAGTCAAGCCCAGCCTGCCTAGTTAACGGGAGTCTCGGCTGCTGCTTTACCCATGTGCCAGTGATGTCCTTTGCAACACCACGGGTCCCTGCCAGCCCCCCATGCATCTCATGTTCTCCATGCCAAATTATCCATTAGACCTATGCAATCACAGCAACTTTATGGTATAATTTTTTGAGCATTAAATCTAAAGTATTCTCTTTTTCTTGTCTGGTTTGCTCATGGAGCGTTGTGGTTACTAATTTTTTTTTTTTTTGGTATACTTTATTGATCCCAGAGGGGAACTTGAGGGCATCCACTTGGATGGATGAAGCAGCCATGGTACGGCGCTATCCCTTAACCATTCACACACACATTCACACCTAGGGCCACTTTTAGTCTCCAATTAACCTAACTTGTATGTTTGTGGCCTGTGGGAGGAAACCAGAGAAATCCCGGAGTAAACCCACGCAGACACGGGGAGAACATGCAAACTCTACACAGATCACTGTTGGTCAGGGGCTGGGATTGAACCAGGGATCCCATGGCCAAGGGTGAGTTGCTGTGCTGCCACAGCGCCACCACACCGGTCGGATGCCTGTGATGCCTGTGGTTAATCCAAAACCCTGCCCACACTTCTAGAAGCCTGGGCATGAGACAGAGAGGTAACTGGCATTCCCCGAATTATCCTTTAGACATACGCAATCACGGCAACATTACTGTCATAAATGCCCTTCAGGGCAGGATGAAGACCCAAACGCTAGCTGTGAGTTTGCTTGAAGTTCAATAATCAAAAACACAAAACTTACGAGGCAGGAATTTGAGGAGAACAGCAAAGGCTGAGACATGGCACACATGTCAGGATAACAAAGTGAAGCGTGGAACGCACGCAGAATACAAAGTGAGAAAAGACGGGGGACTCCTGTGTGAGCATAGAGAACGACACTACACCACTAGAGCGACAGGGATAATTACAAAAATGAGAACAGGTGTGAGTGCAAGAGCGAGGATAATCAAATTCAACAAGTGACAGCTTTGACAGCTCATGAACAGCACTTGAAACAACGGAAATAAACACACAGCGCTGTCAAAATAAAAGCACAGACCGGGAATGAATAATGAATCATATCAAATCAAATCAAATCAAATCAAATCAAACTTTATTGTCATATTGCTGTACATACAACAGTAGTGCAGGCAAGATGAAATTGCGTTTCTCTCGGCATCCATATAGGTAAAAGAACATGATTTAAGACACACTCACACACATCTTCATCCCCCACCCCCCCACATCCATTTACGCATCCCCGAGACATACTTGAAAAACTAACTAACTATAATATACACATAATATACATAATGTCCGTAGGTGCAGTAGTGTATACGAGAGATTCCGGATCAACTGTTCAGCATCCTGACAGCTTGTGGAAGGAAGCTGTTGATCAGTCTGGTGGTTCTGCCTCTGATGCTCCGGAATCGTTTACCAGATGGAAGAAGTTCAAAGTGTTTATGCAGAGGGTGAGAACGGTCCTTGACAATGTTCAGTGCCCTGCTCCTACAACGGTTCTGAAAAAGTTCTTGGACAGAGGGGAGGGAGACTCCAATTACCCTCTCAGCTCCCTTGACTATCCTCTGCAGGGCTTTTTTGTCTGACATACTGCAGCTGGAGTACCATGTAGCAATGCAGTACGTCAGAACACTCTCCACCACACCTCTGTAGAAGGTCCTGAGGATGCAGATGGGGAGAGAGGCCTGTTTGAGTTTCCTCAAGAAGTGCAGTCTCTGCTGAGCCCGCTTCCTGATCCCCAAGGAATTCTTGCTCCAAGTCAGGTCCTGTGAGATCTGCACTCCGAGGAACTTGATGTTCTCCACTCTCTCCACTAAACGGCCGCCGATGCTGAGGGGGATGTGCTCAGGCTGTGACCGCCGGAAGTCGATAATCATCTCCTTTGTTTTGTCTATGTTGAGCACCAGATTGTTCTCCCTGCACCATTAGTAAGTATAATATTTTAAGTTCTGATAGTTACAAAATGGTTAGTGATTTCCTAGTTTTGAAGGTCGTCACCCCCAACCATTAAATATTTTTTATTCAGAAAAAGCTTAATAACAGGATTTAAACCAGAGCTCAAATTAGAGGGGATTGGAATGTACCGACGCGTGAATCTGAAGGTTGTCAGTCAGTAGCACTCATTCATGGAACAAATTAGCAGTTCATATAAGAGATTGTGTCAACCACCTAGCCTTCAAAAATAAACTTAAGTTTGGGCAAAATACCAAACAGTCTTGTACTCATTCATAAAATGTATCCTTTCCAGATGTCCATTTCTAGAGGTTTTATTTATATAGCGCCATTTCACAACAACAGTCATCTCATAGCACTATCAACTGTAGGGGGAACCCCCACAGTTGCAGAAAGACCCCAGCAATCAGGCGATCCCCTGTGAGCAGCACTTGGCGACGGTGGAGAGGAAAAACTCCCTTTTAACAGGAGAAAACCTCCAGCAGAACCAGGCTCAGGGAGGGGCAGTCATCTGCTGCGACTGGCTGGGGGGTGAGGGGACAGAAAAGATGAAAAGAACAGACATGTAGAGAGCAAACAGCACGATGGGGACTCAGTCTATGGGAGAGAACAAACAAATGTTAATGACCATCAAAAACAAAAAATTTCATTGAGAGTGAAGAAAGGAGTGAAGCCCAGTGCATTATTGGAGGTCCCCCGGTTGTCTAAACCTATTAGCAGCTTAAAGCGTACCTCTGGTGGTCGTGAAGATGCATTTAACTTGAAAACATTATGAAAAAGTATTTCTTATTTTGGTAAATAATTCTTGCCAGCCATATACCACCAGACATATATTCAAATAGGACCTTGGCCATGGGCAGCCAATGAAAACTGTGGGCGCAGCCATGACACATGCGGATGTGACGTCACTTCGTGGATACGAAAAGACAATAATCAGCGTTTCCCCGCGGTTACGGTGCTGTTGTCCTTTGTTTTTGTTCTATTATGGCCGAATTTTCTGACTGTGCGGAAGAATTCGGGCGACATGGCTACATGTTTGAGCCAGAAAGGTCTTCTGAGGGTTAAAGTGACGAAGTGGTCCTCACACACAACGCAATTTCGTCTGAAATTATTCGTCTGTGCCCTGTTTCCGCTCCGATCTTCTGACAAGGTGAGCTGGGTTTGGGTACACAAAAAAAGTGTTCCTTTGTTTTTTTCGCTTATTATTCAGACATCCAAAGGCTTTACATTCCACCATGTTGCGATATCCATATCGCATTGTATGTTTTTGTTTTTACAAGAGCACCGAGTGTCTGCTGCTCTGTATATAGTTTTAGAATCATCTTCCGTGTTGCGGCAGTTAGGAGCTCAGATCAGATGAGACAAGCCGCTGAATTTAAGCATTTATTTATTTATTTATCTACTCGTTTCAGTTCTGCGTTTAATATGAATCCTGAGTTTGAAATAAACGTTTGAATTTGAATTTGAATATCCCCAAAGCCGCTGCACATCCGGGTACTCGAGGCTCAGCCAATACTGATCCAGATCGCGGTAGCCACGAAATTACGTCACAGGAAGCGTCCTGGAAGTCCATGTAGCCGCTAGTATGGCTGTACCCATGTTTTGCTGACATAGCTGAACCAGTACATCAGCAATGGATTTATATCAAATTGCTTTGAACATGAATTTCAACTTAAACTTGAACTAGAACCTGAGACAGGGGCTCAATATAATATCTTTTTTTTCACGACCACCAGAGGTACGCTTTAACTAAGGGAGGGTTCAGAAACTCATGATCCCTCCCTAATTGTAGGCTATATAAAAAAGGAAGGTTTTAACCCTATTCTTTAAAACAGAGCTCGAGTCTGACTCCCGAATCCAGATTGGCAGCTGGTTCCACAGTAGAGGAGCTTGATAGCTGAAGGCTCTGCCTCCCATTCTACTTTTGGAGATTCTAGGTATTACAAGTAATCCTGCATTTTGGGACTGTAGTGCTCTGTTAGGATAATGCGGTAGTATCAGATCTTTTAAATAAAAAAGGGGCCTGATTGTTTAGAGCTTTGTAAGTAAGAAGAAGGATTTTAAACTTAATTCTAAACTCTATGGGAAGCCAATGAAGGGAGGCCAGAACCGGAGAGATATGATCTCTCTTTCTAATACCTGTTAAAACTCTTGATGCAGCATTTTGGATCAGCTGAAGACTTTTTAAAGATGTTTTAGGACAGCCTGATAATAAAGAATTACAATAATCTAATCTCGAGCTAACAAAAGCGTGGATCAGTTTCTCAGCATCACTCTGAGACAAGATGCTCCTAATCTTGGCAATATTAAGCAATTGATAGAAGGCAGTCTTAGAAAGAGAGAGATAAGCCTTTATTAGTCCCACAACGGGGAAATTCCAGGATTGCAACAGCACAGGGATAGCAACACTCAGAGCAACAATCAGAAGGCAAGAAAAAAAAAAGCAAGCAAGCAAGAGCGGCTAATATACATATGTACATATTACTATAAATATATATATATATATATATATATATATATATATATATATATATATATATATATATATATATATATATATACAGTATACACACACAGACACACAGTGTAGAGCATTGTAGCTGGATGGGATAAATATATGAGTATATAAACACACAGTACGGAGCATTGCAGCTAGATGGAAAAAATATGTAAATATATAAACACACAAAACAAATTTAATATGTGAATTGAAAGACAGATCTTGATCAAAAATAATTCCAAGGTTCCTCACAGAGCTATTAAGAGAAAGAGTAACCACATCTAAACTGAAAGTTTGATTTTGAAAGGTATTTCTAAGGTTTTTTGGACCAACAAGAATGATTTCAGTCTTATCAGAATTTAATAGCAGGAAATTACAAGTCATCCAAGCTTTGATTTCCTTAAGACAGGCTTCTAACTTGGCTAATTTACTACTATCATCTCGCTTCATTGACAGGTATAATTGGTTGTCATCTGCATAACAATGAAAATGTATAAAGTGCTTTCTAATAATGTTGTCTAATGGAAGCATATATAAACTAAAAAAGAGTAGGGCCTAGCACAGATCCCTGTGGAACTCCATGACTGAGCTTTGAGTTGGAAGAAAACTCATTAATGACATGAACAAACTGGAACCTTGTTGGGCACATATGTGGGTTTCATATACTTCATATGTATATTACTGTATGCTTCACATCTCAGATGAACAAAAGGACTGAGCCTCCTAGAGATAACAGGAGGATGTGAGATGTGGCCTTTGGTATGCAAAGAGATGGCCTGGGGGATTTCCTGGCCGCCAGGGGCTTTAGGTGGAGATAATAAGACCTGAAAGAAGACGCATTGTGACTTGGGATTAAATACAATGTGACTGTGTGCTTTGATGTCCTGGGGTATAAAAGGACGAATGTATAAGGTTTTCATTCTCTTTTTCGTTGGATGTTGGAGAATGTGAATAAACCTGACTCTTGAGACAAACTCAGCCTCATCATTTCTACATTCTCCACAACCTATCAGATAAATAAGATCTAAACCACTGCAACGAAGTGCCATTAAGTCCAACATATTGTTCTAATCTATCAAGAAGAATATTATGATCGATAGTATCAAAAGCTGCACTAAGGTCTAAAAGGACAAGTACAGAAGCCAGTCCATTATCAGATGCAATGAGGAGGTCGTTAGTGACCTTCACTAAGGCTGTTTCAGTACTATGATGGATTCTAAACCCAGAATGAAACTCTTCAAGTAAACCATTTCCCTGCAGGTGGTCAAATAATTGTGTAGCAACAGCTCTTTCTAAGATTTTTGAAATGAAAGGGAGATTAGAGATTGGTCTATAGTTAGCTAAAACTCCTGGATCTAGCATTGGCTTTTTGAGTAAGGGTTTAATTACAGCCGTTTTAAAAGCCTGCGGTACATGGCCTAAAGTTAATGAAGAACTGATTATATGAAGAATAAAGCTACCAATAAGTGGGAAGACTTCTTTAAATAACCTGGTAGGAATAGGGTCTCCCAAGACAAACTGGTCCTGGGTGAAGGGCCAGACTAAGAACGATCCAACAGACTCTCATGATAAATTGTATATCAAGGATTCAGTGTACCCCGCCCGGTATGGGGTTACTGGGGCCCCATCCTGGAGCCAGGCCTGGGGGAGGGGCTCGAAGGCTAGCGTCTGGTGGCCGAGTTTCCACCCATGGGACCCGGCCGGGCTCAGCCCGAAGGAGTTACATGGGTCTGCCCTCCAGTGGGTTCACCACCTGCAGGAGGGATCATGGGGGTCCGGTGCTATGTGGATTAGGTGGCGGTCAAAGGCGGAGACCTTAGCGGACTGATCCCAAGGTTTCTAAACTGGCTTTTGGTACGTGGAATGTCACCTCTCTGGTGGGGAAGGAGCCTGAGCTGGTGTACGAGGTTGAGCGATACCGGCTAGATATAGTCGGCCTCACCTCAACACACAGCTCCAGTTCCAGAACCAGTCTCCTGGAGAGGGGCTGGAGCTTTGCCTTTTCTGGAGTTGCCCCGGGCGAGAGGCGACGAGCAGGGGTGGGTATTCTTGTATCGCCCCACCTTGCTGCCTCTATATTGGAGTTTTCCCCGGTGGATGAAAGGGTTGCTTCCCTGCGCCTTCGGGTTGGGAAACGGGTCCTGACCATCATTTGTGCCTATGCACCAAAGGATGTTTCAGAGTACCCACCCTTTTTGGAGTCTGTGACTGGGGTGCTGGAGGGTGCTCCTCCTGGAGACTCCATTGTCCTACTGGGGGACTTCAATGCGCACGTAGGCAACGACAATGAAACCTGGAGGGGGGTGATTGGGAGGAACGGCCTGCCTGATCTGAACCCGAGTGGTGTTCAGTTATTGGACTTCTGTGCTAACCACAGTCTGTCCATAACGAACACCATGTTCAAGCATAAGGGTGTCCATATGTGCACCTGGCAACAGGACACCCTAGGTCGCAGGTCGATGATCGATTTTGTTATCGTATCATCAGACCTGCGACCGTATGTCTTGGACACCCAAGTAAAGAGAGGTGCAGAGCTGTCAACTGATCACCACCTGGTGGTGAGTTGGATCCGATGGCAGGGGAGGAAGCCATTCAGACCAGGTAGACCCAAACGTATAGTGAGGGTGTGCTGGGAGCGTTTGGCTGAGGCCCCTGTCCGGGAGGTCTTCAACTCCCACCTCCGGAAGAACTTCAACCACATTCCGAGGGAGTCCGGAGACATGGAGTCTGAATGGGCCATGTTCTCCACCTCTGTTGTTGAAGCGGCGGCCCAGAGCTGCGGCCGCAAGGTGGTCGGTGCATCTCGTGGTGGCAACCCCCGAACCAAGTGGTGGACACCAGTGGTGAGGGGGGCCATTAAGCTGAAGAAGGAGTCCTATCAAGCTTGGTTGGCTTGTGGGACTCCCGAAGCAGCTGAGGTGTACCGGCAGGCCAAGCGGAGTACAGCTCGGGTGGTTGCTGAAGCAAAAACCAGGGTATGGGAGGAGTTCGGTGAGGCCATGGAACAAGACTTTCGGTCGGCTTCAAAGAGATTCTGGCAAACTGTTCGGCGGCTCAGGAGGGGAAAGCAGCTCCCCGTCCACACTGTGTATGGTGCGGATGGGACACTGTTGACTTCAACTGGGGATATCGTCAGGCGGTGGAAGGAATACTTCGAGGATCTCCTCAATCCCACTGATACGCCTTCCACAGAGGAAGCAGGGTTTGGGGACGAGGGGGGTGACTCGCCTATCATAGGGGCTGAGGTCGCCAAGGTGGTTAAAAATTTCCTTGGTGGCCGGGCCCCGGGGGTGGACGAGATTCGCCCTGAGTACCTCAAGGCCCTGGATGTTGTTGGGTTGTCATGGTTGACACGCCTCTGCAACATTGCGTGGAGGTCGGGGGCAGTGCCTTTGGCATGGCAAACCGGGGTGGTGGTTCCTCTCTTCAAAAAAGGGGACCGGAGGGTGTGCTCCAACTTTAGAGGGATCACACTCCTCAGCCTCCCTGGGAAGGTCTATGCCAAGGTACTGGAGAGGAGAGTCCGGCCGTTGGTCGAACCTCGGATTCAGGAGGAGCAATGTGGTTTTCGTCCTGGCCGTGGCACATCGGACCAGCTCTTTACCCTCTCGAGAATTCTTGAGGGTTTGTGGGAGTTTGCCCAACCAGTTTACATGTGTTTTGTGGACTTGGAGAAGGCATTTGACCACGTCCCTCGTGGATTTTTGTGGGGGGGTGCTTCGGGAGTATGGGGTATCGGGCTTGTTGTTACGAGCTATTCGGTCTCTGTACGACCGTTGTGAGAGTTTGGTTCGTATTGCCATCACTCGGTCGGAGTCATTCCCAGTGAGAGTTGGACTCCGCCAGGGCTGCCCTTTGTCACCGATCCTGTTCATAATTTTTATGGACAGGATTTCTAGGCGCAGCCAGGGAATGGAGGGTGTCATGCTTGGTGACCACAGGATCTCATCTCTGTTGTTTGCAGATGATGTTGTCCTGTTGGCTTCATCCAGCAATGACCTACAGCTCTTGCTGGGATGGTTTGCCGCTGAGTGTGAAGTGGCTGGGATGAGAATCAGCACCTCCAAGTCCGAGTCCATGCTCCTCAGCCGGAAAAAGGTGGATTGTCCTCTCCGGGTTGGGGACAGGCTCCTGCCCCAAGTAGAGGAGTTTAAGTATCTTGGGGTCTTGTTCACGAGTGAGGGGAAAATGGAGCGAGAGATCGACAGACGGATTGGAGCAGCATCTGCAGTGATGCGGACGTTGTACCGGTCTGTTGTGGTGAAGAGGGAGCTTAGTTCTAAGGCAAAGCTGTCGATTTACCAGTCAATCTACGTTCCTACTCTCACCTATGGTCACGAGCTTTGGGTAATGACCGAAAGAACGAGATCGCAGATACAAGCGTCTGAAATGAGCTTTCTTCGTAGGATTGCTGGACTCACCCTCAGAGATAGGGTGAGGAGCTCAGTCATCCGGGAGAGGCTCAGAGTAGAACCGCTGCTCCTCCACATTGAAAGGAGTCAGTTGAGGTGGTATGGGCATCTTATTAGGATGCCTCCTGGATGCCTCCCACTTGAGGTGTTTCAGGCACGTCCCACTGGGAGGAGATCTCGGGGCAGACCCAGGACTCGGTGGAGAGACTATGTCTCCCAGCTGGTCTGGGAACGCCTTGGTATCCCCTCTGAAGAGCTGGAGCAGGTGGCTGGGGAGAGGGAAGTCTGGGCTTCTCTGCTTGAACTGCTGCCTCTGCGACCCGGACCTCCGGAAAAGCGGTAGAAGATGGATGGATGGATGGATGGATGGATGGAACAGGGTCTAAAAGACAAGTTGAAGGCTTGGATGAGGAAACTATTTTGTCTAACTCTAAAAGGTCAATTGGAGTAAACTCATCAAGACAGACATCAATAGAAGGAGTTGTAGTAGTTACAGTATTTAAGTTAACCGTGGGAAGAATCTGAATGATTTTTATCTCTGATGGACGAAATTTTATCATTGAAAAAGTTCATAAAGTCCTGACTAGTAAGCTCTAAGGGAATGCTAGGATTGACAGAGTCCTGACTCTTTGTCAACCTGGCTACAGTGCTGAAAAGAAACCTGGGATTATTCTTGTTCTCTTATATTAATGCAGAATAATAACTTGTTCTAGCTTTTCTAAGAGATTTTTTATAAATTAAAAGATGATTTCTCCAAGCTAAATAGATTTCATCTAATTGAGTTGAGCACCATTTTCTTTCTAATTGACGAGTCTTCTGTTTTAAGCTACGAGTTTCTGTGTTGAACCAAGGGGTTAGAAATCTCAGATTAGACTTTTTTCTTTTTTAAAGGGGTCACCAAGTCTAGAGTCTGATGCAGAGAAGCTGAAACACTATCCACCATGTTATCAATTACAGAAGGAGCAAGCTGTCTATAGCTTATTTCCGTTGTGTTGACACATGGCATAGAGGAAACAATCTGCATAAATTTGGTAACAACATCATCTGAGAGGCATTTGCTGTAGTAATATTTTTCTTTAGGAGCCAAATAGTCAGAAATAGTGAAATCAAAGGTTAACAGACAATGGTCTGACAGTACAGGGTTATGAGGAGACACTACAAGATTTTTTATTTCTATGCCATATGTCAGAACAAGGTCCAACATATGGTGGAGATAATGGGTAGAATTTCCCACTTTCTGAGAAAACCCCATCAAGTCTAATATTGAATTAAATGCCACATTAAGGCAGTCACTATCTACATCTACATGTATAATAAAATCCTCTACTATAACTATTCTATCAGATTTCAGCACTAAATCAGCTAAGAATTCAGCAAATTTGGATAAAAATTCTGAGTAGGTTGATGGAGGACGATAAACAATGGCAAATAAAACTGGGTTTAACCTAAAATTGCTCAAGTGCCCAATACTGAGGACCAGGCCCTCAAAGGAATTATAACATGTTTTTTGCTTTACATTAACCTCTTGCACTCTGGTGTACCGCGGGCGGGCACGTCTCTGCGTCCTAGAGCGCACGAGGGCGCCCAAGTGCGCACGAGGGCGCTACGTCCTAGAGCGCACTGAAAAAAAAAGCTGCATTTCTGTTCTTCCACTACAGACACAGCTGCAAACAGATTAGATATGATTGACCTCTCATTCGACTAATAAGAGCCTTGAATTGGGTTTCTGAAACCTTGAAGAACCAATGACTGAAAACCTAGCAAGAAGGACCTGTCTGCCAACGGCTGCAAATGCAGCTAGCCAATTGAAGCACAGAAGTTCGAAAGCTGTTTTGTGTAAGGCTGGGTGAAGAGAGACTGCTGCAGCAGATGAAAAAAGGACCCGCAGGAAGAACCACCACAGACCCAGCAGCATGGAGACCACCCACAAGTGCGACCTGTGTGACAGGTTCTGCCATTCGCGCATCGGCCTGTTCAGTCACAGGCGGTGCTGTGACAGCAGAGGAAGACGTTTAGGATTCTCTTCCATGGTCATCATAGACCAATGGAGGCCAACGATAAAGGCTGGGTGACACACACGCGTTCGCCAGTCTTTTTTTATTGCTACTGTTCTTATTTGTTTTGAAAAATCGTTCGCCAAAACCGCAATCATGGAAGAGCAAAACCGCAATAATGGAATTATGTTTTGACTGGGTCACATGACCAGAAACCACGAGTCCGTAACAAGCGGATCAGCTTCATGTTCGTCTGACAATGAGGAAGAGAAGTTCGCCAGCTATGCTGCTGTTGTGGACAGGTAAGTGTTAAATTATTCTTTATCCCTGAAAATTGTAATCAAAAATGACTTTTGACCGATCAGTAAATTACAACTGTGCGGCGCACAAAGTCCGAAGTCCGTGCGCCGTGGTACACGGTTCGTGCGCTGCGTCCAGACCGTGAACGCCCCCCCCCCGCTACTCTTCTGTAGCGGGGGGGGGGGGGCGCGGTGACCGAGGGGACTGTGCGCCGCGCTCGCCACATCGCCACATGACTATTCCGTCATGTAGCGATGGCCGATGTCCATCCTCTGTGATGGGGGGGGGGGGGTTTGTTATCTTCTACATTACAAATATTTTAGAGTAATTTTTAGTGCACTGTAGGTTATTTTTTCTTTTTTAAAAAAGCCACACATTTTTTACGTGGCATGCTTCTTTGTGTGTGGGGGCTTGTTTGTTCATTCATTCATGAATGAATGAATAAACAAACCCCCCCCCCCACACACACACAGCCCTGAGTGTCACCTTTCATTAGAGCCCAAGATGAAGCTTCTATATTGAATCATTCAAAAGTTACAAACGTTTTTCCAAACTGTGCCATTTGGCACAATTTGGCACAGTTCAAAAACGCCTGGGAACAACCTGAGAACAAAGCTGTGTAATATATTTATTTTTTGTGGTATTGTTACAAAATTTTGACCTCCGCTGGATAACACTTGGTTCTACATTTCTGTTGCATTTTCCAGCCCGGATCTGAAGCTGTGTGTTATTTGCAAGCATTTGTATCCAAAAAAACACCCAGGCAAAATTTATTTTCTTCAAGTTCAGTATGTTTAGATGACTGTTACTCAGTGGCCGGAGCACTTAGAGAGATTATGACTGTTTTGCCAAAAAATTCAAAGTGTTGTCCTTTAAATGAGACCAACCCCATGAAGATGCTGCAAAGGGTTGAAGAACAGCTTTTGATTTACTTTGGGCACGTTATTTTTTGGCGTTTTTAGGGAAATTGACCAGAGTGCAAGGGGTTATCTAGTAATTTGGAATGGTAAATTGTTGCTACTCCTCCTCCACGACCAGAACTTCTGGGATTTTGACAGTTTAAATAACCAGAGGGAGTTGATTCATTTAAACCAACATAATCCTCTCGTCCTAACCAAGTCTCTGTAAGGGATATTAAATCAATCTGATGATCAATTAACAGATCATAGACTAGCAGAGACTTGGGAGTTAGAGACCTAATATGTAATAAACCACATTTAATTTTTAAATTATGAGGAGGAACAGAGGCCAAGTCATTCAATTTAGAGGCTTCATGTTTAATTTGAGTTTTACCAACTTTTTGTTTAATCACTTTGGGATGCTTATACATTATATTTTTATTTGCTTTGGAGGGAGCAGACAACGATTCTCTGATGGGGAAGACAGGGGCTAAGCTGAGGGGTGGCGGATGAAGAGGAGCTGCAGAGAGGCGTGTAAGACTGCGACTCTGCTTCCTGATCCCAACTCTGAGTTGTCAAGGTTTTGGAAATTTGGATAAAAAAGATGCCAGATTGTTAGATAAAAGAGACGCACCATCCAAATTGGGATGGACGCTGTCTTGTCTAATAAGACCAGGTTTTCCCCAAAATGATTCCAATTGTCTATTTAGCCCACATTGTTTGCAGGACACCACACAGACAGCCAGCGGTTGAAGGATGACGAGCGGCTAAACATGTCATCACTGGTCAGATTGGGGAGGAGCCTGTCATATCCGGCTCTAGGGAGCCGGGCAATCAGAGCCAGGGACAAGCCAGTGAGTCGAGATGGTTTATTTTGGGTAAGGGATAAGGGATGAGGAGAGCACAGATACTCATGCAGACGTACACTCACAGGTTGCACAGCGCAGAGGTAAGCAGCTCGTACCGGACGTGGGGGTAGCAAGACGTACATCCTCACAGCGGGATACAAACACAGGAATGCTGCAAGAGGAGTATAAGCTGACACCAGACGAAGGGGCTTCAGCTTAGCAATGTGTTTATGTCGCAGCCCCGAGTCATCGAGGCTGCTCCTATTTATCCTCATTGGCAGCGCCCCAGCTGATGAAGACTAATTGGCCCCAGCCGTCCATAATGCTGCCAGCTGGGGGCCAGCTGAGACGCTGCTCAATGGGAAGCAGGGATGAGGGAAAACATGGGCTGAGTGCCGAGACGGCATCTCAACCCATGGTGACAGAGCCCCTCCCTCAAGGTCGGGCTCCTGAACGACCAGGAACATCCCAGCCCCCCCCCCCCCACCCCCACCTAGGGTGGGAGGAAGGGAGGCGGACCGGAGGGGAAGAAGCCAAGGGAAGGACAACACCAATGGGGCAATGTAGGGTAGCGGGAAAGAAAAACCCAAATACAATACTGACAAAACTGAATAATTAACCCAGGTACAGATGGGGAGAAGAACTGGGTCAACACGCCGGTTACATACTACCCAGAGAGTACCAACCATGCGTGACCCAGAGCAAGAAAAAAAAAAGAACCACCAAAAAGGTACAGGGCAAAAAATGCTGAGTATGGTCAAATAAAGGGAAAACACAATACACAGCACCAATATAAGTACATACACACAGTCACCAAGAAAAGTGACTGGAACAAATGGACAATTACAGAGCATGGTGTTACGGAAAACAAGGCACATGACTCTATAATGAACCAACAGGGCATAAAAAAGAAATACTGAGTGCAGGCAAAGAAAAACCCACACACATGAATATATAAATACCCACAGTCACCTAAAGAAATGAAAGTGACTGGAATGAATGGGCAACTGCAGAGTATGGTCTGAAAGGGAACAAAACATAACTCTACAATGCAAAAACGAGACTAAAAACATGGTACAAAAAATAAAATGCTGGGTACGAGGGAAGGAAAACGCACAGCACTATAAATACACATCCACCAACAGGACAGACATTACACCCAAGTGACCTTAATAACGATAAAAGAAAAAGTGACACCCGAGGTGTATGGCAGGCAGAGTCCAAAAATAGCCGAGATGGCTCCGGAGATCTCCCCGCCCATTGTCCAGCTGGCGAATCAGGGGAAGAAGTGTTCGGACGGCGAACTCTGGACCCAGATCCCAGGAATCCAGTCCACCGGCAGCCGAACCAGGCTGCCCAGAGGGAAACACAGACCAGTGGGGGGAACCAGATCACCGAACCGAAAGTTTTGCGGGTCGGGTCGTCGACCCGCATCACTCAACCACCAGGACCGTTGAGACGGACGAAGGGTCAGAGCGGATCCCGGTGGAAGAGGCTCAGGGGAGAGCCGATGACGAGGGCGGCGGGCCTCAGAGAAACGGCCACCTCCTCACCGGACCTGGACAACACTGGGGCAGCACCCACGTCGGACCCCGATCGGGCCTCAGGCGAACCCACGTTGGACCCCGATTGGGTCTCGGGCGAACCCACGTTGGACACTGCACCAGAACCGACCTCCAACGTTGAACCCGGACCCTCCAGCACCACGAGGAACAGCAACTCCTCGCCGGTGACCCTGGAAGAAGGCTCAGAAGAGAAAACAGAACCGGGATCAGGATCACCGGCAGCGCCAGAACCCGGCGAGACGAGCTCAGACGCAGCGGGCGGCTGCACCCTGCTCGTCTCCCCTAGAGATAGGCTGAAGTGCTCAAAGATAAAAAGAGAGAAAAGAAAGGAGAGCACTCGCCTGATCTCGGGTTCTGACGCCGTCCAGGACTGCGAAGATCCAGGATCCGTCGTCAGGAGGTCGTTGTCAGGCTCCCATCTAGCCGCGTCGGGCCCCGCAGCCAGCACGATGGTCAGCGCAGCTTGAGATCCCTCCAGCTCAGGTAACCCCGCCGACGACCCACTCGGCGTGAAGCCAGAAGAATCTCGTCCCGCTGGACCGAACCGCTCCTCCGTGGAGACCCAGGGACGCTCAGTCGTCAGCGTAGACTCCACGCAGCAGTCAGTCCCCCTCCTCCGTCCGCAATGTAGCTGCGGAACCACAGGCCCTCTCCATATCCCACCACGTTGACCCGGAGCCGGGGACCGCTCGGCGGAGAGAGACACAGAGGATGCGGGATTAGGAATACAGGTTACAGCAGGTGGGGAGAGTTCAGGGAGCTGCGAACCCTGAACTTCTCCTCCAGGGATGTGACAGAGCAAATCATTAAGCAGGTGTGAAAAAACAATGACTTGCCTGCCCCCTGGAGGTTGAGTATCGCCTGCTGTAGTGGAATCTGCTTCTTCCTCTCCCCGCCCGGCGATAACGGAGGACCCCCCGGGAATTCGTCTGAGGGTCGCTCGCGTTGTCTCCAGCAGAGAGCTCACCAGGCCGGGATTCCAGGCACACACAGCGGTCAGGAAGCGCGTCGAGGAGGAGGGGGAAACAGCCGGGGTGAGCCAGCCCGAATGTCCAGGAATGACAGCGGGGGAACGAGGCTCAGGGGACGAGGCTGTAGAATCTCCACACTGATGAGGCGAAGGGATGACAGCTGCGTGGGAGGAACGGTCCTGACGATGACCCAGAACTGGATCCGGACGAGGTTCGTGCAGAGGTGACTCGGCGATGTGATGACGACTACTCCCAGGGAACGAAGCGAGGGGGAGACCCAGGATTCGCCGCTCCAGATCGGAGATCGAGACGAGGGAGGCGTCGAGCACGGGAAAGCTTCGTAGCCCTGAAGTCCTCACCATCAATCTCACTGCCGCCGCCACATGCCTGAAGGTGGTGACAGGAAACACAGTAGAGCTCGCGACAGCCACTCGACCCCGGACATAACTGCTGTCAGCTGCGGCTCCTTGAAGGGAATCCCGAGTGACGTGACGCAGGTCGGGGGAAGTCCTCTGGTTGGCGCGAACTCCCGGACTGGAATAGCGGCAGGAACGGGACTCCGAAGCGGGGAAAGACGTCGCCCACTTCGACTCCCTGCCGGGATTTCCATCCACCCCGTGGAGCTTCTCTTGCTGTGTACCTGCAGCGTCTATCCTGGCACTGTCCTCCAGATGGTACAGAGAGTGAGGGTGACAGTCCAGGAGTTCCTCAGCACGGCCCGGATGCCAGCGTCTCGCGTTGGAGGCGTCGTGCAGGGTGAAGAACGTCCCGTCGACAGCCTCCGAGATGGACCTCAGCTCGTCGCCCTGGCGCCGGAAGTGACTCCTGGGAAACGGCATGCTAGCAGCGCTGACACCCGGACAGAAAGGTACATTTCCACAGCGACTCACGGCCGCCGGCAACTCTTCTGGCTGCGACATACTGTCATATCCGGCTCTAGGGAGCCGGGCAATCAGAGCCAGGGACAAGCCAGTGAGTCGAGATGGTTTATTTTGGGTAAGGGATAAGGGATGAGGAGAGCACAGATACTCATGCAGACGTACACTCACAGGTTGCACAGCGCAGAGGTAAGCAGCTCGTACCGGACGTGGGGGTAGCAAGACGTACATCCTCACAGCGGGATACAAACACAGGAATGCTGCAAGAGGAGTATAAGCTGACTCCAGACGAAGGGGCTTCAGCTTAGCAATGTGTTTATGTCGCAGCCCCGAGTCATCGAGGCTGCTCCTATTTATCCTCATTGGCAGCGCCCCAGCTGATGAAGACTAATTGGCCCCAGCCGTCCATAATGCTGCCAGCTGGGGGCCAGCTGAGACGCTGCTCAATGGGAAGCAGGGATGAGGGAAAACATGGGCTGAGTGCCGAGACGGCATCTCAACCCATGGTGACAGAGCCCAGAGAATACTACAGAGGCAGACATTGTTTTGGCAAAGTCACACACCGATTCTATATTAAGTTTCGTGACTTCCGACTGCTGGAGACGGATGTCATTAATGCCGGCGTGAATAACAATTGTGCAATATTTACAGTTACTTTTAGCCAGCATTTTCAGATTTGACTCGATGTTGTCATATAATGTGATATTTATATGTGGTGTGTCTTTAAGACTGTGGTGACGTCACAGGTCAGAGTTGACCTTCACCGAGTGAATATGTATGAAAATGGCGATGTGTTGATGTTGCCGCCTGTTAATGTTTCCCGCTCCTAGTTTTAATAGAGAACTTTGTTGAAACCACTATTCGTGTGGACCTCAGGTCTTTACATGGTGTCAGAAGTGCTTGACGGACGCTCTGCTTCAGTAAGATGGCCAAGTTTAATTCCCCGGAAAGTTTTCCTTTTCATCGTCCAAATGAATGGGCGGGCTGGAAAGAGCGCTTTCTGCGTTTCCGGACGGCTACAAAACTGAATAAAGAGGACGGCGAAATTCAGGTCAGTTCACTGATTTACGTCATGGTCCCCGAAGCTGAAAACATCTTCAAATCATTCTCCTTTACTGAGGAAACGGATCAAAAGAAGTTTGACGTTGTGTTAGGAAAATACGACGAGTACTTCTGTCCTAAATGGAACGTGATCCATGAGCGCGCTTGTTTTCACCAGAGGATGCAGCGGCCTGGTGAGAAAGCGGGAATGTTTATCAGAGCCCTTTTTGAGATGTCAGAGCACTGTGACTTTGGTGTGAACAGAGAAGAACATATCCGTGACGAATTGTTGTGGGCATCCTCGATAAAGAGCTGTCACGTAAACTGCAGATGATGGCTGATCTAACACTTGCCCAAACTATTCAAACAGTTCGCTAGTCCGAGGAGGTTGTCCTCCAGGTTCACCAGCAGGGGGAAGCACACGCTACGGTGCAGGAGATCCAGGGAAAAGCAGCAGGCAGAGGAAGATCTCCATTTAAACCAAAGAAGAAAAAAAGTGGAGAGCAAAAAGACTCATGGTGTGGAAGATGTGGAAAATTAAAACACTGAGATCCTGAAAAGTGCCCAGCCATGAAGTCAACATGCAACAAGTGTAAAAAGGTGGGTCACTGGGAAAAGAAATGTCACAGTAAATCAGTCAGAGAAGTCACTGAAGAGACAGTTTCCCAGACACCATTTTTTTTGGGCGCAGTCACAAAAACAGACAGAAACGATGACCCATGGACCATACAGCTTACAACTGGAACACCACCAGTCAATTTTAAAATTGATACGGGTGCAGATGCAAACATTATGGGAGAAAAGACATTTAACAAACTAGTTCCTAAGAAGGAATTAGAGCCATCTAATGTCACACTGTGCAGCCCGGGTGGTCAGTTGGACTGTATAGGGAAATTTCAAGCCTTCACAGAATACAAAGAAAAACCATATACTTTTCCTGTGTATGTCATCAGTGGCAATAATGCAAACAATTTGCTGGGCAGAGATACAGCAATGTCAATGGGGCTTGTGAAGCGCGTCAAAGAAGTTCACAAAGCATTTGGTGAGCATGGAACACTTAAAACAGAACCAGTTAAAATCCTGTTAAAAGAGAACGCTCAGCCATACACAGTGCACACTGCCCGTCGTGTCCCTTTGCCACTTTTGCAGAAGGTTAAGGAGGAATTGCAGCGTATGGAGGAGAATAATGTGATTGAAGCTGTGATTGATCCTACAGATTGGTGTGCGCCAATGGTACCAGTCCCAAGGAAAAATGGAAAAGTGCGGATCTGTGTCGATTTAAAGAGGTTAAATGAAGCTGTACGAAGAGAGCGGTATGTTCTTCCTACTGCAGAGGAAATCACTGCAAAACTTAGTGGAGCAACCACATTCACATCATTGGATGCTGCCTCCGGGTTTTGGCAGATTCCTCTCCATCCAGAAAGCAGTAAATTAACAACCTTTATCACACCCTTTGGGAGATATGCATTCAAACGTCTTCCATTTGGGATCACAAGCGCTCCTGAAATTTTTCAGCGCAAAATGACAGAAACCCTCAACGGCCTGGAAGGCGTGGCTATCTATATGGATGACATACTGGTGTATGGCGACACTCCTGAACAGCACGACCAGCGTCTCAGCAAGGTACTGGAAAGGATCGAGTCAGCCGGACTTAAACTGAACAGAGAAAAATGTAAGTTTAGACAAAACAAGCTTCACTTCTTGGGCCAAGAAATCGACAAATCAGGCGTGAGACCCGACCCTGACAAAGTCAAGGCAATCCGCGAGCTCCCTCCACCACAGAACGTGCATGACCTCAAGCGTGTCCTAGGCATGTTTAACTATCTGGGGAAATATATCCCAAATCTGTCAACAGTGGGCCAGCCACTATATGAACTGTTGAAATCCAAGTCAGTGTGGATGTGGGACCATTCTCAGCAGGAGGCATTTCAGCGCATCAAAGACGTTCTGTCTACTTCTCCAGTTCTGAAATTCTATGATGTGAACCGACCTACTGCCGTATCAGCCGATGCCAGCAGCTATGGTATAGGTGGAGTACTACTGCAACTGCACGATGGAAACTGGAAACCTGTGGCATACTGCTCACGTCGTCTGTCAGAGGCCAAGACTAGATATGCACAGATAGAGAAGGAGTGTTTGGCGAGTGTCTGGGCATGTGAGAGATTCGAGAAGTACCTCTGTGGTCTGGAAGATTTTAAGTTGGTCACAGATCACAAACCCTTGGTGCCTCTCATGAACAAAAAGGACCTGGACAATGTGCCAATACGGTGCCAAAGGCTACTTATGAGACTTATGAGGTTCAAACCGACAGCCGAATATGCTCCGGGAAAGACCTTGGTAGTAGCTGATACACTCTCAAGAAGTCCACTACAGTGCGTAGAAAACGAGACTGATACTCACTCTGATGTGGCGTGCTACATAGCAGCAGTTATTGATAACTTGCCAGCTACTACACATAAAATAGACACTATAAAGACCGCTACAGCAGCGGACTGTAATCTACAGTTGGTGTTGCGGTACATCAAGTCAGGATGGCCAGAATACATAGGCAATGTCCCAGCAGCTATCAGAGACTATTTTCCCATTAAAAATGAACTGTCTGAATGCGATGGAATTATCACCAGAGGAAGCCGCATGCTGATTCCGGATGTGCTCAGAGCAGACATCTTGGATCAAATACATGATGGACATCAAGGTCTGACAAAATGCAGAGAGCAGGCCTGCACATCTGTGTGGTGGCCTGGCATCTCATCTGAAATCAAACGCAAAGTCCAGTCCTGTCAGGTGTGTCGTGAGATGAGACCAGCTCAGCGAAAAGAGCCTCTCTTGTCAACCCCTCTACCTGATCGACCCTGGAAGAGACTTGCTGTTGACCTGTGTGAGCATAACAAGCACACTTACCTTGTTGTGTCAGACTATTTCTCTCGGTTCCTCGAGATACTTCATCTGCCAGTAACCACTGCTTCTCAGATGATCTTAAAGCTGAAGGCAGTGTTCACGAGGTTTGGTTGTCCAGATGTGGTTGTATCTGACAATGGGCCTCAATTCTCATGCCAAGAATTTAAAAAGTTTGCAAGGGAGTTTGACTCTTTGCACATCACCTCAAGTCCACACAACCCTCAAGGAAACGGACATGCAGAGAGGGGAGTTCAAACAGCAAAAAGAATCTTAAAGCAGCAAGATCCTTTGCTCGCCCTCATGTGCTTTCGATCAACGCCCTGCACCACCACAGGCATGAGTCCCGCAGAGATACTTATGGGTCGAAAGATCAAAACAACTCTTCCTACACTGGAAGTGAATCTTCAGCCCCAATGGCCGGATCTGGAAGTCGTCAGGAACAAGGATGCAATGGAGAAACAGAAACAAGCATTCTACTTTAATCAGCGCCATGGAGCTAAACCCCTACCTTCGTTGAAGCCAGGAGATTCAGTCCTCACAAAGCTGGACCATCAGAAATCCTGGAAAACACCCGCTGTTGTCACAGGAGAAATCAGCACACCTCGCTCCTTTCTTATTGAAACACCCCAGGGAGCAACGTTACAAAGCAACCGCCGTCACTTGCAACATGATCCTGAAACAGCCAGAGAGATACACTCTTCAGCTCCAAATGATCTGCAGCCAGAGATTGTCGATCAGCAGCCTGAAACTGCAGCTGCTGCTGACACTATTTTACCAGAATCCAGTGTCAAACCGCCAGACCCAAAGAAAAGACTGTTGTTTACCCGGTCTGGTAGAATGATTAAACCTGTGCAAAGACTGGATTTGTAGAGAAAAAAAAATAAAAAAAGAGAGAAATTCACATGTTCACTGTGATAAGTGTGGTTATATTTGGTTCAATAATTAAGCCATGGGCTGTGGGGAAGGGTGAAATGGAAATGGAAAAAATGTTTGAATTGAAAATTGTTTTGTTCTGAAAAAAAAAATAAATAAAAAAGGGGGAGATGTCATATAATGTGATATTTATATGTGGTTTGACCTTCACCGAGTGAATATGTATGAAAATGGCGATGTGTTGATGTTGCCGCCTGTTAATGTTTCCCGCTCCTAGTTTTAATAGAGAACTTTGTTGAAACCACTATTCGTGTGGCCCTCAGTTCTTTACAGATGTCTCCTGCTCTGGCCCCAGGAATGCATTTGACTATGGCTGCTGGAGTCTCTAGGTTTACGTTTCTGACTACAGAGTCGCCGATGATCAGAGTTTTTTCCTCAGCGGGTGTGTCGCTGAGCGGGGAAAAAACGATTAGAAACGTGAACAGGTTGGTGGTGAACCGGGGCTTTGCGGCTAGGCTTCCTTCTCACCGTCACCCACCCAGTCTCCTCGCTGCTGAGGAGGACCGGAGGACCGCTAACAAGTCACCCTATGCTAGCGAGCTCCGCTGCAGCTAGGGGACGTCCGCCAAGATTAACTGGCGCAGACGGTGTTTCAATGCAGTGAAGCCGGGATTCCAAATCAGACAACCTCGCCTCGAGCGCCTCAAAAAGACAACATTTATTACATTTACCGTTATCACTAAAAGAGGCAGAGGTGTAGCTAAACATCTGACAGAGAGAGCACACCAGAGGAGGAGAGGAAAGAGAGCTAGTAGCCATAGCTAGTGGCTAACCCGAAGCTAACAAAAACACCAATGAATGGTGAACAGAAGGCTAAAGAGGGTGATTAGATGACACTGAGTGTGCACACAGGTGCAAGAGGCTTGATAAACAGAAATGAGAGCTAACAGTAGATGGAAAAAGTGGTTAAAATACAATTAAAAGCAAAAACCTCAGGAGAATGAGGAGAGCTAACCACACAGACAGACAGCAATACAGGAAGTGATGATACAATCGTACAAATATCTCGGGACGATTATTGATAGTGGATTGAACTTTGAGGTGAACTGTGAAAGGGTGTGCAAAAAGGGTCAGCAAAATTTGCATTGTTTGAGGAAACTTGCACGCTTCCAAATTGACCGAACCATAATGACTATGTTCTATCGGGCTTTTATTGAATCTGTTTTATCCTTTTCTTTATTGTCATGGTTTGGTCAGATAAAACTGAAACAGAGGAAATCCTTGGATCAGGTAGTTAGATGGTCCAGTCGTTTGATTGGTGAGTCACAGCTGAGCCTGACATCCCTGTACACCAGACAAGTGCAGAGGATGGGCGACTCGATTTTAAATGATGACTCCCACCCTTTGCACTGCAACTTTCAGCTTCTTCCCTCCAGACGGAGGTTTGCTGTCCCAAAAAGTAGAACCCAGCGCTACAAAAACAGCTTTGTTCCTGCTGCTGTCAAAGAGTTGAACAAGCTATAAAATTATATTGTACATATTCTATATTTACCTATTTTGTAAGATGTGTGCCTATGCTTGTGTCTATGTTGAATGTAATTAGTGGCTTGTAAATATGGATGTCACCAACTGCAAAACAAATCTACCTACGGGTACAAATAAAGTAACCTGAACCTGAACCTGAACCTGATACGTTACCACAAGTGACGTGTCCTCAACCAGATCTGCTGATCTGCTGAGGTTTCTGGGAAATTCAGATTTTTAACTACTCTGTTTATAAGATAAGCCTTTAATAGATCCACAATGGATCTATTGTGGATCTATCGGTGTTATTATTTAAAATGTGTCCATTTTGTCTTGTGTTTTGTGTGTTTTGTCCATGGGTTGTCCTGTTTGTTGTGATATACACTACTCACAAAAAGTTAGGGATATTTGGCTTTCAAGTGAAATTTATGGAAAATGTAAAAAGTTCACGCTACAGTGATATTATATCATGAAAGTAGAGCATTTAAGTAGAAACATGCAATGGTGATTTCCTCATCTCAAACAATTCACTGAAACAAAAGCCAACAACAGCGGTGGGTATACCACAACAAAAAATGTCAATGTTTCAATATCTTGTCATGTGTCCTTGACCATCGATTACAGCTTGACAACGACGTCTCCTGCTGTTCACAAGTCGACTTATTGTCTGCTGAGGCATGGTATTCCACTCTTCTAGCATCCAAGCATCCACATGGCGATTCAGCTGATGCTATAGGTTTTCTATGGGATTCAGGTCTGGAGAAAGTGCAGGCCACTCCATTTGAGGTATCCCAGCCTCCAGCACCTATTCTCTAATGATGCGATGTCGATGAGCTGGAGCATTGTCATCCATGAAGACGAAATTAGGCCTGTGTTGTTCATGAAGGGGCACAATGACTGGGTTCAATTCAATTCAATTCAATTCAACTTTATTTATATAGCGCCATTTCACAACAACAGTCATCTCATACCACTATCAACTGTAGGGGGGACCCCCACAGTTGCAGAAAGACCCCAGCAATCAGGCGATCCCCTGTGAGCAAGCACTTGGCGACGGTGGAGAGGAAAAACTCCCTTTTAACAGGAAGAAACCTCCAGCAGAACCAGGCTCAGGGAGGGGCCGTCATCTGCTGCGACTGGCTGGGGGGTGAGGGGATAGAGAAGAAGAAAAGAACAGACATGTAGAGAGCAAACAGCACGATGGGGACTCAGTCTATGGGAGAGAACAAACAAATGTTAATGACCAGCAAAAAAAATATTTCATTGAGAGTGAGAAAAGGAGTGAGGCCCAGTGCATTACTGGAGGTCCCCCGGCTGACTAAACCTATTAGCAGCATAACTAAGGGAGGGTTCAGAAACACATGATCCCTCCCTAATTGTAGGCTATATCAAAAAGGTAGGTTTTAGCCCTATTCTTAAAAACAGAGATCGAGTCTGACTCCCGAATCCAGATTGGCAGCTGATTCCACAGGAGAGGAGCTTGATAACTGAAGGCTCTGCCGCCCATTGTACTTTTGGAGATTCTAGGTATTACAAGTAATCCTGCATTTTGGGAGCGTAGTGCTCTGTTAGGATAATACGGTAGTATCAGATCTTTTAAATAAAAAGGAGCCTGATTGTTTAGAGCTTTGTAAGTAAGAAGAAGGATTTTAAACTTAATTCTAAACTCTATGGGAAGCCAATGAAGGGAGGCCAGAACTGGAGAGATATGATCTCTCTTTCTAGTACCTGTTAAAACTCTTGTTGCAGCATTTTGGATCAGCTGAAGACTTTTTAAAGATGTTTTAGGACAGCCTGATAAAAAAGAATTACAATAATCTAATCTCGAGCTAACAAAAGCGTGGATCAGTTTCTCAGCATCACTCTGAGACAAGATGCTCCTAATCTTGGCAATATTACGCAAATGATAGAAGGCAGTCCACAGTCTGTCCATAACGAACACCATGTTCAAGCATAAGGGTGTCCATATGTGCACCTGGCACCAGGACACCCTAGGTCGCAGGTCGATGATCGATTTTGTTATTGTATCATCAGACCTGCGACCGTATGTCTTGGACACCCGAGTAAAGAGAGGTGCAGAGCTGTCAACTGATCACCACCTGGTGGTGAGTTGGATCCGATGGCAGGGGAGGAAGCCATTCAGACCTGGTAGACCCAAACGTATAGTGAGGGTGTGCTGGGAGCATCTGGCTGAGGCCCCTGTCCGGGAGGTCTTCAACTCCCACCTCCGGAAGAACTTCAACCACATTCCAAGGGAGTCTGGAGATATGGAGTCTGAATGGGCCATGTTCTCCACCTCTGTTGTTGAAGCAGCGGCCCAGAGCTGCGGCCACAAGGTGGTCGGTGCGTCTCGTGGTGGCAACCCCCGAACCAAGTGGTGGACACCAGTGGTGAGGGGGGCCATTAAGCTGAAGAAAGAGTCCTATCAAGCTTGGTTGGCTTGTGGGACTCCCGAAGCAGCTGAGGTGTACCGGCAGGCCAAGCGGAGTGCAGTTCGGGTGGTTGCTGAAGCAAAAACCCGGGTATGGGAGGAGTTCGGTGAGGCCATGGAACAAGACTTTCGGTTGGCCTCAAAGAGATTCTGGCAAACTGTCCGGCGGCTCAGGAGGGGAAAGCAGCTCCCCGTCCACACTGTGTATGGTGCGGATGGGACACTGTTGACTTCGACTGGGGACATCGTCGGGCAGTGGAAGGAATACTTCGAGGATCTCCTCAATCCCACTGATACGCCTTCCACAGTGGAAGCAGGGTTTGGGGACGAGGGGGATGACTCGCCTATCACAGGGGCTGAGGTCGCCAAGGTGGTTAAAAATCTCCTTGGTGGCCGGGCCCCGGGGGTGGATGAGATTCCCCCTCAGTACCTCAAGGCCATAGATGTTGTTGGGTTGTCATGGTTGACACGCCTCTGCAACATTGCGTGGAGGTCGGGGGCAGTGCCTTTGGCATGGCAAACCAGGGTGGTGGTTCCTCTCTTTAAAAAAGGGGACCGGAGGGTGTGCTCCAACTTTAGAGGGATCACACTCTTCAGCCTCCCTGGGACGGTCTATGCCAAGGTACTGGAGAGGAGAGTCCGGCCGTTGGTCGGGACCTCGGATTCAGGAGGAGCAATGTGGTTTTCGTCCTGGCCGTGGCACATCGGACCAGCTCTTTACCCTCTCGAGAATTCTCGAGGGTTCGTGGGAGTTTGCTCAACCAGTTTACATGTGTTTTGTGGACTTGGAGAAGGCATTTGACCGCGTCCCTTGTGGATTTTTGTGGGGGGTGCTTCGGGAGTATGGGGTATCGGGCTTGTTGTTACAGATGATGTTGTCCTGTTGGCTTCATCCAGCAATGATCTGCAGCTCTTGCTGGGACGGTTTGCCGGTTTGCCGCACACTGCCGGTTTGCCGCAGTGTGAAGCGGCTGGGATGAGAATCAGCACCTCCAAGTCCGAGTCCATGGTCCTCAGCCGGAAAAAGGTGGATTGTCCTCTCCGTGTTGGGGACAGGCTCCTGCCCCAAGTGGAGGAGTTTAAGTATCTTTGGGTCTTGTTCACGAGTGAGGGGAGAATGGAGCGAGAGATCGACAGACAGATTGGAGCAGCATCTGCAGTGATGCAGACGTTGTACCGGTCTGTTGTGGTGAAGAGGGAGCTTAGTTCTAAGGCAAAGCTGTCGATTTACCAGATTGGAGCAGCATCTGCAGTGATGCAGACGTTGTACCGGTCTGTTGTGGTGAAGAGGGAGCTTAGTTCTAAGGCAAAGCTGTCGATTTACCAGTCAATCTACGTTCCTACTCTCACCTATGGTCACGAGCTTTGGGTAATGACCGAAAGAACGAGATCGTGGATACAAGCGGCTGAAATGAGCTTTCTCCGTAGGATTGCTGGACTCACCCTCAGAGATAGGGTGAGGAGCTCAGTCATCCGGGAGAGGCTCAGAGTAGAACCGCTGCTCCTCCACATTGAAAGGAGTCAGTTGAGGTGGTACGGGCATCTTATTAGGATGCCTCCTGGACGCCTCCCACTTGAGGTGTTTCAGGCACGTCCCACTGGGAGGAGACCCCGGGGCAGACCCAGGACTCGGTGGAGAGACTATGTCTCCCAGCTGGTCTGGGAATGCCTTGGTATCCCCTCTGAAGAGCTGGAGCAGGTTGCTGGGGAGAGGGAAGTCTGGGCTTCTCTGCTTGAACTGCTGCCTCCGCGACCCGGACCTCCGGAAAAGCGGTAGAAGATGGATGGATGGATGGATGATAGAAGGCAGTCTTAGAAACAAATTTAATATGTGAATTGAAGGACAAATCCTGATCAAAAATAACTCCAAGGTTCCTCACAGAGCTATTAAGAGAAAGAGTAACCGCATCCAAACTGAAAGTTTGATTTGGAAAGGTATTTCTAAGGTTTTTTGGACCAACAAGAATGACTTCAGTCTTATCTGAATTTAATAGCAGGAAATTACAAGTCATCCAAGCTTTGATTTCCTTAAGATAGGCTTCTAACTTGGCTAATTGATTACTATGATCTGCCTTCATTGACAGGTATAATTGTGTGTCATCAGCATAACAATGAAAATGTATACAGTGCTTTCTAATAATGTTGCCTAACGGAAGCATATATAAACTAAAAAGAGTAGGGCCTAGCACAGATCCCTGTGGAACTCCATGACTAAGCTTTGAGTTGAAAGAAAACTCATTATTTACATGAACAAACTGGAACCTATCAGATAAATAAGATCTAAATCACTGCAACGAAGTTCCATTAAGTCCAACATAGTGTTCTAATCTATCCAGTAGAATATTATGATCGATAGTATCAAAAGCTGCACTAAGGTCTAAAAGGACAAGTACAGAAACTAGTCCATTATCAGATGCAATGAGGAGGTCGTTAGTGACCTTCGCTAAGGCTGTTTCAGTACTATGATGGATTCTAAACCCAGATTGAAACTCTTCAAGTAAACCATTTCCCTGCAGGTGGTCAAATAATTGCATAGCAACAACTCTTTCTAAGATTTTTGAAATGAAAGGGAGATTAGAGATTGGTCTATAGTTAGCTAAAGCTCCTGGATCTAGCATTGGCTTTTTGAGTAAGGGTTTAATTACAGCCGTTTTAAAAGCCTGCGGTACATGGCCTAAAGTTAATGAAGAATTGATTATATGAAGAATAAGGCTACCAATAAGTGGGAAGACTTCTTTAAATAACCTGGTAGGAATAGGGTCTAAAAGACAAGTTGAAGGTTTGGATGAGGAAACTATTTTGTCTAACTCACAAAGGTCGATTGGAGTAAACTCATCAAGACAGACATCAGTTGAAGGAGTTGTAGTAGTTACGGTATTTAAGTTAACTGTGGGAAGAATCTGATTGATTTTTATCTCTGATGGATAAAATTTTATTATTGAAAAAGTTCATAAAGTCCTGACTAGTAAGCTCTAAGGGAATGCTAGGATTGACAGAGTCCTGACTCTTTGTCAACCTGGCTACAGTACTGAAAAGAAACCTGGGATTATTCTTGTTCTCTTCTATTAATGCAGAGTAATAACTCGTTCTAGCTTTTCTACGAGATTTTTTATAGATTAAAAGATGATTTCTCCAAGCTAAATAGATTTCATCTAAATTAGTGGAGCACTATTTTCTTTCTAATTGACAAGTCTTCTGTTTTAAGCTACGAGTTTCTGTGTTGAACCAAGGAGTTAGAAATCTCTGATTAGACTTTTTCTTTTTCTTTTACTTGTAGTACTGCGGTGGCTGGCATTGGCAAGGTCCCAAGCCTGGGAGACAGCATCCTGCTGTGTGTCCGGGATGAAGCGGCGAGGCAGAGGAGCGGCGAGACGAAGGGGAGTGAGTCTGCTGCCGGGAGATCCACCTGTGCACAGGGGAAGGCTGACAGGAAAAGGTAAGGTAATAATGAACAGCTTACGTGCTGTGATGAGGCCTGGAGGATAGGATGCTGCTGAGGGTTTGAGTACGCAGGGAGACAGACGGCTCCAGGCTGCAGCTCAGGGCAAGATGGAATAAATAGCTGCGCACTAACGAAGTACAGGTGTACGCGCAGCTGAGGTGGAGGCCCGTGAGCTGCGGGTGATGACATCTAGCTTCTCTGTTAAACCATCTTGGTTTAAACGAGAAGTTTGAATGAATGATAACGGTTATGGCCCCCTGGATCCTATAGGGGGTGCTGTGCTCAAGCTTGATGCCGGTGATTAATTGCCAAGTGGGATCACCTCTGGTGCCCAGGTGACCCAGGGCATTTAAGCCTGGCGGTGGACTCAGCATGCAGGCCATTCCATTCGGGTGGTCCATCCCATCACTGGGGTTGGAGACAAAGGCCTCGCACCTCTTCACCCCTCTAACCTCTGTTTGTGCTTTTTCCCCTGCAGGCAACCCTTCTGTCCGGGTTTGGTCTGGGTTATGTTTGGACTCCTTGGTTATGTTTGGTTGAGTTAATGAGGTTTTGCACTGTTCAACACCATTACACCCTATATACACTCACTCACACCCTACACTACTGATGAAAGAAACACTTACAGTCTCTCTCTCTCTGGTAGTCCATCGATTCGATGATGACCATCTTCTTTATCTGTGAGTCTGCTGGTGTTTGAATAGTCCGATCATGGATCTGCAGATTCGGTTACAGACCGGGCATGTGAAGGAGGTGCTGGGTGGAGCAGGGGGGACTTGGCAAGCATGCCTCTTTGCACGCTTTGCTGTCTGGTGTTGTGTGCGCTGTTCCTCCATAAAATCCACTCCCTGTGAGGAGTGGAAGCGCCAGATGTCTCGGCAGGAAGCAAGTTCCTCCAGTGAAGAGGGGTTGATCTGACATCTCTTCAGGATGGACTTCATTTGATCTTTGAAGCACTTCTTCTGCCCACCAGCACTGCTTTGGCCACGGTGTAACTGACCATACAGGATTCTGCGTGGGAGTCTGTGGCTGGGCATCCGGATGACATGCCCCAACCACCTGAGTTGATGCTGGGCCATGATGGACTCCACGCTGCAGCTGCCAGCTCTCTCCAGCACTTCTGTGTGCGGCACTCTGTCCTTCCAAGTGATGCCAAGGATCTTCTGGAGACATGTTACATGGAAGGTCTCCAAGCTTCTCAGATGGCGGCTGTAAATAGTCCATGCCTCACATCCATATAGTAAGGTGGTGATACATACAGCTCTGTAGACCAGCACTTTGGTGTCGAGTTTGAGGTTGCTGTTCTGAAGAACCCTTCTTCTTAGATGACCAAAAGATGCTGATGCTTGCTTGAGGCGGTTCTGGATCTCGTCATCCATTGAGCAGGTGTCAGACATTATGCTCCCCAGGTATTTGAATGTGGGCACTGTGAGCAGCTGTTGCCCTGCTGCTGTGAGGGTTATTGGGTTTTGTGGGGGGTCGGTACTGGACTGACAGAGTACCTCTGTCTTCTGGGTGCATACATTCTGGTGTATGCAGTTACAGCTGCCGAGAGGATGTTTTTTAGAGCGTCTGGTGTATGAGCAACCAGGGCACAGTCATCGGCGTACTGTAGCTCATGAAGACCTCAACGGTAGAGCAGGCAGAAGCTGGTTGTAACGATAAACACCACAATGGTTGTAATAGCAGACGAAGGCTAAGGGAACACACCCTGACAAAAAGCAAGCTGGTGGTGGCACGCTTTGAGGCGGTTTCCCAAAAATCTGGATTCCGGCAGCCTCCTGCAGTTGTGAGAAGATGCCAGTCGTCTAGGGTCTCCCTTGCCACTGGAACCATCTTCTCTACAATCAAGGTAGTGGCATCGGGAAAAGCGGACCCCCCATGCCACTCTAAAAACCATCACTGCGCAGGTATCTTCTTTACCTGAGTTTCCGACCTCTAAAGTCTGGCGGCGATGGAGCATCCAGTAACGGGGGCAGGTTTGAATGAGCTGGAAGTGTCCAGTTGGAACTCTGCATGTCAGCGGCACAGGACAACGGTTGTTAGCAGTTGGGATTGAGTGGCAGCTGCTTCTGGCAGACTCCTGTGAGTCTGAGCAGCCCTATTTAGGGACTGCACTACTTACCCCAACTGGGGAAAGGCCTAGAAAAGGTGGCCTAAACATTGCCCACTCAGCACAGCACCCGGATAGGAAACTGCACCTGTCGGGACATTCCACTATTCGGTCAAAAAATAAAAACAATACCATTTAGAATTGCAGCATGGAACATAAGGACACTCCTGGATGCCAGTCCAGACAGACCATAGCGCAGAACAGCACTCGTTGCCAGCGAGCTGAAGTGATACAATGTGGATGTGGCAGCACTCAGTGAGACATGACTCCTCGAGGAAAGCTCATTCAATGAAGTAGGAGAGGGTTATACTAATATTATAATAATATAATAATATATATATATATATACTAATAATATATTAATGGGCGCATGCGCACGCAGCGACCAGCAGCTTGGTGATATAGTGCGTGTGTGCGTGTGTGTGTTTTTTGTACTTTTTTACGTTTTTAGAAAATCCTCTGTGTCGTTTCTGCCCTGGAGCGTTGGTGGAATATATGGCGAACAGCTCCCTGGTATCTGCAACATGGATTTCCTGTCATATCTCGCACTACTGCTTTCTGTGCTGTGGCTCTTTGTCTCTGAGGTAAACGCGTTCGGCTCCATGGCGAGCAGAATAGCGGGCAGAATACAATATTCCAGGGACATGTTGCTGCGCTTTAACACAGCTGGTGCAGAGTCTCTGATTGCGCCCAGATTTCAGCTGCCGGACTTTATTTTGAGAGACGGACACAGCGGTGAAAAGAGAAGCGGCAGGAGGAAGCGTGGAAGACGTGGAGGTGTGAAATTGCGCCTTAGGAGACGTCAGTTTGGTAACATTCCTCTTCCTTCGATCATTTTTGGGAATGCACAGTCTGTGAGAAACAAGGTGGAGGAAATTCAAGGCAACGTACGTTACCAGAAGGATTTTAAGAACTGCTGCGTCATGGCTTTCACTGAATCTTGGCTTACTGCGCATGATCGAGACGCAGACCTGTGGATTGACGGCTTTGGAGCTCCGCTGCGCTCGGATCGGCAGGAAGAGGTAACGGGGAAACGTCAGGGGGGCGGAGTATGTTTATACATTAATAAGCAGTACTGCACATCTGTCACGGTCAGAGAGCGCATCTGTACACCCCATGTGGAGCTGCTGTCTGTGTCGCTTCGCCCCTTTTATTTGCCTCGAGAGTTTCCCCAACTTTTCATCACAGTTGTGTACATTCATCCGAGGGCAGACGCTGACTCCGCCTCCAGCACCATCTCTGATGTGATCCAGCGGCTGCAGTCAATTTCTCCAGAGGCGCCAAACTTCATTCTTGGGGATTTTAACCATGTTTCTTTAAAGAAGACACTTAAAAACTTTCATCAGTATGTCTCCTGCCCAACCAGGCGAAAAAAGACATTGGACCTGTGCTATGGATCCATAGAGAGGGCCTATAAATCACTCCCCCTTCCTCCTTTAGGATCATCAGATCACAACTGTGTTCATTTGCTGCCCACATATAAAACTGCTCTCAGAAGAGGCAAGGTGGAGATGAGAGACATTGATGTGTGGACAGAAGATTCAGAGCACAGCCTCCAGGAATGCTTTGACTGTACAGACTGGAAGATGTTCATAATGGCCTGCGGGGATGATTTGGACTCTCTGGCTGAGCTCACATGCTCATACATGGCTCACTGTCAAAATAAGTTTGTTCCACGTAAACGTGTCAAAATATATCCCAACAACAAACCATGGGTTACTAAATCAGTTAAATCCTGCTTACAGAGGAAAGTACTTGCCTTTAAACAGGGGTCTGTTTCTGCGCTACAGGTTGCCACTAAGGAGCTAAAGGCCGAAATTTTAAGAGCAAAACAGAATTATAAATCAGAATTGGAAAGCAAGATGGCAGCAAATAAACTTGGTTCGGCCTGGGCCAGTATGAAAAAAATTGCAGGCCTTCAGAGCACAGAGCGCAGTAATCATGTGTTTTTAGATGGTTTTAGTTCAGACACAGAGCTGGCTAATGCTCTTAATTGTTTTTATGGTCGTTTTGACTCCTTTGATTTTAGCACAGAAATCCAAGATTTGAAACAGAAACTCAAAGACAATCAGCACTTTAATATTGAGATGCAGGATGTTGAAAGGGAGTTCCGCGCTGTAAAAGTGAACAAAAGTCAGGGCCCTGATAATATATGTGGACGCCTGGTAAAGTCCTGTGCACATGAACTGAGTCCTATATTTCACTACATTTTCAATAAGTCCTTACAGACACAACATGTGCCTAAGATCTGGAAAGATGCCGTGGTTGTTCCCGTTCCAAAATCCAGCTGTCCTAAAACGGTAAATGACTTTAGACCAGTTGCTTTGACTTCAATTTTAATGAAAATTTTTGAAAAACTGGTCAGATGTGAGGTCCTAAAGCAGACTGAACATGCATTGGATCCTCTGCAGTTTGCCTATAGGCCTCACAGAGGAGTGGAGGATGCCACTGTCACTCTGTTTAACATGCTTTTTAAACATCTGGATTTTAATGGGACACACGCCAGGCTTTTATTTGTGGACTTTTCTTCTGCCTTTAATACAATCCAACCTCATATTTTAGTTGAAAGGCTCCTGCAACAATTTGATTTAAGCAATAATCTGGTGGGTTGGATTCTGGATTTCTTAACCAACAGGACGCAGAGAGTAAGGGTCAATGGTACATTGTCTGACCTAAAGTGCTCTTCTACTGGCTCTCCTCAGGGGTGTGTGTTGTCACCACTACTCTTCATCCTGTACACAAACATGTGTCGGAGCAGACATGACAACAGACACATTATAAAGTATGCTGATGACTCAGTCATTGTCAGTCTCCTCCAGGATGGTGAGAGTGGCCATGGCCCAGTAGTTGATGACTTTGTTCACTGGTGTGAGGATTCCTACCTGCAGCTGAATACAACAAAAACGAAAGATATGATTATTGACTTTAGGAGGAAAACTCCCAGGCACAAAGTCACCATACTAAAAGGCCAGACCACCGAATGTGTACAATCGTACAAATATCTTGGGACGATTATTGATAGTGGATTGAACTTTGAGGTGAACTGTGAAAGGGTGTGCAAAAAGGGTCAGCAAAATTTGCATTGTTTGAGGAAACTTGCACGCTTCCAAATTGACCGAACCATAATGACTATGTTCTATCGGGCTTTTATTGAATCTGTTTTATCCTTTTCTTTAATGTCATGGTTTGGTCAGATAAAACTGAAACAGAGGAAATCCTTGGATCAGGTAGTCAGATGGTCCAGTCGTTTGCTTGGTGAGTCACAGCTGAGCCTGACATCCCTGTACACCAGACAAGTACAGAGGATGGCCGACTCGATTTTAAATGATGACTCCCACCCTTTGCACTGCAACTTTCAGCTTCTTCCCTCCAGACGGAGGTTTGCTGTCCCAAAAAGTAGAACCCAGCGCTACAAAAACAGCTTTGTCCCTGCTGCTGTCAAAGAGTTGAACAAGCTATAAAAATTATATTGTACATATTTTATATTTACCTATTTTGTAAGATGTGTGCCTGTGTTTGTGTCTATGTTGAATGTAATTGTGGCTTGTAAATATGGATGTCACCAACTGCAAAACAAATCTACCTACGGGTACAAATAAAGTAACCTGAACCTGAACCTGAACCTGAACCTTATACATTCTTTTGGAAAGGATACCCCATTGGCGGTCAACTCCTTCATGGAGTTGGTTTTGCAATCAAGAACAGCCTCCTGCACAAGCTCACAGAATCACCAGTGGGTGTCAGTGAAAGGATCATGACTCTTCGCATCCCCCTTTCAAAATGCAGGTATGTCACTTTGGTAAGTGCCTATGCACCAACTCTGTCATCGAATGCTGAAGAGAAGGACTGCTTCTACCAGGCACTCGATGACATCCTCAGTCACATCCCGAAGGGTGACAAAATCATGCTGCTTGGTGATTTCAATGCAAGAGTCGGAAAGAACTTGCAAAGCTGGAATGGTGTGATTGGTGCCCATGGCACTGGAAAAGTCAACCCCAATGGCATGAGACTTCTTAGTCTCTGTGCGGAACATGATCTTACCATCACTAACACAATCTTCCAGCAAAAGAACAAATATAAGGCATCCTGGATGCATCCCAGGTCCAAACATTGGCACCTGATCGACTATGTGATCGTGAGGAGGGCTGACCTCAAGGACGTGCTCATCACAAGAGCTATGTGAGGGGCAGACTGTTGGACCGACCACCGCATGATTCTGTCAAAGGTCAGAATGCATGTTCGGTCCCTAGCTCACCACTGTGGCCCAAAGAGGAAAACACTCCACTGTGCCAGACTCTCCAGCAGTGCCATCTGTGACAACTTCCGCCGCTCCCTAGCTGAGAGGCTGGCAGGTATTGAACAACTGATCATCTCAGAGTCTGGGATGGATGAGAAGTGGACCGCTGTATCTACCATTCTCTTTGACACTGCAGCCCAAGCCATCGGTTTCAAAACCAAGAAACATCAGGACTGGTTTGACCAGAATGCTGGAGAGATCTCCACCCTCCTGGACAGAATGCACAGGGCACACAGAGCCACCTTGAACAACCCACAATCCCAATTCCATAAGAAGCAATGGCAAGCCCTTTGTTCTGAGGTCCAAACAACTCTCAGGAAACTGCAAGATGAGTGGTGGATCTCAAAGGCCAACGAAATCCAGACTCATGCTGATAGAAACGATATGCACAGTTTCTATGATGCAGTCAAAACCATCTACGGCCCCAGAAACTGCTCCCTGGCACCTGTGAGATCTGTTGATGGTTCTTCTTTAATCAAGGATCAGGCCACGATAGTGGAGCGGTGGGCTGAGCATTTTAACACCGTGCTTAACCAGCCCACCTCAGTGGACCCAACTGTCCTTGCAGAGCTCCCTGAACATCCTACCTTGCCAGATCTCGACCTCCCCCCAACCTTCAAAGAAATCCTGCATGCAGTAAAAACCCTGAAAAACAATAAATCCCCTGGACCTAACGGCATCCCAGCTGAACTTCTCAAGGAAGGAGGCTACCTCTGTACTCGGACACTGTATCTCTATATCTCAGAGGTGTGGAGATGAGAGTGTGTCCCACAACAGTGGAGAGAGGGCAACATTGTGACCATCTACAAGAACAAAGGAGACAAAGCCATCTGCTCCAGTAGTAGGGGTATCTCTCTATTGGCTACTGCTGGAAAGGTCCTTGCCAAGGTCATGCTCCGAAGACTCATCTCTGCAATATCAGAGCGGGTCACCCCAGAGTCACAGTGTGGTTTTCGGAAGGACAGGGGGACAGTTGACATGATCTTTGTGACGCGTCAGCTCCAAGAGAAATGTCGGGAGCAGCATAAGGACCTGTTCATTGCCTTTGTCGACCTGTCAAAGGCATTTGACACAGTGGACAGGGAACTACTGTGGCAAGTCCTGAAGAGATTTGGGTGTCCACCCAAGTTTCTCACCATCCTTGCGCAGTTCCATTCTGGGATGATGGCCTGAGTGGTAGTGGGAAGGCACAGCTCAGAACCTTTTGGAGTGCAAACCGGAGTGAGGCAAGGCTGTGTGCTGGCCCCAGTTCTCTTCAACATCTTCCTTGTCTGTGTAACAACTCTGCTACGTAGGAGGGTGGAGAAACAAGCTGGAGTTACCATTGACTTCAGGCTTGATGGTAACCTGTTCAACATCAGGAGGCTACAGGCAACTTCCAAGCTGACATCAGAGACCATCGTTGAGCAACACCATTACACCCTATTTACACTCACTCACACCCTACACTACTGATGAAAGAAACACTTACAGTACATGTATTTTCCTAATTTGGTCTAATTTGGTTTAATAAAGTTATATTTAATTTCAACTCCACTTGGTGCGTTCTTCTTTTTGTTGTGACCATTGAGCAAGGTCATAACATAACATAGTTGAAGGAAATTTTACAACTCTGTCAAAATCATGGACAAACGAGGGAGACAAGCATAATCTCTGAATTGTAGCCTACAGCTCTCATCCATGTGTAATAATGATCAAGTCTCAGCAGAGCTGAGGAGGTTAAAATGCTCCCTTGCCCTTAAACACATTGTCACTTTGTGAACAAACTCACATAAGCAGGAGAGGATAAGACAAGTTAAGATAAGCCTTTATTAGTTCCACAATGGAAAAATTTCAAGATTGCAGCAGCACAGGGATAGCGGCATTCATGGTAAATGGCACTCACTTATATAACGCTTTTATTCTCATCTCTTGATGACCAAAGCGCTTTACAGATCCTGCTATCCACCCATTCACACACACATTCACACACTGAATGTGGCATGCTGCCTAACATGGCGTTTGGCGCATGGTCTTGCCCAGGGACACAACGGCAGGATATCTGGGGAGAGTGGGATTCGAATCGTCAACCATGTGGTCATTGGACGACCCACGCTACCTCCTGAGCCACTGCCGTCCCCCATAGAAATAGTTAATACGATAATAAGATATGGTTATAATAAGATATGGTTAGCCAAAGCAATGAATAAATATACATACAGTATGTACACAGTTATATACACAGTGCAGGAACATTGCAGCTGGATGGTATCAACAGCATTACAGTTAAATACCCGGAAAAACATAAATATGGACCCAGACAGTATATTTCACATTTGAATTATGAACAGTGTTGTTGCCACCCTCAATAATAATTGTAATTGTGCAAGTTGTGTGCTGGAGGGTACAATCTCAATTGTGCAAAGTTGTGACATTTAGTTTATGAAGTCTGACAGCTGTTGGTAGGAAGATGCTACAGAACTTCTCACTCGGGCACCTAGGATGGCACAGCCTACTGCTAAATGAGCTCCTCAGCGTGTCCCACATGAGGTGGGACTCGGACTCCAGCAGAGATGACAACTTAACCACCATCCTCCTCTCTCCTATCTCCTCCACTGGGTCGAGGCATCATCCCAGAACAGAGCTGTTTTTTTTTTTTTTGATCAGTCTGTTCAGTCTCTTCCTGTCGGCTGCCATGATGCCGCTACCCCAGCAGACCACTCCAAATGTGATGGCTGATGCCACCACCGAATCATAGAAGGTCTTCAGGAGTGCCCGCTGCACTCCAAAAGACCTGAGTCTCCTCAGGAGCAACAGCCTGCACTGCCCCGTCTTGTAGAGAGCGTTGGTATTGTGTGACCAGTCCAGTTAATTGTTCAGGTGAACACCCAGGTACAGCCGGGAAAATAAGTATTGAACACGTCAACATTTTTCTCATTAAACATATTTCTGATGGAGCCATTGACCTGAGATTTTCACCAGATATCAGTAACAACCCAAGTAATCCATACATACAATGAAATCAAGGCAACTGTGTTCACAAAACAAATTATAGTTAATAGAGTGGAATGGCACAGGGAATAAGTATTGAAGGCATGAAGAAAAAGAGGTGCAAAAAAGCATAGAAAACAAAGAACAGAAGGAATCCATCAGAATTTAGGAAGCCATTTCTTCTTCTATCAGTGCAAATTAATTTTAGCTCTTTAAGTCCTGATAGCTTTTAAAAATGTCTGTGAATAGGAGATTGTCACACCACAAAGAACCCATGATGGGTAGACACAAAGAGCTCTCTCTAGACCTTCACAACCTTATTGTTGCAAAACATGATGATAAAACATGATGGCATTGATTAGAGGGACATTTGTAAACTGCTGAATGTTCCAGTGAGCACTGTTGGAGCCATCATTTGGAAGTGGAAAGAACATCATTAAACCATAAACCAGCCATGACCAGGAGCTCCTTGCAAGATTTCTGACAGAAGAGTCAAAAAAATTAGCAGGAGAATTATCTAAGAGCCAAAGACCACTCGTGAAGAGCTCCAGAAAGACCTGGAATTAGCAGGTACTGTTGTTTCAAAGAAAACAATCAGTAATATGCTCAACCAACGTGGGCTCTATGCCCGATTACCTTGCAAGACTCTATTGCTTAAGAAAAAACATGTCGAAGCTTGTTTAAAATTTGCAGAACAGCATTTGGGAAAGCCAGTAAAATACTGGAAGACTATAGTCTGGTCAGATGACACTAAAATTGAACTTTTTGGATGCCACAACACACAGTATGTTTGGAGGAGAAATGGCACTGCACATCAGCCCCAAAACCAAATACCCACAGTGAAGTTTGGAGATGGGAGATGTAGGATCGTAATATATATATTGTGGTCACCCAGCACAATGCAGACTGATACTATTGACGCTCAGCAGGGATTGCATACGGACAGAGAACCCCTGGGGGGACAACCAGAACAATGGACTATTGTTTATGCATCCCTGGATTAAGGAGAGGACGTCCGGGCGCCAGTGGTCATGCTAATCATATGTATTGACTGATATGTATACCAGTATGCTAATGTGCCATGCATTCTCTCTGTCTGTATAAAAGAGCTTACTATACATGCCTCAACAGCACACATGGCACACACAACACAGCGCACAGCACTACAAGTGTGTCTCATTTTGATGGAGGAACTAAAACTCTGCAACCTTCCAGCTCGCCGCATCTCGACTGAACTTATTTTTTCTCCACACTGGTGATCCGACGTGTCATGGTGCACCCCTTGCCTGATCTTATCCCTCCACACTGGTGACCTGATGAGAGAGAATGACCGTCTGCTCCCTCTCACCGCGCTGTGGACAGCAGAGGACCAGAGAACGCCTGCAACCTCTTCATCCTCACTGGAGCACGCGCCCAGGAGCGGACAGCACTTGGACCAACACGCACCATGAACGGCGACATGAGCGAAATGAAGGAAGCAGCCTGAATGGGGAAATCATCGACGCCGACTGCATTGATTTCCACCAAGCTCGCCGACTCTGACTCAGCTCGCAACAAGCAGACCTCCCGCGCACAGAAGCCCAGCACGCACACCGCAGGATTACGAGGACAGCGCAATTGCCAGTTAAGTGGTCACTGTGCCATGCGCGCGCCACGCACAGGGCCAAGCTGGCTCCACAGACCGATACAGCATCCAACGCTGCTGCACATGCCCGAGAAACGTGGCCGATCGCCAGCCTTGGAACCTTCAGGGCTGCTGACACACCTGAAGCAGACATGCAGCCCGCACACAGGACTTTGTATGGGTTTCTCAGCCACGGCGCATAAGGGGAATTTAGCCGATTGCTGTCCCCGATGACTTTAGGGCTGCTCTCGCACCTAAAGCCAAACTGCCTCACACCCTCACACAGCTGTAGTTGTTTCACAGCTGCTACGCATCCTCGTAGAATTTGGCAGCTCGCCTTCCCCACATCCTCGCTGGATCGAGCCGCGAGAGAAGTCAGAGACTTAATGTTTTGTTTTTGGGTTTTTTTCACAGCCACTGTGGATCACCGCCAGGGTTAACGGGAAAGTCCCTGACCATCGCGGATCCACACGCAATTTTTGACGTCCCGGGCTGGCACTCACTTACTCCCAACCCCTCCCCCTCCTCCTCCACAGTGCTCTTCCCGCACCTCACTCCCTAAAGCCGGCCTATCGCCTTCTGGTTCCATTACGCACGAAACACACTGGCCCGTGCACCCACGATCCATGGCCATTCAACGTGCTGGAACCCGGAGCGGAGCACACTGTTTGTTTCCACCCCTCCCCCGTCTCCCCCATGGACTGACATGCCCTCCGACAGTTCTACGCATCCAGTTCAGACAACGGCGCCAGCAACCCGGAGAGTCAATCCAACAAGTTGTGGCAGACCTTCGGCAGCTGGTGGGTGAGTGCAGGTTTGGGGCTCTGGAAGAGGAGATGGTCTGTGACCAGTTGGTCGAGCATGTAGCCTACTCCTCGGCGAGGGTTCACCTGCTAACTCATGCTGGTGAGCTAACATTACTTGCAGCCTTAGAGCTAGCACAGCAACATGAGGTAGAGGAACGGCTGACGAAACACCTCAATGATAACAAAGCCCTGCCGAAGAACGTGGGAAGACCCTGGCCTTGGATTTGAACGATGGAAGCGATGACGAGTATGCGGCCATCATCAAAATATGGTCTGCCCCGGGGACACCGAGGTGTTACGGCTGTGGATCCAGCAGGCACGGCTATCGAGCCAGGGAGTGTACAACGAGGGGCAAGTGTTGTGGATGGTGTGGTCTGCTCCATCACTTCGCCAGAGTTTGACGCAACTTTGACAAGGAGGAACGGAGGCCAGCTAAAGACAGCATTAAGAAGAAGGTACCTATGGTGGTTCACACAGTCTCGCCCAATTTGGACTGTTGTATCATTTGTGATATTTGGTAGGACGGGACGCCGATTGCGCTGTTGGTGGACACGGGGTCAACGGTCTCCATCCTCAACTTAGACACTGTAAGACGGTGCTTTTCCCAGTACAAAGTGAGTAAGACCTGCATAATTTGTTACGGTTATGGTAGCCACCCCCTGGATGTTGTGGGCTCAGTGTTGCTGTCGGTGAGGTACAAGGAGGCCTCCATGTACGCTGTTGAGTTCATGGTATCTCGGGATGGTAATAACCTAATGGGCTGTGACTTATTTTACGGGCTCGATTTCACCTGAGGAGAAGTGGAGGAGTGGTCAGGTGGTGGCCTATGGGACTGGCCATTTTACATGGGAAGTGGCAATGAAGTGTTGGACTTTGGGTGGCCCATTCCGGGTGATGGACACCGCCAGCACCATAGTAAGCCGACGAGGTGAGGGTCCTGTGCCAGAGTTTGTGGTCCCGTGAATGGTGGACACGAATGGCATGGTCTGACCCCTGTAGTGGTGGAAAGGTCCAAAGAGCGTTAGCTACAGGGCTCCGGTGGCCGAGTGGATACGGCTGCTGAGCCAACAGTGGCTGGTGTCGCTCCGACGCATTAACATCATCAACATCTAGCAACTGGTGTACCATCAGATGGCACGAACCCTGGCTGCGCTGACACCAAAAGCGAGGGACTTGGCTCGAGTCAACTCGGCGAACCGCTGAGGTGCCATAAGGGTGCCAGATCTGGCTGGGTCAGGTGCGCAGTTCTAGGGAACTGAAAGCTGGACAGGATAATCTGCAGGTGGTCCAGTCCGGCGGAGATGGGTACCTGAGTTTGACTGATGGGTCAAGATAGCATCCCAACGAGCTGCGGAGTCTGACCAGAAGAGGACATCAATGCAGCCCGTCTCCTGTCAAGAATAAGCGGAGACGCTCTTGAAGTGGGCTGCGGGACAAACACTCTGGGGGGGGAGCCTTCGGGGGACCCGGGTTAGATTATGAATGAGGGCTTCTGGTGTGTCTGATGTAGTGCATTTAATTTGTGACTGTTATTGTTGATTGATGGTGTTCATGATATGTTCAGTGGTTCTGTTAAAAAAAAAAGACACTGCTTTGTCAATATGGTAATGCAACTGTTGTGTTATTGCCTGTTTGACTGTTTGGGTGTTTGCGCTTGACCACTGTTGTGAGTGTGTATGCCTGAGGCTTGCTGGTGTGTGTGTGGGAGGTGCAGTAACACCTGGATGTGAACGTTTGTATGAGGTTTGTATGTGTTTATTGCCCTATGTTTTGGAACGTGTATATTGTGTCGGGGATCTCTGTGTTTATTATGTATATCCTGTGAGTTATGGGGTCGGAAACCACCTTTGATTATGTTGTAAGTTACTTTTGTATATATACATGTTTATTTTATTAGGATTGATTTAGTTTGGTGTGTGGCTCTTTTTCTTTTCACTGACTATTTGTTTACATAGCGTAGAGCTCTGCTGGGCCAGTGTGGCGTATGAATGTGTAGGCCTATAGCCCTTTGAATTAGCATGTGAATCAGGTGCAAATTATATGGTTGGGAGAATTTGTGTGCTTGTATTTTTTCAAAAGGGGGTGATGTAGAATTGGAATATATATATATATATATTAGTATGGCAGTGCCCTAGGCTAGGGAGGGGTGATGCCCCACCTTTGGGGGGGTGGCGTCACCTGTGGTATATAAGCCGAGACATACTGTCTCTTTGCTGTGACTCCTGCACTCACAGTAGGGACTCCCGTGTGTACATAGTTCTTGTTATAATAAACTTCATAAAAATCACCTCGCCTCCTCCGGGATCCACGAGCGGACCAGCGTCGCGTTCGTCTGACAACGGGGAAGAGAAGTTCGCCAGGACAATGTGGCTGTGAAGAGGTAAGGTGTTATTAATTATTATTTCTCCCTGAAAATTGTAATCAAAAAATGACTTTTGACCGATCGGTAAATTACAACTGTACGGCGCACGAAGTACGAAGTGCGTGCGCTGCGATAAACGGTTCATTTGCTGTGTTCAGACCGTGAACCCCCCCCCCCCCCGCTGCAGAAGAGGAGCGGGGGGGGTGGCGTTCATGGTCCGAACGTCCCCCGGTCCGCGGGGGGAAGCCGCGGTGACTGTGCAGCGGTCGCCACATAGCCATATGAGTCTATTCCTTCATGTAGCGATGGCCGTCCTCTGTAGCGGGGGGGGGGCAACCCCCCCCACACACACACAGACACAGCCCTGAATGTGACCTTTCATTTGAGCCCAAGATGAAGCTTCTATGTTGAATCATTCAAAAGTTACAGACGTTTTTCCAAACTGTGCCATTTGGCACAATTTGGCACAGTTCCAAAACGCCTGGGAACAACCTGAGTATAAAGCTGTGTAAAATATTCATTTTTTGTGGTATTGTTACAAAATTTGGACCTCCGCTGGATAACACTTGGTTCTACATTTCTGTTGCATTTTCCAGCCCGGATCTGAAGCTGTGTGTTATTTGCAAGCATTTGTATCCAAAAAAACACCCAGGCCAAATCTATTTTCTTCAAGTTCACTATGTTTAGATGACTGTAACTCAGTGGCCGGAGCACTTAGAGAGATCATGTTTTATTTTGCCAAAAAATTCAAAGTATTTTCTTTAGAATGAGACCAACCCCATGAAGATGCTGCAAAGGGTTGAAGAACAGCTTTCGATTTACTTTGGGCACGTTATTTTTTGGTGTTTTTAGGGAAATTGACCGGAGTGCAAGGGGTTAAGGAAATTAACTGAGTTGTGGGTCTGTGTGGCCAGGTCTCCATGTCTCCATGTTTATGGGGGCAATAAAAGGTCAAAACAGGAAATGCATTATTTTAATTCTTTCGACTGGTTTTAACAAATGAATGGGATTTCAGCTGTAGCCTGGAGGAAGAAAATCCATTCTTTACTGTCTTCCTCCTGGGTGAAACAAAATGTCTTTAAGCAGAAGAATAATTATTGCTGAGCCAAAGTGAGATGATGCTACAATGGTGTGGGGGTGTTTTTCAACACATGGTAAAGGTAGGCTTCATATAACTGAAAAAAAAAATGACTGCACAAATGTACAGACATCCTTGATAAGAACCTGTTGCCATCTGCCAAGATGCTGAAGATGAAACGAGGGTGGACATTTCAGCAAGACAATGATCCCAAACACACAGCCAAGGAAACTCTCAACTGGCTCCAGAGAAGGAAAATAAAGCTGCTAGAATGGCCCAGTCAGTCACCTGACCTGAATCTAAATGATAATCTATGGAACGAACTGAAGATCAGAGTTCATAGAAGACACCCATGGAAGCTTCAAGATTTGAAGACAGTTTGTGTGGAAGAATGGGCTAAAATCACTCCTGAGCAACGCCTGTGCCTAGTGTCTCCATACAGGAGGTGCCTGGAAGCTGATATTACTGACAAAGGCTTTTCTACTGACTATTAAATGAATTTCACCAAGCTTGTTCAATACTTATTTCCTGTGTCATTTCACTTTATTAAATATAACTTGTTTTGTGAACACAGTTGCCTTGATTTCTTTGTATGTATGGATTACTTGGTTTGTTACTGATATCTGGTGAAAATCTCAGGTCAATGGCTCCATCGGAAATACGTTTAATTAAAAAAAATGTTTAATGCTTATTTTCCCCACTGTCCTTATGAGATGTCACCATCTCAGTGTCTGTTCCCTGGATGTTTACTGGTGTTGTGGGGGTTTTTCCACTCCTGAGGAAGTCACCACCTGTTCCTTGGTTCTCCTCGTATTGATCTGGAGGCAGTTCTGTAGGCACCAGTCCACGAAGTCCTGGATAAGTTCTCTGTACTCCATGTCATCCCCATGGGAGATGAGGCCAACATTCGCAGTCATCAGAGAACTTCTGTAGATGGCAGTGTATTGTGTGAAAAGTCAGCAGTGTAGAGGGTGAACAGGAAGGGAGTTAGAACTGTTCTCTGGTGCACCCTGCAGATAATGCAGATAATGGTATCAGATACACAGCCCTGGGTTCTCATAAACTGTGGTCAGTCTGTGAGGTAGTCCAGAATCCACAATGACAGGTGCTGGCCAATCCCTGCACACATCAGCTTGTCCCTCAGGATCACTGTTTGGATGGTGTTGAAAGCACTGGAGAAATCAAAGGACACAATCCTCACAGTGCTCCCAGGCTTCTCCAGGTGGGAAAGGGAACGATGTAGGAAGATCATTGCATCCTCCACCCTGATGCCATGCTGGTAGGCAAACTGAAGTGGGTTCAAAGCTGGTCCCACCGGGGGGTGGAGAGGGGTGAGGGGCAGCCTCTCCAGGGTCTTCATCAGGTGTGATGTGAAGGCCACTGGTCTGTAGTTGTTCAGGTCCTTCGGGTGCGGTTTCTTCGGTATGGGTATCATGCAGGATGTTTTCCACAGCTGTTGTACCCACCCTAGCTTCAGGCTCAGACTGAAGATGTGCTCCACAATCCCACAAAGCTGGTCTACAAAGGACTTGAGGAGCCTCAGGCTGATGCTGTCAGGGCCTGCAGCCTTCCTCGCCTTGATCCTCTTCAGCTCAGCTGCCCCCTGGGTCTTCGTGAGAGGACTCTGGGGGACTCAGGAGGACTCTGTTATGCAGACTGTTCTCAGGATAATCATACTTTTTTTTCATGGGGAATCAAAATTTATAACAGTTCAGGGGCTGAACACAATACAGTGCAGACACATCAATCAATACACTTAGGAGGAGAATAATCTCTTGAGGAAAACTTACAGACAACAGAGACTGGAGGGAAATGCTATGACACAACAAAGAACTGAGAGCTAAGAGCAACATATATAGGGAGCAGAATAATCAGGGGAACACAGGACAGCTGGGATTCAATAAGAGGCTAAACAGCAACAAACATGAGGGAAAGTGGCTATGGGTATGGAACACACAAGGGACTGAGAACAACACGTAAACAAGTACAGGGGATATCGACGAGACTTGCACAGAAAACCAAGCAAGGACATAGAAGACAGCAACAACAGGGACAATCGGGACGACACAACAGACTAAGGACCAGGAACACAAAGGACAATCACAGAGGACCCAGGGGGAATACAGAAGGCAAATAATGCAAAATGATAATGACCAGGAAAACACAATGACATCAACATGGACATAAAGCATGAACATGGACTAAAGCCATGTCCAGAGCTTGACATTAACCCCCCAAGGGCGGATTCCAGATGCCCCAGAAACATCAAAGAATTACTATAAACTGGGAGGGAGGAGCAGTCACAGGCATGGCAGGAAGAGCCAAACACAGAAAAACAGAAGGAAAAAAAAAAGAAAAACTGTCCATTGGGTGGTTGAACAAAGTCCCAAGGCCACCACCAAGGAAAGCACAACATGCCGGGGGGCTACCCCAAGTTCATTGATGCCAGAGAACATGTCGTTGGGGGCCTACCAGAGTCCAGGGACCCCAGACCAGAGTGCAGGGTGGGTGAGACGGCAAAGAAGATTCCAGAGGACCCCCACACGAACTAACATAGTGAGTTGGTGGCCTTCCAGAGTTGATAGGCCACCAGATGAAAGAGCAAAGCATATCAGGCGGCCTTCCAAAGTCCATGGGCCACCAGACCAAAGAGCATGGTGAGTATGATTACCTACCAGTGTCCATAAGCCACCAGAAAGAGGAGCAAGGTGCATTGGGTGGCCCCCCAAAGTACATGGGCCACCAGACAGAGGAACAAGGCACCGCAGGAGCACAGAGCTCAGAAGACAACACCAAGGGAGCTCCAAACACACAAAGTAACAACATGGAAACTTTAAACTCAGGAGACGACAACAAAGGAACTTTAAACACTGGAGATGACAACAGGGGAACTTTAAACCCAAGAGATGACAACATAGGAGCTATAAACTCAAGAGATAACAACATAGGAGATTTTTGCTCTGGAGACCACAACATAGGAGCTTTTTTCTCTGGAGACAACAACATAGGAGCTTTAAACTCAGGAGATAACACAGACGCTATAAACTCAGGAGATATCAACATAGGGACTTCTTTTTTTTCCACAATATTTTTATTGAACCTTTTTTCAACAAACATGACACCAACAATCAAACCCCAACACTAAAACAAACCAAAAAAAAAAAAAACAAATATTCCAAAAACACTATCAACCGTTAACAAAACAAGTCAAACAATGCTCCTCTGTTTAGTCTAGGTAATCCATTGCATAAGTATACATATTATACATTCACCAATTTGGAAATTACAAGGTCCACACACATCATTCACCTTCTTCTTCAGTAGTTATGTTTAGTTTCTTTACATAATCAATGAAAGGTCTCCATATATTCTCAAACACATTTTCCTTTGATTTCAATATGTATGTTATTCTTTCTAGTGGAAGGTTTGTTAACATCTGCCTTAACCACTGAGTCACATCTGGTCTATGAGTCTTTTTCCACAGCAGTGCAATACATTTTTTGGCTTTAAGCAAACTGAGGTCTATGAATGTTCTTTCACTCTTATTAAAGTTATGCTTTTCTGGATACAGACCCAACAAAAACAATTTAGGATTCAATATGAGTTGTTTTGAAATTATTTTTTCAATTGTTACCCTCACCTCTTCCCAAAACATTCTAATTTTTCTACATTCCCAAAAACAATGAAATAGAGTTCCTTTACTTTCCATACATTTTGTGCACGTATCTGGTATGTTTTTGTTATATCTATTTAACTCCACCGGTGTAACATACATCCGCATTAACCATTTAAAATGTATCAATTTAAGACGTACATTTATTGATTTGGTTTGAGCTTCTGTGCAAGCCAATTCCAATTGCTCCTCTGAAATTTCAATTTGTAGGTCTTCTTTCCAATAATTCATTCTTTTCTGTGAGTTTTCACTTGAGGATAATATCAGTGAGTTATAGAACTCTGAAATAATACCCTTTCTCTTACTATTTTTCGTCAAAATTTTTTCCAAGTATGAATAGGTAGGACGGGTGAGAGCATTATTTTGATTTGATCGAATGAAATTCCTAAGCTGAAGATATTTAAAAAAATGTGTTCTATTAAGATTAAATTTAGCCCTCAGTTCTTCAAAAGACATTATGTTGTCTGAACATGCTAAATACAAGTCTTGAATCTTTTGAATCCCTTTTAAATTCCATAATTTAAATACAGCATCCGCTCTCCCTGGTGTAAAATATTGATTACCCCATATTGGGCTAAATTGTGACAATAAGTGCGGTTCTTTTAAATATTTTTTGATTTCATACCATATTTTGATCATATGCTTTACAATTGGATTTTTAACTTGTTTCTGTAATTTTTTAGCCAAGTCTGAGTATATGAATAAGGGAAGAGGTAAAGGTAAATTGTATGATTCCATTTCAGTCCAGTGAGGGAGATCATTTGATGAAAAATAATATGTCATAGACCTCAGTTGTGCTGACCAGTAATACAACATAAAGTTTGGACATTTCAGACCTCCACGATCAAATGGCAAATATAGTAAGGACAGACGTAATCTAGCCTTCCTATTGTTCCATATAAATTCCACTAACTTTTTTTTAATTCTTGAGAATAGATCTGAAGGTGGTGGTAAAGGAATGTATTGAAATAAATATAGTATTTTGGGTAAGATATTACTTTTAAGTATATTAATTCTCCCGATCATCGACATTGGCAGTGACATCCATCTCTGAAGCAACTCATTAATATCTGTCATTAAGGCTTCATAGTTGATACTAGCGGCTGATTCTAACTTAGGCACAATTTGAATTCCTAAGTATTTAAACTGATTTACAACATTGAATTGATTTACCTCAGGAGCTGGGTGCTTTCTCTGGGTCTCATTTAGCATTAATATTGAAGATTTATTTTTATTTATTTTATATCCTGATATTTCCCCAAAGTTCTTTATTATATTTAACAAGGTCGGAATTGATTTTTTAAGATTTGACATAAACAAAATTATGTCATCAGCATACAGGGAGATTTTATGTTCTATTGGTCCTACTTTAATTCCATATATTTGTGGATGTAAATGCACTGCCATCGCCAAAGGTTCAATTGCCATAGTAAACAGTAAAGGCGAAAGTGGGCAGCCTTGTCGACAACCTCTATTAATTTTTATTGATTTTGAGATATTGCTATTTGTTAGGATTTCTGCTGTAGCATTATTGTATATTATCTGAACCCATTTTATGAAATTCTTTCCAAGTCCAAACCTTTGTAAAACTTCAAAAAGAAAGGGCCATTCGACCCTATCAAAGGCCTTTTCAGCATCCAATGATAGGAGAGCTGTATCCGGTGCTTCTTTATTAGAATAAATTATATTAAATAATCTTCTTACATTATGGAAGCCTTGTCTTCCCATTATAAAGCCATTCTGATCTCGGTTAATTATATTTGGTAATATTTCTTGTAGTCATCTTGCTAAAATTTTACAGATTATCTTAAGGTCTGCATTTAATAGGCTTATTGGTCTCATGTTTTCACATTTATTAGAAGGTTTACCTGGTTTTGGCAACAGTATAATTAAGGCATTATTTATATATGGCGGTAATTTACTATTTTGAAATGCTTCTAAAACCATTTCCAAAAATGGTTTTATTAATTTATTCTTAAATTTTTTATAGAGGTCAACTGGAAGACCGTCAGGTCCCGCACTTTTTCCTGATTTCATATTATCAATGGCTAGCCCAACTTCTTCTTGACTAATTTTTCACTCCAGTATCTCCCTGTTTTCATTTGGAATACATGGTATAGATAATCCGTCCAAAAACCCATTTAGTTTTGTTAAGTCAGTTTCATTTTTTGTATCATATAGTTTTTCATAATAATCTCTAAAGGCACTGTTAATTTCTAAAGGATCTACGACTGCCTGTCTGTTACTTATAATACTGGTAATTGGTGTTAAATTCTAATTGTTTAATCTGCCATGCCAATAATTTTCCTGATTTTTCACCTTGTTCATAAAAGGTTTGCTTCAATCTTAGAAGACTCGAGGCAGCTCTATTTGCTGATTTTTTGTCATATTCAGCTCTCAGAATCAGTAATTCATTCTCTAATTTGGGATTACTTCCTGCATACACTTTTTCTTGAAGGATTTTTATTTTACGTTCCAATTGGACTCTCTCCTCTCGAGTCTTCCTAGATTTTGAACCTGTATAACTAATAATATGCCCCCTAATAAAAGCTTTGAAAGCTTCCCACTTTATACATGCTGATGTTTGTGTAGTGTTGATATCAAAGAACTCATCTATCTGTTTTTCTATGTACTTAACAAATTCCTCATCTTGAAGCCATTTATGCTGAAATTGCCACCTACCAGGAACCTTTGTCAATTTCTTATCTACATATATTATACAGCAGGGTGCATGATCAGAAATCACAATGTTATCATAGAAACAATTTTGAATCTTGGACCTTAATTCCATAGAGATCAAAAAATAGTCAATACGTGAAAATGTCTTGTAAGTGTTAGAATAACAAGAATAGGCTTTGACTTGTGGTTTCATTTCTCTCCATATATCTAGCAATCCCAATTCTTTCATAAAATGATTAATGGTCATCCTACATCCATTGTGCGTACAGTCCTGTCCTGTTGACCTATCTATACTGGGATTCAATGTACAGTTAAAATCCCCTGCTATTATATATAGCCCTGTGAGTGATGCTAAAGTAAGAAATAAATTAACAAAGAAGCTTTGATCATCTATATTGGGACCATATATGTTCACCAGATTTATATTTTCTAATAACAAAGATCCTTGGATGATTAGATATCTTCCCAATTTATCTCCAATTACATTTTTCACTTGAAATGGGACTGATTTATGTATGAGAGTCATAACTCCCCTGGCTCGGGATGAAAACGATGAGGTGAATACACTTCCCTGCCATCTCCTCCTTATTCTTTTTACATCCTCCTCTATTAGATGAGTTTCTTGTAAAAACACAATTTTTGAACCTATGTCTTTTATTTTATTCAAAACTTGTTTAAGTTTTTTTCGGTTTTGTAGACCTCTGCAATTCCATGATGTTAAATTAAGCTTAACGCTTTGGTCTATGATCAATAAAGAGTTTGAGATTACCTTGCAATATAAACATGCTCATACAGAGAAGCAAAAACATGGCTGGTTGAACATTCATCCCACAGACTACACACAAACAAATTCCCCCTCCCCACATTCGTGGTAATCCCCCCAAAATCAAAAAAAAATTCCGTCTCCCGTTATAGCCTGAATCTGCTCCTCCCCCGTGAGGATCAGTCAAACCACTCACTCTTTCCTCCTCTCAATCACCCTGACTCTGCTACTTTTAATGACATGACAATAACTCTCTTCTGTAGTTTTTCCAATTTAACTCCAAAATTTTATAGCAACTTTGTACATCATAGCCTTTTTTTTTTTAATATATCATACCATCTATATTTTGTAGACATGCTATATATTTCAAATCAATCAGATACTTGAACACTTGCTTAAATATTCTACCTTTTATATCTTGTTCTTGCTTCATGCTTGGCTCTCGCCAGTCTCTCCTTGGATCTGCTTAATGAGTTCCTGCGCCTCCTGAGGGGTCTTAAAGACTTGGGTTCTCCCTTTATACGTGACCAGCAGTCTTGCAGGATAAATCACCCCGTGACGAATTCCAAGGCTGCGCAGCTCTTTACGGGCGGGGTCAAACTGTTTCCTTAATTGTTGGATTCCTGCGGCTAAATCTGGGTAGAACCGCACCTGTTGGTCCTGGTATTTAATTTCTCCTTTAGTGCGGGCTGCGCTGGAGACCGTCATCTTGTCCCTGTAGTTAAGGAACTTCATTATCAGCGTCCTTGGTGTTGTCTTCTTATCTCTCGATGGGCCTATTCGGTGTGTGCTTTCCAAGATGACAAATGACTGTAGATCCGCATTATCCAGCACCTCTGGGATCCACTTCTCCAAAAAGGAACACACATCCTGTTCCTCTGCCCCCTCCGGAAGGCCCACAAGCCTTAAATTATTCCGTCTAGACCGGGATTCCAAGTCCAAGACGTTTTCTTCCAGACGTTTATTCTTTAATTCCAATGTTTGGACCTTTAATTGCAGGCTGTTGACATCATCTTCAGCGTTAGAGATCCGGAGCTCCGCCTGCGTTATTCGCTCCATACAGTCGCTTATTTCTTTTCTCATAGCTTCAATCGCAGCTATAATCCCATCAAACTTAGACGAAAAGTCTGTTCTCTTAGCGCTGATGGCAGCAAGGACCGCATTCGTTCCTTCGGCAGTCACCGCACCACCGCTAGCTCCCTCCTCAGCCATGGTCACAGGTGTTTTATCTGCTGCGTCACGAGCATGGAAATCTGTTAACTTGGCTTGTTTCGTCGAATCAGTTTTTCCTCCGCCTGATTTCACAGCCTTAGTTTTTACCATATCCGCCTCCAAACGCTAGAGCAGGTTTTTGTTCCAATTGGGAGAGTTTTAGCCAACTTTTTTTATCATTAGGAGCAGAGCAGAGTGGAGCACACCCTTCTAAGCGGCCGCCATAACCGGAAGTCAACATAGGGACTTCTTGCTCTGGAAATAACACAGGAGCTTAAAAATCCATAGATGACAGCATAGGAGCTTTTTGCACTAGAGATCACAACATAGGAGCCTTTTGCACTGAAGATAACAACATAGGAGCTTTAAACTCAGGAGATAACTTAAGAGATTCTTGCTCTTGAGACAACAGTGGCGATTTTAGTACTGGGGATAGTATCTGAGGGGCCTTCAGTGCAGGTGCCAACAGCAGCTGAGGCGCAGCAACCCCAGGCGGTGAAGGTGGAGTGGGCTGCTTAGACAAAGATTGCCACGGTGGAGCAGACTGCTCAGACAGCGACGGTGGAGCAGACTGCTTAGATGAACCAGGTGGAGCGGACTGCTCAGAAGATCACGGTGGAGCAGTGCTCACTGTGACATCTGGAGATGATGTGTGCACCATGGAGAAAGCTGGAGCAGTAATGTGCACCTCGAAGACAGCTGGAGCTGTGGCGTGCACCTTGGAGACAGCTGCAACTGTGACATGCTCCTCGGAAACAACAGGAGCAGATATGTGCACCACGGAGACAGCTGGAGCTGTCGGGTGCACCACAGAGACAACTGGAGTGTGCACCTTGGGGAGAACTGAAGTTGAAGTGTTAGACAGGAAAGAAGAAACACATGTGGGGTTCACATCCACACCACAACCACCAACAGAAGAGGGAAGTGCTGTGAGGGAAGTGCTGAAGCCAGGGGAGGCTCAGGCTTTAGCATTAATGGGGAACTCTCCTCCAACCCATGAAGTGGCTACAGAGCTGGGGAGAGGCAGACAGAATCAGAATCAGAATCAGAATGAGCTTTATTGCCAAGCATGTTAAAAACATACGAGGAATTTGACTTGACATTAGGCCCGCTTGATAAGCGCTTCCTAATGACACGGCAGCCATGCAAGGCGCCTCATCAAAACAGTGGGGGGTGAAGAGGGGAAGAGGGGAGGGGGGGATGACACATTGGGCAGAGAGAAAAAACATAGTTTATCAAAATAAAGCTCGTATGAGCAAGATAGTGATCACATAGAAAAAACCCTCTAATGCACAATTAGCAGACAATACAAATCACATATTAACAAAGCACAGCAAGTTGAGAGAGACAGTGTATGTGTGTGAGTGTCAGTATATGTGTATCAGTCATGTTAAGTTGTATGCAGTGTGTGTATCAGTTACTGGTGAACAGCAAAAATCCTCCCTCAGCAACGTTTAGATGTTATGTCTTTAGTGTCCTAAACATAGATAAAATTCCATGCCAGTCACATGACGCTGTCCTTGAGAGTTCAGATTACTGCACACCAGTTGTTTATGTTAGGGAGAAGCCAAGCCAAAACTCTCTTCTGCCTTATCTTCCTCCAGGAGGAATGAAATCTTCAGGGCGCTGAATCAAGGTCTAATAGGCACAGTTCACTCAGAGCATAGAATTTCCATCTCTCATGCGATTCTGTGCTTCGTAATTTCCATACAAAGGCTTTAAAATCATTCCCTGGAGAGCACCAAGCGACTCCAGATGTATCCCACCTTCCAAGCATGGATAAACATGTCCGCAGAGTCTATCTCTGTACAGTGCATGCCAGATGGTAAATTCCATGTTAGTCATTTGCCGCTATCAGTGCTCTCCCCAGCTGGTCGAATTGTTGAAGAAGTAGCTACGCCGGGTCCGCATTTTCATTAGCTCTTCCAACTTTTTTAAATTTTCGATACACCAGGAAAACTCCAGAGCCAATCAGCAGAAAATCCTGTGATCATGAAGCCAAAAAAGGTAGATGTCCTCCACATCTTCAGTCGAATCACGCAGACACATGAGTTCCAATTGTTCCATGAGTCTCTCCACTTGGGCTCCCCCTGGCCCGAATTTCTGTAAAATGGTGTCAATAGCATTAAAGCCCAGCTCACCAATTCCATAATTTTCCATTTGGATCGAGATTCAGCCAGAAGAAGAGCGAACACAGACAGGACACAGCAAGCTGGGATAGTGAAGAGGGGAGAGGAGTTAGGAGAGGGGAAGAAATGCGTCTGCTCTCTCTGAAAGCCGGAAGAAGAAGCTCGTTCAGACACTGAAGAGCGGTGAGTATCTGGCTTCCAAACCCGACGATGCCTTGCGGGTGTGGACAGGGGAGGAGAGCTCTTTACCAGCCACGGAGCATTCGCTGAAGGTTCAGCATGGAGATCAGAAGTCCCTCCAGCTGGGGAAAGCTCTACAGGCTGGGGCATAACTTGATTGCCCCCACCACGATGCCCAGGCAAACAAGACTCTCCTCCAGTGTGCGGGCAGTGTGAACATCCTCGATTAAGTCCTCAATTAATTGAGCTGTTGACAGTTCATCTGCATCGAGTTCAACATCAGAAAATGGAAAGTGGAGTCTGTGGTTGTCTAATCCTGTCAGCTGCTACCTCCAGTAAGCAGGAGAAGGAAGACTTTAGTGTGGAAACTGTTCTCAGGAGAATCATATTGTATTCACGAGGAATCAAAATTAATAACAGCTCGGGGGCTGAACACAATACAAAGCTGACACAGCAATCAGTACACTTAGGAGGAGAAAAATTTCATGAGGAAGGAACTTACAGACAACTGAGACCAGAGGAAAATACCAACTACGACACAACAAAGAACTGAGAACTAAGAACAACATATGACAAAATGACATCATAAATACATACAAATGCAGAAATAAGAGACAACAGGGAAATGGCTAACAGAATCTAAATACAGGCAACATCCATCCATCTATCCATCTTCTACTGCTTTTCCGTAGGTCCGGGTTGCGGAGGCAGCAGTTCAAGTAGAGAAGCCCAGACTTCCCTCTTCCCAGCCACCTGCTTCAGCTCTTCAGAGAGGAAACCAAGGTGTTCACAGACCAGCTGGGAGACAAAGTCTCTCCAGTGAATCCTGGGTCTGCCCCGGGGTCTCCTCCCAATGGGACGTGCACGAAACACCTCAAGTGGGAGGTGTCCAGGAGGCATTGTGATCAGGTGCCCATACCACCTCAACTGGCTACTTTCAATATGGAGGAGCAGCAGTTCTACTCTGAGCCTCTCCTGGATGACTGAGCTCCTCACCCTATCTGCGAGGGTGAGTCCAGCAATCCTACGGAGAAAGCTCATTTCAGCTGCTTGTATCCACAATCTCGTTCTTGCGGTCATTACCCAAAGCTTGTGACCTTCAGGGTGAGTCCAGCAAGCCTACAATATTCATTTCAGCCGCTTGTATCTGTGATCTTGTACTTTCAGTCATTACCCAAAGCTCGTGACCATAGGTGAGGGTTGGAACATAGATTGACTGGTAAATTGACAGCTTTGCCTTAGAGCTCAGCTCCCTCTTCACCACAAAAGACCGGTACAATGTCTGCATCACTGCAGATGGTGCTCCGATAAGTCTGTCAATGCCTCGCTCCATTCTCCCCTCACTCATGAATAAGACCCCAAGATGCTTAAACTTCTCCACTTGGGGAAGGAGCCTGTACTAAACTCAGAAAGGACAATCCACCTTTTTCCGGCTGAGGACCATGGACTCAGACTTGGAGGTATTGATTTTCATCCCAGCTGCTTCACATTAAGTGGCAAACCGTCCCAGTAAGAACTGTAGGTCATTGCTGGATGAAGCCAACAGGACAACATCATCTGCAAACAACAGAGGTGAGATCCTGTGGTCACCAATCATGACACCCTCCATTCCCTGGATGCGCCTAGAAATCCTGTCCATAAAAATTATGAACAGGAACGGTGACAAAGGGCAGCCCTGGCGGAGTCCAACTCTCACTGGGAATGAGTCCGACCGAGTGTTGGCAATACGAACCAAACTCTCACAATGGTCATACAGAGACCACCATCGAATGCCTTCTTCAAGTCCACAAAACACATGTAAACTGGTTGGGTGAACTCCCACAAACCCTCGAGGATTTTCGAAAGGGTAAAGAGCTGGTCCAATGTGCGACGGCTAGGACAAAAACCACATTGCTCCTCCTGAATCTGAGGTTCGACCAATGGCCGGACTCTCCTCTCCAGTACCTTGGCATAGACCTTCCCAGGGAGGCTGAGGAGTGTGATCCCTCTAAAGATGGAGCACACCCTCCAGTCCCCTTTTTTGAAGACAGAAACCACCACCCCGGTTTGCCATGCCAAAGGCACTGCCCCCGACCTCCACACAATGTTGCAGAGGTGTGTCAACCATGATAGCCCTACAACATCCAGGGCCTTGAGGTACTCAGGGCGAATGCTGTCCATCCCTTGGGCCCGGCCACCAAGGATATTTTTAACCACCTTTGTGACCTCAGCCCCTGTGATAGGCGAGTGGTCCCCCTCGTCCACAAGCCCTGCTTCCTCTGTGGAAGGCATGTCAGTGGGATTGAGGAGATCCTCAAAGTATTCCTTCCACCGCCTGACAATCTCTCCATTCGAAGTCAACAGCGCCCCATCCACACCATGCACAGTGTGGACAAGGAGCTACTTCCCCCTCCTGAGCTGCCGGACAGTTTGCCAGAATCTTCTCAAAGCCGACCAAAAGTCTTGTTCCATGGCCACACCAAACTCCTCCCATGCCTGAGTTTTTGCTTCAGCAACCACACGAGCCGCACTCTGCTTGGCCTGCCGCTACACCTCAGCTTCGTCGGGAGTCCCACAAGCCAACCAAGTCTGATAGGACTCCTTCTTCAGCTTAATTGCCCCCCTCACCACTGGTGTCCACCACTTGGTTCGGGGGTTGCCACCACAAGATGCCCTGACGATCCTGCTGCCGCAGCTGTGGGCCACAATGGAGGTGGAGAACATGACCCATTCATTCTCCATGTCTCCAGACTCCCTCGGAATGTGGGTGAAGTTATTCCGGAGGTGGGAGTTTAAGACCTCCCGGACAGTTGCCTCAGCCAGATGTTCCCAGCACACCCTCACTATATGTTTGGGTCTACCAGCTCTGAATGGCATCCTCCTCTACCATCAGATCCAACTCACCACCAGGTGGTGATCAGTTGACAGCTCTGCACCTCTCTTTTCCCGAGTGTCCAAGACATACAGTCGCAGGTCTGATGACACGATAACAAAATCGATCATCGACCTGCAACCTGGGGTGTCCTGATGCCAGGTGCACATATGGACACCCTTATGCTTGAACATGGTGTTCGTTATGGACAAACTGTGGTTAGCACAGAAGTCCAATAACTGAACAACACTCGGGTTCAGATCGGGCAGGCTGTTCCTCCAAATCACCCCCTTCCAGGTTTCACTGTCGTTGCCCACGTGTGCATTGAAGTCCCCCAGTAGGACAATGGAGTCTCCAAGAGGAGCACCCTCCAGCACTACAGTCAGAGACTCCAAAAATGGTGGGTACTCTGAGCCATCATTTGGTGCATAGGCACAAATGATGTTCAGGACCTGTTTCCCAACCCGAAGTCACAGGGGAACAACTATTTTGTCCACTGGGGAGAACTCCAATATAGAGGCAGCAAGGTGGGGGGGATACAAGAATACCCACCCTTGCTCGTCGCCTCTCGCCTGTGGCAACTCCAGAGAAGGCCAAGCTCCAGCCCCTCTCCAGGAGACTGGTTCTGGAACCAGAGCTGTGAGTTGAGGTGAGGCCGACTATATCTAGCCGGTATCGCTCAACCTCGTACACCAGGTCAGGCTCCTTCCCCACCAGAGAGGTGACATTCCACGTACCAAAAGCCAGTTTAGAAAGCTTGGGATCAGTCCGCCAAGGTCTTTGCCTTTTACTGCCACCTGATCCACATAGCACTGGACCCCCATGATCCCTCCTGCAGGTGGTGAGCCCACTGGAGGGCGGACCCATGTAACTCCTTTGGGCTGAGCCCGGCCGAGTCCCATGGGTGGAAATCTGGCCACCAGATGCTAGCCATTGAGCCCCTCCCACAGGCCTGGCTCCAGGGTGGGGCCCCTGCGGGGTACAGTGAATCATTGATCTAGAATTTATCATGAGAGTCTCTTGGATCATTCTTAGTTTGGCCGTTCACCCAGGACCAGTTTGTCTTTGCATGCGCACACAGTGACCGGCAGCTGGTGAAATAGTGCGTGTGTTTGTGTGTGTTTTTATGTACATTTATACGTTTTTATAAAATCCTCTGTGTCGTTTCTGCCTTGGAGTGTTTGTGGAATATATGGCGAAGAGCTCCCTGGTATCTACAACATGGATTTCCTCTCATTTCTCGCACTGCTGCTATCTGTGCTCTGGCTCTTTGTCTCTGAAGTAAACGCGTTTGGCTCCATGGCGGGCAGAATAGCGGGCAGAATACAATATTCCAGGGACATGTTGCTGCATTTAAGCACGGCTGATTCAACGGCTGTGATTGAGCCTAAGCTGCAACTGCCGGACTTTATTTTGAGAGACGGACATAGCGGTGAAAAGAGAGATGGGAGAAGCGGCAGAAGGAAGTGCGGAATGCGTGGAGGTGTGAAATTGCGCCTTAGGAGATGGCAGTTTGGTAACATTCCTCTTCCTTCAATAATTTTTGGGAATGCACAGTCTGTGAGAAACAAGGTGGATGAAATTCAAGGGAATGTACGCTACCAGAAGGACTTCAAGAACTGCTGCGTCATGGCTTTCACTGAATCTTGGCTTACTGCACATGACCAAGATGCAGACCTGTGGATTGACGGCTTTGGAGCCCCACTGCGCTCGGATCGGCAGGAAGAGGTAACGGGGAAACGTCAGGGGGGCGGCGTATGTTTATGCATTAATAAGCAGTACTGCACATCTGTCACAGTCAGAGAGCGCATCTGTACACCCGATGTGGAGCTGCTGTCTGTGTCACTACGCCCCTTTTATTTGCCACGCGAGTTTCCCCAACTTTTCATCACAACCGTGTACATTCATCCAAGGGCAGACGCTGACTCCGCCTCCAGAACCATCTTTGATGTGATCCAGCAGCTGCAATCAATTTCTCCAGAGGCGCCAAACTTCATTCTTGGGGATTTTAACCATGTTTCTTTAAAGAAGACACTTAAAAACTTTTATCAGTATGCTTCCTGCCCAAACAGGCGAAAAAAGACATTGGACCTGTGCTATGGATCCATAGAGAGGGCCTATAAATCACTCCCCCTTCCTCCTTTAGGATCCTCAGATCACAACTGTGTACATTTGCTGCCCACATATAAAACTGCTCTCAGAATAGGCAAGGTGGAGATGAGAGACATTGATGTGTGGACAGAAGATTCAGAGCACAGCCTCCAGGAATGCTTTGACTGTACAGACTGGAAGATGTTCATAATGGCCTGCGGGGATGATTTGGACTTTCTGGCTGAGCTCACATGCTCATACATGGCTTACTGTCAAAATATGATTGTTCCACGTAAACGTGTCAAAATATACCCCAACAACAAACCATGGGTTACTAAATCAGTTAAATCCTGCTTACAGAGGAAAGCACTTGCCTTTAAACAGGGGTCTGTTTCTGAGCTACAGGTTGCCACCAAGGAGCTGAAGGCCGAAATTTTAAGAGCAAAACAGAATTATAAATCAGAGTTGGAAAGCAAGATGGCAGCAAAGAAACTTGGTTCAGCCTGGGCCAGTATGAAAATTATTGCAGGCCTTCAGAGCACAGAGCGCAGTAATCATGTGTTTTTAGATGGTTTTAATTCAGACACAGAGCTGGCTAATGCTCTTAACTGTTTTTATGGTCGTTTTGACTCCCTTGATTTCAGCACAGAAATCCAAGATTTGAAACAGAAACTCAAAGACAATCAGCACTTTAATATTGAGGTGCAGGATGTTAAAAGGGAGTTCTGTGCTGTAAAAGTGAACAAAAGTCAGGGCCCTGATAATATATGTGGGCACTTGGTAAAGTCCTGTGCACATGAACTGAGTCCTATATTTCATTACATTTTCAATAAGTTCTTACAGACACAACATGTGCCTAAGATCTGGAAAGAAGCCATGGTTGTTCCCGTTCCAAAATCCAGCTGTCCTAAAATGGTAAACGACTTTAGACCAGTTGTTTTGACTTCAATTTTTGAAAAACTGGTCAGATGTGAGGTCCTAAAGCAGACTGAACATGCATTGGATCCTCTGCAGTTTGCCTATAGGCCTCACAGAGGAGTAGAGGATGCCACTGTCACTATGTTTAACATGCTTTTTAAACATCTGGATTTTAATGGGACACATGCCAGGCTTTTATTTGTGGACTTTTCTTCCGCCTTTAATACAATCCAACCTCATATTTTAGTTGAAAGGCTCCTGCAACAATTTGATTTGAGCAACAATCTGGTTGGTTGGATCCTGGATTTCTTAACCAACAGGACGCAGAGAGTAAGGGTCAATGGTACATTGTCTGACCTAAAGTGCTCTTCTACTGGCTCTCCTCAGGGGTGTGTGTTGTCACCACTACTCTTCATCCTGTACACAAACATGTGTCGGAGCAGACATGACAACAGACACATTATAAAGTATGCTGATGACTCAGTTGTTGTCAGTCTCCTCCAGGATGGTGAGAGTGGCCACAGCCCAGTAGTTGATGATTTTGTTCACTGGTGTGAGGATTCCTACTTGCAGCTGAATACAACAAAAACGAAAGATTTGATTATTGACTTTAGGAGGAAAACTCCCAGGCACAAAGTCACCGTACTAAAAGGCCAGACCACCGAATGTGTACAATCCTACAAATATCTTGGGACGATTATTGATAGTAATTTAAACTTTGAAGTGAACTGTGAAAGAGTGTGCAAAAAGGGTCAGCAACATTTGCATTGTTTGAGGAAACTTGCACGCTTCCAAATTGACCGAACCATAATGACAATGTTTTATTGGGCTTTTATTGAATCTGTTTTATCCTTTTCTTTAGTGTCATGGTTTGGTCAGATAAAACTGAAACAGAGGAAATCCTTGGATCAGGTAGTTAGATGGTCCAGTCGTTTGATTAGTGAGTCACAGCTGAGCCTGACATCCCTGTACACCAGACAAGTACAGAGGATGGCTACCTCCATTTTAAATGATGACCCCACCCTTTGCACTGCAACTTTCAGCTTCTTCCCTCCAGACGGAGGTTTGCTGTCCCAAAAAGTAGAACCCAGCGCTACAAAAACAGCTTTGTCCCTGCTGCTGTCAAAGAGTTGAACAAGCTATAAAAATATATTGTACATATTTTATATTTACTTATTTTGTATGATGTCACTTGGGTTCTAAGTATTTTATTGGGTTTTAGACCTTTGAGTTTTTTAACCTCTGACTAGTTTTTAACTTTTAACTTTAATATGACCCTTCTCTCTTACCTCTGGTTTCTCCCTCATCTCTTTGTCTTTTTATACCCTGTTTGATGGAGCCTTGAGTATTTTTATCATGTTTATAGTCAGCTTCATGTGTGCCTGTGTTTGTGTCTATAATTTGTGTGTCTATAATGTGTCTATAGTTTGTGTAATTAGTGGCTTGTAAATATGGATGTCACCAGACTGCAAAACAAATCTACCTACGGGTACAAATAAAGTAACCTGAACCTGAACCTGAACCTTGGTGATCCTACCAGAGGCAAACTGCCCCGGACAACATAGCTCCTGGGATCGCTAGGGCTCGCAAACCCCCACACCACAATAAGGTGACGATCCATGAGGGGATACAGGCAACAGATAATGATCAATACAAGGAAAACAGAAGGTGGCATAGAACTCACAGGCAATAACAATATGGCAGATAAATATGAATATACGGGAAAGTTATGAAACTGAGTTTGGGAAAAATCCAAACTCAGTACATGACAAAACTAACCAGACTTACAAGCCAGTCAAAAAGCAAAATTAATTTATTGACTTGAAAGAATCTCCCAGACTTACAGTTAGGTCCAAAAATATTTGGACAGTGACACAAGTTTTGTTATTTTAGCTGTTTACGAAAACATATTCAGGATACTATTATATAATCAATATAGGCTTAAAGTGCAGACTCTCAGCTGTAATTTGAGAGTATTCACATCCAAATTGGAGCAAGGGTTTAGGAATTACAGCTCTTTAATACGTAGCCGCCTGTTTTTCAAGGGACCAAAAGTAAATGGACAATTGACTCAGAAGGCTGCAAAAAAAAAAATAACAAGGCTGCATGGGCTCTTCCCTCGTTAACCTGTCATCAATTAAGCAGTTAAAAGGTCTGGAGTTGATTCCAGGTGTGGCGTTTGCATTTGGAAGCTGTTGCTGTGAACACACAACATGCGGTCAAAGGAGCTCTCAATGGAGGTGAAACAGACCATCCTGAGGCTGAAAAAAAAAGAAGAAATCCATCAGAGAGATAGCAGAAATGTTAGGAGTGGCCAAATCAACAGTTTGGTACATTCTGAGGAAAAAAAAGAGTGCACTGGTGAGCTTGGGAACTCAAAACGGCCTCGACGTCCACGGAAGACAACAGTGGTGGATGATCACAGAATCCTTTCCTTGGTGAAGAACAACCCCTTCACAACATCCACTCAAGTGAAGAACACTCTCCAGGAAGTTGGTTTATCAGTATCTAAGTCTACCATAAAGAGAAGACTTCATGAGAGTAAATACAAAGGATTCACCACAAGGTGCAAACCATGAATCAGCCTCAAAAATAGAAAGACCAGAATTGGCTTTGCCAAAAAACACCTGAAGAAGCCAACCCAGTTCTGGAACAGCATTCTTTGGACAGATGAGACTAAGATCAACCTGTACCAGAATGATGGGAAGAAGAAAGTTTGGAGAAGAACTGGAACAGCTCATGATCCAAAGCACTACATCTTCTGTAAAACATGGTGGAGGCAGTGTGATGGCATGGGCATGCATGGCTTCCAGTGGCACTGGGTCACTTGTGTTTATTGATGATGTGACAAAAGACAGAAGCAGCTGGATGAATTCTGAAGTGTATAGGGATATACTTTCTGCTCAGGTTCAGCCAAATGCAGCAAAGTTGATTGGACGGCGCTTCACCAATGATCCAAAACATACTTGCAAAAGCAAACCAGGAGTTTTTTTAAAGCAACGAAGTGGAATATTCTGCAATGGCCGAGTCAATCACCAGATCTCAACCCAATCGAGCATGCATTTCACTTGCTCAAGACAAAACTTAAGGCAGAAAGACCCACAAACAAGCAACAACTGAAGACAGCTGCAGTAAAGGCCTGGAAAAGCATCACAAAGGAGGAAACCCAGCGTTTGGTGATGTCCATGGGTTCCAGACTTCAGGCAGTCATTGCCTGCAAAGGATTTTCAACAAAATACTGAAAAGTAACATTTTACTTAGGGTTATGTTTATTTGTCCAATTACTTTTGAGCCCCTGAAATGAGGAGCGTTTGTATAAAAATAGCTACAATTCCTACATGTTTAATCATATATTTTTGTTCAACCCCTTGAATTAAACCTTAAAGTCTGCACTTCAATTCCGTTGTAGTCGTTTCATTTCAAATCCAATGTGGTGGCATGCAGAGCCCAAATCATGAAGATTGTGTCACTGTCCAAATATTTCTGGGCCTAACTATATAACCTTTTAATCGGACTGTCTGACCACAATATAATATTAGCAATAAGAAAACTTCCACGGAAACAGCTTTCAAATTCATTTAAGAAGTCATTATGTACCGCAGTAAATTATATAACAGCAAAAAACCAACAACAAAATATCAGAATGGCAATAAACGAAGTTGAATGGAAGGAAATCACCTCAAATAACATAAATAACAGCAATGATTTTTTTTTTACAATAAAAATCAAAGAGGTTATCATGGCATTTTCTAAAAAGGAAATGAAGAGTTTGTTTGCAAAAACAAGTAAATCCAGTTGGTTTAATAATGAGGAAAACAGCTTTTTCATCTGTTGGTTTATATGTATTAGTTTTTCCAACTCACCTTCTAAGACATGGTCACTGGAAATGTGAGTACCTCAGACATCAGAAAGCAAAAAACTCAATATCAACTCACTGTTATTTTTGGCAGTTTATGAGGACAAAAACAGATAAGTCCACAACACATACTTTTGCAAAAACAGACATGTCCCAAAAACCATGCTAGTTTGTCTGGTGAACGCATCACTGGTTCATCTGCTCCATCAAAATGATCCATATTTGACATAAAATGCAACAACATTGTTAAAAAAAAGAAAATAAAACTGGCAGGGAAATCACGCAAAGCGAGCAGACCCAAGTAGGGGTCTCTGCAGAATGCTGCTGCAGTAGATAGACACATGATTGGCTGGTCTCAGCATCTAGACACGTGATTGGCTGAGCCTCACTGCACCATTGAGTCACGTCACCCAAATACCAAGTGCTGATTCGCCGTGTGTGGTGTTATCTGGTTTTGTAAAAACACGGTCACTGTGTTTTTCGACTTTCGGAAAAAACAAAACAAAACATGAACTTTGTAGTGTATATAACAGCAGATATGGCAGATTTTTAGAAAAAAAAAACAACAAACTATCTGAACTTCTATAAGTAGGTGATGTGAACAGTCGTTTGTTGTACAAAGAGAAATTTTCTTGGAAGTGGCATTTATCGGTTTTTGCAGACGAACTCTTCAACGTCATTACAGATCACCGAAGGTCAAAACCACCCGTCACAGGAACAGTTTCTTTCCTCAAGCCATCACTCTGATGAACTCCTAACATTCACCTAGTCCTACCTGTTGCTGTACTCATGACTTTTCATCCATTATTACATTGCACATAACTCTCACACTGCTTTTTACTTCATTCACATTATATCACTGAATCTGAGTTCACATTGAAATGCTGTGTGACTGTATATTTTTCATATATTTCTGCAAAGTGTGGTTAGTCTGAGTAAATAACTGCATATATTCCTGTATATATTTGCATCCTTTTATAGAAATGTGGACAGACTGTAATTTACTGTACATACTCTGTTGTCATTGAATCCTTATTTAAATCCTCCACCTGAACAACGAGAGCAAGTTTTTAGCCAAAGTCAAATTCCTTGTATGTGTTGTGCATACTTGGCCAATAAAGCTGATTCTGATTCTGATTCTGATTCAAAAAACAAGAAGAAACAGTTAACCGTGGCTCAACTCTGAATGTCTCCAACTAATGAAGACCAGAGATCAACTTCTTAAAATAGCTCTAAAAATAGGTTTAACAACAGATAGGCAAAAAATGTATGTCTGCTAGAAATAAGGTAAGCCAAACTCTGAGGAAAGCTAAGAAAAACATTTTTAAAACCATTACTGAAAATGCAAAAGGAGTTGGCAAAAATATCTGGAATAATCTTAACAGATTGACTAATAAACAAAACAAAAAAGAAGATGGAGACATGGAACTTAATATTCTATATATATTCTAATATATATACTGTATATGTGTTGGTAACAAAAGCTCACAGTTACTGAAGGTTACTTTTGGAGTCCCACAGGGTTCAGTTTTGGGGCCATTGTTATTCAATATGTATATACTGTAAATGACATATGTAAAGTTTCGGAAAAAATGGATTTAATATTGCTTGCAGATCACACTAATTTACTATGCAGTGGAAGCAATTTGGAACAACTTTTGGATACACTCAGAAAGGAATTAGGAAAGCTTTAACGGGTTTGAGTCAAACAAATTAACGCTCAATTTAAGTAAGATAAAATTTATAATTTTTAACAACCATCACAACAACTCAGTATGTAACTGTCAGTCAATGTAAATGGTGTAGAGACTGAAAGGGTATCCAAACTTAAATTCCTTGGCATAATAATTGATAATAAACTCTGCTGGAAGTCAGAATCAGAATCAGAATCAGAATGACATTTATTGCCATTGTTCATGTAGTACACAAACTAGGAATTTGTCTCGGTGCAATGCTGCAACATTAAACATGGAGTAGCACTAAAAATAAAAATAAAAAACTATGCATGCAATAAAATGTAGAATATGAATGAGTAATACTAATCTATGTAATTTTTAAATATATTAACAAGCAGCAGATATTGTGGAGTTCCACATAGTGCAGTCGGTAGTGCAAAAGAAAACAGTGATAATTATCATGAGTCCGGTTGAGCTGCTGTACATAGTGCACGAGAGTCTAATAAGTCACTTAGTGTTCAGCAGTCTGATGGCAGAGGGGAAGAAGCTGTTCAGCGGGAGGTTTTAGTCTGAATGGACCGAAGTCTTCTGCCTGAGGGGAGGGGGGCAAACAGTGCGTGTCCAGGGTGTGAAGGGCCGGCTATGATCCGACCTGCACGCCTCCGGGTCCTGGAGATGTACAGATCCTGGAGAGATGGGAGCTTGCAGCCGATCACCTTCTCAGCAGCGCGCACGACGCGCTGCAGCCTTAGTCTGTCCCTGGCGGTGGCTCCTGCGTACCACACGGTTATGGAGGTGGTGAGGATGGACTCGATGATGGCCGTGTAGAACTGCACCAACATCTTGGTGGGTAGCTTGAGCTTCCTCAGCTGCCTCAGGAAGAACATCCTCTGCTGGGCCTTTTTGATGAGGGAGCTGATGGTCGGCTCCCACTTGAGGTCCCGGGTGATGGTGGTGCCCAGGAAGCGGAAGGAATCCCCAGTGGTGATGGGAGAGTCTGTGAGGGTAAGGGGGGGCAGAGGGGCTGTGACTTTTCTGAAGTCCACGATCATCTCCACTGTCTTCAGAGCGTTCAGCTGCAGGTTGTTGTGGCTGCACCAGGACACCAGCTGGGCCACCTCTCTCCTGTAGACGGACTCGTCGCCGTTGGAGATGAGCCCGATGAGGGTGGTGTCGTCCTCAAACTTGATCAGCTTGACAGACTGGTGGCTGGAGGTGCAGGAGTTGGTGTACAGGGAGAAGAGCAGGGGGGAAAGTACACAGCCCTGGGGTGATCCGGTGCTGATGCTAACAGAGTCTGAGACAGTCTTTCCCAGCCGCACATGCTGCCTCCGGTCCGTCAGGAAGTCGGTGATCCACCTGCAGAGGGAGTCAGGCACGTTGAGCAGGGACAGCTTGTCCTGGAGCAGAGCGGGGCGGATGGTGTTGAATGTACAGCTGAAGTTCACAAACAGGATCCTGGCGTAGGTTCCCGGGGAGTCCAGGTGCTGCAGGATGGAGTGGAGGGCCAGGTTGACTGCGTCGTCCACAGACCTGTTGGCTCTGTAGGCAAACTGCAGCGGGTCCAGGAGGGGAGTGGTGATGGTCTTGAGGTGGGACAGGACCAGGCACTCAAAGGACTTCATGACTACAGAGGTGAGCGCTACAGGTCTGTAGTCGTTAAGTCCAGTGATCCGTGGCTTCTTGGGGACAGGGATGATGGTGGAGGATTTGAGGCAGGTTGGCACGTGGCATAGCTTAAGGGAGGTGTTAAAAATGTCTGTGAAGACAGGCGTCAGCTCCTCCGCACAGTGTCTCAGGGTGGAGGGAGACATGCCATCCGGACCGGGGGCCTTGGGCGGGTTCAGTCTGGAGAACTGTCTGTGCACGTCCTGCTCACTGATGACAAGGGCGGGGGGGGCTGCCTTTGATGAAGTGGGGACCGTGGAGGCAGTGGTGCTGGGAGGAGGGGGGGGAGTTGGACACAGCTGACGAGGTGTCAAAGCGGGCATAGTGATGGGACAGTCTTTGACAAAGGGCTTTGTCATCCTGACCCTTAGAAGCCTGAGGCCGATAGTTGGTGATTTGCCTCAGTCCTCTCCACACAGAAGCCGAGTCATTAGCAGTGAACTGCTGCTGGAGTCTCTCAGAATACACAGATTTAGCTCTCCTCAGCTCTCTGCTAAACCGGTATTTGACCTCCCTGTAGCAGTCCCTGTCTCCATTTTTCAGCGCTGCTTCCTTCTCCTTCCTGATCTGTCTGAGCTTAGCTGTGAACCAGGGCTTGTCGTTGGAGTAACTCACCCTGGTGCGCGATGGAAGAATGCTCTCCTCACAAAAGTGGATATATGAGTTCACAGTGTCCGTGTACTCATCCAGATCATGCGTGGCTCCTTTAAACATGCCCCAGTCAGTCATTTCCATGCACATTTCCAGCTTCTCCTCAGCTTCACTGGTCCATTTCCTCGTAGTGCTCACAACAGGTTTAGTGAGCTTCAGTCTCTGGCTGTATGTGGGAATGAGGTGGACCATCACGTGATCAGATAGTCCAAGTGCAGCGCGGGGAACAGCGTGATACGCGTCCTTCACTGTAGTGTAACAGTGATCCAGCGTGTTCTCTCCTCAGGTGGGGCATTTAATAAACTGTTTGTATCGGGGGAGATCGTGGCTCAGGTTGCTCTGGTTAAAGTCGCCAACCACAATAACCAGAGAGTCCGGGAAAGTCCGCTCCGCTTGCTGAATGTGATCCGTGAGTGCACGTTGAGCCTCGCGCACGTCCGCGTCGGGCAGGACGGAAACAGCGGCCAGGATGAATGAAGCAAATTCACGCGGGGAATAAAATGGCTTGCAGTTGATGAATAAATATTCCAGAGCAGGAGAACAGTGTTGGGAGATCACAGTTACATCGGAGCACCAGCTGCTGTTGATGTAGAAGCAGACTCCTCCGCCTGTGGTCTTGCCAGAGAGCCCCTTATCTCGGTCTGCACGAAACAGCTGAAATCCCTCGAGGAGGAGCGCGCTGCCCGGTATCTTTTCATTGAGCCAGGTCTCAGTGAAGCAGAGGGCACACGAGGTGGAGAGGTCCTTAAATCGCATCAGCAGTCTCATTCATCTATCTTGTTATAAAGAGAATTGACGTTGGACAGAAATATCCCAGGCAAAGCTGTGCGCGTGCCTCTCCTGCGAAGCCGCACAAGGGCGCCCGCTCGTCTTCCTCTCTTTCGCCGTCTCACTTTTTGGGCTAAAAAGTCATATAATTATATTAAATATAATTAATTATACATATTAATTATATTAAAGGTAAAATATCCAAATCAATTGCAATACTACACAGAGTGAAATATTTGCTGAATCAACCCACACTATATACCTTGTATCATTCATTAATATTCCCATACATGACATATTGTAATGAAGTATGGGGAAATACATATAAAACAAACATATATCCAGTCTTTATGCTTCAGAAGAGAGCTATTAGAATAATAAACAAAGCTGCTTATAGGGAACCAACAAACCCACTTTTTCTTAAATTAAAAGCTCTCAAGTTGAAAGATCTGGTTGACTTTAAAACTGCAATAATAATGTTTAAAGTGAAGAATCTATCACTGCCCGCAAATATCCAAAAGTTGTTCCAAATAAGGGAGAAACAATATCATTTCAGAGGAACATGTATATTTCAAAAACCTTCAGTGAGAACTAACACCAAGCAACACTGTGTTTCAGTGCAAGGAGTCAGATTATGGAACAATTTTGGACCTGAATTAAAATCATGTACAACGCTTGGACAATTTAAACAAAACCTAAAGGAAGAAATACTCCAAACATATATACAAGATGACATGTAAAATCACATAAGGATTGTCATATCCAGTCTGTGTTGTGTTGTAGCTTAGTTTTTTCTTTTTGTCACATTTTGTCTTAGCTTTGTTCTGAATTGTAATCACTCTTGTTTTGTTTTTCTTTTGAATTCTTGGATGGAACATGGGTGGGCAATAAAAGCTGTGGCTTCAGCCATCACCCATTTCGGATAACTTATGTTGAACTGTATAATCAGAGGAGTTATTGTTTAATTTGACTTTGGAATATTTTTTCCCCTTTGTTTTATTATTCTGTTCTTTTCTTTTAATCTTTACTTTTAATCTATCTGAAATAAAGATTCATTCATTCATTCATTCATTCATTCAAAACCTCTCTCTGTAACTGGGTGCTGGACGGTCTCACAGGGAGGCCACAGAATGTGATGGTTGGCAGTAACACCTCCAAGACCATCACACTGAGCACAGGGGTCCCACAAGGGTGCATGCTCCGCCCACTGCTCTTCACCCTGCTGACCCATGACTGCATACTAGCCTACGGCACCAACCACATTATCAAGTTTGCAGACGACACGACGGTGGTGGGCCTCATCACAAACCAACTACAGAAATGAGGTCAGCAAACTGGTCCAGTGGTGTAAGGACAATAATCTCTTCCTGAACACTGGAAAAACCAAAGAGATTGTGGTTGAGTTCAGGAGGGGACACACACAGCATCCCCCTCTGATCATCGATGGAGCAGCGGTAGAGAGGGTGAGCAGCACCAAGTTCCTGGGGGTGTTCATCTCTGAGGACTTCTCCTGGTCTAGCAACACCACATCACTGGCCTAGAAGGCTCAAATTCACCTCCATTTCCTCCACAAACTGAGGAGTGGGTGAGTCCCACCCCCCATCATGTGCTCATTCTACCGGGGCACCACTGAGAGCATCCTTACCAGCTGCATCACAGTGTGGTATGCAAGCTTCACCGCCTCATCCTGGAAGACACTACAACACTCAGTGAAAGCAGTCAACAAGGTCATTGGTGCCCATTTGCCCCCCCCCCCGCCTCACCCGCAGAGCCATCAACATTGGAAGCGACACCTCCCACCCCTCACACTCCCTCTTCAGCCCCTTGCCCTCGAGAAAAAGGTACCGGAGCCTCCGGGCCCGCTCCACAAGACTCCTAAACAGCTTTGTTCATCAAGCCATCAGCACCCTGAACTCTGCCCTCCCCCCCCCTCTCCCCCGGACCATAACCCACTCACCTGCACAATAACTACCTCAGCTGCTAGTACAGCAAGACTGGCACACCAACAGTAAAATATCTGCTGCTATATGTCTCTGCACTTTGCTGCAACCATTTGCATAAATGCCATATCTGCTGCTATCTGTCTGTTATTGGTTCCAAGGTTGTCATAGCCAGGAGCGGCACTGGGGTTAAGCTCCCAGTGCTCATAAAATGCTCCTTATGGCGTGTGTCTCGAAAAGCCTCTGACAACTAAGTCCAACTCCTAGCATGCCCATGTGGTTTAGTCTCTAAGCCCGGCGGAACTGCTTTTACTAATAGGAGAAGGGGCGAGGGCGGATCTCTGGCGCCTTAAAACCAGATGCTTCGGGTAGATGGTGGCTCGTCAACCTGGGAAGGTAGCCCATCTAGGGGAAGGTAAACCCTGATTCCAAACCTCTGCTGCCTTGCGGCACACCTGGTCACGGGAAAGGCTTCGGGAGTCAACTCCTGAGGAAAAATCCGGAGTCGGAGCCCCTAAGGCAGTTCTCTGTTGTGCTCAACATCGTTCTGGCAGCTCCTGCGACAGTGCTGGTGCCAAACTATAGCAGCCCTGCTGTTCCTTTGGATCCATCAGTGACGTGGACAGGGGGTACATGCTGCATGGGTAACATCTTGTCCTCCATATCTTCCTGCCCAGGCTTGAATCCTACCAACGCCCAACACTGGAAGGTAGAACACCGGTGCACATCGGCCTGTTCAGCCACAGGCGGTGCTGTTCCAGCAGAGTAGACGTTTAGGATTCTCTTCCATGGTCATCATAGACCGACGGAGGCCGACGAAGACGAAGATGTCTGTTATTGCAATAGTGATCATACACAGACCAATCTGTCACTGTCTGCACCCCCGTTACCACATTGAACTTGCAATTTACTTGTATTATGGTTTACTGCACATGTGATTGCTGTGATTTTACTGTTATTTGCACTGTGGGTAGCATTAGTGTACATATATTGTTGCTGTTTTCCATCCTCATTCTTTCTTGTCTTATATATTGTGCACACCCCTGAGACAGAAACATTTCAATTCTACTGTATGTCCTGTACATATAGAAGAATTGACAAATAAGAATCTTTGAATCTTGAAACTTGATGTCTGATATATTTGTGTGAGTAAATGTTCTAAATCTATAAGTTATGGAGCTCACCAGTTCATACAGGCCTGCTAGGGTAAGTGTTGCTTCGCGCTCAGTCAGCCTGGCCGATGTAATAACTTACAGTTAGCTGCAATATATTCTCTGTGTTTTAGTATTGGCTGGAACTTAATACTGCAGACCAGGCTGTGACAGACCACATGATTCTGCTACCAGATCCCTGAATAAATGGCATGCTGCTGCCAAAGAGAGATGCCATCTGTGCCTGATTACTAAACCCAACGCAAAGAGTGAGTCCACAGCCGCGACACTTGTAACTGCTTCACTGGGATCCCCAGGACTGCTCTTGGCTTGGCCCTTCGCCCAGAACCAGTTTGTATTGGGAGACCCTTCCAGGGCCAAACTGCCCTCAACAACACACCTCCTGGGATCATTAGGGCACAGGAACACCTCCACCACGATAAGGTGGTGATCCACAGATGGAGATCCCTGCTTAATTTCAAGTAATTAGGTTGAATGGCTTGGAGGAGTTCATTTTGAATTCACCAGCTCATTCTTGCAAATATGGTGGTGAAAACTTCATTTTTAGAGCATTAAACCAGTGGAGTAAAGTTACGGAAAGTTTCAGAGAACAGAAACTAGAGCCAGCTGTTCTTAAGATATTTGAAAAAAATGCAAAACTTTTTATTTTAGCGCCACCTATGGTTCCAGTGCCTTGATCTGTGAGTAGTTGGTAGAATTTCTGATCTTTTTTTTTTTCAAACTCCAAGCAGCACTGTGGCTGTTCCAACAGAGGTTATGAATTTGTTAATTCATAATGTCAAAATACAAAACAACTGCTGGTGTAAAAACAAAACTATGTCGGTTGTTTCTGCAGTTTGTGACTGGCAGTGGTCAGCTGATTAGGAAATCTGCACTTAAACCATGGTCAATTATTGATGAAAACTCCTAGTCTGTACAGTATATTCATATGTAGTCTCTGTTCAACTAAACCAAATTAAAATTCACAAAATAACCTTTATACCTTAAATAATTTCATGTTTAACTGCACACGGCCAAGCAGACTAGTCTAAAATGCTGCCTATGATGACATGTCGTGTGTGTGTGTGTGTGTGTGTGCGTGTCAGTCTTAAAACAAATCAAATATGAATTTTAACATTTTAAAAACATGACACTTTTTTGCATTGTGACATTCAACATTTATGATATTTATAATCTAAACAATTGCAAATTAATTAGTAGTCCATAAAGACAAACCTCAGCCTGAAGCCCAAGAATGCTAACTCACCCAACGAAGTAAGAGATGATGAGAAGCTGGACCACACGGTTGATGATGCCAATGGTCCAGCTCTTCACAACCACCGACTTAGTGGTTTCATAAGTGAAGAAGTCTGTTATACAAGACCACATTCCTGCAGACCATGAGGCTAGATGCAGGTGAAATGAACTTTTCTTGAAAAAAAAAAAAAAAAAAGAATCTTCTACTACGTACTGATACAAAATGTAATGTCTGCGAGTGAAGAACTAAGCAGCAGCTGTCCCCGTGTCCCTGCTGGATCTTTAAATGATCGTCATCATTATTCTATGCAGTCCAAGAATCAGAGTGACAGCCATACATCCAATCACTGAAATCTCTGGAGATCCATGATGGAAGTTGGTTAATGAGTTTTTTCCATGACTTCAGTTCTCAAAATGCAATAACCAAACAAACAAGAGAGATCAGATGGTAAACATTCCTTTCTATTTCACTCTGTCTTCAGCATCTCTTCAGCCTCTCTCTCTCTCTGTGGAGTTATCAAATTATCAGCACGCCTCCCAAGGCTCCCCTCCCTCCCACCAGCAGATGAGGTCTAGCCTCTTTAGTCATGACTTCTACTGGCCAGTGTTCTAAAATGATCCTTTACTGCAATCCAAATTACAGCCGAAGTTCTGGAGAAGTTGGGACACTGTGTAAAATGCAATGATTTAAACATCCTTTTCAACCTATATTAAACTGAATACATTACAAAGACAAGCTACTTAATGTTCAAACTGATAAACTTGCCTTCATTTTGAAGCTGATTCCTGCAACACGTTCCATGAAAGCTGGACAGGGTCATGTTCACCACTGTTGTACGTCACCATTCCTTTTAAAACTCCGGGAGCCTTTAGGAACAGAGGACATTGTTGAAGCTTTGTGGGAATCAGTGGGAGACAGTTCTGGACTGCAGGCTGATGGAGCACAGATGAATCGAGAGCTGTGGAACTATTTTGAACCTCATGATCTCCCATTGGTGCAAACAAACAAACAACTAAACAAACAAACAAACAAACAAGGCAGCTGGTGGCTTGTCACTGGACTGCAGAACAAATCTACCTACGGGTACAAAATAAGTAAAACAAACAAACAAACAAACAAACAAAGCATTCCATTAGAGTGAACTTAGTTGATGCCAGTTTGTCTATCTCAAGCACTTCATCCACACTCACAGGCAGTTCAAAAAGCAAACAGTTGTGCTGTTCGCCATGCTAGCAAGATAGCGCCCATCGAGGCAGATGTCTTTGCTCGTTCTGTTCTCAAATGCCAACTTTTTCTCCTTTTTTGCATGTTTGCTGCTCTTTCGACAGTGCATAAAGGTCACGCACTGCTAACATACGACCAACGGACACTACTAGACATCACCAAGACAAGCAGTCATATGGAATTTACTGGCTGCATACCACCCAATCTGCAATGCACTGCACGTTCATGCAACGATCAGCACAACCCACAGGAAGGCCCCGAAGCACCGAGCCCACGTGAGCATGCTGACCCCAAGAGAGCGCGTTGGAGATGGCGCTGTAGGAGAGGCAAGAAAGGAGGGCTACATGCTAGGCTAAAGACTTGTGCCAGTCAACCACCGCTGCGTAGTCTCCTACTGGCGAACGTACGGCCTTTGGAAAACAAGCTAGATGAACTAAAAGTAAGGAATGAAGATCAGCGGGAGATAAGAGAGTGCTGTGCTCTAATTTTCTGTGAGACCTGGCTCTCGTCCCGGAGTGCGCCATTCAACTACAGACTCACTCAACACATCGAGCAGACAGAACTGGAGACTTGGGTAATTCAGTTCAATTCAATTCAACTTATAGCGCCATTTCACAACAACAGTCATCTCATAGCACTATCAACTATAGGGGGAACCCCCACAGTTGCAGAAAGACCCCAGCAATCAGGCGATCCCCTGTAAGCAAGCACTTGGCGACGGTGGAGAGGAAAAACTCCCTTTTAACAGGAAGAAACCTCCAGCAGAACCAGGCTCAGGGAGGGGCAGTCATCTGCTGTGACTGGCTGGGGGGTGAGGGGACGGAGAAGAAGAAAAGAACAGACATGTAGAGAGCAAACAGCACGATGGGGACTCAATCTATGGGAGAGAACAAACAAATGTTAATGACCAGCAAAAAAAAATATTTCATTGAGAGTGAGGAAAGGAGTGAGGCCCAGTGCATTACTGGAGGTCCCCCGGCTGACTAAACCTATTAGCAGCATACAGTGGGGAAAAATAGTATTTAGTCAGCCACCAATTGTGCAAGTTCTCCCACTTAAAAGATGAGAGAGGTCTCCAATTTTCATCATAGGTATACCTCAACTATGAGAGACAAAATGAGAAAAAAAAAGTCCAGAAAATCACATTGTCTGATTTTTAAAGAATTTATTTGCAAATTATGGTGGAAAATAAGTATTTGGTCACCTACAAACAAGCAAGATTTCTGGCTCTCACAGACCTGTAACTTCTTCTTTAAGAGGCTCCTCTGTCCTCCACTTGTTACCTGTATTAATGGCACCTGTTTGAACTCGTTATCAGTATAAAAGACACCTATCCATAACCTCAAACAGTCAGACTCCAAACTCCACTATGGCCAAGACCAAAGAGCTGTCAAAGGACACCAGAAACAAAATTGTAGACCTGCACCAGGCTGGGAAGACTGAATCTGCAATAGGTAAGCAGCTTGGTGTGAAGAAATCAACTGTGGGAGCAATTATTAGAAAATGGAAGACATACAAGACCACTGATAATCTCCCTTGATCTGGGGCTCCATGCAAGATCTCACCTCGTGGGGTCAAAATGATAACGAGAACGGTAAGCAAAAATCCCAGAACCACACGGGGGACCTAGTGAATGACCTGCAGAGAGCTGGGACCAAAGTAACAAAGGCTACCATCAGTAACACACTACGCCGCCAGGGACTCAAATCCTGCAGTGCCAGACGTGTCCCCCTGCTTAAGCCAGTACATGTCCAGGCCCTTCTGAAGTTTGCTAGAGAGCATTTGAATGATCCAGAAGAGGATTGGGAGAATGTCATATGGTCAGATGAAACCAAAATAGAACTTTTTGGTAAAAACTCAACTTGTCGTGTTTGGAGGAGAAAGAACACCATACCTACTGTGAAACATGGGGGTGGAAACATCATGCTTTGGGGGTGTTTTTCTGCAAAGGGACCAGGACGACTGATCCGTGTAAAGGAAAGAATGAATGGGGCCATGTATCGTGAGATTTTGAGTGAAAACCTCCTTCCATCAGCAAGGGCATTGAAGATGAAACGTGGCTGGGTCTTTCAGCATGACAATGATCCCAAACACACCGCCTGGACAACGAAGGAGTGGCTTCGTAAGAAGCATTTCAAGGTCCTGGAGTGGCCTGGCCAGTCTCCAGATCTCAACCCCATAGAAAATCTTTGGAGGGAGTTGAAAGTCCGTGTTGCCCAGCGACAGCCCCAAAACATCGCTGCTCTAGAGGAGATCTGCATGGAGGAATGGGCCAAAATACCAGCAACAGTGTGTGAAAACCTTGTGAAGACTTACAGAAAACGTTTGACCTCTGTCATTGCCAACAAAGGGTATATAACAAAGTATGGAGATGAACTTTTGTTATTGACCAAATACTTATTTTACCGAGGAATTTACCAATTAATTCATTAAAAATCCTTCAATGTGATTTTCTGGATTTTTTTTTCTCATTTTGTCTCTCATAGTTGAGGTATACCTATGATGAAAATTGGAGACCTCTCTCATCTTTTAAGTGGGAGAACTTGCACAATTGGTGGCTGACTAAATACTTTTTTACCCCACTGTAACTAAGGGAGGGTTCAGAAACACATGATCCCTCCCTAATTGTAGGCTATATCAAAAAGGTAGGTTTAGCCCTATTCTTAAAAACAGAGATCGAGTCTTACTCCCGAATCCAGATTGACAGCTGGTTCCACAGGAGAGGAGCTTGATAACTGAAGGCTCTGCCTCCCATTGTACTTTTGGAGATTCTAGGTATTACAAGTAATCCTGCATTTTGGGAGCGTAGTGCTCTGTTAGGATAATACGGTAGTATCAGATCTTTTAAATAAAAAGGAACCTGATTGTTTAGAGCTTTGTAAGTAAGAAGAAGGATTTTAAACTTAATTCTAAACTCTGTGGGAAGCCAATGAAGGGAGGCCAGAACCGGAGAGATATGATCTCTCTTTCTAGTACCTGTTAAAACTCTTGCTGCAGCATTTTGGATCAGCTGAAGACTTTTTAAAGATGTTTTAGGACAGCCTGATAATAAAGAATTACAATAATCTAATCTCGAGCTAACAAAAGCGTGGATCAGTTTCTCAGCATCACTCTGAGACAAGATGCTCCTAATCTTGGCAATATTACGCAAATGATAGAAGGCAGTCTTAGAAACAAATTTAATATGTGAATTGAAGGACAAATCCTGATCAAAAATAACTCCAAGGTTCCTCACAGAGCTATTAAGAGAAAGAGTAACTGCATCCAAACTGAAAGTTTGATTTGGAAAGGAATTTCTAAGGTTTTTTGGACCAACAAGAATGACTTCAGTCTTATCTGAATTTAATTTCAGGAAATTACAAGTCATCCAAGCTTTGATTTCCTTCAGACAGGCTTCTAACTTGGCTAATTGATTACTATCATCTGGCTTCAATGACAGGTATAATTGTGTGTCATCTGCATAACAATGAAAATGTATACAGTGCTTTCTAATAATGTTGCCTAACAGAAGCATATATAAACTAAAAAGAGTAGGGCCTAGCACAGATCCCTGTGGAACTCCATGACTAAGCTTTGAGTTGACAGAAAACTCATTATTTACATGAACAAACTGGAACCTATCAGAAAAATAAGATCTAAACCACTGCAACGAAGTTCCATTAAGTCCAACATAGTGTTCTAATCTATCAAGTAGAATATTATGATCGATAGTATCAAAAGCTGCACTAAGGTCTAAAAGGACATGTACAGAAACTAGTCCATTATCAGATGCAATGACGAGGTCATTAGTGACCTTCACTAAGGCTGTTTCAGTACTATGATGGATTCTAAACCCAGACTGAAACTCTTCAAGTAAACCATTTCCCTGCAGGTGGTCAAATAATTGCGTAGCAACAACTCTTTCTAAGATTTTTGAAATGAAAGGGAGATTAGAGATTGGTCTATAGTTAGCTAAAGCTCCTGGATCTAGCGTTGGCTTTTTGAGTAAGGGTTTAATTACAGCCGTTTATAAGCCTGCGGTACATGGCCTAAAGTTAATGAAGAATTGATTATACTGTATGAAGAATAAAGCTACCAATAAGTGGGAAGACTTCTTTAAATAACCTGGTAGGAATAGGGTCTAAAAGACAAGTTGAAGGTTTGGATGAGGAAACTATTTTGTCTAACTCACAAAGGTCGATTGGAGTAAACTCATCAAGACAGACATCAATAGAAGGAGTTGTAGTAGTTACAGTATTTAAGTTAACTGTGGGAAGAATCTCATTGATTTTATCCCTGATGGCTGAAATTTTATGATTGAAAAAAGTTCATAAAGTCCTGACTAGTAAGCTCTAAGGGAATGCTAGGATTGACAGAGTCCTGACTCTTTGTCAACCTGGCTACAGTACTGAAAAGAAACCTGGGATTATTCTTGTTCTCTTCTATTAATGCAGAGTAATAACTCGTTCTAGCTTTTCTAAGAGATTTTTTATAGATTAAAAGATGATTTCTCCAAGCTAAATAGATTTAATCTAAATTAGTGGAGCGCCATGTTCTTTCTAATTGACGAGTCTTCTGTTTTAAGCTACGAGTTTCTGTGTTGAACCAAGGAGTTAGAAATCTCTGATTAGACTTTTTCTTTTTTAAGGGGGCCACCAAGTCTAGAGTCTGATGCAGAGAAGCTGAAACACTATCCACCATGTTATCAATTACAGAAGGAGCAAGCTGTCTATAGCTTATTTCCGTTGTGTTGACACATGGCATAGAGGAAACAATCTGCATAAATTTGGTCTCACCATCATCTGAGAGGCATCTACTGTGATAATATTTTTCTTTAGGAGCCAAATAGTCAGAAATAGTAAAATCAAAGGTTAACAGACAATGGTCTGACAGTACAGGGTTATGAGGAGACACTACAAGCTTTTCTATTTCTATGCCATATGTCAGAACAAGGTCCAATGTATGATGGAGGTAATGAGTAGAATTTCCTACTTTCTGAGAAAACCCAATCGAGTCTAATATTGAATTAAATGCCACATTAAGGCAGTCACTATCTACATCCACATGTATATTAAAGTCCCCTACTATAATTATTCTATCAGATTTCAGCACTAAATCAGCTAAGAAATCAGCAAATTCGAATAAAAATTCTGAGTAGGTTGATGGGGGACGATAAACTATGGCAAATAAAATTGGGTTTAACCTAAAATTACTAAAGTGCCCAATACTGAGGACCAGGGCCTGAAAGGAATTATAACATGTTTTTTGCTTTACATTAACTAGTAATTTGGAATGGTAAATTGTTGCTACTCCTCCTCCACAACCAGAACTTCTGGGATTTTGACAGTTTCCTCTTTCCCTAACCAAGTCTCTGTAAGGGAAATTAAATCAATCTGATGATCAATTAACAGATCATGGACTAACAGAGACTTGGGAGTTAGAGACCTAATATTTAATAAACCACATTTAATTTTTAAATTATGAGGAGGAACAGAGGCCAAATCATTCAATTTAGAGGCTTTATGTTTAATTTGAGTTTTATCAATATTTTGCTTTATCACTTTGGGATGCTTATACATTATATTTTTATTCACTTTGGAGGGAGCAGACAACGATTCTCTGATGGGGAAGACAGGGGCTAAGCTGAGGGGTGGCGGATGAAGAGGAGCTGCAGAGAGGCGTGTAAGACTGCGACTCTGCTTCCTGGTCCCAACTCTGAGTAGTCAGGGTTTTGGAAATTTGGATAAAAAAGATGCCAGATTGTTAGATAAATGAGAAGCACCATCCAAAGTGGGATGAATGCTGTCTCGTCTCATAAGACCAGGTTTTCCCCAAAAAGAGCTCCAATTGTCAATGTAGCCCACGTTAGACAAGGGGAGTGTGTGTGTGTGTGTGTGTGTGTGTGTGTGTACGTGTATGTGTGTGTTTATAAACAACTCAAGGTGTGGAGATGTACAGACAGTTTTCAAGCACTGTTGGCCTGATTTAGAGTTTTTACTGCTTAAATGCCGCCCCTATTATCTACTGAGGGAATTTACTGCTGTGTTTCTGGCTACTATTTATATCTGCCTGTGGACCAACTACAAAACAGTGCTACGCAAGCTCGATGACGTTCATCAGCGCAAAAGAGACGACCCATCCCGATGCTGTTTTCATTGTTGCTGGTGACTTTAACCAGTGCAGTTTACGGACTGTACTTCTCAAATATTACCAGCATGTGGACATTCCCACCTGTGATAAGAACACATTGGACCATGTTTTCACCAATATACGCGGTGCTTACATAGCGGCACCCCACCCCCACTTCGGACAGTCAGATCAAATTTCCCTGTTTATGTACCCAGCCTACAGACAAAAGCTGAAACAAACCAACCCTTTCATTAAGCAAATTAAACACTGGACTCCAGAGGCTGAGAGCACCCTGCAAGACTGTTTTGCCTTAACAGACTGGGATGTTTTTAAAGCTGCAGCCACCCGAAAGGACTCTTCTGTAAAGATACAGGGCAATGCTGAGTATGTGACGGGGTACATCAGCACATGTGTTGATACCATCATACCCACCATACATGTCAGGAAGTTTCCCAACAAGAAGCCCTGTATCAACAGTCAGGTACGTCAGATGCTGCGTGCTCACTCTCTTGCATTTAAATCAGGCAATGAGGCTGAGCACAAAGCTGCAAAGTATGGACTGAGGAAGGCTATAACAACAGCCAAGAGGCAGTACAGAGAAAAGCTGGGCAGCCTCTACTCCACTCCTGACCCGGGGTGCATGTAGCAAGGCCTACAGCACATAACAGACTACAAGAGGACCAACAGCAGCACCACTAGCTGCACAGACAGCCTGCCAAATGATCTCAACATCTTTTACACCTGCTTTGAGACCACCAGACACAGCACAGAGAGGAGACACACACACATGCACCCCGCCCCCCCCCCCCACCACCAAAAGTCTCAGGAGGCCAGGTAAACAAAGCAGTAAGGAATATCAACCCCCGCAAGGCAGCAGGACCAGACAACATCCCTGGGCGGGCCCTCAGAGCATGTGCTGCTGAGCTGACCGATGTTCTCACATCCATCTTCAACCTCTCCCTCAACCAGAACATAGTCCCCTCCTGCTTCAAAACCACAACCATCATCCCCGTCCCCAAAAGGAGCCCGCCAACCTGCCTGAATGATTACAGACTGGTACCACTCACTCCAATCATCATGAAGTGCTTCGAGGGAGTGGTGCTGCCCCTCATTCAGGACAGCATATCGAATACCCCCTGCAGTACGCCTACACAAACCCCCTGCAGTATCCCAACTGGCCCAACAGGTCCACCTCAGACATTGCTACAGCACTCCATTATTCTCTCTCCCACCTGGAAAATAAAGACTCCTACATCAGGATGCTTTTTGTCGTCTACAGTGCCGCCTTCAACACAGTCATCCCCCACAAACTCACTGACAAACTGTATTCAATTGGACTGCACCCCACCCTCTGTGACTGGCTACTGGACTTTATAACTGGCAGGCCCCAGTCTGTCAGGATGAGTAACAGGACCTCAGCCAGCATCATCATGAACACAGGTGTCCCACAGGGTTGTGTTCTCAGCCCCATCCTCTACAGTCTCTTCACCCATGACTGTGTTGCTTCCCACAAGGACAACATCATCTTAAAGTTTGCAGATCACACAGCAGTGATAAGACTTATCACTGGTAGTGATGAAGTATCCTACAGGAGGGAGGTGGCCAGCCTGGTGTCATGGTGTGAGGACAACAATCTCACCCTTAACATGGACAAGACAAAGGAGATTATAGTGGACATGAGAAAGGGGAGGAGGAGACCCCATCGGCTGCTGTTCATCCAGGAGCTTGAGGTGGAGAGGGTGAGCAGCTTTAAATACCTGGGCATCCACATCAGCGAGGACCTTACAGGGACACCACAGAGCTGGTTAAGAGAGCTCAGCAGTGACTGTACTTTCTGAGGAGGCTGAGGAAATTTGGCATATCCCCCAAGATCCTCAACATCTTCTACAGCTGCATCATCGAGAGCATCTTGACCAACTGCATCACTGCGTAGTACGACAGCACTACTGCCCTGGACCGCAAACGCCTGCAGAGAGTGTTGAAGACAGTGCAGAAGATCATCAGGACTCCACTCCCCTCTCTGCAGAGCATCTACCACCACAGAGTCCAAAGGAGAGCTGACGTCATCCTCCAGGACCCCAGAACAGAATGTTCACACTTCTACCCTCAGGCCGGAGGTACAAAAATGTGAAATGCAGGACAACCAGACTAAAATACTCCTTCTTTCCCACTGCCATCAGACTCCTGAACAAAAAGCAAACTCTCAAACTCTGGAAACAGCTTTGCAAATAGGAACTCACAAACCGATTGCTCAATTTGCACATTGCTCATTTGCATATTGTACATAGTCTCACCCCGTCTCATGTCCATATCATCTCTACTGCTAAATTATCATGTACAGTCTACTGGTGTTATCATTACAGAGAAATTCTCACACTGGGTGCTAATTTGTAATTTGTATATTGCTCATTTGCACACTGTACATAGGCTTATGCCATCTCAGGTTCATATCATCTCTGATATTAATATACCACTGTCCACTATAATCTTCCAGTGATGTTTCAGTTTTCATTCTTCTTTTTTCCTCTAGTTTAACTGCTTTAGCTGTCCTAATTGCCTAATGTGTGTAATTCTTCTTCTTCGTCTTCTCTCGGTTACTGGCGGATAGTAAACAACTGAAAGGTGCATACCACCACCTACTGCACAAGAGTGTGTAACATTATGTCATCTGAGCCTGAACCCTAAATTCTATGACTTAATCCTGTGTTATTTAAAAAAGAGAAAAGAGCCCTTCTCGTGATTCTTATTGCCTCTCCATCTCCATCTCTTCCCAGAATCCCAGTTAAATCCCATTCCCTACCGGCCTCTCGAACTTCATTTTCCATTATCTGTCTTTCATTTCCATACTTGTGACAGTGTAATAAGATGTGCTCGACGTTTTCTTTTACTCCACATTCTTTACATTTGTCACTTTCGCTTTTCCCCATGGTGAATAAAGTGCTGTTTAAACCTGTGTGATCCAGTCTGAGTCTTGCATAATAATGTCTTCCCTCCTTTTGGTTGTTATGAAATTCTTTATTGCAATAGATTTTTGTATTTTGTAATATGATCTACCTTTATGATCTTCATTCCATCTTTTTTGCCATAGTTCAGCTCCTTTATTCTTGATTACTGCCTTCCCTTCACCTTTTCCAAGAGACAATGGGATAGTTAATTCTTTCCCAAGTCCATTTTTTGCTAATTTATCTACTAATGTGTGTTATTAGAATTCATTAGTATTACAAGTGTTTTTACCTTATCAGTATTAGTGTGTATCTATTAGCTTGGCATTCGTTCAGAGAGCAGAGTAGGAATTTCATTGCTCAGGAAATGTTGCTTTTCTTAACTGTACACATGATATAAAGCCTCTGAATCTTGAATCTTGAATCTGTGTTCAAAATGGCCACTCACTTCCTACTCCCTATGTTAGGAAAAATTGTATATACTGTATGCATATAAACAGTTATCATTTTATTAATGAGTCATGAAATGAAGATCAATATTCTTATATGTATGATGCTTTTTCTTATTAGTCATAAATACAACTTGTGCTTCTTATAATCACTGTTAGTGACTAAGCTGCATCACCCTTCTGTTATTCATCTGATGTGTGATAAAAGAGTGTTGACATATATGCTGTATCAAGACTTGTCCCCTGTACACCCTGTGTGTGCAGGGGACATTGCATGAACAGAGTGTTCATACAATTTATCTCCTACACACACTTGAAGACATACGGAGCGTACTTTTTGCTTATGTGGTAATTCTGTTTGTTCTGCTTTTGCTGAGTTTATCACATACTCCATGTATATAAAGAAAGCAACTGCGGATTGTCCGGCAGTATTCAGCTCACCCTGTATGTGTGTTGATACTCCTTGCAAGTAAAAACTTCAAAGGCTCTGCGTGTCTTAAGTCTGATCTTTGATTCAGTCTAATGCCTTTTTGTACTCTGTATTTGTGAGGTTATATTTCAGACTTCTGACACCCTACATGGTGAATTCAGATGAAGTGGACTACATAGTGAACTCAGTGTAACAATGAAAACTGAACTTCTGGACACTTCTCTGCTTGTTTTCTTGGCACCATTAATGGCGTCATCATGGAGACAGTAAAACTTAGTAGATTAATGGTGTTAAAAAGTGAATACCTTCATGAATTTTGTAGTAAATGTATATTAAATCAAATCGACTTTAAATTAAATCACCCTTTATTGTCATTCCACCATACAACCAATCCAGTACGGTGGAACGAAGTTGTGCTTTACCTATCTACAGTGTAAATCACACACACCCCAAGTGTAGAATTAGAGGGCCGCTGCCATGCAAGGCGCCGCAACAGAGTTCCCTCCTCCATTCCATTATTGCTGAGCACCAAGCTGGACGGCAGGAAGTTCCACTTTTATGTGGTCTTTGGCATGACCCGGCTGGGATTTGAACCCCTGCCTCCCGGGTGTGGGGCGTATGCTCTACCAACTGAGCCACCACTCCGGTTTACTGTATTTAATAAATAAAAATACATTAAGGCATTTTGATAATAATAATAATAATAATAATAAAAATAATACATTTGTATTTATTTGTATGTATATGTCATGAATTGTCCCTCGGGGCAGAGAGGAGAGACCCACATGCATGACTGCAGTTTGTGAATTTATTACAAAAAACAAACAACATCAAACTCTTGCTCAAAACTAAATCCAACAGACAGACAAAGAAAACTTACAGTACCACAGCAGAAGAAGGGCTGGTTCTGGTGGAGATGAGGGTGAAGAACGTAAGACTCTGGCAAGAAGGAATGAACGTAACAGCCCTTAAATACAGCTAAACACAAATGAAACCAATGAGGACAGGTGCGAATCACATGAGCGGGCTGGAGGGAAAATGACAATTAGCTGTGCGTTATGAGGAGACGGAGCTGGCAGTTTGACAGGAGCACCGCCCTCCACCAGGATAAAACCCGGAAGTGCTCCTGATAACAAAACTACACTGAACGAAAACGGGAGACTAAATCATGCAAAGAAACAATACTGAATATGTGAAAACTAACTAAAAAACATAACAGGCATAGAGTTACAAAATGTGACATTATACACATAAGGAAAAACAAAAGCAAAGAAACAGTGCTCGGTGAAATCCCCCCGTGCACAGATCGTGACAGTATAGCTCTTTCCAAGCCATTCAAAGATGCTCAAAGATGCTTTACATAAAAAACATTAAAATTAATGATTAAAATTCACCATTAAACACAAGTGTGAACAGGTGGGTTGTGAGTAATGATTTGAAGTAGTTTAAGTCTGCGCAGTCATGGATGTGTTGGGGGAGAGAGTTCAGAGGGACGGGCCGGTGATGGAAAAGCCTTTAACCTCCAGGTTCTGTGCTTGGCTCTGTGTGGTGGAGAGAGGAGGTTTGCCTCAGAGGAACGGAGGTGGGGGGGTGGGGGGGCAACAGGTCGGTGAGATAGGAAGGGGGCTGGTGGTGGAGGGCTTTAAAGGTGAAGAGACGGACTTTGAACTGTAGCAGTTAAAAGTTTTAGAAAAAAGGGTTGCTAGACAAATTCATTGGAGTATTTTATGGGGTCTAATAATGACTTAAACAGCCTATAAAAGTCAAGAGATCAAGGTCAGGCTGTAGACTGTGGGAGCAGTTTTGGACAAAAAAAGTCTTGTGATGCAGTGAGTCATTACATTGTAGTTAAAACGTATTTACACACATTTTGTTATGTTGCAACAAGGAGCCAAGGACGAGGCCAGGTGTCAAACTGGACACACGTTTATTAGAGCGGCACCACACAGCACACACGCAGCCGTCAGGCAGAAGAGGTGGCAAAAAGACCGCCCCTCCTGCCTGCTGCCCTCTTATAGGCACGGGTGGTGGCCCGAACTGGAAGGTAAATGGTAAATGGCGTTCACTTCTATAGCGCTTTTTCTCATCTCTGGATGACCAAAGCACTTTACAGATCCTGCTATCCACTCATTCATTCACACATTCACACACTGATGGCGGCAGAGCTGCCATACAAACACAGGGCCAGCCTGGCCACCAGGAGCAACTGGAGGTTCAGTGTCTTGCTCATGAACATTTAGACATGCAGACTGCAAACAGAGTAGGAATCGAACCCCTGACCCTCCGATCAGTCGTCGGCCACACTACACGTGTGCCACAGCCCCCCCCCCCCCCACGTTAAGCTGCCACCTATGCCTGACAAATAAAAGCCTAAACTCTAACGTAATAATTATATCTAACTACACAACATCCCCCCTTCACAAAAGCCAAAAACAAACACAATTCAGACCCACCCCAGTTTAGACCCGAGGATTATTCTGCTGCTTATACTTCAAGCAAGTCCAATCAAAACAAAATACTGCTGTGTTTCCTAGTTCAAACACGTCATCAAATTAATCCCCACAAACTTATGCAAACAGCAAACACATTGAACATAAATATACCAAAGAATCCCATTATAACAGTGACCCCATGGCATTCAGAATGTAAGCACATATGCATAACATTTAAACCATGCATTAACTATAGAAACAAAGCCGTGCCCCCTCTCCCCACTTTCCCTGGACTGTCCTTCCATCAGTCCGCCCCTGGAGGAAATTCGCTTCCCAGGCCACCACTGGCTGTTCCAACTCCAGTGCACCTCCTCTTTGACACCACCAGAGGAGTCTTATGTCCAGATCCAAGTCCACCAGTCTCCCAGGCACGTCGCAGCACTTTTGGGTGCCTCCATGAGCCATCTTACAGTTGGAGATAGGCGTCCTCCTGTCTGGCCACCACATGCAGCCACCCCTGGTGCTCCTCCATGCACCACTTGGCCCGCAGCCGCCTCCTCGCACTGCGCCTCCTTCCGGGCCCAGACCACATCCACGACACCAAGGGGGGCCTTGCTTGGCTTGCAGGGTTTCTGCTTGGCTTGTCGTTCTGCCATGCATCCCCGACCTCTTTAAACTTCGCCGCTGCCATCGCTTTTGGGGCCCCCTGTTCACTGGCCCATTCCAGCTGAGATCCAGGATCAGGTGGAGCCAGCCTCTCGATGTTGCCCATCATCATACGCGTCCCGCTGTGACGCCGAGTACCCCCATCCAGGGAGACTTGAGCTCTGGCACAGGGACCCTCATGTGATCACCCTGGGCGATACTGGTCTTGCTCACTTTCAAGGATGCCAGGCATGTTCTCATCCCACACAATGCTGTCTTCAAATCTTGGGACCAGTCGGTCCCACAGTCCACAGCCTGGCCATTCCTCCCCAGCACCACTTTTAATGGCGCAGCCCAGACCATAAAACAGGTTGCATCCCATTTTGTTCTCTCCACAGGCTGTCATGGTGAACTTCAGTTCACACATCTAGGCTGATTTGTATCGAGCTGTCAGTCTCAGCATTCCCACCATCGCCAGCCATCCTCCTCCATAACCACAAAGTGGCACCAGGTCACCTCCAATCCTGTAGTGCGGGAAAAAACACCTCACAGTCACCCAATTTCACACAGAGCCCACCGTTACTGTGTCAGTCAATAATGGCACCACCACCCCGTCCAACTCCACCATACAGTATGTGCATCCGTCTGTGCTTGGGGACACAGTGTGGACAACCGTGGGGGAGGGGGAGTCCTCCTTGTGCCACGGACTCCCTCACTCGATCTTGTGACATGCCCTGGTGAAATGAGGCAAGTGACCGCACTTGCCGCAGCGGTTCCCTCTTGCCGTACACTCACTGGCCTTATAGTGGTGTTTTGTGGACCCACAATCCATACACACGGGCGTTTCCAGGGCAGATCTCATTTTTACAGCGTTGGCGTCATCCACATCACCCTCAACACTACCATCACTGTCAGGGTCCACTGCATACACTATCGGCTGTGATCCCAGTTGTCGGTGTGCCAAACTCTCACGCAGCTCCTGTGATAGTTTATCCACAGCTTCCAGCTGTTGCGCTAACTCAAGGACTGTAGACAGTGTCAGTTCACCCGAGAACGTAAGCAGTTTCAACCTTATTGCAGGGTAGTTTGTATGCTCCACCAACTGGTCGCGAACCATCTCCTCTTCCAACAGCCTGAACTGGCATTCGCTGGCCAATAGCCTCAGGTCTGCCCCGAACCGCTGAACAGACTGGCCCACCCGCTGGCAGTGCTGTCGAAACTGGATTCTGTGGACAGTGACGTTTTCTGAGGTGCAAAAATGGTGCACCAATAGCTCAACCAATTCTTCAGAACTATCACAGTCACCCATTGTGCTCAGAATTCGCTGTCCCTCCATTCCAAGATTATGAACCAACAATGCACGTGCCCTTAATTTCTCCAGCTTCCAAAGGTTTAGCACAACCATGTAACATCATCTCGCTTTGGCTCATCAATAAAATTATTCTTCATCTTACAAAGACATTGTTTCACTCAGGAAAAGGACAGTCAAGAACTGCTCTTTCATCCCAGGACCACAGCTGAACTAACATTCCTTTGTTAAACCAGTCTTCGGAATTCCTCCTAATGCATTTCCTCCTGAACAATTTATTGGCCAATAAAACGTGGACAAAGAACAGACCTTTGAGGAGTGCCCCATATGGCCTACAAAATATCCACAGCTCAACATTGCTCTCTACTGGCAATTCTGGGGCATGCTGGATTTAACCATTGAACTTTTTGACTGCATTCTTGTTACAAAACTCAATTCTCAGATTATCCTCTTTTTCAGGACACCATGGAAAAGCAAATGGACTCTGAGGTTTGGTGTGGACAATCAATAATGGGTTCGAAAGAATATATTAATCCTTGAGCTTAAATATCTGCATGTTAAAATGTTTAAATGAATGTTTATTCTTGCCTGTTAATTTAAAAGCACTAGTTATAAAGTTGCATTAATCACTGAAGTAGGTTAGATTTTATACATAAGCATATAGATGCATTTTCAGTGTTAACCCTTTGAGTGTGTATGGTGCAGAACTGCGACATACCCCCTAGTGGTCAAGAGTGGTAAATAATTTTTGTCAATAAAATAGTTCAGATTTCCAAGGCTATAACTTGAAAGTGGTAAGAGATAATGACTTACTGTCAAATAGAAATATGTAAAATATGATCCAAAGTTTCAGATAGGAATAAATTTACACATCTAATTTGCATAATGTTGTGGTACCTCTTTAAATACCATAACTCAGTCAAAACTGGACTTTTGATGTATTTACACAAAAAATGGTTCAGCCTTTTGACAACGTTTTTTGTACAGAGGTACCTCATCATCTTATCTTCAAAGTATATGAACAAGAAATCAGTACATTAAAAATAACAAAAAACAGAAATTTCTCACTTACTTTTGACAAAGTCAGAGTGAGAAGGCAGTCACAATGCCGCGCTCTGCCACTAGGGGCACGCAAATTCTCACACTCAAAGGGTTAAGATTTGTGTATCCGGTTGCCAAAACGTCCCTCAAGTCATGTGACTGGTCGGCACCCAGTCTCTGCTTGACAACAGCTTTCTCAATATTATTGGTTGTTACAGACAAAAGCCTGTTTGTTCACTGGACTAAAGTTCATATAGCCCGCCCACGAAGGAAGACTATTGGCTTGGGCTCCTGCCAATCCCCAGAAGCCCGCGAAACTCGGTTGGAGTTATAAGTAGGGGGAAGACGGCCCTCCTGCAGATGACTACTGGAGAACAATCAGATCACTTCACTGCCACAGAACAAAGGAGACTTCCTGCACATGCTTTTTCTACGAACACTAAAGACCAGAGAACATGAAATATTGTGTTTGTGTAAACTTCTGTGTATTTTAATGTTTTTCTTTAAATGTCTAGGAATGAATTCTTTTCTTTCCTGAGCTCAAATCCTAATTCGGAGTCAAACTCCCGCTCCTAGACACCTGTTTTTTTTATAACTTTTTCCTGTTAAACTTTCTCTAAACTCACCGTTTAATTTTAATTTTTAACTTTATTTTTATTTTTATATATTTTTCTTTAAAAGTACTGATTGACCATTCCCCCAGAAGCTATTTTCACTCCACTAAGTCAAAAGAGCGTCCTTTAGAAAGTTGTCATTTAATTCTGTATTGGGACCAGATTTTGTAATTATTCGAACACTTTACTTTACTATTGTATTACTAGAATTCCCTTTGGAAAAGCCACTGATCCATGACGACGCAGCTCACCATCACACACCACTGAAGAAATCATCACGTCACGGAGAAGAGGAGACATCTTGGCTGAACTTCAGCCCAACAGTCAAAATCTCATCTTGTGACTGTAGACTTTGGAAGCTGCCATACCTTGTCTGAATATCTGCTGGCAAGCTATTCTAGTTTTGGGTGCCATCTACAATTAAAACTTCAAGGAGACAACACTGAATTATCTCCACCAACATGGGTCACGTGAGCTGCATTCTTTATTCATCTGCTGAATTAAACATCTGAGATTTGAGAATAATTCAGTATCTGATCAGATACAAAATTAAAGAGCAATTAATGTAACTCTTCTTTTCATTAAAATTCCATTTTCATTTTCTTAAGAGTAATCCAGAATTTTCCATATAATAAGTTTGATTTTCCCCATAAATTTGCATTCAGTTTTCCATAATCTGTTAACCTCAAACTGACCAAAATTCAGCTTACATTTTCACCCTGGTTCTGCAAATGTTCACATTGTTTCTTTATCATTTACAAGTATAATTTAGTGGTTAATGCAAATCATTTCAATGTCCTTTATTTTTTTTATTTTTTTTATTTTTTTATTCATCATTTCATGTAATAAATACATGAAAATGAGAAGTTGTTGGGAATTTATTTCATTCTGAGTCTGATTTCAAAGCCCCAGTTTCAAATTCACTAATATTTTGAGACTGATTACCTCCGCCAAGGAGGTAATGTTTTTGCCGGGGTTTGTCTGTTTGTCTGTTTGTCTGTCTGTCTGTTGGTTAGCAAGATAACTCAAAAAGTTTTGAATGGATTTTGCTGAAACTTTCAGGCTTTGTTGGAAATGGTACAAGGAAGAACTGATTAAATTTTGGTGGTGATCCGGATCACCGTCCAGAAGCAAAACGCCATTACGGAAAATGCCATTTTCGTGAATAACTACTCAACCACTAATCCTATCATTGTCAATCCAATTGCTAGTCATATGTTTTCATGGTCAAGGAATCTGAAAACATACACACAAACACTGTATGGGGGGAACTGTGGCCGCCATTACGGAAAATGCCATTTTCGTGAATAACTACTGAACCACTAATCCTATCATTGTCAATCCAATTGCTAGTCATATGTTTTCGTGGTCAAGGAATCCGAAAATGTACACACAAACACTGTATGGGGGGAACTGTGGCCACCATTACGGAAAATGTCATTTTCGTGAATAACTCCGCCGCAAGATGGCGACGAGACCAGAGATGCTTTGAGGAGCTCTGCGACCTGAACTGAGACTTCCTGGTAAAACTGTTCTAAAGTCTTCTGTTGGACACCAGCAAATGTGAGGAATATTTGTGAGACAACTAAGCTGACCGGAGAAGGTTCTGATTCCGTTTCTGGTCACAAAGTGGATTAAAAGGACGGTGAAACAAGCTGGCACAAGATGGTGGAATCCACGCGTCCTGGCTGGAATGGCTCTATGGAAGCCCCTGAGGTAAAACGGTCTCGTTTAAAACCTGAAGTATATAAAACTGCTGAGGGGAAAATAATTGTTGAGGATGAGCTGCTAAATTTCCTTGCAGTGAAAATTAAGACTCTGAGTCAGGATGAGATCGTCCTATTGGCCTCAAGTACTTTTGACTCTGAGTTGATTGAGGCCTCGAAAAAAGTCCTGTTTGAAGTCTGCCCCACTACACAGAGGTATGTTATACACAAGGGGGCCCAGAAAGATGCAAATAATTTAAAGAGTTGCCTTAAGGTGATGAATGAATGTGGTGAAAAACTACCTAGATTCGTCTCTCATTAGAGATGAGATGAGATTGATGAGATTCAACTTTATTGTCATTACACATGTATGAATACAAGGTAACGAAACGTGACTTGGCATTTGGGCACGCTCTGCAGAGCGCATCCAAGGCCGGGGCAGCCGCTAGGCGCCAGTCATAAAGAAGAAAAGAAAAAAAAGAAAAGAAATGATATGACACAATAGGCGAGAGAAAAAAACATGTTTTATCAAATTGATGCTTAATGAGTAAGCGAAATTTTGATTGCAGGCAAAAAAACCCTCAATGCATATTTAGCAAACATTTAGTAGACAATCACACAGCAGAGGGAGGAAGAGCAGTGTGTGTATATTTGCATGTCATTGTGTAGTGTAAGTGTAACAGTTGTTAGTGAGCAGCAGAGGGCGCCTCCTGGCAGTGGATAGATGTTATAATCATGTGACTTATAAACAAGTCCAGAGTTCAGAGTCTATCTCTCTTCTCTCTTGCTTGCAGAAGGCACATGGGCATTGTCCTTGAGAGTCCAATCCGCTGACGACAACAACTGATTGTTGATTGTATGGGTAGACATAAGAGCCGGTTCTTCCACTAATCTCAGTCAGGAGGAATGTAAACACGGGGCAAACAAGGTCAAATCAAATCAAATCAGCACAGTGCACTCAGAGAGGAGAATTTGTCCTCACCCGTGTAATTCTGTGCTTCCATTATATATGCAGGCTTAAACTGTTTTTCCATAGAGAGCACAGGGCTTCAGATATATTCCTTCACTGAATCACTGTCATTCAGTTCACCGTTTGCCGCTACTCGTGCCCTCCCCAACTGGTCGAATTTGATGAAGGAGCTGGCTGGGTCCGCTTGATCCGCTCTCTCACCTTCCTTCAATTTCTGATGCATCAGGGAACTCCACAGCCAAAAATAGAAGTCCTGAGATCATAGCCAATAATATTTCCATAGACGCATGGATTCCAATGTCCATGAGTCTCTTGTAGGTTCCAATTCTTGGGCTCCCCCTTGGCCCAATTCTTGTTGAAAAATAGTGACAATAGCACATTTAAGCCGCTTCCAAATCCATAATTTCCGTTTAGATTAAGATTCAGCAGAAGAAGAGCGACTAAACACAGACAAAAACGCAACATTGCAAAAGCTGGGAATAGGTCAGGAAGGCAGGGGAGGAGGGAAGAAAAATGTGACTGCTCTCTCTCAAGGCAAGAAGGAAAAGCCTGGATGACTGGATTACCTGGATGATTTGCCGCTGGTTACATTTTCCAGCCTGGACTGCTCAAGCCTACTGAGGAGAATGGAACAGCTACGTGCAGAGGTTTGTGCCATGAAACAAACCATGCTGTTACAGACTAGCTCCAGTGAAGAGCTACGCACGATAACCTCGGATATTGCCCGTCGTGTAAGTGGCCTGGAGCAGTCTGCCGCACGAGCCGTGGATAAGGAAGCGCCCGCCCTGGGTGGGCCTGCCAGCCCCGCTGATATTGAAGCGGAGGAGGGGGCCTGCCTGATGATCGACTCAAGACCTGGAGACACACGGAAATCTCACTTGACTGCTGGAGAGAAGGCTCTGGATGTGAATTCGGAGCCGGTGGATCAGCCTATAACCGGAGAAAATTCTGGAACAGTAGCCTCTAAACCAGGATCTCCAACATGGAGTCAAGTTGTGAAAAAGAGGCGAAAACGATCTGAGCCCGCTGCGGATAAACCCAAGTCATCCTCTGCTACAATCAGCCGCAGGAACAAAGCCAGCAACGCGGCCCCTGTTGTGGGTACGGGCTCTGGGAATATTAAAACAGTTCGGACCAAGACGGTGAGTGTGTTTGCTACCCGTTTTCATCGTGATTTGGAAGCTGACACTTTATCTGCATATCTTAAAGATAAGCTTGGACGAGAAGTTTTATGTCAGAAAATCATCACTGGGAACGGCAGGGTTAGCTCGTTTAAAGTAACGGCGGAATGCTCTGAGGTGGGGGACATGTACCAGCCAGAGCTCTGGCCAGAGGGCGCATTGGTGCGGCGATATTATGAGCCCCAGGGGACTGGGAGGGCTGGAGCTAGTGGAGCGGCTGCTGTGGAGAATATGCGGGCACCCACGCATGATGGTGATCTTTCTTAACTCTTCCTCCTTTTTTGATGGGTATTAAGGTCATGTCTTACAACTGTCGTGGCCTTAAATTGGGGCAAAGTACTGGGGAGAAAGCTCGCCGGTTAGTTATTGACAATTTATTGAACAATTGTGATATTTTGTGCCTTCAGGAGACGTTTCTTTCAGAACAAGACTTGGAACGTCTGAACTGTCTTAACCCTGATTTCCATGGTGCTGGGGAGTCTACAACTGACCTCAGCAAGGGAATTATCAGGGGGAGGATACCTGGAGGTGTGGCTATCCTCTGGAGAAAGAAGCTGGACTCCTTGATAAAAGTGGTCCGACTTGGTGTAGATTGGTGTATTGGTGTGCAGTTTAATTGTAATGATAAGGAATTCCTTATTATTAATGTATATACGCCTTTTGAATGTCAACAGAATGAGGATGAATATTTAAATAAGCTTGCCTTTATCAATTCTTATATGCAAGACTATAATAATACCTGTATTTTTATTATGGGGGACTTGAATGCAGACATATCTGACACTGACTCCTTATTTGCAAAACATATGTATCATTTTTGTTATGAGAACAACTTAATCTTATCAAGTAAGGTACTAATGCCTCCTGATAGCTATACCTATATAAGTGAGGCTTGGCACACTACGTCCTGGCTAGATCACTGCATCAGCACTGGTGATGCACATGCTTCTTTGGGTGGCATGAGTATTTATTATGGGTTAGCAATGTCTGATCATATACCGTTTGAGATGATAATTAATGTTGACTGTCTACCTGCACTTTATCAAAATGTCAGTCAGGATGAGGTGGGAAAATTAGACTGGGACACTCTTTCTGAGGAAGAAATTGTAGAATATTGTGGTCGTACAGATAAATCCTTGAGTAAAATATGTCTTCCTAGAGATGCTGTAATGTGCAGCGACGTGAACTGTAGCATTGTTGAACATAAGAAAGACCTTTGTAGTCTGTACAATGCTATAGTTAACTCCCTGTATAAGGACAGCAAGCCTTATTATAAGAAAATACGTAAAACACATAAGGTTAGATCTGGCTGGAATGAGGCCGTAGCTGTGCCTTATTCTGAAGCTCGGGAAGCATATAAAGCATGGGTGGTGGCTGGGAGACCCAGACAAGGGCCAGAATTTGAGATGAAGAAATGTACAAATGCTAAGTTTAAGTATGCTATTCGTCATATCTCTAAAAATGAGCAGCTAATGAGAAGTAATTCCCTGGCCAAGAAATTGTTAGATAAGAATGTCACAGAATTTTGGAAGGAACTTAGACGGATTAGTAACAGTAAAACGCCTTTGCCCTGTACTTTGGAAGGCATTTCAGGTACAGAAAATATTGTGGATCTTTGACGGCAACACTTTTACTCATTATTTAATTCAACTAAGGATGAAACCTACAAGGTAGGGAAAGTAGAAAGGGACGATTCGCTCCTGATTGACACTCATGCAGTGATCAAAGCCATTAGAGAGCTATCAGATAACAAAGCGAGTGGTTTAGACTGTATTTCTGCTGAGCATCTTAAATACGCTAGCTCAAGAATTGCTCCTCTTCTTGCAATCTGTTTCACCAGCTTCATGATTCATGGGATGTTACCAGAATCATTATTGTCTGTTGTGTTGGTACCAGTCATTAAAGATAAAGCTGGCAAGCTGTGTAGCCTGGATAATTACAGACCCATAGCTTTAGCCAATATAATATCTAAAGTACTGGAAAAAATCATGTTTGAAAAATTAAAATTAAATGTATTCATCAGAATCAGAATCAGAATCAGAATCAGGTTTATTGCCATTGTTCATGTAGTACACAAACTAGGAATTTGTCTCGGTACAATGCTGCAACATTAAACATGATAAGATAAGAGAAATAAACTATACATGTAATAAAGTGTAGGATAAGATTAAGTGATACTGGTCAACAGTTAAAATATATATTAGCCAGCAGCAGATACTGTGGAGAACTATATAGTGCAGTCGGTAATGCAGGAAGAAAACAGTGATGATTGACATGAGTCTGGTTGAGCTGCTGTACATGGTGCACGAGAGTCACTTAGTGTTCAGCAGCAATGGCAGAGGGGAAGAAGCTGTTCATGTGACGGGAGGTTTTAGTCTGGATGGACCGAAGTCTTCTACCAGAGGGGAGGGGGGCAAACAGTACATGACCAGGGTGTGAGGGATCGGCTATGATCCGGCCAGCACGCCTCCGGGTCCTGGAGATGTACAGATCCTGGAGAGATGGGAGCTTGCAGCCGATCACCTTCTCAGCAGTGCGCACGACGCGCTGCAGCCTTAGTCTGTCCCTGGCAGTGGCTCCTGCGTACCACACGGTTATGGAGGTGGTGAGGATGGACTCGATGATGGCTGTGTAGAACTGCACTAACATCTTGGTGGGTAGCTTGAGCTTCCTCAGCTGCCGCAGGAAGAACATCCTCTGCTGGGCTTTTTTGATGAGTGAGCTGATGGTCAGCTCCCATTTGAGGTCCCTGGTGATGGTAGTGCCTAGGAAGCGGAAGGAATCAGCAGTGGTGATGGGAGAGCCTGAGAGGGTGAGGGGGGGCAGAGGAGTAGTGACTTTCCTGAAGTCTACAATCATCTCCACTGTCTTCAGAGCGTTCAGCTGCAGGTTGTTATTGCTGCACCAGGACGCCAGCTGGGCCACCTCTCTCCTGTAGGCGGACTCGTCACCGTTGGAGATGGGCCCGATGAGGGTGGTGTCGTCCGCAAACTTGATCAACTTGACAGACTGGTGGCTGGAGGTGCAGGAGTTGGTGTAAAGGGAGAAGAGTAGGGGGGAAAGTACACAGCCCTGGGGTGATCCGGTGCTGATGCTAGTATAGTCTGAGACAGTCTTTCCCAGCCGCACATGCTGCCTCCGGTCCGTCAGGAAGTCGATGATCCACCTGCAGAGGGAGTCAGGCACGTTGAGCAGGGACAGCTTGTCCCGGAGCAGAGCGGGGCGGATGGTGTTGAATGTGGAGCTGAAGTCCACAAACAGGATCCTGGCGTAGGTTCCCGGGGAGTCCAGGTGCTGCAGGATGGAGTGGAGGGCCAGGTTGACTGCATCGTCTACAGACCTGTTGGCTCGGTAGGCAAACTGCAGCGGGTCCAGGAGAGGGGTGGTGATGGACTTGAGGTGGGACAGGACCAGGCGCTCAAAGGACTTCATGACTACAGAGGTGAGCGCTACAGGTCTGTAGTCATTAAGTCCAGTGATCCGTGGCTTCTTGGGGACAGGGATGATGGTGGAGGATTTGAGGCAGGACGGCACGTGGCATAACTTAAGGGAGGTGTTAAAAATGTCTGTGAATACAGGAGCCAGCTGTTTCGCACAGAGTCTCAGGGTGGAGGGAGACACGCCGTCTGGGCCGGGGGCCTTGCATCAAATCTACTGATCATCAATTTGGATTCAAACCCCATCATGGAACAGATCTGTGCATATATGCCTTAAAAGAAATTATAAATAAGTACAGAAATCAAAATTCTTCAGTTTTTCTGTGCTTTATTGACGCCTCCAAGGCGTTTGATCGTGTTAATCACAGGATACTGTTTAGGAAAATGATTGACAGGGGGGTGCCCAAGTACTTAGTACGTATCCTGATTTACTGGTACGCACATCAGAAGATGTTGGTGAAATGGGGGAAGAGTCATTCATCCCCATCTGGTGTGAGCAGTGGGGTCAGACAGGGCAGTATATTGTCCCCTATTCTATTTAATCTTTACATGGATGAGTTGTCAAAGCAACTGAATGCCTGTAAAACTGGGTGTTTAATAGGGAAAAAGTTAGTGAATCATTTTATGTATGCTGATGATCTAGTTATTCTCAGTCCAAGTAGTGCTGGTCTTCAGGAGTTATTAAGAGTGTGTACTGCTTATGGAGAGGAAAATGACATAAAATATAATACAAATAAGAGTTGTGTGCTGATCTGCCGCACTAAAGAAGATTTGTTAATGAAATTCCCTGTCTTTGAATTGGCAGACAGGGAATTAATTGTCAGGGATAAAATTAAATATCTGGGACATGTTATTAATGATAGAATGACTGATGATGATGATATTTTCAGACAACGCTGCAAAATCTACATGCAAGCAAATATTCTTGCACGCAGATTTGGTTTTTGTTCAGATGAGGTGAAACTGGTTCTTTTTAAAACCTATTGTACACCTTTATACACTGCTCATTTATGGATAAATTATAGGAAACTAAGTATGCAGAAATTACAGGTTGCCTACAATGATGCCTTAAGAATTTTACTTAAAAAGCCTCGATGGTGCAGTGCCTCCGAGTTATTTGTCTCATCACGTGTAAATACTCTGCATGCAGTAATAAGGAATTTTATGTATAAATTCATCTGTCGGCTTGATGTATCTAGAAATGAAATCATTCAAGTCATGTCTAGCATCAAGCTCAGTTCTATTCGCTGTCAGTCACAGTTTAGAAGGCACTGGTACAGTAGTCTTTTTAAGTCTTTTTAAAGTCTGTACTGTCTTTGTACTTCTTTAAGCAGTTATGTCTTAGTGTTTCTTGTAACTTTTTGATTGTTTCAACTGTCTTGTTTTTTTTGTTTTTTTTTACTTTTTACTTGTTTACTTTTCTCTTGATGGACCCTGAGTCTGGAATAAAGTCTTTGATTGATTGATTGATTGATTGATTGATAACTACTGAACCACTAATCATATCATTGTCAATCAAATTGCTAGTCATATGTTTTCGTGGTCAAGGAATCTGAAAACATACACACAAGCACTGTATGGGGGGAACTGGGGTGCTTGGCGGAGGTCTGCGCTCTCCGAGTGCTTTTCTAGTTGTTAATTAGTTTATTGAGTAATTAAACAGGTATAAAGTGAAATTATTGATTAAAGTGCTCACTGAAGAGGAGGGCTGGTGCCCCTTATGAGTGTCAACTATAAACTTTTTTTCTGCGTGTGGACCTGGAGTAAATCTCAGGTCCCAATACATTAATACAGATTAAATAATCTTTATACTTGATCATAATTATAAATCACAAATCACTACAACCATGTACGTCTGGAAAGCGGCAAACCCTCTTGACCAGAGAACAGGTAGCTAACCAGGAAGCTCCACAAATGGCCAAACAAGTGTAACACATGCGTCCATACCTGCTTTTATCCTCGTTGCCAAAATGTTATGTGTAAACAAGAAGCCAAGGACGAGGCCAGGTGTCGAACTGAACACATGTTTATTAGAGAGGCACCACACAGCACATACGCAGCCGTCAGGCAGAAGGGGTGGCAAAGAGACCGCCCCTCCTGTCTGCTGCTCTCTTATAGCCACGGGTGGTGGAGGAACTGGAAGGTGGAGCCGCCACCAATGCCTCATAAATAAAAGCCTAAACTCTAACTTAACAATTATGTCTGACTACACAGCAGTTTTCATGTTATTTTTGTGTTATGGTAAATAATGACAGATCTTTCTTAACCAAAATTCTACTTTTACAACATAAAAAACTGGCAGGAATGCTAAGAGGTTAAGAAAAAATAAAACATTGAAGTGTTTCACAATAATGGGACAGGGTTACAAGGGATTTAAAATGTTTCAGCATGATTCTGTTAACAGACTTGCATCAAACCAAAAATAATTTATCTAATTTCTGCATTATTCGTAGATGGCTTCCACTGTCTTTTAGCATTTAATCACGCTTACCTTCACAAATAACCCTTATAAACAACAGAGGAGACGTATCTGAAAAGGGTACAAAATTTCATCTTCAAAATACAGAAGTTGGACATGTGTAGATACATGAACGGGAAGGGATTCACTGTTTAGTCATTACTGCTACACAAGTAGCTGTCAAGTAACTGTCAGGTCAGGCACTGGTTTGCTTGCTACTGGATAACCATGATAACCAGTACTACCTATCTCATGGGTCGGGCCGTTGGCGACTCAACTGGCAACCCCGTCCTTCCAAGGGTGTGGAGGGTGAAACTGGGCATGCTGGCAGAATTAAAAACAATATCTGTCACAGGTCTGTGGTGGACCACTCCAAGTTACATGGGGTGAGACTGGACATCCTGGCAGAAAAGCACATCTGTCGCAAGGTCTGTGGTGGACTTTTGCCAGTCGGTGCACCATCACATGCACTACACAAAGAGCAGAGATAAACAAACCTATCATCTGGTCGGTCACTGCAACGGATGCTGTAGTCAGTTTGTCTTGGCCTGTCCTTGCCCCTGATAATACCTCTATCTGCCAAGAATGTGCCGCTAGTCCAGCAAAAGCTAGCGGAACGCAAATACTTTGCAAGCAGTTTCAAGAAATGGTCAGACAGAAAGCAACTCATACCGGCTCGGATGTCGTCTGGGTTTACAAGGTCCGGAGTTCCTGGCAGCCAAAGGCGAAGGACAGAGTTGCATGGAGGAACCTGATCAGACCTACATGAAACAATCATTGTCACCTCCGACAGACTGCTATGATGATGTGATGATGATATTGATGATGATGGCTACACAAGCACTGCATCAGAGCATCTCGTACATCTCTGCCCTGTTCCTCTACAACCTGTAGTGCTGCCACCGCCGGTTCATGTGCTGCAGCTGCTGGATCATCCCATGTAGTGTCAAAGGTCTCTCCATGATTTTCACATAGATTATGCAGAGCACAAGTCAGCACCATAGCTTTCACCAGTTGGATGTCACAGTCATTCCATTTCCGAAGGCAGCGCCACCTTCCCTTCAGCCTGCTGAAAGCATTCTCCACAACCACCCGTACTTGATTGATGTTTTGGCTGAACATGTGATGTTCTTCTATCAGTCGTCCAGTGTCATGGAATGGTTTCAAGAGCCAGTTTTTTAATGGATAAGCTGAGTCTTCGAGGATGTAATAGCCCGCACTTACTGCACCAATGTTCCTGATGTGAGGTGGGAAGTGGGAAGAGGTTTCCCCGGCCGGCTAACTCCCACAGTGTGGGCAGTCTCAGAACCCTAGCATCATGCAAGCTCCCTGGCAGCCCAGCAAACACATTCCAGCCCCTTTCCATCAAGCACCTTGCAGGATTATGGAGTGCCAGCCTTTACGACTGAAGTAGTCAGTGTGATATTGTTGTGGTGCTATGATGGGTCTGTGGAAGCCATCAATAGCACCAACACAGTGTGGGAGCCCCCACCTGTTCTCAGTATAAACCGACATTTCTCTGAATCTCCTTTCATCAGGAAAACAGATTTGTTCTGGAACCAACAATGACACTGCTGCAGCGCAAAAGTCCTGCACACACCTGCACACAGTTGTGATGCTGACCTCAAACAGATGGCCAATACTGCAGTACTCTGAGTATGTAGCAAGCTTCCACAATGCAATAGCCACTCTCTTCTTTAGGGGCACACATTGGCGGAATGTTGTATCTTGATGCTCCATGGCTGGACGCAATTTCTTGCACAGGAAGGTAAGAGTCTCTTCAGACATTCGGAAGTTTTGCTATCACTACATGTTTATGAAGCCGGGAACAATGAGATCCCACCACTGCGAGGCATGGTTGAATGTCCAGACTGATGGTTTACAGTGATTATTTTGCAACAAAGTAGCCATCTGAAACATACACACAGCATACATATTTTAATACCTTTAATAGTGATAACCTGCTGCCATCACAACGTAGTACGCAGGATTACAATGACTGTAGCAAGCATTAGCAATCGCTAGCTTATCGTCATCCTCATCCACATCTGTCTTTGCAATGGTCTGCTCTGGCTGCTCATCCTCCTCAGCTGCGCACATACCTGTTCCCCATGACGGTCAGGGCTAGTTAAACCACGTTGCACTGGGATCCATGCCGAGCCATCTGTCTTACTCCTTGAGACCACGCAAGCCTTCTTCAAAGATTTCAGAGTTCCTAGCCTCAGCCTGCCTTTGTCCCTGCTTCCAACCTTCTGCCCGCCAGCATCGGGAAGAAAAACCTCCACCACGCAAGTAAGCCTTTGCTCAATCTCTCCAATCCACTTTCAGTCCCCTGTGCACAAGTGGAGCTCCGTGGCGGCGGACCTCTCTCCTCCCTGGCGGCGGACCGAACTTCACAACCTCACCAGACACACCTCCCACCACCTACACGCTGCAACTGGTTCTGTGGATACTGTCCTCCTGGCCGTAGCCGCTGAGCTAAACCTGAACGTCTCTACATCTCTGCAAACAGTAAGCCCAGGATTAATCTGCACATCGCCACCTGTATTGCCACTAACTGTCCTGCCTCTGTTTGTCCTTAGGGTTGCCAGGTCGCACGGCGTTCTGCTCTCCCCCAGCTGCAGCAAGAGCACTCATTCACGCACTACACTCACCATATTGTTGTTAATAAATATAATTGAATCTACTCTGGTGTCCGAATCTGCTCACTGGGTCAACAACCATGTCAGTCTTCTAGTAGCAGTCAGTATCCTCATGTTTTCAGCTTCATATTCCACTTCATATTCTGATTTGGCATCCAAAACTCTGCTTTACTTTTCCACCATGTTCCGTCTCACCACACGTAGCCTTCTCTGGCTCTCCTGTTTGGCTTTTACTGTGACAAAAAGCCACAGAGCGAGCAGTATGCAAATCATCCCCTCGCACTCCTCCATCTTGTGTTTTGACTGTGTTGGTTGTGTGTCGTGTGTTTTACATCATTGAAGTGTTGTGCCACCTTGCTGTAAAAAAATCCCCCCCCTCCTCAGGCGGTACTCAGCTGTAATGGAAACAAAAACATGTTGAGCTGAATAAAGCCGAGTCGAAGTGAGTAGGGCGATATAGGTACTAGGGGAAAAGGGGCTTATATGTTGTGAGATCGAGAGCTGGTGGAGGTTCTGGAGGACAGGGGTGATGAGGTCATGGGAGCTGGACTGAGTAAGGAGATGGGTGGCTGAGTTCTGAATGTCTTGAAGTTTCTGGAGGACTTTGGATGATGAGCTATAAAGAATACTATTGCAGTAGTCTAGTTTGGATGTGATAAATGCGTGTATGAGGGTTTCTGTGGTGGAGAAGGTGAGTGAAGGATGGAGTCGGGCTGTTTTTTTAGGTAAAAGCAGGCAGTTTTGGTGATGTGATTGATGTGCGGTTCAAAAGTGAGGTGGCTGTCAAAGATGACTCCAGGGTTTCGTATCTGTGGGGATGGGGAGAGTGTGGAGTTGGCAACAGTGAGGTTGAAGTTGTGGGTGGTTTTGATGAGAGATTCCAGGCCAATGATCGTCATGTCAGACTTATCATTGTTGAGTTGTAGAAAGTTCATTTGCACCCAGGATTTTATTTCAGAGAGACAGTTTTTCAGTATGCAGAAGGTGACTGTGGTTATGCAGATAGTAAAAATGTAGATCTGAATGTCGTCGGCATAACAGCGGAAATTAAGGCCATGTCGATGGATGATGTTACCAAGTGGGAGTACAGTGGTGTGAAAAAGAATTTGCCTTGTATTTCTCACATGTTTGCATATTTGTCACACTTCAGTGTTTCATGTCATCAAACAAATTTTAATATTGTGGCCGACACACATTGTGGGCTCACGCTGCCACAGAGACAGGACTGCATGTGTATTGTGGGGTGTCACGTCTGCAAGGACTGAGGACTCGAATCTGCAGGAGATAACAAGGAAGTGTGAGATTTGTCTCTTTGTCCCACAGAAGATGCCCCGGAGAGTATTCCGGTTCATCAGGAAATGAGAGACAATGGTGAAGCTTCAAAGGGATGCTTTGTATCTGTATGTTTACTGAAGACACCATGTGACTTGAATTCTGATGCTGGAAACGTATAAAAGGGTGTTGAGATATGATTCTTTCTCTTTCCTGCTTTGAGAATGCTAGAAGTTGTGTTCTGTCAAATAAAGCTGGTTTATGACTGAAACTCAGCCTCGTTATTTGAGCATGCTTCTACACTGGTGACCTACGACGGAGAATGAGCAGACAGAATTCTCCCGAGCGGGGCTCGGTGGAAGCCAGCCTGATGGCCGCCTCCACGATCCGGCTGCCCGAGTTCTGGCAGCACAGCCCGCGCTCATGGTTTAGTGCAGTCGAAGAGCAGTTCAACCTCCGGAGAATCTCCAACGACGACACAAGATTCTACCACGTGGTAGCGAAGCTGGACAGCGACACGGTCCAGAGAGTGGAGGATCTGGTTAACCATCCGCCAGACAGCGACAAGTACAGCGCTGATCAGCCATTTCACCCCCTCAGTCCAACAACGAGCAGAGGGGCTCCTGGCGCTGACGGAGGCAGAAAACGATAGACCTGCAGACCTGATGGTGAAGATGCTGCAGCTCAAAGCCTCTGAGGATGGCGAATTCATTTTCGCCCACCTTTTCCTCCGAACCCTACCACCAGCAGTGAGAGTGGCCCTGGCAGAGTCGCCCCGATTGGCCAGTCGAGACTACCATGGGTTGAGCAAGGAGGCGCAACGGTTGGTCGACGCCCACAAGCGGAACACGGTTTCGGCCACGGCGGGCAGTCCAGGAACAGCGTCCGGAGACAGCGCAGGTCCAGCGGCCGCGGCGCCAGACGCACCAACGGCGGCGGCGACGGGAGCCAGACGACGCAGAGCGGAGAACGGCTCGTGCTTCTACCACCGCCGTTTTGCAGAGAGAGCGCACAGGTGCGTCCCACCGTGCAATTTTAAGCCCCAGGGAAGCGCCAAGACCGAGGGCCGGTAGCAGCTGCGACCCTCGGCAACGAGAACAGGCTGCTTTACCTGACGGATGCACGCTCGGGGAAACAGTTCCTCGTGGACACGGGCTCTCAGCTGAGCTTCGTCACACCCACCTACGCGGAACGGCTGTCGCCTTCTAAAGCCCCCTGGGTGTCAGTGTCAGCAGCGAACGGTTCCAGGATTAAAACGTTTGGTGAGAGGACCATGCTTCTGTCCTTACAGGGCCGTTCATTTGAGTGGACATTTATTGTAGCAGCAGTCAGTTTCAACATGTTAGGGGCTGATTTTTTGTGCTCACATGGTTTATTGGTTGACCTTGCTAATAGACGTCTGATTAGTGCACTGTCCTTTCATTCTATTCCCTGCACAGCTCGGGTGGCCCCGCCGACTGCACGTGCCAGCGTCTCAGCTGCGGGTGGTAAGTTTCACACTTTGCTTGCTCAGTTCCCAGCACTCACAGTCCCCACGTTTTCGGCAACGGTGGCTAAACATGGGGTAGAACATTTCATAACAACCACCGGCCCTCCCGTTTTTGCAAAAGCTCGGCGCTTGGACCCAGCTAAACTGGCCATCGCGCGCGAGGAGTTCACCAATCTGGAAAAACTGGGCATTGTTAGACGTTCCAAGAGCCCTTGGGCTTCGCCGTTACACATGGTCCCAAAGGCTGACGGCTCGTGGCGACCTTGCGGCGATTTCCGCAGGTTGAACAACGTTTCAGCTCATGACCGCTACCCGATTCCGCACATTCAGGATTTTTCTGTTCATTTGGCGGGGGCGCGCATTTTTTCTAAAATAGACTTGGTGCGCGGCTACCACCAGGTTCCAGTGTGCGCGCAGGATGTACCCAAAACAGCGGTCATAACTCCTTTTGGCCTTTTTGAGTTCTTGCGCATGCCTTTTGGCCTCAAGGGGGCCGCGCAGACTTTCCAACGCATGATGGATGCAGTTTTACGCGACCTTCCTTTCGTGTTCGTTTATTTGGACGATATTTTGGTAGCTAGCGCGTCCGAAGGAGAACATGAAAAACACCTCACAGCAGTTTTCCAGAGGCTGGCAGAGCACGGGTTAATAGTTAACCCAGCGAAGTGCCATTTTGGGGTGGCGCAGATTGATTTTTTGGGACATCGCGTTTCGGCAGAGGGAGCGGTTCCTCTTCCAAATAAAGTGCGTGCCATAACGGATTTTCCGCAACCTCAAACGGTCAAGGCGCTTCAGGAGTTTCTAAGGATGGTTAATTTTTACAACCGATTCCTCCCAAGCGCAGCACGACTCATGCAGCCATTGTACACTGCGCTAAAAAAACAAAAGCCTGCAAATAAGGTTGAATGGTCTCCGGAGCGGGAGCGCGCTTCTGCCCAGGTCAAATCAGCCCTGGCAAACGCAGTTTTGTTAGCGCACCCAGTTCCAAAGGCCCGCATGGCGCTCACCACTGACGCTTCCAATGTTGCGGTGGGGGCGGTAGTTGAACAGTTTGTGGCAGGTACCTGGCAACCCCTCACATTTTTCAGCAGGACTTTGCGCGATAGTGAACGGAAATACAGTGCATTTGACAGGGAGCTTTTGGCCCTACATTCGGCCATCCGTCATTTTCAGTTCTGGTTAGAGGGGCGACGTTTCACCGCTTTTGTGGATCATAAACCGCTAACTTTTGCGATGGCCAAAATTTCAGAACCCTGGTCAGGCCGGCAACAAAGGCAACTAGCCGCAATATCGGAGTTCACTACTGATATTCAGCATGTCGCGGGTAAACACAATGTTGTGGCAGACTGCCTCTCGCGTGCGGTAGCACCGCCAAGCCCCATAGGGGCAGACTCTGTAGCCATGGCCGCGGGCCCGGGCAGCGACGCGGGAGCGCGCGCAGCCCTGGTCTGTGTTGGGTTAGATTATGCAGCCATGGCTGAGGAGCAGGTTAACGATGCAGACGTGCGCGCGCTCCAGTCTGGACCAACAGGGTTAAGGCTGGAGCACAGGGTGCAACAAAATGGTATGCCCCCGCTAATCTGCGATGTCTCCACGGGACGGCCCCGCCCCGTGGTGCCAACTGCGTGGCGTCGCTGTGTTTTTGACTTGGTCCATTCTCTCGCGCACCCGGGGGTGCGCGCATCGATCAAATTGGTGGGGGAGAAATTTGTTTGGCCCGGGTTGCGCAAACAGGTCAAGGAATGGGCAGCAGCCTGCGTAGCGTGTCAGCGAGCCAAAATACACAGACACACTAAGGCCCCGTTAGAACCTTTCCACATCCCCGCTAAGCGTTTTGATCATGTGCATATTGACCTGGTCGGCCCGCTTCCGTTATCACACGGGCACACACATCTTTTGACGATGGTAGACCGCACCACGCGCTGGCCAGAGGCGATTCCTCTGACATCAACCACAGCGGAAGAAGTTGTGCGAGCATTTTTAGCAGCGTGGGTTGCGCGTTTTGGTGTACCGTCGGACATAACGTCTGACAGGGGTCCCCAATTTATTTCCGAGCTATGGTCATCGATGGCCCGCAGCTTGGGGGTGAAGATTCATCGCACCACCGCGTATAACCCCCAGGCTAATGGTTTATGCGAACGCTTTCACAGGTCATTGAAAGCAGCACTCAGAGCGTCGCTAACGGATACAAATTGGGTAGACAAACTTCCATGGGTTTTATTGGGGTTGCGTTCTGCACCTAAGGAAGATTTGCACGCTTCCCCAGCTGAATTAGTTTTTGCACAACCGCTCCGTTTGCCCGGGGAATTTCTTCCCGATAATCCCGCACCTAATGGCCCCCCTGCTCAGCCGTGGCAGAGCGGCTCAGGAGCAAACACGCTCCCTGGCCCAGTCCATCACAGTTTCCCACACGTTTTTGTGCCCAAGGCTTTAAAAAATGCAGAGTTTGTTTTTGTTAAACATGACGCTCAGCGTCCAAGTTTGCGGCCGTTTTACGACGGACCGTTTCGAGTGCTGGAGACCGGGCAGAAGCATTTTCTGCTAGATTTAGGGGGCAGAAGGGAGCTGATTTGCATAAACAGGCTCAAACCCGCTTTTGTTCTGGCTGACGAGGAGGTGCAGCTCGCGAGGCCCCCCCGCCGTGGCAGGCCGCCGAGAGGACATTCTCCAAAGTCTTCACAGAAAGGTGCTAACAGCTTTAATCCACAGGTGCAGAGAGATGTTGCAGGCGCAGCCAAACCAGGTTGCAGCAGATTCGGCAGAAGGTTAAAACCTAGGCAGTTGGTGGATTGATTAGCGATGTATGGAGTGCTTTGTGTTTTTCTTTTTTGTTATGCCATGCAGGTTTTGCCTTACTAGACGTTTGGGGGGGGGGGGTAGTGTGGCCGACACACATTGTGGGCTCACGCTGCCACAGAGACAGGACTGCATGTGTATTGTGGGGTGTCACGTCTGCAAGGACTGAGGACTCGAATCTGCAGGAGATAACAAGGAAGTGTGAGATTTGTCTCTTTGTCCCACAGAAGATGCCCCGGAGAGTATTCCGGTTCATCAGGAAATGAGAGACAATGGTGAAGCTTCAAAGGGATGCTTTGTAACTGTATGTTTACTGAAGACACCATGTGACTTGAATTCTGATGCTGGAAACATATAAAAGGGTGTTGAGATATGATTCTTTCTCTTTCCTGCTTTGAGAATGCTAGACGATGTGTTCTGTCAAATAAAGCTGGTTTATGACTAAACTCAGCCTCGTCCTTTGAGCACACACTTCTACAATATCAGACAAAGAAAACCTGAATAAATACAAAATGTAGTTTTCAAATGATGATTTCATTTATTAAAGAAAAAAAAAAAACTCTTCAAACCTACTTGGCCCTAGATGTAAAAGTAATCTCCCCCATGTTACATCATGGATTAGTTGTGATTAACCACATTTTTTGGAAAGCTGAGTTCAGTTTCAGTAGCTACACCCAAGCCAGATTACTACCAGACTTGATGAATCAAGAAATCACTTAAATAAAACCTGTCTGACAACTTGAAGTGCACTAAAAAAATCTCAAAAAGCAACACATCCCACTGTGATCTAAAGAAACTCAAGGTCAGATGAGAAACAAACCCTGTCACAATCTGAGCATGGGGGATTTCACCATGCTCAGTCTCCTTGCCTTTTTTCACATTTGTATAGTATTGTTGTTCTGAATTGTAATTCCTGTTATTTTATCTTTGTTTGGTTTTCACTTATTCTGTATTATCTCAGTATGATTTATTTTCCTGTTTACGTTCATTGTAATTTTTGTATTTACATATTTGAGTTTACTGTTATTTGTCAGCTCGTTATATTCATATTCTGTTGTGTTTTTTCTCCTCCTGGGACTGCAGTTGTCAGTGGCACTTCTGGGTTTTTTCTCTGCTGTGGGCGGTGCGCCTGTCAGCTGTCAGTCCCGTCTTCTCCTTCTCATTGCTCCCAGCTGACCCAAGTTTATAATCATTGTTTCCTCCTGCCCGCTCATGGAATCTACACCTGCCATCATTTGTGTTCTTTTGTTTCTTGCTCTACTTAAGGATTGTTATTTTCTTCCCTCATTGCCAGAGTCTCTTCCTTCGTCTCCACCGGAACCCTGCCCTTGTTCTGGTGTGTTTAGTCTGTAAGTTTTCTTTGTATATCAGTATGGATTTTGTGTTGGTGCACTGTTTAGACTTTGTGTTTTGTTTTTTCAATAAATTTCACAAACTGCAGTTCAGCATGTGGGTCTTCCTCCCTGCCCCAAGGGGCAATTCATGACAGTAGTCTCCGGCCAGTTAGAAATCCAGCTGCTGCAGTTTGTAGTTCTTTTTGTTTTCTCACCTGGGGTTTGCCATGTCTGTCACCCCGGATTTTTCAACTCTTGGACTAAGCGAAGTGGAGCAGTGGACTGTATGTGTTTTAGAGAACATTCTCTCAAAGGCTCATTCCTCTTGTACTCCTGAGGCAGCCCGAGAGTGTCTTGAGGGCACGGTGCAGGTACTCGAGGCATGCCCCAGCCTGTGGGACCACCCGGAGCTCACAGACCTACTCCTTTCCATAATCACCCCACAATCCATGAGTCACAGGCTTGGGGAGATCACACTGATGTCCGTGCCTGCGCCGACAAAGAGCAGCGTCCGAGTACAAGGGAGCCTCCAGTCTCTCGCCGCTCTCTGGTGGCAGCTCCACCTCCTTCTCCAAAACACTGGCCCGCACCATCGGCCGAAGAGCTGGAGAAGCGAAGGCGGTTCCCATTGGATGAGACAGGACTTCTGCTAGAAGATAAGCCTTTGCTCCTCCCGGATCTCACCTATGAGCTGGAAGAGGTTTCACCGGGTTCTCTCCCACCTCACCATGAGCCAACGTCTCCGCCTCCCACGCCGCCTAGGGAAATCTTGCCAGAGGAACACCTCCACCTCTCAGGCAGCAGTTTCTTCCCCGCAGAGTCAGACAATTCCCACAGCAGTTCTTCTTCCTAGTTCTTCTTCGCTGGCTGTCCTGTCATACTCCTCTTTCTCCATTGCTGCTGCAACCCTCATCTCCTCGACGAGTCCTCCCGCTGCTGAGGGTACGGTCATTTCTTCCCTAGCTTTGTCCGTCGCTGTGCCTGCAGGGGCAGCTTCCACATGTTCCTTTGAGGGCCCACATCCACTGAAATCATAGAGAGGGCTGCTTTCCAACCAGCTGCAGCAGAAGACATCACACCCTGGGAACTCAGGCAAGTGTTTTTTCACTCCCATTCAATTAAACATGAATTATCTTGCCTGATTCCTGGTGGTGAGACTCAAACTAGGCAGTCCACTGAGTCCTCAACATCTGCTGAAGCCATAGACTGTTCACCTGCTCTCTCCATGTCTCCTCATCTTCCCCTTAAGTGTCTGCAAGCCCCAGGATGAGCCGCCTGACGATGGAGGAGCCTGTGGCCCTGGAGGACATGGTTCAAGCTCCGCAGCCATGGTCTAGACGAAGGGAGAGCGCTGTGACCAAGCTGAAGCCTGTGCTGAGATTGGAGCATCCCCTGGCCACAGCAGAGCAGGTTCCAGTGCCAGCATTGAACCGACCTTCCATATCCATGCCAGACAAGCCACCTGCGTGGGTCATGTCGCTGGAGAATCCCGGGACTGCATCGACCACCATGCCTGCTGCTGGGACTGCCACGGCAGAGTCTGAGCTGGACCTCCAGAGGGCCGGGCCCAAGACGTCGTTATCTGGATTGACAGAGTCCTGCACTGCTGTGGAGCTTTAGCTTAGGCAAGTGCTCTCCTATGTTTTCGTTGTTTCTATGTTGGAAAGATCTTGTCTCGCTCTTGGTGGGGAAGCCAAGTGCAATCGTCAGCTGCACCTCAACTTCCCTTGCCGGGCTCCACTGCTGCTGGTGACCCTGACCCTCTGTCTCTTTTCCCTTTGTTTGAGCCTATCCCCAGATTATCGAGATTTTCTGACTGTGCCAGAGGCCTCCGTGGGTCTGGCCTTGCACCTGAGATCTCCGTGGGTCCAGTTCCCCCTGCAGAGGTCGTCGCTGGTGCTCTGTCCCAGAACGGGACCTCCAAGGGTGCTGCTCCCCCATCAGCTGAGGTTGTCACGGGTGCTCTGTCCCAGCCCGGGGCTTCTGAGGGTGTGCGCTGTTTGGACTTTGTGTTTTGTTTTTTCAATAAAATTCACAAACTGCAGTTCAGCATGTGGGTCTTCCTCCCTGCTCCGAGGGGCAATTAATGACAAACCAAGAACAATGTCTAAAGAACTGCAGGCTTCACTTCCCTCAGTTTGGACAATGGTCCATGATGGAACAATAAGAAAGAGACTGGGCAAAATGGCATCCATGGGAGAGTTCCAAGACAAAAACCACTGCTGGACAAAAACAATACAAAGATTTGTTTCATATTTGCCAGAAAACATCCAGATGAGCCTCAAGACTTTTGGGAAAATATTTTGGGAATGGATGAGACAAAAGTTGAACTTTTTTGAAGACGTGTCTTAGGACGGCAAGGGCTCTTATACGTGACAGCGTCACGGCTGCACTTCTGGCTGTCAAAGCCGAGCCGGCGTCATGACAGCTGTTTGTCATTTTCACTAATTACCCATTTCTGGTTGACTTTTGTCTGTATTTAAGGGAGCAGCTGAGGCTTACTCCTCACCGTGACCTACACGCTCTAATACCTCTATGTTGTTAGACAGGAGTTCCTATTCCGACTCCAGTCTTGCTTCTGTGCCTTGGATTCATCGTGCTCATCTTTGTAAGTGTTTTTGTACAGAGCAGGCTCCGTCCTCGCTGCCCCTCCTCGCTTGTCTTCAGAGTCTATTATTTTGTGCTTTAGAATATGTTTGTGTTTTTCCCCATGTGGCTGTTTATTTTGTCATTTTGTCTTTTTGTAAATAAACAAGCCAACTTGCTGTTTGGCATCTGGCGTCTCACTAATGGCCTGCAAGGGGCACTCTACAAGAAGGGACAGTGCAGGCTGTTCCTTCTGAGGAGGCTCAGGTCTTTTGGTGTACAAGGGGTGCTCCTGAAGACCTTCTACGATTCAGTGGTGGCATCAGCCATCACTTTTGGAGTGGTCTGCTGGGGCAACGGCATCACAGCAGCGGACAGGAAGAGACTGAACAAACTGGTCAAGAAAGCTAGATCTGTCCTGGGGCAACACCTTGACCCAGTGGAGGAGATAGGAGAGAGAAGGATGGTGGCTAAACTGTTATCTCTGCTGGAGTCCGAGTCCCACCCTATGCAGGACATACTGAACGCACTAAGGAGCTCATTTAGCAGCAGACTACATCATCCTAGGTGCACAACCGAGAGGTTTCGCAGGTCCTTTCTACCTACGGCTGTCAGACTGTATAACCTAAGCAGGGCTGCTCGCAGAGATAGCAAAAGGACATGACAACCTAATAGTATTGAATGCAAAAGATGCAACAGACTTACACAAATGGTCCCCTCCAGTATACAACTAGGACAATATCAGTCACTACGTATGTATGTGTATGAGCAATGAGAGGGAGGGGCAGTCTCTTGGTCACCTCTGTGCCTGTCGGATTCACTTTTGTGCTGTGGAGTGTATAGCAGTGTACAGTCGAAACATGTTAAGAAGGTAAAGACATCTCTTTTCTATTTTATTTTTGTCTTTTATAAGAACAAAAGATAAATAAACCTGTGTCCAGTTCAACACCCACTCTAGTCCTTGGCTTCTACTACCGACATAACACAGAGGCCTGAAGAGGGAGTGTGAGGGGTGGGAGGTGTTGCCTCCAATGTTGATGATTCTGCAGGTGAGACGGGTGAGGTAGATGTCTGGGGGGGGGGGGCAGATGGGCATCGATGATCTTGCTGGCTGCTTTCACTGTGCGTTGTTGTGTTTTTTTGGCAGGAGGCAGTGCAGCTTTCATACCACACTGTGATGCAGCTGGTGAGGGTGCTCTCAATGGTGCCCCGGTAGGATGAGCACATGATAGGGGGTGGGACTTGTGCTGTCCTCAGTTTGTGGTGGAAATACAGGTGAGTTTGAGCCTTCTTGGCCAATGACGTGGTGTTGTTGGACCAAGAGAGGTCCTCAAAGATGTGCACCCCCGGGAACTTGGTGCTGCTCACCCTCTCCACAGCTGCATCATCGATGATCAGAGGGGACTGTTGTGTGTGACCCCTCCTGAAGTCGGCCACAATCTCTTTGGTTTTTCCCATGTTCAGAAGGAGAAGAAGAAGTCATCTCTAGTGTCATTTAGTCCATACAGCCAATCATGTACAGTTGAAGAAAATTACATTTCTCCTATCTACAATGTTAATCACATGTAGAATCATAGCGGCCACTGCCATGCAAAGCACCACCACAAACAAGCACCACTGGACCAGCTGGCTCACCTCATTTCTGTAGATGGCCCCTTCATTGTTTGTAATGAGGCCCACCACCACCATATCGTTTGCAAACTTGATGATGTGGTTGCTGCTGTAGACTGGTACACGGTTCTGGGTCAGCAGGATGAAGAGCAGCAGGAAGAGCACACACCCTTGTGGGACCCCTGTGCTCAGTGTGATGGTCTTGGAGATGTTGCAGCTAACCTTCACATTCTGTGGCCTCTCTGTGAGAAAGTCCAGCAGCCAGTTACAGAGAGAGTTTTTGAGTTTCAAGTGTCTGAGTTTCTGTATGAGGTGCTGGGGGATAATTGTGTTGAATGCTGAACTGAAGTCCAAGAACAACATTCACACATACAGTAGGAGTTCTTTGAGTCCAGGTGGGTGAGGGCTGGATGGAGAGCAGCAGAGACGGCATCTTTTTTCTAGTTTTCGTATCTTTTCTCTTCCTCGGACAATGGAGATCAACAGAGGTGGGGGCGGACGCATTGTTTACACACGTGAACAGCTGACTGCGCTGAGGAGGCCGGCGCCTGGAGTGCTGCAGCCGGCAGTGAAGCCCCTCATCCCGGATGAGCTGAAGAGGAGACACCGCGGGCAAAGGGCTGGAGCGAAGGTGAGGAGGAGGAGGAGGAAGCACAAGCCGGCTGTGTGGAGAATATGTTCAAGGATGAGGCTGAGTTTGTTCCTCAGTTTCAGCTTTATTCACAGAGCACATCTCCATCAAATCTTAAAGCAAATCAAGAGGAAGTTTTCATCTCACATCAGGGGTTTTATACCCCGGGCCCAAAACAGAAGTCACATGGTGTTTAAGATAAGATAAGATAAGATAAGATAAGATAAGCCTTTATTAGTCCCACAACGGGGAAATTCCAGGATTGCAACAGCACAGGGATAGCAACACTCAGAGCAACAATCAGAAGGCAAGAAAAAAAAAAAAACAAGCAAGCAAGAGCAGCTAATATACATATGTACATATCACTATAAGATATATATATACACACACACAGACACACAGTGCAGAGCATTGTAGCTGGATGGAATAAATATATGAATATATGAACACACAGTGCAGAGCATTGTAGCTAGATGGAATAAATATGTAAATATATAAACACCCACAGTACGGAGCATTGCAGCTAGGTGGAATAAATATGCAAGTATATAAACACACACAGTGCGGAGCAATGTAGCTAGATGGAATAATATGTAGATATATAAAAACACAGTGCGGAGCATTGTAGCTAGATGGAATAAATATGTAAATATATAAACACACACAGTGCAGAGCATTGTTGCTAGGTGGGATGAAACAGCATAACCGTCTACTTAGTTATCCTACATGGTATGATTATGTGCCCATACATATTCTCACCCTCCATAGCGACCGGTATGTTCCTAGTTGTATGCCAGAGAGGACCATTGTGTAAGTCTATTGCATCTTTTGCATTCAAAAAAAAACTATTAGTTTGTTACGTCTTTTTGCTATCTCTGCGAGCAGCCCTGCTTAGGTTGTACAGTCTGACAGCCGTTGGTAGGAAGGACCTACGAAACCTCTCGGTTGTGCACCTGGGATGATGTAGTCTGCTGCTAAATGAGCTCCTCAGTGCATCCAGTATGTCCTGCATAGGGTGGAACTCGGACTCCAGCAGAGATGACAGTTTAGCCACCGTCCTTCTCTCTCCTATCTCCTCCATCGGATCAAGGCGCTGCCCCAGGACAGAGCTAGCTTTCTTAATCAGTTTGTTCAGTCTCTTCCTATCGGCTGCAGTAATGCCACTGCCCCAGCAGACCACTCCAAAAGTGATGGCTGATGCCACCACCGTGTCATAGAATGACTTCAGCAGCGCCCCTTGTACACCAAAAGACCTGAGTTTCCTCAGCAGGAACAGCCTGCGCTGTCCCTTCTTGTAGAGTGCGTCAGTATTGTGTGACCAGTCTAGTTTATTGTTCAGATGAATACCCAGGTACTTATAGGATGTCACCATCCTATAAGTACCTGGGTATTAAGTGGATGTCACCATCCACTGTATGTTTAATCAAACATACAGTCACATGGTACTTAATCTCAATCCCAAAGTAACCCCTTTGATCTCACGCCATTGCCCTCTAGTCTCTGTGGCCCGGAAATCTTCCCCGGTCGTCTCCCGGAAACAAAGGGCGAATCTCACACTCCTCTGCTGAATCCCAGAGTCTCAGTCCTCTTTGTTCCATGAGACGTGAAGCACACAATACACATACAGCAACACAATTGTGGGGAATATGTAACCAACATATGCGCCACAGCTGTACCGATGATCATCACCGGGAACGTGCGATTGCTGGGAAACAAAGCGGATGAGATCACAGCGCTGGTCAGGACGCAAAAGGAGTATCTTGAGTGTAGTTTCATGTGTTTTACAGAGACGTGGTTATACTCACAGATCCCGGATGTAAACATAGCGATACCTGGCTTTGGGATTATAAGGGGAGACAGGGACGTGAAAAGCAGCAGGAAAAAGAAAGGAGAAGGATTGGCACTTCTTGTTAATGAGCGGTGGTGTCATCCGGAACACATTTACGTGAAGGAAAAGTGCTGCAGTCCAGACATTGAACTGTTGGCTGTCAGTGTCACGACCCGCCGCTCTTCAGCGGCCCCACCTGCGCCTCGTCAGCAGCGGGCTATTTAGCCCACTCGGCCCAGTGCTGCAGTCTGGAGCCGTCTGTTCGCATCGGCACTTTGTAGCTCGTGCATCAACCTCTGATCACCAGCAAGACTTCAACCAAACGTAAGCATTCCATACCTTTCTCCAAGTTCTGCACCCCTGTGCACAGGTGGATTCCTCGGCGGCGGATTTCCCCCTCATCGCCAACCAATCCCCACCATCAGCGCAGGCTCACCAGGACGCTGTCTTCCGGGCTTCTCCCTTGCCAACGCCAGCCACCTGTATCCACAAGTAAGCGTCACACAAACTCATATCCCTGTCCAGGTGTGGTGCCCTTTACCCCTTGTCCTCTGCTCTCTCTCCATAGGGTTGTCCGGCTGTACGGTGCGCTGCTCTGCTTCCTGCATACCGGTGTTCACCCTCAACACATACACATACCGCATACATCCATTCAGACACACCTGCTTGTTGAATAAAGCTGTTAAATCTATCCTGAGTCTGTGTGCGTGTCTCCTGGGCCAGACATTATGTCAGTCAGTATGAGACCTTATTATATGCCGCGAGAAATGAAGTGCACTTTAATTGTTATCGTCTACGTCCCTCCATCAGCTGACGCAGCGGTGGCCTGTGACGTCATCAGCTCCACTGCGACCACATTACTGGAGAAGCACCCGGATGCATTCATGGCATCACAGGTGATTTTAACCATGTCTCAGTGGGACAAACACTACCAGACTTTCACCAGTTTGTTGACTGTCCCACCAGAGAGAACAAAACACTGGATTTACTGTATGCCAATGTCAGTGATGCATATAGTGCCACAGCTCTACCCCCCATTGGTAAATCAGATCACTGCATGGTCATGTTAACACCCAGATACGACCCCCTTGTGCTTATACACGGACTGTGAGGAGGTGGACACAGGAGGGTGCTGATGCACTGCAGGACTGCTTTGAGACGACGGACTGGAGCGTACTCTGTGAACCACATGGGGTGGATATAGACAATATAACCGACTGCATCACAGAATACATTAGATTCTGTGAAGACATGACCATGCCAGCTCAGAATGTACACTGCTCCTCCAACAACAGACCATGGGTCACCAGTGACCTGAAAGCACTTCTGAACAAAAAGAAGAGAGCTTTTAGGTCTGGAGACAAGGAGAAGCTGAGGGGAGTGCAGCATGAGCTAAGAGAGATGCTGAGGAGGTGCAAGGACAATTATAGGAGGAAGCTGAAAGAGAAACTCAGGCAAAACAACACTAAAGATGTGTGGGAGGGAATGAAACAAATAACTGGGTGCAAGGGGAGAGTCGGGCAGCCATTTGGGAGCCAGGAGAGAGCTGAGGAACTGAATCTGTTTTTAATAGGTTCAACTCACAGTCTGTCATCCCAGCAACACAACCAGACCCCCACGCACCCCTCCCCACCCACACTCCCATGCAGAACCTCTCTCCATCTCCCCCCTCCTCCTCCTCAGGGGGCACCAGGACCCTCCCTCACTTCACGGTGACTACAGACCAGGTGGAGAAACAGCTGGAGAGACTCCGTCAGCAGACGGCTTCGGGCCCGGATGGCATCTCGCAAGGACCCTGAGGACCTGTGCCAACCAACTAGCTCCGGTACTGAAACACCTGTACAACCTGAGCCTGAGTCTGGAGAGAGTACCGGTGCTGTGGAAGACATCCTGCCTGGTTCCTGTCCCAAAGAAGTCATCTCCATCGGATCTGAATGACTACCGACCAGTTGCCCTCACATCTCATGTGATGAAGGTCCTGGAGAGACTGGTCTTAGCCCACCCGAGGCCGCAGGTGGAGACGTGGCTGGACCCTCTGCAGTTTGCATATCAGCCCCATTTAGGAGTTGAAGATGCTGTCATCTACCTGCTGCAACGAACCCATCTGCACCTGGATGGGGGAGGAGATACTGTGAGGGTCACTTTTTTTGATTTCTCCAGTGCCTTTAACGCCATCCAGCCACTGCTGCTGGGTGAGAAGCTGTGGGTGATGGGGGTTGACAGCTCTGTGATCTCCTGGATTACTGACTACCTGACAGGCAGACCACAGTTTGTCAGGCTGGGTGTGTCTTGTTCTGGAGTGGTGGCTAGTGATACAGGAGCACCACAGGGGACTGTGCTCTCTCCTTTTCTTTTTACCTTATACACCACTGACTTTCAGTACAACACTGAGTCATGCCACCTGCAAAAATTCTCTGATGACTCAGCTGTTGTGGGGTGTATAAGAGGAGGAGAGGAGGGGGAGTACAGGGCACTGGTAGACAGATTTGTGGAGTGGATTGGAGCAGAATCACCTGAGGTTGAATGTCAGCAAGACCAGGGAGATGGTGATTGACTTCAGGAAGAGGAAGGCTCCTTTTCAGCCACTGCAGATTAGGGGGGAGGATGTGGGAGTGGTTGAGGACTACAAATATCTGGGTGTCAGGATCAGCAGTGGGTTGGACTGGAGATCCAACACTGATGCTGCGCACAAGAAAGGGATGAGCAGACTCTACTTTCTGAGAAAGCTGAGATTCTTCAATGTGTGCAGCAGAATGCTGGAGCTTTTCTACCAGACTGTTGTCGCCAGTGCCATCTTCTTTGCTGCTGTCTGTTGGGGTAGCAGTATCAGGGCCAGAGACACCAACAGACTTTTTTTTTTTTTTTTTTTTTTTTTTTTTTGTTACTTATTTGTACCCGTAGGTAGACATGGTTTGCAGTCTGGTGACAAGCCACTGGCTGCTGGTCGCTGCGTGCGCGAGCGCCCTAAACCTACATGTTTTTGGTATGCGGGAGGAAACCGGAGAAATCCCGGAGTAAACCCGCGCAACACGGGGAGAACATGCAAACTCCACACAGCTCACTGTTGGTCGGGGGCTGGGATCGAACCCACGATCTGATGATCCCTGCGATCCCCCGGCCGAGGGTAAAACTGTGCTGTTACAGTGCTAAACCACTGCGCCACCGTGCAGCCCACTTGACAAGATTATCAAGAGGGCTGGCTCTGTAATTGGTCTCAGAGAGGAGACCTTTGAGACAGTGGTGGAGAGGAGAACACTAAATAAACTGCGATCCATCATGGACAATCCTGATCACCCCCTCCACCACACACTAGATAGACAGCGAAGCACTTTCTCCAGTAGACTACTACAGCTTCGCTGTCGAATGGTCAGGTACAGGAAATCTTTCCTGCCACATGCAATTTCACTGTACAATAACTCACTATGATGTTGTATTCTGGTCATAGCTATGCTGCCACACTGCACCTTACAGACTAACTGGTACCTCACATTTTCACTCTGCTCCTGATAGTCCTTTGTGCAATGGGATGATTCATGTGTTTATACGGGTCATCATATATTAAGCTATTGTGGGCACATATGTTGGTTACATATTCTCCACAAATATATTGCTGTGTGTTTATTGTGTGCTGCACGTCTCATGGAACAAAAGGACTGAGCCTCTGAGAGACAACGGAAGAGTGTGGGATTTGGCCTTTGTTTCAGGGAGACGACCTGGAGAGATTCCCGGACCACCGGAGACTAAGGGACAATGGTGTGAAGATCAAAGGGGTTACATTGTGGCTGGGATTAAGTACCATGTGACTGTATGTTTGATTAAACACCATGTGACTGCTGATTCGAGGTCCGGGGTATAAAAGTCAGATGTGAGATGATATTTCCTCTTTTCCTGCTTTGAGATTGTTGGAGTATGTGATTGTCAATAAAGCTGAATCTGAGGAATAACTCAGTCTCATCCTTCCACACATTCTCCACACTGGTGAACTTATGACGAAGCATAAGCATGAGCAGAGATAATTCTCCCGAGCGGGGCTTGGTAGAAGCCAGCCTGATGGCTGCCACCACATTCCAGCTGCCCAACTTCTGGCAACATAGTCTGCGCTCCTGGTTTAGCGCGGTCGAGGTGCAGTTCAACCTCCGGAGAATCTCAAGAGACGACACGAAATTCTACCATGTGGTGGCGAAGCTGGACAGCCACACAGTCCAGAGGGTGGAAGATCTGGTCAATCACCCACCGGACAGCGACAAATACAGCGCATTGAAGGCTGTGCTTATCAGCCATTTCACCCCCTCGGTGCAACAGCGAGCAGAAGGGCTTCTAGCGTTGACGGAGTCGGAGAACAACAGACCCGTAGACCTGATGGTGAAAATACTGAGGCTGAAAGACTCCGAGGATTGCGAATTTATCTTCGCCCACCTTTTCCTCCAGACCCTGCCGCCAGCGGTGAGAGTTACCCTGGCAGACTCACCTCGGTTGGCCCGGCGAGACTACCATGGGCTGAGCAAGCAGCGACCCATCGACGCCCACAAACGGAGCGCGGTTTCGGCCGCAGCAGCGGAGCTAGGAGCGACGTCCGGAGATGGCATGGGGCCAGTGGTTGCAGCGCCAGACGCGCCGACGACGGCAGCAGCATGGACCAGGCGACACGGAGCGGATGACGTCCTTTGCTTCTATCATCGCCGCTTTGCAGAGAGGGCACACAAGTGCCTCCCACCGTGCCACTTCAAGCGTTCGGGAAACGCCAAGACCGGGGGTCAGTAGCAGCTGCGGCCCTCGGGGAGGAGAACAAGCTGCTCTACCTGACGGATGCACGTTCGGGGAGGCATTTCCTCATGGACACAGGCTCCCAGCTGAGCTTCATCACCCCTTCCTACGCGGACCGGCTGACGCCGTCTAAGGTTCCCTGGGTGTCAGTGTCAGCAGCGAACGGCTCAGCGATTAAGACCTTCGGTGAGAGGACTCTGCTTCTGTCTTTGCAGGGCCGTGCATTTGAGTGGACTTTTGTTGTAGCTGCAGTCAATTTCAACATGTTAGGGGCTGATTTTTTGTGTTCACATGGTTTATTGGTCGATCTTGCTAACAGACATCTGGTTAATGCACTCTCTTTTCACTCTATTCCCTGCACAGCATGAGTGGCGCCGCCAACTGCACAAGCCAACGTCACAGCTGCGGGTGGTAAGTTCCACGCACTCCTCACTCAGTTCCCAGCACTCACAGTCCCAAAGTTTTCGGCGACAATGGCTAAACATGGGGTGGAGCATTATATCACTACCACCGGGCCGCCCGTTTTTTGCAAAAGCTCGGCGCCTGGACTCAGCTAAACTGACCATAGCGCGCGAGGAGTTTGCCAACCTGGAAAAACTGGGCATCATCAGACGTTCGAAAAGCCCCTGGGCTTCACCATTGCACATGGTCCCAAAGGCTGATGGCTCGTGGCGACCTTGCGGTGATCTCCGCAGGTTGAATAACGCCACTGCACACGACCGCTACCCGATCCCACACATCCAAGATTTTACGGTTCATTTGGCGGGGGCGCGCATTTTTTCTAAAATAGATTTAGTACGCGGTTACAATCAGGCTCCAGTGCGCGCTCAGGTCATACCCAAAACAGCGGTAATAACTCCTTTCGGGCTTTTTGAGTTTTTGCGCATGCCTTTTGGACTCAAGGGTGCTGCGCAGATGTTCCAGCGCATGATGGACGCGGTTCTACGTGACCTCCCTTTCGTGTTCGTCTACTTGGATGACATTTTGGTAGCCAGCACGTCCGAAGACGAACACGAAAGCCATCTCACAGCAGTTTTCCGGAGGTTAGCAGAGCACGGGTTAATAATTAACCCAGCGAAGTGTCAGTTTGGGGTGGCGCAGATTGATTTTTTGGGGCATCGCGTTTCGCCAGAAGGAGCGGTCCCTCTGCCCGATAAAATGCGCGCAATAACAAATTTTCCCCAACCTCAAACGGTCAAAGCGTTACAGGAGTTTTTGGGAATGGTTAATTTTTATAGCCGTTTCCTCCCAAGCGCAGCGCAGCTCATGCAACCATTGTACGCTGCACTAAAAAAAACCAAAAACCCACGAATAAAATCGAATGGTCTCCTGAGCGGGAGTGCGCATTCTCTCAAGTCAAATCAGCCCTGGCAAACGCGGCTTTGTTGGCACACCCAGTTCAAACGGCCCGCATGGCCCTCACCACTGACGCGTCCGATTTAGCGGTAGGGGCGGTCGTTGAACAGTTTGTAGCGGGGACCTGGCAACCGCTCGCATTTTTCAGCAAAACCTTGCGCGATAGCGAGCAAAAATACAGCGCGGTCGACAGGGAGTTGTTGGCCCTACACTTGGCCATCCGCCATTTCCAGTTCTGGCTGGAAGGGCGCCGTTTCACCGCGTTCGTGGACCACAAACCGCTGACGTTTGTGATGGCCAAGATTTCGGAACCTTGGTCGGGCCGGCAGCAAAGACAGCTGGCCGCGATATCGGAGTTCACCACCGATATCCAGCATGTCGCAGGTAAACATAATGTAGTGGCAGACTGCCTCTCGCGTGCTGTGGCGGCGCCAGGCCCCGTGTGGGCAGACTCTGCAGCCATGGCCGCGGGCCAGGGTAGCGACGCGGAAGCGCGCGCAGCCCCGGTCCGCGTAGGGTTAGATTATGCAGCCATGGCCGCGGAGCAGGTTAGCGATGCGGACGTGCGCGCGCTCCAGTCTGGACCAACAGGGTTAAGGCTGGAGGACAGGGTGCTGCAAGATGGTATGCCCCTCCTAATCTGCGATGTCTCCACGGGTTGGCCGCGTCCCGTGGTACCAGCTGCGTGGTGCCGCCGTATTTTTGACTCGATCCATTCTCTGGTGCACCCGGGGGTGCGCGCATCGGTCAAAATGGTGGGAGAGAAATTTGTATGGCCGGGATTGCGCAAACAGGTCAAGGAATGGGCGACAGCCTGTGTAGCGTGTCAGCGAGCCAAAATACACAAACACACTAGAGCTCCATTGGAGCCTTTTCACATTCCGGCTAAGCGCTTTGATCATGTGCGTGTCGACTTGGTAGGTCCCCTTCCGTCGTCACAGGGGTACACACACCTTTTGACGATGGTGGACCACACCACGCGTTGGCCGGAAGCGGTCCCTCTGGCATCAACCACAGAGGAGGAAGTGGCACGCGCGTTTTTAACAGCTTGGGTAGCGTGTTTTGGAGTTCTGTCGGACATAACGTCCGACAGAGGTCCTCAATTTGTTTCCGAACTCTGGTCATCGATGGCCCGCAGCCTAGGGGTAAAGATCCACCCCACTACCGCGTACAGCCCCCAGGCTAACGGTTTATGCAAACGTTTTCATAGGTCATTGAAAGCAGCCCTCAGAGTGTCGCTTACAGATACAAATTGGGTTGACAAAAGTCTGTTTTCCACTAGCACGGCACACCTCGGTACGGCTCGATTCACTTCAGTACGGCTCGGCATGCTTCTGTCTCCATTAGCATGGTGTTGTGCTTTTTATGTGATGTAGGCGGTGTAGTATGCGGTGTAGCGAGGCGGCGCCAGACTCCCAGCGAGGCGGGCCCACACTCCCAGCAAGGCGGGCCCACACTCCCGTGACGTTACTCACGCGACTGAGTCTTTATTTATACCAGAAAAAAATGGAGGATCCAAGGATTATTGCCTTGCTCGCTCTGTGGTGTTATCTCACAATTAATTTTATCTAATAATTAAGCTGCAACAAGTCACTTTTGTTTTGAATTAACTGCCAAATGACCTAAAAATAATGAGCTGAAACTTGTTTTTATTCGTATTAAATAAAGAGACGGTGGCACACTGGCCAACACCACATCCTAGGGCATTTTGGATGTACAGAATTAAAAAAATTCATGTTTTTCACCTTCAGGTCAACGTTTGGAACAACAGTATTATTATTTTCCGTTTAGATGATGCTACACTCCTTCTAAAGTATTGTAAATCTCTGAATTTGGAATGCCGATAGAACATTCAATTTACATATACTTGTACCTTTGACTTGGTGCTAATTTTTTATGATATTTCAATAAAAAGAACAGAAAGCTTACAAAAAGATTTCTTTTTTGGTCTAGTTAAAAATTACATTACCTTTACAATGGTTGACCCTCAGCATCATTTTGATCAGACTAGGCAATGGAATTTCTATGTAATTATACTGTTTTATAATTCAGTGTTATAACAGACAAACCACACTTTCCTAAACAATTCCATTTTATTATATACAAAATATTAAAATAAAAAAAAACTTTGCAACACAACATGAAGGTTAATCGACATTTTATACACGCCGACCACTGAGTGCTGAGGCTCGGTAGAATGAAGGCGTCTCTGCCAGCTGTGGTTCAGGAAGGCTCGGTTGAATAATCCGTGCGGGCTGTCGCGGCGGATGCGTGGGATGATTCTACAAGGAAAATGCACACAATAAAATACAGCACGTAAGTGCAATTTATACAGAAAAGACAATAGTTTTTAACAAGAATACATAAGCTTATTTCAGCATATTGTTCACATGAATAATTACAATAAAAGCTTTAGTCCGCAGTGTGCTGCAATAAAGCAGCGATCCATCCACAAATGAACAGCTTTTTTATTGCATAAATAAACTGAGCGTCTTACCGAATATATTTGCGAAAAAACGCACAATAAAAAAAAATTAAAACTCACCGTTAAAGGACTCCGATGTCAAGACCTCCCGGTATATTTTTTTATTCCGGGCGGCTCCGTGTAACTCGCGCTGAATACGTTCGTCTGACAATGCAGTCAGCAGACACTGCACCTCCTTATTGGTCAATGGAACACCCTTATTACACGAAGCCATTTTTGATAGAGAATAAATGAAAATAGCACAGCAATACACTGAAAAGGAACCACCAACAGTGGTTGCGTGCTGAGTAAAGGCGGTCGTGAAGATTCTTTTTTTTTTTTTTTTCAAAAACTTTATTGAGAAGGTCGTGAAGATTTGGTAGATGATGAGGAGGAGAGGGGCGGTTACAAACTGACCAATCAGCGCCGGTTACGACCTGACCAATCAGCGGCGACCAGTCTGTTAACGTCACAACACGGCACAGCTCAGCACTGCTGTACCCTGCCCTTCAGCGGGGCTGAGAATCACGGCTGTTAAACCGTGTTGGGGCTTGTGGAAAAGCGTACAAAGCGTGCTGAGCTGTCCCGTGTCGCGCTAAAGCGTGCTAGTGGAAAAGGCCCTAAACTTCCATGGGTTTTATTGGGGTTGCGTTCTGCACCTAAGGAGGATTTGCAAGCCTCCCCAGCTGAGTTAGTTTTTGCACAGCCTCTCCGTCTGCCTGGGGAATTTCTCCCCGATAATCCTGCCCCAAATTGCCCCCCCCCGCTCAGCTGTTGCAGAGCGGCACAGGATCAAACATGCTTCCTGGCCCGGTTCATCACAGTTTCCCATGCGTTTTTGTGCTGAAGGCTTTAAAAAATGCGGAGTTTGTTTTTGTTAGACATGATGCTCATCGCCCAAACTTGCGGCCGCCTTACGATGGACCGTTCAGGGTGCTGGAAACAGGAGAGAAGCATTTTTTGCTAGATTTGGGAGACAGAAAGGAGTTGATTTGTATAAACACACTCAAACCCGCTGTTGTTTTGGCGGATGAAGCAGTACAGTTGGCGAGGGCCCCCCGTCGCGGCAGACCCCCTAGAGGGCATTCTCCAGAACACCCACAGAGATTGACTAACAGTTCTAATCCACAGGAGCAGGAGGACACTGCAGAAGCAGCAAAGCCGGTTTACAGCAGATACGGCAGGAGACTTAGAACTAGGCAACTGGTGGATTGATATGTAGTAATGTTATTATGTCATGTATCTCTGGTTATGTTTGTCCGATCTTAGATGTTTGGGGGGGGTCATGTGGGCAAATATGTTTGTTACATATTCTCCACAAATATATTGCTGTGTGTTTATTGTGTGCTGCACGTCTCATGGAACAAAAGGACTGAGCCTCTGAGAGACAACGGAAGAGTGTGAGATTTGGCCTTTGTTTCAGGGAGATGACCTGGAGAGATTCCCGGACCACCGGAGACTAAAGGACAATGGTGCAAAGATCAAAGGGGTTACATTGTGGCTGGGATTAAGTACCATGTGACTGTATGTTTGATTAAACACCATGTGACTGCTGATTTGAGGTCCGGGGTATAAAAGTCAGATGTGAGATGATACTTCCTCTTTTCCTGCTTTGAGATTGTTGGAGTATGTGATTGTCAATAAAGCTGAATCTGAGGAGTAACTCAGTCTCATCCTTCCACACATTCTCCACACTATGATGTATATACGTAGGTTCTATAGTCATGTTAGTTTTTTCTTTCCATGGGTAATCCCTTTGCCTGTCATGTGTGTTTCTGTTGTTTGGCTGTCAACTGTCATGCTGCTGTTACACTGTAATTTCCCAGTTTGGGACCAATAAAGTAGATCTATCTATCTATCTATCTATCTATCTATCTATCTATCTATCTATCTATCTATCTATCTATCTATCTATCTATCTATCTATCTATCTATCTTCTCTGGATCTGTTTGACCTGTATGTGAACTGAGATGGGTCGCTAGAGGGAGGGAGGATGGACGTGATGTTCAATTCAATTCGATTCAATTCAACTTTATTTATATAGCACCATTTCACAACAACAGTCATCAGTCATGTTCTGCATGCAGATGTTCTGCATCAGTCATGTTCTGCATGCAGTGGCTGGTCATGTTCTGCATGACCAGCCACTCAAAGTGTTTCATTATGATGGGGGTCAGTGCTGCAGGCTGGTAATTGTAGCTGAATAGGACTGGCTTCTTTGGGACTGGTATTATGGTAGCAGTTTTGAAACATGTGGGGACAACAGCTTAACTCAGGGAGATGTTGAAGATGTCGGCCAGGATATTCTTGACCTCCTCTGCACAGTCCTTCAGAATGTGACCTGGTATGTTGTCTAGTCCGGCTGCCTTGCGTGGGTTGATCCTGAAGAGGGTCCTCTTCACGCTAGCTGGATCCAGACTTATAGCCTGCTCATCTGGGGGAGGAGTGGTCTTCTGTGCTGATGTGCTGTTTTGTGTTTCAAAGTGACCAAAACAGTCCTTTAGATTGTTTAGCAGTGTGATGTCACTCGCACAGGTCTGAGGTGGAGGTTTGTAGTTGGTGAGGTTCAGGTTCAGGTTCAGGTTACTTTATTTGTACCCGTAGGTAGATTTGTTTTGCAGTTGGTGACATCCATATTTACAAGCCACTAATTACATTCAACATAGACACAAACACAGGCACACATCTTACAAAATAGGTAAATATAAAATATGTACAATATAATTTTTATAGCTTGTTCAACTCTTTGACAGCAGCAGGGACAAAGCTGTTTTTGTAGCGCTGGGTTCTACTTTTTGGGACAGCAAACCTCCGTCTGGAGGGAAGAAGCTGAAAGTTGCAGTGCAAAGGGTGGGAGTCATCATTTAAAATGGAGGTAGCCATCCTCTGTACTTGTCTGGTGTACAGGGATGTCAGGCTCAGCTGTGACTCACCAAGCAAACGACTGGACCATCTGACTACCTGATCCAAGGATTTCCTCTGTTTCAGTTTTATCTGACCAAACCATGACATTAAAGAAAAGGATAAAACAGATTCAATAAAAGCCCGATAAAACATTGTCATTATGGTTCGGTCAATTTGGAAGGGTGCAAGTTTCCTCAAACAATGCAAATTTTGCTGACCCTTTTTGCACACCCTTTCACAGTTCACCTCAAAGTTCAATCCACTATCAATAATCGTCCCAAGATATTTGTAGGATTGTACACATTCGGTGGTCTGGCCTTTTAGTACGGTGACTTTGTGCCTGGGAGTTTTCCTCCTAAAGTCAATAATCATATCTTTCGTTTTTGTTGTATTCAGCTGCAGGTAGGAATCCTCACACCAGTGAACAAAGTCATCAACTACTGGGCCGTGGCCACTCTCACCATCCTGGAGGAGACTGACAATGACTGAGTCATCAGCATACTTTATAATGTGTCTGTTGTCATGTCTGCTCCGACACATGTTTGTGTACAGGATGAAAAGTAGTGGTGACAACACACAGCCCTGAGGAGAGCCAGTAGAAGAGCACTTTAGGTCAGACAATGTGCCATTGACCCTTACTCTCTGCATCCTGTTGGTTAAGAAATCCAGAATCCAACCCACCAGATTATTGCTCAAATCAAATTGTTGCAGGACCCTTTCAACTAAAATATGAGGTTGGATTGTATTAAAGGCAGAAGAAAAGTCCACAAATAAAAGCCTGGCGTGTGTCCCATTAAAATCCAGATGTTTAAAAAGCATGTCAAACAGAGTGACAGTGGCATCCTCCACTCCTCTGTGAGGCCTATAGGCAAACTGCAGAGGATCCAATGCATGTTCAGTCTGCCTTAGGACCTCACATCTGACCAGTTTTTCAAAAATTTTCATTAAAATTGAAGTCAAGGCAACTGGTCTAAAGTCATTTACCGTTTTAGGACAGCTGGATTTTGGAACGGGAACAACCACGGCATCTTTCCAGATCTTAGGCACATGTTGTGTCTGTAAGGACTTATTGAAAATATAATGAAATATAGGACTCAGTTCATGTGCACAGGACTTTACCAGGCGTCCACATATATTATCAGGGCCCTGACTTTTGTTCACTTTTACAGCGCGGAACTCCCTTTTAACATCCTGCATCTCAATATTAAAGTGCTGATTGTCTTTGAGTTTCTGTTTCAAATCTTGGATTTCTGTGCTAAAATCAAAGGAGTCAAAACGACCATAAAAACAATTAAGAGCATTAGCCAGCTCTGTGTCTGAATTAAAACCATCTAAAAACACACGATTACTGCGCTCTGTGCTCTGAAGGCCTGCAATAGTTTTCATACTGGCCCAGGCTGAACCAAGTTTCTTTGTTGCCATCTTGCTTTCCAACTCTGATTTATAATTCTGTTTTGCTCTTAAAATTTCGGCCTTCAGCTCCTTGGTGGCAACCTGTAGCTCAGAAACAGACCCCTGTTTAAAGGCAAGAGCTTTCCTCTGTAAGCAGGATTTAACTGATTTAGTTACCCATGGTTTGTTGTTGGGGTATATTTTGACACGTTTACGTGGAACAATCTTATTTTGACAGTAAGCCATGTATGTATGTCTGTATGCTATGCCAGAAAGAACATGCATCTCTGGTGTCGATGAAGTTTCCGGATTCTTTCTGTGCTGTCGTTTTGCCTCCTTGATGCCACAGGACTGGTTGGCCTTAGCTGTTGTTAGTCCTGCAGTGTCACCGGCCCTAGGCATTAATGTATTTATTTTTTAGGGGAACTAGTCCAGAAGAAAACCGCCATTACGCAAAATGCCATTTTCGTCAATAACTACTGAACCACTAATCCTATCATTGTGAATCCAATTGCTAGTCATATGTTTTCATGGTCAAGAAATCTGAAAACGTACACACAAACACTGTATGGGGGGGAACTGTGGCGCTTGGCGGAGGTCTGCGCTCTCCAAGTGCTTTTCTAGTCTTGCTAAGCAACAGACAGACAAACAAACAGACAGACAAACAGGCAGACAAACCCCGGCAAAAACATAACCTCCTGGCGGAGGTAAAGATCAAAGGCAGGAATCACTCATCCTCAATATCAGAGGATATCAAAGATCAACATGCTCACTCATGATCATAGGACATCATAGATCATAGACAGGCATGACTCACGATCATAGGACTCCCTATGATATCATCAAAGATCAAATGCAGGCATCATAGGACCCACTATGACATCATCAAAGATCATAGGACTCACTATGACATCATCAAAGATCAAATGCAGGCGTCATAGGACCCACTATGACATCATCAAAGATCAAAGGCAGTCACCACTCATGATCATAGGACTCGATCTTCAGAGATCAAATGCAGGCATCACTCACGATCATGGGACTCGCTATGACATGATCAAAGATCATAGGACTCACTATGACATCATCAAAGATCAAAGACAGTCACCACTCACGATCATGATCCGGATCACCGATCATGATCATCATCGTAACTACAATAATAGGTATCATCATCATCGTGATGATGATATGATGACTATGATGACTATGATGATGATGATGATGATGATACTTATTATTACCTCCGCCAGGAGGTAATGTTTTTGCCGGGGTTTGTCTGTCTGTTTGTCTGTCTGTTTGTTTGTCTGTCTGTTGGTTAGCAAGATAACTCAAAAAGTTTTTGACGGATTTCGATGAAACTTTCAGGCGTTGTTGGAAATGGTACAAGGAAGAACTGATTAAATTTTGGGGATGATCCGGATCACCGATCATGATCATCATCGTAACTACAATACAGTGGTACCTCTACTTACGAATTTAATTCGTTCCGGAAGAATTCTCGTAACGTGAAAAATTCGTAAGTAGAGGCGCGTTTTACATGTAAATGCCGTAATCCGTTCCAAGCCCCCAAAATTCGGGCATAAATTTTTTATAAATCGTAAAAACGCATCAAAACATGTAACAAATACATGTTACAATTAGATTACTGCACAATAAACATAAAATGAGAGTTTAAAATGAGAGAAAGAATAATAAAAGAGAAAGAATAATAAAAATTATGTTCATTTACCTTTTAACTGCCATCGTCGGCGTCGGCGTCACCTTTTGCCTTCTTTGGTTCATGTTCTGTCTCATCAGTGGTTTTTGCCTGACGTTTTGTGATGAAACGATCCAAGGACGTTTGCTTTTATCGGCTTGTAAGGGCTTCCTTTTGTTTTAATACCATGCTGATCGTTGATGTTGTTTTTTTTTCCCAAAACTTTATTAAGAACAAGGTGAAAGTACAGAGTTGTAACGTAGATGGTGATAAACATGGCAGTTAACAATTTTTTTTTCTCTAAATTGTGTAGTTCAGTCAACAGTCTTACAAGAGGTAAGAAAGATAAAATAAAGTAGTAAGAATAGTAAATAATAATAAGATAAAGCGAGATCAACCAAACGCACCCATTCGTGGCCAGTGGGATACCAGGAAGATGCTAGGCGATAGCCAATGGCAGAGCAGCTACAGGTATGTTTACGTTCGGTAAAATACGGGAGCTGCGAGGAGCGCGTACTTTTTTTGCCTTTCGTATCCTGAAATTTTGTTCGTAACTAGAGGCAATATTTTCCCGTTGAGGCGTCTCGTAACCTGAAAATTTCGTATGTAGAGACGTTCGTAAGTAGAGGTACCACTGTAATAGGTATCATCATCGTGAAGATGATATGATGACTATGATGATGATGATGATGATGATGATGATGATGATACTTATTATTACCTCCGCCAGGAGGTTATGTTTTTGCCGGGGTTTGTCTGTCTGTTTGTCTGTCTGTCTGTTTGTCTGTTTGTCTGTTGGTTATTTGTCTGTTTGTCTGTTGGTTAGCAAGATAAAAAGTTTTTGACGGATTTCGATGAAACTTTCAGGCGTTGTTGGAAATGGTACAAGGAAGAACTGCTTAAATTTTGGGGATGATCCGGATTACCGATCATGATCATCATCGTAACTACAATACTAGGTATCATCATCATCGTGATGATGATATGATGACTATGATGACTATGACTATGATTTTTTTTTTCTTGCCTTCTGATTGTTGCTCTGAGTGTTGCTATCCCTGTGCTGTTGCAATCCTGGAATTTCCCCGTTGTGGGACTAATAAAGGCTTATCTTATCTTATCTTATGATGATGATGATGATGATACTTATTATTGTTACTACGATGATGATGATACCTATTATTACCTCCGCCAGTCGGATGACTATGACTATAGATGACTATGATGACTATGATGATGATGATGATGATGATGATGATGATACTTATTATTGTTACTACGATGATGATGATACCTATTATTACCTTCACCAGGAGGTAATAATGATGTCCCCGAATAATGATGCGGGGTGATGTTTGCCATCACCCCGCGTTCAGTGATTCCTGTCTTTGATCTTAGATGATGTCATATCAAGTCCTGTGATCGTGACACACACACAAACAGTCATGTCTTCATACACCCAACTGACAGTGTCTCCCAGTTTTCCACCTAGAATCATTAGTCTTTCATCAAGTTCAATTGCAAACTCGCCCTGTTGTGGAGCTACAGTCCTATGGTTTATATGACGTCATGTGGACACCATGTAGACATCGTAGGGACATCATAGGGGGGCCTATGATGTGTTAGTGAGTCCTGTGGTGTGTGGGATGTCACTTAGACATCATCCTATGATTGCCGTCAGCATAGGAACATCAGAGCCAGTCCTATGATCGTGAGACACTGACAGAAAGACACTGAGATTTGTTGAATTTCTAGAGTGATGTCCTAGTGAGCCCTATGATGCCTGCATTGATCTTTACCTCCGCCAGGAGGTTATGTTTTGCCGGGGTTTGTCTGTCTGTTTGTCTGTCTGTTTGGTTGTCTGTCTGTTGGTTTGCAAAATAACTCACAGACAGACAAACAGACAGACAAACCCCAGCAAAAACATAACCTCCTGGCGGAGGTAATAATTCCAAGGTTTCTCACAGAGCTATTAAGAGAAAGAGTAACCACATCCAAACTGAAAGTTTGATTTGGAAAGGAATTTCTAAGGTTTTTTGGACCAACAAGAATGACTTCAGTCTTATCTGAATTTAATAGCAGGAAATTACAAGTCATCCAAGCTTTGATTTACTTAAGACAGGCTTCTAACTTGGCTAATTGATTACTATCATCTGGCTTCATTGACAGGTATAATTGTGTGTCATCTGCATAACAATGAAAATGTATACAGTGCTTTCTAATAATGTTGCCAAACGGAAGCATATATAAACTAAAAAGAGTAGGGCCTAGCACAGATCCCTGTGGAACTCCATGATTAAGCTTTGAGTTGAAAGAAAACTCATTATTGACATGAACAAACTGGAACCTATCAGATAAATAAGATCTAAACCACTGCAAAGTTCCATTAAGTCCAACATAGTGTTCTAATCTATCAAGTAGAATATTATGATCGATAGTATCAAAAGCTGCACTAAGGTCTAAAAGGACAAGTACAGAAACCAGTCCATTATCAGATGCAATGAGGAGGTCGTTAGTGACCTTCACTAAGGCTGTTTCAGTACTATGATGGATTCTAAACCCAGATTGAAACTCTTGAAGTAAACCATTTCCCTGCAGGTGGTCAAATAATTGCGTAGCAACAACTCTTTCTAAGATTTTTGAAATGAAAGGGAGATTAGAGATTGGTCTATAGTTAGCTAAAGCTCCTGGATCTAGCGTTGGCTTTTTGAGTAAGGGTTTAATTACAGCCGTTTTAAAAGCCTGCGGTACATGGCCTAAAGTTAATGAAGAATTGATTATATGAAGAATAAAGCTACCAATAAGTGGGAAGACTTCTTTAAATAACCTGGTAGGAATAGGATCTAAAAGACAAGTTGAAGGTTTGGATGAGGAAACTATTTTGTCTAACTCACAAAGGTCGATTGGAGTAAACTCATCAAGACAGACATCAATAGAAGGATTTGTAGTAGTTACAGTATCCAAGTTAACTGTGAGAAGAATCTGATTGATTTTATCTCTGATGGATGAAATTTTATTATTGAAAAAGTTCATAAAGTCCTGACTAGTAAGCTCTAAGGGAATGCTAGGATTAACAGAGTCCTGACTCTTTGTCAACCTGGCTACAGTACTGAAAAGAAACCTGGGATTATTCTTGTTCTCTTCTATTAATGCAGAGTAATAACTCGTTCTAGCTTTTCTAAGAGATTTTTTATAAATTAAAAGATGATTTCTCCAAGCTAAATAGATTTCATCTAAGTTAGTGGAGTGCCATTTTCTTTCTAATTGACGAGTCTTCTGTTTTAAAGCGTACCTGTGGTGGTCGTGAAGACGCATTTAACTTGAAAACATTAGGAAAAGGTATTTGTTATTTGGGTAAATACTTGTTGCCAGCCATATACCACCTGAGATATATTGAAATAGGACCACGGGCATGGCCAGCCAATGAAAACTATGGGCGCCGCCATGACATATGCGGAAGTGACGTCATACCGTTGCTACTGAAAAGACAATACTCCCGTCTGTATGAGAGACTAGGGTGCTGTTGTGAGTGTTTTTGTTCTATTATGGCTGAATTGTCGGACTCTGGGGAAGAATTCGTCCAACATGGCTACAGGTTTGAGCCAGAAAGGTCTTCTGAGGGTTAAAGTGACGAAGTGGTCCTCACACACAATGCAATTTCGTCTGACAGGATTCGTCTGTGCCCTGTTCTGAGATTGCGCAATCACTTTTCCGCTATGATCTTCTGACAAGGTGAGCTGGGTTTGGGTACACAAAAGAAGTGTTTATCTTTGTTTTTTCGCTTATTATTGAGACATCCAAAGGCTTTACATTCCGCCATGTTACGATATCCATATCGCATTGTATGTTTTTGTTTTAACAAGAGCGCTGAGTATCTGCCGCTCTGTATAGCGGCGAGGGAGGAGCTGAATCATCTGCCGTGTTGCAGCAGGTATAAGCTCAGATCAGATGAGACGACCCGCTGAATTTAAGCATTTATTTATTTATTTTCTAATCGTTTTAGTTCTGCATTTAATATGAACCCTGAGTTTGAAATAAACGTTTGAATTTGAATTTGAATATCCCGAAAGCCACTGCTCATCCGGGCACTCCAGGCTCAGTCAATATTGATCCAGATCGCGGTGCCCACTTTATTACGTCACAGGAAGCATCCTGGAAGGCCATGTAGCTGCTAGTATGGCTGCACCCATGTTTTGCTGACATAGCTGAACCAGCACATCAGCAATGGATTTATATCAAATTGCTTTGAACATGAATTTCAACTTAAATTTGAACTAGAACGGGAGACAGGGGCTCAATATAATATCTTTTTTTTTCACGACCACCACAGGCACCCTTTAAGCTACGAGTTTCTGTGTTGAACCAAGGAGTTAGAAATCTCTGATTAGACTTTTTCTTTTTTAAGGGGGCCACCAAGTCTAGAGTCTGATGCAGGCAAGCTGTAACACTATCCACCATGTTATCAATTACAGAAGGAGCAAGCTGTCTATAGCTTATTTCCGTTGTGTTGACACATGGCATAGAGGAAACAATCTGCATAAATTTAGTAACAGCATCATCTGAGAGACATCTACTGTAATAATATTTTTCTTTAGGAGCCAAATAGTCAGAAATAGTAAAATCAAAGGTTAACAGACAATGGTCTGACAGTACAGGGTTATGAGGAGACACTACAAGATTTTCTATTTCTATGCCATATGTCAGAACAAGGTCCAATGTATGGTGGAGGTAATGAGTAGAATTTCCTACTTTCTGAGAAAACCCAATCGAGTCTAATATTGAATTAAATGCCACATTAAGGCAGTCACTATCTACATCCACATGTATATTAAAGTCCCCTACTATAATTATTCTATCAGATTTCAGCACTAAATCAGCTAAGAATTCAGCAAATTCGGATAAAAATTCTGAGTAGGTTGATGGGGGACGATAAACTATGGCAAATAAAATTGGGTTTAACCTAAAATTGTTAAAGTGCCCAATACTGAGGACCAGGCCCTCAAAGGAATTATAACATGTTTTTTGCTTTACATTAACTAGTAATTTGGAATGGTAAATTGTTGCTACTCCTCCTCCACGACCAGAACTTCTGGGATTTTGACAGTTTAAATAACCAGAGGGAGTTGATTCATTTAAACCAACATAATCCTGTTCTCCTAACCAAGTCTCTGTAAGGGAAATTAAATCAATCTGATGATCAATTAACAGATCATGGACTAACAGAGACTTGGGAGTTAGAGACCTAATATTTAATAAACCACATTTAATTTTTAAATTATGAGGAGGAACAGAAGCCAAATCATTCAATTTAGAGGCTTTATGTTTAATTTGAGTCAACAAGGAATGGAGGAGACGTGAGAATCCAGCTTTAAAGAAGAATATAGAGTGATGTTTTAGATTCAAGTACGTGGCGGTAATCCACCCGTAAGCTGGTTGCCAACCACCAATCAAATCTTAAAGAAGAAGAAGAACAACAGGGAATGTGTGTGTGTTTCACTTTTAACTACAGACTGTACATTCATGATGGCAGCAAAGGAACTCTCCACTGAGCCACAGCTCTGACTGCATTGCCGTTGTGTAGATGCGTTGAATGGAGGAAGCGTGGGAGGAAGATTTTAAACTACAGACCCCTCATCTGTGACAAAGTATTCTGTCCTCAGACTAATGGCTCATGTCTGTCATCATATCATATCTCGTGTCCATTCACGCACATGCATGTAGTGTCCCAGTTAATGAAAAACACACAGTCAGCCCTTGTTTTGTATTAATGTTAATGTGTTCATCTGAGTACAGTTTAATACAAACTCACAAAGGAAAAAAACAGTCAGACGAAGAAGAGTGATGTGTGAAGGTAGAGTTGAGGTTCGATTGGACACAGCAATGATGATAGAAGGACTGCAGCTCCTGACCAGATAGAGTGATGATATAGAGTGAAGTATGTGGTGGTAATGCACCTGTAGAGCTGGTAAGCTGGTTGCCAACCACCAGTCAAATCTAAAAGAAGAAGAAGATACAGTTTGGAGCACACTGTCAAATTCAGAGCTTTTAATGGTGCTAAGACTGACATTTCAGCACTTCTTCAGAGTCACACTTCAGACATATTCTCATGAAAAATTATTTTATCAATAATTAAGAAAAATAAATAAATTAATAATTAATATGTATTTACTTAATTTAATTTAAGTTATTATTATTACTTATTATTTATTTAATTTAAATTTATGTAATTTACTTTATTATCCAGGGATTTCATAAGTGAGATTCCCATCCCCCATTGTCTGCCTCTCATTCACACACATATATTCTGTCCTGCCCCAATTTACTTTTATTCGTCTTCTTTCAAGCTTATACAGTACACACTGCTGCAGACTCTCTTCCACTTGCTCCCTGCTTTCATGACAGATCATAATGTCATCTGCAGACCCCTGACTGACGTCATCTGTCAGCCTGTCCATCACCACTGCAAACAAGAAAGGGCCCAGAGCTGATCCCTGATGCAAACCCAAGCCCACCTTGATTCCATCTGCCACTCCTTTTCCACACATCACCACTGTCTCACTCATTCATGTCGTCATCATTCTTGACCATCTGCATATTTAAACTGACAAAGATTTTTCATTTCTACATCCCATCACATGTTCCTGATGTAACTCTCTCCATGTATCTGGACTTTTGAATCACACTGAGTATATTGACTTGTGGTTCCCCAATGCTGGGAAGGCAAACTGACTTTGGAAATTCAGATGCAAACTATCACTTGAGTTACCCAGTAAAACTTTTTAACTCATGCTACACCTGCATCTGTGTTCTTCGGCTGGCATCTACAGTAAATAATGTGTGTCTTTATTCATTGGTCTAAATCTACACAGGACATGGTGATTTTCCCAGGACCAAATACTCTTCAGACCACACATCGTGTGACCTTTAGGCCAAAAGAAATGGTGCTCCAAGAACAACACTGAAAATGAATAAAATATATTCCCTGGTATCACAGCAATGAAAGCTCAACCTGAATTCTACACACACTGTGCAACTGTAAAGTATACGGGGTAAAATAAGGCCCCATAGTCATTGCAATTATCAAAATGTTCAACTCATATCATTTTCTCGACTTCCCAACAGCACTTTGGGTATACAGCCAGTGTAGTTTAGCTTATTATTTTAAGATAACAAGGCCAGTTTTAATAATTTATGGTACTGTACATTGCCTTCTTCATGTTGGAGGTGGACTAAAGTGAGTGAAGCAAAAGGTATTTTGTATAAGAGGCTCTACTGCATCAGTCTGTAAATCCACATCCTCACCACAAACCATATCCAGGAGATTATATTTCCCACTAATTTGATCAAAGCCACTGATGCTTTGTCCGCACTTTAAATGCCTCCATTATACAGTAGTCACTTAGGAGGAGTCGATAATGGACCGTTCATTGGAGGCTAAAGAATAGGAGGAATAGGAGACTGAAGTGTGGTAGAGAAAGGAAAACCAGGAGATAAAAGGAAATGGTTGGAGTGTGGGGTGGGGGGTGGGGGGGTGACTGCCTGTTTATAAAGAGAGAGGCAAGAGGTAGAATAACAGAGGATTCATCCACTCATGAAAAACAAGCCAAAGCAAACCACCTTGTCTCTCCTGTAGTCAGGAAGGGGGAAAAAATGTACTCATGAGTTCTGAGATGCCTTCATTCCCAGACCACCATAAATGGCCTGAAAGGTGGTTATAGCCTCCCTTCACTAGCTCCCTGTTGAATCCAGAATCAAATTTAAAGTTCTTCTCTTGACATATAAAGCCAAACATAATTATCCCCAAGTTATTTTAAAGAACTGATCGTACCCTATTATCCTAACAGATTATTATGCTCTCAGTATGCAGGACTCCCAGTAATCCCTAAGGTCTCTAAAAGTACCATGGTGATATTTTTTTTTTTGAAGGGAATTCATACCAATAAGTGGCGTGATGACGCAGCTGGCTGGTGTCGTCATCACGCTGACATATATAGGGAGAATCGGCCATCTTATGGCCTCTGCTTTTCAATCAAAAATGTAACCTGCAATGTTTTAAAGTTAATATACATGATCAAGACATCAGTTTAGTTACAGAATTCAAATACCTTGGCATTGTACTAGATCCTCAATTCAAATTTAATCTTCATATAAAGAAAATTTTAAAAACAGTAAAAAAAAATCTGAACTGCTTTAAATTAATTAGATATTACATACCATACGAAGCAGCTGTACTGTATATGCATCCTATGGTTTTTTCTCATATATCATACTGTTTGACAGTCTGGGCTCAAGCAGCCCCTTCCACAATAAGACATATAGGTTCATTATATAATCAAACTCTAAAACTCTTGGACAAAAAGCCCATTAGGTGGCATCACTGTAATATTTTAAAAAAATACAACCTATTGAGTTTTGAGAGTTTCATTGACCTCTGTTTTCTGAAATTAACTTTCAAATGTTTCCATAAATCAGCACCCGAGCCACTTGCTGGATTCATCCAAAGACAGGACAGCAGCAGAGCCACCAGGAGTTCTGTTAACAATAACTGTAAAATATTCCACCGTAGAACCACATTTGGACAAACAGCTTTCTCTATAAAGGGCAGTCACATCTGGAACACAATGCCAAATGAAATTAAAATAATAACAGACTTTAAAACATTCACTAAAAAGGTTAAAAACTGGCTGAAAAATAAACAAGAATGTACTCATGTATGAAATGATTGTCTGCAGGGTGAGAGTGAATGAAGGGAAGGAATGAATGTGTTTGTTTATAGTGAGTGACGAAGGGAGGGAGGCCTGAAATAGGCAAAGGTGTGTCAGGTTGTTATATTTGTGTATTTATAATCTTTATAATCTTTATAATTGTGTATTTATAATGTATTTATAATCTTTTTGCATTTGCATGTATGTGGTTATTGTTTATTCTGTTTTCATTTTTTTCTCTTTTCCTTTCCTTTTTTCTTTTTACTTGTTTCTCCTTTCTAAAGCCCATCCAGGGACAAGAGTTGCAAATTAGCTAATAGCTATACACTCTGTGCAACACATCAGATTGATTGTCATTGATTAACTGTCTATGTTTATTGCACTGTCCCTGTCAAATAAACAAATAATCTAATCTAATCTTCTTTGGCGACTCGTCCTCAGGGTATGTCAGGGAGCTGAGTGCTCATATGCATGTAGTGTTTTGTTTAACATTTGTGTAATAAAGTTCGAGCTCCAGCACAGCATCCTCATCCGTCATCATTCCCAGGTTTGTGGACATAACAGGAAGGGCTTTCAGTTATCAGGCCCCGCTTCTATGGAACCAGCTACCAGCCTGGGTCCATGAGGCAGACACCCACTTTGTCTTTAAGACAAAACTGAACACTTTTCTGTTTGACAAAGCTTTTGAATACACTTCCCACATGTTATACATTATGTAACTAGTAGTGTAATGGTACTATGTGTACTGTTCCGCCACTAGATGCGTGCATAGTGTTGTAGTCCACATCAACGGGGCCCACTGAGCATGCCTTTGACTGTGTTTGATTGTGTGTATGAGCTTTGTGACAGCTGACTATTTAGATGTTATATCATGTTTTAACTGCACGTCATTCACAAGACTCCAAGACAAGGGGTCTTGTGGTCTTATTCATGAGTGAGGGGAGAATGGAGCAAAAGATTGACAGACGGATCGGAGCAGCATCTGCAGTGATGCGGACGTTGTGCTGGTCTGCTGTGGTGAAGAGGGAGCTGAGCTCTAAGGCAAAGCTGTCGATTTACAAATCTACGTTCCTACTCTCACCTATGGTCATGAACTTTGGGCAATGACCGAAAGAATGAGATTGTGGATACAAGCGGCTGAAATGAGCTTTCTCTGTAGGATTGCTGGACTCACCCTCAGAGATAGGGTGAGGAGCTCAGTCAACCAGGAGAGGCTCAGAGTAGAACTACTTCTCCTCCACATTGAAAGGAGCCAGTTGAGGTGGTATGGGCATCTGATTAGGATACCTCCTGGACACGTCCCACTTGATTTGTTTTGGACACATCCATCTGGGAGGAGACCCGGGGCAGACCCAGGACACCTTGGAGAGACTATGTCTCCCAGCTGGTCTGGGAACACCTTGGTATCCCCTCTGAAGAGCTGGAGCAGGTGGCTGGGGAAAGGGAAGTCTGGGCTCCTCTGCTCGAACTGCTGTGTCCATGACCCGGACCTCTGGAAAAGTGGTAGAAGATGGATGGATGGATGGATGGATGGATGGATGGTCATTCACAAGTGTAGATTGAATTTTGCATGTCATAGTTTTGAATTTTACTATTATTATTATATACTATATCCACTTATAAAAAACAAAAACTGCTATTTATGCTCATTGTGCTTAGTGTTTGGGCATTACACCACCAGGTCCAGGTATGGATGTGTCTGCTTGTCGTGCTACCTATGAAATTCTTTAGTTAACTAAATAAGCCTGAAAAAAGCCCACGGAAATGCTGCAGTCTCAGGTCATATTAGCTTTGATACAACATTGCACATCATATATGTACCAATGTTGTTCTACCATGCCCAGGTTAAAAAGAAGGCTTACCGGGGCAGGAGCTCACTGGCCCCAGCTTGTTTGAGGCCCTGAAAGACACACTTTTTTTTTCTAATTCTGCCATGCCCAACACTTACTTGAGGGTTTGTTTTGGTGTATCAACGTTTTGTTTGTTGAGGTCTACGTCTGTCCCGCCTGCTTAATTTAATTGGTTGAGTTGATATTTGACCTGAATAAGGCTGGGCATGGACTGGTAGTGAATCTGTGGATGAATGAATGAATGAATGCATGCTAGCGGTGTTCTAAAGAGAAAAATAAAGAAAGAAAAAACAGGAGGTTTTAAAAAAGACTCCTAAATTGACAGGATTTTTTAAAGTTGCGAAACAGGTGGTCAGTGTCAAAGTTACAGTCACAGCAGGATGTTTGTCAGACTGTTAGCATTGCAAATGCTAAAACGGGATGCACCAGTGGAGCTGATGTTTGAAGATCTGTCAGTCACAGCAGGCAGAAGCTCCAAGTTACTGAAATTGTATAACACCCATGGAAGCGTTAAAGATTTGAACACACTGGGAATGCTGATCCAGAAAAGGACCAAAGAGCTGCCAGAATGAGGACGCTAATATCAGAATATTTTTTCTCCAAGTGTCATTTCAATCACAAACTTTCAAATGGTGAGTACGTTTCACGACCATGGCTTGTCTCATATAAAGTGATTTTTTTCCACTAAGCTGGGTTCACACTATAGTGTTTGGACTGTGGGGATCAAGGTGTTGGACTTCTCCACCCAGAGATCAATGGACCAAGAGAGGTGACGCTGCCAGGGGGGTCCACACGGAACAGTAAAGGCTAGGCATTCCCCGGGGAGAGGAGCAGATGCGGGACCAACAGGAGAGGAGTGAAGTGCGGCACCTGTGTAATATCATGTCAATGCGCCGCTCAGAATCAGAATCAGAATCAGAATCAGGTTTATTGCCATTGTTCATGTAGTACACAAACTAGGAATTTGTCTCGGTACAATGCTGCAACATTAAACATGATAAGATAAGAGAAATAAACTATACATGTAATAAAGTGTAGGATAAGATTAAGTGATACTGGTCAACAGTTAAAATATATATTAGCGAGCAGCAGATACTGTGGAGAACTATATAGTGCAGTCGGTAATGCAGGAAGAAAACAGTGATGATTGACATGAGTCTGGTTGAGCTGCTGTACATGGTGCACGAGAGTCAATAAGTCACTTAGTGTTCAGCAGTCTAATGGCAGAGGGGAAGAAGCTGTTCATGTGACGGGAGGTTTTAGTCTGGATGGACCGAAGTCTTCTACCAGAGGGGAGGGGGGCAAACAGTACGTGACCAGGGTGTGAGGGATCGGCTATGATCCGGCCAGCACGCCTCCGGGTCCTGGAGATGTACAGATCCTGGAGAGATGGGAGCTTGCAGCCGATCACCTTCTCAGCAGTGCGTACGACGCGCTGCAGCCTTAGTCTGTCCCTGGCAGTGGCTCCTGCGTACCACACGGTTATGGAGGTGGTGAGGATGGATTCGATGATGGCTGTGTAGAACTGCACTAACATCTTGGTGGGTAGCTTGAGCTTCCTCAGCTGCCGCAGGAAGAACATCCTCTGCTGGGCTTTTTTGATGAGTGAGCTGATGGTCAGCTCCCATTTGAGGTCCCTGGTGATGGTAGTGCCTAGGAAGCGGAAGGAATCCGCAGTGGTGATGGGAGAGCCTGAGAGGGTGAGGGGGGGGCAGAGGAGTAGAGACTTTCCTGAAGTCTACAATCATCTCCACTGTCTTCAGAGCGTTCAGCTGCAGGTTGTTATTGTTGCACCAGGACACCAGCTGGGCCACCTCTCTCCTGTAGGCGGACTCGTCGCCGTTGGAGATGAGCCCGATGAGGGTGGTGTCGTCCGCAAACTTGATCAACTTGACAGACTGGTGGCTGGAGGTGCAGGAGTTGGTGTAAAGGGAGAAGAGTAGGGGGGAAAGTACACAGCCCTGGGGTGATCCGGTGCTGATGCTAGTATAGTCTGAGACAGTCTTTCCTAGCCGCACATGCTGCCTCCGGTCCATCAGGAAGTCGATGATCCACCTGCAGAGGGAGTCAGGCACGTTGAGCAGGGACAGCTTGTCCCGGAGCAGAGCGGGGCGGATGGTGTTGAATGCGGAGCTGAAGTCCACAAACAGGATCCTGGCGTAGGTTCCCGGGGAGTCCAGGTGCTGCAGGATGGAGTGGAGGGCCAGGTTGACTGCATCGTCTACAGACCTGTTGGCTCGGTAGGCAAACTGCAGCGGGTCCAGGAGAGGGGTGGTGATGGACTTGAGGTGGGACAGGACCAGGCGCTCAAAGGACTTCATGACTACAGAGGTGAGCGCTACAGGTCTGTAGTCATTAAGTCCAGTGATCCGTGGCTTCTTGGGGACAGGGATGATGGTGGAGGATTTGAGGCAGGACGGCACATGGCATAACTTAAGGGAGGTGTTAAAAATGTCTGTGAATACAGGAGCCAGCTGTTTCGCACAGAGTCTCAGGGTGGAGGGAGACACGCCGTCTGGGCCAGGGGCCTTGCGCGGGTTCAGTCTGGAGAACTGTTTGAGCACATCCTGCTCACTGATGATAAGGGGAGGGGGGAGGAGGGGGGGGGGGTGCCTTAAATGAAGTAGGGAATGTGGAGGCTGTGGAGCTGGAGGGAGGGGGGGAGTTGGACACAGATGACGAGGTGTCAAAACGGGCATAGTGTTGGGACAGTCTTTGACAAAGGGCTTTGTCATCCTGACCTTTAGGAGCCTTAGGTCGATAGTTGGTGATTTGCCTCAGTCCTCTCCACACGGAAGCCGAATCATTAGCAGTGAACTGCTGCTGGAGTCTCTCTGAGTACACAGATTTAGCCCTCTTCAGCTCTCTGTTAAACCGGTATTTAACCTCCCTGTAGCAGTCCCTGTCTCCACTTTTCAGCGCTGCTTCCTTCTCCTTCCTGATCTGTCTGAGCTTAGCTGTGAACCAGGGTTTGTCATTAGAGTAACTCACCCTGGTGCGTGATGGAAGAATGTTCTCTTCACAAAAGTGGATATATGAGTTCACAGTGTCCGTGTACTCATCCAGATCATGCGTGGCTCCTTTAAGCATGCCCCAGTCAGATATTTCCATGCACGTTTCCAGCTTCTCCTCAGCATCACTGGTCCGTATCTTCGTAGTGCTCACAACAGGTTTAGTGAGCTTCAGTCTCTGTCTGTATGTGGGGATGAGGTGAATCACGTGATCAGATAATCCCAGCGCAGCTCGAGGAACAGCGCGATATGCGTCTTTCACTGTGGTGTAACAGTGATCCAGTGTGTTTAATCCTCTGGTGGGGCATTTAATAAACTGTTTGTAGCGGGGGAGATCGTGGCTCAGATTGCACTGATTAAAGTTGCCAGCCACAATAATCAGCGAGTCTGGAAAACTCCGCTCTGTGTGTTGAATGTGATCCGCGAGCACGCGCTGAGCTTCGCGCGTGTCCGCGTCGGGAGGGGCGTACACAGCGATCATTATGAAAGAAGCAAACTCCCGCGGGGAATAGAAGGGCTTGCAATTGATAACAAGAAATTCCAAGGCAGGAGAACAGTGTTTGGAAATTACCGTTACATCAGAGCACCAGCTGCAGTTGATGTAGAAGCAGACTCCGCCTCCTGTGGTCTTGCCGGAAAGCTCTGTGTCACGATCAGCACGGAAGAGCTGGAAGCCGTCGAGGCGCAGCGCGCTGTCCGGTATATTTTCCCGGAGCCAGGTCTCAGTAAAGCAGAGGACAGCTGAGGAGGCGAGGTCCTTAAAACGCTCAGACTTTGTTCTAAACTTAATGTGAGGTAGGAGCCTCGGGTCACCATGCATGTAATTAAAGGTATAAAAGAGAGATGCACAGTGGCGTGGGAGTTCTTTGGCTATCCTGTTCTGTTAGAGGAAGAATAAAGTCTGTGATGATCAGCTCATTGCCTCACCTGCATTCTTCCCCCTACGCTTCCATGTAGAAGGAAGTCACGCCTTCCATGACTCTGACGTGCCATGGAAGGAGAGACAAACACCCCGGAGACATCCTGGAGGGAAAGCGCCAGTGCTGCATGTGCTGTGTCAGTCAAGCTCCCGCATTTCTGGCTGCACGACCTGACAGTGTGGTTTCTACACATTGAGCCCAGTTTGCTCTCTGCGTGGTAACATCAGGCACAAAATACTACTATGTGGTCACTGCACTGGACGCATGCGCCACACAACAGGTGGCAAGCCTGCTCCAAGAGCCGCTGGTCCAGGGGAAATACGAGGCGCTCAAGAGGACGCTTGTCCAGCCCTATACCCTTTCTGACAGTGAAAGAGCGGAGAGGCTCCTAACACGTTCAGAGTTAGGGGGCAGATCGGCCGTGGAGTTGATGGAGAGCATGTTTGTGTTGATGGGGAGAGATGACAAGTCCTTCCTGTTCACCTACCTGTTTCTCAGGAACCTACTGGCTGCAGTAAGGACAAGCCTGGCCAATTCACCACTGCTGGTGATGAGGGACTACCGTGCACTAGCACAGGAAACAGATCGCATCAATTTAGCGACCAGAACCTTCGGTGTGAACACAGCGACACAGGAGCCCAGGAGGGTTTCCAGCGAGGTCAAGGAGCCATTGGTGGCAGCCGGAACAGACTCCAGGAGACACAAGAAGGAGGCGATCTGCCACTATCATCACCATTTCGGCTCAGACGCGGAGCAATCCTTGCCGCCATGTCAATTCAAGTGGTCAGGAAATGCCAAAGCCAGCAGTCAGCAGCAGCTGGCAACAAAGACAAACTGCTGTATGTCACAGACACACATTTGGGGAGATGGTTTCTGGTGGACTCCGGCTCCTGGAAGAGCCTCATCCTGCCGTTCAACACAGCCAGGGTGGCAGGGCGAAGCGGTCCCGAGCTGGCAGCTGCCAATGGATCAGCCATCAGGACATTTGGTGAACGGACACTGACAATATGCTTGCATGGGCGCAGTTTTCAGTGGAAGTTTGTGATAGCTGCATGTTCCTCCCCCATTTTGGGGGCAGATTTCCTATGTGCTCATGGTTTATTAGTTGATGTGGCTAATAGAAGACTAGTGGACTTAGTCTCTTTTGCTTCTCTGCCCTGTACAGCTCGGGGAGCCAGATCGACAACACTGGCTAACGTTACAGCTCCAGGGGGTAAATACCAACAGTTACTCGCCCAGTTCCCAGCACTCACGGTTCTGACGTTTTCAGCATCGGTAACAAAACACGGGGTAGAGCATTTCATCACTACTAAAGGACTGCCCACATTCACAGGACCTCAGCGCCTGGATGCAGCTAAACCGGCCAGTGCGCGTGAGGAGTTTGACAACTTGGAGAGGCTGGGCATTGTCAGGCCCTCAAACAGCCCGTGGTCATCCCCACTTCACATGGTGCCTAAAGCCGACGGGTTGTGGTGACCATGCTGCAATTTCTGGCGCTTGAACAACGCTATGGCACATGATCGCTACCCTTTTCCCCACACCCATGATTTTTCCGTGCACCTGGACGGGGTGGGCGTTTTTTCCACAGTGGATCTGGTCCGTGACCACCAGATCCCGGTGCGAGCAGAAGACGTCCCAAAGACGGCAGTAATAACTCCGTTTGCCGTTTGGATTAAAAGGTGTGGCACAGACCTTCCAAAGAATGATGGACACAGTGCTGCTTGATTTGCCTTTTACCGGAAAACCCCGCACCCGAGGATGAACCTCCCACGCATTCTCTACACAATACAGAGGTTGTGAGCATACGGGGCCCAGCCCACCATTGTTTTCCTCACACATTCGTCCCAAAAACCCTGCAGAACGCCAGTTTTGTGTTCGTCAGACACGATGCGCAGCGGACCCCGCTGCACCCACCGTACGACGGACCGTTCAGAGTGTTGGAACCTGGGGTGAAATATTTTGTGTTAGACTTGGGGGAACATAGAGAGACCGTCTGCATTGATAGGCTAAAGCCCACTTTTGTGGTGGCAGACGAGCAGGTGGTGTTGGCCCAGGCTCCCCGGCGCAGACGCCCACCTTTGGGGCTCCGCAGGTTGGTGATTCCTCAGCAGGGACCAGCACTTGCGAAGAGGATGTGTTTTCTCCCCCTCCCTTTTTCCCCACACAGACTAACGTGCCGTCCTGTGCACCCCGACAGCAGGGCTGTTCGACTGGATTGGTAACCCCTGCTTCTGCTGCTATGGATGCTGGCTCAAGCCCAAAGGATGGGGAGGGGGGGTTAAGGCCCATTCTGAGTGTTCGGGGGTGTGTGTGGGGGGAAAGGTGTTGGACTTCTCCACCCAGAGAACAATGGACCAGGAGAGGAGCCGTAGCCGGGGGTCCAGATGGAACAGTAAAGGCTAGGCACCTCCCGGGGAGAGGGGTCGATGCTGGGCAGCCAGGAGAGGAGTGAAGCGCGGCACCTGGGTAATATCACGTTAATGCGCCGCACAGGCTTTGTTCTAAACATAATGTGAGATGGGAGCCTCGGGCTGCCGTGCATATAATAAAGGAATAAAAGAGAGATTCTCAGTGGCCTGGGAGCTTCTTTGGCTACCCTGCTCTCTTAGAGGAAGAATAAAGTCTGTGCTGATCAGCTCGTTGCCTCACCTGCATCCTTCCCTCTACAGGACCGACTTTTACAGACGTTTTGAAAAATCTGAGAAATTAGTCCAAATGTCGTGAAATTAAGTTTGTGAGCAGATTTTTTTTTTTTTTAATCCAGCGCACACCAACTTTTATGAACTTTAAAGGAGCTTTTTAACTCCACAGCCTTGCATGGCCGTGGATGAGAGCTGTCAGCTACAATTCACAGATGATGCCAGTCTTTGCCTTTGTCCAGCAGTTGGAAAACCTCCTTCAGTTATGTTATCCTTCATCTCGGCCTGAGTTCTATTAATTTTATTGAATCTGTTTTATCCTTTTCTTTAGTGTCATGGTTTGGTCAGATAAAACTGAAACAGAGGAAATCCTTGGATCAGGTAGTTAGATGGTCCAGTCGTTTGCTTGGTGAGTCACAGCTGAGCCTGACATCCCTGTACACCAGACAGGTACAGAGGATGGCTACCTCCATTTTAAATGATGACTCCCACCCTTTGCACTGCAACTTTCAGCTTCTTCCCTCAAGAAGGAGGTTTGCTGTCCCAAAAAGTAGAACCCAGCGCTACAAAAACAGCTTTGTCCCTGCTGCTGTCAAAGAGTTGAACAAGCTGTAACAATATATTGCACATAATTTAGGTACCTATTTATTAACTCCATTTTATATTTACTTATTTTTGTAGGATGTTACTTGGGTTCTAAATATTTTATTGGGTTTTAGACCTTTGAGTTTTTAACCTCTTTGACTAGTTTTTAACTTTCAATATGACTCTTCTCTCTTACCTCTGGTTTCTCTCTCATCTCTTTGTCTTTTTATACCCTGATTGATGGAGCCTTGAGTATTTTTATCATGTCTATAGTCAGCTTCATGTGTGCTTGTGTTTGTGTCTATGTTGAATGTAATTGTGGCTTGTAAATATGGATGTCACCAGACTGCAAAACAAGTCTACCTACGGGTACAAATAAAGGAACCTGAACCTGAACCTGAACCTGAACCTAATCTGTTCTGGTCAATGAAAAATTGTAGATTTAATTCAGAACAACTGTCAGGATGTTTCCATTCTGAATCATTCTTTTAAAAGAATGACAGTGAATTTGTCATGATTCGATAATGAAGATGTGGTTTGTGAGCGCATCACCTGCTCCTCTCCTGGGTGGTGGAGAAGATCAGCTGTTCTCCCAGTGCAGCAGACTGGTCAACATTTTTTTTTTCCTCTGTGTAGTGAAAAACCTGTTCTGGCTTCAGTTAGTTAATATTTAACCCTTGAACAGAAAACACCGGCTGAGTGTTTTTTTTCATTGTAATTATTAAAGTTGTGGGTTGATTCTAGATATCTGTACGTTGTTAGTCCTGATGGAGCTATATAGGATAAAGTAAGATGAGACAAGATCAGCCTTTGTTAGTCCCACAATGGGTGAAATTCCGGGGTTGCAGCAGCACAGGGACAGCAGCACTCAGAACAATAGTTAATAAGATAAGAACTGGTTTGCCGAAGCAGTAAATAAATATACATAGTTTCTGCTGCACCATGGAGAACGATTATGTCTAGTTGTGCAGCTGTTTTTGATTGTGGGCCCGGGTGTGGCTGACAAGTCACCGGAGTGGTGGCTCACTTGGTAGAGCATCCGCCCCACACCCGGAAGGCCTGGGGTCAAATCCCAGCCGGGTCATGCCGACAACCACATAAAAGTGGAACTTCCTGCCGTCCAGCTTGGTGCTCAGCAATAATGGAATGGAGGAGGGAAAATTATGGCGGCGCCTTGCATGGCAGCGACCCTCTGATTCTAGATGTGATTAACACTGTAGAGAGGAGAAACATAATTCTCTTCTACTGTATGGACTGACTGACAATAAAGTTGGCTTTTTTTTTTTAAAGTCCAATCCTGGAAGCACACGTGTGGGGGCAGAAAGGACATTGGAATGATGCAGTAGCTGGTGCAGAGGAAGAGGCCTTCTGGCATTCACTGGCACTGGCTGTTCTCACAGGAGGTGAAGACCTTTCACGTTGCTGCACGATCTCCGCAGGCTAAATATACGTAGTATGCACACAGTTCTATATGCAGTGCAGGAGCATTGCAGCTGGATGGAATAAACAGCATTAAGGTTTGTTAAATTACCCTGCAGAATATGAATATGGACCCGTTCAGAATATTTTGTATTTGAATCAACAGTGTTGTTGTCACCCTCAGTAATGACTGTTATTGCTCTAGTAGTGTAATGGACGGGACCATCTCTATTGTGCAAAGTTGTTAGTTTAGCACATTTTAGTACAGTTTAGTACAGTTCCGTATCCATAGCCACTGCCTTAGTAATTTATAACCTTGAAGGTCCATCTGCTCCATCAGTGACCCGGCTACACGGCCACAGTAATCCGATAACTAGGAACAATCAGATAATGGTGATCAGATCTGACATGCTTACATGCACTGAATAAATGGATTGTTGGACGATGAACCGTGTGTGCTCATGTAATTTCACTTTATGTAACACAGTGATTGCCTTTTATCTGATTATCATTTTTGCATGACTACTTTAATAATCAGATAACCCCAGAAATCTGATTATAAACAATCTATTACTGTTCATGCAAACATGGTCATTTTTTTCATCTCCTACTCCCATAAGTGGGAGGGCCCCAAAAATGAGTCTAGCCCAGGGCCCACACGCTCCTTAACCCGGCCCTGGTTCTACCTGCGTGTTGTGAGACTGTGAACAGTGCGGCTCCTCTTCTCCTCCTCTCTGCCAGAAGACTGCCCGCCCCTGAGCCTGGTTCTGCCGGACGTTTCTTCTGTCAGGAGTTTGTCCTTCCCACTGCTGCCTAGTGCTGCTCACAGGGGATCAGCTGTTCGTTGGGGCTTTTCTGTGAATTATTTATGATTTGTGTTTATGTGTCTTCGCCTTGACAAAAGATAAGACTTTATTAATCCCACACTGGGGAAATTCATTTTACAGCAGCACAAAGTCAGAAAAGAAAAACAGAAACCAAAGATAAAAAAAACAATAAAAAACTACTAAAAACACCAGATCAATAATATTTAAAATATGTACAAATTCTACTATATACATCAAAAAAAGATAATATACGTACATGCACGTTTATGGCAAGTATTTATCCTGTGTATATTATACAGTCTAACGGCTGTCGGAATGAAGGACCTACAGAAACACTCAGTCCTACACATGGAGCCGACTTTGGCCCTTTTTGTACAGAGCTTGGGTGTTATCAGACCAGTCCAACTGATGACTTTGATGACTTTTGCTGTGACCAGGTTCTGTCAAAACTCGTAGACGAGGATGAGGCCAGGAGTGGAGCTGAACACTGCTTTATTAAATAAGCTGGGCTCTCTACACCCAACTGAACATGCAGCCGCTTGGCAGAGCAAAAGCAGAAGAGAGCACCACCCTACCAGCAGCCCCTCTTAGACCACCCGAGATAGCGGAACCGGAAACCGGGGCTGCCGTCCCGTACCACACAAATAAGAGCTCCAATAATAACAGTACAAGAACAATGAACAAATATATAACTCCCCCAAAATACACACACGCAATCAACCCACCCCAATTTGGAGCCCAAATCATCCGCTAAACATAAACAAACTAAACTTACAAAAAGGGGCCTGGGACATTCACACCAAAAGAACAAAAATTACAGGGGATGGGTAGACTGCCGTCCTACCCCCCACACGGTGAAGCGGATTATTCTTCCGCCTATGCCTTTATCACCGAACAACAGTTGAACATACTGAACACATCCATGACTTGGTGAGGATGACCTGTGCCCCACCCCCCAGACCTTTCACAATCAGTCCACCCCTGGCGGCAGTCTGCTTCCCGGACCACAGCTGGTCGCCTCCGCCTCAGAGTGTCTTCTCCTCCACACCTCCGAGCACTCCATCCGTCTGGGCTCGTGCCACCCATCTTCTTCAGGACACGCCATAATTCACCGGGATGGCACCACAAGCCATCCAACAGCAGAAGATATCGATCGTGCAGCTCACACATCACCTGTAGCCGACCCTGGTACCGTTCCATATCCCACTTCTGTCTCACCCACCTCAACCTCGCCTCCAACCGAGCCCAAACCCAGTCTGCAACTCTAAGTGGGGCCTTGCATTGCCTGTGGGGTTTCCACCTGGCACTTGTTCTTCCAGTGCCCCTCAGTCCTGCCCCTACTGCTAGCAGCTCTGCTGCTGACCCCATCCCTGTGGTCTCGTGTTCACAAGTCTTCCACAGCTGTGCTCCGGGAACATCTGAGACCATCATTTGGGCTCCGCTCATCGCCGCAGGTCCTCCCCTATGCTGCCCGGCGCCCACATCCAGGGTACTGGCATTGGGGCCCTCTCATGGCGACCCTGAACACAACACAGCCTTTCCACTTCCCGGAGTACCCAGCGATGGTTCATCCCACACTGCATCGTCCTGAACCCTCGGAACCAGTCAGTCCCACAGTCCGCCACCTGGCCACTCTTCCCCAGCGCCGCTCCTGATGGAGAATCCAAGGCCATAAAATAAGTTGCAGCCCATGATGTTAGAGCCATAGGCCGTCATGATGAACTCCACAGTGGCCATCATCACCGACTTGTACCGAGCCATCAACGTGATTGTACCCACCGTGGCCAACCATCCTCTTCCATAGCCGCAAAGAGGTGCTGGGAAACTTCCACTCTTGTAGTGGGGAAAACAATGATTGACTGTAGCCCAATTCAGCACAGAACTCTCTTCTCCCGTGTCGACCAACATTGGTATTCCATCCAAAATTACCGTGCAGCACGTGCACCCATCAGAACTCAGGGACACCATGTGTACCACCATTGGAGCAGGAAAAACTGAAATCTTGCGCGGGCTCTCTTGTTCAGCTGACTGGCACATCCCTTTGAAATGATGGAGACAGCTGCAATTTCCACAGCGCTTCCCTCTTGCTGCACACTCTCTGGCTGTGTGGCGGTGCTTTGTGGACCCACAACCCATGCACCTGGGCTTCTCCAGGGCAGACCTCATCTGTACAGCGCTGGCCTCTTCCACGTCATCCAAGGTGCTTCCATCACTGTCCGGGTACACTACCTGTGTGGCCATGGGGGATCTTGAACCTCCCGGTGAAAGATGCTCAATTACCTGCCGAGTTAGCTTATCTGCTCCTTCCAGCTGTAGCGCCAACTCAACAGCCCTAGTCAGCGTCAACTCCCCCTGGAACGTGAGCATCTTGGAGTGGACTGCAGCACAGTTGGTGTGTTCCGCCAACTGGTCGCGTACCATTTGTTCTTCCAACGGCGCGAACTGGCCCTTCACGCCACACTGCCTTAAGTCTGACACAAACCGCTGGATTGGTTTGCCTATCTGTTGGCGGCGCTGTCTGAACTTAATCTGCCTAATGATGATGTTGCCCAGTGCTCTGAGATGGCGGGCCATTAACTCGACCACTTCTTCATATGTGTCCGCATCTCCAAGCGTGCCCAAAATTCTTTGTCCCCCCATTCCCAGGTTGTGTAGTAATAATGCAGGAGCTCGCAGTTTCTCCATTTTTCCCAGGTCCAACGCTACCATGTACATCTGGAAAGCCTCATACCAACGAGGCCACAGGACAGATGGCTCCACCAGGAGCTCCAGGAATGGACAAATTGGTGTTCCACATGCCTCCATGACTTTACTTTTCATCGCCAAATGCTATGTCATAACTTGTAGACAAAGATGAGGCCAGGAGTGGAGCTGAACAATGCTTTATTAAATAAGCTGGGCTCTGTACACCCGACCGCACATGCAGCCGCTTGGCAGAGGAAAAGCGGGAGAGAGCGCCCTTCTACCAGCAGCCCCCATGATTCAACCGGAGATGGCGGAACTGGAAACCGGGGCCGCCATCCCATACCACATAAATAAGAGTTCCAATAATAACAGTGCATGGACATTGAAAAAAAAAAGTATAATACAGGTACTATACAAATAAAGCTGAATTGAATTGTTTGAAAGGCTCACTTCTTCTTCTTCTTCTTCTTCTTCTTCTTCTTCTTCTTCTTCTTCTTCTTCTTCTTCTTCTTCTTCTTCTTCTTCCAGCTTCTCTCTTCAGGGGTCTCCACAGTGAATCATCTGCCTCCATCTCACCGTCTCACTTCATCTTCCTCTGTAGCACCAACCCTCTCCATGTTCTCCTTCACTACATCCATGAATCTTCTCTGTGGTCTTCCTCTTCTTCTCCTGCCTGGCAGCTCCATCTTCAACATCCTTTGTCCAATATCTCCACTATCCCTCCTCTGAACATGTCCAAACCATCTCAGCCTTGTCTCTCTAACATTGTCTCTAAACTGCTAAACCTGAGCTGTCCCTCTGATAGACTAATTTCTCATCTTTGTCCTCCTAGTCACTCCCAATGAGAATCTTAGCATCTTCAACTCTGCCACTTCCAGTTCCACTTCCTGTCTTTTTGTCAGCGCCATCGTCTCCAAGCCGCATCACAGCAGGTCTCTCTACCGTCTTGTAGTTCTTCCCTTTCACTCTTGCTGCTACCTCTCTGTCACAAATCACCCCTGACACTTGTCTTCACCCACTCCACCCTGCCTGCACTCTCTTCTTCACCTCACTTGTGCATTTTCCATTGCTTTGGATGGTTTACCCCAGGTATTAAGACACTTTTGGCCCTTTTCCACTAGTTCCCACTCAGCCCTATTCACCACGACTCTACTTGGTTTGTAGGGTTTTCCATTAGTACCTGGTACCTTTTCATACTGTACCTACTCCACTGGGATACCAACTGTGCTGAGTTGGGCTGAAAATGTGACATCAACAGACTGCAGGTCACTGATTGGTCAGGGCGTAATGTCATGAGTGTGCCGTCTTCTGCAGAATCTACAACTGCCATTTACAAAAAATTCTTCAGCGAGTAAACATGGTACAGATGGCTTCACAGGTTTCGTGGAAATCTACACCGTAGTCCAACGAAGAGGCGCGGACTTTTCTGTGTTTGGTGGCTGACAATAGAATCCAGAGAGAGTTAGATGGAGTGACCCGCAACGAAAAAGTTTACCAGGAGGTCTCTGAACAGATGGCAGCCAACGGATACAACCGGACATTAAAACAATGTAAGGGGAAGCTGAAGAAAATGAAGAGTGATTACTGACACATCAAGGATCACAATGGTCAAAGTGGGGTGAACAGAGAGGACTGGAAGTGATTCAGTGGACGCCATTTATGGCCATCGGCAGGCCAGCAATGGTAGGGAGATTGGGGTCGACCTGGCCATGGCCACGTCATTGTTGCAAACCATGGATGGTGGGTGTTTTGAGATATTGTGCATCTTTTTGCTTATTTATCCTATTGGTGGCAAGTTCACTTTTTTGAGCAATAATGTAATGTAGTGTAATGTACTTTATTTATGTAGCCCTTTAAAATAATCTGTAGGTGACCAAGTGCTTTACAGAAAATTAAACAGCATTAAAAACAAATAACATAAACAAAAAATAAGAGTAAACACCTGAAAATAAAAATAAGAATAAAATAAGAACAAATGCCAAGACAAATATCACCACTACTCTTGGCTTTAAACTGTGCCACAATCAACAAGTCTGCTTCTTTCCTTGTTTGAATGTATACTCCTTCTGAAGTGTCTTTGAAGGCCACCGCAAGCATGGCTGCCAGATATAGCGAAAAGAGTGTAGGTGCCAGCACACACCCTTGTTTCACCCCGTTGCTTACTGAAAAGTCTTTAGATACTGAACTACTCATTGCCCCATTTCCTTGCATACCTGTATGGAGTGCCTTGATCAGGCTGACAAATAACCACACCAATAACCACACCAAGATACAAAACAGGAAATTAGGAACAGAAACAAGAGGATGACTCAAATACCAAAAATACAACAAACCATACTCAATACAAAATAAACCAAAATGAAGAGATACAAAACATATTGAGAAAAACCCAGAACCATGTGCCCGATGCATCCTCCGTGCTCAGCTTCATGACAGTGCCCCCCTTCCCCAAGGGGTGGTTATCCCAGACACCCCAGCGTAACATCAAAAAAAAGAAGAAGAAAAAAATCACCCACACAGAAGCACCCCCCTCAACAAGAACAGAAAAAATAACCCACCCCAGGAGGGCGGTGGGGGAACCCAGGCTAGGATGGACGGAAACAACAATAAACAATGCTCATGACCCCCAGTACTGAACAAACTGAATGGCAACAGAATATTGGAGATACTGAGAGAAAAAAGTAACACAGTTCAGGTGGTCTCCCAGAATTCCTGAGCCACCTCAGCAAAGGGCATAGACCGTCGGGTGGTCTCCCCAGTCCATCGGGTGGTCTCCCCAGTCCATCGGGTGGTCTCCCAGCATCCCTGAGATAACGGACCATGGGGCACGATGTGCCCCATCCTGGAGGTGGCAGTTGGCACCCTTGCCTAGTGCAGACCGCGGCATGGATGGAATGAGTCAGTGGGTGCAGGGAGTTGACATGATGATGGCGACTGACCAGCGAGGACACCAAACAAAGAAGACGGCTGATCAGCGTTCCCCGCAAAACCAGGCGAAAAAAATGGCTGACTGGCAGGGAACTCAGATGAAGAAAACAGCTGATCAGTGGGGTAACCAGACAGCGAAGATGGCTGATCAGCGGGCGGAACCCAGCAAAAAGAATGGCTGACCAGCGGGAAACTCAGATGAAGAAAACAACTGACCAGTGAGGGAACCAGGTGGCAAAAACGGCCTCAAAAACAGCTGCTCAGTGGCAACCTTAGGCAATAACTGATGACCAGTAATGGCCTCAGGCAAAGACGGAAGACCCACAGTAATCTCGAGTGGAGATGGTGGACCCACGGCAACCTCGGGCAGAGACAGAGGACCCACAGGGACCTTGGGCGGAGATGGAGGACCCACCGTGACATCGGGTGGAGACGGAGGACTCACGGTGACCTCGAGTGGAAACCGAGGACCCATGGTGACCTCAGACAAAGTCAAAGAAGGATGACCAACAGTAGCCTCAGATGAAGGCAGCAATGGAGGACCCATGGTGACCTCAGGTGATGGTGGTGGACCCGTGGTGACCTCTGTTGGAGATGGAGGGACCTCAATAACCTCCAGCAAAGGCTGACGATCCTTGGTGACCTCAGGCGATGGCTCAGAAATAAGGACAGAGACAAATACTGGGGCAGAATCACCGGCAGCAGTGGAGCCTTGCGAGGAAAGCTCAGAAGCAGTTGGCAGCTGCGACTGGCCCTCCCCACCAAGAGCTAAACAAGACCTCTCTAAAACAGAAAATGTGAAAAAAAAAGAGGACTTGCCTTAGCTCGAGCTCCACCACTGTCCAGAACTCCGGCAATCCAGGCTGGGGCATCTCGACCCTGCATGTCTGACATCCCAACCCCAACACGACTACCTCAGATGGGGAAGAAGAGAAAAACCACTGGAAAACAATTACCAGCAGGAGTGGAGCCCGGTGAGGAGAACTCAGGAGCAGAGGACAGCTGCTGCTGATTCTCCTCACCATGAGCTAAACAAGATTCCTCTAGATCTGCAGGTGTTAAAACAGAACAGAGCACTTGCTTAGACTCAAGCTCCACTGTCGTCCAGGACTCTGGTGACTCTGCTGCGGTGACCCCAGCAGCAGGCGTGATGGTGGGTGCAGGTGAAGAACCCTCAGATGTGGCGGCTGATGCTGGAGATTGTCTCACTGCTGGCTCAGTCTTCAGGACACAGGAAACGCTCTTATCCTGTCCAAGATGTGGCTGCTGCACTGGAACAGAATCTGCCAGGGCCACAGGCCCCTCAGTCGTCCGCTGGCTTTCCCTCAGAACCAGCGGATGTTCAGGGGAAATGGGAGAGGACATGGGAGAAGCAGGTGAGGGAGAAGTTACAGCAGCAGGAGGTGAAGACTCAGCTAAATTTGACTGCTGCTTAGCCTCACCACTAGGAATAAGGCAAGATATTTCATCTTTGCGTGTAGGAAAATGAAAAAAAATACTTACCTTTGTTATGGTTCGAGCTCTGATCTCGTCCGCGCTCGAGCCATGCATCATCCATCAGGTTTGACAGCAGTGTGTACCTTCCGGCTCCCCGAGCCTTTATTGTGACAGCGCTCGGAGGGGCTTCCTGCGGTCAAGTCTGACAGCTGTGCTGCATTTCGGCTCATCAGCGGTCCTCCATTTAAGAGGGCCCTGGGAGCGGAATAATGCGGCAGTCTCATCAAAGATTTCTCCCTTGCCAGACGTTGAGCGAGCATTCCTCGGCTAAGACGTCAACGATTCCTTCATGGTTGGACGTATCGATCATCCCATGGTTATGATCGTAAGTGTGCTTCCTTGTTTGCCTCATGGTCCCTTGTATGTAGCGTTGTATGTTTTAGCCCACCGTGGCTCATTGTTTTGTGTTTTCTTTTGTTCAATAATAAACTGTGCAAACATCACCAGTGTCTTTGGGCGTCTTATGGTGGCTCGCGAGGACCACCGCATGACAGTAGACTGCTGCTACACTGAGACGGCGTTCCCGGTGAGTTTCGCCTAAAGTGGACTTTTGTTTCCCCTGTCTGGGTACCTGCACACTGGGAGGCTATGTCTTCTTTCAGGAGCCACGTTCGGAGCCTGGGCTACATGCTAGTGGAGGCCTTGGACTACGTAGATGGAACGCTCTTCTCCGCTATGCACTACGGCATTCCCAGCGATATACGCCGGCACCTGGGCTACGCTGAGGATATTCTTAATCTCCTTCCTTGCTACTTTGACCACCCGGAAGTCACGATGAGGAGGGCAGACATCGCTGCCCAATGCGAGTTACTCCGTGGGCTGGAGGGAAACTCTGGCAGGAAGCCAAAGAGGAGGCATCATCGCTCCTCGTTTCGGGATTCCGTTCCTGTCCCCGATCTGGTCCAGGAGTTCGCACCATCCAGGGGTCATCCCCGAATGAGCATGATGTCAGTCGGGAATCCCCCAGAGAGGTTGCAGCTGACAGCAATCTCTATCTGGGACCGAGTGGCTGCAGCTTGCTCCGCCGGTCACCCCACACAAATCATTAAGCACGTGACGGTGGCTGTCAGGCTGGTTGAGAGGAATCCCGAGCTGAGTGTCTATCTGGAGTACGCTGACTTGCTCACCTCTGTTTCTACTCAAGAGCGGCGTTTTCCGGACCTCACCTTCGCCTCGCCATCGGCCAGAAGATGTCGGCGCCACACTCTAAGTGAACCTCAGCAAGAGCCCCATCTGAATCTGCTTCTGGCAAAGCCCGTGAGTGGACCATCGCTAGCGGCTCCTCCTCATCCTCCCAGGGGGCCCTCTGTCACCATCCAACGGGGAAAGGGAGGAACAACGTCCCCTACAGCAGGCACCATCCATCCTCCGGGAAACAGGCAAGTGCAAGTTCATTCTTCTCTTCATAGTTGTGATTTGCCTTGTCTGACTCCTGGGGGCGGAGTTCGGGGTTTGCAGTCTCCCGAGCTCCCACCACCTGCTGTAGCTCTTATCACTAAACCTGCTGCCACTGTGTCTCCCTGCGCTGAGCGGTCCACGACACCAGGCCTACGTCGCTGGACGAGGAGGGGGCCTGCGGTTCTGGAGAGCCTGGTTCCAGCCCTGCAGCCACGTCATGGGCAGAGGAGGAGAGCAGACTGCAGCATGGAGCCTGCGCCGATGATGAAGCATCCCCGGGTCTTCACGGAGGAACAGTTTGAGCCAGCGGGTCGAGGGTCCCCTGCCACCACGCCTTACAGGTTATCGGCGTGGACGTCAGCGCCGGAGGATCCTCAGACTGCAGAGACCATCAGAGCCATCTGCTGCACCCGAGCTCGTCTCACTGGGTTCTGTCGCTACCGGTGATTCTGATCCCGGTTCTTTCTTGTCTCCTGAGCCTTCTTCCAGCATCACTGGTGTGGTGCCAATCGCAGTCGCTGTGCTGGAGGTTCCAGGTTCGGGGTTAGAGGTCGTCACCGGTGCCGCTCCGACCCAGTCGGGGTCCAACGCGGGTGCAGCCGAGACCCAATCGGGGTCCAACGCGGGTGCAGCCGCAAGTGCAGCATCGGTACGGGTCAAGGTCGGTGGAGGAGCTGCAGACCCTTTGCCACCTGAGATTGTGCGAGTTCATCGTCACCTTCATCTCCCTCGTCATAGTCACCAACCCAGCTCATCACTGCCGGGGGCCGTTGGGGGGCCTCTACGTTTGGCCCGGCTCTCCCAGATCTTCCCCCCACCAGGGAGGCCTCTGTCAATTGTTTCCCCATGGTTGTGGTGGCTGAGGGATGTGGGTCGGCTGCCAGAGGAACTGTTTCGCCGGTTCGATGCCCTAGGTCGGCCACCCGACATACTGTGCGTTCGACTGGGCGACCTGGTTCGGCTGCCGAAGGTTCTGACTTTCAGGGCCTGGAACTGTGGTAGGCCACCCGATCTTGTCCTTTTCCCCGTAATCACCCCTTGGCCATTGGACGCAGGGAGACCACCGGAACTGTTCCTGTTGTTTTTGGACTCTGCCTGTCGTTATCCTCTTTGGTTGTGTGGTCTCATTGAGGTGGAAGGTCATTCGGTGTGATAGTTCTGCTCAGTGTTCTTGCCTTTGTTAGCATGTTTTTTTTTCTCCCCTCTTCTGTCTGAGGGATGTAACGTGCTTAACTTGTGGGGGTTTTTTTCTTTCTTTTCTTGCCCTGTGTGTTACTGTGCATTATGGAGTATTGTATTCTCTGTTTACCGTGCTCTGTAATTGCTTCAGTTGTCCATCCATCCATCCATCCATCCATCCACCCATCTTCTACCGCTTTTCCGGAGGTCTGGGTCGCGGAGGCAGCAGTTCAAGCAGGGAAGCCCAGACTTCCCTCTCCCCCGCCACCGGCTCCAGCTCTCCAGAGAGGACGCCAAGGCGTTCCCAGACCAGCTGGGAGACATAGTCTCTCCACCGAGTCCTGGGTCTGCCCCGGGGTCTCCTCCCAGTGGGATGTGCCTGAAACACGTCAAGTGGGAGGCGTCCAGGAGGCATCCTAATCAGATGCCCATACCACCTCAACTGACTCCTTTCAATGTGGAGGAGCAACGATTCTACTCTGAGCCTCTCCCGGATGACTGAGCTCCTCACCCTATCTCTGAGGGTGAATCCAGCAATCCTACGGAGAAAGCTCATTTCAGCCGCTTGTATCCGCGATCTTGTTCTTTCGGTCATTACCCAAAGCTCGTGACCATAGGTGAGAGTAGGAACGTAGATTGACTGGTAAATCGACAGCTTTGCCTTAGAACTCAGCTCCCTCTTCACCACAACAGACTGGTACAACGTCCACATCACTGCAGATGCTGCTCCAATCTGTCTGTTGATCTCTCGCTCCATTTTCCCATCACTCGTGAACAAGACCCCAAGATACTTAAACTCCTCCACTTGGGCCAGGAGCCTGTCCCCAAAACAGAGAGGACAATCCACCTTTTTCCGGCTGAGGACCATGGACTCGGACTTGGAGGTGCTGATTCTCATCCCAGCCGCTTCACACTCAGCGGCAAACCGTCCCAGCAAGAACTGTAGGTCATTGCTACACACATTGGACACAGTCTGTCCATAACAAACACCATGTTCAAGCATAAGGGTGTCCATATGTGCACCTGGCACCAGGACACCCTAGGTTGCAGGTCGATGATCGATTTTGTTATTGTGTCATCAGATCTGCAACCATATGTCTTGGACACCCGAGTAAAGAGAGGTGCAGAGCTGTCAACTGATCACCACCTGGTGGTGAGTTGGATCCGATGGCAGGGGAGGAAGCCATTCAGACCTGGTAGACCCAAATGTATAGTGAGGATGTGCTGGGAGCGTCTAGCTGAGGCCCCTGTCCGGGAGGTCAAACGGAGTGCAGCTCGGGTGGTTGCTGAAGCAAAAACCTGGGTTTGGGAGGAGTTCAGTGAGGCCATGGGACAAGACTTTCGGTCGGCCTCGAAGAGATTCTGGCAAACTGTCCGGCGGCTCAGGAGGGGAAAGCAGCTCCCCGTCCACACTGTGTATGGTGCGGATGGGACACTGTTGACTTTGACTGGGGATATCGTCGGGTGGTGGAAGGAATACTTCGAGGATGTCCTCAATCCCACTGACATGCCTTCCACAGAGGAAGCAGGGTTTGGGGACGATGGGGATGACTCGCCTATCACAGGGGCTGAGGTCGCCAAGGTGGTTAAAAACCTCCTTGGTGGCCGGGCCCCGGGGGTGGACGAGATTTGCCCTGAGTACCTCAAGGCCCTGGATATTGTTGGGCTGTCATGGTTGACACGCCTCTGCAACATTGCGTGGAGGTTGGGGGCAGTGCCTTTGGCATGGCAAACCGGGGTGGTGGTTCCTCTCTTCAAAAAAGGGGACCGGAGGGTGTGCTCCAACTTTAGAGGAATCACACTCTTCAGCCTCCCTGGGAAGGTCTATGCCAAGGTACTGGAGAGGAGAGTCCGGCCGTTGGTCGAACCTCGGATTCAGGAGGAGCAATGTGGTTTTCGTCCTGGCCGTGGTACTTCGGACCAGCTCTTTACCCTCTCGAGAATTCTTGAGGGTTTGTGGGAGTTTGCCCAACCAGTTTACATGTGTTTTGTGGACTTGGAGAAGGCATTTGACCACGTCCCTTGTGGTTTTTTGTTGGGGGGGGGGTGCTTCGGGAGTATGGGGTATCGGGCTTGTTGTTACGAGCTATTCGGTCTCTGTATGACTGTTGTGAGAGTTTGGTTCGTATTGCCAACACTTGGTCGGATTCATTCCCAGTGAGAGTTGGACTCCGCCAGGGCTGCCCTTTATCACCGATCCTGTTCATAATTTTTATGGACAGGATTTCTAGGTGCAGCCAGGGAATGGAGGGTGTCCTGCTTGGTGACCACAGGATCTCATCTGTTGTTTGCAGATGATGTTGTCCTATTGGCTTCATCCAGCAATGACCTACAGATCTTGCTTCAGTTGTGCTTGTTTTAATTATGATTTGTGCATTGAGGAGTATTGTGCTTTTCTGTTGCTGGTCCTCTCCCTCCAGGCCTGCTCCCCCATCTGCCCACCCTGTGGGGGTGGGGGTGGGGGGGGGGCTTGGGTATCATTAGGCGTTCGGAGCTCGCCCTTGGGGGGGGAGGTACTGTCATGGTTCGAGCGCCGATCTCGTCCACTCTCAAGCCATGCATCATCCTCATCGGGTTTGACAGCAGTGTGTACCTTCCGGCTCCCCGAGCCTTTATTGTGACAATGTTCGGAGGGGCTTCCTGCTGTCAAGTCTGACAGCTGTGCTGCATTTCCGCTCATCAGCGGTCCTCCATTTAAGAGGGCCCTGGGAGCGGAATAATGCGGCAGTCTCGTCAAAGATTTCTCCCTTGCCAGACGTTGAGTGAGCATTCCTCGGCTCAGACATCAACGATTCCTTCATGGTTGGACGTATCGACCATCCCATGGTTATGATTGTAAGTGTGCTTCCTTGTTTGCCTCATGGTCCCTTGTATGTAGCGTTGTATGTTTTAGCCCACCGTGGCTCTTGTTGTTTTGTGTTTTCTTTTGTTCAGTAATAAACTGTGCAAACTTCACCGGTGTCTTTTGGCATCTTATGGTGGCTCGCGAGGGCCACCGCATGACAACCTTATTTCCCGGGGTGTGATGGTTGCTGCTTTCTTCTTCTCCTTTTTCCTGCTGATTAGTGCAGATCTGCAGGATTTAACACCAGTGAACACCACCGTTTAGTTCCTCCTCATGGCTGTCATTTAAAAAAATGGCCAACACACGCCCATTTATAACATCCTTTTTTATGAAAAAAGGATTAAGCGGAAGAAGATGGATGGATGGATAGAAACATTTTAACATTTTCCTGCAGAGTTACAGCCATTTTATTAGAAATGCGCAGCTTCTTACTAGAAAATTTGCAGCTTTTTATTATTCATAATTTTGCAGCTTTTTACCTCCGCCAAGGAAGTTATGTTTCTACCGGCGTTTGTCTGTCTGTCTGTTTGTCTGTTACAACATAACTCAAAAAGTTATGAACGGATTTTGATGAAATTTTCAGGAAAGGTGTGTAATGGCATGGGGAACAGATAATTAGATTGTGGTGATGATCTGAGAGTACATACCTCCACCAAGGGCTTTGTTTGTATTTGTGCAGCAGGATTACACAAAAACTACTGGATGGATTTGGATGAAATTTTCACCAGAGGTGGTTCTTGGGCTAGAGATGAACCCATTATATTTTGGTGATGATCTGAGAATGCATACCTCAGCCAAGGTTCTTATCTTCTCACAGTGTGTTAGCAACAATACTCCAAAACTGGTGGACAGACTTTGATGCAATTTTCACTACAAGTGGCTATAGGCCTACACACAAACCCATGACATTTTGGAGGTGATCCATGAGAAACGGAAGGAGCTTTTGTGGAGGTATGCACTCTATGAGTGATTTTCTAGTTCCTCATGAATTTAGAACTTTTCTTATTCTTGAATTTGCAGTTTAAAAAAAGCTTAAATTTGCAGCATTTTACTCAAATTTTATATTTGCTGCATTTTAGGATGTAAACAGTTGAAAATTTACACCTTTTTATCTTTTTGCTAAAGTTGCAGCTTCTTACCCATAAAATTCCACTTTTTTTTGGTCAGAAATTGGCAGCTTTTAACTGAGACTTACATCCCCCCCCCCCCCTTGTTTTTATGAGGTCAGGCATTGGCTTGCTTGCTACTGGATAACCATGAAAACTGGTACTACCTGTCTCATCGGTCAGATCGTTGGTGACTCAACCGGCATCCCCGCCCTTCTGAGGGCATGGAGGGTGAAACAAGGCATCCTGGCAGAACTAAAAACAATATCTGTCACAGGTCTGTGGTGGACCACTCCCAGTTACACAGGGTGAGACTGGACATCCTGGCAGATAAACACATCTGTCACAAGGTCTGTGGTGGACTGTGCCAGTCAGTGCATCGTGACAGGCACTACATAAAGAGCAGAGATAAACAAACCTATCATCTGGTCAGCTACTTCAACAGATACTGGAGTCAGTTTGTCTTGGCTTGTCCTTGCCACTGATAATACCTTTATCTGCCAAGAATGTGCTGCTAGTCCAACAAAAGCTAGCATTACTCAAATACTATGCAAGCAGTTTCATGAAATGGTCAATCAGAAAGCAACTCATACTAGCTCGGACGTCGCCGGGGCTTACAAGGTCCGCACTGATCTGTTCACACCCCGACAGGCAGCAAAAAGTAAGCTAGGCTTAGGAAGACAAAAGAAGTGGAAAACAGCAACCTCGTGTGTAGCAGAATGGAATGTACGCACTCTGTTGGACAGAACAACATCACAGCTCCCAGAAAGACAGACCACACTTGTGGCCTTGGAAATGAACAGGTACAATGTAGACATAGCTGCACTTAGTGAAACAAGATTGCCTGGTTATGACAGCTTAGAAGACCATGGGTATATCTTCTTTTGGAGTGGGAGATCAACTCAAGAAAGGAGGGAAGCAGGAGAGGGCTTTGCAGTTAGAAAGGAGATAGTAGCAATGTTTGATGAGGAACTGTTGCCAATCAATGACAGGATAATGACTATGAGACTCCCACTACAGCGGAAGATGTATGCCACACTCATCAGTGTATATGCCCCAACAATGACCAACACAGAGGAGGTGAAGGAAAAGTTCTACAGTGATTTACGTGAGACTATCAGGCGTGTACTGATTGATGACAGGCTGATACTCGTTGGAGATTTTAATGCCAGAGTTGGTTCGGACACTGAGAAATGGAAAGGAGTGCTAGGCAGTCATGGAGTAGGCAAGTGCAATGCTAATGGAGAACTTCTAGGTGCCACTCTGTGCAAGTGGTAGAGCAAGAAAGCGAGAGTGAGGGAGCCACAGAGATGTAGAGGGAGCAGTGTACACCAGATTTGCATTCTAAGGTGTGTTGCATGCTGATACTACATTAATAGGCTGTAAACAGAAGTAATGTACAAAGTAGGCTGCTTTTAAACAAGAAAGATGTCGTTGTAAACTACATTTTTTGTTCATTTATACCAGTGGCTTCTAAACTTTTTTTATTCTCCATTTTTGGGAGCCAGAGGATTACCTAGCCCACTTACCAACAGCTATTTCTCTGCCCCGCCACACCCACAATGAATCCAAGAGGCAAGAGGCAAAAGACTTCTTTTAAATTATCAACCGGAATTTGTCTTTGCTCATCGTTTTGATGGAGAGAGTTTTAAAAATTAGGTCATGACATAATTTTATCCACCCTTCCATCTTCTACTGCTTAATCCTTTACGGGTCACGGAGGGGTGGGGCGGCTGGGGCCAATCCCAGCATCTTTGGGCCAGAGGTAGGGTCCACCATCAGTCCATTGCAGGGCAGAAATTATTTTATCAGTAATTTTATTTCTAATATGATAAAACACTGAGGAGCCTTTATTTACATTTGCATTTTCACTTTTAATTGTGAAAGTTTTGACTTTGTAGAAAATAACACACACACACACACACACACACACACACACACACACACACACACACACACAGATGATTAGAGTTTGGTGATGAGCTGAGAGTGCACACCTCCACCAAGGCCTTTGTTTGCATTTGTGCAGCAGGATTACACAAAAACTACTGGATGGATTTAGATGAAATTTTCACCAAAGTTGGTTCTTGGCCTAGAGGGGAAGCCATTACATTTTCGGAGATGATCTGAGAATGCATACCTCCACCAAGGCTCTTATATCCTCACAGACTGTTAGCAACAATACTCCAAAACTACTGGGTGGATTTGGATGAAATTTTCACCAGAAGTAGTTCCTGGCCTACACACAGACCCATTACATTTTGGGGGTGATCCATGACTGCATACCTCTACCAAGGCTCAATCTTCTTGCGGTGGTTTGGTAGGATTATGTAAAAACTAGTGGATGGATTTTGCTGAAATTTTAACCACAGATGGTCCTTGGCCTGCAGACGAACCCATTACATTTTGGAGCTGATCTGTGAGTGCATACCTCTACCAAGGCCCAGTCTTGCAATGTATGGTGGGATGGAGGGAGGGAGATACAAACAGATGGATGGACAAAGGGAGGGAAGGAAGGAGCCTTGGCGGAGGTATGAACTCTCTGAGTGCTTTTCTAGTTGTATAATGTGTTCTGACTAAATTGAATCCCTTCTGTGAGATAATTGTGGATAAATTATGTTCACTGGGTGAGTCAATTAATTAATCTTAAAACCGCGAGCCTTTGTCAGCATGCTTCCTGGAGGTATCTGGACAAAAGACTCCTCAGGGGTTTGAAGGCCTTTTAAAGGACACCAGCAGGAGGAGGATAGAATGGTTGAGAAAAGGGGGAGTTTAATATCTAAATAGGGGATGGAATTATTTATTGTATTATTTATGATTTCTAATTTATTCTGTAAATATTGTGGGGAATTATTTATGTATTTATGACTTTTTAGATATTATTGGGTATGTGAAAAATATGAAAATGCTCATGGTCTTGCCTAGGGTTTTGGTTTGCGCCAATTAGGCGATTTATCTCACTGTGTATATTAACAGGTGTTTTCATTTGGTTACTGTGGGGCGTTGGATGTGCAATGGAGTTATTGCCTGTGAAGATTATTTGGAATAAATGGAAAAACTGCTGATTGCTAACTGCTTGGAAGCCTCCGCTCTTTCTCTGGTGCCTCCACCGGTCGGGCAACGTGACAGTGACCAGTTGACCCAGTGCATCTAGTGACTGACTATTGATAGAGTTGTAGTCAAGACCACATTGACTGGGATCAACACATGACATACTTTAATTCATCCTGTTGTCTTCACTTAGTTTTGACAGGTGCAGTGACCCGTGATGACCTCTACCCCCCCCCCCCATATGACCCCCCATGACCCAATTAAAAGTGTCTGGACTTCTCATCAAAGATGAGTGGAGTTGACAGCTCTATTGTTTGTATAGGGTGAAGGTCATAACGGTCTGATACGTGAAGACAAGAAGTTCTGATGTCCATTTTTTACATTAAAAATACTTAATTCACTCTTTGGGCTAAAGCCGCTAATTGCTGCATAAGTAATGCATCACAAAACGCTGCTGTTAAAGTCTTCAACTATAGAGCACAGTTATGTGGTTGGGTAAAAAAGTGGAAATCTTGCAGTAATGCTCTAAAGCAAATCCAGATGCTGTTGGAGTTAGACTTTTTCAGCGATGATTGGATGCCCTATGTGAGTATGATGCAACAGTATTTTTAAGTATTAAAGAAATTCTGTGACAGTTTTGTTTACTGAGTCACGTCCATCACTTTAAGTTGAAAATGTGTTTGATAATGTAAACAAGAAGCAGAGAGGAAAAAATAAGCTTTTGAATCATTAACTATAGTTGTGACGGCCATCCCAGAGATTTTCTTCTAATGAAATGACACAAGTGGATACTTTTACAAAGTGCAGGACTTTTAACGTACAGTGTTCAGCGGGGGAACGGCTCACTCCCACCCTGGGACCCAGTGTGATGGTACTCTATCGTTCGTATATGTTTTAAGGTCATAATGGGCTATGTGTAATGAAGTTTTTTAACGTTGACATGAAGTTTTCGACAGATTGTCCAACACACACACACACACACACACACACACACACACACACACACACATGCACTAAAAATGCTTTAAAAAGCACAGACACCACTGTGGACGTCAGACTGCCATCAGCAGATGAGCCCGCATCGCCATGTTGCCTCTTATATCCAACTTTTGTCGCCACTCAGCCAACTCTTTCACTCACAGACGCTGTGGACATCAGACACAATCATCCATCACAATACACTTTTGATATGCTTCAGAGGCTTCCACTTAATGAGCACATTTTAACAAAACCTTACAACATGCAAGGGATAATCACCAGCGGACCCCCCCCCCCCCCCACACACACACACACAATGACCGTTCACAATACAGTTTTGTACGTACAGTGCTACGGTTAGTATTTTACATTTTGTTTTCATGCCTGAAACCTTTCTGTGGTTAATTGGAGGTGATGGTAGAAAATACACGCTGATGTTTAATAAATTTACCACAAGCATTACCAAAAGCCAGTTTAGAAAGCTTGGGATCAGTCCGCCAAGGTCTCCGCCTTTGACCGCCACCTAATCCACATAGCACCAGACCCCCATGATCCCTCCTGCAGGTGGTGAGCCCACTGGAGGGCGGACCCATGTAACTCCTTCGGGCTGAGCCCGGCCGGGTCCCATGGGTGGAAACCCGGCCACCAGACACTAACCTTTGAGCCCCTCCCCCAGGCCTGGCTCCAGGGTGGGGCCCCGGTAACCCCATACTGGGCGGGGTACACTGAATCCCTCTCGAGAATTCTTGAGGGTTCGTGGGAGTTTGCCCAACCAGTTTACATGTGTTTTGTGGACTTGGAGAAGGCATTTGACCGCGTCCCTTGTGGATTTTTGTGGGGGGTGCTTCGGGAGTATGGGGTATCGGGCTTGTTGTTACGAGCTATTCGGTCTCTGTACGACCGTTGTGAGAGTTTGGTTCGTATTGCCAACATTCGGTCGGATTCATTCCCAGTGAGAGTTGGACTCCGCCAGGGCTGCCCTTTGTCACCGATCCGCTTCATAATTTTTATGGACAGGATTTCTAGGTGCAGCCAGGGAATGGAGGGTGTCATGCTTGGTGACCACAGGATCTCATCTCTGTTGTTTGCAGATGATGTTGTCCTGTTGGCTTCATCCAGCAATGACCTACAACTCTTGCTGGGACGGTTTGCCGCTGAGTGTGAAGTGGCTGGGATGAGAATCAGCACCTCCAAGTCCGAGTCCATGGTCCTCAGCCAGAAAAAGGTGGATTGTCCTCTCTGGGTTGGGGACAGGCTCCTGCCCCAAGTGGAGGAGTTTAAGTATCTTGGGGTCTTATTCACGAGTGAGGGGAGAATGGAGCAAGAGATTGACAGACGGATTGGAGCAGCATCTGCAGTGATGCGGACGTTGTACCGGTCTGTTGTGGTGAAGAGGGAGCTGAGTTCTTAGGCAAAGCTGTTGATTTACCAGTCAATCTACGTTCCAACTCTCACCTATGGTCACGAGCTTTGGGTAATGACCGAAAGAACGAGATCGCGGATACAAGCGGCTGAAATGAGCTTTCTCCGTAGGATTGCTGGACTCACCCTCAGAGATAGGGTGAGGAGCTCAGTCATCCAGGAGAGGCTCAGAGTAGAACTGCTGCTCCTCCACATTGAAAGGAGTCAGTTGAGGTGGTATGGGCATCTGATCAGGATGCCTCCTGGACGCCTCCCACTTGAGGTGTTTCAGGCACGTCCCACTGGGAGGAGACCCCGGGGCAGACCCAGGACTCGGTGGAGAGACTATGTCTCCCAGCTGGTCTGGGAACGCCTTGTTATCCTGTCTGAAGAGCTGCAGCAGGTGGCTGGGGAGAGGGAAGTCTGGGCTTCTCTGCTTGAACTGCTGCCTCCGCCACCCGGGCCTCCGGAAAAGCGGTAGAAGATGGATGGATGGATGGACCACAAGCATTTTATACGCTGTACTGTTGCACAATTAGATCGTTTCTATTGACACACTTCAGTTTTTTTCTTTTTGTTTGGATGCTTACAGAATTGTTTCATGTATTTATTTAATTCTCCTGCTTGTTGTATTCGACCAAAGTTGCTTCAACCTGATTAACGTGAAAAAAAATACATAAGTACAGCAGAGTTTACTTTTTCACACAACCTTTTGTCATAATAACAGTAAATTATTTCCCGACAGATTCAGGCTCAGTGAAAAACACAACCTGAATTCTGAAAATATCAGTTTAACTAGAATAAGTTTTAAACAGCTAAAAATGAAAGCTTTATCGGACCAACATCTTGGCTCTCCCAAAAGTACTTCTGCCTATGTATTTTATCAACTTAAAATACACCGATTCTATGTGCTCCGTTTAATAATTTTCCAATCTCACACACCACTAACAAAGCCCCCCCTCCCTTCCCTCCCCTCAGCAGCACTGTAACAGTGTCTCCTGGGTCAGAAGGCCGCTTGCATTTTTCAGCCTCGGTCAGTCATTCAAACAGTTTCGTGCTATTTTAAAAGTTTTTTTCCCTGATGACCCAAACAAAATTTTTTCTCTGACAACACCACATTTCACAAAGGACTAAGTGTCATGCGGTGACCCTCGCGGATCACCATAAGACGCCAAGAGTCCACCAGTGAGTTTTGCGAAGATGGTGATTTATTAACAAAACGAGACAGGACAAGACTGTGAGCCGCTCTCGGCAAAAACACACATAAATCAATACACAAGCTCTCAGGGCTAACCCCAGCCACGACAAGCTAAACTGTGACATAGCATGAGACAACGAACCTGACATGAAGGTCTCACGACGCTCTGACAAGGCTTGACAAAGTGTTGACAAGATGTTGACAATAGTCCAGCAACCTTACTGCCGCTAGTGCCCACTTTATGAAGGCGAACACTAACGAGCAGTAATGACACACAGCTGACCAGCCTTGACAGGCAGAAGCCCCACCGAGCACCTTCACAATAAGAGCCCGGTGAGGCCAGAATACAACCCACAGCTGTCAAGGCCAGCAGAGAGTTGAGCTTAGCCTGAGCACGATCAGAACCCAGCGCCCGGGTCGCAACACTAAGCTTCGTAATGTAGATTTCTTTTTGGATTTTGTACAATAGCAAAACCTGCAACTTATGTCTATCACAGCACGTGGTTCAATTAAGTTGTCCGCATAGACAGAGCAAATTTTTTTGGTCAGGGACCCAAGGCCCATTCCGATGTTGAGGGTTTTTTCTTATGGCCTAAGTCTCATCCTAATGTTTGTCGTCCTGTGGGGGGAAGTATTGTTTGTGTCTGTGTTACATGTAAAAGAAAAATATCAAAAGAAAACTAGAAAAGCACTCATAGAGCGCATACCTCCGCCAAGGCTCCTTCCGTTTGTCATGGATCACCTCCAAAATGTCATGGGTTTGTGTGTAGGCCTATAGCCACTTGTGGTGAAAATTGCATCAAAGTATGTCCATCAGTTTTGGAGTATTGTTGCTAACACACTGTGAGAAGATAAGAGCCTTGGCTGAAGTATGCATTGTCAGATCATCACCAAAATATAATGGGTTCATCTCTAGCCCAAGATCCACCTCTGGTGAAAATTTCATCCAAATCCATCCAGTAGTTTTTGTGTAATCCTGTTGCACAAATACAAACAAAGCCCTTGGTGGAGGTATGCACTCTCAGATCATCACCAAAATCTAATCATCTGTTCCCCGTGCCATTACACACCTTTGCTGAAAATTTCATCAAAATCTGTTCATAACTTTTGAGTTATGTTGGTAACAGACAGACAGACAAACGCCAGTAAAAACATGACCTCCTTGGCAGAAGTAACAAAGGCCAGTTTTTCACCAAATGCTACTACTGAGGCTGTTATCATCGTGTACTTGAAATGACATTGAAGACTAAAGGTACTGTGATGAAGATTTGGAAACTTTGGCTTTTAGCAGCATCTTGTTTTTCACTCAGCGGGCTGTAACCCCTTTCATTCTACTCATATAGGGCATTCCTTTTGTTGAGGCAAATCTAATTTAGGATGGTATTTCTAGTACTTCCAACCATGAAGTTGGCATTTTCAGTTCCTGAAGTTGCAAACTTTTTTCTTTGCCAGCAACTCAAATGTCATGAGATTTGCTTTCAAAGACTTCTCGTTTGTTCAGAGAAATCTGAGGTCAAAACATCAGTGTTTATTCCTTCCTGCTTTTTTGGAGAAAAGTTTGGCGGGCTGTGTCTACCAGATCCTCAGAATCAACACAACTACAGTTAAAAAACAACAATAAAGAACTAAAGCTAACACGCAGCATCAAGTCTCAGTTACTACGGACTTTTTAAAAGAATTACCTCAGGTCTTTGGCTGGTTCTTGAAGGCGTCAAACACTTTGCACCATTCTGCATCACCGGCATTAGGGTTACTAGATTCTGAAAAAAATAATTTGAAATAACAGCGTACTTACTTCTTTGAGCAAAAATATTTTTTTTATCTGTTGTAATAACAAATGACACATTGCACAGTGTTGACAAAAACGTTCTTAGTATATTCACACAAAGTTGCATCACTATGATTAATGTAGTTTTATCTCCAAAGAGGAAAGCTTATCGGATATTAAACAGTTCCGCACCGTTTCCCTTCTGAATGTAGAGGGAAAGATATTCTTTGGAATTTTGGCAAGGAGGCTCACCAATTTTTTGGTGAGCAATAAGTATATTGACACTTCCCTTCAGAAGGGGGGAGTCCCAGGAGATCCAGGGTGTGTGGAGCACACAGGTGTCATCTCAAAAATAATTCTGGATGCAAAACACAATCATGGAGATCTTGCAGTTCTGTGGCTTGATATATCCAATGCATATGGAACCATCCCCCACAAGCTGGTGGAGCTCACACTAGGCCCATTAAGAGCTGGGGTAAATGGTACAGAGCAGAACTGAATGACTGAATGAGTGTGAAGGAGATGCTTGGACAAGCTGAGGCATGGCTGCGAACCTTGGACAGGAGTGAGCTCCCTAGTAGATTTAAACTCTGGGGCTACCAGCATGGAGTACTTCCAAGACTCCTTTGGCCACTGCTTATGTAAGAGGTGCCATTAACAACAGTTGAAGCCCTGGAAAGGCGGATTAACACCTTTCTTCAAAGATGGCTGTCAGCACCCAAAAGCTTCTCTTCAATTGGCCTGTACAGCTCAGGAAGCAAACTGCAGCTCCCAATTACATCAGTCGTTGAAGAATTTAAGGTGACCAAAGCCCAGCAGGTGATAATGCTGTGTGTGTCACGGGTGGCTCTCGCGAGCCACCATAAGATGCCACACAGTCACCAGAGAGTTTAGTGAGACTTTTATTAACGGTGAGAATATACAACACAGGCTGCTGAAACAATGACACTCAGTCTTAACACAACAAGAGGCATAGGGCTATACAGCTCACTACGGATCCAGAGGATGAGACAGTCAAGAACAGACAGACGAGGTTGGTGATAATAATAACACCAGCTGCTAAGGCAGAGACTCACAAAGATCGATACACACCGGGAGGGGTAAGGCTATACAACACACTTACTAGTCCAGGGGCATGATGGTCAAACCACGAGCAGACATGGTAGGAATAAATCCTAAGCATCCGTAGCGTGACGGAGAGTTAACAGACACTGCTGCGCCGATGCGGCCGCCAGCACGGGTAAAAGTAGCCTGAGCGCTAACGACCACAAATGCAGCACAGCTGTTGAGGATTTGACAGCTGGGTGGAAGCCTCCCCGAGCACTATCACAATAAGAGCTCGGAGAGCTAGAATCATAACGCCGCTGTCAAACCCTGACAAGAATAACCCGAGCACCAAGGCATAGTGCTCGGGTCATGACAGTAGGCCCCCCTCACTTGACGGGCTCTGAACGTCTAGTAACACCTGCCCCCCCCCCCCCCAACCACAGGGCGAGTGGATTGAGGGACAGGCAAGGAAGGAGCCAAACAAAACCTAACAAAACCCTAAACAGAAAAGGAAAAGAATACATCACCTGACATATCCATCCCATTTTCCCCAGAACAATGACGAGAGGAAAAAAAAACAGAGAAAAAAACAAAACAAGACATGACTACAATACAAGGGAAAAAAGAAAGCACAAAAAACACTTGACCCTGAAAATCTTTTCCCACCGAGGCCACAGACAACCCGTCTAACTCCAGTGTACATAACCTAACCCAAACACACAATGACCCTGGAAAAAAGGAAAGAAATACATGACTGTAACTATGGAAACAAACACATGACTATGGAAAAAAGGAAAGAAATACATGACTGTAACTATGGAAACAAAAGAAATAAATGCAAACATAACTATGGAAGAAAGGAAAGAAATACATAACTGTAACTATGGAAACAAAAAAAACGAGACGTAAATGCAAACACATGACTATGACCAAGAAAAAAAAAATGCACACTAAAACATGGTAACTATGAAAGAGAAACAAGAAATAAATGCACACACCTGAAAACTAAGAAAATGAGAACACCAAACTATGGCCCCTCAACAGAAAGAGGGGAGAACAAAACAAACAAAACTTGACCATAGCCCCTCAAAAGGAAGAGGGGAGGATGAAACAAAAAACAAAACAAAACCCCAACTATGGACTATAAACACACATGAGGCAATCTAAATTGCTAAACATAACTTGACATAACTATGGACTGTAAAACACATGAGGCAATAAAAAAAATTGCTTTACATAACTTGACATGACTAGACAATGGATTTCAAAACACATGAGGCAATCAAAATTGCTTAACATAACCTGACATGACTTGACTATGGATACATGAGGCAATAAAAATTGCTTTACATAACTTGTCTATGGATACATGAGGCAATAAAAATTGCTAAACGTAACTTGACATAACCCTGATACCGTATGGGCCAAAACAAAAAAAGATGATCGGTGGAGATCCAACGCCCCCCAGGCAGAGCTCCGGCGACCTCCCTACCTCCGATGGCCCACGGATAGTCCCACAAAACAGTACATGGCCAGGCGGCCTGCCCCAGTCCCAGGCCCCCAGAAACAAGTCCTCTGGTGGCCGAACCAGGTCACCCAGTAGCAAACACAGTTTATCGGGTGACCAACCCAAGACGCTGAACGCACAAAGCAGTTCCTCGGGTGGCCGACCCACATCCCATAACCGCCAGGACCGTGGAGGAATAGCATGCAGCCCGCCTAATGACGACAATACATGAGAGCGCAAGTCTGCCAGACAAAAACCTCCAACGGCCCCCAGCTGGTGGCTCCTGAGAGGGGAACAATCAAAAAATTGGACCTCCTCGAATCCTGATTGGGTCGCAGCCGCACCTGAGCTGGACCCCCACTGGACCTCGTCGGACCCCGATTGGGTCACCGCTGCACCCATGTTGGACCCCGATTGGGTCACCGCTGCACCCACGTCGGACCCCGATTGGGTCACAGCCACACCTGAGCTGGACCCCCACTGGACCTCGTCGGACCCCGATTGGGTCACAGCCACACCTGAGTCAGACCCCGACTGGGTCACCTCGGCCCACGCGTCGGACCCCGAATGGGTCACCTCGGCGACGACCTCCATCCCCGAACCTGGAACCTCCAGTCCCGTGACCTTGACAAATTCCAGACTAGTAACGCTGTGGAGAGGCTCAGAGAACAAGAGAGGACCGGGATCAGTTCCACCGGCAGCGCCAGAGCCAGCGAGATGAGCTCGGGTGCAGCAGACGGCTGCCCCTCGCTCGCCTCCCCATGAGGCAGGCAAAAATGCTCTAACACACCATAAAGGAAAACAAGGAAGAGCACTTGCCTGCACTCGGGCTCTGGAGCCGTCCAGGACTTCGTCGATCCAGGTTCAGACAGACGCTCGTCGTCGGGCTCCCACTCGGCTGCGTCGGGTTCCACAGCCGGCCTGATGGTCTCTGCAGCTGGATCCTCTCGCGCTGGCATCCACGCCAATAACCCGTATGGCGTGGGGGCAGAGGACCCTCGACCTGCTGACTCGGGCTGCATCTCTGAGGAACCCTGGGGACGCTCACTCGTCGGCTCTGGCTCCTCACCGCAGTCCATTCTCCTCCTCTGTCCAACACTAGGCTGCAGGGCCGGGATATCTCCCAGAGCCGCAGGCCTCCCCCTCCTTCGACAGCGTGGGACTGACGCCGAGGACCGCTCCGCAGGAGGAAACACAGAGGCAGCAGGTTCAATATAAATGGCTTCAGCTGGAGAAGGAAACTCGGGGAGCTGCGAACCCCGAGCTTCACCCCCAGGAGTCAGACAAGACAAATCACTATAATGACTAGGAAAGTGAAATTGAACTTGCCTGCCTCCCGAAGGTAAGATGGTGTCAGCTGAAGAGGACGTTGCTCCTTCCCTCGCTCGCTGGATGGTAACATAGGACCCATGGACGGAGCTCACCGGCACAGGACTCAGCTCACTCTCAGCAGCTGGCTGATTGAGGGGGTCATCCCGGCGGCCCGGAACTGGATCCGGAGCAGGAGCTTGCTGAAGACATGCTCGGCCGCGGCGCCGACGCCTCTGCCGGCCCCCAGATGGTGCGAACTCCAGGACTGGATCGAGAACGGGATCAGGATCCGTAGGCCACGAGCAGGAGTGCCTCTTCTCCTGCTTCACGCCGCGTTCCTCCTCCAGCATCAGGAAAATCTCACGTTGTGCGGCGATATCTTTCCTCCTCGCGCCGACTTCCGGGTGGTCGACCCAGCGGGAAGGGAGATGATGAAGGACGTCTTCAGCAGCATCTAGGTACCAGTGTATACTGTGATGGTAGTCCAGCAGGGAAGCGGAGATGAGCATCTCATCCACGACTTCCAGGAAGCCTATCAGCTTGTGGCTCAGGCTCCCAGCGCAGCCCCTCCGCGACGGCATTCTTCACACACACTCAGTACCCAGACAGGAACAGCAACTATCCAAAAAAACCTCAAAACTCCCTGGTGAATTGCGTCTCGGGTTTGCGTCACCGTAAACGTCGTTTTGGCAGCAGTGTACTGTCACGGGTGGCTCTCGCGAGCCACCATAAGACGCCACACAGTCACCAGAGAGTTTAGTGAGAGTTTTATTAACGGTGAGAATATACAACACAGGCTGCTGAAACAATGACACTCAGTCCTAACACAACAAGAGGCATAGGGCTATACAACTCACAACGGGTCCAGAGGATGAGACAGTCAAGTACAGACAGACGAGGTTGGTGATAATAATAACACCGGCTGCTAAGGCAGAGACTCACAAAGATCGATACACACCGGGAGGGGTAAGGCTATACAGCACACTTACTAGTCCAGGGGCACGATGGTCAAACCAAGAGCAGACGCGGTAGGAATAAATCCTAAGCATCCGTAGCGTGACGGAGAGTTAACAGACACTGCCGCGCCGATGCGGCCGCCAGTGCGGGTAAAAGTAGCCTGAGCGCTAACGACCACAAATGCAGCACAGCTGTTGAGGATTTGACAGCTGGGCGGAAGCCTCCCCAAGCACTATCCCAATAAGAGCTCGGAGAGCTAGAATCATAACGCCGCTGTCAAACCCTGACAAGAATAACCCGAGCACCAAGGCATAGTGCTCGGGTCATGACAGTGTGACAGCAGTGATCGACTTGTGCGTCAAGCAGATATTACCATCCACACAGGACGAAAATGGGTAGTAAGTAAGGCAGTGGAAGATGCAGAGGAAAGGCTACGCCACAAGGACATTGTGGGGACAGTCAATCAAGGTCGACTGGGCCTAGGAGTCATAACCAGGGCAAGGTGGAGGGAGGCAGATACCAAAGGCCGCCGTAGTCTAGTCCAAGAAGAGCTTTGCATGATGGAGGAGGATGGCAGACAAGCCAGGGCTGCATCCATGAATAGTCAGGGGAGGTGGATGTGTTGGACAGGTGTTCAAGGAAGGTCATTGGGGTGGAGGGATAGGTGGAGCATGGAGGACCAGCGAATAAAGTTCCTCTTATGCGCCACATATAATGTCCTGCCAACACCGGTAAACCTCCACCGCTGGCTGAGAATCCAGGTTGTATGCTGTGTGGAAAGCTGGCAAGTCTTGAACAGGTGTTGTCATCATGTCAAGCTAGTCTGGTGGCCAGCAAGTTCAGATGGAGGCATGATCAGATATTGTCTGAGCTTGCCGTAGGTCTGGAGGTGGAGAGGAGGAAGACCCATAACGCCACCAGGATTACAGGGCCCCGCCTGATTAAGTTTGTTAGGGCAGGGGAAACATCTAGGAGGACACAAACAAGTGTAGGAATCCTGGCATCTGCTGCTGATTGGGACATGAGAGTTGACCTCAGGAGGCAACTTAAGTTTCCAGAGGCGATTACATCATCAACCCTCAGACCAGACATAGTTTTATGGTCTAGAACATCAAAACAAGTGGTCCTTTTTGAGCTGACTGTGCCATGGGAGGAAAGGATGGAAGAGGTCCATGAGAGGAAACTTGGGAAGTACCAACCCCTCATTTACGAGTGTCAGCAGAGGGGATGGCGGGCGTGGAACTTGCCAGTGGAAGTGGGTTGCCAAGGATTTCCTGGGCAGTCACTCTGGAGTGGCCTGTCCAGACTTGGAATTAAAGGTTGCAATAGAAGAAGGCTAGTGGCTAATATCACCAAGTGAGCCGAGGCAGCATCGAGATGGCTGTGGCTGAAGCGCTGCGAGCGTTGGAACAACCCATCAGGCACAAAGGAAACACCTTAGAGCAGTGGTGGTGGAAACCATGGGGCCGAGGGGGCTGCCTTAGGACGCTGGGGCTAGCTGTCAAGCCCTTTGGAGGTGTTATGGGCTAATTGACGAAACACCGATGAAGGAGGGTACCCACCTGATGATCCTAAGAAAGCACCATGGGCCCATGCCACAAGGCTCAGTTATTCTACTTGCAAAGCATAAGTGCTGGCCATCCTCCTCAAAAACATGGTTGGGAGGTTACCCAGCCATTGAGGTGAGAGTGATGGATTCATCGTATTATAGACTTTTCCATCTGGCAACCCAGTGACTACTAGGAAAGACTAGTTGGCAACCATGGAAGAATGGCGACAGCAAGGAGAGACTGGTTGCCCAGCCATTGAGGTGAGAGCAATGGATTCATTGTATTATAGACTTTTGATTTTGTTTTTTGTTTTTCCACACAGCTTTTTTTGTTGTAGTAACACTAAACTATTTCACTAATCCATTTTTTTTGGATAACAGATTTGTTGTAGACGAGTGATTTTTCTTTTCCTCTTGGTGGACTTGACAGGCAAATATTCACAATTGTTGGTTTGGTTTCATAGTGCATAAAAAATATAAGAAAGGGCAACTGTATGGTAAAACATCGTACACAATATTTACCAACAGGTAAATTATTTTATTCAATTAATTTCAAAAACTTTATCATATACAAATGTATTTACCACAGCAAATTCTAGTTAAAAAATACTTTATCTTTAAAAAAATAAGGCAATGGTTTTTACTTTCTTTTCTGAGTTTCTAAGTCAGACTTTTAAAAAACTTTTAAGAAAGCATTCAATGCATTAGATAGTCATTTTACCATCTACATTAGAAAAATACGGTAAAAGAACCCACCCATCTACTCGACAAACGCGGGGTCGTTCTATCCATTGAACGGAGAGGGAAAGTCCTTCCCCCTATAACGGTCTACAGACGGGCCCCTACCATCAACCAATGAAACTACAAGGGTGGCGTGAGTGAAAATCGTATAAATAAGTAGCCTGAAATCGGAAAAATGAAACAAACTTCAGGAAAGAGACAGGAAAAAATCTCTGCCATAACTAAGAGGCCGAGTGATCTTTATCTGATCAGCGAGACGTCCGTCTCCACCTTGCTACAGAGCGCTCCGGGATTAGTGCCGAAAAAGAGAATGTTGTATCTTTGGCACATCCAGACCCCCGCAACCAGGAGTCTTCAGGAGGAATGGCTGCTAGAAGCCAGAGGTAGATGGGGTTACATGTTCAACTATGCAAGAAGCAAACTGTGTTTTTACCAGTTGGATGAAGGAGAAACTTTTGACCTGCTCTCCAGAAAAGCCACACTTTCGGCCGTGGACTGCAGCGTACTTCAAAACGTGATTTACCCCGATCTGAAAAGAAGCATCGTACATCGCCAACAGACGGAAGTGGAAGACGAACCTGCTACAAAAGACCAACAGACACAGACATCTATGTCTGTGAAACGAGAGCAGCCAGCGGCATTCGTTACCGGAAGAGTGTTGGCCAGTAGTGTTTGGGAGACGAAGGCGTCCCCGTCCGGCAGGTGGTACTTCTGAGCCACATGTCAGGTATCGACGGGTGATGCCCCATGCAAGGACCAATTCATCTTGCAGTGTTTCAATTCCCAATGCGATGTGTTCCAGATGGCGTTATGCTTACCTACAACAGTGTGGGTCAAATTGGTTGACGAGAAAGGCGAAAAGCTCAAGGCCCTTTTCATTTCCAGCCGTACCACAAGAGATTTTTTTTTTTTTTTTTTTTTTTGTTACTTATTTGTACCCGTAGGTAGACTTGGTTTGCAGTCTGGTGACAAGCCACCGGCTGCTGGTCGCTGCGTGCGCGAGCGCCCTAAACCTACATGTTTTTGGTGTGCGGGAGGAAACCGGAGAAATCCCGGAGTAAACCCGCGCAACACGGGGAGAACATGCAAACTCCACACAGCTCACTGTTGGTCGGGGGCAGGGATCGAACCCACGATCTCATGATCCCCGCGATCCCCCGGCCGAGGGTAAAACTGTGCTGCCACAGTGCCCGAGATATGGTCATGGTGAAAAAACCCTGGCTTTTCCAGATGACACCACTCCCACGACCTCCCGCATCTAACCCCGCCCATCCTAATGATTTTAAAAGAAGACCGCCAACCACCCCATCTAACCCCAAACCAAAATGGAGGCAAACCCACACGTGACACTTCAAGGGTGTTTGGAATGAAGCCCTTGTGAAGAGTTATTGTCTCTGAAAATATTGAGCGAGGATGACCACACGCCTTCACAAACAAGCTCCCCGGATACCGAGGGTACTCCTCAACCGTCTTCACCCACCCTCCCTTCTGCAACAGTGTGGATCCACTCTACGGATGCTGAAGAATACACCGCTGACCCTCCGCACGGTTCTCCTTCTACAGGCCTTGACCTGGTTTTTGAGGAAGGTGACCCAATATACACAGTGGATCATCTACCTCCCATGTTTCTGGATATAGTACCATTTGGGTTAATGAAATTTCTGGATGTTGTCATCGGCGAATATGGAGGAGAAATATGTGACGGTTGTCGGATCAACCACTCGGATCAAAACCACCACGATTGCCCGGTGGAGTCAGAGTATTTCTTTCTGACCCACTTTGAAGAGATCACAAAAAGACTGCGGAACAGGCGCTTCATTCCGGCACTCCAGAGACCGATCAGCATGCTTTTACTTAAACTATCTTTTTTCCACAACCCATTGACCGCAAGGATGAAATCAGAATCAGAATCAGAATCAGAATCAGAATGAGATTTATTGCCATTGTTCATGTAGTACACAAACTAGGAATTTGTCTCGGTGCAATGCTGCAACATTAAACATGGAGTAGCACTAAAGATAAAAAAAACTATGCATGCAATAAAAGATATGAATAAGTAATACTAATCTATGCAATTTTTAAATATATTAACAAGCAGCAGATATTGTGGAGTTCCACATAGTGCAGTCGGTAGTGCAAAAAGAAAACAGTGATAATTGTCATGAGTCTGGTTGAGCTGCTGTACGTAGTGCACGAGAGTCTAATAAGTCACTTAGTGTTCAGCAGTCTGATGGCAGAGGGGAAAAGCTGTTCATGTAGCGGGAGGTTTTAGTCTGAATGGACCGAAGCCTTCTGCCTGAGGGGTGGGGGGCATACTGCGTGTCCAGGGTGTGAAGGGTCGGCTATGATCCGACCTGCACGCCTCCGGGTCCTGGAGATGTACAGGTCCTGGAGGGATGAGAGCTTGCAGCCGATCACCTTTTCAGCAGCGCGCTCAACGTGCTGCAGTCTTGCTGCACGAACTGCACCAACATCTTGGTGGGTAGCTTGAGCTTCCTCAGCTGCCGCAGGAAGAACATCCTCTGCTGGGCCTTTTTGATAAGGGAGCTGATGGTCGGCTCCCACTTGAGGTCCCGGGTGATGGTGGTGCCCAGGAAGCGGAAGGAATCCGCAGTGGTGATGGGAGAGTCTGTGAGGTTAAGGGGGGGCAGAGGGGCTGTGACTTTTCTGAAGTCCATGATCATCTCCATTGTCTTCAGAGTGTTCAGCTGCAGGTTGTTGTGGGTGCACCAGGACGCCAGCTGGGCCACCTCTCTCCTGTAGACGGACTTGTTGCCATTGGAGATGAGCCCGATGAGGGTGGTGTCGTCCGCAAACTTGATCAGCTTGACAGACTGGTGGCTGGAGGTGCAGGAGTTGGTGTAAAGGGAGAAGAGCAGGGGGGAAAGTACACATCCCTGGGGTGATCCGGTGCTGATGCTAACAGAGTCTGAGACAGTCTTTCCCAGCCGCACATGCTGCCTCCGGTCTGTCAGGAAGTCGGTGATCCACCTGCAGAGGGAGTCAGGCACGTTGAGCAGGGACAGCTTGTCCTGGAGCAGAGCTGGGCGGATGGTGTTGAATGCAGAGCTGAAGTCCACAAACAGGATCCTGACGTAGGTTCCCGGGGAGTCCAGGTGCTGCAGGATGGAGTGGAAGGCCAGGTTGACTGCGTCGTCCACAGACCTGTTGGCTCTGTAGGCAAACTGCAGCGGGTCCAGGAGGGGAGTGGTGATGGTTTTGAGGTGGGGCAGGACCAGGCGCTCAAAGGACTTCATGACTACAGAGGTGAGCGCTACAGGTCTGTAGTCGTTAAGTCCAGTGATCCGTGGCTTCTTGGGGACAGGGACGATGGTAGAGGTTTTGAGGCAGGCCGGCATGTGGCATGACTTCAGGGAGGTGTTAAAAATGTCTGTGAAGACAGGAGTCAGCTCCTCCGCACAGTGTCTCAGGGTGGAGGGAGACACGCCGTCCGGACCGGGGGCCTTGCGCGTGTTCAGTCTGGAGAACTGTCTGTACACATCCTGCTCACTGATGGCAAGGGCGGGGGGAGGGGGGCACCTTCGATGAAGTGGGGACTATGGAGGCAGTGGCGCTGGGGGGAGGGGGGGAATTGGACACAGTTGACGAGGTGTCAAAACGGGCATAGTGTTGGGACAGTCTTTGACAAAGGGCTTTGTCTTCCTGTCCCTTAGAAGCCTGAGGCCGATAGTTGGTGATTTGCCTCAGTCCTCTCCACACAGAAGCAGAGTTGTTAGCAGTGAACTGCTGCTGGAGTCTCTCAGAATACACAGATTTAGCTCTCCTCAGCTCTCTGCTAAACCGATATTTAACCTCCCTGTAGCAGTCCCTGTCTCCGCTTTTCAACGCTGCTTCCTTCTCCTTCCTGATCTGTCTGAGCTTAGCTGTGAACCAGGGCTTGTCATTGGAGTAACTCACCCTGGTACGCGATGGAAGAATGCTGTCCTCACAAAAGTGGATATATGAGGTCACAGTGTCCGTGTACTCATCTAGATCATGCGTGGCTCCTTTAAACATGTCCCAGTCAGTTATTTCCAAGCATGTGTGCAGCTCCTCCACAGCTTCACTGGTCCATTTCCTCGTAGTGCTCACAACAGGTTTTGTGAGCTTCAGTCTCTGTCTGTATGTGGGAATCAGGTGGACCATCACGTGATCAGATAGTCCGAGCGCAGCGCGGGGAACAGCGCGATACGCGTCCTTAACTGTAGTGTAACAGTGATCCAGCGTGTTCTCTCTTCTGGTGGGGCATTTAATAAACTGTATCGGGGGAGTTCGTGGCTCAGGTTGCTCTGGTTAAAGTCGCCAACCACAATAACCAGTGAGTCCGGGAAAGTCTGCTCCACTTGCTGAATGTGATCTGCGAGCGCGCACTGAGCCTCGCGCACGTCCGCGTCGGGCGGGACGTAAACAGCGGCCAGGATGAATGAAGCAAACTCACGCGGGGAATAAAATGGCTTGCAGTTGATGAATAAATATTCCAGAGCAGGAGAACAGTGTTGGGAGATCACAGTTACATCGGAGCACCAGCTGCTGTTGATGTAGAAGCAGACTCCTCCTCCTGTGGTCTTGCCGGAGAGCCCCGTGTCGCGGTCTGCACGAAACAGCTGAAATCCCTCAAGGAGGAGCACGCTGTCCGGTGTCTTTTCCTTGAGCCAGGTCTCAGTGAAGCAGAGGGCAGACGAGGTGGAGAGGTCCTTAAATCGCATCAGCAGTCTCAGTTCATCTACCTTGTTATAAAATGAGTTGACGTTGGACAGAAAGATCCCAGGTAAAGCCGTGTGCGTGCCTCTCCTGCGAAGCCGCACGATGGCGCCCGCTCGTCTTCCTCTCTTTCGCCGTCTCAATTTTTTGGCTAAAAAGTGAACCAGATCGGCGGCAGGAGCCAAATAAACTGGGAGTAGGTCCGTGGGAGTGAAAGTCCTGATATTTAGTAGCTCTTCACGGGTGTAAGAGCAGGCAGACACACAATTGACGAACAAAAACAAACAAAAAAAAGCGCAGCGAGGCACCATGGCGACCACTGTGGGCGCCATCTTGGATCAAGAACATCGCAAGGTGTATCGCTGTATAATTTCCTTTTAGGTAATGTTTTTTTTTTCACTCGAATGCATGGAGAATGCACGTACATGTGTGTAAAAAAATTGTATTTTACAATATTGGAGGGGTTTTTTTTTTGCCTAGCCTTTTACTGTGATTGTAAGAACAAATAAATCTGTTCCATTTACTGGAGTGTGGATTACTTCTTTTTTTTTTTGTCCAAATGATTCAAAAATGAAGAAATAGTTGAGAGTTTAGTCGTTCCCTAGCCCTTGTGTTTTTATTACGCTGCAACATGGTACTTTCACCCTATAGCGTGGATCTTGTCGGTGCTGAATTTCTGCAAATGCCTCGTGACTCGGTTTTAATTTTTTCTGAGGAAAACATTGATTCAAATAAATTGAGGGTCCCACATGTGGTGTAAAATGTCTCCGTACAACTCGACATTTTTTCTGTGTCACCAAATGCTTGTTTCATTTTTTTCAAAAATGAATGAATGTTTTTCACCAAAGTAATCACAGTGAAGCAACAACATAACAAGTAGGAGGGTTGAATAAATGCATGAAATCTGTAAATTTCAATCTGTGGAAAAGAGGTTTTAAAACAGTTCCAGTCAACAGGAAGTGTAATGGTGTGTGACACAACACGTGCACAGTTATGGGAAATACATCACACCCGACAACAACAACAAAAAAACAGCATGGTACAAATTACCTCAAATACTGTTTAGTAACTTTGTACAAAACACACAACGTTGACCACGTACATACTTTGATCAGGTGTTTTATAAACTTTGAGTCTCCCAAATGGTTAGATGCTTTGCTTAAAAACATAGAAACATTGTTGGGGTTAGAAGACGTTTATGAGGAAAAAAAAACATTTTAATGTGAAAACAAATCAGTTTCTTCCTCTGAATCTGACACCTCATCGTCTGTGTCCATTGCTAATACCGTGAGCAGTATCTCCCCAGGATCGAAGAACTCAGTACTCCCCCACTCATCATAGATTTGCCTTGAGAGTATTTGCACGGAGTTGAAGTTACAGCATTCCTTTGGGAAAAGCGTGTTTATAAAAACAGTTGGCGCCATAACGACATCTCCCTCGGGGTTCATCAAAGTACTGGCCCAGTTTTCTCCTAAATGAAGACGTGCCTCTGGAATATTTGTGTTGAGTTCTGGAGAAGAGGAAGGATGATCAAAATCTGTTCTCAAAATAAATAAATTACTAATAAAAACTCTGTAAACCACGAACCTGCTGTACTGTATATGCATCCTATGGTTTTTTCTCATATATCATACTGTTTGACAGTCTGGGCTCAAGCAGCCCCTTCCACAATAAGACATATAGGTTCATTATATAATCAAACCCTAAAAATCTTGGACAAAAAGCCCATTAGGTGGCATCACTGTAATATTTTAAAAAAATACAACCTATTGAGTTTTGAGAGTTTCATTGACCTCTGTTCACTGAAATTAACTTTCAAATGTTTCCATAAATCGGCACCTGAGGCACTTGCTGGTTTCGTCCAAAGACAGGACAGCAGCAGAGCCACCAGGAGTTCTGTTAACAATAACTGTAAAATATTCCACCGCAGAACCACATTTGGACAAACAGCTTTCTCTATAAAGGGCAGTCACATCTGGAACACAATGCCAAATGAAATTAAAATAATAACGGACTTTAAAACATTCACTAAAAAGGTTAAAAACTGGCTGAAAAATAAACAAGAATGTACCCATGTATGAAATGATTGTCTGCAGGGTGAGAGTGAATGAAGGGAAGGAATGAATGTGTTTGTTTATAGTGAGTGACGAAGGGAGGGAGGCCTGAAATAGGCAAATGTGTGCCTGGTTGTTATAGTTGTGTATTTATAATATTTATAATATTTATAATTGTGTATTTATAATGTATTTATGTTTTTTTTGCATTGATGTATGTGGTTATTGTGTATTCCTTTTCTTTCCTTTTTTCTTTCCTTTTTTTTTTTTCACTTGTTTCTCCTTTCTAAAGCCCATCCAGGGACAAGAGTTGCAAATTAGCTAATAGCTATACACTCTGTGCAACACATCAGATTGATTGTCATTGATTAATTGTCTATGTTTATTGCACTGTCCCTGTCAAATAAACATATCTATCTATCTATCTACATTTCATAGCGGTATTGTTAGCAAGTGTACCTGATTCATACCACTTTGTCTTTGTTGAAGTTCCAGCATTCCAGCAGGAAAAGCGTGTTTATAAAAACAGTTGGTGCCATAACAACATCTCCCTTGGGCTTCATCAAAGTATAGGAACGGTTTTCTCCTAAAAGAGAACGGAACATCAGAGTACATCGGAGACTGTTTTATGAGTGTGTCTGTGCGTGTGTGTGTGCATGCGTACCTCATGTCACTCTTGTATTTCTCAACGAGAGTTTGTTTCTCCTCCTTGTCCTGCACCCAACGTCTGCTCAGTATATAAAAATCGACGTTAGCTCGACACTCAGGACAACTCCTGAGTCAAACGTACAATCAAATGTCGTCTTTATAACGTATATTTTTCATCATTTTAGGCATTTTCATTGAGCCAACATGAAGAAATACTCACTTAATGATTTTCTTGTCAAACTGAGTGGTATTTCTCCATTTGCGAATACATTCCAGACAGTAACAGTGGTTACAGTTGGGTAATAGGGCAAAATGCCGTTCATTCGGAGTCCTCTTTTCCAGGACCACCTCTAGACACACATCGCACATCATGTTCTCGGTGCCACATGGGATCTCTGTGTCATGAACTACAGGCTATGATGAGGTTTTTTTTTAGAAGACAAGGGGAGCTATGTAAGAATGTTGTTTACTGACTATAGCTCGGCATTTAATACAATTATTCCCAATATTCTCATGGCCAAATTGCTTCAGCTTGGTCTGCCTACTCACACTTGCAGCTGGATTAAGGACTTCCTAATAAACAGAACACAGACTGTTAGACTCGGACCCCATTCCTCCTCTACAGTCATGCTTAACACAGGCTCACCACAGGGCTCTGTGTTGAGCCCCACTTTGTAGTCATTGTACACATATGACTGCATACCTGTTCATCCCACAAACATTATAGTGAAGTTTGCAGATGACACAACAGTAGTGGGGCTCATATCAGGAGGAGATGAGTCCGCATACAGAGATGAGGTCCAGAAGCTGGTGAGATGGTGCTCAGATAATAATCTGCTATTGAATATAAAAAACCCAAAAGAACTGTTTATTGATTGTAGAAAGCATAGAAGTGAGCCGCCTCCTCTATATATAGGCAAGGAGTGTGTGGAGAGGGTGGAGGCTTTTAAGTTTCTGGGTGTTCATATTTCTCACAACCTTACCTGGGCAGTTCCTCAAGAAGAATGGCCTGAATGCACAGTTGCTGGTTTTATTTTATCACTCTGCTATTGTTTGCGTTCTGTCATATGGCATCACGGTTTGGTATGAGGGCTGTTCAGCCGCAGACCGCAAAGCCTTCCAGAGAGTGATTGAGACTGCGCAAAAAATCACTGGTGTTCTCTCCCTTCTCTGGAAGAGATTTCCAGGTCTCGGTACCTCAACAGAGCTACTGCCATCATTAAAGACTGTGCTCATCCAGGCCATGATTTCTTTCACTTGCTCCCCTCAGGAAAGCGGTACAGATCCCATTAAACCTGGACTACCAGCTTTAATCATAGTTTTTTTCCCAGCAGCAGTACGTATTTTGAACGGATTTATGTAACACGCACAGACTGCTGATATTATTTTGTTATTTTAGGTTATTTTGTGGCAACAACCCTGTGTGAATAAGCTGGTCTTATTTATTTTTCGCTCAGTATGTTTTATTATTGCTATGAACATATTGTATTTAACTTTTGAGTTATTATTGTTTTAAGCATTATTTATTGTTGTAATTATGAGAATGTTAAATGCATGAGTGAACTGTGAGTATGATAGTTTGTTTTAGAGAGCAGCATCTGACTTTAGTTATATTGGTTTTTAGCAATGGAATGAAAATAAAGGCACTTTGACTTTGACTTTTCTACCAAAGCAGGGTGGGGTTAAAAGCTGATCACTGATCAGCATAAAATGCCGAATGTAATTTTGCATGGTACATTTAGAAAGCAAACGATGGCACAATATTTTATGAGCATTTATTTAGTGTGTTGTATTTCCCATAACCGTGCATGTGTTGTGTCACACACCATTACGCTTTCTGTTGACCGGAACTGTTTTAAAACCTGTTTTCCACAGATTGAAATTTACAGATTTCACGCATTTATTCAACCCTCCTACTTGTTATATCGTTGCTTCACTGTGATTACTTTGGTTAAAAAGGTTCATTCGTTTTTGAAAAAAATGAAACAAGTACAGTATTTGGTAACACAGAAAAAATGTTGAGTTGTACGGAGACATTTTACACCGCATGTGGAACCCTCGATTTATTTGAATCAATGTTATCCTTAAAAAAAATGAAAACCGAGTCACGGGGCATTTGCAGAAATTCAACACCAACAAGATCCACTCTATAGGTGTCAACGATGGCCCTCATGAGCCATCAATGAGACGCCGAGAGCCAGCCGATGAGTTTGCGTATTTTATTTACACAGGATAACAGTTCAAAATATTAAGCCATGTGGGACAAAAACACGAACATACACTTGGGTGCCAAATTACAGGTCACAAGAGAAAAGCACACTGTGAAACAGACTAAGAGGGAAAACACAGAGGGAAGAAAACTTCAGAATCCAAAGATGGGATTATACCGAGGAATGTTCGACGAGGAACGTTAGATGAGGTCGCAGCCCGGAGTAACCTAAGCTGCTCCCTTAAATAGGGCTAAGGATGAGACAGCTGATGAGGCAGTCATCAACTCAATACAATTCAGCTGTCAGGAGCTCAGCTCTGACAGCCGGAAGCCCCTCTGAGAGCTGTCACAATAAAGGCTCGGAGAGCCATAGGGAACACACACCAGATGGGAGGAAAATACTGCATGACCCGAGCGTGAACAATATCGGCGCTCAGACCATGACAGTACTCCCCCCCCAAACGGCGCACTCTGGGTGCCGTGTGACACCCAAGCCCCCCCCCCCCCTCCCAACCAGGGTGGGAGGATGGGGAAAAGGCCAGGAGGCGAGAACCAGAGAGAAAAAAAAAAAACAACAAAAAAAAACCAACATCAAGACAAGGAACCGGAACAAAGAGTGACAAGGGAGAACACAGGAAATATAACATGAAGCAATTACAGAGCATGGGAAGAAAAACCCCCCACAATACTCCATGGGCTGCACGGTGGCGCAGTGGTTTAGCACTGTGGCAGCACAGTTTACCCTCGGCCGGGGGATCGCGGGGATCATGAGATCGTGGGTTCGATTCCAGCCCCCGACCAACAGTGAGCTGTGTGGAGTTTGCATGTTCTCCCCGTGTTGCGCGGGTTTACTCCGGGATTTCTCCGGTTTCCTCCTGCATACCAAAAACATGTAGGTTTAGGGCGCTCGCGCACGCAACGACCAGCAGCCGGTGGCTTGTCACCAGACTGCAAACCAAATCTACCTACGGGTACAAATAAGTAACAAAAAAAAAAAAAAAAAAATAATGCACGGGTGGCACAACAGACAGGACAACAAATGCAAATAACAGGAGTACAAGGCCTATAAACCAAGATACACAGGCCCATAAGAAACAAAGTGGCAACCACATATCATCCCTCAGACAGAGGAGGAGAGAAAAAAAAAAAACCCTGGTTAAATAGCAGTGAATACATAGTCCCAAAACAGTACAAATGACAAAACACCAGAGCGACCCTAATATTTCAGTGGAGAGGAGAAAACAAAAACAGGGATGACGGCAAGCAGAGCCCAATGAGACAACAATTAGGTCTGGTGGTCTACCTGCGTCCAGCGTCCAGATCGCAGGCAGGAGAAAAAGGAAGAGTTTGGGCGGCTGACCCCAGTCCCAGGCCCAGAGAAACAGGTCCTCTGGCGGCCGGACCAGGTTGCCAAACAGAAAGTTCAGTCTGTCGGGTGGCCGACCCAGAACGCCAAATGGGCGAAGCAGTTTCTCAAGCGGCTGACCCGCGTCATTCCGCCACCAGGACCGCCGGGGAGAATCCGGAGATGGCCTCCCTGTTGAGAGGGGTAGCGAGGGAGAGCCAAGCCGATAACTTGGAAACCCAGCGGCCTCAGGTGGAAGGGAAAAGGGGACGGGGAAAGGGGAAGGGACCAGTCCGGCGCTGATCGGCGAAGAATTCAATTTAATTCAATTCAACTTTATTTATATAGCGCCATTTCACAACAACAGTCATCTCATAGCACTATCAACTGTAGGGGGAACCCCCACAGTTGCAGAAAGACCCCAGCAATCAGGCGATCCCCTGTGAGCAAGCACTTGGCGACGGTGGAGAGGAAAAACTCCCTTTTAACAGGAAGAAACCTCCAGCAGAACCAGGCTCAGGGAGGGGCAGTCATCTGCTGCGACTGGCTTAGGGGTGAGGGGACAGAGAAGAAGAAAAGAACAGACATGTAGAGAGCAAACAGCACGATGGGGACTCAATCTATGGGAGAGAACAAACAGATGTTAATGACCAGCAAAAAAGAATATTTCATAGAGAGTGAGGAAAGGAGTGAGGCCCAGTGCATTACTGGAGGTCCCCCGGCTGACTAAACCTATTAGCAGCATAACTAAGGGAGGGTTCAGAAACACATGATCCCTCCCTAATTGTAGGCTATATCAAAAAGGTAGGTTTTAGCCCTATTCTTAAAAACAGAGATTGAATCTGACTCCCGAATCCAGATTGGCAACTGATTCCACAGGAGAGGAGCTTGATAACTGAAGGCTCTGCCTCCCATTGTACTTTTGGAGATTCTAGGTATTACAAGTAATCCTGCATTTTGGGAGCGTAGTGCTCTGTTAGGATAATACAGTAGTATCAGATCTTTTAAATAAAAAGGAGCCTGATTGTTTAGAGCTTTGTAAGTAAGAAGAAGGATTTTAAACTTAATTCTAAACTCTATGAGAAGCCAATGAAGGGAGGTCAGAACCAGAGAGATATGATCTCTCTTTCTAGTACCTGTTAAAACTCTTGCTGCAGCATTTTGGATCAGCTGAAGACTTTTTAAAGATGTTTTAGGACAGCCTGATAATAAAGAATTACAATAATCTAATCTCGAGCTAACAAAAGCTTGGATCAGTTTCTCAGCATCACTCTGAGACAAGATGCTCCTAATCTTGGCAATATTACGCAAATGATAGAAGGCAGTCTTAGAAACAAATTTAATATTCAATTCAATTCAATTCAACTTTATTTATATAGGGCCATTTCACAACAACAGTCTTCTCATAGCACTATCAACTGTAGGGGGGAACCCCCACAGTTGCAGAAAGACCCCAGCAATCAGGCGATCCCCTGTGAGCAGCACTTGGCGACGGTGGAGAGGAAAAACTCCCTTTTAACAGGAAGAAACCTCCAGCAGAACCAGGCTCAGGGAGGGGCAGTCATCTGCTGCGACTGGCTGGGGGGTGAGGGGATAGAGAAGAAGAAAAGAACAGACATGTAGAGAGCAAACAGCACGATGGGGACTCAATCTATGGGAGAGAACAAACAAATGTTAATGACAAGCAAAAAAAAAAAAAAAAATTCATAGAGAGTGAGGAAAGGAGTTTGGCCCAGTGCACTATTGGAGGTCCCCCGGCTGACTAAACCTATTAGCAGCATAACTAAGGGAGGGTTCAGAAACACATGATCCCTCCCTAATTGTAGGCTATATCAAAAAGGTAGGTTTTAGCCCTATTCTTAAAAACAGAGATCGAGTCTGACTCCCGAATCCAGATTGGCAGCTGATTCCACAGGAGAGGAGCTTGATAACTGAAGGCTCTGCCTCCCATTGTACTTTTGGAGATTCTAGGTATTACAAGTAATCCTGCATTTTGGGAGCGTAGTGCTCTGTTAGGATAATACGGTAGTATCAGATCTTTTAAATATAAAGGAGCCTGATTGTTTAGAGCTTTGTAAGTAAGAAGAAGGATTTTAAACTTAATTCTAAATTCTATGGGAAGCCAATGAAGGGAGGCCAGAACCGGAGAGATATGATCTCTCTTTCTAGTACCTGTTAAAACTCTTGCTGCAGCATTTTGGATCAGCTGAAGACTTTTTAAAGATGTTTTAGGACAGCCTGATAATAAAGAATTACAATAATCTAATCTAGAGCTAACAAAAGCGTGGATCAGTTTCTCAGAATCAGAATCAGAATCAGAATCAGAATCAGAATCAGAATAAACTTTATTGCCAAGCATGTAAAAAACACACGAGGAACTTGACTTGACATTGGTGCGCATGCGCGCGACACAACGACACGGCAGCCATAATAGGCGCCTCATCAAACAGAGATAGATAAGAAAGGGAGGGGAAGGGAGGGAACGACACAAGGGGGGAGGAGAAAAAAAACTTCGTTATCATAATACAGCTTATTTTTAAGCAGATTATGATTACAATGAAAAAAAATCTCTCAATAGCACAGAGCAACAACTCAGAATTTCACAAGACACAAGAGAGCAGTGTACAGTATATCTTTAATCAGTTCATGAATCAATGTGTGTGCGGTGTTGAGCAGTGTTGATGATAATAAGAGAGACCCAAGGACCCTTGGCAGAAGATGTTTTGTCTGTCTGGCGCCCAGTCTTATCTGGCGCTGCAGCTGGCTGTCCAAGGCCTTGTGCTCATGATTTTGAAAAAACACAGTCTGCAGACAGCCAGGAGGAATTTTCATGGGGAATAATAATGCCAAATAGGACTGATCACAGAGGAGACTTGTATTTCTTCTGTAGATTCAGTACATTAATCCTTCATTGCGCAGCTTTGAATTCGTCGTGGAAAGACCTGAGCGAACCCATGATGTAATCCACCTTACGAGACAGTTCTCCAGTAGTCGCTATCAGGGTCTTCTCCAGTTTCTCAATTTGTTGGATGCACCTCGCCTGGCCAGCATTTTGATAGGTTGAATCCATCTTCAGCAATTTACGGTAAACCAAGACAATTCCCGTCCCAATCAGAATTATCCCAATCACCAAGATTACGAAGATAAACAAATCTTCAATATCTTCGATAGAGAGATTTTTTTTTTTTTTTTTTTTTCTCAGCATCACTCTGAGACAAGATGCTCCTAATCTTGGCAATATTACGCAAATGATAGAAGGCAGTCTTAGAAACAAATTTAATATGTGAATTGAAGGACAGATCTTGATCAAAAATAATTCCAAGGTTCCTCACAGAGCTATTAAGAGAAAGAGTATCCACATCCAAACTGAAAGTTTGATTTGGAAAGGAATTTCTAAGGTTTTTTGGACCAACAAGAATGACTTCAGTCTTATCTGAATTTAATAGCAGGAAATTACAAGTCATCCAAGCTTTGATTTCCTTAAGACAGGCTTCTAACTTGGCTAATTGATTACTATCATCTGGCTTCATTGACAGGTATAATTGTGTGTCATCAGCATAACAGTGAAAATGTATACAGTGCTTTCTAATAATGTTGCCTAACGGAAGCATATATAAACTAAAAAGAGTAGGGCCTAGCACAGATCCCTGTGGAACTCCATGACTGAGCTTTGAGTTGAAAGAAAACTCATTATTTACATGAACAAACTGGAACCTATCAGATAAATAAGATCTAAACCACTGCAACGAAGTTCCATTAAGTCCAACATAGTGTTCTAATCTATCAAGTAGAATATTATGATCGATAGTATCAAAAGCTGCACTAAGGTCTAAAAGGACAAGTACAGAAACTAGTCCATTATCAGATGCAATGAGGAGGTTGTTAGTGACCTTCGCTAAGGCTGTTTCAGTACTATGATGGATTCTAAACCCAGATTGAAACTCTTGAAGTAAACCATTTCCCTGCAGGTGGTCAAATAATTGCGTAGCAACAACTCTTTCTAAGATTTTTGAAATGAAAGGGAGATTAGAGATTGGTCTATAGTTAGCTAAAGCTCCTGGATCTAGCGTTGGCTTTTTGAGTAAGGGTTTAATTACAGCCGTTTTAAAAGCCTGCGGTACATGGCCTAAAGTTAATGAAGAATTGATTATATGAAGAATAAAGCTACCAATAAGTGGGAAGACTTCTAAAAATAACCTGGTAGGAATAGGGTCTAAAAGACAAGTTGAAGGTTTGGATGAGGAAACTATTTTGTCTAACTCACAAAGGTCGATTGGAGTAAACTCATCAAGACAGACATCAATAGAATAAGTTGTAGTAGTTACAGTATTTAAGTTAACTGTGGGAAGAATCTGATTGATTTTATCTCTGATGGATGAAATTTTATTATTTTATTATTATTTTATTAATATGTGAATTGAAGGACAAATCCTGATCAAAAATAACTCCAAGGTTCCTCACAGAGCTATTAAGAGAAAGAGTAACTGCATCCAAACTGAAAGTTTGATTTGGAAAGGAATTTCTAAGGTTTTTTGGACCAACAAGAATGACTTCAGTCTTATCTGAATTTAATAGCAGGAAATTACAAGTCATCCAAGCTTTGATTTCCTTAAGACAGGCTTCTAACTTGGCTAATTGATTAGTATCATCTGGCTTCATTGACAGGTATAATTGTGTGTCATCAGCATAACAGTGAAAATGTATACAGTGCTTTCTAATAATGTTGCCTAACGGAAGCATATATAAACTAAAAAGAGTAGGGCCTAGCACAGATCCCTGTGGAACTCCATGACTAAGCTTTGAGTTGAAAGAAAACTCATTATTTACATGAACAAACTGGAACCTATAAGATAAATAAGATCTAAACCACTGCAACGAAGTTCCATTAAGTCCAACATAGTGTTCTAATCTATCAAGTAGAATATTATGATCGATAGTATCAAAAGCTGCACTAAGGTCTAAAAGGACAAGTACAGAAATTAGTCCATTATCAGATGCAATGAGGAGGTCGTTAGGAGGTCGGAGGTCGAATCTGCAGCTTCTTCTCCGAACCCCACACGGACTGACTCTGAGCTCACGTTGGGTCCCCAGCGGAACCATGCCGCACCCTCGACGGACCCCGACTGGGTTAGAGCAGTGTCCATGACTGACCCCGACTGGGTCAGCTTAGCACCCACATCGGACCCCGATTGGGCTGGAACACAACCCACAACGGACCCCAATTGGGCCGGAACACAACCCATGACAGACCCCGATTGGGTCAATGCTGCACCCACGATGGACCCCAATTCGGTCGTGGTTGCACCCATGTCGGACCCCGATTGGGTCAATGCCGCACCCGCGATGTACTCCGACTGGGTCGGCGCAGCACCAGGGACGGCCTCCAAACCCGAACCCGGAACCTCCAGCACAATGACCGAGATTGACTCCGCACTGGTGACCCTGGGAGAAGGCTCAGGAGAAAAAGAAGAAAAGGGATCAGGATCACCGGTAGCGACAGAGCCCAGTGAGACGAGTTCGGATGCAGCCGACGGCTGCACCCAGCTCGTCTCCCCGAGAGACAGGCAAGAATGCTCCAGAATTGAGAGGAGAAAGACAAAATAGAGCACTTGCCTGATCTCGAGTTCTGTCACCGTCCAGGACTTCGACAATACGGGTTCAGAAGGAAGAAGGTCGTCATCTGGTTCCCACTCGGCTACGGCGGGCCCCGCAGTCAGCATGATGGAGTCCACAGTCTGGAGATTCCCTGATGCAGATGTCCATGCCGAGGGCCCACACGGCATGGTGGCAGGGGATCCGTGACCTGCCGGGTCGGACTGTCCCTCCGTGGAGACCCGGGGATGCTTGCTCGTCGGCGCAGGCTCCAATCTGCAGTCCGCCCTCCTCCTCTGCCTGTGTTGTGGCTGCGGGGCTGGATCCAGGCTCTCCAGGCCCGCAGGCTCCCTCCTCGTCTGACGGCTTAGTCCACTCTCAGGGGAAGGAGACACAAAGGTAGCAGGCTCATAATTAATTACTGCAGCAGGTGGAGGGAGCTCGGGGGACTGTGAACCCCGAACTCCACCCCAGGAAACAAACAAGGCAGTTCATCCAGTGAAGGAAAAGAATGAAGAGACACTTACCTGATCCACTGAGGGCAGCTGGAACCCGCTGCAGTGGTCTTGGTTTTCCCCTTCCCCCACTGGATGGAGACAGAGGACCCCCCGGGAAGACGAAGAGGAGCCTCTTGCACCGGATCAGGAACGGGAGCAGCTGGAGACGGACTTGTGGAATTCACAGCAGCTGGAGGGGGCGTCGAGGAGGGGAGAGGAACAGCCAAGGTCAACCGAGATCGAGGAGCTGACAGAACAGCAGGTACAGGTGACCCGGAGGGGGAGACTGCGGGATTTCCCTCTTGACATAACGCAGGAGAAACAGCTGACTGGGAGGCAGAGTTACTTCAACGACCCGGAACTGGATCCGGACGGGGTTCTCACAGAGGCTTACCAGTGGATGTGTGATGATGTTTACCGGAAGAGGGCGAAGTGAAGCCAGGGAAACGCTGCACTTGGGCTGGACGGGCGACAGGAGCTGACTCCCGAGGCGATGAATGGAGTCGCCCCACCATCGGCCTCGTGCCAGGATTTCCCTCCAGTCCACGGATCTCCTTCCTCGTCGGGGATGCCGTTCTTGGGGAAGGAGGTGAGGGTTCCTTGGCTGCGCTCTCGAGCGCTCTCTTTAGTCGTTCACGTTTGGACACAATCCACGTCACTTGCTCTTTTCCCTCCGGAAAGGAGGTGAGATGGTATTTCAATAGCTTCCTCTGAGCGAGACCCAGCGGCTTGTATGTGGCATAGGTGGCCATGAGAAGACGGGCTTCTGCCAGGTAGCCATCTACCTGGCAGTAGATGGCTTACTACTCTGTAAGTAGTCTGATAGACTACTTACAAGACAGTCAACTTCTTCATCCACATCAATTTGGTTTTAGACCAGGATACTCAACAGAAACAGCAAATTGTTGCCTTATTGAAAACGTCAAACAGTCCTTGGACAGGGGTAATGTGGTAGGAGCTGTTTTTCTAGATCTCAAAAAGGCTTTCGATACTGTAAACCACAGTTTGCTTTTATCCAAAATGGTATCTTTTAACTTCTCCCCAAATACATTAGAATGGTTTGCATCTTATCTCCAGAATAGAGAACAGTGTGTAAAAGTTCACCAGGATAAATCCTCATTTTTAAACAACCGCATGGGTATCCCACAAGGGTCCATTCTTGGTCCTTTACTTTTCAGCATTTTTATTAATGACTTGCCGTTACACTGCTCAGCTGCAACATGCCAACTTTATGCAGATGATGCAGTTATTTACACAGCTGCCAAGACTCCAGCACAGGCTGCAGATGTACTGTCTACAAGTATGGTTGATGTCCAAGAGTGGCTCCTCAAGAACCATCTATTGCTGAACCTTCAGAAAACAGTCTCAATGTGCTTTTCAATCAAAAAATGTAACCTGCAACATTTTAAAGTTAATATACATGATCATGACATCAGTTTAGCTACAGAATTCAAATACCTTGGCATTGTACTAGATCCTCAACTCAAATTTAATCTTCATATAAAGAAAATTTCAAAAACAGTAAAAAAAAATCTGAACTGCTTTAAATTAATTAGATATTACATACCTTACGAAGCAGCTGCACTGTATATGCATTCTATGGTTTTTTCTCATATATCATACTGTTTGACAGTCTGGGCTCAAGCAGCCCCTTCCACAATAAGACATATAGGTTCATTATATAATCAAACCCTAAAAATCTTGGACAAAAAGCCCATTAGGTGGCATCACTGTAATGTTTTAAAAAAATACAACCTATTGAGTTTTGAGAGCTTCATTGACCTCTGTCTTCTGAAATTAATGTTCAAATGTTTCCATAAATCAGCACCCGAGCCACTTGCTGGTTTCGTCCAAAGACAGGACAGCAGCAGAGCCACCAGGAGTTCTGTTAACAATAACTGTAAAATATTCCACCGCAGAACCACATTTGGACAAACAGCTTTCTCTATAAAGGGCAGTCACATCTGGAACACAATGCCAAATGAAATTAAAATAATAACGGACTTTAAAACATTCACTAAAAATGTTAAAAACTGGCTGAAAAATAAACAAGAATGTACTCATGTATGAATTATTTGTCTGCAAAGTGAGAGTGAATGAAGGGAAGGAATAAATGTGTTTGTTTATAGTGAGTGACGGAGGGAGGAAGGCCTGAAATAGGCAAATGTGAGTTATGTTATATGTGTTAAATGTGAGTCAGGCTGTTATATTTGTGTATTTATAATATTTATAATATTTATGTTAAATGTGAGTCAGGCTGTTATATTTGTGTATTTATAATATTTATAATATTTATAATTGTGTATTTATAATTTTTCTGCATTGATGTATGTGGTTATTGTGTATATTTTTTATCTTGATTCTTTTTTCTAAAGCCCATCCAGGGACAAGAGTTGCAAATTAGCTAATAGCTATACACTCTATGTGCAACACATCAGATTGATTGTCTTTGATTAATTGTCTATGTTTATTGCACTGTCCCTGTCAAATAAACTAATCTACTACTACTACTATCTACCTCCTGAAGCCACTCGGGGCAATACCCACGCTCGAGAGCTGACATACTGAGCGATACGAGCTCCCCGGAGAAGGGAAAAAAACTCAAGTCCAAAGCAAACTCACGGTGACCGGCGTCTCAGTCTGGCTGCGACCTACTGTCAACGATGGCCCTCACGAGCCATCAATGAGATGCCGAGAGCCAGCCGATGAGTTTGCGTATTTTATTCACACAGGATAACAGTGCAAAATAATAAGCCACGTTGGGCAAAAACGCAAACGTACACTTGGGTGCCAAATTACAGGTTACAAGAGAAAAGCACACTGTGAAACAGACTAAGAGGGAAAACACTTACAGTACAGAGGGAAGAAAACTCCAGAATCCAAAGACGGAATGAAACCGAGGAATGTTCAACGAGGAACGTTTGATGAGGTTGCAGCCCAGAGTAACCTAAGCTGCTCCCTTAAATAAGGTTAAGGATGAGACAGCTGATGAGGCAGTCATCAACTCAATACAATTCAGCTGTCAGGACCTCAGCTCTGACAGCTGGAAGCCCCTCTGAGAGCTGTCACAATAAAGGCTTGGAGAGCCATAGGGAACACACACCGGATGGGAGGAAAATACTGCAAGACCTGAGCGCGGATGATATCGGCGCTCAGACCATGACAATAGGGTATAAGTACCATGTTGCGGTGTAATAAAAACACAAGGGCTAGGGAACGACTAAACTCTCAACTATTTTATTTTTGAATCATTTGGACTAAAAAAGAATTAATCCACACTCCAGTAAATGGAATAGATTTATTTGTTCTTACAATCACGGTAAAAGGTTAGACAAAAACAAAAACAAAAAACCCTACAATATTGTAAAATACATTTTTTTTTTTACACACATGCATATTCTCAATGCACTCGAGTGAAAAAAAAACACTAACTAAAAGCAAATTATACAGCGATACACATTGCGATGATTTCATCCTTGCGGTCAATCGGTTGTGGAACAAAGATAGTTTTAGTAAAAGCATGCTGATCAGTCTCTGGAGTGCCGGAATGAAGTGCCTGTTCCTCAGTCTTTTTGTGATCTCTTCAAAGACTCCACCGGGCAATCGTGGTGGTTTTGATCCAAGTGGTTGATCCGACAACCATTGCATATTTCTTCTCCATATTCGCCGATGGCAACGTCCAGAAATTTGAGCAACCCAAATGTTACTATATCCAGAAACATGGGAGGTAGACGATCCGCCGTGTATATTGGGTCACCTTCCTCGAAAACCACGTCAAAGCCTGTAGAGGGAGAACTATGTGGAGGGTCAGCGGCGTATTCTTCAGCATCTGTAGAACAGATCAGCTCTGTTGCAGAAGGGAGGGTGGGTGAAGACGGTTGGGGAGGACCCTCCTTGCTCGACATTTTCAGAGACAATAACTCTTCCCAAGGGACTTGTTCAAAACACCCTTAAATGACATAACGCACGGCTCAGGAGACGCACACACACAGGCTTAGAGTAGTTCAAAGAGTTTATTAACAGCAGGAGTGAATGAGTGCGTGTCTGCGGGATGTAAATGTGTTGGTGATGGTGTCTGCTCCAGGCACAGAGGCAGGTGACCGTACAGCCGAGCAACCCTATGGAGAGAGCACAGGGAGAGGGTGACGGGCATACACCAACACAGGAGGAATTTATGGCGAGAGAAGGACTTACTTGGTGGGTCAGGACAGCTGGCACAACAAGGGGGCGAAGCCCGGAAGACAGCCACCTGGAGAGCTCCGTACAGCAGCGAGGATTGGGCGATGGAGTGGAGATGTCCGCCGCTGGGGAATCCACCTGTGCACAGGGGAGAAGACTGAAGAAAAGAGGTAAGCGATCTTCTTACCAAAATGGTGACGCTGAAGGGAAGTATGCTCACAACGGTGAGGGACGAAGTCTGACGGCTTCAGGCCGAGCCTCCGGGCGAGACGGCCTTTATCCCTCGCCGCTGATGATTGTCAGGTGCGTGAGCAGGTGGCGCCGTTGATGAATGGCGCGGCGTGACAGTACTCCCCCCTCTAGCAGCGCCTCCTGGCGATGGCTTATCCGGGTGCGCTCGGTGGAAGTCCGCGATGAGCGATGGGTCCAACACAAACGACGGGGGCACCCATTGTCGATGCTCGGGCCCATAGCCCTCCCAGTCCACCAAGTATTGCAACCCACGACCTCGGCGCCGGGAGTCCAGGATGGAGGAGACGGACCAGGCCGGATGGCCACCAATCATCCGGGGCGCGGGTTGCGCTGCAGGAGGAGGGCAAAGGGGGTCAGTGACTGCCAGTTTCACCTTCGACACATGAAAAGTGGAATGGATGCGGAGGGAGGGGGGAATAGCCACGCGCACAGCCACCGGGTTGATGATCCGGGTGATGGGAAAGGGACCCATGAAACGCTGTGCCAGCTTCCTCCTCTCGCCTTTTAATGTGACGTCCTGGGTAGACACATACACGAGTTGCCCAACTCTGTACGCCGGGGCAGGTCTTCTGTGCCGGTCCGCCACGGTCCTGTTGCGCTCCGCTGTGCGTAAAAGCGCATGACGCGCGGCAGCCCAGGTGGAGCGGAACTGCCTAAGGTGCGCCCTAACGGAGGGGACAGTCACCTCGTTCTCCTGCGCTGGAAACAGCGGGGGGTCGTAACCCAGGGACGCCTTGAAGGGGGACATCCCCGTTGCAGAAGAGCGGGTGGTGTTGTGGGCATACTCCACCCAGGCGAGATGGTTGCTCCAGGACGTCGGCTTGGATCTGGTAACACAGCGGAGCGCAGCCTCCAGCTCCTGATTGGTCCTCTCACACTGCCCGTTAGACTGGGGGTGATGGCCGGAGGAGAGGCTCACCTTGGCTCCGATGGCGTTACAAAAGGATCTCCAAACCTCGGATGAAAATTGGGGGCCCCGGTCCGAGACCACGTCCACCGGAATCCCGTGCAGCCTGACCACGTGTTGGACGAGGAGGCCCGCCGTCTCCAGGGCAGTAGGGAGACCTCGCAGGGGAACGAAGTGCGCCGCCTTGGAGAAACGGTCCACAATGGTCAGGACGGTGTCAAAGGAGTTGGAAACGGGGAGTCCGGTGACGAAGTCCAGTGCGATGTGCGACCAGGGCCTGCCGGGGACGGGCAGAGGCTGGAGCAGACCCGCTGGGGGGGCATTTCCCGACTTGCTGGTGGCACAGATTGGGCAAGCCCGGGCGTAGCGGGCTGCATCCCTCCGCAGGCCTGGCCACCAAAAGGACCGCTGGAGGAGGCTGATCAGGCTGATTTTTTTTTTTTTTTTTTTTTTTTTTTTTCTCTCGGCGCCACACGAGTCGGCTGCCTTTTGCAACAGCGGCTCGATTCCGAGTCTTTTTCCCTTCCTCTCTCTTTTGATCCGTCTTTTTTTTTCACCCCACTTATATCACGGACACACAGATCGTCCTAAATGTCTCCTGAGCCGGTGGACGGAGCCACTGTCTATAGCAGGATACGATACAGCAGAGAACAGCTGCTAGCATTCAACCGCCACCCGGTCCCATTGGAAAAACTCGACATACCGAGTGAACTGAGGCGAAAACGCCGCGGCTGCCGGGCTGGAGTAAGGCGGAGGACAAAAAATATAAGGTACAGACCCTCCCTTCCATCTGTTGTCATGGGAAATGTACGGTCGATACTGGGAAAGTTAGATGAGCTAGCGGCTATCTCCCGTTATGATAGCACATACCGGGAGTGCTCTCTCCTTTTGTTTACTGAGACGTGGCTAACTGAACTAGCAGCAGATGCTAACATTGAGCTGGAGGGTTTTCACATGATACGAGCTGACCGAACACCAGACAGTGGCAAGGCTAGGGGCGGTGGAGTGATCATGTATGTTAACAACAACTGGTGCAGACCGGGACATATCACTGTTAAACAACGACACTGCAGCAAAGACATTGAGTTGCTAGCTGTTAGCATGAGGCCTACATATCTCCCGAGAGAACACTCACACGTGATCTGCATTGTTGTTTATGCAAATCCGACGGCGAACGCTGGGACAGCACGTGACGTCATCCATTCAGTAACCAGCAGGCTGCAGACAGAACACCCAGATGCTCTTCTCCTCATCTCAGGCGATTTCAACCATGTTTCACTGTCTCCCATTCTACCCACGTTCACCCAGTATGTCACATGCCACACTAGAGACAATAAAACACTGGATTTATTCTACGCAAACACTAAGGAGGCGTACACCTCATCACAACTACCCCCACTCGGGAGATCGGATCACAACTTGGTTCATCTCCGGCCGGTGTACAAACCCCTAGTGCACAGACAACCTCCGGCCATGCACACTGTGGAGTTATGGTCTGAGGAGACAATGGACACCCTAAAGGGCTGTTTTGAAGCCACCGCCTGGAAGCAGCTCTGCGATCCACATGGTGAGGACATCGATGGCCTCATTCACACCTTCACGGGCTACCTCAGCTTCTGTGTGGACAAATCCGTTCCCACCAAGACCATACGGCGTCACTCAAACAACAAACCCTGGATCAACCCTGAGATAAAAACACTTCTGAGAGAGAAGAAGAGGATCTTCAGGTCGGGGAACAGGGAGATGCTGAAGTCCGTATAGAGGGAGCTGAGGAGAAAGATCAGAGAAGGCAAGGACAGCTTCAGGAAGAAGATGGAGGACAAGCTGCAACAGAGCGACATCAGCGGGGTCTGGAGAAACCTCAAAACCATCTCGGGGCTCCAGAATACCTCCCCCCAGGCCACAGGGGGCAGGGAGTGGGCGAACAACCTGAATCTGTTTTTCAATAGATTTGACCAACCGCCCTCCCCCCTGACTGCACAACAACCACTGCTGCCTCTAAAGAAATCAAGTCCTGCTGCCCACTCCCCACTCTACCAACACCCCCCCACTCCCAACACACAGCCCCCCATCCTGACCCTGACCAGGACCCAGGTGAGGACGGAGCTGAGGAAGATCAAGGCGAGGAAGGCGCCGGGACCGGACGGCATCAGCGCAAAGCTCCTCAAGTCCTGTGCAGACCAGCTGTGTGGGATTGTGACGTATATCTTCAACATGAGCCTGAAACTGGGGAGGGTACCACAGCTGTGGAAAACATCTTGTGTGGTACCTGTACCAAAAACTTCCCACCCCAAAGACCTGAACAGCTACAGACCGGTGGCCTTGACGTCCCACTTGATGAAGACCCTGGAGAGACTGCTCCTTGCTCACCTCCGCCCCCTGGTGGAACCAGCGATGGATCCACTCCAGTTCGCCTACCAGCATGGCATTGGGGTGGAGGATGCGGTGATCTTCCTCCTTCACCGTTCTCTGTCCCACCTGGAGAAGCCCGGGAATATGGTGAGGATCATGTTCTTTGACTTCTCCAGTGCTTTCAACACCATCCAACCGATGATCCTGAAGGACAAGCTGCTGCGCGCAGGGGTGGACCAGCACCTGTCATCATGGATCCTGGACTACCTCACGAACCGGCCTCAGTTTGTGAGAACCCGGGACTGTGTGTCCGACACGATCATCAGTAGCACGGGGGCCCCCCAGGGAACGGTGCTGGCTCCCTTCCTGTTCACTCTTTATACTGCGGACTTCTCACACAACACAACACACTGCCATCTACAGAAGTTCTCTGATGACTCTGCGATCGTTGGCCTCATCTCCAATGGAGATGAAGCTGAGTACAGAGGGCTTATCCAGGACTTCGTGGACTGGTGCCATCGGAACTGCCTCCAGATCAACGCGAGGAAAACTAAGGAGCTGGTGGTGGACTGCCGCAGGCATGGGCAGCCCCTCACAGTACCAGTAAATATACAGGGAACAGACATCGAGATGGTGACATCCTATAAGTACCTGGGTATTCATCTGAACAATAAACTAGACTGGTCACACAATACTGATGCACTCTACAAGAAGGGACAGCGCAGGCTGTTCCTGCTGAGGAGACTCAGGTCTTTTGGTGTACAAGGGGCGCTGCTGAAGTCATTCTATGACACGGTGGTGGCATCAGCCATCACTTTTGGAGTGGTCTGCTGGGGCAGTGGCATTACTGCAGCCGATAGGAAGAGACTGAACAAACTGATTAAGAAAGCTAGCTCTGTCCTGGGGCAGCGCCTTGATCCGATGGAGGAGATAGGAGAGAGAAGGACGGTGGCTAAACTGTCATCTCTGCTGGAGTCCGAGTTCCACCCTATGCAGGACATACTGAATGCACTGAGGAGCTCATTTAGCAGCAGACTACATCATCCCAGGTGCACAACCGAGAGGTTTCGTAGGTCCTTCCTACCAACGGCTGTCAGACTGTACAACCTAAGCAGGGCTGCTCGCAGAGATAGCAAAAAGACGTAACAAACTAATAGTTTTTTGAATGCAAAAGATGCAATAGACTTACACAATGGTCCTCTCCGGCATACAACTAGGAACATACCGGTCGCTATGGAGGGTGAGAATATGTATGGGCACATAATCATACCATGTAGGATAACTAAGTAGACGGTTATGCTGTTTCATTCCATCTAGCAACAATGCTCTGCACTGTGTGTGTTTATATATTTGCATATTTATTCCATCTAGCTACAATGCTCCGTACTGTGGGTGTTTATATATTTATATATCTACATATTATTCCATCTAGCTACATTGCTCCGCACTGTGTGTGTTTATATACTTGCATATTTATTCCACCTAGCTGCAATGCTCCGTACTGTGGGTGTTTATATATTTACATATTTATTCCATCTAGCTACAATGCTCTGCACTGTGTGTTCATATATTCATATATTTATTCCATCCAGCTACAATGCTCTGCACTGTGTGTCTGTGTGTGTGTGTATATATATATATTTTATAGTAATACGTACATATGTTTATTAGCTGCTCTTGCTTGCTTGTTTTTTTTCTTGCCTTCTGATTGTTGCTCTGAGTGTTGCTATCCCTGTGCTGTTGCAATCCTGGAATTTCCCCGTTGTGGGACTAATAAAGGCTTATCTTATCTTATCTTATCTTATCATCCGAGAGGTGCCGGGATGACAGGTGAGCCGGGAGGTGTGGAGCCAGTGGATGACCTCTCCTCGGACCGCAGATGGGACGAACAGTCTTCCCTCCGGTCCGCCGCCAGGATCAGGTTCCACCTCCTGCGCCTTCCGGATCTTGTCTTCAATGTCCCAAGAGATGGCACCGAGGACGCACGACCTGGGCAGGATAGTGTGGGGCGTCTCCTCAGCCTCCACGGGGGTGAACTGCCTAGAGAGGGCGTCAGGCAGGCCGTTTTTGGAGCCCGGCCTGAAGGTGATCGAGAAGCGGAACCTGGCGAAGAACAAAGACCAGCGCGCCTGGCGGGCATTCAGGCGCTTGGCAGATCGTAAATACTCTAAGTTCTTGTGGTCCGTCAGGACCACAAACGGCAGGTCCGCCCCCTCTAGCCAGTGGCGCCACTCCTGTAAGGCGAGTTTAATGGCCAGGAGCTCTCTGTCCCCCACATCGTAGTTCCTCTCCGCCGGGGACAGGCGCCGGGAGAAGAAGGTGCACGGCCGTTTGGCGCCATCGTCAGGTGACCGCTGGGATAACACTGCTCCCACTCCCGTGTCCGATGCGTCCACCTCCACAATGCACTGCAGCGCGGGGTCGACCTGGCGAAGGACCCGGGAGGAGGAGAACTCCGCCTTCAGCGCCCTAAAGGCAGCAGCGACCTCTTCAGTCCACCGGAACGGGACCTTCGGGGACGTGAGGCGGGTCAGCGGTCCGACGATCGAGCTGAAATTTGGGACAAAGCGGCGGTAAAAATTGGCGAAGCCAACAAACTGTTGCACCTGCTTCCGGGATGCGGGAGTAGGCCACTCCACCACCGCCTTCACCTTCTCTGGGTCTGGGAGCACCTGATCTTGAGCGATGATGAATCCCAGGAAGGATGTGGTCCTAGCGTAGAATTCGCATTTCTCAGCCTTCACGTACAGACGATTCTCCAGCAGTCTTTGGAGGACCCGCCTCACATGGACCTGGTGCTCGTCCCTGGACCTGGAGAAGATAAGGATGTCATCCAGGTAGACGAACACAAAAAGGCCGATGAAATCCCGGAGGACGTCATTAATGAGGCGCTGAAAGACGGCAGGAGCGTTGGTCAGCCCGAACGGCATGACGAGATACTCAAAGTGGCCGTTCGGGGTACGGAAGGCTGTCTTCCATTCATCTCCCTCCCGGATCCGGACGAGGTGGTAAGCGCTGCGTAAATCCAGCTTGGTAAACCAGGTCGCCCCCTGGAGGGAGTGAAAGGCAGTGTCCATGAGGGGCAGGGTGTAACGGTCCCTCTCAGTGATGTCATTCAGCGCTCGGTAGTCTATGCAGGGGCGGAGGGATCCGTCCTTCTTCCCGACAAAGAAAAACCCTGCCCCCACGGGTGACGACGATGGGCGAATAATCCCAGCGCTCAGAGATTCCTTCAGGTATGTATTCATGGTCTCCTTCTCCGGTGCCGACAGGCTGTAGAGCCGACCAGATGGCAGGGGAGCCCCCTGGCGGAGGTTGATGGCACAGTCATATGGTCGATGCGGGGGAAGAGACATAGCTTTCGATTTGCTAAATACCATACCCAGGTCGTGAAATTCTGGAGGCACCAGTGACAGGTCCGGAGGTGCTGTATCCGCCACAGGGGGAGCCGCGGACGGGGAGCAGGCGGCGGACTGAAGGCAGGTGCCCATACAGAAGGTACTCCATGCCGATACCCCAGCGGACCTCCAGTCCAGGACAGGGTTGTGGAGGCGTAGCCAGGGATACCCCAGGATGACGGGCGACACAGAGTTGGGCAGGACGTAAAATACCATCTCCTCCCGGTGGTTCCCTGAGATGATGACTGGGACAGGCATGGTTTGGTGAGAAACTCTCCCAAGGGAGGCACGGGAGAGATGGACCAGGGAGATGGGGTGTTTTAATGCCTGACAGCGGATGCCCAATCGGGTTGCCAGGCCTTGTGAAATGAAGCTGCCCTCTGCGCCCGAATCCACCAGTGCGTGGGTGAGGTGCCCAGTGGGATTGTGGCAAAAACGGATGGGCAGCTTTAATTGAGTGAGAGAGTCTAACCGGTTGGGACCCGCGAGGCTCCCTACAGCGATTCGCGGACCCCGCCGACTGGCTTTCCGCGGGCAACGCTCCACAGTGTGTTGGTCACCTCCGCAATACATGCAGAGGCCCAACTCACGGCGGCGTTGTTTCTCCGCAGGGGAAAGCTTGGTCCAGCCCGTCACCATCGGCTCCGACTCCTCGGGGCACAATGCTGGCGGCGCCGCCAGGGGGCGAGCTTGGAACAGGTGCGGCGAGACTCCACGAGGGCGAGAAGAAGAAGACTTCCGCCCCGAGGAGCGCTCGCGCAGCCTGTTATCCAAACTTATTGCTAAGGATGTCAGCTCCGCTAGCGTCCCAGGGATATCCCGTCCAGCCAGTTCATCCCTCAGATCACTATTGAGGCTGCGGAGGAACAGGCCACAGAGGGAGCGTTCCTCCCAGCCCAATTCCTCCGCCGCTACCCGGAAGTCGACCGAGTAGTCCGCTGCCGACCGGCCTCCCTGCTGGAGAGCGAGGAGCCGATCGACCTGGACCGTCTCGGTTTGAGAATGGTCAAAGACCTCCAGAAAGCGCCTCACGAACTGGTCATAGGTGAGGGTGGCATAACCTGGCCTCGCCATTACGGCGTAGGTCCAAGTTAACGCACGCCCCTCCAGAAGATTCCCTATGTAACCAATCCGACTGTGATCCGAGGGAAAATCTCCGGGCACACGGTGGAACACGGACTCACACTGCATAATGAACCCCCGCGCTCCGCCGAGCTTACCGCTAAAGCGGGCGGGGGTCGGAATCGGTGTGAGCCGAACCGGTGCCACCGGAGCCGGCTGGACGGCCGCTGGAACAGCAGGAGCCGCGCCACCCTGACGAGCCGGGGGGAACGGCTGTTGAGGATCCAAGCGGCCCAACCGGTTAGTTAAATTCAATAATTGATTAAAGATCACCTGTTGTTGATAAGCTATTTGATCCACTCTAGCCTCGAGAGTGGAAAACCGGTGTGCGAGCCCGCCGTCCGCCGAGCCGCTCTGCTGAAGCCGTACTGACATAACGCACAGCTCAGGAGACGCACACACACAGGCTTAGAGTAGTTCAAAGAGTTTATTAACAACAGGAGTGAATGAGTGCGTGTCTGCGGGATGTAAATGTGTTGGTGATGGTGTCTGCTCCAGGCACAGAGGCAGGTGACCGTACAGCCGAGCAACCCTATGGAGAGAGCACAGGGAGAGGGTGACGGGCATACACCAACACAGGAGGAATTTATGGCGAGAGAAGGACTTACTTGGTGGGTCAGGACAGCTGGCACAACAAGGGGGCGAAGCCCGGAAGACAGCCACCTGGAGAGCTCCGTACAGCAGCGAGGATTCGGCGATGGAGTGGAGATGTCCGCCGCTGGGGAATCCACCTGTGCACAGGGGAGAAGACTGAAGAAAAGAGGTAAGCGATCTTCTTACCAAAATGGTGACGCTGAAGGGAAGTATGCTCACAACGGTGAGGGACGAAGTCTGACGGCTTCAGGCCGAGCCTCCGGGCGAGACGGCCTTTATCCCTCGCCGCTGATGATTGTCAGGTGCGTGAGCAGGTGGCGCCGTTGATGAATGGCGCGGCGTGACATTAAAGAGTCATGCGTGGATTGGCCTCCATTTTGGTTTGGGGTTAGATGGGGTGGTCGGCGGTCTTCTTTTAAAATCATTAGGATGGGCGGGGTTAGGTGCGGGAGGTCGTGGGAGTGGCGTCATCTGGAAAAGCCAGGGTTTTTTTCATCATGATCATATCTCTTGCGTTACGGCTGGAAATGAAAAGGGCCTTGAGCTTTTTGCCTTTCTCGTCAACTATTTTGACCCACGCCGTTGTAGGTAAGTGTAACGCTGTCTGGAACGCACCGCACTGGGAAATGAAATACTGCAAGGTGAACTGGTCCTCGCATGGGGAGTCACCTGTTGATACCTGATGTGTGGCTCAGAAGTACCACCTGCCGGACGGGGACGCCTTCGTCTCCCAAACACTACTGGCCAACACTCTTCCGGTAACGAATGTCGCTGGTTGCTCTCGTTTCACAGGGACAGGTGTCTGTGTCTGTTGGTTTTTTGTAGAAGGTTCGTCTTCCACTCCCGTCTGTTGGCGATGTACGACGCTTCTTTTCAGATCGGGGTAAATCACGTTTTGCAGTACACTGCAGTCCACGGCCAAAAGTGTGGCTTTTCTGGAGAGCGGGTCAAAAGTTTCTCCTTCATCCAACTGGTAAAAACACAGTTTGCTTCTTGCGTAGTTGAACATGTAACCCCATCTACCTCCGTCTTCTAACAGCCATTCCTCCTGAAGACTCCTGGTCGCGGGGGCCTGGATGTGCCAAAGATACATTCTCTTTTTCAGTGGTAATCCCAGAGCGCTCTGTAGCAAGGTGGAGATGGACATCTCGCTGATCAGATAAAGATCGCTCGGCCTCTTAGTCATGGCGGAGATTTTTTCCTGTCTTTTTCCCGAAGTTTGTTTCATTTTTCCGATGTTGGGCTACTTATTTATACGATTTTCACTCGCTCCACCCTTGTAGTTTCATTGGTCGATGGTAGGGGCCCGTCTGTAGACCGTTATAGGGGGAGGACTCTCCCTCTCTGTTCATTGGATAGAACGACCCCACGTTTGTCGAGTAGATGGGTGGGTTCTTTTACCGCATTTTTCTAATGTAGATGGTAAAATGGCGCGATCTAATGTGTCAAATGCTTTATCAAAATTTTTTTAAAAGTCTGACTTCGAAACTCAGAAAAGAAAGTAAAAGCCATGGCCTTATTTTTTTAAAGATAAAGTATTTTTTAAGTAGAATTTGCTGTGGTAAATACATTTGCACATTTGTATATGATAATGTTTTTGAAATAAATTGAATAAAATAATTTACCTGTTGGTAAATATTGTGCACAATGTTTTACCGTACAGATGCCCTTTCTTATATTTTTTATGTATTATGAAACCAATCCGAGAATTGTGAATATTTGTCTGTCAAGTCCACTGAGAGGAAAAGAAAAATCACTCGTCTACAACAAATCTGTTATCCAAAAAAATGGATTAGTGAAATAGTTTAGTGTTAGGGCAGTGCGGTGGCGCAGTGGTTAGCACTGCACCAGCACAGCAACTAACCCTTGGCCATGGGATCCCTGGTTTGATCCCAGCCCCTGACCAACAGTGATCTGTGTGGAGTCTGCATGTTCTCCCCGTGTCTGCATGGGTTTACTCCGGGATTTCTCTGGTTTCCTTCCACAGGCCAAAAACATGCAGGTTAGGTTAATTGGAAACTCTAAAGTGGCCCTAGGTGTGAATGTGTGTGTGAATGGTTAAGGGATAGCACCGTACTGTGGCTGCTTCATCCATCCAGGTGGATGCCCTGAATTTTCCCTCTGAGGATCAATGAAGGTTCAGGTTCAGGTTCAGGTTACTTTATTTGTACCCGTAGGTAGATTTGTTTTGCAGTTGGTGACATCCATATTTACAAGCCACTAATTACATTCAACATAGACACAAACACAGGCACACATCTTACAAAATAGGTAAATATAAAATATGTACAATATAATATTTATAGCTTGTTCAACTCTTTGACAGCAGCAGGAACAAAGCTGTTTTTGTAGCGCTGGGTTTTACTTTTTGGGACAGCAAACCTCCGTCTGGAGGGAAGAAGCTGAAAGTTGCAGTGCAAAGGGTGGGAGTCATCATTTAAAATGGAGGCAGCCATCCTCTGTACCTGTCTGGTGTACAGGGATGTCAGGCTCAGCTGTGACTCACCAAGCAAACGACTGGACCATCTAACTACCTGATCCAAGGATTTCCTCTGTTTCAGTTTTATCTGACCAAACCATGACACTAAAGAAAAGGATAAAACAGATTCAATAAAAGCCCGATAAAACATTGTCATTATGGTTCGGTCAATTTGGAAGCGTGCAAGTTTCCTCAAACAATACAAATGTTGCTGACCCTTTTTGCACACCCTTTCACAGTTCACTTCAAAGTTTAATTTACTATTAATAATCGTCCCAAGATATTTGTAGGATTGTACACATTCGGTGGTCTGGCCTTTTAGTACGGTGACTTTGTGCCTGGGAGTTTTCCTCCTAAAGTCAATAATCATATCTTTAGTTTTTGTCGTATTCAGCTGCAGGTAGGAATCCTCACACCAGTGAACAAAATCATCAACTACTGGGCCGTGGCCACTCTCACCATCCTGGAGGACACTGAAAATGACTGAGTCATCAGCATACTTTATAATGTGTCTGTTGTCATGTCTGCTCCGACACATGTTTGTGTACAGGATGAAGAGTAGTGGTGACAACACACACCCCTGAGGAGAGCCAGTAGAAGAGCACTTTAGGTCAGACAATGTACCATTGACCCTTACTCTCTGCGTCCTGTTGGTTAAGAAATCCAGAACCCAACCCACCAGATTATTGCTCAAATCAAATTGTTGCAGGAGCCTTTCAACTAAGATATGAGGTTGGATTGTATTAAAGGCAGAAGAAAAGTCCACAAATAAAAGCCTGGCGTGTGTCCCATTAAAATCCAGATGTTTAAAAAGCATGTTAAACAGAGTGACAGTGGCATCCTCCACTCCTCTGTGAGGCCTATAGGCAAACTGCAGAGGATCCAATGCATGTTCAGTCTGCTTTAGGACCTCACATCTGACCAGTTTTTCAAAAATTTTCATTAAAATTGAAGTCAAAGCAACTGGTCTAAAGTCATTTACCGTTTTAGGACAGCTGGATTTTGGAACGGGAACAACCACGGCATCTTTCCAGATCTTAGGCACATGTTGTGTCTGTAAGGACTTATTGAAAATGTAATGAAATATAGGACTCAGTTCATGTGCACAGGACTTTACCAGGCGTCCACATATATTATCAGGGCCCTGACTTTTGTTCACTTTTACAGCGCAGAACTCCCTTTTAACATCCTGCATCCTAAAGTATACAAAATAAAAAAAACCCAACAAAACAAATCAAAATTACTACAACAAAAAAAGTTGTGTGGAAAAAGAATAAACTAAATCAAAAGTTAGTCATCGAGTAAGATTCTGGGCAGACATGTAGATGTACTTCACACACGTACTTGTGTGATTTAAAAAAGAGGTCTCTAAAATGGTGTGATGCAGAGAAACAAGTATACAACTGATGGAGTTACGACTGCCTTTTGACAGTAAATGTTTAAGGGAAGGTAATGCAAATTAGTTTATCCTTAAATGCTTCTGTACAACTAAATAAAATGTTTTTTTTAATTCTCCCAAGCAAATACTTGTTTCAATGTTTCTTTTTTGAAACTGGTGAATGTTTTTTAACCACATTAATCATAGTGATGCAACTTTGTGTGAATATACTAGGAGCGTTTTTCTCAACACTGTGCAACGTGTCATTTGTTATTACAACAGATTAAAAAAAAGTATTCTTATTCAAAGAAGTAAGTACGCTGTTATTTCAAACTATTTTTTTCAGAATCTGGTAACCCTAATGCCGGTGATGCAGGATGGTGCAAAGTGTTTGACACCTTCGTCGTCGGCCTCCGTCGGTCTATGATGACCATGGAAGAGAATCCTAAACATCTACTCTGCTGGAACAGCACCGCCTGTGGCTGAACAGGCCGATGCACACCGGTGTTCTACCTTCCAGCGTTGGGCGTTGGTAGGATTCAAGCCTGGGCAGGAAGATATGGAGGACAAGATGTTGCCCATGCAGCATGTACCCCCTCTCCACGTCACTGATAAATCCAAAGGAACAGCAGGGCTGCTATAGTTTGGCACCAGCGCCGTCGCAGGAGCTGCCAGAACGATGTTGAGCACAACAGAGAACTGCCTTAGGGGCTCCGACTCCGGATTTTTCCTCAGGGTTGACTCCCGAAGCCTTTCCCGTGACCGGGTGTGCCGCAAGGCAGCGGAGGTTTGAAATCAGGGTTTACCTTCCCCTAGATGGGCTACCTTCCCAGGTTGACGAGCCACCATCTACCCGAAGCATCTGGTTTTAAGGCACCAGAGATCCGCCCTCGCCCCTTCTCCTATTAGTAAAAGCAGTTCCGCCGGGCTTAGACACTAAACCACACGGGCAGGCTAGGAGTTGGACTTAGTTGTCAGAGGCTTTTCGAGACGCACGCCGTAAGGAGCATTTTATGAGCACTGGGAGCTTAACCCGAGTGCCGCTCCTGGCTATGACAACCTTGGAACCAACCTTGACACGTTCAAGAACCAGCCAAAGACCTGAGGTAATTCTTTTAAAAAGTCCGTAGTAACTGAGACACGATGCTGCGTGTTAGCTTTAGTTCTTTATCGTTGTTTTTTAACTGTAGTTGTGTTGATTCTGAGGATCTGGTAGACACAGCCCGCTAAACTTTTCTCCAAAAAAGCAGGAAGGAATAAACACTGATGTTTTGACCTCAGATTTCTCTGAACAAACGAGAAGTCTTTGAAAGCAAATCTCGTGACATTTGAGTTGCTGGCAAAGAAAAAAGTTTGCAACTTCAGGAGCTGAAAATTCCAGCTTCATGGTTGGAAGTACTAGAAATACCATCCTAAATTAGATTTGCCTCAACAAAAGGAATGCCCTATATGAGTAGAATGAACAGGGTTACAGCCCGCTGAGTGAAAAACAAGATGTTGCTAAAAGCCAAAGTTTCCAAATCTTCATCACAGTACCTTTAGTCTTCAATGTCATTTCAAGTACACGATGATAACAGCCTCAGTAGTAGCATTTGGTGAAAAACTGGCCTTTATTTTCTTTTGAAATTATTCTTTTACACGTAACACAGACACAAACAATACATTCCCCCCACAGGACGACAAACATTAGGATGAGACTTAGGCCATAAGAAAAAACCCTCAACATTGGAATGGGCCTTGGGTCCCTGACCAAAAAAATTTGCGCCGTCTGTGCGGACAAATTAATTGAACTGCGTGCTGTGACAGGCATAAGTTGCAAGTTTTGCTATTGTACAAACTGAAAAAAGAAATCTACATTACGAAGCTTAGTTCTTTCTGAAATGTGGTGTTGTCAGAGAAAAAATTTTGTTTGGATCATCAGGGAAAAAAACTTTTAAAATAGCACGAAACTGTTTGAATGACTGACCGAGGCTGAAAAATGCAAGCGGCCTTCTGACCCAGGAGACACTGTTACAGTGCTGCTGAGGGGAGGGAAGGAAGGGGGGGCTTTGTTAGTGGTGTGTGAGATTGGAAAATTATTAAACGGAGCACATAGAATCGGTGTATTTTAAGTTGATAAAATACATAGGCAGAAGTACTTTTGGGAGAGCCAAGATGTTGGTCCGATAAAGCGTTCATTTTTAGTTGTTAAAATAACTCACCTTGACCTTGATTTAATTTTAGACCCATTTCTCATTTACCTTTTTTATCTAAAGTTTTTAGAAAAAGCTGTTTTTATACAGTTGCAGTCTTTTAGACAATTCTATTTTTGAGAAGTTTCAATCTGGGTTTAGATCTTGTCAGAGCACTGAGTCTGCCCTGCTTAAGGTGCACAATGATATTATGATGCCAAATGCCCTGTGGTCTTAGTGCTGCTAGATCTTACAGCAGCCTTTGACACTGTGGACCATACTATCCTTTTGTCACGTGTAACGGTTCTCGTCACAAGTGTAACGGCTCCTCTTTTTGGGCACCCTTAAACGGCCGGGATCAGGAACATCAATACAAGCGTATGTGCGGCATAGCGACCACGATGACACCAGACTGCTGTTTCCACAATTTATTCACTCCTGTAGATGAAATAAAACAAACTACATCACGCTCCGTCTGTACCTCGATCCCACACAGGCTCCCCCAGCAAGGCAATGCGATACTGTGTGGAAAAGGAGCTCTAAAATAATTTTACGATACAAAAAGAAATAAATCACATTTCAAATAATAAGATTTTTCAAAACAAATATACCTGTAGATGAAATAAAACAAACTACATCACGCTCCGTCTGTACCTCGATCCCACACAGGCTCCTACATTTACAAAAACATGAATTACTCGACGACACAAGCTGCTGGAGTCACCATAGAACCTATATTGGCGCGAAACTCTAAAATGGCGCCTAGCGGACTCCTAATGTGCGCCGAAACATCCATAAATTCTTATTTACAACACAAATAACAAAAAAAAAAATACACTACAGTGACATGTCAAATTAATGAGGAACAATTACAAACTAAGGTTACAGTTTAAATGATAAGACTAACAAACAATACAATCATTTAGTGGCAGAAGCGTTTAAACATGACTTACCCCCAGCAAGGCAACGCGATACTGTGGGGAAAGACTGAACTACCGGAGCCTCAGAGGTACAGGAAGAACGGATGAGAGAAGTGTATTGCCAAAATAAAAGTACTCAAGTAAAATAAAATTCACAACAATATAAATAAAAACATAACTGAGAAAAAGAAATACTTAAAGTACATTTTTGACTCCATTACACATGCCTGAATCACCATGTTGGCATCCATGGCACTGCATTTACTGTAAGTGGTCTGAATCCTACCTATCTAACAGAACTTTTTCTGTAATGATTGGTGACATGTCTTCTTCTAGTGCCTCTTTCTCCTGTGGGGTCCCACAGGGTTCTATCCTTGGCCCTATTCTGTCTTCATTATATATGCTGCCACTCGGGTCAATAGCCAGGCACCACATGTCTTTCCACTGTTATGTGGATGATTTACAGCTTTATTTACCTTTGAACCCAGAACAAACTAACTCACAAAGTGTTCTATTGACTGCATCACTGACATTAAGTTGTGGTGAAGCCAAAATTTTCTCCACTTAAATGAAGAAAAAACAGACTGTATTGTGTTTGGGGATACTGTAACGGCTGGCTTTGGTACCCTCTCTTTAAGGCTCAGTTCAGCTGTTAGAAATTTGGGGGTGATTTTTGACAGCCATTTAAAATTTGATAAACAGATTGACAATGTAGTCAAGATGAGCTTTTATCAATTCCGTCTGTTATCCAAAGCCAAACCTTTCCTGAGCCGTCATGATCTTGAGATAGCCATCCATGCTTTAATCACTTCACGACTTGATTGCTGCAATGCACTTTATGTTGGCATCTCTCAGTCTTCTCTCGGCCGCCTTCAACTTGTGCAAAATGCAGCGGCCCGTCTTCTGACCAACACACCTAGGCGAGATCACATTACTCTGATCCTTTTTTCACTTCATTGGCTTCCAGTCCATTTTAGAATTAATTTTAAACTTTTGCTTTTTGTTTTTAAAGCTCTTAATGGCCTTGCTCCGGTTTATCTGCCTGAGATTTTGACTGTCCGTGACCAAGGCAGGGCTTTGAGGTCATCCAATCAGCTTTTGCTGGATGTGCCCAGGTCAAGGTATAAACATTGGGGTGACCGAGCCTTTTCTGTTGTCGCCCCCAGGCTCTGGAATAATCTCCCCCCTGACCTACGTGCTATCTTTGACCTGGCCCTTTTTAAATCAGAACTTAAAACATATTGGTTTAGGATGGCTTTAATACCCAGTAGTGGTGATATTTGTCTTGGCGTTTGTTTTTATTTTATTCTTATTTTCAAGTATTTATTCTTGTTTCTTTGTTTATGTTATTTGTTTTTAATGCTGTTTCATTTTCTGTAAAGCACTTTGGTCACCTATGGGTTATTTGAAAGGGCTATATAATGTTGTAAGATGTGTCTAACTCATGTGTTTAGATAGGGCAGCTCAGTGCGTGAACGTGAGTGAGTGAGAGAGTTAGTGAGTGAGTGAGAGAGTTAGTAAGTGAGTGCGCGCACGCAGCCGAGGCGTGCCCCCGCCCCTGTGTGAATGGCCCCGCGGAGCGGACGGTGTGTGTGAAGCGTGCGGGTGAGTAGAGAGAGAGAGGCGACCGGAGCAGGTAACGAGCTAGAATTGCTGCTAATAACAGTGCAGTCTGCTAATAAAGCCTCAACTCTTCAGCAAAACGGCCTGTTCTTCTGGGTACCACCATACTGCTGTTAACAACCGTGAGGTTTACTCGGGAGTTGACCCCGGAGGAAAAGCTGCCTCCTGCCCTGGAGAAGACAGATCTCCCCTGTGTCCCCAACCACGGTTAGGAGACCAAAGCAGGAAAGGTTAACAATAAAGTACATTACATTACATTACATTACATTACATTACAAAAATTTATTGTAGTTAAACCAATATTTTCAGAATTCAGGTTGTGTTTTTCTCTGAGCCTGAATGTGTCGGGAAATAATATACTGTTACTATGACAAAAGGTTGTGTGAAAAAGTAAACTCATCGAGTACGATTCTGCAGTACTTATGTTTTTGGTTTTTTTTCATGTTAATCAGGTTGAAGCAACTTTGGTCGAATACAACAAGCAGGAGAATTAAATAAATCCATGAAACAATTCTGTAAGCATCCAAACAAAAAGAAAAAACTGAAGCGTGTCAATAGAAACGATCTAATTGTGTGTAACAGTACAGCGTATAAAATGCTTGTGGTGTGGAGTGTGTGAAATAAGAGGCAGGTTCATGGACAGATGGTTTATTACACACTTCACATCTCACAAGCACAGAACAGACTGAATCATTTCAACAAGCTCTCCTCAGTTAACTCAACTCTCTCTTTACACGTTTCATGGCATTTTCCCATCACACAGCATGACATTTACATCACACTGCATTCACCCCCCTATGTCCCTGACTCCTTCCTGCTATCTTGCCAGGAACCCCCTGGGCATTGTTCTCCCATGCTTATTCACTGTCTCCCTCTGAGATGCTAAATAATCTGACTTCCCCAAGGTCCTACACTGCCCCCCCCCCCCCAGCATCTATGATAGAACATTAGTCCATACGCTTTCTCGGCTTCAGGCTCCTCCCATATCTGCTGTAACTGGGGTTTACCGCCTCCATGGTGCTGCTGTGCCGGTGGGGGGCTGCTGGGAGTGTGTCTGACTGCGGGTGGGCCGTGGCGAGGGGGGGGGGGAACTTTGATCTCTCCGTGTGGCTGCTCTGGTGGATCGTTTCCCCGGGGAGCTCTCCGTGGGGGTCTTCCACGCCGAGGGGCCCTAGCCAACAGCACTTGCTCGTCCGCTGCTACAAAGGCGGGTTTGAGTCTGTCTATGCCAATTTTCTCCCGCCGACCTCCCAAGTCTAGCAAAAAATGTTTATCCCCTGTTTCCAGTACTCTGAACGGTCCATCATAGGGTGGGCGCAATGGAGGATGGTGGGCGTCGTGTCTGACGAACACAAACTCTGCGTCCTTCAAAGTTTTAGGCACGAAAGCACGCAGAAAACAGTGGTGGGCAAGGCCCAGCAGTGTGCCTGTGTTTGTGCTCCGCTGCAAAAGCTGAGAAGGGCAGCTGTTCTGGCAGAAATTCCCCGGGCAGCCGTAGGGGCTGCGCAAAAACTTTGGGAAGCTTTCAAATCCTCTTTTGGCGCGGAGCGCAACCCCAATAAAGCCCACGGCAACCTGTCCACCCAATTTGCATCCGTCAGTGAAGCCCTGAGTGCTGCTTTCAGTGATCTATGAAAATGCTCTCATAACCCGTTGGCCTGTGGGTTGTACGCGGTTGTGCGATGAATTGTAACACCCAGGCTGCGGGCCATCGTGGACCAGAGTTCGTAAACAAATTGAGGGCCCCTGTCGAACGAAATGTCCGACGGGACTCCAAAACGCGCCACCCATGCTGTTAAAAAAGCGCATGCTACGTCCGCGGACGTGGTTGCCACCAGCGGGACTGCTTCTGTCCAGCACATGGTGCGGTCCACTACTGTCAGGAGGTGCGTGCACCCCTGTGATGGCGGGAGGGGCCCACGAGGTCCACGTGAACATGGTTGAACTTCTTGGCCGGTACCCGAAACGGCTCCAAGGGAGCCTTCGTGTGTCTGTGTACCTTGGCTTGTTGGCACGCCACGCAGGCTGCAGCCCACTCTTTTACTTGTTTGCATCGGCTTGGCCACACGAACTTCTCTCCCGCCATTTTGACCGACGCGCACACCCCTGGGTGCACCAGAGTGTGAACCGACTCAAACACGCGGTGGCGCCACGCAACTGGGACCACCGGACGCAGGCGTCCCGTGGAGAAATCGCAGATTAGTGGGGGGCATGCCATCTTGCAACACCCTGCTCTCCAGCCTTAACCCTGTTGGTCCAGACTGGAGCGCGCACACGTCTGCATCGCTAATCTGCTCCGCGGCCATGGCTGGATAATCTATCCCCACGTAGACCGGGGCCACCACAACGCGTGAGAGGCAGTCGGCCACCACATTCAGTTTACCCGACACATGCTGAATATCGGTAGTAAACTTTGAGATCGCGGCCAGCTGTCTCTGCTGCCGGCCTGACCACGGTTCTGAAACCTTGGCTATCGTGAATGTTAGTGGCTTGTGGTCCACGAACGCGGTGATGCTGTGCCCTTCCCTCCAGAACTGGAAGTGACGTATGGCCAAGTGGAGGGCCAGCAACTCCCTGTCAAAAGCGTTGTATTTACATTCACTGTCGTGCAAAGTTCTGCTGAAAAATGCCAGCTGCTGCCAAGCCCCGGCGACACGCTGCTCCACGACAGCCCCTATGGCCACGTCTGAAGTGTCGGTGGTGAGCGCTATCCGTGCCACTGGGTCTGGATGCGCCAGCAGTGCGGCGTTTGCCAGGGCTGCTTTAACCTCCGAGAACGCCCGCTCTCGCTCCGGGGTCCATTTGACCCCATCTGTGGGTTTCTGTCTCTTGAGCGCGGCGTACAATGGTTGCATGAGCCGCGCCTTGCGGGGAAGGAAACGGTTATAAAAGTTCACCATCCCCAAAAATTCTTGCAGCGCCCTGACCGTCTGAGGCCCGGGAAAATCCGCTACAGCGCACACTTTGTCGGGCAACGGGATCGCTCCTTCCGGAGAGATGCGGTGCCCCAAAAAATCAATCTCCGTCATGCCGAACTGGTATTTCGCCGGGTTGATTATTAACCCGTGCTCCTCCAACCTCCGGAAAACCATCCTGAGGTGGGTTTCGTGTTCATCTTCGGACGCACTGGCTACCAGGATATCGTCCAGGTAGACGAACACGAACGGGAGATAGCGCAGCACTGCATCCATCATGCGCTGGAATGTCTCTGCTGCGCCTTTATCCCGAATGGCATGCACAGGAACTCGAATAAACTGAACAGAGTTATTACCGCTGTTTTGGGTACGTTCTCCGTGCGCACTGGGACCTGGTGATATCCGCCGACCAGGCCTATTTTAGAAAAAATGCATGCTCCGGCGAGGTGAACAGAAAAATCCTGTATGTGGGGAATCGGGTAGCGGTCGTGTGCTGTGATGTTGTTCAACCTGCGGAAATCACCACACGGTCACCATGACCCCTCAGCCTTAGGGACCATGTGTAGCGGGGATGCCCATGGGCTGTTCGAACGCCTGATGATGCCCAACCTTTCCAGGTTGGCAAACTCCTTGTGCGCTATGGCCAGTTTAGCTGCGTCCAAGTGCCGAGGTCTTGCGAAAACAGGCGGCCCGGTGGTGGTGATAAAGTGCTCCACCCCGTGCTTAGCGATGGCCGCCGAAAACGTCGGGACCGTGAGTGCTGGGAACTGTGTGAGCAGTGCGTGGAACTTACTGCCTGGAGCTGTGATGTTGGCTTGTGCTGTTGGTCGGGTCCCTCGAGCTATACAGATGAGAGAGTCAAAGGACAGTGCATTAACCAGGCGCCTGTTAGCAACATCCACAAGTAAACCATGTGCACACAGAAAATCAGCGCCCAGGAGCGGGCAACACAGTGCTGCTATGATAAAAGTCCACTCATATGAGCGGCCATGTAGCGATAAGGCCAGTGTTCTCTCACCAAACATCTTAATCTCCGAGCCATTTACTGCCACCATTCCGGAGCCGCTAGGTCCTGCCAGCTGGTCAGCGTAGGATGGCAGGATGATGCTCTTCTGGGCTCCGGTGTCGACGAGGAAGCGTCTCCCCGAGCGCGAGTCCCTCACGTAGAGCAGCTTGTTCTCTTCACCGGCGGTCGCAGCTGCTACCGACTGCCGGCCTTGGCGTTTCCTGAGCGCTTGAACTGGCACGGTGGCGCACATCTGCGTGCGTTCTCTCCGAAGCGGCGGTGAAAGAAGCAGAGTGTGTCTTTCTGGCGCTCCTTGTCCCCCGCTGCCGCTACTGTCGGTGGCTCCTCGCCTCCCCTGGTTGTCTCACTGGGCTCTGCCGCCGCTGCGTTGACAGTGATCGCCCGGGTGGTGAGGATGATCCGGTCTGCCTCCTGGGCTAGCGCATGGTAGTCACGCGTGGCCAGCAACAGCAAATTGGCCAGAACTGCTCTCGCCTCTGTTGGAAGGTTCCAGAGGAAAAGGTGGGCAAACAGAAAGTGCCCATTGTCCGTGCCCATTAATGCCAGCATCTTCTCCATCAAGTCGATGGCTGAACCATCAGCTAAGTCGGTCCGCCCCAGGAGCCTCTCTGCTCTCTCACATTCCGAGAGCGTGTAGCGCCGGGTCAGCGTAGCCTTGAGCGCCTCGTATTTGTTGCTGGCTGGTGGCTGATCGAGCAGGCTCGCTACCTGCTGGGCTGTGCGGGCGTCCAGCGTCCGAGCTCTGTGGTGGAACCAAGAGCGCGGGTTGTGCTGCCAGAAGTCTGGTAGCTTGACTGAAACCGCACACGCGTGGCTGGGGGTTCCAGTCCGGGCTGTCTGTGGGATGACTGCTGCATCACTGGGGTTTCCCGACTGGGCCGGCTCCGGGGTTCTTGCCTCGTGTTCCATAATTCATCTGGGGTCACCAGTGTGGAGTGTGTGAAATAAGAGGCAGATTCATGGACAGACGGTTTATTACACACTTCACATCTCTCAAGCACAGAACAGACTGAATCATTTCAACAAGCTCTCCTCAGTTAACTCAACTCTCTCTTCACACGTTTCATGGCATTTCTCTTCACACAGCCTGACATTTACATTACACTGCATTCAACCCCCTACGTCCCTGACTCCTTCCTGCTATCTCACCAGGAACCCCCTGGGCATTGTTCTCCCATGCTTATTCACTGTCTCCGTCTGAGATGCTAAATAATCTGACTTCCCCAAGGTCCTACACCGGTAAATTTATTAAACATCAGCATGTATTTTCTACCATCACCTCTGATTAATCACAGAAAGCAATCACAGAAAATCACAAGAAAACCTCAAGAAAATCACAGAAAACCTCCTGGACCAGATTTGATAGAGCCTTACTTTTTAAAAATGGCTGCCGATTTTATTGCACAGCATCTTACAGTACTTTTTAATTTATCAGTTGAAAACAAAGAGATTCCTGTAGTATGGAAGTCAGCTTTTGTGGTTCCTCTCTTAAAAGGAGGTGACCCAGCAGTTTTAACTAACTACAGACCAATATCAAACTTGTGTGTCTTGTCCAAGATTCTTGAATCTCTCGTGTGTGATAAACTTAAAGAGTTTTTATACTCAAATGAACTTCTTTCAAAACTGCAATCGGGCTTTAGAAAAAAGCACAGCACTATTACTGCTGCTACAAAAGTGGTCAATGATATACTTGTTGCTCTTGATAAAAAGCAGCACTGTGCTGCACTTTTCATTGATCTGTCAAAGGCTTTTGACACTGTGGACCACACAGTTTTAAAGCAAAGACTCATCAGTTTTGGTCTGTCGGAACATGTAGTCTCCTGGTTCGCAAATTATTTGAGTGACAGGACCCAATGTATTAAATATGATGGTTTGTGTTCTGAAATTGTCAGAGTCCACAAGGGGGTGCCACAGGGTTCTGTATTAGGACCCCTCCTATTCATTATGTAAATTAATGATTTAGGACAAAATGTGTCTGATGCTAGTTTGCATTTTTATGCTGATGACACAATTATTTACTGCTTTGGCTCTTCCCCTGCTAATGCTGTTGCTTCTCTGCAGAAAGCTTTTAATGTGGTGCAGCACACACTTCTGCAGCTAAAACTAGTCCTTAATGCTGACAAAACTAAACTGATGTGGTTTTCAAATTCTAGGAAGAGTCCACAAATTATTTCCACAGTGTCCACTTTTGAGGGAAATGAAATTGAGGTGGTTCACTCGTACAAGTATCTTGGTATCTTGCTTGATGACGCTCTGACTTTTAAGCCCCATGTTGAAAATCTTGTGAAGAAACTTAAACTGAAACTGGGTTTTTTATTTTGAAATAAATATTGTTTTTCTTTTGAGGTTAAAAAGCGTCTTGTTACTGCAACTTTTTTTTTAATCTATTTTAGATTATGGAGACCTCTTGTATATGAACGCTTCAGCTCAGTGTCTGAGTAAGATTGACTCTGTATATCATGCTGTTTTGAGGTTTGTTGCAAACTGTAGAGCCTTGACCCATCACTGTGAACAGTATTCTAGAGTGGGATGGCCCTCTTTGTCCACCAGGAGGTTGACTCACTGGTACATTTTTATTTACAAGGCCATGCTTGGACTGTTGCCCCCTTACATTTATAATTTGATCACACTGAGAAGTGTTGATTCTTATGGTCTGCGTTCTAATGATCATTTGTTGCTTTCTGTTCCATTTGCCCGTACTGAGCTGGGAAAAAGAGCTTTCATGTTCTCAGCCCCCTCTACATGGAACATGTTGCAAAAAGACTGGAAATTAATGGAACTTGTTTCATTGAACGACTTTAAATCCAGTTTGAGAACACTTGAGATGGCCTCACTAATTTGTAACTGTTTTATATGATTTGTATGTCATTTTAAGTGTATTTGTGATTTTTTTTTTTTGCTGCCTCTTGGCCAGGACTCCCTTGAAAAAGAGGTGTTTAATCTCAACGGGTTTTTTTTCCTGGTTAAATAAAGGTAAAATAAATTTAAAAAAAAGGTTGCAGGCATGAGAACAAAATGTAAAATACCTACTGTAGCGCTGTGATAGACTAAAATGATGTTTTATTAACCTTGCCAGCCCACGTGACAAACGCGCAATGCATTCTGGGCAGGGTAGGTTCAGCAATTGTAAACGGACTGCAAGCACACAGCACCTCGGCATTTCTTGTGAATGAACGGAAAAAAAAAAATCACAAAATGGACTGTGAAGGAAAATTTAAAGGACGGTACTCCGCCAAAGCGAACGGGACTGCAAAGGCACGCTATTTGGTGAAGCTTGAAGGGGTTAATGGACTAGATCTCTACCAACATATTGTAACGTCGGGGCCGTGTTAAGGGGGGGGGGGGGCAGGGATTTCCCAGCATGCTTTGCCAGCAGAGAACGTTACTGTGTGTGTATATTAAATGTTATTACTGAGTTATTATACTGCTGTGTCATTATAATGTTATAATGACCCAGCAGTGTTTATAGGCAGGATTAGGGCAAGATGTATCATGTGTTGTATAACCATGACTGAAACAGAGGTCTGGGGGAATGACCTCTCTCTGTGCTCAGGTTGGTTGGGTGGTGTGTGTGAATAAAGCCTGTTTGTCACAACCATCTGCTCCTCTTCTTTGTGTGAACCTCGCCTATGTCACACTATCACATGGAGTTCGGATGTAAACATTCCGCCAAACTTCGACCATGCCTTCATTTATAATTATATGACTGTAAGCATAAGTCCACACACGCATGAAGTTTTTAGTAACTTTAGGTCTTTGAAGCAAGCAAAAGTGCAGTTCACAGACGGATGGGTGCATGACTTGTAGATGTACAAGGTCGATTTGAAGACAGTTGTGCTCACAAAGGTACTTTTTTAATTTCTTGTCTTGATTACAAGTATTTACTAAATAAAATAAGTGCATGCCGTAAATTGAATTATGCACCCAATATACACGTGAAAGTGTGCTTATAATATTTTATAATCAACCCCTCCTTCCCTGAAGTTGGTGCAACCCCTGATGCACTTGTGTCCTGCACCTGTTGTGAAAAAGGCTGTGTGGAAATAAAATCCCATATAAGCACCGCAACAACATCCTGCAGGCCTGTGCAGACAAGGATTTTTACCTGAAACTCTCTGATGGGAGACTAGGACTCAAGCACAGTCACAAGCACTACAAGCAGGTACAAACGCAAAATCTTTGTGACAGGCTCACATTTCTGTGACTTTGTTGTGTGGACCACAAAAAGTTGTGTTGTTGTACGCGTCACACTAGATTCTGACCTGTGGGAGCAAACACTTTTACCAGTGGCCCAGAACTTTTTATAAAGTTGACCTACCTGAGCTTGTTGCTCGTCACTTCACTGACTCTGACCCACAACACAAAAGAGGAAAGCTGCAGCTGATAAACCCACCCAGAAGCCCAAAAGACGACGTCTAACTGCATTACAATTGTTATTCACGCCGGCATTAATGACATCCGTCTCCGGCAGTCGGAAGTCACGAAACTTAATATAGAATCGGTGTGTGACTTTGCCAAAACGATGTCTGCCACTGTAGTATTCTCTGGGCCCCTCCCCAATCTGACCAGTGATGACATGTTTAGCCGCTCGTCATCCTTGAACCGCTGGCTGTCTGTGTGGTGTCCTAAAAATGACGTGGGCTACATTGACAATTGGAGCTCATTTTGGGGAAAACCTGGTCTTATGAGACGAGACAGCATTCATCCCACTTTGGATGGTGCTTCTCATTTATCTAACAATCTGGCATCTTTTTTATCCAAATTTCCAAAACCGTGACTACTCAGAGTTGGGACCAGGAAGCAGAGTCGTAGTCTTACACGCCTCTCTGCAGCTCCTCTTCATCTGCCACCCCTCAACTTAGCCCCTGTCTTCCCCATCAGAGAATCGTTGTCTGCTCCCTCCAAAGTAAATAAAAATATAATGTATAAGCATCCCAAAGTGATAAAGCAAAATATTGGTAAAACTCAAATTAAACATAAAGCCTCTAAATTGAATGATTTGGCCTCTGTTCCTCCTCATAATTTAAAAATTAAATGTGGTTTAATAAATATTAGGTCTCTAACTCCCAAGTCTCTGTTAGTCCATGATCTGTTAATTGATCATCAGATTGATTTAATTTCCCTTACAGAGACTTGGTTAGGGCAAGAGGATTATGTTGGTTTAAATGAATCAACTCCCTCTGGTTATTTAAACTGTCAAAATCCCAGAAGTTCTGGTCGTGGAGGAGGAGTAGCAACAATTTACCATTCCAAATTACTAGTTAATGTAAAGCAAAAAACATGTTATAATTCCTTTGAGGGCCTGGTCCTCAGTATTGGGCACTTTAGCAATTTTAGGTTAAACCCAATTTTATTTGCCATAGTTTATCAGACTTTAATATACATGTGGATGTAGATAGTGACTGCCTTAATGTGGCTTTTAATTCAATATTAGACTCGATTGGGTTTTCTCAGAAAGTAGGAAATTCTACTCATTACCTCCACCATACATTGGACCTTGTTCTGACATATGGCATAGAAATAGAATATCTTGTAGTGTCTCCTCATAACCCTGTACTGTCAGACCATTGTCTGTTAACCTTTGATTTTACTATTTCTGACTATTTGGCTCCTAAAGAAAAATATTATTACAGTAGATGCCTCTCAGATGATGCTGTTTCCAAATTTATGCAGATTGTTTCCTCTATGCCATGTGTCAACACAACGGAAATAAGCTATAGACAGCTTGCTCCTTCTGTAATTGATAACATGGTGGATAGTGTTTCAGCTTCTCTGCATCAGGCTCTAGACTTGGTGGCCCCCTTAAAAAAGAAAAAGTCTAATCAGAGATTTTAACTCCTTGGTTCAACACAGAAACTCGTAGCTTAAAACAGAAGACTCGTCAATTAGAAAGAAAATGGCGCTCTACTAATTTAGATGAAATCTATTTAGCTTGGAGAAATCATCTTTTAATTTATAAAAAATCTCTTAGAAAAGCTAGAACGAGTTATTACTCTGCATTAATAGAAGAGAACAAGAATAATCCCAGGTTTCTTTTCAGTACTGTAGCCAGGTTGACAAAGAGTCAGGACTCTGTCAATCCTAGCATTCCCTTAGAGCTTACTAGTCAGGACTTTATGAACTTTTTTAATAATAAAATTTCATCCATCAGAGATAAACTCAATCAGATTCTTCCCACAGTTAACTTAAATACTGTAACTACTACAACTCCTTCTATTGATGTCTGTCTTGATGAGTTTACTCCAATCGACCTTTGTGAGTTAAACAAAATAGTTTCCTCATCCAAACCTTCAACGTGTCTTTTAGACCCTATTCCTACCAGGTTATTTAAAGAAGTCTTCCCACCTATTGGTAGCTTTATTCTTCATATAATCAATTCTTCATTAACTTTAGGCCATGTACCGCAGGCTTTTAAAACGGCTGTAATTAAACCCTTACTCAAAAAGCCAACGCTAGATCCAGGAGCTTTAGCTAACTATAGACCAATCTCTAATCTCCCTTTCATTTCAAAAATCTTAGAAAGAGTTGTTGCTACGCAATTATTTGACCACCTGCAGGGAAATGGTTTACTTGAGGAGTTTCAATCTGGGTTTAGAATCCATCATAGTACTGAAACAGCCTTAGCGAAGGTCACTAATGACCTCCTCATTGCATCTGATAATGGACTAGTTTCTGTACTTGTCCTTTTAGATCTTAGTGCAGCTTTTGATACTATTGATCATAATATTCGACTTGATAGATTAGAACACTATGTTGGACTTAATGGAACTTCGTTGCAGTGGTTTAGATCTTATTTATCTGATAGGTTCCAGTTTGTTCATGTAAATGATGAGTTTTCTCTCAGCTCAAAGCTTAGTTATGGAGTTCCACAGGGATCTGTGCTTGGCCCTACTCTTTTTAGTTTATATATGCTTCCGTTAGGCAACATTATTAGAAAGCACTGTATACATTTTCACTGTTTTGCAGATGACACACAATTATACTTGTCAATGAAGCCAGATGATACTAATCAATTAGCCAAGTTAGAAGCCTGTCTTAAGGAAATCAAAGCTTGGATGACTTGTAATTTCCTGCTATTAAATTCAGATAAGACTGAAGTCATTCTTGTTGGTCCAAAAAACCTTAGAAATTCCTTTCCAAATCAAACTTTCAGTTTGGATGCAGTTACTCTTTCTCTTAATAGCTCTGTGAGGAACCTTGGAGTTATTTTTGATCAGGATTTGTCCTTCAATTCACATATTAAATTGGTTTCTAAGACTGCCTTCTATCATTTGCATAATATTGCCAAGATTAGGAGCATCTTGTCTCAGAGTGATGCTGAGAAGCTGATCCACGCTTTTGTTAGCTCGAGATTAGATTATTGTAATTCTTTATTATCAGGCTGTCCTAAAACATCTTTAAAAAGTCTTCAGCTGATCCAAAATGCTGCAGCAAGAGTTTTAACAGGTACTAGAAAGAGAGATCATATCTCTCCGGTTCTGGCCTCCCTTCATTGGCTTCCCATAGAGTTTAGAATTAAGTTTAAAATCCTTCTTCTTACTTACAAAGCTCTAAACAATCAGGCTCCTTTTTATTTAAAAGATCTGATACTACCGTATCATCCTAACAGAGCACTACGCTCCCAAAATGCAGGTTTACTTGTAATACCTAGAATCTCCAAAAGTACAATGGGAGGCAGAGCCTTCAGTTATCAAGCTCCTCTCCTGTGGAATCAGCTGCCAATCTGGATTCGGGAGTCAGACTCGATCTCTGTTTTTAAGAATAGGGCTAAAACCTACCTTTTTGATATAGCCTACAATTAGGGAGGGATCATGGGTTTCTGAACCCTCCCTTAGTTATGCTGCTAATAGGTTTAGTCAGCCGGGGGACCTCCAGTAATGCACTGGGCCTCACTCCTTTCCTCACTCTCTATGAAATATTTTTTTTGCTGGTCATTAACATTTGTTTGTTCTCTCCCATAGATTGAGTCCCCATCGTGCTGTTTGCTCTCTACATGTCTGTTCTTTTCTTCTTCTCTGTCCCCTCACCCCCCAGCCAGTCGCAGCAGATGACTGCCCCTCCCTGAGCCTGGTTCTGCTGGAGGTTTCTTCCTGTTAAAAGGGAGTTTTTCCTCTCCACCGTCGCCAAGTGCTTGCTCACAGGGGATCGCCTGATTGCTGGGGTCTTTCTGCAACTGTGGGGGGTCCCCCCTACAGTTGATAGTGCTATGAGATGACTGTTGTTGTGAAATGGCGCTATATAAATAAAGTTGAATTGAATTGAATTGGATTACAGCCAGGTCCCACACACAATCCCAGAAGACAGGCACAGAACACAGCAGAAGTGTGGTGGACTTGCAGGCAGCCAGAAGAGCTGGGTGACATGGTTGCCTGTGAGAACCAAAACTGTGAAATTCAGTGGTTTCATTTAGGATGTGGGGGACTCTGAAACACCAACCCCACAGCAGCCGTGGTTTTGTGACGTGCACATTAGAGTAGTGCTGTAGCATGAGACAGTTATGCGCTATAACGTTGTGTGAACAATGATACATGTCGATCATGCATGTCAATTATATTCTTGTATTGTGTCATGGTTACGGTTACAGTTTTGCATCTTTGAAATAAAGAGCTGGAGTTTGTAAGCCATCGTGTACTTTATTCCAAAAATTGTTACAAAGCAAGCAAGTGTATTTATATAGCACATTTCATACACAAGGGCAACTCAGTGTGATTTACATATATAAAAAGAGGAAAGAAAGCAAAATGTTTGAGCAATAAGACAAATTGAAGAGGTGCTGCTTTAACTGCTTCAATATTATTGACACAGTTAAAGACATGATGTCAAAAGGGCTAAACCACACCAAAAACATGTCAGTGCCTACATTCTAAAACTAAAAAAGTCAAAGCAGTCAATAATTGTGACTTTATTGCCAAACATTTCAACGTACTGATGTGGCGTGCTAGCCTGCAAACTATGTCTCTTTGGACAGGACACCAAAGGGCTGAGGTGTGCATGGAGCACATTTATGGTGTCGCAGAACAGGATGGATGCGGTTTGTCTGCTTATGTCAAAAAGGTGTGCAATATGTTCAAGAGGCAAATTAAGCTGCAAATGCATCATAGTTAAAAGGAGAATTTGAAATTGGGAATTTTTTCTGTCTTTGTTAGGCTGGGAAAAAATTGCATCAGCAGAGCCATTAAACTGAAAGATGGAAGCCCAGTGTAGTATTTCACCTTTGAGTCATTATCTTTGAGGAAATTCTCATCCAGGGTCTTTTTGGAGAGCTCTCCCTTTAACTTTCTGTTCTCCTCTTGCAAGAGTAAAATTTCTTTAAGTCTAAGGTGACACATGCTGCAGTTCTGTAGTTCTTGCACATTTTCCTCTGGAGCATCATCAGCCTGACAGATCAGTGCTGCTTCATCAGATGTCGTCTCCTCCATCTCAGCCAGAGGTGTGGTGTCATCTGCTGCTGATCAGGACAATAAACAACTGTAGTTAATATATTTTGTAATCAACAGGAATCCCAAGACACATTTTAGAAAGAAAAACATAGGTAAAAAAAAGACTACCTGAAGGAGCTACATTATCCATGTCAGTCACAGGGCCAGTGATGTTGGGGGTCTGTGCTGGGGGGGTCACTTGCATGTCCTGCTGATTCTTTTTGTCATAATCTTGTCCGTCTGCATAAGCGGTTAAACCTGTCAGGAGTGGCAGCTGGAAGCTCTGCATGCCCAAGGTTTAGAGAAGGTGCCCAGTCAGGATCACAGTCTAGCATTTCATAAGCTGGTCTGCTGTTAAAGCAAAGCGAACGGTAAGAAAATACTTTGGAGTAGAACAAATTAAACCCGCTCACACAGGTGTGTGAGTGGTAACTTTTTCTAGCTACTAGGATATCGGAGTCTTTCTTTAGCTTAGCTTTGTTTAGCTTAGCACTGCTGACGTAGGGTAAAAGCTATGGCCACACAAGTTTTAAAAGGGACTCTGATTATATTGGCATGTTAGCTCTATATGCTTTATTTTTATGTTAGTAACATAACTATCATTTAATTTTTTTGAAAATAATTCCCAGTTTTATATATTTTTAAAAAACTTTATTACGATGTAAATCGCCATTTTTGTTTACGTCGCAATGCATTCTGGGTAGTGACGTAGAATGGTTGCAGCCATTTTTTCTGTCTTATACAAGCCAAGAAGCGAAGCTACGAACTACTGCCATTTGTCAGTGAAAATGCCACATTGCGCGGCTTTTGGATGTAATTTCCAATCAAAGGGAAATAAAGAGAGCAGGGTGAGCCTCCATAGCTTTCCTAAAGAGGGAAAGTGGAGGAAAAAGTGGGGCAGCAGTGGCTCAGCAGGTAGAGCAGGTCGTCTAATAACCTCATGGTTGGCGGTTCAAATCCCGCTCTCCCCAGATATCCTGCCATTGTGTCCCTGGGCAAGACACTTCACCTGCATTGCCTCCAGAGGCAAAAGATGAGTTCTACGAGAATCTCGCAACAACAGTCAGGATCGTCCCCAACTCTGAACAACTCATTCTCCTTGGAGACTTCAATGCCAGAGTTGGTGTTGACCATGACTCCTGGCCCTCCTGTCTTGGACCTTTTGGCGTGGGCAGAATGAATGACAACGGACAGCGGCTGCTTGAGTTCTGCACATATCACGATCTGTGCATCACAAACTCGTTCTTCAAGACCAAGCCCCAACACAAGGTTTCCTGGCAACATCCGCACTCAATGCACTGGCACCAGCTGGACTTGATCCTGACCAGGCGCACCTCACTGAAGAACATGCTAATCACCCGTTCGTTCGAGAGTGCAGATTGCGACACAGACCATTCATTGGTGTGTTGCAAGGCCAAGCTGCAGCTGAAGAAATTCCATGAATGAATGAATGAATGAATTTATTTATTTCGGATAGTACATTACAGGTTAAAATAAACTGTATAATATATAATATAACAACAAGGTCAAATTAGACAAAGACTCCTTCTACTATACAATTCCACGTGAGTTATCCGAAATGGGTGATGGCTGAAGCCGCAGCTTATATTGCCCACCCATATTCCATCCAAGAATTCAAAGGAGAAAAAAGAGAAAACAAGACAAGAGCGATTACAATTTAAAACAAGGCTAAGACAAAATGTGACTGAGAGAAAAGGAAAACTGAGCTAGTCTAAGTTCCATTTCCATTGTGCTAGACAACCTGGAAAGGCACGGATTGACACCAGCAAGATGGCTCAACCAGAACTTGTTGAGCAGTTTGCCTCCACCTTTGAGAAGGAACTTGGTGTAGCAGAAGAAGGAGAATCTGCAAAGCAGAAGTGGGAAGAGCTGTGAAACACCATCCACCGCACAGCCTTGGCTACCTTTGGGAGGAAGACCTCGAAGTCACAGGACTGGTTTGATGCCAAGTTGACTGAGATGACCCCCGTCATTGAAGCCAAGTGCACAGCACTTGCTGAGTACAAGGAGTACCCAAACGAGAAGAATCTCCAGATTCTCAGGGCTGCAAGAAGCAAAGTTCAGCAGACTGCTCGGCGCTGTGCCGATGAGTACTGGACTCAGCTCAGCCAAGACATTCAAACCGCTGCCATAACAGGGAACATCCGTGGTATGTACGATGGCATCAAGAAAGCACTTGGTCTGGCTCAGAGCAAGACGGCCCCCCTCAAATCCTCCACTGGGGAGATGATCACAGAAAAGAACAAGCAGATGGAGAGATGGGTGGAACACTACTCCGACCTCTACTCCAGACAGAACACCGTGACACCATCAGCGCTTGATGCCATCGACTGCCTGCCATCCATGGACAAACTTGACGCCGAGCCAACCATCGACAAACTCAGCAAGGCCATTGATAGCTTGGCTGCTGGCAAGGCACCCGGCAATGACGGCATACCCCCTGACCTGATCAAGCACTGCAAGACCGCCCTAGTGCTGCCATTGCATGATGTCCTCTGCCAGTGTTGGAAGGAAGGTGCCGTACCACAGGACATGAGGGACGCCAAGATCATCACCCTCTACAAAAACAAAGGGGAGAGAAGTGACTGCAACAACTACAGGGGCATCTCTCTCCTCAGCGTTATTGGCAAAGTCTACGCATGAGTTGTTCTCGTTCGTCTACAGAAGCTTGCCGAACGTGTCTACCCCGAGTCTCAGTGTGGCTTCCGCGCTGAGCGATCGACGGTAGACACGATATTCTCCATCCGCCAACTCCAGGAGAAATGCAAAGAACAGAACATGCCCCTGTATGTCGCCTTCATCGACCTCACCAAAGCGTTTGATCTGGTCAGCAGAGAGGGCCTTTTCAAGATCCTGCCAAAGATAGGATGCCCACCAAAGTTGCAAAGCCTCATTGAATCGTTTCACACCAACATGCATGGGATAGTGCAGCACGATGGCAAAGTCTCAGAGCCATTCAACATACGCAGCGGAGTGAAACAGGGCTGTGTACTTGCGCCAACCCTCTTTAGGATTTTCTTTGCTATGCTCCTGAGGCATGCCTTCAGCACAGCAACAGAGGGAATCTACCTGCACACAAGATCTGACAGCAGGCTTTTCAACCTTGCCCGCCTGAAAGCCAGAACCAAAGTACGCGAGGCTCTAATCAGAGACATGCTGTTAGCAGACGACGCTGCAGTCGCAACCCACACACAGCAGGAGCTTCAGACCCTGATGGACTGCTTCTCCCAGGCATGCAAGGACTTCGGGCTTACCATCAGCCTGAAGAAGACTAACGTCTTGGCGCAAGGCATGGAAGCACCACCAACCATCACCATCGACGACTACGAGCTGGAGGTCGTGAATCAGTTCACGTACCTGGGGTCCACGATCAGCAACAACCCCTCCCTTGATACAGAGATCAACAAGAGGATTGGAAAATCAGCCTTCACACTCGCTTGCCTCACCACACGAGTGTGGGAGAATCCCAAACTCTCTGTCAAGACGAAGATGGCAGTGTACAACGCCTGTGTCATCAGCACACTGCTCTATGGGAGTGAGACGTGGGCAACATACGCCCGGCAGGAAAAGACACTGAACTCCTTCCACTTGCGCTGCATTCGCCACATCCTGGACATATCCTGGCAGGACAAAGTGCCCAACACAGAAGTTCTGTCCCGTGCCGGCCTTCCCTCCATGTTCACTCTACTCAGGCAGCACAGGCTCCGCTGGCTAGGCCACGTTCACCGTATGGAGGATGGCAGAATCCCCAAAGACGTCCTCTATGGAGAACTGGCAACTGGCAGGAGAGACGTTGGCCGCCCACAGCTGCGCTTTAGAGATGTCTGCAAGAGAGACATGAAGGCCCTGGAGATCAACACAGAGCGCTGGGAGGCCCTTGCAACGGACCGCTCCAAATGGAGAGGCACCCTGACCAGACAGCTCAAGGTGGGTGAAGAGAGACTGACTGCTGCAGCAGATGAAAAAAGGACCCGCAGGAAGAACCGCCACAGACCCAGCAGCACGGAGACCACCCACAAGTCCGACCTGTGTAACAGGGACTGCCATTCGCGCATCGGCCTGTTCAGCCACAGGCGGTGCTGTTCCAGCAGAGTAGATGTTTAGGATTCTCTTCCATGGTCATCATAGACCGACGGAGGCCGACGAGATATCAGTATGTATGTGTTGGTAACAAAAACTCACAGTTACTGAAGGTTACTTGTGGAGTCCCACAGGGTTCATTTTTTGGGCCATTGTTATTCAATATGTATATAAATGATATATGTAAAGTTTCAGAAAAAATGGACTTAATATTGTTTGCCGATGACACTAATCTATTATGCAGTGGAAGCAATTTGGAACAACTTCTGGATACACTCGGAAAGGAATTAGGAAAGCTTAAACTGTGGTTTGATTCAAACAAATTAAAGCTCAATTTAAGTAAGACAAAATTTATAGTCTTTAACAACCATCACAACAACTCAGTATCTAAACTCAGTGTAAATGGTGTAGAGATTGAAAGGGTATCTGAAACTAAATTTCTTGGAGTAATAATTGATAATAAACTGTGTTGGAAGTCACATATTAATTATATTAAAGGTAAAATATCCAAATCAATTGCAATATTACACAGAGTGAAATATTTGCTGAATCAACCCACATTATATACCTTGTATCATTCATTAATACTCCCATACATGACATATTGTACTGAAGTATGGGGAAATACATATAAAACAAACATATATTAGGCCGTGGGACGAGGTCTGAAAAGATGAACTTTTGTTTGACGACTCACCGAACCAAGTTCTGTTAGTTGCATCTTAAAGATGACATATACTGTAATATTAAAACACATTTTTCTGGAAAAATAAGTTGCACATTAAATTATAGAACTAATTTAAAAGCTTATCTTTACAGCGACCCAAAACTGACTCCTGCCTAGTTTAGCACTTTTTCACGAGATGGCCTGTGTGCAGTTAGCTAACCATTCAAATTGCTTGTCTCATTCCCAGCCAATCAGAGATGTTTTTACAGTCTGATACTTTCCAAGATGGCAGCCTCCATGGAATGTTGTGTACACGTTGTCGCCGACGATAATACTGAGGTTATAAAGCTAACTGTGGCTAAATATAAGAAGGTATGTCAAAGTATTGAGCAGTGGAAGGATATAGATAGCAGAGAAGGGGAAGTTGCACTGCAATTGTGTGGAATAGAGGGAAAATGCCCCAACCATGTGACTCTGTTCTCAGGCGAGGATTCCTGCACAGAATTTATCGTATGTTTACCAATGTTACTATCCAACTTTGGCAGTCACAAACGATGTTATGCTAAGTTTACTGATGTCACCAGAATCAGAGATGCGAGAAAGAGGATCGAAAGGCGGAAATCTAATCTAATCTCGAGCTAACAAAAGCGTGGATCAGTTTCTCAGCATCACTCTGAGACAAGATGCTCCTAATCTTGGCAATATTACGCAAATGATAGAAGGCAGTCTTAGAAACAAATTTAATATGTGAATTGAAGGACAAATCCTGATCAAAAATAACTCCAAGGTTCCTCACAGAGCTATTAAGAGAAAGAGTAACCGCATCCAAACTGAAAGTTTGATTTGGAAAGGAATTTCTAAGGTTTTTTGGACCAACAAGAATGACTTCAGTCTTATCTGAATTTAATAGCAGGAAATTACAAGTCATCCAAGCTTTGATTTCCTTAAGACAAGCTTCTAACTTGGCTAATTGATTACTATCATCTGGCTTCATTGACAGGTATAATTGTGTGTCATCTGCAAAACAATGAAAATGTATACAGTGCTTTCTAATAATGTTGCCTAACGGAAGCATATATAAACTAAAAAGAGTAGGGCCTAGCACAGATCCCTGTGGAACTCCATGACTGAGCTTTGAGTTGAAAGAAAACTCATTATTTACATGAACAAACTGGAACCTATCAGATAAATAAGATCTAAACCACTGCAACGAAGTTCCATTAAGTCCAACATAGTGTTCTAATCTATCAAGTAGAATATTATGATCGATAGTATCAAAAGCTGCACTAAGGTCTAAAAGGACAAGTACAGAAACTAGTCCATTATCAGATGCAATGAGGAGGTCGTTAGTGACCTTCGCTAAGGGTGTTTCAGTACTATGATGGATTCTAAACCCAGATTGAAACTCTTCAAGTAAACCATTTCCCTGCAGGTGGTCAAATAATTGCATAGCAACAACTCTTTCTAAGATTTTTGAAATGAAAGGGAGATTAGAGATTGGTCTATAGTTAGCTAAAGCTCCTGGATCTAACATTGGCTTTTTGAGTAAGGGTTTAATTACAGCCATTTTAAAAGTCTGCGGTACATGGCCTAAAGTTAATGAAGAATTGATTATATGAAGAATAAGGCTACCAATAAGTGGGAAGACTTCTTTAAATAACCTGGTAGGAATAGGGTCTAAAAGACACGTTGAAGGTTTGGATGAGGAAACTATTTTGTCTAACTCACAAAGGTCGATTGGAGTAAACTCATCAAGACAGACATCAATTGAAGGAGTTGTAGTAGTTACAGTATTTAAGTTAACTGTGGGAAGAATCTGATTGAGTTTATCTCTGATGGATGAAATTTTATTATTGAAAAAGTTCATAAAGTACTGACTAGTAAGCTCTAAGGGAATGCTAGGATTGACAGAGTCCTGACTCTTTGTCAACCTGGCTACAGTACTGAAAAGAAACCTGGGATTATTCTTGTTCTCTTCTATTAATGCAGAGTAATAACTCGTTCTAGCTTTTCTAAGAGATTTTTTTATAAATTAAAAGATGATTTCTCCAAGCTAAATAGATTTCATCTAAATTAGTAGAGCACCATTTTCTTTCTAATTGACGAGTCTTCTGTTTTAAGCTACGAGTTTCTGTGTTGAACCAAGGAGTTAGAAATCTCTGATTAGACTTTTTCTTTTTTAAGGGGGCCACCAAGTCTAGAGTCTGATGCAGAGAAGCTGAAACACTATCCACCATGTTATCAATTACAGAAGGAGCAAGCTGTCTATAGCTTATTTCCATTGTGTTGACACATGGCATAGAGGAAACAATCTGCATAAATTTGGTAACAGCATCATCTGAGAGGCATCTACTGTAATAATATTTTTCTTTAGGAGCCAAATAGTCAGAAATAGTAAAATCAAAGGTTAACAGACAATGGTCTGACAGTACAGGGTTATGAGGAGACACTACAAGATTTTCTATTTCTATGCCATATGTCAGAACAAGGTCCAATGTATGGTGGAGGTAATGAGTAGAATTTCCTACTTTCTGAGAAAGCCCAATCGAGTCTAATATTGAATTAAAAGCCACATTAAGGCAGTCACTATCTACATCCACATGTATATTAAAGTCCCCTACTATAATTATTCTATCAGATTTCAGCACTAAATCAGCTAAGAAATCAGCAAATTCGGATAAAAATTCTGAGTAGGTTGATGGGGGACGATAAACTATGGCAAATAAAATTGGGTTTAACCTAAAATTGCTAAAGTGCCCAACACTGAGGACCAGGACCTCAAAGGAATTATAACATGTTTTTTGCTTTACATTAACTAGTAATTTGGAATGGTAAATTGTTGCTACTCCTCCTCCACGACCAGAACTTCTGGGATTTTGACAGTTTAAATAACCAGAGGGAGTTGATTCATTTAAACCAACATAATCCTCTTGTCCTAACCAAGTCTCTGTAAGGGAAATTAAATCAATCTGATGATCAATTAGCAGATCATGGACTAACAGAGACTTGGGAGTTAGAGACATAATATTTAATAAACTGTGGTGCCCATAAGTGTAACTTTATGTGACTTACATGGATGCATGCTTGAACTCAGCCTAGAGAGACTTTAAGCTGGCAATGTGTATTGACATCACTCCTCAAGAGAACAATACGTCTTGACCACCTATGGACTCGGAAGAAAGGAGAGGATTGCCCGCGTCTGACCATCTGGGGTCAGACAGGAGAACAGAAGGACTCTGGAGTTTTCTAATACAAATGGAAGGATGTAACTGAGTTGTGTGACTTATTGTGTGATGTATTGTTGGAGGTGTGAGTATAAATGGAGGAGAGTGACTTCATTCTCTCTCTTATTACTCCGATCGAGAGAGAGGACGTAGGATGTGAGAGAATAAAGGCAGATACTCATCAATTCTTGATTCCTACAAAACCACATTTAATTTTTAAATTATGAAGAGGGCCGGGCCGGGCCCCGGGGGTGGACGAGATTCGCCCTGAGTACCTCAAGGCACTGGATGTTGTTGGGTTGTCATGGTTGACACGCCTCTGCAACACTGCGTGGAGGTCGGGGGCAGTGCCTTTGGCATGGCAAACCGGGGTGGTGGTTCCTGTCTTCAAAAAAGGGGACCGGAGGGTGTGCTCCAACTTTAGAGGGATCACACTCCTCAGCCTCCCTGGGAAGGTCTATGCCAAGGTACTGGAGAGGAGAGTCCGGCCGTTGGTCGAACCTCGGATTCAGGAGGAGCAATGTGGTTTTCGTCCTGGCCGTGGCACATCGGACCAGCTCTTTACCCTCTCGAGAATTCTTGAGGGTTCGTGGGAGTTTGCCCAACCAGTTTACATGTGTTTTGTGGACTTGGAGAAGGCATTTGACCGCGTCCCTCGTGGATTTTTGTGGGGGGTGCTTCGGGAGTATGGGGTATCGGGCTTGTTGTTACGAGCTATTCGGTCTCTGTACGACCGTTGTGAGAGTTTGGTTCGTATTGCCAACACTCGGTCGGAGTCATTCCCAGTGAGAGTTGGACTCCTCCAGGGCTGCCCTTTGTCACCGATCCTGTTCATAATTTTTATGGACAGGATTTCTAGGCGCAGCCAGGGAATGGAGGGTGTCATGCTTGGTGACCACAGGATCTCATCTCTGTTGTTTGCAGATGATGTTGTCCTGTTGGCTTCATCCAGCAATGACCTACAGCTCTTGCTGGGATGGTTTGCCACTGAGTGTGAAGCGGCTGGGATGAGAATCAGCACCTCCAAGTCCGAGTCCATGGTCCTCAGCCGGAAAAAGGTGGATTGTCCTCTCCGGGTTGGGGACAGGCTCCTGCCCCAAGTGGAGAAGTTTAAGTATCTTGGGGTCTTGTTCACGAGTGAGGGGAAAATGGAGCGAGAGATCGACAGATGGATTGGAGCAGCATCTGCAGTGATGCGGACGTTGTACCGGTCTGTTGTGGTGAAGAGGGAGCTGAGTTCTAAGGCAAAGCTGTTGATTTACCAGTCAATCTACGTTCCTACTCTCACCTATGGTCACGAGCTTTGGGTAATGACCGAAAGAACGAGATCGCGGATACAAGCAGCTGAAATGAGCTTTCTCCGTAGGATTGCTGGACTCACCCTCAGAGATAGGGTGAGGAGCTCAGTTATCCGGGAGAGGCTCAGAGTAGAACCGCTGCTCCTCCACATTGAAAGGAGTCAGTTGAGGTGGGATGGGCATCTGATTAGGATGCCTCCTGGACGCCTCCCACTTGAGGTGTTTCAGGTACGTCCCACTGGGAGGAGACCCCGGGGCAGACCCAGGACTCGGTGGAGAGACTATGTCTCCCAGCTGGTCTGGGAACGCCTTGGTATCCCCTCTGAAGAGCTGGAGCAGGTGGCTGGGGAGAGGGAGGTCTGGGCTTCTCTGCTTGAACTGCTGCCTCCGCGACCCGGACCTCCGGAAAAGTGGTAGAAGATGGATGGATGGATGGATTATGAGGAGGAACAGAGGCCAATTCATTCAATTTAGAGGCTTTATGTTTAATTTGAGTTTTACCAATATTTTGCTTTATCACTTTGGGATGCTTATGCATTATATTTTTATTTACTTTGGAGGGAGCAGACAACGATTCTCTGCTGGGGAAGTCAGGGGCTAAGCTGAGGGGTGGCGGATGAAGAGGAGCTGCAGAGAGGCGTGTAAGACTGCGACTCTGCTTCTTGGTCCCAACTCTGAGTAGTCAGGGTTTTGGAAATTTGGATAAAAAAGATGCCAGATTGTTAGATAAATGAGAAGCACCATCCAAAGTGGGATGAATGCTGTCTCGTCTCATAAGACCAGGTTTTCCCCAAAAAGAGCTCCAATTGTCAATGTAGCCCACGTCATTTTTAGGACACCACACAGACAGCCAGCGGTTCAAGGATGACGAGCGGCTAAACGTGTCATCACTGGTCAGATTGGGGAGGGGCCCAGAGAATACTACAGTGGCAGACATCGTTTTTGCAAAGTCACACATCGATTCTATATTAAGTTTCGTGACTTCCGATTGCCGGAGATGGATGTCATTAATGCCAGTGTGAATAACAATTGTGGAACATTTACAGTTACTTTTAGCCAGCATTTTCAAATTTGACTCGATGTCGCCTACTCTGGCCCCAGGAATGCATTTGACTATGACCGCTGGAGTCTCTAGGTTCACGTTTCTGACTACAGAGTCGCCAATGATCAGAGTTTTTTCCTCAGCGGGTGTGTCGCTGAGCGGGGAAAAACGATTAGAAACGTGAACAGGTTGGTGGTGTACCGGGGCTTTGCGACTAGGCTTCCTTCTCACTGTCACCCACCCAGTCTCCTCGCTGCTGAGGAGAGCCGAGGGACCGCTGACAGGGGGACCTAAGCTAGCTAGCTCCGCTGCAGGTAAGGGGCGTCCGTCGAGATTAACTGGCGCAGACGGTGTTTCAATGCAGCGGAGCCGGGATTCCAAATCAGACAACCTCGCCTCGAGCGCCTCAAAAAGACAACATTTATTACATTTCCTGTTATCACTAAAAGAGGCAGAGGTGTAGCTAAACATCTGACAGAGAGAGCACACCAGAGGAGAGGAAAGAGAGGTAGTAGCCATAGCTAGTGGCTAGCTAGTGGCTGGAGAGCAAACCACACAGGCAGACAGCAAAACAGGAAGTGACGATACGTTACCACAAGGAAGTGACGATCTCCACACAGAGTTCAACCTGTGTGAATCCAAATTTGTGAAAGTGTGATCTTTTGTGCGTCGGAGACTGCTAGGAGGCTCCTTTGTGTTCAGAGACTGCGAGGGGGATGTCAGGGGATTAAGGAAGTGAATGTATTGTGTCCTTTGATGTGAATGCAATGTGACTTTTGAGCTGTAGGAAGACCTGGGTATTTAAGGGTCAAGTTTTTTCTGAGATGTCCTCTTGCTACGATGCTCATTTTGGAGATGTGTAATAAACTGGCTAAGACAAATCTGTCTCGTCATTTACACATTCCACACTGGTGACCCAAGACGAAGCATGCAACACGAAAGGAGTTCCCCGGAGCCAGCCTCGTTGGGAGCCCCCAGCCAAGCGTATGCCGCTGCCATCCAGCTACCGGATTTTTGGCAGCACAACCCGCGCTCCTGGTTCCACTTGGTTGAGGCGCAGTTCGTCCTCCGGGGGATTTCGGTGGATGACACGAAATTCTACCATGTGGTCGCAAAACTCGACACCCACACGGCTCAGCATGTGGAGAGCCTGCTGGATCAGCCACCAACCAGCGATAAATACGACGCGTTGAAAGCCACACTCATCCAGCACTACACACTCTCAGTTGAGGAGAGAGCAGAGGGACTCCTGACGCGGACCGGGTTAGGAGATTGCACGGCTTTTGACCTGATGGAGAAGATGCTGAGATTGAAGGGCTCAGAAGACAACCACTTCATTTTTACCCACCTCTTCCTCCTGAACCTTCCGTCAGTGACGAGAGCGGCCCTGGCCAATTCGCCGTGGCTGGACAAGCGGGACTACCGCGCACTGGCCCGAGAAGCACACCGGATCATCATGGCCAGCAGAGAGCTCACGACCACGGCGGCAGCGATGGAGCTCAGCGCGACGGCCGGAGAGGACAAGGAGCCATTGACGGCGGTAGCAGAACCACCGACGACAGCTGCGGCGGGCGCCATGGAACGCGGAGGAGACATCCTTTGTTTCTATCACCGCCGATTTGCAGAGAAGGCACGCAAATGTATACCACCGTGCCAGTTCAAGTGCTCGGGAAAACGCCAAGACCGGGGGTCGGTAGCAGCTGCAACCCTCAGGGAGGAGAACAAGCTGCTCTACTTGACGGACGCACGCTCCGGGAGACATTTCCTCTTGGACACCGGTGCCCAGCTGAGTTTCATTATGCCATCCTACGCCGATCGGCTGGCAGCTTCCAGCGGCCCCCAGATGGCAGCAGCAAACGGCTCGGACATTAAAACCTTTGGTGAGTGGACTCTACTTCTGTCATTTCACGGCCGTGCATTTGAGTGGACTTTTGTCATAGCAGCATTGAATTTCAATATATTGGGGGCTGATTTTTTGTGCTCACATGGTTTGTTGGTTGATGTCGCTAACAGGCGCCTGGTTAATGCATTTTCTTTTGATTCTATCCCCTGTACAGCTCGAGCGTCCCAGCCAACAGCACAAGCCAACATCACAGCTGCAAGCGGTAAGTTCCACACACTGCTCACTCAGTTCCCAGCACTCACGGTCCCGACATTTTTGGCAGCCGTCGCTAAACACGGGGTGGAACATTTTATTACCACCACCGGGCCGCCCGTTTTTGCAAAACCTCGGCGCTTGGACACAGCTAAACTGGCCATAGCGTGCGAGGAATTCGCCAACCTGGAAAGGTTGGGCATCATCAGGCGTTCAAACAGCCCATGGGCTTCCCCGCTACACATGGTCCCTAACGCTGACGGTTCGTGGCGACCTTGCGGGGATTTCCGCAGGTTGAACAACGCCACAGCGCACGACCGCTACCAAATTCCCCACATCCAGGATTTTTCCGTTCACTTGGCAGGAGCGCGCATTTTTTCTAAAATAGACTTGGTCCGCGGTTACCACCAAGTCCCAGTGCGCGCTGAACCAATACCCAAAACAGCGGTGATAACTCTGTTTGGGCTATTCGAGTTTTTGCGCATGCTATTCGAGCTTAAAGGGGCTGAACAGACATTCCAACGCATGATGGATGCAGTGCTGCACGATCTCCCTTTCGTATTCGTCTACCTGGACGATATCTTGGTAGCCAGCACGTCCGAAGACGAACACGAAACCCACCTCACGGCGATTTTCCGGAGGTTGGGAGAGCACAGTTTAATAATCAGCCCAGCGAAGTGTCAGTTCGGGGTGATGCAGATTGATTTTTTGGGGCACCGCGTCTCTCCCGAAGGAGCGGTTCTGCTGCCTGACAAAGTGCGCGTGGTAGCAGATTTTCCCCGGCCGCAAACGATCAGGGCATTACAGGAGTTTTTGGGAATGGTGAATTTCTATAACAGTTTCCTCCCCCGCACAGCGCAGCTCATGCAACCGCTGTACGCCGTGCTCAAAAAACAGAAACCCGCAAATAAGATCGAATGGTCCCTGGAGCGAGAGCGGGCGTTCTCGGAAGTCAAGGCAACCCTGGCAAACGCTGCGTTGTTGGCACATCCAGACCCAACGGCCCGCATAGCGCTCACTACTGACGCGTCAGATGTGGCCATAGGGGCGGTCGTGGAGCAGCATGTAGCCGGGGCTTGGCAGCCGCTTGCCTTTTTCAGCAGGACTTTGCACGATAGTGAACGTAAATACAGCGCGTTCTACAGGGAGCTACTGGCTCTCCACTTGGCCATTCGCCACTTCCAGTTCTGGCTGGAAGAACGCTGTTTCACCGCGTTCGTTGACCACAAGCCACTAACATTCGCGATGGCCAAGGTTTCAGAACCGTGGTCGGGCCGGCAGCAGAGACAGCTGGCCGTGATCTCAGAGTTTACTACCGATATTCAGCATGTGGCGGGTAAATTGAATGTAGTGGCAGACTGTCTGTCACGCGCCGTGGCGGCCCCGGTCCGCATGGGGATATATTACACAGCCATGGCTGCGGAGCAGGTTAGTGACGCGGAGGTGCGCGCGCTCCAGTCTGGACCAACAGGGTTAAGGCTGGAGAGCAGGGTGCTGCAAGACGGTATGCCCCCCCTAATCTGCGATGTCTCCACAGCGCGACCGCGTCCCGTGGTACCGGCCGCTTGGCGCCGCCATGTTTTTGACTCGATTCATTCTTTGGCGTACCCGGGAGTGCGCGCATCGGTCAAAAATGGTAGGAGAGAAATTTGTGTGGTCGAGCCCTCGCAAACAAGTGAAAGAGTGGGCATGGCGTGCCAACGAGCCAAAGTACACAGACACACGAGAGCTCCTTTGGAGCTGTTTCACATCCCGGCTAAGAGGTTCGACCATGTTCACGTGGACCTCATGGGCCCCCTCCCGCCATCACAGGGGTGCACGCACCTTCTGACAATGGTGGACTGCACCACGCGCTGGCCGGAAGTGGTTCCACTGGCGTCAACCACAGCCGAGGAGGTGGCGCGCGCTTTTTTAACAGCATGGGTGGCGCGTTTTGGAGTCCCGTCGGACATTACATCCGACAGAGGCCCTCAATTTGTTTCCGAACTTTGGTCAACAATGGCCCGCAGCCTGGGTGTCACAATTCACTGCACAACCGCGTACAATCCACAGGCTAATGGGTTATGCGAACGTTTTCATAGGTCATTGAAAGCGGCTCTCAGGGTGTCACTGACGGATGCAAATTGGGTAGACAAGCTACCGTGGGTTTTATTGGGGTTACGTTCTGAGCCTAAAGAGGATCTGGAAGCTTCCCCGGCTGAACTCGTTTTTGCGCAGCCGCTTCGGCTGCCCGGGGAGTTTCTCCCAGATAATCCTGCGCCGGGCAGCTCCCCGTCTCAGCTGTTGCAGAGTAACATAGACACAAGCATGCTGCCGGGCCCCGTTCACCACAGTTTTCGGCACATTTTTGTGCCTAAAACTTTGAAAAACGCGGAGTTTGTTTTTGTCAGACACGATGCACACCGACCCCCACTGAGCCCACCTTATGATGGACTTTTCAGAGTGCTGGAAACACAGGACAAGCATTTTTTGCTAGACTTGGGGGGTAGGAGGGAAAAGATTGGCATAAACAGACTCAAATCCGTGTTTGTGGTGGCGGACCAAGCAAGTGCTGTTGGCGAGAGCCCCTCGGCGTGGAAGACCCCCACGGGGAGCTTCCCAGAGTAAAGTTTCCCCAGAACACCCACAGGGACTGACAAAAGGTTTTCACCCCCAGACAGCAGCTCCCCAGCATGACAGCGCCGCGGAGGAGGTGAACCCTGGTTACAGCAGATACAGGAGAAGACTGAAGCCCATGCAGCATGTGGACTGATGTTTAATGGTTCTGTCACAACATACGGACTGTTATTCTTTTGTTCTATCCACCATGCTCGGGGGGGGGGGGGTCGTGTGGCCGCACATGGACCGCACATGGGGAGAACATAATGTCTAGCATCTTAGATAAGAACAAAGTGCATAGTTTTCTTGGAGATAACAGGAAGTTGTGAAAGTGTGATCTTGTGTGCGTCAGAGACTGCTAGGAGGCTCCTCTGTGTTCAGAGACTGCGAGGGGGATGTCAGGGGATTAAGGAAGTGAATGTATTGTGTCCTTTGATGTGAATGCAATGTGACTTTTGAGCTGTAGGAAGACCTTAGTATTTAAGGGTCGAGTTTTTTCTGAGATGTCCTCTTGCTACGATGCTCATGTTGGAGATGTGTAATAAACTGGCTAAGACAAATCTGTCTCGTCATTTACACATTCCACAATATCTTTTATATTTGATCTCAGCTTCCACCGTTCTGCATTTAATGAATTGTTTATATAATGTATTCTTCTTTTTACATGCATTTATTAACCCCTTGGTGACCCAAGGGATATTTTTCTTTTGTTGTCTGTCACTGTATTGTTTTATAGGACAGTTTTTATTGTACAATGATTGAAATATTTGTAAAAAATTATCATATGCTTTATTTATATCATTTTCATCATAAACTATCTTCCAGTCTTGTATTAATAATTCCTTTGTCAGTAAATACATAGATTCTTCGGTTCTTATTCTTTTATATTTAATATTTTTGGTATACTTTTTCTTCCTATAATCACATTGATAGACAACAAAAATGGGCAGGTGGTCACTGATATCATTCAATAAAAGCCCACTCCTGATATTATTTTCCATAATGTTTGTGAATATATTATCTATTAGTGTGGCACTGTGTGACGTGATTCTGCTAGGTCCGGTAATTGTTAGATGTAAGCCCATACTGTACATTGTGTTGATAAATTCTTCTGTCAAACTATGTTGTTTTGAGTTCATCAGATCTATACTGAAATCCCCACAGATGAACATAACTTTATGAGTTAGTTTTGCAGACATTTTTTCCATCCAGTCCTTAAATAATTCAATGTTTGATCCAGGTGTTCTATATCCACAGCTCACTACTATATTCTTCACATTGTCCAGACAGATTTCTATTGTAATATATTCAAATAAATCATCCACAGTTACTGACAGATTTCCAACAACCTTGTATTTCAAGCTCTTGTCAACAAAAATTGCAACTCCTCCTCCTTTTTTCACTTTTCTATTTATATAATTTAATTCATAGCCATCCATGGTAAAATCCACTCCTTTCTCTTCACTGAGTCACGTCTCTGATATTGCCACAATATTGAACGGCTCTTTAAACTGATATAAATAATCTTCAATTGTTACGACCCGAGCGCTGGGTTCTGTCCGCGCTTGGGCGAAGCACAGCTCGCTGCCGGCCTTGACAGCTGTGGGTTGTATTCTGGCCTCACCGGGCTCTTATTGTGAAGGCGCTCAGTGGGACTTCCGCCTGTCAAGGTTGGTCAGCTGTTTGTCATTACTGCTCGTTAGTGCTCGCTGTTATAAGGCGGGCACTAGCGGCGGTTAAATCGCAGGAGTATCGTCAAACTATCCTCGTTAAAACGTCGTCAGACCTTCAGGTCAGGTTCGTGCTCTTTCTTGTCATGTCATGTCATGTCATAGTTTAGCTCATAGTGGCTGGGGTTAGCCCTACGAGCCCTTGTATTGCTTAATGTGTGTTTTTGCCCTGGGCGGCTCATAGTCTTGTCTTGTTGTTTTATAATAAATTGGGATAGATTGGGATAGATTGGGATAAATTGGGATAGGATGGTAATAAATTACCATCATTGCAAACTCACCGGTGGACTCTTGGCGTCTTATGGTGATCCGCGAGGGTCACCGCATGACATTAATGTTATTAAAGTTGGCATAGAGACTTCTGCTGTTGAAGTGGATCATAGAAATATTGAAATCAGATGTGACCATTGTGTTAAACTGATCATCTGTGTAGTAACTACAGTTATTATTGATGGAGCTAAACAAATTATTGTCAGGGTCTATGTTATATTTTATGTCCTGTGGGTTGTGATCCGTATATTCAAAAACTTTCAGTTCCTGATGTTCCTGCTTGTTGATCTTTTGTTTCATTTGTTAAATGTCCCAATGCAGATGAGTATAATCCTTCAGTGTCCTACAATTGTCTTGTTGCTGTCGACTCCAGTTCATAATATTCATTGATATTTGTCCAGTTCCATAATATTTTGGATGTTAATGACCTTGGCTTCTTCAGGTGATCCATTTAATTAATTTTATGTATATTTTACAGTTTGAGGTCCAGGTGTTTTGAATCTTTTTCTGCTTTCTCATGTATTTAGCTTTTCTGGCTATTTCTGCATTTTATTTTGTAAGGTGCTCGTTTATATAGATGTCCGTTCCTTTCAGCTTTCTACCTTGTTTTTGCAGTGCAGTCTTGTGTTTTCTATTCACAAACCTCATGATCACAGCTGGTTTGTCGCTATTTTTCCTGGGCAGAGGGTGGCAGGCCTCTGTGGTGTTACATTTCAGCTGGATTCCTTTGGACTGCATGAAGGCTGCTACTTGTTGTTCCGTGGAATCATCTTCCAGCGCGCTGAGCCTCCCTCCACTGTCCGCAGCCACTGCCCGAGCATACAATTGGGATTTAATGTGGAGCCCAGTGATGATCACATCGTTCACCCGGGTGTACTGCTCCAGGTCTGACACTCTGCTCTCCAGATAAGCCAGCCTCTTGTCCTTCTCGGCGTTCTGGATCCGCAGCGCTTTCACCTCCTCGAGCAGGCCCAGGATGTTTTTTGTTGTTTTTTAATGGTGGGCCGCTCCGCTCCACTCTCATTTCCCAGTCCGTAGATGCCGGTATTGTCGTCTTAAATCAGACAGGGGTCGAAACTTGTGAAGATCGGCAGCCAACCTGTGAAGTACTCAATGTGTCACTCCACTCCTGCACTGGTTGTATGCACGGTGGTCCAGATAGTGACTGAAATGCCACTGGTTCTTAAAAGCAGTTTAATGGTAAAATCCATCTTAATTTGGGTCAAGTTGTCAAAGCAGCGGTCCCAATTAACAATTAACAATGACAATTAAATCTTAACAAGACAGAAACACTGATCATCGCTCCAGACAGTAAAATTCCTCTGATAAAGCAACACTTAGGTCACCTAGGCTCTTCTGTCCAGCCCAGTCTACATAATCTGGGTGTTGTTTTTGACAATGCTATGTCACTGGACGGCCATGGTCCCTCCTCCTCATCACTGCCACACAGAGGTGTCAATGTAGCAAACTCAGTCTGGGGAACCTTGAGGTCCTGGGGCATAGGTATGGAGGCAGCTGCTGCAAATGGCTCCTCAAAATTACCAGATTCCTCCCAAACCATCCAGTTACCACCAACTATTGGCAAACTCTCAGACAAGGCATAAAGGGACACAGGAGATGCAGGGGAAGATAAATGGATGGTAGCAGCAGAGAGGGGTGGAAAGAGCTCAGCAGTGATGGTAGGGAGCTGAAGCTGAGACCCCTGTCCGGGAACAAGACAAGCCCTTTCATTTATTGATGGTAAAAAATAAGTGGGTACTTGCCATTGGTCCCGTTCTGCTGCCACAGAGGAGTCAGACGATCCATCCCGGGATGTGACGTGACACATCCAATGAGGCGCCGCTGTACGATGGTGTGGTGCTGTATTGAGGAAAGAGGATATGAAGGACTGGAATGCCTCCACTGGAGATGATGAGCCGTACCGCTGTGTCCTTCGGCGCCGGGGTGAGCAGCGTCCCTCAGCTCGTGAAGGTCCTCCTTCTTCCCTCTCCCCTCCCACTGCCGGTGATGGCTTCTCCAGTTCCTGGAACATTAACTGCAGATTGGGGACGGAGCGCAGGAGTCTGCTGAGCTGGGGATACTACTGCAGTGAGGGAAATTCCCCAATTAGCTCGTCAGCTATTGCGAGGAACATTTTGGCCTTTTCTGGCATGCAGGACGTATGGGCTGCCTCGATGAAGTCCTCAATGCTGGAAGTCAGCCAAACCTCCTCTACATCAAGGCCCATACACATGTGGACAAAATTGTTGGTACCCCTCTGTTAATGAAAGAAAAAAACCCACAATGGTCACAGAAATAACTTGAATCTGACAAAAGTGAGAATAAATAAAAATTCTATGAAAATTAACCAATGAAAATCAGACAATGCTTTTGAATTCTGGTTCAACAGAATTATTTTAAAAAACAAACTCATGAAACAGGCCTGGACAAAAATGATGGTACCCCTAGAAAAGATTGAAAATAATGTGACCATAGGGACATGTTCAACCAAGATGTGTCCTCTAATTAACATCACAGGTGTCTACAAACTTGTAATCAGTCAGTCGGCCTATTTAAAGGGTGACAAGTAGTCACTGTGCTGTTTGGTGACATGGTGTGTACCACACTAAACATGGACCAGAGGAAGCAACGGAGAGAGTTGTCTCAGGAGATTAGAAAGAAAGTTATAGATAAGTATGTTAAAGGTAAAGGCTATAAGACCATCTCCAAGCAGCTTGATGTTCCTGTGACTACAGTTGCACATATTATTCAGAAATTTAAGATCCATGGGACTGTAGCCAACCTCCCTGGATGAGGCTGCAGGAGGAAACTTGATGAAAAATGGAAGAGACTGATAATACGAATGATAAAAAAAAGAGTCCAGAACAACCTCTAAACAAATTCAAGGTGAACTCCAAGGTCAAGGTACATCAGTGTCAGATCGTACCATCCGTCGTTGTTTGAGCCAAAGTGGACTTCATGGGAGACGACCAAGGAGGACACCACTGTTGAAAACAAATCATAAATCTCTTTTCTCCGACATCCGGCGCCACACGAGTCGGCCGCCCTTTGCAACAGCGGCTCGATTCCGAGTCTTTTTTCCCTCCCTCTCTCTTTTTGATCCATTTTTTTTTTTCACTCCATCTATATCACGGACACACAGATCGTCCCAAAAGTCTCCTGAGCCGGTGGACGGAGCCACTGTTTATAGCAGGAGACGATACAGCAGGGAAGAGCTCCTAGCATTCAACCACCACCTGGTGCTAATGGAAAAACTCGACATACCGAGAGAACTGAGGCGAAAATGCCACGGCTGCCGGGCTGGAGTAAGGCGGAGGACAAAAAATATAAGGTACAGACCCTCGCTTCCATCTATTGTCATGGCAAATGTACGGTCGTTACTGGGAAAGGTAGATGAGCTAGCGGCTATCTGCCGCTACGATAGCACATGCCGGGAGTGCTCTCTCCTTTTGTTTTCTGAGACGTGGCTAACTGAGCTAGCAGCAGATGCTAACATTGAGCTGGAGGGTTTCCACATGATACGGGCAGACCAAACACCAGACAGTGGCAAAGTAAGGGGCGGTGGAGTGATAATGTATGTTAACAACAACTGGTGCAGACCGGGACATATCACTGTTAAACAACGTCACTGCAGCAAAGACATTGAGTTGTTAGCTGTTAGCATGCGGCCTACATATCTCCCGAGAGAACACTCACACGTGATCTGCATTGTTGTTTATGCAAATCCGATGGTGAACGCTGGGACAGCGCGTGACGTCATCCATTCAGTAACTGGCAGGCTGCAGACAGAACACCCAGATGCTCTTCTCCTCATCTCAGGCGATTTCAACCATGTTTCACTATCTCCCATTCTACCCACGTTCACCCAGTATGTCACATGCCACACTAGAGACAATAAAACACTGGACTTATTCTACGCAAACACTAAGGAGGCATACACCTCATCACAACTCCCCCCACTCGGGAGATCGGATCACAACTTGGTTCATCTCCGGCCGGTGTACAAACCCCTAGTGCACAGACAACCTCCAGTCATGCGCACAGTGAAGTTATGGTCTGAGGAGGCAATGGACGCTCTAAAGGGCTGTTTTGAAGCCACCGCCTGGGAGCAGCTCTGCAATCCACATGGTGAGGACATCGATGGCCTCACTCACACCTTCACGGGCTACCTCAGCTTCTGTGTGGACAAATCCGTTCCCACCAAGACCATATGGTGTTGCTCAAACAACAAACCCTGGATCAACCCTGAGATAAAAACACTTCTGAGAAAGAAGAAGAGGATCTTCAGGTCGGGGAACAGGAAGATGTTGAAGTCCGTACAGAGGGAGCTGAGGAGGAAGATCAGAGAAGGCAAGGACAGCTTCAGGAAGAAGATGGAGGACAAGCTGCAACAGAGCGACATTAGCGGGGTCTGGAGAAACCTCAAAACCATCTCTGGGCTCCAGAATACCTCCCCCCAGGCCACGGGGGGCAGGGAGTGGGCGAACAATCTGAATCTGTTTTTCAATAGGTTTGACCAACCGCCCTCCCCCCTGACTGCACAACAACCACTGCTGCCTCTAAAGACATCAAGCCCTGCTGCCCACTCCCCACTCCACCAACACCCCCCACTCCCAACACACAGCCCCCCATCCTGACCCTGACCAGGATCCAGGTGAGGACAGAGCCGAGGAAGATCAAGGTGAGGAAGGCGACGGGACCAGACGGCATCAGCGCAAAGCTCCTCAAGTCCTGTGCAGACCAGCTGTGTGGGATTGTGGCGTACACCTTCAACCTGAGCCTGAAGCTGGGGAGGGTACCACAGGTGTGGAAAACATCTTGTGTGGTACCTGTACCAAAAACTTCCCACCCCAAAGACCTGAACAGCTACAGACCAGTGGCCTTGACGTCCCACTTGATGAAGACCCTGGAGAGACTGCTCCTTGCTCACCTCCGCCCCCTGGTGGAACCAGCGATGGATCCACTCCAGTTCGCCTACCAGCATGGCATTGGGGTGGAGGATGCGGTGATCTTCCTCCTTCACCGTTCTCTGTCCCACCTGGAGAAGCCCAGGAATGTGGTGAGGATCATGCTCTTTGACTTCTCCAGTGCTTTCAACACCATCCAACCGATGATCCTGAAGGACAAGCTGCTGCGCGCAGGGGTGGACCAGCACCTGTCATCATGGATCCTGGACTACCTCACGAACCGGCCTCAGTTTGTGAGAACCCGGGACTGTGTGTCTGACACGATCATCGGTAGCACGGGGGCCCCCAGGGAACAGTGTTGGCTCCCTTCCTGTTCACTCTTTATACTGCAGACTTCTCACATAACACAACACACTGCCATCTACAGAAGTTCTCTGATGACTCTGCGATCGTTGGCCTCATCTCCAGCGGAGATGAAGCTGAGTACAGAGGGCTTATCCAGGACTTTGTGGACTGGTGCCATCGGAACTGCCTCCAGATCAACGCGAGGAAAACTAAGGAACTGGTGGTGGACTGCCGCAGGAAAGGACAACCCCTCACAGCACCAGTAAATATACAGGGAACAGACATCGAGATGGTAACATCCTACAAGTACCTGGGTGTTCATCTGAACAATAAACTAGACTGGTCACATAATACTGACACACTCTACAAGAAGGGACAGCGCAGGCTGTTCCTGCTGAGGAGACTCAGGTCTTTTGGTGTACAAGGGGCGCTGCTGAAGTCATTCTATGACACGGTGGTGGCATCAGCCATCACTTTTGGAGTGGTCTGCTGGGGCAGTGGCATTACTGCAGCCGATAGGAAGAGACTGAACAAACTGATCAAGAAAGCTAGCTCTGTCCTGGGGCAGCGCCTTGCCAACAAAGGGTATATAACAAAGTACTGAGATGAACTTTTGTTATTGACCAAATACTTATTTTACCAAGGAATTTACCAATTAATTCATTAAAAATCCTTCAATGTGATTTTCTGCAATTTTTTTTCTCATTTTGTCTCTCATAGTTGAGGTATACCTATGATGAAAATTGGAGACCTCTCTCATCTTTTAAGTGGGAGAACTTGCACAATTGGTGGCTGACTAAATAATTTTTTGCCCCACTGTATTTACATATGTATTCCACCTAGCTGCAATGCTCCTTACTGTGGGTTTTTATATATCTACATATTTATTCCATCTAGCTACAATGCTCCGCACTGTGTGTCTGTGTGTGTATATATATACAGTATATATATATTATCTTATAAAAAAGCCAGACTGGAATTTGCCAAACTGCATGTTGACAAGCCACAAAGCTTCTGGGAGAATGTCCTATGGGCAGACGAGACAAAACGGGAGCTTTTTGGCAAGGCACATCAGCTCTATGTTCACAGACACAAAAATGAAGCATACCAAGAAAAGAACACTGTCCCTACTGTGAAACATGGAGGAGGTTCTGTTATGTTCTGGGGATACTTTGCTGCATCTGGCACAGGGTGTCTTGAATCTGTGCAGGGTACAATAAAATCTCAAGACTGTCAAGGTATTCTAGAGAGAAATCAGGTTTGGGTTACTTTATTTGTACCCGTAGGTAGATTTGTGCTGCCCAGTGTCAAACAGCTTGGTCTCAGTCTCAGGTCATGGGTCTTGCAACAGGATAATGACCCAAAACACACAGCTAAAAACACCCAAGAATGGCTAAGAGCACAACATTGGACTATTCTAAAGTGGCCTTCTATGAGCCCTGATCTAAATCCTGTTGAACATCTGTGGAAGGAGCTGAAACATGCCGTCTGGAGAAGGCACCCTTCAAACCTGAGACAACTGGAGCAGTTTGCTCATGAGGAGTGGGCCAAAATACCTGCTGAGAGGTGCAGAAGTCTCATTGACAGTTACAGAAATGGTTTGATTGCAGTGATTGCCTCAGAAGGTTGTGCAACAAAATATTAAGTTAAGGGTACCATCATTTTTGTCCAGGCCTGTCTCATGAGTTTGTTTTTTAAAATAATTCTGTTGAACCACAATTCAAAAGCATTGTCTGATTTTCAATGGGTAATTTTCATAGAATTTTTATTTATTACCACTTTTATCAGATTCAAGTTATTTCTGTGACCATTGTGGGTTTTTCTTTCATTAACAGAGGGGTACCAACAATTTTGTCCACGTGTGTACACCCGCACACACACACACATACATATACATACAGTATGTGTATATATATATATATATATATATATATATATATATATATATATATATATATATATATATATATATTGTGGAGAGCATGAAATGAAGAGGCTGAATTTATTTCTCAAATCAGGTTTATTGAACATCACACGTCTCCAACGTCCTCTCAAACAGAAAAGAGGACCAACTTCTCAAATCTCCCCTTTTTATACCCCGGACATCAAAGTACAGAATCACATTGTCCTTCAACCCCCCATAGACAGTACGTCTCCCCCAGGTCTCTTCTTCCTCCATATAACCCCTGGAGGTCAGGAAGTCTTTTCAGAGTCATTTCTAAAGGCACCTCCACCTCCTACTGTTATCCCCAGGAGGTCCAGACTTATTGTTCCTTCTAAGACGTGAGGTACCACAATATACATATGCAGTCTAAGCATCTCAAATATGTGTGCCGCATAATCCCCCCCAAACGTCGAAGATGAAACAATACAACATAGTCCACACCACATGATGAAACCACAGCATCAGTCCATATGCTGTCTGGGCTTCAACCGCCTTCCAAACTTGCTGTAAGCGGGCTTCGCCGCTCCTGCGGTGCCATCTTGCACTGAATCTGCTATCTGAGGATGAGAACTGTTAGTTGATCCCTGCGGGGGCTCTGGGCCGTGCTCCCTGGGGGGCCTGCCGCGTTGAGGAGCCCTCGCCACATGCACAGTTTCATCGGCCATCACAAAAGCAGGTTTCAGTCTGTCTATACAAATTGTTTCCCTCCTGTCCCCCAAATCTAGCAAAAAATGCTTATCACCTGTTTCCAGCACTCTATATGGCCCATCGTAAGGTGGTCGCAGGGTTGGGCACTGAGCCTCGTGCCTGACAAAAACAAACTCGGCATTTTTTAAAGATTTGGGCACAAAAACACGGGGAAAAGTGTGATGAACGGGGCCCGGAAGCATGTCCGCTCCCGTGTCGTTCAGTGACCGCTGAGCAGGGGGACGCCTTGGCGCCAGATTATCTGGAAGAAACTCTCCTGGCAGCCAGAGTGGCTGCGCGAAAACCAACTCAGATGGGGAGGCTTTTAAGTCCTCTTTAGGTGCAGAACGCAACCCTAATAAAACCCATGGTAGTCTGTTTACCCAATTTGCATCCGTAAGCGATGCTCTGAGGGCTGCTTTCAATGATCTATGAAAACACTTGCATAAACCATTAGTCTGGGGGTGGTAAGCGGTAGTGCGGTGAATTGTCACACCTAAGCTGTGGGCCATCGCTGACCAAAGCTCAGACACAAATTGAGGCCCCCTGTTGGACGTAATATCCGACAGGACCCCGAAACGCACTGCCCAAGCCGTTAAAAAAGCGTGGGCCACCTCTGCAGCTGTGGTTGATGCCAGAGGGACCACTTCTGGCCAACGCGTGGTGCGGTCCACCACTGTCAAAAGGTGCGTGTACCCTTGCGACGACGGTAGGGGGCCTACGAGGTCGACATGCACATGATCGAACCTCTTGGCCGGGATGTGAAACGGCTCTAAGGGGGCTTTTGTGTGCTTGTGTATTTTGGCCCGCTGGCAAGCCATGCAGGCTCTTGCCCATTCTTTAACGTGCTTGCGCAGGCTCGGCCAAACAAACTTCTCTGCCACCATTTTTACCGACGCGGCCACCCCTGGGTGCGCCATGGAGTGAACCGAGTCAAAAACGCAGCGGCGCCACGCGGCCGGGGGGATTAGGGGGGGCATAGTGGGGGCATACCATTTTGCAGCCTCCTGCTCTCCAGCCTTAACCCTGTTGGTCCAGACTGGAGCGCACACACGTCCACATCGATACCCTGATCCGCTGCCATGGCCGCATAATCTATCCCCACATGGACTGGGGCCGCGTGCGCCTCCGCGCTGTTATTTTGCTCTGCGGCCGTGGTAGTATAATCTACCTCTGTGCGGGCTGTCGCGGTTACCGCGCAAGAGAGGCAGTCTGCCACTACATTGAGTTTACCCGCTACGTGTTGAATATCAGTAGTAAACTCCAAAATTGCGGCCAGCTGCCTCTGCTGCCGGCCCGACCATGGTTCCGAAATTTTGGCCATCGCAAAAGTGAGCGGTTTGTGGTTGACAAACGCGGTGAAACGCCGCCCCTCTAGCCAGAATTGGAAGTGGCGAATGGCTAAGTGGAGCGCTAACCGCTCCCTGTCAAACGTGCTGTATTTTCGCTCAGCCTCGTGCAAGGACCTGCTGAAAAAGGCCAGCGGCTGCCAAACCCCGGTGACATGCTGCTCCACTACCGCCCCTATGGCCAAATCTGACGCATCAGTGGTGAGCGCTATATGGGCCGTTGGGTCTGGATGAGCCAACAACGTAATGTCTGCAAGGGCTTTTTTTTACCTCCGAGAATGCGCGCTCCCGCTCCAGGGACCATTCGATTGCATTTGAGGGTTTTTGTTTTTTAAGCGCGGCATATAATGGTTGCATGAGCTGCGCTGCGTGGGGGAGGAAACGGTTATAAAAATTCACCATTCCCAAAAACTCCTGTAGTGCTTTGACCGTTTGTGGCTGGGGAAAATCTGCCACTGCGCGCACTTTGTCCGGTAGCGGAAGTGCCCCTTCTGGGGAGACGCGGTGCCCCCAAAAAATCGATCTGCGCCACCCCGAACTGGCACTTAGCTGGGTTGATTAGTAACCTGTGCTCTCCCAACCTCCGGAAAACTGCCATGAGGTGTCTTTCGTGTTCTTCTTCGGACGCGCTGGCTACCAAAACGTCATCCAGGTAGACAAACACAAAAGGGAGACTGCGTAACACCGCGTCCATCATGCGCTGGAAGGTTTGTGCGGCGCCTTTAAGCACAAACAACATGCGTAAAAACTCAAAAAGTCCAAACGGGGTTATCACCGCTGTTTTGGGAATGTCCTCAGCGCGCACTGGAACTTGATGATAACCGCGGACCAAGTCTATTTTAATTCAATTCAATTCAATTCAATTCAACTTTATTTATATAGCGCCATTTCACAACAACAGTCATCTCATAGCACTATCAACTATAGGGGGGACCCCCACAGTTGCAGAAAGACCCCAGCAATCGGGCGATCCCCTGTGAGCAAACACTTGGCGACGGTGGAGAGGAAAAACTCCCTTTTAACAGGAAGAAACCTCCAGCAGAACCAGGCTCAGGGAGGGGCAGTCATCTGCTGCGACTGGCTGGGGGGTGAGGGGACAGAGAAGAAGAAAAGAACAGACATGTAGAGAGCAAACAGCACGATGGGGACTCAATCTATGGGAGAGAACAAACAAATGTTAATGACCAGCAAAAAAAAAATATTTCATAGAGAGTGAGGAAAGGAGTGAGGGCCGGTGCATTACTGGAGGTCCCCCGGCTGACTAAACCTATTAGCAGCATAACTACTTGTTCTACGCAACTTGTTCTACGCAAACACTAAGGAGGCGTACACCTCATCACAACTCCCCCCACTTGGGAGATCGGATCACAACTTGGTTCATCTCCGACCGGTGTACAAACCCCTAGTGCACAGACAACCTCCGGCCATGCACACTGTGGAGTTATGGTCTGAGGAGACAATGGACACTCTAAAGGACTGTTTTGAAGCCACTGCCTGGAAGCAGCTCTGCGATCCACATGGTGAGGACATCGATGGCCTCATTCACACCTTCACGGGCTACCTCAGCTTCTGTGTGGACAAATCCGTTCCCACCAAGACCATACGGCGTCACTCAAACAACAAACCCTGGATCAACCCTGAGATAAAAACACTTCTGAGAGAGAAGAAGAGGATCTTCAGGTCGGGGAACAGGGAGATGCTGAAGTCCGTACAGAGGGAGCTGAGGAGAAAGATCAGAGAAGGCAAGGACAGCTTCAGGAAGAAGATGGAGGACAAGCTGCAACAGAGCGACATCAGCGGGGTCTGGAGAAACCTCAAAACCATCTCGGGGCTCCAGAATACCTCCCCCCAGGCCACGGGGGGCAGGGAGTGGGAAAACAACCTGAATCTGTTTTTCAATAGATTTGACCAACCGCCCTCCCCCGTCTGCACAACAACCACTGCTGCCTCTAAGAAATCAAGTCCTGCTGCCCACTCCCCACTCCACCGACACCCCCCCCACTCCCAACACACAGCCCCCCATCCTGACCCTGACCAAGACCCAGGTGAGGACGGAGCTGAGGAAGATCAAGGCGAGGAAGGCGTCGGGACCGGACGGCATCAGCGCAAAGCTCCTCAAGTCCTGTGCAGACCAGCTGTGTGGGATTGTGACGTATATCTTCAACATGAGCCTGAAACTGGGGAGGGTACCACAGCTGTGGAAAACATCTTGTGTGGTACCTGTACCAAAAACTTCCCACCCCAAAGACCTGAACAGCTACAGACCGGTGGCCTTGACGTCCCACTTGATGAAGACCCTGGAGAGACTGCTCCTTGCTCATCTCCGCCCCCTGGTGGAACCAGCGATGGATCCACTCCAGTTCGCCTACCAGCATGGCATTGGGGTGGAGGATGCGGTGATCTTCCTCCTTCACCGTTCTCTGTCCCACCTGGAGAAGCCCGGGAATATGGTGAGGATCATGTTCTTTGACTTCTCCAGTGCTTTCAACACCATCCAACCGATGATCCTGAAGGACAAGCTGCTGCGCGCAGGGGTGGACCAGCACCTGTCATCATGGATCCTGGACTACCTCACGAACCGGCCTCAGTTTGTGAGAACCCGGGACTGTGTTTCCGACACGATCATCAGTAGCACGGGGGCCCCCCAGGGAACGGTGCTGGCTCCCTTCCTGTTCACTCTTTATACTGCGGACTTCTCACACAACACAACACATTGCCATCTACAGAAGTTCTCTGATGACTCTGCGATCGTTGGTCTCATCTCCAACCGAGATGAAGCTGAGTACAGAGGGCTTATCCAGGACTTTGTGGACTGGTGCCATCGGAACTGCCTCCAGATCAACGCGAGGAAAACTAAGGAGCTGGTGGTGGACTGCCGCAGGCATGGGCAGCCCCTCACAGCACCAGTAAATATACAGGGAACAGACATCGAGATGGTGACATCCTATAAGTACCTGGGTATTCATCTGAACAATAAACTAGACTGGTCACACAATACTGACGCACTCTACAAGAAGGGACAGTGCAGGCTGTTCCTGCTGAGGAGACTCAGGTCTTTTGGTGTACAAGGGGCGCTGCTGAAGTCATTCTATGACACGGTGGTGGCATCAGCCATCACTTTTGGAGTGGTCTGCTGGGGCAGTGGCATTACTGCAGCCGATAGGAAGAGACTGAACAAACTGATTAAGAAAGCTAGCTCTGTCCTGGGGCAGCACCTTGATCCGATGGAGGAGATAGGAGAGAGAAGGACGGTGGCTAAACTGTCATCTCTGCTGGAGTCCGAGTTCCACCCTATGCAGGACATACTGGATGCACTGAGGAGCTCATTTAGCAGCAGACTACATCATCCCAGGTGCACAACCGAGAGGTTTCGTAGGTCCTTCCTACCAACGGCTGTCAGACTGTACAACCTAAGCAGGGCTGCTCGCAGAGATAGCAAAAAGACGTAACAAACTAATAGTTTTTTTGAATGCAAAAGATGCAATAGACTTACACAATGGTCCTCTCCGGCATACAACTAGGAACATACCGGTCGCTATGGAGGGTGAGAATATGTATGGGCACATAATCATACCATGTAGGATAACTAAATAGACGGTTATGCTGTTTCATCCCACCTAGCAACAATGCTCTGCACTGTGTGTGTTTATATATTTACATATTTATTCCATCTAGCTACAATGCTCAGCACTGGGTGTGTTTATATTTATATATCTATATATTTATTCCATCTAGCTACAATGCTCCGCACTGTGTTTTTATATATCTACATATTATTCCATCTAGCTACATTGCTCCGCACTGTGTGTGTTTATATACTTGCATATTTATTCCACCTAGCTGCAATGCTCTGCACTGTGTGTTCATATATTCATATATTTATTCCATCCAGCTACAATGCTCTGCACTGTGTGTCTGTGTGTGTGTGTGTATATATATATATTTTATAGTAATATGTACATATGTATATTAGCTGCTCTTGCTTGCTTGTTTTTTTTTTTTCTTGCCTTCTGATTGTTGCTCTGAGTGTTGCTATCCCTGTGCTGTTGCAATCCTGGAATTTCCCCGTTGTGGGACTAATAAAGGCTTATCTTATCTTATCTTATCTTATCTTAACTAAGGGAGGGTTCAGAAACACATGATCCCTCCCTAATTGTAGGCTATATCAAAAAGGTAGGTTTTAGCCCTATTCTTAAAAACAGAGATTGAGTCTGACTCCCGAATCCAGATTGGCAGCTGATTCCACAGGAGAGGAGCTTGATAACTGAAGGCTCTGCCTCCCATTGTACTTTTGGAGATTCTAGGTATTACAAGTAATCCTGCATTTTGGGAGCGTAGTGCTCTGTTAGGATAATACGGTAGTATCAGATCTTTTAAATAAAAAGGAGCCTGATTGTTTAGAGCTTTGTAAGTAAGAAGAAGGATTTTAAACTTAATTCTAAACTCTATGGGAAGCCAATGAAGGGAGGCCAGAACCGGAGAGATATGATCTCTCTTTCTAGTACCTGTTAAAACTCTTGCTGCAGCATTTTGGATCAGCTGAAGACTTTTTAAAGATGTTTTAGGACAGCCTGATAATAAAGAATTACAATAGTCTAATCTCGAGCTAACAAAAACGTGGATCAGCTTCTCAGCATCACTCTGAGACAAGATGCTCCTAATCTTGGCAATATTACGCAAATGATAGAAGGCAGTCTTAGAAACCAATTTAATATGTGAATTGAAGGACAAATCCTGATCAAAAATAACTCCAAGGTTCCTCACAGAGCTATTAAGAGAAAGAGTAACTGCATCCAAACTGAAAGTTTGATTTGGAAAGGAATTTCTAAGGTTTTTTGGACCAACAAGAATGACTTCAGTCTTATCTGAATTTAATAGCAGGAAATTACAAGTCATCCAAGCTTTGATTTCCTTAAGACAGGCTTCTAACTTGGCTAATTGATTAGTATCATCTGGCTTCACTGACAGGTATAATTGTGTGTCATCTGCATAACAATGAAAATGTATACAGTGCTTTCTAATAATGTTGCCTAACGGAAGCATATATAAACTAAAAAGAGTAGGGCCAAGCACAGATCCCTGTGGAACTCCATGACTAAGCTTTGAGCTGAGAGAAAACTCATCATTTACATGAACAAACTGGAACCTATCAGATAAATAAGATCTAAACCACTGCAACAAAGTTCCATTAAGTCCAACATAGTGTTCTAATCTATCAAGTAGAATATTATGATCAATGGTATCAAAAGCTGCACTAAGATCTAAAAGGACAAGTACAGAAACTAGTCCATTATCAGATGCAATGAGGAGGTCGTTAGTGACCTTCGCTAAGGGTGTTTCAGTACTATGATGGATTCTAAACCCAGATTGAAACTCCTCAAGTAAACCATTTCCCTGCAGGTGGTCAAATAATTGCGTAGCAACAACTCTTTCTAAGATTTTTGAAATGAAAGGGAGATTAGAGATTGGTCTATAGTTAGCTAAAGCTCCTGGATCTAGCGTTGGCTTTTTGAGTAAGGGTTTAATTACAGCCATTTTAAAAGCCTGCGGTACATGGCCTAAAGTTAATGAAGAATTGATTATATGAAGAATAAAGCTACCAATAAGTGGGAAGACTTCTTTAAATAACCTGGTAGGAATAGGGTCTAAAAGACAAGTTGAAGGTTTGGATGAGGAAACTATTTTGTCTAACTCACAAAGGTCGATTGGAGTAAACTCATCAAGACAGACATCAATAGAAGGAGTTGTAGTAGTTACAGTATTTAAGTTAACTGTGGGAAGAATCTGATTGATTTTATCTCTGATGGATGAAATTTTATTATTGAAAAAGTTCATAAAGTCCTGACTAGTAAGCTCTAAGGGGATGCTAGGATTGACAGAGTCCTGACTCTTTGTCAACCTGGCTACAGTACTGAAAAGAAACCTGGGATTATTCTTGTTTTCTTCTATTAATGCAGAGTAATAACTCGTTCTAGCTTTTCTAAGAGATTTTTTATAAATTAAAAGATGATTTCTCCAAGCTAAATAGATTTCATCTAAATTAGTAGAGTGCCATTTTCTTTCTAATTGATGAGTCTTCTGTTTTAAGCTACGAGTTTCTGTGTTGAACCAAGGAGTTAAAAATCTCTGATTAGACTTTTTCTTTTTTAAGGGGGCCACCAAGTCTAGAGCCTGATGCAGAGAAGCTGAAACACTATCCACTAGGGATGGGCATTCGGTGAAATTTTCTTCACCGATCGTCGGGAGAATTAATGATTAATAATCGGTTAATCATTAACATTTTTAGGTACGTAACAAGGCAGGTAGACTACATTAGAACATCAGGTGCACGGACAGCCGCACAACTCAAATCCACCTCTCTCTCTGTTCGCTGTTGTCATGTTGGCTCGGCTTGGGAATCTCGCAAGCTGATTGGCCGAGACGTTTCACCCCGCAGGCTGATTGGCCGAGACGTTTTACCCAGCTTCTGTCCCTGCCGAGCGGCCACCCAACAAACGAAGACCGCATTCATTGCTCTATCGCTCGTGTTACTTAGTCTAGCCGCGCGGAACTTTTTGCTGTTCTCTTGTGCCATTTTGTGCGAAATAGTCTTCCCGTCGAGCCACGACGCCGCCTCCTGCAGCTTCCCTCGACGATCCTGCGCCTCTAGCACCTGAGGAGCAGTAAAGCTCTCATTAACCTGTGCAGTAAATCATTTTCATCTTGAGTTACGTATCTTGTTATAAGAATAAAAGAGTTCTAAAAACGTATTTATGTACACTTTATTTACATCTACGTATGTATGTACACTTACACGTGTGTGTGTGTCTTCTACCGAATCTTCATGACCTTCTCAATAAAGTTTCTGAAAAAAAAAAAAAAAGAATCTTCACCGACCGCCATTACTCAGCGCGCAACCACTGTTGGCGGTTTCTTCGCGTAATAAGGGTGTTCCATGAACCCTGTCGATGAGGTATTTTTGTATGCTGCATTGCAGTGATTGCAGTACACCTGGTCATTTTTTAAACTGAAATGGTCCCACGCAACACTTCGCCGTAATCGCTTCATGATTTGGTGATTGCCCTACGGAAGCGCGCATGTATCAACTGAGGCACGCCAGGGTACGGCGATGGTGTAATGTTGCCCCCTGGTGCCCAAATTTTGCCATTGCATTGTTTGAGGACGGCCGTGCACTAATAACCTCGGATTGTTTAAAAAAAAAAACGGTTTGTCGACGAAAATGAACTTCCTCGGTGAAATTCTTAATGATCAATTATCGGTTAATCGGTAAATTATGCCCATCCCTACTATCCACCATGTTATCAATTACAGAAGGAGCAAGCTGTCTATAGCTTATTTCCGTTGTGTTGACACATGGCATAGAGGAAACAATCTGCATAAATTTGGTAACAGCATCATCTGAGAGGCATCTACTGTGATAATATTTTTCTTTAGGAGCCAAATAGTCAGAAATAGTAAAATCAAAGGTTAACAGACATTGGTCTGACAGTACAGAGTTATGAGGAGACACTACAAGATTTTCTATTTCTATGCCATATGTCAGAACAAGGTCCAATGTATGGTGGAGGTAATGAGTAGAATTTCCTACTTTCTGAGAAAACCCAATCGAGTCTAATATTGAATTAAAAGCCACATTAAGGCAGTCACTATCTACATCCACATGTATATTAAAGTCCCCTACTATAATTATTCTATCAGATTTCAGCACTAAATCAGCTAAGAAATCAGGAAATTCGGATAAAAATTCTGAATAGGTTGATGGGGGACGATAAACTATGGCAAATAAAATTGGGTTTAACCTGAAATTGCTAAAGTGCCCAACACTGAGGACCAGGCCCTCAAAGGAATTATAACATGTTTTTTGCTTTACATTAACTAGTAATTTGGAATGGTAAATTGTTGCTACTCCTCCTCCACGACCAGAACTTCTGGGATTTTGACAGTTTAAATAACCAGAGGGAGTTGATTCATTTAAACCAACATAATCCTCTTGTCCTAACCAAGTCTCTGTAAGGGAAATTAAATCAATCTGATGATCAATTAACAGATCATGGACTAACAGAGACTTGGGAGTTAGAGACCTAATATTTAATAAACCACATTTAATTTTTAAATTATGAGGTGGAACAGAGGCCAAATCATTCAATTTAGAGGCTTTATGTTTAATTTGAGTTTTACCAATATTTTGCTTTATCACTTTGGGATGCTTATACATTATATTTTTATTTACTTTGGAGGGAGCAGACAACGATTCTCTGATGGGGAAGACAGGGGCTAAGCTGAGGGGTGGCGGATGAAGAGGAGCTGCAGAGAGGCGTGTAGGACTACTACTCTGCTTCCTGGTCCCAACTCTGAGTAGTCAGGGTTTTGGAAATTTGGATAAAAAAGATGCCAGATTGTTAGATAAATGAGAAGCACCATCCAAAGTGGGATGAATGCTGTCTCATCTCATAAGACCAGGTTTTCCCCAAAAAGAGCTCCAATTGTCAATGTAGCCCACGTCATTTTTAGGACACCACACAGACAGCCAGCGGTTCAAGGATGACGAGCGACTAAACATGTCATCACTGGTCAGATTGGGGAGGGGCCCAGAGAATACTACAGTGGCAGACATCGTTTTGGCAAAGTTACACACCGATTCTATATTAAGTTTCGTGACTTCCGACTGCCGGAGACGGATGTCATTAATGCCGGCGTGAATAACAATTGTGGAATATTTACAGTTACTTTTAGCCAGCATTTTCAAATTTGACTCGATGTCGCCTGCTCTGGCCCCAGGAATGCATGTGACTATGGCCGATGGAGTCTCTAGGTTCACGTTTCTGACTACAGAGTCGCCAATGATCAGAGTTTTTTCCTCAGCGGGTGTGTCGCTGAGCGAGGAAAAACGATTAGAAACGTGAACAGGTTGGTGGTGAACCGGGGCTTTGCGACTAGGCTTCCTTCTCACCGTCACCCACCCAGTCTCCTCGCTGCTGAGGAGAGCCGGGGAACCGCTGACAGTTCGACCTAAGCTAGCTAGCTCCGCTGCAGCTAATGGGCGTCCGTTGAGATTAACTGGCGCAGACGGTGTTTCAATGCAGCGGAGCCGGGATTCCAAATCAGACAACCTCGCCTCGAGCGCCTCAAAAAGACAGCATTTATTACATTTACCGTTATCACTAAAAGAGGCAGAGGTGTAGCTAAACATCTGACAGAGAGAGCACACCAGAGGAGGAGAGGAAAGAGAGCTAGTAGCCATAGCTAGTGGCTGGAGAGCTGGAGAGCAAACCACACAGGCAGACAGCAAAACAGGAAGTGACGATACGTTACCACAAGGAAGTGACGATCCCATTTTAGAAAAAATGCGCGCCCCCGCCAGATGTACTGAAAAATCCTGAATATGTGGGATTGGGTAGCGGTTGTGCGCTGTGGCGTTGTTTAACCTGCGGAAATCACCGCAAGGTCGCCACGAGCCATCAGCTTTAGGGACCATGTGAAGTGGGGAAGTCCATGGGCTGTTTGAACGCCGGATGATGCCCAACCTTTCCAGGTTGGCGAACTCCTCGCGCGCTATGGACAGTTTAGCTGCATCCAAGCGTCGAGCTTTCACGAAAACGGGGGGGCCAGCAGTAGTGATAAAGTGCTCCACCCCGTGTTTCGCAACTGTTGCCGAAAAAGTGGGAACTTTGAGTGCTGGAAACTGAGTGAGGAGTGTGTGAAACTTACCGCCTGCTGTGGCGACGTTGGCCTGTGCTGGTGGCGGGGACACTCGAGCTGCACAAGGGATAGAGTAAAAGGAGAGTGCATTAACCAAGCGTCTATTGGGAAGATCAACTAACAACCCATGTGAGCACAGAAAATCAGCACCTAACATGTTGAAACTCACCACCGCTATAATAAAAGTCCACTCATATGTGCGGCCGTGCAGGGATAGAAGTAGAGTCCTTTTACCGAAGGTCTTAATGCTCGAGCCATTCACCGCTGTTGCTCCGTCACCCCCAGGGGTCAGCCGGTCAGCGTAGGTTGGGGTGATGAAACTCACTTGGGAGCCTGTGTCCACGAGGAAGTGTCTCCCAAAGCGCACATCCGTCAGGTAGAGCAGCTTGTTCTGTTCGCCGAGGGCCACAGCTGCTACCAACTCCCGGTCCTGGCGTTTCCCGAGCTCTTGAACTGGCACGTTGTACACACTTGCGCGCCCTCTCTGCGAAGTGATGATGGTGAAAACAGAGGTCATCTCCTCCGCGGTGTCGGGGCTTCGCTGCTGCCGTTGTTGGTGGGACCGCCTCCGTCGCCTCTGGCTCTCCGCTGTTCCCGGTTGCCGCGCCGAGGTCTGCCGCTGCTGCGGTGGCCGTGTGCTCTTCGCTGGCGTTGAGGATCCGCTGCGCCTCCTGGGCCAGCGCGCGGAAGTCCCGCTGGGTCACAAAATGGGTGCCCGCCAGGGTCACCCTCGTCTGCGATGCTAGGGTTCTCAGGAAGATGTGCGTGAAGAGGAAATCGTCATTGTCTGAGCCTCTCAGCTTCAGCATGTCTTCCATCAGGTCAACAGGCGTGCTTCCTCCCAAGTCGTGCAGAGCCAGGAGTCTCCTAGCTCTCTCCTGGGCTGAGGGCGTGAAACGCTGGATGAGGGCAGCTTTCAACCCGCCGTATTTATCGCCAGCGGGCGGGTGCTGCACCAAGCTCTGCACATGTCGAGCTGTGCGGCTGTCGAGTTTGGCGATGACGTGGTAGAATTTTGTGTCATCTGCTGTTATTCCCCCGAGCGCGAACTGGGCTTCGGCCAGGAGGAACCACGAGTCTGGGTTGTCCTGCTAGAATTCTGGTAGCTTGACTGAGACCGCGCTTGCTCGGCTGGTCCCTGGCGAGTCTGGTTCGGGGGAATTGTCTCTGGTCATTGTACGTCTTAAGGTCACCAATGTGGAGAACGTGAAATGAAGAGGCTGAATTTATTTCTCAATTCAGGTTTATTGAACATCACACGTCTCCAACATCCTCTCAAACAGAAAAGAGGACCAACTTCTCAAATCTCCCCTTTTTATACCCGGGACATCAAAGTACAGAATCACATTGTCCTTCAACCCCCCATAGACAATACGTCTCCCCCAGGTCTCTTCTTCCTCCATCTAACCCCTGGAGGTCAGGAAGTCTTTTCAGAGTCATTTCTAAAGGCACCTCCACCTCCTACTGTTATCCCCAGGAGGTCCAGACTTATTGTTCCTTCTAAGACGTGAGGTACCACAATATACATATGCAGTCTAAGCATCTCAAATATGTGTGCCACTATATATATATATATATATATATATATATATATATATATATGGGTACATACCCACATATATATGGGTATATACCCATATGGTATATATGGTGTATATACCCATATACACCATATATGGTGTATATACACCATATATGGTGTATATGGTATATATGGTGCATGTATGTATGGGTACATACATGCACCTCTATCACACCCTAAAACATAAACAAAGGGACTTACTCTTTTCCGGGCGAGTTTTGACTGTTGCTTCTCTGCACTGTTTTGATCTGTTGATATCGTCTTGAGCTGTGGGTTTTCATTTTAAAACCGTAGGCGTGGCAGTCGGTTTTAGAACTTGTTTGTAACAAACTTTCACAAATAAGGATTCCTGTGTAGCAGGCGCCTCCTCAAAACTGTCTGCAGTGAAATGATCGCGACAGAGTGCAGAAGATGGTGTTGGATGCCATTTGTCCCTTCTTCTCTGTACTTGCTTCGCCCATTAGAAGATCCCAGAAGATCTCAGTCTTTTGGGAATGAGAACAGGCTTATACGTTCACTGGAGCAATTAGAACACCCAGCCCCCAGGCAACGTTTCAGCATTTCTTCTCTGATATAGAAGCTAAACAGTTTGTTTACATTGACAGCACACGGATCAGCTGAGAGGCCACTCTCCTCATGACGTCATATCCTGAAACGAGGCCCGTCTCAGGATATTGCGTTAGTGCAACATGGTGCTAAATTTGAATTCACTTAGAACGCTAAATAAGTGGAAAAATATTTCTAAGTAAAAAAAAAACAAAAACAAAAAACCCCAACTATGTGGATGATATACAACCATGGACAAAATTGTTGGTACCCCTCTGTTAATGAAAGAAAAACCCACAATGGTCACAGAAATAACTTGAATCTGACAAAAGTGGGAATAAATAAAAATTCTATGAAAATTAACCATTGAAAATCAGACAATGCTTTTGAATTGTGGTTCAACAGAATTATTTTAAAAAACAAACTCATGAAACAGGCCTGGACAAAAATGATGGTCCCCCTAGAAAAGATTGAAAATAATGTGACCATAGGGACATGTTCAACCAAGATGTGTCCTCTAATTAACATCACAGGTGTCTACAAGGCAGCACGGTGGTGCAGTGGTTAGCACAGTGGCAGCACAGCAAGAAGGTCATGGGATCGATTCCACCCTTGACCATCGTGGGTTCGATCCCACCCCCAGATCATCGGTGACCCTTCTGTGTGGAGTCTGCATGTTCTCCCCGTGTCTGCGTGGGTTTACTCCGGGCACTCCGGTTTCCTCCCACATGCCAAAAACATGCAAGTTAGGTTAATTGGCATCAAAACTGGGGATTCTAAATTGTCCTTAGGTATGGATGCAAGAGTGAATGGTTGTCTGTCTCTCTGTGTTGGCCCTGCGATGGACTGGCGATCTGTCCAGGGTGGACCCTGCCTCTTGCCCAAAGATGCTGGGATAGACTCCAGCCCCCCCGCGACCCGAAAGGATTAAGCGGTAGAAGATGGATGGATGGAAGGTGTCTACAAACTTGTAATCAGTCAGTCGGCCTATTTAAAGGGTGACAAGTAGTCACTGAGCTGTTTGGTGACATGGTGTGTACCACACTAAACATGGACCAGAGGAAGCAAAGGAGAGAGTTGTCTCAGGAGATTAGAAAGAAAATTATAGACAAACATGTTAAAGGTAAAGACTATAAGACCATCTCCAAGCAGCTTGATGTTCCTGTGACTACAGTTGCACATATTATTCAGAAATTTAAGATCCACGGGACTGTAGCCAACCTCCCTGGACATGGCCACAGGAGGAGACGGATAATACGAATGGTAACAAAAGAGCCCAGAACAACCTCTAAACACATTGAATGAATGAATGAATGAATGAATGAATCTTTATTTCAGATAGATTAAAAGTACAGATTAAAAGAAACTGAATAATATAACAAAGGGGGAAAGAAAATCCAACCAGGTCAAATTAAACAATAACTCCTCTGATTATACAGTCCAGCATAAGTTATCTGAAATGGGTGATGGCTGAAGCCGCAGCTTATATTGCCCACCCATATTCCATCCAAGAATTCAAAGGAAAAACAAAACAAGAGTGATTACAATACAGAACAAAGCTAAGACAAAATGTGACAAAAAACTAAGCTACAACACAAAGCAGGCTGGATATGACAATCCTGATGTGATTTTACATGTCATCTTGTATATATGTTTGGAGTATTTCTTCCTTTAGTTTTTGTTTAAATTGTCCAAGCTTTGTACATGATTTTAATTCAGGTCCAAAATCGTTCCATAATCTGACTCCTTGCACTGAAACACAGTGTTGCTTGGTGATAGTTCTCACTGAAGGTTTTTGAAATATACATGTTCCTCTGAAAAGATATTGTTTCTCCCTTATTTGGAACAACTTTTGGATATTTGCGGGCAGTGATGAATTCTTCACTTTAAACATTATTATTGCAGTTTTAAAGTCAACCAGATCTTTCAACTTGAGAGCTTTTAATTTAAGAAAAAGTGGGTTTGTTGGTTCCCTGTAAGCAGCTTTGTTTATTATTCTAATAGCTCTCTTCTGAAGCATAAAGTCTGGATATATGTTTATTTTATATGTATTTCCCCAGACTTCAGTACAATATGTCATGCATGGGAATATTAATGAATGATACAAGGTATATAGTGTGGGTTGATTCAGCAAATATTTCACTCTGTGTAGTATTGCAATTGATTTGGATATTTTACCTTTGTAGCGGGTTGATTCAACCCCCCACAACACAGAGACAGAACACAGAGACAGTCAGCTCGCACTCCTTGGTTTTTTCCGCTGCACTACTGAGATGTAATGTGCCATTCATGTATAGTGTTCATGCGTCCTGTCCTTACTGTGACCTAGAGGCTGAGATCAATATGTAGATGTGCCTTGTAACCTCTTTGTCCTGCAAGCCAGAGCAGAGGCTGCATCTGCCTATTGTTATGTAGGTCTTACAAATGCAAATGTCTCATGCTTGTTCTGCAGTCCCTTTGATCAGACCAACTGCTGTGAATTTTCTTTGATGTACTGTTTGAGTTTGGTATAAATACTGCACAGGTTCTGTAACACATCCTCTCATTCCCACTTCTGCAACTGCTGCTGCTGGACACAGACTTTGTGTCCTTCTTCTCTGAGAGCCGTTTGGGCTCGCTCCCGGCGCCGTGCCTGCGCGCCGTCGTGATGGCAGTATGATAATAAACTCTACTTAAAACCTTCAACAACGCTGCGTATTTTTTATCATCCGCCGCACTGGTGACCCAACGCTGAAATGAACATGATGCTGGCGATGCTGGCTTCACTGACCGCCTTCCTTCTGCCACACACTGGCCCTTAAGGCTTGCTTGTACACCTGAGGCCCGCAGCTTGTTCACTGGATTTTATGGTCTTAGCCACGGCACACAAGGGGAATTCAGCCGTCAGCTGTTCCCGGGGGGCTTTGGGGTTGCTCCTGCACCTAAAGCCAACACGCCAGTCCCTCTGCTTTTGTTTCTTTTTTTTTTTCTTACAGCCGCTCCTGCTTTTCTTCATGGCCATGGGAGGAGTCAGAGACAAATTTTTCTTCTTCTGATCTCCGCATGTTCAGACGGGACATCGCGGAGCAGCAAACACTTTTGGCGCGACTCGAACGGTTTTCCCGCGCCCGGTCAGCATTTGCTACCCCCCTCCTCCTCCTCCTGCACAGAGCTTTTCCCTGCTCGCTGCCCAAACTGCAACATCGAGGTCACGGTCCCCTACCGTGCCCTCTGGGGGGGAGCAGTGTAGCGGGTTGATTCAACCCCCCACACCTTTAATATAATTAATATGTGACTTCCAACACAGTTTATTATAAATTATTACTCCAAGAAATTTAGTTTTGGATACCATTTCAATCTCTACACCATTTACACTGAGTTTAGATACTAAGTTGTTGTGATGGTTGTTAAAGACTATAAATTTTGTCTTACTTAAATTGAACGTTAATTTGTTTGAATCAAACCACAGTTTAAGCTTTCCTAATTCCTTTCCGAGTGTATCCAAAAGTTGTTCCAAATTGCTTCCACTGCATAATAGATTAGTGTCATCGGCAAACAGTATTGAATGCATTTTTTCTGAAACTTTACATATATCATTTATATACATATTGAATAACAATGGCCCCAAAACTGAACCCTGTGGGACTCCACACGTAACCTTCAGTAACTGTGAGTTTTTGTTACCAACACATACATACTGGTATCTATTCTTTAAGTAACTACATAACCAGGACAGTGCTACCCCTCTAATACCACAATTTTGTAGTTTCTTTAATAATAAATTATGATCCACTGTATCAAATGCTTTTTTTAAGATCCAGGAATACCCCATCTGAATACGCTTTATTTTCAACGGCAGTTGATATTTTTCTATAAATTCCATTAGAGCAAATGCAGTTGTCCTCTTGTGTCTGAACCCATATTGCTGCTCACACAACAAATTATTCTTCAGTATGAAGTTGTCAATTCTCTCATAGAATATTTTTTCAAGTATCTTGGAAAATTGCGGTAATAGTGAAATTGGTCTATAGTTTGAGAATTCCCCTCTGTCACCCGTCTTGTATATCAGAATTACTTTAGCTATTTTCATTGCATTGGGAAATATACCTGTTTGGAGAGACAGGTTACAGATATACGTCAGTGGTTTCACTAAGCATTCAATAATAGTTTTGACTAAGAGCATGTCAATACCATCACAGTCCGTAGATGTTTTACTTTTAAACGATTTAACAGTTTCAATGACCTCTCTCTCGTCTGTGTTCTTTATGAAAATGGAGTCTTTTATAGCAGTGTTATTGCTTATTGTATCATCTGTAGGTGCTGTAATGGGTATTTCTCGAGCCAAATTAGGACCAATGTTAACAAAAAAGTTATTAAATTCATCTGCAGGTGAAGCTGCATTCACACTATGAGTCGTTTTATTATTTTTTGAAAAATCGGTTGGGTAGCTTGTATTTCTGCTTTTATTTCCAAGAATACTGTTAAGTATTGTCCATGTATTTTTAATATTGTCTCTGTTTTTCTCCAGTACTTTACTGTAATAGTCTCTCTTACTGCATCTTATTATATATGTTAACTTATTTTTGTATGTTTTATACCGCTGCTCTGCTTCTTTTGTCCTTTTCTTTAGGAAAGCTTTATATAATAAATTTTTCTTTTTACACGCCTTTTGTAATCCTTTGGTTAATCATGGCTTATCGACTAATTTATGTTTAAGCTTTTTCTTTACTAATGGACATTTTTTTTTTCATAAAGAGTGGTTACAATGTTTATAAATGTGTCATAGGCTTCATTTACATCTGATACATAGACTTCTGTCCAGTCTTGCTTCAGCAAGTCTTCTTTCAAAGGTCTTTTTATTATTATTAATTGAAGTATCAATACAAAGTATTAGAAATTTTCATTTTTGTTTTAACCAAACAGTGCAAAAATAGAATTTAAAACTAACAAATGTAAATGCTTCAAAACACAAAAACCTTTAAGTAAACAATAATAATAATAAAAATACAAAAAAAAAAGAAAAACAAATTGTGTGTGTGAAGTGGGGGTGGGGTAAAGGGGATATGAGCTACTCAGAAACTATAACCGTGGGTCTTTCAAAGAAATCAAGAAATGGGCGCCATAATTTATAGAATTTGTTTTCAGAACCACGAACTGTATATCTGATTTTTTCTAAATCCAAACAGGACATTATATCTTTTATCCACTGTAAATGTGAAGGGGGTGAAGAGTCTTTCCACTTCAGTAATACAGCACGTCTAGCCAATAATAATGAAAATTTGAATACTTTTAATTTGGAATTTGGCAAGAGAAGTTCTGGTGCCACACCAAAAATGGCGCATAATGGATCAGGTTTGATTTGATATTGCAGGACTTCAGACATAGTGATAAAAACAGAATGCCAAAAATTCATCAATGCAGGGCAGGACCAATACATGTGAAGCAAAGTGCCAGGAGCGCTACCACACTTTTCACAAGTTGGGTCTATATCCGAGTAAATACGTGCTAACTTAACCTTGGACAGGTGCACCCGGTGTACGATCTTAAATTGAATAAGAGTGTGACGAGCACACATTGATACAGTGTGAACCTGGCCAAGAATAGAGTCCCACAGTTCATCAGTAAAAGTAAAATTAAGATCTTGTTCCCAGTTCAATTTGATAGCGGCCAGAGAAGAAGATTGTAAATTTGAAATTAAATTATATAAAACTGACATTACCCCCTTAGAAGTTGGTTTAACTAATAAAAAAATAATCTAGAGGATTATCAGAAGGTTTTTGAGGGAATTGTTTTGTCATGGTTTGCACATAATGTCTGACCTGGAGGAAGCGGAAAATATGTGTAGAAGTGATGTCGAATTTAGTGGAAAGTTGAGAAAAGCAAGTCTTCTTTAAAAGAACTGATTGCATTTTGTGATTTGTATCTGAACGATTTTAAAAAAAATTTCTGTATTGGCCCCCGTGTGGCCATGGATAAGTGCAAAGGTTGGCAAGTGGTCACTTATATCATTTATCAATAATCCACTTTCTATTTTCTTATCAATAATATTAACAAACAGGTTGTCAATAAGTGTAGCAGTGTGAACTGTGATTCTACTGGGATGTGTTATTGTGGGATATAGACTCATGCTGTACATAGAGTTCATGAACTCTGTAATTACATTTTGTTGATATGGATTTAGTAAATCAATATTGAAATATCCACAAATTACTACCATTTTCTTACTAGTAATATTATTGTACAGCTCGACTAATTTATCTCTGAATGTCTCAATGCAAGTTCCCGGCATTCTATATATACAACTTATAATTAAATTTTTTGTTTTATCTTGGTCAATCTCAACAGTAACACATTCCAAAATCCCTGGTAGTGCAAAGGACATTTCATTTACAAGCTTACACCTATCGCCGGCCTCCGTCGGTCTATGATGACCATGGAAGAGAATCCTAAACGTCTACTCTACTGGAACAGCACCGCCTGTGGCTGAACAGGCCGATGCACACCGGTGTTCTACCTTCCAGCGTTGGGCGTTGGTAGGATTCAAGCCTGGGCAGGAAGATATGGAGGACAAGATGTTGCCCATGCAGCATGTCCCCCCTCTCAACGTCACCGATGAATCCAAAGGAACACCAGGGCTGCTACAGTTTGGCACCAGAGCCGCTGCAGGAGCTGCCAGAACGATGTTGAGCACAACAGAGAACTGCCTTAGGGGCTCCGACTCCGGATTTTTCCTCAGGGTTGACTCCCGAAGCCTTTCCCGTGACCGGGAGTGCCGCAAGGCAACTTAGGTTTGAAATCAGGGTTTACTTTCCCCTAGATGGGCTACCTTCCCAGGTTGACCAGCCACCATCTACCCGAATTACACCTATACAGGTCATCAATATACAGTGCAACACCACCGCCCTTTTTCTGAGATCTGTTAATATGAAACATCTGATATCCCTCTAAATTAAATTAAATTAAATCACCCTTACTGTCATTCAACTGTACAACCAATCATGTACAGTAGAACAAGATTGTGTTTTACCTATCTACTGTGTAAATCACACACACCCCAAGTGCATATTGCCATCAGGGGATATTGCCATTATCTGTTGCCATCAGGGGAGCCTGCTCTTCATTAAGCCAAGTTTCAGAGACTGCGATAGCTGTAAATTTTCTGTCTAGCTGTTTTAAATAGTCCTGAATCTGTGGAAAGTTTTTGTTAAGACTTCTGCTGTTGAAGTGTACTATTGATAGTTTACCATCTAGTTGCACTTGACTTTTGAATTGCTTTTCAGTGTAATATTCACAATGGTTATGAATATTATTGAAAAAGTGGTTATCAGGATCAATATCATTCTCCATCTCTTGTAGTTTATGTTCAGCATAATGGCATATTTTCAGAGTTTGAATTTCCTCACTCTGTGTCAAATGACTTCCTCCAACTGGGGATAATTGATGTCTACTCAAGTCAGTCATAAGTTTTTTTGTTTGTTTTGTTTAGTTTTTTTTTTAAAGTACATTGATCTGGTGTGTCAAAAGAACTATTCTTGCCGTGTGTGTGGATATGGATTATCATTGTCTTGTGGAGAATGTGTGGAAGGATGAGACTGAGTTTATTCCTCAGGTTCAGCTTTTATTCACAGATCACATACTCCATCAATCTCAAAGCAGGAAAAGAGGAAGAATCATCTCACAGCTCTCTTTTATACCCCGGACATCGAAACCCAAGTCACATGATGTTTAAGCAAACATACAGTCACATGGTACTTAATCCCAGTCACAATGTAACCCCCCTCACACCATTGTCGTTTAGTCTCCGGTAGTCCGGGAATCTCTCCAGGTCATCTCCCTGAAACAAAGGCCGAATCTCACACTCTCCCATTGTCTCTTGGAGGCTCAGTCCTTTTGTTCCATGAGACGTGCAGCACACAATAAACACACAGCAATATATTTGTGGAGCATATATAACCAACATATGTGCCCACATGACCCCCCCCCCCACAAATGTCTAAGATGGGACAAACATAACCAGAGATGCCTGACATAATAACATTACCACATATCAATCCACCAGTTGCCTAGGTCTAAGTCTTCTGCCATATTTGCTGTAAGCCGGCTTTACTGCTTCTGCAGTGTCCTCCTGCTGTGGAACTGTTGCCTGTGGATTAGAACTGTTAGTCAATCCCTGTGGGTGTTCTGGAGAATGCCCTCTAGGTGGTCTGCCACTACGGGGGGCCCTCGCCAACTGCACTGCTTCATCCGCCAAAACAAAAGCAGGTTTGAGTCTGTTTATACCAATTAACTCCTTTCTGTCTCCCAAACCCAGAAAAAATGCTTCTGTCCTGTTTCCAGCACCCTAAACGGTCCATCGTACGGCGGCCGCAAGTTTGGGCGATTGGCATCATGTCTGACAAAAACAAACTCCGCATTTTTTTAAAGCTTTTGGCACAAAAACGTGTGTTAAACTGTGATGAACCGGGCCCGGAAGTGTGTTTGATCCTGTGTCGCTCTGCAACAGCTGAGCGGGAGGGCAATTTGGCGCAGGATTATCGGGGAAAAATTCCCCGGGCAGGCGGAGAGGCTGTGCAAAAACTAACTCAGCTGGGGAGGCTTGTAAATCCTCTTTAGGTGCAGAACGCAACCCCAATAAAACCCATGAAAGCCTGTCTACCCAATTTGTATCTGTAAGCGACGCTCTGAGGGCTGCTTTCAATGACCTATGGAAACGTTCGCATAAACCGTTAGCCTGGGGGTTGTACGCGGTAGTGCGGTGGATCGTTACCCCTAGGCTGTGGGCCATCGATGACCAGAGCTCGGAAACAAATTGAGGACCTCTGTCGGATGTTATGTCTGACGGAACTCCGAAACGCGCTACCCAAGCCGTTAAAAATGCACGCGCCACCTCCTCGGCTGTGGTTGATGCCAGTGGGACCGCTTCCGGCCAACGCGTGGTGCGGTCCACCATTGTCAAAAGATGTGTGTACCCCTGTGACGACGGAAGGGGGCCTACCAAGTCGACATGCACATGATCAAAGCGCTTAGCCGGGATGTGAAAAGGCTCCAAAGGAGCTCTAGTGTGTTTGTGTATTTTGGCTCGCTGACACACTACGCAGGCTGTCGCCCATTCCTTGACCTGTTTGCGCAACCCGGGCCATACAAATTTCTCTCCTACCATTTTGACTGATGCGCGCACCCCCGGGTGCGCCAGAGAATAGATCGAGTCAAAAACACGGCGGCGCCACGCAGCTGGTACCACCGGACGCGGCCGCCCAGTGGAGATATCGCAGATTAGAGGGGGCATACCATCTTGCAGCTCCCTGTCCTCCAGCCTTAACCCTGTTGGTCCAGACTGGAGCGCGCGCACGTCCGCGTCGCTAACCTACTCCGTGGCCATGGCTGCATAATCTAACCCTATGCGGACCGGAGCTGCGCGTGCTTCCGCGTCACTACCCTGGCCCGCGGCCATGGCTGCAGAGTCTGCCCCCATGGGGCCTGGAGCCGTCACAGCACGTGAGAGGCAGTCAGCCACTACATTATGTTTACCTGCGACATGCTGGATATCGGTGGTAAACTTCGATATCGTGGCCAGCTGTCTCTGCTGCCGGCCCGACCAAGGTTCCGAAATCTTGGCCATCGCAAAAGTCAGTGGCTTGTGGTCCACCAACGTGGTGAAACGGCGCCCTTCCAGCCAGAACTGGAAATGGCGAATGGCCAAGTGTAGCGCCAACAACTCCCTGTCGATCGCGTTGTACTTTCGCTTGCTATCGCGCAAGGTTTTGCTGAAAAATGCGAGCGGTTGCCAGGTCCCAGCTACATACTGTTCAACGACCGCCCCTACTGCTAAATCAGACATGTCCGTGGTGAGCGCCATGCAGGCCGTTGGAACTGGGTGTGCCAACAAAGTAGCATTTGCCAAAGCTGATTTGACTTGAGAGAATGCACGCTCCTGCTCAGGAGACCATTCGATTCTATTTGTGGGTTTTTGTTTTTTTAGTGCAGTGTACAGTGGTTGCATGAGCTGCGCTGCGCTGGTGAGGAAACGGTTATAAAAATTAACCATTCCCAAAAACTCCTGTAACACTTTGACCGTTTGAGGTTGAGGAAAATTTGTTATTGCGCGCATTTTATCGGGCAGAGGGACCGCTCCTTCTGGCAAAACACGATGCCCCAAAAAATCAATCTGCGCCACCCCAAACTGACACTTTGCTGGGTTAATTATTAACCCGTGCTCTGCCAACCTCCGGAAAACTGTTGTGAGGTTGCTTTCGTGTTCGTCTTTGGACGTGCTGGCTACCAAAATGTCGTCCAAATAGACGAACACGAAAGGGAGGTCGCGTAGGACCGCATCCATCATGCGCTGGAACGTCTGCACCGCACCCTTGAGTCCAAAAGGCATGCACAAAAACTCAAAAAGCCCAAAAGGAGTTATTACCGCTGTTTTGGGTATGTCCTGAGCGCGCACTGGAACCTGATGGTAACCGCGTACCAAATCTATTTTAGAAAAAATGCGCACCCCGGCCAAATGAACTGAAAAATCTTGGATGTGCGGGATCGGGTAGCGGTCGTGTGCAGTGGCGTTATTCATCCTGCAGAAATCACTGCAAGGTCGCCACGGGCCATCAGCCTTTGGGACCATGTGCAATGGTGAAGCCCAGGGGCTTTTCGAACGCCTGATGATGCCCAGTTTTTCCAGGTTGGCAAACTCCCCACGCGCTATGGTCAGTTTAGCTGAGTCCATGCGCTGAGCTTTTGCAAAAACGGGCAGACCGGTGGTAGTGATATAATGTTCCACCCCATGTTTAGCCACTGTCGCCGAAAACGTTGGGACTGTGAGTGCTGGGAACTGAGTGAGGAGTGCGTGGAACTTACCACTCGCAGCTGTGACGTTGGCTTGTGCAGTTGGTGGCGCCACTCGAGCTGTGCAGGGGATAGAGTGAAAAGACATGCATTAACCAGACGTCTATTAGCAAGATCAACCAATAAACCATGTGAGCACAAAAAATCAGCCCCTAACATGTTGAAATTAACTGCCGCTACAACAAAAGTCCACTCAAATGCACGGCCCTGCAGAGACAGAAGCAGAGTCCTCTCACCGAAGGTCCTAATCTCTGAGCCGTTCGCTGCTGACACCCGGGGGCCTTTAGACAGTGTCAGCTGGTCTGCGTAGGAAGGTGTGATGAAGCTCAACTGGGAGCCTGTGTCCATGAGGAAATGCCTCCCCGAGTGTGCATCTGTCAGATAGAGCAGCTTGTTCTCCTCCCCGAGGGCCGCAGCCGCTACCGACCCTCGGTCTTGGCATTTCCCGAACGCTTGAAGTGGCACGGTGGGAGGCACTTGCGTGCCCTCTCTGCAAAAAGGCGATGATAGAAGCACAGGACGTCGTCTGCTCCGTGTCGCCTGGTCCTCGCTGCTGCCGTCGTCGGTGCGTCTGGTGCTGCAACCACTGGCTCCATGCCGTCTCCGGACGTCGCGCCTAGCTCTGCTGTCACGGCCAAAACCACGCTCCGTTTGTGGGCGTCGACGAGTCGTTGCGCCTCCTTGCTCAGCTCATGGTAGTCTTGCCGGATCAACAGAGGTGAGCCTGCCAGGGTAACTCTCACCGCTGGTGGTAGGGTCCGGAGGAAAAGGTGGGTGAAGATAAATTCGCCATCCTCGGAGTCTTTCAGCCTCAGCATTTTCACCATCAGGTCTGCGGGTCTGTCGTTCTCCGACTCCGTCAACGCTAGGAGCCCCTCTGCCCGCTGTTGCACCGAGGGGGTGAAGTGGCTGATAAGCGCATCCTTCAATGCGCTGTATTTGTTGCTGTCTGGTGGGTGATTGACCAGACTCTCCACCCTCTGGACTGTGTGGCTGTCCAGCTTCGCCACCACATGGTAGAATTTCGTGTCGTCCCTCGAGATTCTCCGGAGGTTGAACTGCGCCTCGACCGCGCTAAACCAGGAGCGCGGACTATGCAGCCAGAAGTCGGGCAGCTGGAGTGTGGCGGCAGCCATCAGGCTGGCTTCTGCCGAGCCCCGCTCGGGAGAATTATCTCTGCTCATTTCTCGTCGTAAGGTCACCAGTGTGGAGAATGTGCGGAAGGATGAGACTGAGTTTATTCCTCAGGTTCAGCTTGATTCACAGATCACATACTCCATCAATCTCAAAGCAGGAAAAGAGGATGAATCATCTCACAGCTCTCTTTTATACCCCGGACATCGAAACCCAAGTCACATGATGTTTAAGCAAACATACAGTCACATGGTACTTAATCCCAGTCACAATGTAACCCCCCTCACACCATTGTCCTTTAGTCTCCGGTAGTCCGGGAATCTCTCCAGGTCATCTCCCTGAAACAAAGGCCGAATCTCACACTCTCCCATTGTCTCTTGGAGGCTCAGTCCTTTTGTTCCATGAGACGTGCAGCACACAATAAACACACAGCAATATATTTGTGGAGCATATATAACCAACATATGTGCCCACAGTCTCTTAATTTTCTTAATCAGTGTTCATCTGTATTTATTTAAGTCAGTAAATAAATGGGCAGCATGGTGGTGCAGTGGTTAGCACTGTTGCCTTACAGCTAGAAGGTTCCTGGTTCGAATCCCCAGGCTGGCAGGGGTTGGAACCTTTCTGTATGGAGTTTGCATGTTCTCCCTGTGCTGTGTGGGTTTACTCCGGGGGCTCCGGTTTCCTCCCACAATCCAAAGACATGCATGTTAGGTTAATTGGCTGTTCTAAATTGTCCCTAGATATCTGTTTCCTATAGGCCCTTAGAATAGAGGGTTAGTACTAGTGAAAGCGCTTTGAGTGGTCTTTGTGACTAGAAAAGCGCTATATAAGTGCAGGTTAGTTAGTTAGTAGTTAGTAACATCTCTGATTATTATACTCTTTGCTTGCTCAGGTGTTCCATTTAGTTTGATCCAAACTCTACAATTTCTTGTCCATGTTGCCTGTATCTTATTTTGTCTTTTCTTTTTGTCCGTGCTTGCCGTGCTATTTCAGCATTAGTCTTTGTTAGATGTTCATTTAGGTAAACTTCTGTTCCCCATAGCTTTCTGGCCTGCCTCAGTATGTCATTCTTTACCCTTCTGTTCACAAAACACATCACAATTGATTTCTTTGTTTTATTATCTTTTCTGGGTAAAGCATAACAGGCTGAAATTGCATTTGCGTCGACCTTTATATCTCTACTATCAAGGAACTGAAGCACCTGGTTTTCCAGGGAGACTGATTCACTTGTGGGAGCCTCCTCACCTCTCAGTCCTGTTGTAGCATGAGCATATGATTGATATTTGATGTCTAGTCCACTTATTAGATTAGATTATTTGTTTATTTGACAGGGACAGTGCAATAAACATAGACAATTAATCAAAGACAATCAATCTGATGTGTTGCACAAAGAGTGTATAGCTATTAGCTAATTTGCAACTCTTGTCCCTAGATGGGCTTTAGAAAAGAGAAACAAGTAAAAAGAAAAAAAGGAAAGGAAAAGATAAAAAAAAAATGAACAGAATGAATGAATGAATGAATGAATGAATTTATTTCGGATAGTACAGTACAGGTTAAAAGAAACTGTAAATTATAACAACAAGGTCAAATTAGACAAAGACTTCTTCTACTATACAATTCCACGTAAGTTATCCGAAATGGGTGATGGCTGAAGCCGCAGCTTATATTGCCCACCTATATTCCATCCAAGAATTCAAAAGAGAAAAAAGGGAAAAGAAGACAAGAGCGATTACAATTCAAAACAAAGCTAAGACAAAATATGACTGAGAGAAAAAAGAAAACTAAGCTAGGCTAAGTTAAGCGGTTACTATTCAAAAACAAATCTAAGACAAAATGTCACAGAGAAAAAAAGAAAAAAAAACAAAAAAACTAAGCTACAACACAACGCAGACTGGATATGTCAACCCTTATGTGAGTTTACATATCATCTTGTAAATATGTTTGGAGTATTTCTTCCTTTAGTTTTTGTTTAAATTGTCCAAGCATTGTACATGATTTTAATTCAGGTCCAAAATCGTTCCATAATCTGACTCCTTGCACTGAAATACAGTGTTGCTTGGTGGTTGTTCTCACTGTAGGCTTTTGAAATATACATGTTCCTCTGAAGTGATATCGTTTCTCCCTTGTTTGGAACAACTTTTGGATATTTGCGGGCAGTGATAGATTCTTCACTTTGAACATTATTATTGCGGTTTTAAAGTCAACCAAATCTTTCAACTTGAGAGTTTTTTGTTTAAGAAAAAGTGGGTTTGTTGGTTCCCTGTAAGCTGCTTTGTTTATTATTCTAATAGCTCTCTTCTGAAGCATAAAGAGTGGATATATGTTTGTTTTATATGTATTTCCCCATACTTCATTACAATGTGTCATGTATGGGAGTATTAATGAATAGTAAAAGGTGTATAGTGTGGGTTGATTCAGCAAATATTTCACTCTGTGTAATATTGCAATTGATTTGGAAACTTTACCTTTAATATAATTAATATGTGACTTCCAACACAGTTTATTATCAATTATTACTCCAAGAAATTTAGTTTCAGATACCCTTTCAATCTCTACACCATTTACACTGAGTTTGGGTACTGGGTAGTTGTGATGGTTGTTAAAGACTATAAATTTTGTCTTGCTTAAATTGAGCGTTAATTTGTTTGAATCAAACCACAGTTTCAGCTTTCCTAATTCCTTTCCGAGTGTATCCAGAAGTTGTTCCAAATTGTTTCCACTGCATAACAGATTAGTGTCATCGGCAAACAATATTAAGTCCATTTTTTCTGAAACTTTACATATATCGTTTATATACATATTGAATAATAATGGTCCCAAAACTGAACCCTGTGGGACTCCACAGGTGACCTTCAGTAACTCTGAGTTTTTGTTGCTAACACATACATACTGATATCTATTCTTTAAGTAACTACTTAACCAGGACAGTGCTACCCCTCTAATACCACAATTTTGTAGTTTCTTTAATAATAAATTGTGATCTACTGTATCAAATGCTTTTTTAAGATCTAGGAATACTCCAACTGAATACTCTTTATTTTCAATGGCTGTTGATATTTTTTCTGTAAATTCCATTAGGGCATATGCTGTTGTCCTTTTGTGTCTGAACCCATATTGCTGCTCACATAATAAATTATTCTTCAGTATGAAGTTGTCAATTCTCTCATAGAATATTTTTTCAAGTATCCTGGAAAATTGTGGCAATAGTGAAATTGGTCTATAGTTTGAGAATTCCCCTCTGTCGCCTGTCTTGTATATCGGAATTACTTTAGCTATTTTCATTGCATTGGGAAATATACCTGTTTGGCGAGACAGGTTACAGATATACGTCAGTGGTTTCACTATGCATTCGATAACAGTTTTGACTAATAGCATGTCAATACCGTCACAGTCCGTAGATGTTTTACTTTTGAACAATTTAACAGTTTCAATGACCTCTCTTTCGTCTGTGTTCTTTATGAAGATGGAGTCTTTTACAGCAGTGTTACTGCATATTGTATCACCTGTAGGCACCGTAGTGGGTATTTCTCGGGCCAGTTTAGGTCCAATGTTAACAAAAAAATTATTAAATTCATCTGCAGGTGAAGCTATATTCATACTCTGAGTCGTTTTATTATTTTTTGGAATATTAGTTGGGTTGCTTGTATTTCTGCTTTTATTTCCAAGGATACTGTTGAGTGTTGTCCATGTATTTTTAATATTGTCTTTGCTTTTCTCCAGTTCTTTACTGTAATAGTCTCTTTTACTACATCTTATATATGTTAACTTATTTTTGTATGTTTTATACCACTGCTCTGCTTCTTTTGTCCTTTTCTTTATGAAAGCTTTATATAATAAATTGTTCTTTTTACACGCCTTTTGTAATCTTTGGTTAACCATGGCTTATCAGCAAATTTGTGTTTAAGCTTTTTTTTTACTAATGGGCAGTTTTTTTTCATAAAGAGTGGTTACAATGTTTATAAATGTGTCATAGGCTTCATTTACATCTGATACATAGACTTCTGTCCAGTCTTGCTTCAGCAAGTCCTCTTTAAAAGAATTGATTGCATTTGGCGATTTGTATCTGAACAATTTTGAATTTTTTTCTGTATTGGCCCCCGTGTGGCCATGGATAAGTGCAAAGGTTGGCAAGTGGTCACTTATATCATTTATCAATAATCCACTTTCTATTTTCTTATCGAAAACATTGACAAACAGGTTGTCAATAAGTGTAGCAGAGTGAACTGTGATTCTACTGGGATGTGTTATTGTGGGATATAAACTCATGCTGTACATAGAATTCATGAACTCTGTAATTACATTTTGTTGATATGGATTTAGTAAATCAATATTGAAATCTCCACAAATTACTACCATTTTCTTACTAGTAATATTATTGTACAGCTCGACTAATTTATCTCTGAATGTCTCAATTCAAGTTCCCGGAGTTCTATATATGCAGCTTATGATTAGATTTTTTGTTTTATCTTGGTCAATCTCAACAGTAACACATTCCAAAATCCCTGGTAGTGCTAAGGACATTTCATTTACAAGCTTACACCTATACAGGTCATCAATATACAGTGCAACACCACCACCCTTTTTTTGAGATCTGTTAATATGAAACATCTGATATCCCTCTATTGCCATCAGGGGAGCCTGCTCTTCATTAAGCCAGGTTTCAGAGACTGCGATAGCTGTGAATTTTCTGTCTAGCTGTTTTAAATAGTCCTGAATCTGTGGAAAGTTTTTGTTAAGACTTCTGCTATTGAAGTGTATTATTGACAGTTTACCATCTAATTGCACTTGACTTTTGAATTGCTTTTCAGTGCAATATTCACAGTGGTTATGAATATTATTGAAAAAGTGGTTATCAGGATCAATATCATTCTCCATCTCTTGTGGTTTATGTTCAGCATAGTGGCATATTTTCAGAGTTTGAGTTTCCTCACTCTGTGTCAGATGACTTCCTCCAGCTGGGGATAATTGATGTCTACTCAAGTCAGTCATAAGTTTTTGTTTGTTTTGCTTATTTTTTTAAAAGTACTTTGGCATGGTGTATCAAAAGAACTATTCTTATCGTGTGTATGAATATGGATTATCATTGACTCATAATTTTTTTAATCAGTGTTCATCTGTATTTATTTAAGTCAGTAGCATCTCTGATCATTATACTCCTTGCTTGCTCTGGTGTTCCATTTAGTTTAATCCAAATTCTACAATTTCTTGTCCAGGTTGCCTGTATCTTATTTTGTTTTTTCAGCATCCGTGCATGCCGTGCTAATTCAGCGGGGTTTTTTTGTCAGGTGTTCATTTAGGTTAACTTCTGTTCCCCGTAGCTTTCTGGCCTGCCTCAGTATGTCATTCTTTACCCTTCTGTTCACAAAGCGCATCACAATTGATTTCTTTGTTTTGGGATCTTTCTTCGGTAGAGCATAACAGGCTGAAATTGCATTGGCTTCTACCTTAATGTCTCTATTATTAAGGAACTGAAGCACTTGATTTTCTAAGGAGACTGATTCACTCATGGGAGCATCTTCACCATTCAGTCCTGTTGCGGCATGGGCGTATGACTGATATCTGATGTCTAGTCCACTTATAACTAGGTCATCAATACGAGAACCTTGTTCAAGATCCTCGACGCGGTGCTCCAAAAGACGCCCGTGTTGCTCCAGGTCCATAATTTTTTTGTCTTTTTCTTGAATTATTGAATGTAGGGCTTGTACCTCTTCTATTAGGCCTATTATTTTGGCCTGCTGGCTAGTCAATTTGGCCAATTCTTCTGACTTAAAGTTCAGAGATTTTTTAATTTCTTCCATTTCCTCTTTTTTTGGTGGCATTTTACTGACCTGTGGATAGAAATAAACAGAGAATCCGGCTAGGCCTCAACTAGCCCGGCCGCTGCTGGACCCGCCGCAACCGAGCTCCTCCGCCAAGTAACGCTGCACAGCTCCGCAGATCACCGCCGTCGATCGCCGCCGCCTGCCGCCGTCTGCCTGGCCGGTTATGCCGCACACCGCCGGCGCAGCCGAACTCCACTGGTCACCGCCGCTGATCACCGCTGCCTGACGCCGTCTGCCTGGGTGGTCCAGGTGGCCCCCGTCTCTCACCAACGTCGCCCCCGAGCCTCGATTGGATCGACTGGATTGCTCCTTGTAGATCTGCCGGACTCTCCTCCCTCCTCGTTACTTTATATTCTCTGCTTCCATTCTAGTTATTTCTCGGGCTTGAATAAACAATAACCACATACATCAATGCAAAAAAGATTGTCAATAAATTATAAATACACAATTATAAATATTATAAAGATTATAAAGATTATAAATACACAATATAACAACCTGACTCACATTTGCCTATTTCAGGCCTCCCTCCCTTCGTCACTCACTATAAACAAACACATTCATTCCTTCCCTTCATTCACTCTCACCCTGCAGACAATCATTTCATACATGGGTACATTCTTGTTTATTTTTCAGCCAGTTTTTAACCTTTTTAGTGAATGTTTTAAAGTCCGTTATTATTTTAATTTCATTTGGCATTGTGTTCCAGATGTGACTGCCCTTTATAGAGAAAGCTGTTTGTCCAAATGTGGTTCTGCGGTGGAATATTTTATAGTTATTGTTAACAGAACTCCTGGTGGCTCTGCTGCTGTCCTGTCTTTGGATGAAACCAGCAAGTGGCTCAGGTGCTGATTTATGGAAACATTTGAAAGTTAATTTCAGAAAACAGAGGTCAATGAAACTCTCAAAACTCAATAGGTTGTATTTTTTTTAAATATTACAGTGATGCCACCTAATGGGCTTTTTGTCCAAGATTTTTAGAGTTTGATTATATAATGAACCTATATGTCTTATTGTGGAAGGGGCTGCTTGAGCCCAGACTGTCAAACAGTATGATATATGAGAAAAAACCATAGAATGCATATACAGTACAGCTGCCTTGTAAGGTATGTAATATCTAATTAATTTAAAGCAGTTTATAATTAGATCATCCATACAAGAACATTGTTCAAGATCCTCGACGCGTCACTCCAAGTCCGTAATATTTTTGTCTTTTTCCTGAATTGTTAATTTTAATTCTCAGACTTCTTCCATTAGGCCTAATATTTTAGCCTGCTGGCTAACCATTTTGGTCACTTCTTCTGACAAGAAGTTCAGAGATTTTTTGATCTCTTCCATTTCCTCCTTCTTTGGTGGCATTTTTACTGACCTGTGGATAGTAAAACAATCTCTGCTGGTGTCGCCGGTATCCAATCCGACCAACCTCGAATCCAGCTGGGCCTCAGCTAGCCCCCTCTGCTGCTAGTCCCGCTGGTTACCGCCACTGTAACTGAGCTCCTGTCCAGCTGGGGTACCGGCAGCTCCTCCACCGAGTCCTGCCGCACACCGCACCTGTTGCCGAGCTCCGATCCTGCTTCTGTCCAGCTGGGGTCCCGGTAGATCCTCCGCTGAGCCCCGCCACCTACCGCCGTCTGCCTCAGTAGTTCCTCCGCTGAGCCCCGCCGCTGTAACTGGGCTCCGACTCAGGCTCTTGTCTGGCTGGGGCCCCGGTGGTCCTCCACTGGTCCCCATCTCCCACCACTGCTGCACCCGAACTCTGATCCGGCTCCCGTCCAACTGTTGCCTCGGTTAGTTCCTCCGGCGAGCCCCAATCACTGGGGACAGAGTCGCTTCGTGTCGGTGTTAGGTGCTACGACTAGCGTTAGCTTAGCAAACGCTTTGGGTAGAGTGTAGCAGCAAACCACAAAAAGAAACGCTAATCAGTTTACTCACAGAGCCCGGTGAAAGGCGAATAAAGGGGTATTTCAACCAAGGTGGAAATTCAGCCCGTGCATGTGCGTCACAAATGCCGGTCGCTGTTGGTTAGTTATTTTAGTGACAAAATCAGCAACTTTGTCTAAGCACTAAAAAAGTGTGACCATCCCGGCTGCCATGTTGAATTTAACGTTGGAGTACATGAATGGAGTTCACATTCATGGTGAACTCCAAGGTCAAGGTACATCAGTGCCAGATCACACCATCCGTCGTTGTTTGA